>CM026561.1:18219109-19540775 GCA_015143295.1 Tetracentron sinense
TCGGATAGGCGAGAGCGCTATATGTGAACCGGAATTTGGGCAGAGGTTCAACAGGCAAGCAGTCCTAAACTAGAAATTAAGACAAAACTAGAAACTAAGCAATTAATAAAGCTAAAAAAACTTGAAAGCAAGACTAGGGATAGAGGGATTACCTGCCCGAAAGTACGGCGAACTTTCGGACAAAGATGGATTCTCCAAAAAAAAAAAACTAAAAATTTAGTGTTTCGGAAAGGAAACTCGAAAAACCAAGGAGAGAGGAGTGAAAATGGATGAATTTTGAAGGAATGGAGGAGGGGTATTTATAGGGTCTCGGAATAGTGCCCGCGCCTTTTAAAGGGCGCGATTTATTATATTTAATGAATAGTAAAGCGGTATGAACAGTGAGTCGGCAACGCGTCGGCAACCGATATTTCAAAATCCGCGCCTTTTTAAAAGGCGCGATTTAATATATTTTATTATGAATAAATAAAATAATAAAAAATGAAATTTGTAGTGCAAGTGGGGCCCACATGGTCCCGCGCCTTTTAAAAGGGCGAGCTTGCCCTTAGGGCCTGTTTGGGTCTTCAAAAATGAGTTTTTTTTGGTTTTTTTGTTTATGCTTCTATTTGCCGAAAAACTATTTTTATCGTTTTAAGCCTATTTTGAGCCCGAAAATAGCCAAAATTGAACCGAAAAATTTGTAAAATTGTTTCGGATGAAATCATAACTTTTGACCAATTTTCAGGGGGCGTTTTGGTCATTTTACGCTATAGGGGCATTCCGGTCAATTTCAACCGTTTTAAGTTTAATTTAACTCCAAAAATAGCCAAAACTTACCAAAAATTTTATGAAATCATTTTAAACAAAATGAAAACTTTTTAGCACTTTTTCAGGGGTATTTTGATCATTTTTCACCCTAGGGGCATTTTGGTCAGTTTTTTACCTAAGGGGCATTTCTCGGAAATCGAAGCACGTGAAAAGAGGGTTTTAAAAAAGGATTTTTAAAAGGGATTTAGAGGTATGTAAGGAGATAAAGGGGTGCAAAATTGGGGTGCTTACAGTTGCCCCTCTTTGTCGGAGGGTGTGGGCACGTGAACGACAAAGGTTATAAGACCTCAATTTTGCACGTGCAGAAAAACTTGTGATTTTGAAGACAAAAGAGCTAAAAAGTTAAATTATACTTAGACTGTTTGCCATAAATGGGATCCTAGAGGATGGGGTTGATAGGAAACCTGTTCAGTTGCTGGGGGATAGAGAAGAAATGGATGGTTCATCCTTAGTAATGAAACATTCGAGATATGAGAGAGATAGTTCTTCACCTTATTGCAGAGGGAAAAAGAACCGTACTCATAAAGAAGGGGTGACAACATATTACGATGTCAGCCAGATTGAAAAAGGTGGATGACAACCATAGCGATGTCAGCCAGTTTGAAAGGGTGGATGACAAGCGGGGCGATGTCAGCCAGTTGCAAGGGTGGATGACAAGCGGGGCGATGTCAGCCAGTTGCAAGGGTGGATGACAAGCGAGGCGATGTCAGCCGGATTGAAAGGGTGGATGACAAGTGGGGTGATGTCAACTAGTTGCAAGGGTGGAAGACAAGCGAGGCGATGTCAGCCAGTTGAAAGGGTGGATGACAAGCGGGGCGATGTCAGCCAGTTGCAAGGGTGGATGACAAGCGAAGCGATGTCAGCCAGTTGCAAGGGTGGATGACAAGCGAGGCGATGTCAGCCGGATTGAAAGGGTGGATGACAAGCGAGGCGATGTCAGCCAGTTGAAAGGGTGGATGACAAGCGGGGCGATGT
Organism: Tetracentron sinense; assembly: GCA_015143295.1. Classification (NCBI taxonomy): domain Eukaryota; kingdom Viridiplantae; phylum Streptophyta; class Magnoliopsida; order Trochodendrales; family Trochodendraceae; genus Tetracentron; species Tetracentron sinense. The sequence continues at coordinate 18,220,892 of CM026561.1, forward strand.
CAGCCAGTTGCAAGGGTGGATGACAAGCGAGGCGATGTCAGCCAGTTGCAAGGGTGGATGACAAGCGGGGCGATGTCAGCCGGTTGCAAGGGTGGATGACAAGCGAAGCGATGTCAGCCAGTTGCAAGGGTGGATGACAAGCGGGGCGATGTCAGCCGGTTTGAAAGGTGGATGACAAGCGGGGCGATGTCAGCCGGTTTGAAAGGTGGATGACAAGCGGGGCGATGTCAGCTAGTTGCAAGGGTGGATGACAAGTGAGACGATGTCAGCCGGATTGAAAGGTGGATGACAAGCGAGGCGATGTCAGCCGAATTGCAAGGGTGGATGACAAGTGAGACGATGTCAGCCAGTTGCAAGGGTGGATGACAAGCGGGGCGATGTCAGCCGGATTGAAAGGTGGATGACAAGCGAGGCGATGTCAGCCGAATTGCAAGGGTGGATGACAAGCGGGGCGATGTCAGCCGGATTGCAAGGTGGATGACAAGCGAGGCGATGTCAGCCGGGGTGAAAGGGTGGATGACAAGCGGGGCGATGTCAGCCGGTTTGAAAGGTGGATGACAAGCGGGGCGATGTCAGCCGGTTTGAAAGGTGGATGACAAGCGGGGCGATGTCAGCCAGATCAAATGTGCCTCCTCATATGAGTGATCGATTTGAAATGTTGGCAGAAGATCGAAATTTGAAGGTGTGAAACTGGGGATGTTCTCACGCTTGCTCGGGCTGCTGCTTCGAATCGAGGCTGAATCAGACTTTGTTGATGCTTTGAGCGATTGTCAAGACAAGGTCGATCTAACCAAATCAAAAAAAGTTTTTTTTTTTTTTTTTTTTTTTTTTTTTTTTTTTTCAAGTCAAACCCTTACTCTTGAAGAAGTAAAACATAATGACAAGAGGTCCTGACCTACTTAGAAACATTGCTCAAAGTAGTAGAAACCAGCTTTGACTTCCCCACCATATGTTGAATCGTTGCTTGCTGTACCAAGAGCTTTGGACCCTGGTGGTGACAAATTTCTCTGAACCCAAAGATGGATTACTGGGACCGGTAAGATTCATACTCTTCTGGAACTTGAGGTAACTCCTTTTGCCGGAGATTCCGCTTGAATCTTATCTCAACTTTTCCCTTTTTTGCCCTTGGAATGACCAAGTCTAGGGGTCGCATAATTTTTGCGCATGAGGCCATTTCTGGTTTTCACTCATGCCTGCGAAGTTGGTAATGATTTCCTCCATTTTTTGCCCCCAATAACGATATTAGGTCTGGGATCACATAATTTTTGCGCGTCAATGCCATTTCTGGTTTCCATTGAGCCTGCGATTTTGTTCTTTCCTCCCATCATTGCCTTGTAGGTACTTGTATCTTGCTCGAGTACTCATTTATTCAATTGTCTGCACTCTTAACCTTTAGGGGATCTAAGAGGACTTGAGGTAGGACGAAACGTAGGCCTAGGGGTCCGAAATTTTTAGGGCACCCTTTTCTCATTTTTCCCTTGAGCGCCTCTTTTTACCAACTTTTGCCTTTTCCTTTCTTTTTTTTTTTTTTTTTTTTTTTTTTTTTTTTTTTTTTGCCCTTTTTTTTTTTTTTTTTTTGTTTTTTCTTTTTTTTTTTTTTTTTGAAGGCTTTTTTTGCTCAATTGGGTGATTATTTTTGACCGCGCCTGTTTCTCAGGCTGCCTACGTACCCTTTGCAGGATCAGGTCATGACGTAGTTCAACTCACGGGGGTGCCCCGGTATGAAAGTGTAATGAAAGAAAGGCTTGCCAGGCTCGAAGGGCATACTAGCGAATTTCATAGATAAAATTTGGAAAGGTTACAAAAGATGAGGTTGAATGATGTGCCAACATGGCCTCCTATCATTTCCCAAATTAGTTAAGAGTACAGACAACTTCTAAGCAAGCTTTCAAGCATAGTACTTTTTGACCCGATCCATGTTGATTGGCTCTGGGAGGTCTTTGCCATCCATATGTCCCAAACGAAGGGCACCGCCAGAAAACTTTTCACGAACAATGTATGGACCTTCGTAAGTGGGGCAAAATTTTCCTCTCGGATCTGGACGATTGGGTAGCATCTTCCGGAGCACAAGGTCTCCTACTTCAAAGTCTCGAGGCCGGACTTTCTTGTTAAATGCTCGCGCCATACGCCTCTGATAGGCTTGCGAATGACTAATGGCCTTGAGTCGTTTTTCCTCAATCAGATTAAGTTGCTCGTACCTTGCTTGGATCCATTCTGCCTCTTCCAACTCTGCTTCTACCAGGATTCTCAGGGAAGGAATTTCTACCTCAATTGGTAACACTGCTTCCATCCCATAAGCTAATGAGAATGGTGTTGCCCCAGTCGAAGTGCGGATAGATGTTCTGTAGGCCATGAGCGCATAAGGAAGCGTCTCATGCCATGCAGAATATTTGGTTACCATCTTTTCAACTATTCTCTTCATGTTTTTGTTGGCCGCTTCGACCGCACCATTCGTTTGTGGCCTGTAAGGAGTAGAATTATGATGCTGGATTTTGAACTTCTTACACAACTCTACCATCCCTTTGTTGCAAAAATTGAGAGCATTATCAGTGACAATCTCATACGGCACACCGTATCTACAAATGATGTCTCTCTTCAAGAACTTTTGAACTGCTATAGCTGTGACATTAGCATAGGAAGCAGCTTCGACCCATTTAGTGAAGTAATCGATGGCTACTAGAATAAATCGATGACCATTAGATGCTTTAGGTGTGATTGGGCCGATGACATCTATGCCCCAGGCCGAGAATGGCCATGGTGCAGTGAGATTATGCAATTCGATAGGTGGTGCATTAATACGATTGGCATAGATCTGACACTGGTAGCATCTCTGTACGTGCTTGCAGCAATCTGATTCCATAGTCGTCCAATAGTAACCCAGTCTCAGAATTTTCTTGGACAGCATCAATCCATTCATGTGTGGCCCACAGACTCCCCCATGAACTTCTTCCACGACTTTAGAGGCCTCTGATGCATCTAAGCACCGTAACCATACCAGGTTTGGTGATCTTTTGTACAAAATCCCTGCAGAGAGGACAAACTGAATAGCTAACCGCCTGAGTGCTCTCCTGTCAGTCTTGGTAGCTTCTAAAGGGAAGGTTCCTTCGGTTAAATATTGCTTGATCTCGGTGTACCAAGGCTTCTCAACTGATTGTTCTTCTATCTCGAAACAGTAAGCTGGTCTGTCTTGCTGCAAGATCTCGATTGGTCTTACATCAATACCTCCTGGGATTTGAATCATTGAGGCTAGCGTGGCTAGTGCGTCTGCAAATCGATTATGGGACCTTGGTCTGTGACAGAAAGTGATCCTCCTGAACTTTGTGATTAACACCTTCAGACATGCCAAATAGGGAATCAGCCTGGCCTCTTTGATGGCCCAAGATTCATTTGCATGGTAGACTACTAGCGAGGAATCACCATATACATCCACTTCTTCTATGCCCATGTCAAAAGCTTCTCTCAAGCCAGCTATACAAGCTTCATATTCTGCAGCATTGTTTGAGCATTCAAATTTTAGCTTGACTGCTATTGGAAAGTGAGCCCCGGATGGCGAAATCAATACTGCTCCTGCTCCTCTACCTTGACTGTTTGCTGCCCCATCGAAATATAACTCCCAGTCGAATGGCTCTAGCTCTTCTCCTTCTGTAAAGAGAACGGCTTCGTCTGGAAATTGATCGTGCACTGAGATATAGTCATATGACGGATTATAGGCCAGGTGATCGGCAATCGCTTGTCCTTTGATCGACTTCTGAGTCATATAAGTGATATCAAATTCTGAAAGCATCATCAACCAACGGGCTATTCTCCCTATAGTTGTTGGCTTTTCCAAGAGATATTTCAAGGGATCCATCCGGGAGATCAGAATTACAGGGTGTGCCAAAAGGTAATGCCTGAGACGCTGAGAAGCCCAAACTAAAGCCAAGCAAGTTTTCTCCAACAGACTGTATCTTTCTTCGTATTCCAGAAGTCGTTTACTAATGTAGTAAATCGCTTGCTCTTTTCTACCAGAATCATCGTGTTGAGCTAAAATGCACCCCATGGAGGTTTGCTGTACCGAAATATACAATAGTAATGGTCGGCCGAGTGTTGGTGGAACCAAAACTGGGGGTGTCAGAAGGTACTTCTTTATTTTGTCGAAAGCCTGTTGACATTCTTCTGACCAGACTGTGGGTACATTCTTCCTGAGAAGTTTAAAAATAGGTTCGCAGATTGGAGTGAGTTGCGCTATGAATCTACTGATATACTGAATTCTGCCAAGAAAACCTCGAACCTCCTTCTCAGTTTGTGGTATAGGCATGTCAATAATAGCTTTTGCTTTTGAAGGGTCAATTTCGATGCCTCTCCTGCTTACAATAAATCCCAAGAGCTTTCCGGAAGTGGTGCCAAAGACACACTTGGCAGGGTTTAATTTTAAGCCAAATTTTCTGAGTCTATTACAGAATTTCCTTAGATTAGTCGGATGATCCTCAGCCGTTAGGGATTTGACAATCATGTCATCCACATAAACTTCGGCCTCCTTATGGATCATGTCATGAAACAACGCGACCATAGCTCTCTGATAGGTTGCCCCAGCGTTCTTGAGTCCAAACGGCATCACCCGATAGCAGAAAGTACCCCATGGAGTGATGAATGCAGTCTTGTCCATATCTTCTTCAGCCATCTTAATCTGGTTATATCCTGAGAATCCATCCATGAATGAAAGCGTTTCATGGCCTGCCGTATTATCTACCAATACATCAATGTGTGGAAGGGGAAAATTATCTTTAGGACTAGCTTTGTTCAAATTCCTGTAATCAACACACATTCTAACTTTTCCGTCCTTTTTTGGTACTGGTACGATGTTGGCAAGCCAATCAGTATATGATGCTACTACCAGGAATCCAGCATTGATTTGTTTTTTGACTTCTTCTTTAACCTTCTGTGACCATTCAGGTCTCATTCTTCTGAGTTTTTGACGAACCGGCTTCATATCTGGATGCAAGGGTAGTCTGTGAACTACCAGATCTGTATCGAGCCCGGGCATATCTTCATAAGACCAAGCAAATACATCTTGATATTCATGGAGAAATTCGATCATGGTGGTCCTCTGCTCAAGACCCAGCGAAGTGCCGATTTTCACGTACTTAGGGTCGTCATCAGATCCAAGATTTATAGTCTCAGAATCCTCAACACTAGGTTCTGTTTCCCTCTCGCTTTGCTCTAAAAAGTCAAGGATCTCTTTGGGAGGTTCCTCTTCCTGCTCTTCATCAGATTCTACTTCCAAGAGTTCAAGCTCGATTGATTGATTAGTTGTGGTTTGAGCAATTCCCTGTTCAATGATTTTAATTTAGTATTTGTTTGAAGTTTTTGGGCATACTCAAAGAAATGAGAAGGAAAAATTTTGGGAGGCTTCTGATCACTAGTGCTCGTGGGGAGTCTTAGATCATACCATCATAAGCCACGCAAAAGGTATATTGAGATTTTTTCAGAGAAGTAACACTTATATATATATATATATATGTATTCAAAAGATTTTTACAAGACTCGACTGAAAGTAATTTTTACAGACTCTTCAGCCACTGTGGCTGACAAAAAAATGGTATGACTTGACAAGGCTTCAACCGACCTTCTTGACAATCTCCGCTCTTCCTTTGGCTGCTTCCAGGGTGATGGGCTCGGTCCACCACGATCTTGGAGATGAAAGACTGGTTGTCTCCTTCTTATCTTCTGAGATAGTGAACACCTCGGCTTCGGCATACTCGGACAGAGCTTCCTCTTGATCTTCTCCTATTTCTGGGGCCGCTTCCTCTATCGCCATTTCTTCAAATAGGTGCTCTATTCCCATTAGCTCCTCATCCTGGATGCTCATAGAACTCTCATTTAATACACGAAAGGTTGGGTTCGAAGGTTCCATGGTTTTGGGCATGGGTGAGATGGCGAGGTCTGGTATCGGGTCGGATATGGGACTGCTAGCTTGGGAAGTGGTAAGATGGTGCAGGTATTTCTGGATTTCTGCCCCTCCTCTCTTCGGCGTGAGCTGCTCCATATAGTCCTTCAATGTCGGCTTGTAGCCTATCCCGAACCGCGGGGTGTAACGAGACGGAGTGATGATCTTCCTTATACCTTGATGCCGGACTCCCAGACCCTGACCGGGTCGATATCCCATTCTTGCCATCATCTTGTATTTGGGAGGAATCTGTCTAGCATTCTTTTCTCTGACTTCAATCTGTGTAATACAACTTACTTCCTCAAACTGCTGAGTTACAAACATGGGCCTTAGCCTTTCCTCTTGAACCTCCAAAATGGAGTAAAACAAACTTTCTGAGGGGATGACGATCAGCTGGTCCCCTTGGATAAACTTTATTCTCTGATGTAGAGTGGATGGTACTGCCTTGGCCATATGGATCCATGGTCTTCCGAGGAGTAAAGTGAAGGATGCCGGGACATCTACTACTTGAAAATCAATGAGAAAATCTACCGGGCCGATAGTAACATTCAAATTGACATCACCGAGGTTCTGCCGTGTCGAATTATCAAATGCCCGAATCGTCATAGGCCTTTTACTCACATGGCTCAAATCCATACCAATGCTCCGCAACGTGTTCAAAGTACAAACATTCAATCCTGAGCCATTGTCAATCAAGACTGAAGAAAGATGTTTCTCCCTGCAAACCACTGCAATATATAGTGCCCTGGTATGAGATGTGTCCTCCTCAGGAATTTCTCCCTCAGTAAATGATATGACTTTTGGTTCTAGCACTTGCCCCACTAGTTGTCCCAACTTTTCTGGAGTGATATCCGGAGTGACGTGGGCATTGTTGAAAACTTTGACCAATTGTTTCCGATGGTGGTCAGAAGTTAATAACAACCCCATTATAGAGATTTGAGCTGGGATTTTACTGAGCTGTTGAGCAACATGATATTCTTCGGCCTTCTGAATGGCTTTTAATAAAGGCTTCTGAATCCTCTCTCTCTTTCTCCAGGTCAACTACCTTTTCTTTCCCTTTGCTCCCTTCTGGCATATTTACAGAAGGATTTTGTGGATACAATCTGCCAGACCTGGTGAGGCTTGCAATGTCGATGCTCCCCGGCTCAGTTGGGTAGGAAGTGGATGGGTAGATATATGGTACTTGATCTAGGTTATAGACCGGTGGGGGGATGAAAGGGATAATTAAGGGACTAGCTGATGAGGTCGACTGGGCCAGTGGCCAATTGGCCGGGCATGGTATCAAGTAAGTGACTTCTTCTTGGACTGGAAGATCAGAAGGGATTTGAATTGGAGATTCTGTGATAGGTGAGGTAAAAGGGTTAATCATACCTACACAGGGTTCTGCTTCCTCTAAGAAATTAACTTGCTGATTGTGAGGTGGTAAAGGGGCTTGAATAATGCTTGTGTTTCCTGGGGATAACTCGATCTTTTTCTGGTCGAGGAGATCTTGAATTGCATGCTTCAAAGTAAAGCATCTATCAGTAAGGTGTCCAGGACCTTGATGGAAAGCGCAATGCTGGTCCATATGAAAGTTGGCTGCCGGGTTATTGGGTACTGGCATTGGGGGTCTGGGTGAAAGTACTCCCTTTTGTATAAGGAATGGTAACAGCTGGCTGAGAGGATAAGGTAGAGGGGTGAAAGTTCTGGGCGGTGTTCGCACTTGCTGAGGTGCAAAAGTGCGGGGTAGGTTACTAGGCTGAGCCGAGGCTACTGGCTGTGGTTGCGTTGCATTTATGGGCAACCGTACTGGCACCGCTGGTGCTACTGGTGCTACCATTTGTACCTCTCCTTCTTTCTTCTTCTGATCTTTCCTGAAAATATTCCGGTTACTGGTGCTTGGCTGCTGAGTGGCCGACTGACTGAAATTGGTAGTAATGGTGCCATTTCGAATAGCAGTCTCAATTCTAACTCCACTCTTGGCAATACTAGGAAAGTCCGTAGCTGGTAGAGCTATCATGAGAGTTGAATAAGGTGGCCTGAGTGTTGCCAAGAATGTAGCTATGAGTTCTTCATCCGGCAGAGATATCTTCATCCTGGATGCCATCTCTCTCCACCTGGCTGCATATTCCATGAATGACTCATCACTCTTCTGAGTCATTTGTTCTAAATCTCCCTTCTGAGGTAGCAACTCCATGTTAAATGAAAACTGCTTAAGGAATGCGCTGATTAGATCCTTCCAAGTTTTGAATTGTCCCATATCAAGGGAAGTGAACCATACAAGGGCTGCCCCCTTCAGACTCTTTTGAAAGCACCGAATTAGCAGAGGGCCATTGTCCCCATGTTCCAACATGTCTGTATAGTAAAGCCGAAGGTGGGTATGAGGGCATCCCTTCCCATCATATTTCTCAAAATCGGGCATCTTAAAATTTTTGGGGACTACAACCTTAGAATAGAAATCCAAGTCCGCAAACTCTTTACCTGGAGTATCTTGTACTGCCTTCAATTTTTTGATTTCTTCTTGCATCTCTTGAAACTGATCTTTGAAAAGAGAAGAGGGATCCGATGCATTAGGAACCTGTGGTCCTAAAGAGTATATGGGTCGATTTATCTCTCCCTCACCTTGGTCATGTTGATCAACATCCAAGTCTAGTTTAGGGTTGAAAGAGGATTCTGGTTGAACTTTGAGGTGAATCTTGTTTGCTTGGTTTAGTGGAGGGGGAGATGGATCAGATTGATTTGGCGGAACAGACGAGCTAGGTTGGTCATTTGTTCGTGTAGCATTGAGAGTTCTAAGAGCTTCCAAGATATCATGTATCGAGCCCTTGATTTCCATGATGTCCTGGGTGTTGCGGGTTGTTTCCTCTTCTAGATCCTGAGGGTCTAGGAATTCGCCTTGATTCATCTCGACTTCTGATGAACTTCCTGGTGTAGCAGCTTGTGCAAGAGCTTCTCGTGCGAGAGCTGCGGTTACAGATCGAGTCATATGTTGACGCATGATAGATACGACAAATGACTGATAATGAAAACGCATTATGAGAGACAAGAAGAGTTTTTATTCATACAGTAGTTTATATACAAGATGTAACTGCACTTTATCAAAAAGTGTCTTACATACTCAAAAAAGAACTAGTTTATGTACATAACAAAAGTGCTTTTAAAACAGATGCGAGTGCATGACCATGACCCTAAGCAGGTCCTTCAAAGAGGAATGTCAAACTCCAGTGGTAGGGGCTCGCCCTCGAGCTGCATGATTTGCTGATTCAGGGCCTCGATGTGAACCTCCAGCATATCAATCGTCTCCGCTGCATTCTGAGTTCCCTGAACATACTGGCGTATCTTGGTACTGAGCTCATCGCTGGCTATGTCTAGCTGCTCTTGTGCAAATTGGAGACGAGTCTTGAGACCTTTCTTGCTCCTGGCTTGGTGCTTGACCACCTTTTGCAGGGAAGCTGCAAAATGCTCAGCCTGAATCTTCTCTTGCATCAAACGGCCTACCTCATGTCGGACTTTGTGCACATACTTCTTCACCTTCCGCTCTTTTGCTGCCAGTCGGGCTTTTGCTACTGCGATCTCCTTTTCCTCGGCTTTGATACTCATGCGGGCATGTAGAAATGTGTCCACCCAAGGTCAAGTGGTTGCTGCAATTGGTATAGTGCCATGCCTCGGGGGTCTCGCTGGTGTTGGTAGCTCAACGGGTATTGGCATGCTGCTTGCCTGGTCTTCTAAAATCAACCACTGATCATAGCCATCCACCGTCTGAGGAGTCATACAGTATTCAAGATTTTCATCCTCCCGCCAGCGGGAGAGCCTCCAGCTTGATGCAAATTCCCGCCTCATACGCTCTGAGGTGCCCTTGAAGTCGATGAAGTCTTCGTGCATGGGTTCCCAGGTAGGGATGAACTGGGCATACCCCAACTGTCGGAGAACGCGGAGAGGTGCATAAGGTACTGATCCTGAAAGCCCGGCTAGAATGATACAAGTACGTCGAACTGTGCTAAGGCGCGGCTGAATCTGTCTAGGCATCCAGGTGGGCCGCCATATGATGTCATCCTCTTTCAAAGTTTGGAGGTGAGCAAGGTAAAGTTCTGCATTTGTAGAAGCCGGCTTATGACGTTGTACCAAGAATTGTAGAACCACGCTGTTGAACTGGATTGGCCTTGTGGGGGGCGATGCAATACTCGGGATGTGCTCAACTAACCAGATGTGTAGAAGAGCGATACAACTGTTGAAGGCCCCCTTCTGATGACTGGAACAGAACGAAATGTCTCGAAGAAGCTCAGCCAGTAACATTGGGACAAGGGTAGCTCTTTCCTGGACTTGCCTGATGACATTGCATAATACGGCCTCTACATGTTTTGGCCCTTTGGGGAATAGGACTTGACCCACTACCGCCAAAGTAAATGCATTTAATTTACCCGCATTAACTTTGGGGGCGGTGTAATCCCAGTCCCGGTCATACAAGGAAAATAGGTAGGTCAAAGGGCATTTACTATATGACTCCTCTGCCCCTCTGAGCACTTGGTCTTCTCTTACCTCGAGGAACCTGGCCAGCGTCCGCTTATAATTCCCTTGGTGTTGTGGAAACACAATATCTTCTCCTAAGTTAAGACCCGAAATGTGACTGATCTCTTCCAAGGTTGGACACAACTCCTGTTTACCGAAATGGAAGGTCATCGTCCTTTCGTCCCAACAATGGATGGCAGCTTGAAGAAGGCGCCAGTCTGGATTTATTCTGCTTAGCTCTAGAGTGTACCCCAGATGGTACTCCTGTTGCCAAACCATTCTTTGCTCCGATGTGAGGGTGGAGATGACTGATAATACTGAAGATTCACATCCTGGGCGTTCCCGCAGATTGACAAGGTTATGAGAACGTAAAGGACCTGCCATCTACATGATGCGGACAAAATTTAGACATATCTAACCTAAGATGAATGTATATATATATGTATATAAAAACATGGAAAACCTTCAAGAATGAAGTAATTTACAATAAGAATCAAGCAGGGCTCACACAAGCTCCAAATTGGTTTAGGTATAGGGACACGAGTGTCCCTATATCTAATAAATGATGTAGGAGCGGCCTAAACTAGTAGCAAAAATAGGAATGAGGTTGTCCCTCCTGACGGGTAACTACTAATTTATGCCCACACAGAACCTATGGTCTATATGCTCATGCTGGTGTATGCAGGGTTTTGACTATAAGGTTGAGGAGCACTTGACCGTATATGCGACTCCCCGGTATAGAACATACCTGAAAAAGGGATGATTGGTGCAAGTGGGAAAGACCAGCTGCGTTAACCGGAGATAACCATCTCTCGGTCTACAACCAGTACTTTCCACAGATCTTTGGGCTCCAGCATCGGGGATAACCATCCCTCGATTGTAAGCTTACCGGATCCAGCTAGATAGGAGAATGGTTTTTATTCTATTATGCAATGAATATGAATGCATCAATCAAAATCAAGCAATGAATAAAAATGGAACCCTAGGCATGTTGCTAAGTTTTGCAAACAAATGTCCGAGGTTTTAATAATAATGAATGAAATAGCATATAGATGAAACTGAAAATTTCTGATGTGGTTTCCGGTATTTGATTGAGACTTAGGTTTTAGTTTGAATACTGGTCTGCGAAACCAGAGTCCCCAGCAGAGTCGCCAGCTGTGAGTACCTGGATTTTAACCTCCCTTCCCGATCAGGATAAATCCCGATAAGGAATAGTGATAAATTGTAATTGAAAAGAGAGTCGCCACCTATCTAATTCTGAGGGAAATAGGTCCCTGAAATTGTTGGATAAGGCTTAGTCTGGAAATCAGAGGTCAGGGTAAGGGATTCAATTGAGTTAGGGGAAGGTGTTAGGCACCCCTAAACTCCCATCCGGAGATGGTTACCTACTCCCTAAGTTTGAATCAAATAAAGGAAACCATAAGAGAAGCTTGAAATTCGATATATATGCTGGGAAATGTAATATGAATTAAATAAATAAATGGAGAGGAGTAGGATAAGAACGGAATAGGGCTTCTATCCTAGGGGAGCTGAACCCGATCAGGGTTGCCTACGTATCCACAGTTAGTGGAATCAAGCCACACGTAGTTCCGGACAGGGGTTGATGGTTTGATTTGATTGGACTGGTTTGTGGGTGATTGAAAGGTTTGAGGGTTGTTGCTCCTATTTGAGGAGCGAGGTGGCCTTTTAAGCTCATGCTGAGGAGCGATGTGGCCTTTTAAGCTCGTACTGAGGAGCGATGTGGCCTTTTAAGCTCGTGCTGAGGAGCCTGGCGAGGTAGGGATTTGAACAGGTTTTGAACTGAGGCTCTGACGAGGGTTTGAATAGATTGGGTTTAACTAGAGTTTAACTAGGGTTTACCTAGGGTTAACTAGGGCTTAATCAGAGTTGACTGGGATTAACTGGGTTTACCTAGGGTTAACTAGGGCTTAATCAGGGTTTAACTAGAGTTAACTGGAATTAACTAGGGTTAACTGGGTTTAACTAGGATTAACTGGAGTTAACTAGGGTTAACTGGGTTTAACTGGGATTAATTGGGATTAACTGGGTTTAACTGGGTTTAACTGGGATTAACTGGGATTAACTGGGTTTAACTGGGGTTAACTAGGGTTAACTGGGTTTAACTGGGATTAACTAAGATTTAACTAGAGGTTTGGCTAGGCAAGGCAAGTTTTGAACTGGGATTTTGGGCAGAGGTTCGACTAGGCAGCGCTAGTTTTTAACCGGGATTTAGGCAGAGGTTTGACTAGGCGAGGCTAGTTTTTAACCGAGATTTGGGCAGAGGTTTGACTAGGCGAGGCTGTATTTGAACCGGGATTTGGGCAGGGGTTGACTAGGCAAGGCTATTTGACCGGAATTTGGGCAGGTCGACTAGCGGCTATATTTGAACCGGAATTTGGGCAGAGGTTCGACTAGGCGAGGCTATATTTGAACCGGAATTTGGGCAGAGGTTCGACTAGGCGAGGCTATATTTGAACCGGAATTTGGGCAGAGGTTCGACTAGGCGAGGCTATATTTGAACCGGAATTTGGGCAGAGGTTCAACAGGCAAGCAGTCTAAACTAGAAATTAAAGACAAAACTAGAAACTAAGCAATTAATAAAGCTAAAAAAAACTTGAAAGCAAGACTAGGGATAGAGGGATTACCTGCCCGAAAGTACGGCGAACTTTCGGACAAAGATGGATTCTCCAAAAAAACTAAAAATTTAGTGTTTCGGAAAGGAAACTCGAAAAACCAAGGAGAGAGGAGTGAAAATGGATGAATTTTGAAGGAATGGAGGAGGGGTATTTATAGGGTCTCGGAATAGTGCCCGCGCCTTTTTAAAGGGCGCGATTTATTATATTTTAATGAATAGTAAAGCGGTATGAACAGTGAGTCGGCAACGCGTCGGCAACCGATATTTCAAAATCCGCGCCTTTTTAAAAGGCGCGATTTAATATATTTTATTATGAATAAATAAAATAATAAAAAATGAAATTTGTAGTGCAAGTGGGGCCCACATGGTCCCGCGCCTTTTAAAAGGGCGAGCTTGCCCCTTAGGGCCTGTTTGGGTCTTCAAAAATGAGTTTTTTTTGGTTTTTTTGTTTATGCTTCTATTTGCCGAAAAACTATTTTTATCGTTTTAAGCCTATTTTGAGCCCGAAAATAGCCAAAATTGAACCGAAAAATTTGTAAAATTGTTTCGGATGAAATCATAACTTTTGACCAATTTTCAGGGGGCGTTTTGGTCATTTTACGCTATAGGGGCATTCCGGTCAATTTCAACCGTTTTAAGTTTAATTTAACTCCAAAAATAGCCAAAACTTACCAAAAATTTTATGAAATCATTTTAAACAAAATGAAAACTTTTTAGCACTTTTTCAGGGGTATTTTGATCATTTTTCACCCTAGGGGCATTTTGGTCAGTTTTTTACCTAAGGGGCATTTCTCGGAAATCGAAGCACGTGAAAAGAGGGTTTTAAAAAAGGATTTTTAAAAGGGATTTTAGAGGTATGTAAGGAGATAAAGGGGTGCAAAATTGGGGTGCTTACAGTATGCACATGATAGTTTTTTTGAAAAGAAATATGTTTTTCATGCTCTAATTAAAGTATTTTTAAACTGCTTGATTTTATTTTGGACTGCCTTATTCTATTAATATGTGAGCATGCTATTATTGATGTTCACAACATTGTTAGCTAGTAGTTTGTATACGTTGAGTCTTTCAATACTCAGCTGACTTGTTATTGTCGGTAGACACACCTTTTGATAGCTGCGCTCTGGAACTATGAGTCGAGAGTGTGATACCAGAACCTGCGCATTAGGGAAACATGTTCCGAGACACGCGCCTGGTTGTCATAACCACGCAGCAGAAGACTTTGCCCACGAAAATGCAAGAATTTTCAACTTTTATTCAAGAGCTTACATAAGCAATAACAACTGGTCATCACAACAACTCATCATAAACAAATGCGTAAACTCATTTGCTACAGTGACCTTTATTTTAAGCGTCAATATTGTGTCAGTACACTTCCTATAATCTATCAAGTGTAAATCGACAACTGCTTCAGGATCTGAAGACATAAAATGAGGGGTGAGCTATAGAGCCTAATAAAATCAACAGTCCATCTAGACTATTTTCCACATAATAACATCCATCAATAACAATATAGTATTACAGTTCAATTCTCATACCATAATAATATGCAGAATAATAATATCATAATTCTTGACCCTAGGTCACTCAAGGCTATTTCACCCTATTCCGAGATTCTCGACCTCTAATTGTCAAGTTTATCCAATCATCTTTCAAAAAATCAGGTTACCGTTCCAGATAACCGCTCACGCTTTATCCTTAAGTCCGCAAACTCGATTGACTGAGCATTGACTCATGTACAACATTTACCCTTGAGTCCATAGACTCAATTATTAACCAACTGGGCATACACTCATTCAAGTTATACCTTGAGTCATTAGACTCAATACACATTCGGCTTTCACCTACAGAATCAACACAAATAATCTGATCTCAGCCACGATGAGGAACTCTACCTCACGGCATCTCTAATCAGACAACACAACCATCTGATCTCAGGCACGGTGGGGACCTTGTCCTCACGATATTTCTATTAGAGAGACAACCATCTGATCTTAGCCACGGTGGTGACCTTATCGTCATGGTATTTCTATCAGATAACATAACCCTCTAACTCAGCCACAGTAGGGAACTTTATCCTCACAACATTTCTATCAGAGACACAACCATCTGACTCAGCCACGGTGGGGAACTCTATCCTCATGAAATTTTTGTCAAACACACCACCATCTGATCTCAGCCACGATGCGGACCTTGTCCTCATGACATTTCTATCAAAGACACCACTGATAGGTGCGTAATTCTGCATATTTAAGCACCTCAATTTATACATGTTAACTCCTTTGAGTTTATTATAAACTATTTTTATGGCACTTTGGTTTTTTTGTCTATTTCAGAATCAATTGAAGAAAGAGAGCTAGCACGGATCTAAATGGATCTTGAAAGCTTAGGAAGTCATCATCCATGAGAAAGATAAAAGAAAAAGAAGAAGATCAGCAAATTCTGTAGCCTACGATTGATCGCAGAATACCTACGAACGATCGTAGCCTACGATTGATCGTAGAATACGTACGAACCATTGTAGATTGACGTCTGCCTTGGTTTCCGTGTATATAAAAGAAAAAAAGAAAAGAAACCCTAACATCACTTTTTGGATCTGAAAAAAGGGAAAAAGTTGCTGAAAGAGGAAAACCAAGGAAGATGACAAGGGTGAAGCTTCTTCTCCAACAATCATGGAATTCATCTCCCTCTAGATGAACTAATTACGACTTCTAGGGTTTCGATGAAACCCTAGCCGAGTATTGTATTTTTGTATTTATTTTTAGTTCTTTTCTTGTAAACAATTAATTGCATAATAGTGAGGGTTGCTTTAACAGCCAATTTTAATGAAAAATATTATTCTCAATGATGTTGTTCTTTGTTTTAGGTTTAACGAATTTGAGTTTAAATTCAATCTAGGGTTAGTTTCTCTTATTCTAATCAAAGATGTTATGCAATAGTGCTTCATGTTCAAGTAATTAGGTTTTAGGATGCTCTATACATAGAAAAGACAAGTGATGCTACAACCTTAGATTAATGTAGATCACGTGTACTAATCGCATATAGGCATAACTTAAATCTAATCATTTGATATCTTTTAGATCTGTTGAGTAGAGACTTGTAGTCACTTTCAACCTTGTTGTTCATGAGTTAAGAACTTGAATAATTACATATGATACAATATTAGGCTAGAGGTGGATTCCTCTACCTTAGACTTTTCCCATATTTTCACAAATCCCTTACAATTACTTTTTAGTTAGATAAATTAGGAAAATTTAGTCTTAAGTGAGAGCGACCAACAATCAACCCTTTAATCTTTAGTTCAATTTAATCTAGAGAAAATAATAGTTAGATCAGCACAATTCTCCGTGGTTCGACCCTTGCTCCACTATTCTACGGGATTAATACCAATTACAAGGTATATAATTGAGCGATCAACCACTATCTGATCTCAGCCGGTGAGGACCTTATCCTCATGACATTTCTATCGGATAACATAACCCTCTGACTCAGCCACAATGGGGAACTCTATCCTTACACCATTTATATCAGAGACAACCATTAGATCTCACCCCACGGTGGGTACCTTGTCCTGACGGCATTTCTATCAAAGACACCACTATCTAATCTCAGCCACGATAGGGACCTTATCCACGATGGGGACCTTATCCTCATGACATTTCTATCAGATAATATAGCCCTCTGACTTAGCCATAGTGGAGAACTCTATCCTCCCTGCATTTTTATCAGAGACACAACCATCTGATCTCGGCCACGGTGGGGACCTTGTCCTCATGATATTTCTATCAGAAACACCACATCTGATCTCAGCCACAGTGGGAACTTTGACCTGAAGGCATATTTATTAGATAACACAACCCTCTGCCTCTCCTGACCTAGTCAAAGAGATTCTATGGATAACATTTCACCCACTCTCGACTTTCAGTCACGTACCTAGTTAAAGAGGTTCTATGAATATCTTTACCCACTCTTAACTATCAGTCACGAACCTAGTCAAAGAGAATCTATGAATATTATTCCACCCACTCTCGACTATCAATTACGGAGGACTAAACAACATCACCACTCTTGACCTACCACTCTTGACCTAGTTAAAGAAGATATAAGGATATTAATCCACCCACTCCCGACTATCAGTCACGGAGGACTAAACAATATCATTACTCCTGACCTAATCAAAGAGGATCTATGGATATTAATTCACCCACTTGTTGGATATTATGCCCTAAAAAGTCATTTAGATCGTAAGATTTTTATTGACTAGATTAATAAAGACATCTTCTTTATCTATTGTGAATTCATTATGGGTAATTGACCAAGATCATGAGATAATCTAAACGATATGAGATATCGAACAAGATCCCTAGGATATATTGTAGGGAATCTATGTGATTAGTTATTGACTATCACAGGTAGATATAACTTTCCAGTTCCTTATACCTTAAAGAGTCACAACTATAGGTGAAACTGGGCACTTCACTTATATAGCTGCCACAATGCATAGATGTTCTCAATGGTTGAGATGTAGTTTTATCTCAAACTATTGTAGTTAAGATTATACATTGGCATATGAGCGCTTAAACGTACATTAGCTGATTGCATACAATGAGAGACCTCTTGCATAAACATATTATCAGACAGTTGGTCTCTCATTCACATTGAACAGTTTTGATGATCCTAAGATCTGATGAGTTTATTTATAACTGAGTAATGATCTGACTATTTTGATTGCACCTAAGTACTCTCTACTTGACGGATTACGATAAGGTGACAGTTGGATAATCCAAAAGTTATTCGAGTCATGATAAATTTCAAACAAGAAATCCATGCTTATTAAATTGAGAGATTATCCAAGTTTCGGGGTAAGACAATCCATTAAACTTAAAGCCTGCGTAGGTGATTTTGGAATCAAATATGTTTGAAATATATTTTTTAATAAAATATATTATACTTAATAAAAGATTTTTTCAAAATGTTTTATCATGATAAATAGTTTCTTATGGCTTAATCAAATGTCTTGGAAATCCGGATAATGTACAATAGGCTATGAGTTAGATAGTATATTAATCTCGAAGACTTATTAGGGATAATGTTATTGGAATGATCAATCGAATGCATTAGTTCATGTGGCAGGATCCTTATTGATTTATGTTCTTACACTAGGATTTAACTACAACATGGATATCTCACGTCACTTGCAATTCTGGTGTCATTCCTATTAAAGGGTCAATGAGATAACACCGGGTAAGTCAGGTTTAGAATGTCACAGAGCAATCTGTGGAGATGCTCATAAAGAAATACAAGCTCGTAATAATAAATTAAATGTTATTCTATATTTAATAGATTAAATGTTAATCTATATTGAATAGATTAAATGTTAGTCGATAATTTTAGATTAAATGTTAATCTAATAAAAGAGATTAAATAATCATTAATTGACAAACCAAATATAAGGGAATATGGGTTTGACCCATATTCATAAAACCCATATTTAGATGGACCTTATTGGTGGGCCCAAGCCCATGGATGTCTACCCCAAAGTGGCGCCCACTTTATTTTCCCTAAGTTTAAGGGATTTTGGTTAGTAGATAATTATTAATTAATTATATCTTATCTAATGAGATTAGAACATTATTTGGCCTTGAAGAAACAAAAGAGATAAAGATAATTCCTTATCCCTACAAAGTATCTCACGCTGCCCCCCCCCCCCCCCCCCCCCCTCTCTCTCTCACGCCCCCCTTTCTGTGGAGTATCTAGATTGCTTAGAATCCCTATTATTTAGGGAGTTAGTTATATCCCTATTATTTAGAAATCCTTTTTAGAAAAGGAAACCTAAATTAGAAGTTTTGTGAAAACAAACTATTTGTGGATAAACTAGAAATCTATTAATGATAAGAGTTATCATTATTAAAAACTCTAAGAGATAATCATCATTATTAGATAACGATTAAGATATGGATAAGATCCACATCTATATATACTCCAAGCCAAAATCATGTGGGAGATAATTCATTATTAATTTTCAATAATTTTTGTGAGCACAAGGAGAGAGCCCTCAAGGATTTTCATGAGCTATGGAGTGGAGCCCAAGGGATTTTCGTGAGCTAGGGTTTTGGAAACCTAATATTTTTTGTGAGCTAGGGTTTGGAACCCTAATATTTTTTGTGAGCTAGAGACTCTACTCCATAATCTCTTTCATCTCTTTGTTCTTCAAAAGCCAAGGAAAAATTTGAAAGTTTCGCTGAGATAGCGAAGAGCAAGGATCGAGCTTGAACTATTTCTTCGAGAAATCTCTATAAAGAGTTATGAAGTTCTATCATTTTTGTGTGACACTGGTGAACATCATTCACCGAGGTAATCTTATTCTTTAGTATAGATTATATTAAATGTTTTCTATGGTATAAAGATCTTCGGGATCCAGTTTTCTGCATAATTTTTTATCTGGATTTCCTTCACTACTCTGGACTATCAGTCACGAAAGAACCAAACAACCTTCTTTTGTCATAACAACCTTTGTTGGGTGCATATATATCGACACAGGTCAATCTCAAGGTAAAATCTTTGAGTTCGTAAACTTAATATAACCCTGGGTCCGTAGACCAAATACAACCTTGGCCCAATGTCATCCTAACTCTCCCAACTATCAATCATAGAGGAACCTTGACTTTTAGCAGACTCGCCTCTCCAAAGCTAGTCAAAGAGGGATCATAGATAGCGTTTAACACATGTTAAGTTTTCTAACTGTGGGAAATCCCCAATTAATCCAAGTCTAGCTTGATTAATTGAATACGTTGGGTCTCATGCCCGTGGATTTATTCCAAAGGTAGACCGTCCTGATGTGGAACATTACTTGACCAATGAACCTATTTCATCGACTTACAACTTTCAAACAACATCATATCATACAAGATCGTCCCACTGGGGAACATACCTAGACCGATGGGTCTGTCCATCGACCTACAACATCCAAACAACATCACATCATACAAGATCATCCCGCTGGAGAACATATCTAGGCCGATGGGTCCGTTTATTGCCTTACAAGTGTCCAATAATCATTACATCATACTAGAGTCGTTCTGATAGGCAATTTTAACAAGCCAATGGACCTTTCCATTGCCTTAACTAGTGTTAACATAACATTCGTCATACAAGGATGACACCAAAACATGTAAAGGAGCCCAACCTAGGCCTCCTGAAAAATCAGTCATATTTGCAAGCGATTGATCGTATATGGTTCAGGGATGACTCATAATTTCTGCATGTCTACGATCGATCGACGATTGAACGCATCATTGGTCAGAAAAATCCCAGAAACCTTCCAAGCATTCTGCATGTCGACGATCGATCCACCAATCGATCGCGCATGCCTACGATCGATCGTACCATCGATCGCAAGGTTAATTTCGGAGTTTCTCAGCCCAAAACCGAGGTCCGCGCACCTCTTGCCCTTTTACACATACCAACACACTTCACATCAAGGCTCCGATCCTTTTTCATCCATATTCCATCTCGAATCATTCCATATGAGCTGAAATTCTGGGCAATTTAGCCTGAAACCGAGGGCTATGCCCCTATGCTCAACTTCCACACATCCTCATCCATTCCATACATCACATGTCGGGTCACTGACCCTGTTTCATCCACTTCATAAAGTAAACAAATCATTTCACCAAGAAAATAACATAAATTTACCTCTCTACATGCAAATCGAGGTTCTGGAGGGCAAAACAAACATCGCCAACATGTTCAGATCGTCGATAAACCCCTAGGTACTCCCTCTTTTCTTTCTCTCTACCTTTCTCTCTCCTCTCTCCTCTTTCTCTCTCTAAAATCCCACGCACAATGGGTTCTCTGTATTCGGGAACATGATAACTGAGGGGAGGAATCCCCTCCTTGTATAGGGAGTTGGTGGGGTGATGTGGCGATGCCCATGTGTAAGCCATGCTCCGATGATGTGGCATGTTGACCACGTTGACCAGTTTCCCACTTTTTCAGTCATACAGCTTCCGTAACTCTGCGGAACGACGTGCATTGGTGCCGAAACTTCAGGTGATTGTATTAGGGGCTGTTTGGCACCTACTGTATGAATTTCAGAGAAAAATGTTGAGTTTTGACAGTAAAAAGTAAGTATGAAAGAAAACTGTAAAATTAACAAATTTCCTGAATTTGGACACTAAACACGTCGTGGTTTCGCGGTTTGAGTTGTTAAACATCCAAGACGACAGACAGTCGTCCAAACGGCCGATCGACATGCAGTGTGTGAGTTTCAAATATTTTTATTAGGAAACTCGGTAACTATTAAGTACCGATTGAATTTCGAAACCCGTGGATTTCTTGGTTTTCTTACATATGGAATCCCTACGGTCTCACGAATCGATACGCGACGGAGCCAGCATGACAGGTAATCGTCCAGATAGTCGACTGCCACGCTGTGGATGATTTTCTAGGTAAAAAAACTGAATTTTACTCATGACAACACAATTCCAAACAAAAACCTAATTTCCATAAATTTATCAATCACTTATCTAGTGGTAATTAATTTTAATAAAATTCATCTCAATTAAGGACTAATAAAACTCAAAAATTGTTGTATTAAAATTCTGGGTCATTACAGAAAGGATCAGGCAAGTGATCATCCAGAGGAGAGGGTATTGGACAAGCGGCCCTATTATTAAGTTTTGAGTGATGAGAGGGAGAGAAATGTATATGTTGTTGAGTGAGATGTTCATTCCTTACTGTTGGTTTTGTTTATGTACTTGGAATACCGTTATGTATAAATGAAATTTTTAGCTTCCATTTTTAGCATTGCTTTAAATGCTTGTGAGCAAGGGAATTTACCGTCTTTCCTTCCAGGCCAGGCCTTACGGAGGAACGATGTTATACCCCTAAAATAAGAGTCACCACCTATTTTATTAAGGAGAAATAGGATCTCAAATATACAATGGATAAGGCCTAAGGTCCAAAATAAGATTCTAGGTAAGTGATTCTTTTAAGCCCGGGGAAGGTGTTATGCATCCTAGGACACCTATCCGGAGATGGTAACCTACTCCCTATGTCTAAGCAAATTAACAAAGAAATTCAAATAGAACTTAAGTGTGTTATTTAATTATACTAATTAAGCAAATAAAGCAGGATTAAGGAGAAAAAAATGGAAACTAACCCTAGGTGAGCTGGACCCATTAGAGCTACCTACTTACCCGACTTAGCGGGATCAAATCATAATAGTTCTTACAAGAAAGCATACTAAGTTGGTTGGTTGATGTAGGTTTGATTGAACGTTTTTGGTATTTTGATTATATTTGAATGTTTTTGGTATTTTGAGATTTTATCATGTTTTTTTTTTTATTTTCATATAGGTAAGGTTTTGACAAACTTAACTAAAGTCAAATTTAACACAAAAGAAGGTTAATGAGAGGTTAGGCTAAAAGATCATATTTTAGGACATCAAGAGATGTGTTTGTATTATGGATAGTAGATGGTCTATTGCCAACACCTATTTTGTTGGATTAGTGTTGATAAATCAAATATAATTGTCTTGGTATGAGACATTTTAGACAATATTCTCTTTTAAGTCCTTAAACCATTTTTTACTCATTCAAAATAAAGTATGAAAGAATAAGAAGAAAAGAAAAGAAGAGACAAGTATAGAAATTAAAAACTCATCTTCTCTCTTTTAACGTGGTCCATTTATGCAATTATAAATGATGTAATGTGGTCCTATGAAGGTTAGAGAGGAGATGAGCTTTCACAAAGAATTCTAGAAGGAAGACTAGAATCCCAATAAATAAACAAAATGAAAAAAAAAGGTATAACTTTAGTTTCCACTCTGTATGTGTCTACCCATATCCACAATTATGGGTATACAAAAAGAGAAAAAAAATGTACATAAAAAGGATAACGGAGTTCTCTCTTTGCTTTTGAGATGAGATCCATTTACACCTTTAAATTGGTGTAGAGAGACTCAACTATGCTTGAGAAGTGAGACTCTCTAAATGATTCTAGAATATGACTAAAAATCAATAAGAGGAAAAAAAATAAATACTAAACAAAGAAGAAAATGAAATGATAAAAGGAGTGTCTATTCCTCAAAGACTTCTTCTCCAATACTCTAATAGGTGATAAATTTTTTAGAGTCCATAAAGGAAGAGAGTTAGTGAAGAACTCTAGACTTTTAGTCCTAGAATTCTTTACTCACTCTAAACCTTAGCTTTTTCTCACTTTTCTTTAAGAGTCAAAAGAAAGATTAAGGGTGAGAGTCTTCTAAAAGGTTATGGAGCATAAGAGTTTTTGGATAGAAATGAGGAAGAGCTAAGGTTTCCACTTGAGATTTTGGAGATGAGAGAAATGACTTGTGAGTCTTCTATTTATAGAGTTTTCAAGAGGTTGTGACAATTTTATAATTAATAGATGGTTTTGTGAGAAGAAGGAAGGTGATTGGTTGGTCAAAAGGGGTGTAATTGGTGATTGGGTAGTCAAAAAAATGTGTATTTGATGAGATGTGATTGAGTGCTCAAAAAAGATGTGAGAGAATTAATTATTTTGTAAGAGGTGTAAAAGGCCTCGGATTGTCTCTGGGGAAGCTAGAAACCCCTCTCGGGCAACCATATAATAGGGGACATGTGACATTAAAAAGGGGAGAAGTCATTTCATTTTCTCCCCATGATTTTGACTACTCCCCACTTGATATCTCTCATCCTTTATCTCAACACCTTATCGCCATGTGTCATATAGTGTGTGGAGAAGTTAAGATCATGGGGCCCATGATTTTGACTTCTCCACCACTTGTCCCCTATTCTATGGTTGCCACAAACAAGAGGTTTCTGCCTTTACCAGAGACAATCCAAGGCCGGTGTAAAAATGAGTTGTAAGAGAGTAAGAGAGGTGATTGAGTGATTAAAAATGTGTGTACTTGGTGAGAGATGCGATTGGGTGGTCAAAAAAGTGTGTAGATATAAAAATTGGATTATTTGAGGTTTGAAGAAAAAATAAGAGATCTTTTGTAGGAAAGTGAAAAGTGGGCTTGGGTTTGTGGGTTTTTGATGTAGGTTGAATGAATATGGGTATGTGGATTAAATCTTATAAATCATGGGTTGTTAGCAGATGAGTTATGATTGTTGGACTTTGACAATGACAATTGGGCTTGAGCTATGGTAATTAGGCTTCGGTTATAGTAATTAGGTTTTGGCTAAGATGATGGGGTAGTTGGACTTGACTACTTGGGCCTTGGTTGAACCTCGAAGTATTTGAAGAAACGGGAAGAAGGATAGGGGGTGCAAAAATGGAGTGCTTACAATATTCTTGCAATATGGTTTGAAGTATAAGTCACGAGCTAAAGTCCCATAACTTATAGGAGGATTTTTGGTCACGACAGAGTTGACATGCTCCTGGCTCCGCCCCTGCAAGAGCTAATAATGGGGGTTTGGGATAGTCTTCGAGAAAAAAATTTAAGAGCCAAATTCATGGGCATTTTGTCTATTTATGTCTGTTTGTATATAATATTTTTAAAAAAAAAAGTTTAGGGGGGCTAAAGCGGAGATCCCCTAGATTCGCCCCTCTCCCGAGCTAATAATAGTATGGTAAACTTCTTTTTTTCCAAAATTTCAGTTGGGGTTGAAGCCCCCCAAGCCCCATGTGGCTCCATCCTTGGGTGTTGCTACGCAAGTAGATGGGCTGACACTTGCTGCCCCACTATGCGTTTGGGGAAGACTGTTTGGGGAAGACTGTTATTGGGGCTAACATTTATGTTGAGAAGTATATTTAGAGTACACTTTGGTGGTACCCTTAGAATTTCATTTATTATATTATTGTATTATTTTTTGATGAACAGATTATTAAGAGTATTAAAATTATTTTAAATCAATTACTTTTTATCTCTTTAAATAGGATTGATTCTATCAACTCTTTATTATACTCCTATTTTTCTTCTTTTTTAGATTACAGTATAATTTACTTTTTAAACTTATTTTCTTTGTCCAATGTCTCTCCTCTATTTTTGGTAAAATAAAAACACCATAAGACGAAATTACATATGCAAACCGGGTGAGGCGTGATGAAACTTATAAGGGAATATGGGTCGGGTGAGTATCTTATATGAGACTAAAGAAACGAGGTTTGGTTTTTTTGTCCCCTTCTAACACGCTTCATCGTGGGTTTTATTAGAATCCTTCATTTCACTCTTCATTTCACTCTTTTTTTGTTCTTTCCATTCCATCACTGCACGTACGGCCACTAAAGGAAAATAATTTAGTGGAGAGATGTTATAATTTAATTAATTCTCTAAAGCACATGGCTGAATGGATGAGGACTCTTTTTTTGAAATGATTCGGTGTTCGTACTGAACAATAATCATTCATTCTTTGCTTGAGTTGATGGATGTCATAGAAATTAGCCCGCTTTCTATCTACCTCCCTCTTGTGTTCTTGACATTTCATTGCCCT
The DNA here is from genome assembly GCA_015143295.1 of Tetracentron sinense. Taxonomy (NCBI): domain Eukaryota; kingdom Viridiplantae; phylum Streptophyta; class Magnoliopsida; order Trochodendrales; family Trochodendraceae; genus Tetracentron; species Tetracentron sinense. Next base: position 18,246,375 of record CM026561.1, read on the forward strand.
TCTATTATTTGCTGTCTTTTCTCGTCCGGCACAATTGACGCCTCCCAAGATAGACTTAAATGCATTGTCTCATTCACGTCCTATCGTTTCTATTTTAACTCTTTTTTTATGTTTTTTTTATAAAAAATTTTCACTCCTTGCAATTTCCTTGGTCTTAAAGGTTAATCCATCTTAGTTGGAATGGTCCATTGATACCAGGTAGCATCCTTGGCTTTGGTCTTCAGATTGATGCGTGAGAGATGGTGTGACTATTGAAAAATTATGTCGCGGACTAAAATATATTGAAACCATTGAACTTATACTAACACTATTAATTGGGCTACAGCATTTGGCGCCTTAATATAAGCATGGTGTGATTTATTCTTAGCATGTGGACCTAAATGTCGTGAATCTCGCATGAAGTTTTTTTTAGTGTTTCATTCCCTAGAGTGATTATGTGGTGATTGAATAACGATGTGATATTTGATAAATCTATCATATTTATCTCTTTTCTTTAACCCCTAATCATAATTAATTAGAGCTAACTAGAGTTGTGGCTTAATTGTATTCAATTAAAAAAAACATAAAATAAACAAATATATATATTCCAAACCTCATCCCACGTCCAGTTGAGAGCTCTGGGAGAGTCACCTACCTCATGTCGAGGGTGAGACAAAAATACCTTAACACATATTTTTTCTAAAATTTCTCTTATATGGTTGGGACATTCCTTTTGTTGATTTCACAAGTAAGCCATAAGATATGTTCAATTTACAAAAATGAAATTAGCCCAAATGAATTGATTTTGTTTAATTCAGCACATAATAAAATTAGCCACTTCTAACCTGTAAAATAGTGCTTCAATTTTGTGCCCCAATTCAAATGTGGTTTTGTAAGGTCTCACAATGATTTAATTAGAGTTGCGGGACGAAATGGACACTTCTGTCAGCAAATTTTACTAATTTAAACGTACCCTTAATGAAACTTCCTAACCTCTCAGCGGAGATCTACAATTATTTGAAAATTGTATTCGATGTGGAGGAAGATCGGACGTGCGAGTGGCACCTACTAAACACTACTGCTGAACATGACACAAAATTCATTTTTATAGGAAAAAGCTTAACTTATGGGCGTTTCCATTATGTAACGAAATAGTCGGTCATCATTGATCCCGCTCACTTTTTAATACTCATCAACTCTAGTCAAGCAAATCATTCTTAATTTTTAGGAAACAAAAGAGCAAAATTTTTTAACTTTAATTTAGTTAAGTTTCATCAGAGTTAAAAGGGTATTAAAAGAGACAAGATGACACGGTGGTACATACAGAGGGATACACTGCTCATTTAAAATATAAATATATACTAATAAAGACCCCATGCAATGCAATGCACGGTAATTATTAAGAATATCTAAAATTAAATAATATAATTTTTTTAAATATTAAGTAATGTATTTTAAGAATTTTTCATAAATATTATTTTTAATAATATTAGTTGTTATTATTTGATATTCATTATTATTTATATTAATTAATTAATTTTATAATAATAATTTATTATTATTTTAATAAAATTTATAAGAAAATCATAAATTTTTTCATATTAAACTTAAATTAATACACCCAAGAGTTGGAAATAAGAGAGAACTCTATAATAATTGAGATAGATAGGACTCTAGGATGAGATAATGGGTCCCAAACCTGTAAGAGTTGGAGATATAAGAGAGAAGTCTACAATAGTGGAGATAGATAGGACTGTAGGATGAAATAGTGGATCCCAAATTTGAACAGTGAATATTAAAGAGAAAAATCATGTCATCTCTAAAATAGAATTTATGCGATTAGAGAGATTGAAGTTTGGAGAGCAAAGAGAAAAGTCTTATTTCTTTATAGGCTTAGGATCCTCTCGAGTTCAACTCGAGAGAACCTCTCCTGTTTGACCCCCAAGAGGTCGCCACGTGTCTCCTTTGACACCCTATGATGGTATCGGGGGAATAAGTATCGGCTAACTCTGTTGGGCGGTGAGTCCAAGAACATAAGTAATTTGTTTAAAAAGGTTCCCTTCTTCCTCTGGTTATGTCATTTTGGGTTTTGCTCTAACTGAAGCTATTGCATTGTTTGCCCTTAACCACCATATGTAAGGTTCACCCACCATTAGGGATCACCTATCTATCATTGGTTTTTTTTAAAAAATATTAATTCTTTTTTTAAAATTAAAATTTTTTTTTAATATTAAAAAAATTCTAAAAACAGTTTTTTTAATTAAAAAAATAATAATTAATATATAAAAAAAATAAAAAAACCCAAAGATGGGTGGTTGAATCCTAAGGGTGGGTGAACCTTACCCATGGTTAAGGGGTGTCAAAAGAGACACGTGGTGACCCCTAAGGGTTCAAACAGGAGAGATTCTCTTGAGAGAATCCTGTGCCTTCTTTATATTATAGCAGTAGACAGATGTATTATTGTAATTGATTAATTATCATAAAGTATAGTGGTGCTAATATTTTATGACTTAATCTGTCGCGGATTAAAACACGAAAAGTCAAAAGCGTTTTTTCTTGTCAGTTTCCGTGAGACAATAGCCACATTCTACACAAGTGTGCAAGAGGTCACGGGAGGGCCGTCAATGGATCATATTCGGATCAAGATCCGATTAGAACTGATATTGAGCTGATTGTAGATCTATCAATGATACGGATCCTATTTTTCTTATCCAACTGTAATCGGATCTATGATAATTAGATTCCATTATATATTGTATATATATATTAAATGCATAAAATAATATGCTTACATTTATTTAAACCATTTAAGGTTTTTTTAATGTTTAAAAATTAATTTTAAAAATTTAATGCTATTCGGATCAAATTGAAATCTTAACTAGATAGTCATATTTGAACATGAATTAACCAATTTATAATCCGGATCTCGAGTTTGATTCAGATTTGCCAAAAATTTAATCGAATTTGGATTTGCCCTTCTATCCAATTTTCAAGCCCAGAATCACCTCAAAGATACTATTGTCTAACTACGAGTTACAATATTAAGAGTTGAGATTGAACAGCTCAAGAACAAGTTGATAAAAAGAAGTGTTTTTTGGGCTTCTAGAATAACACGCTAAAGAATATGTTTACAAAAAAAGGACTGCAAAAAGAATTAGGAATAAGGATATGCTCTACGAGGGTGGTTGCGAATTAAAGAACTTAAACCTTAATTCTAACTTACTTTTGAGTGCCACCAGTTTATTTAGTATCATATCCTTAAATAAAAAAATAGTGCGAGAGTCAAAGAAAAGGCGGTGATTTAAATCAAGATTGGTTAGACTTAAGGTTCAAACTCTAAAAATGAAAATCTTAATCCTAAAACCCTCTTCCTATCACGTTACATCAGTATTTATTCTTAGGGTTCATGTTATTGATCGGTACTAGTTGTCATACATTTAAGCACCTCAAACTAAACTTGTTGGAGTTTTGGCTCGGATTCGATATACCCAAAAGGGGCGATAGATCGCCCCAAGTGGGGATCAATCGCCCGTGGCGAAGTTTGACGGCCAGAGTGCGCGATTTTCTTCGGGAAATTGTTATTTGAGTTTTTATATGCTTTGAGAAACCTCTATTCCGATTGAGAGACTTTTTATTAGTTTAGGTCTCTTGTTTAAGCCTATAAATATGAGATTATGGGTCTAGGGTTTGTATCTAATCATCTTGAAATGATCAAGGGAATGATTTTGTATTGGGAGTGGGAGATAATAAAAATGATTAAAGTATACTAGGGCTTGGGAAATGTTTAGGGGAGGATAGATAGAGATTCTTCTCTTGTGTTTTCATAGAGAATGTGAGTTGATCAGTGCTATTACACTGGTTCCTCAAGGTTTCTGTGAATAAAGAAGTGATTGGATCTTGACCCGTGGACGTAGGCAGACTGTTGCCGAACCACATATATCTCTTGTGTTCCTTTGTCTGTGTGTTTTGGTTTATTCTTTTCTGTTTGACTATTTCCATTGGTACTTTTTCCACGACAAATTGGTATTAGAGCTTTGTGAGCACGAGATTTCACTTCCTTAAATTAATCTCACGGGTTTAGAATTGCCACTTATTCATTCAGAAGGGATAAGTCTCTGGGAAGTTGGATAAGGTATTGATCTGCAAATTGAGATCAGGATAAGAAGTTCGGTTAAGTCTGAGGAAGGTGTTAGGCACCCCGAGGCTTCTATTTTTCAATGGTTTCCTAATTCTTAAGATTAAGTCAATTAATGTCAAGTTCTTACTAAAATGTTTAAATGTTTAAACTGATACTAATCTAAGAAAGAAAAGCAAACTAGGGTCGAACCCGGGTTGGGTTGCCTACGTACTCACAAGGTGAGATCAAACCGAGCGTAGTTCTGGCACTTGAGCACGTGCCAAGGCTAGGGGTGTGTATGTGCATTAAGGGTGGCTGACAAACTAGTCCTGTAGACTAGAGCTTGATTGACCGAGGGTGGTCAAGTGCAAGGTATGAGCCCGGTAGGCTTAGGATTAGCCCGGTAGATTAGGGTTTGGGCCCGTTAAGCTCAAAAGAGAGTTTGACCAATGTTAGGATTGCTAACCAGGGTTAAGTCAAACTAACCATTGTTAGGATTGCTAACCATAGTTGGAATGATGAAGTCAAGCTCAGTAGATTGGAGTTAGGCCCGATAGGCTAAGGGTAAACCCGGTAGGCTAAAGATTGAGGCCCGGTCGGCCAAAGCGGATTTAACTGAGGTTAGAGTTTGCTAACCGAGGTTAAATGAGAGTTAATCATGGTTAGGCCTGCTAACCATGACAAAAAGTCTAAAAACTAATTTTTTTTGGTCTTTTCATAATTTTTTCTGATTTTTCTAGATTTTTTGTTGGTTAAGGATTGCTTAACCATAATTAAAAGCTAACCAAACATAGAGTTTAACTATGGTTAAGCAGTTTAACCAAGGTGAAAATAGTCACAAATGACAATTCTGAAATCCAGTAAATATTTCTGATTTTTCCAGAATTTATGGGGTTAAGGTGTGCTTAACCATGGTTAAAAATTAACCAAATATAGTTTAACCATGGTTAAGGGTCAAGATAGGTCAAAAATGGGCACAGAAGGTATAGCAGGGCCTAAAATGGCCTCCTGCCAGGTTTGGGCCCTGTACGAAGCCCATTAAAGGTGAAAATGACAAATAGAGGTAATTGGATTACCTCCATTCTGTCACATTTTCAACAAACTTTGTAGGGGTTTTAACTTGGGTTAGAGAGTGAATCATGGTAAAGTAAAAGGACTTGGGGATAGCCTGGAGTCCCAGGAATTCAATGGGCTAAGTGTGGGCCCATGGGTAACTCAGGTGTGGGCCCTACCAGGGCCTAATTTTACAGTGAAAAATGTCTGTATTGTCGGTAATCACATTAGCGACATCATGCTATCCGGGGTTTAAGGTCATGCTAACCCTGGTTAAAAGTTAAACCATAGTTACAAGGAGATAGCCAAGGTCCAGGGGAGTCTGCTGGGCCTGGTGTGGGCCCAAAGTCTCTGTAAAAAAAGAAACCAAAATTGTTGGTAATGTTATTACTGACAGAAAGTTACCCTAAGTTTAAGGCGCTCTTAACCATGGTTAAGGGTTGAACCAATGTCTGATTTTTTGAGGGGAGGTAGCCAAGGGTTCAAGCAATATAACCATGGCCCTGAAACTGACCAGGGCCTAACCTAACTCTAGTTAAAGAGCAGTTACAGGGAAGGTCCAGTAATGGCGGTAATTATTCTACCGCCATTACTGGAAAAGCTAAAAAAACGATATTACCTTACTAGGGGTTGCTCCAATGTGAGTCCAGGGGGTTCCTCATGGTCTGAAGACCCCCTAGACCTCAAGGGGAGTGGTCATGCACGCGCGGGAGGGGTTAACCCGAGCTAATACCTCTAGGGGGTTCCCCAAGCCTATGATAAAGGTGGGGGGCCCCTGTCCTTGGCTTGAAAACTGAAATACCTCAATAAAAAGGATAAAGGACCCTCTGGAACAGAACCAGGGGGCCTCACAAAGATTGAGTATAGAAGGAAGGGTAGGAGGGAGATCCTACACTGCTGAGGAATGGCGCACGACGGCAGTAGGCGGTAGTGGCTGCTGGTGGGCTTGAGCCAAGCTCCTGGGAGGCTTAGCTAGGTGTAAGGTGGTCTCTAGGTTGGCCTACGGCCTATTAGAAGCTTCTCAGGTAGGGGGTAGGCTTGGGAGAGGCGGTTGGAGAATAGTTTGGATTTCGGCAGGGGTTGGAGGCAGGAAGGAGTGTCTCAACAGTGGGGGGTGATGGAGGTTTTATAGGACGAAAGGGAGGGGCTTGGGGGCAATATAGGCATTAAAGGTGGCGTGGGGGACCAATGGTGGAAGACCTAGGTGGTTGCAGGAGGTGTTGATACGTTGGTTGCAGGAATTACCAGAGTGACGGTAATCGGATTACTGCCACTCTCAAAACTGTGAAGTTTGAGAGTGTCGGTAATCCTATTACCGACACCTTGAGGTTTTGCTAATTTGGGCCAGACCCATGCACACTTGGGCTGAAAGCAAGCCTTGGTTTTCCATTTGGGGAATTTTGCCGCCTGATTTTTGAATTTAAAATGGGTTGGCCCCACTCTAGTGGACCCCTATGGTTGGTGGGCCATTGTTAGGGCCCACAAAGGCTTAGGCTTTGGTTTTTCAAGGGTTTGGCTTTGCAAATGGGCCTTGAGCCCACAAGACTCATACCCTAGGTTTGGCTAGGGTTTAGGCTTGGGCTAAGTTTAGGGCTTACCTAGGGTTAGACCTAGAGTTTAGCTAGGGTTAGCCTAGGGTTTAGGCTTAGGGATTGCTAATGGGCCTTGAGCCCAAAGGTTTCGGTTCTAGGGTTTGCCTAGGATTTAGGGTATTGCTAGAGTTTAGCTAGGGTTTAGGGTATAGGACATACCTAGGGTTTAGCTAGGGTTTAGGGTATTCCTAGGGTTTAGCTAGGGTATAGGGTATGGGGCATACCTAGGGTTTAGCTAGGGATTAGGGTATGAGGCATACCTAGGGTTAAGCTAGGGTTTAGGGTATACCTAGGGTTCATCTAGGGTTTGGCCTGTGGTTCACCTAGGATCAAGTTTAGGGCTTGGTTAGGGGTTCGCCTAGGGTCAAGTTTAGGGCTTGGTTAGGGGTTCGCCTATGGTCCAGGGCTTGACTGGGGGACTTAGCTGGGGATGACCATGGTTAAGGGTGGTTAACCATGGTTAAGCATGTTGTAAGAATTGGGTACTTACAGTTGTCCTTCTTTGCTGAAGAGTATCAGGATGACAATTAAACGACAAAGACTGGAATCATCCTATTTTTACACCGAGATGAAATTTTAGAATGATGAGATTCATGCATACTGTGCAAGTGGTGCAATGAGTGATGTGCCTACTTATACCTGCTGGGGAGATACGGGCGAGCTGGGGAAAGTGAAAGTAGTTAGGGCCACTCTTTGGGGATAAAGAGTAGTTCGAGCTACTTATGCAGGGGATTGATGGATGCAATGAAGGACGGCTTGACCTGGAGATGCTAGCCGGGGTTTGTCTGATATAGTGTCTTTCCTGATGGGTTTGACCAAATCGATCGAAGGACACACGGGGTGTCAAGAACACACGGGGCGTTGAAAGGGGATACATGCTAGGTGTCAAAAAAGTGTGTCATGTCGACGCTCACCTAGGATGCTGAGGACACACTGGGGTGTCATAGAGGAGGACATGCGGGCGGTGTACACTGTAAAGGTACACGCGGAATGTCGGGCATGCGAGGTGTCGACAAAGTGTATTATGTTGACGCTCTCCTGAGATGCTGATGACATACGGGGGTGTCACAAAGGAGGACATACGGGTGGTATACACTGTAAAGGTACACGCAGGACGTCGGACATGCGAGGTGTCGACGCTCACCTGGGATGTCGAGGACACACGGAGGTGTCACAGAGGAGGACATGTGAGTGGTGTACACTGTAAAGGTACACGCGGGATGTCGGGCATGCGTGGTGTCGACAAAGTGTCAATGCACACCTGGGATGCCGAAGACACACGAGGGTGTCACAGAGGAAGACATGTGGGTGGTGTACACTGTAAAAGTACATGCAGGATGTCGGGCCTACGAGGGATGCGGAGGACACACGGGGTATCACAGAGGAGGACATGTGGGTGGTGTACACTGTAAAAGTACATGCAGGATGTCGGGCCTACGAGGGATGCGGAGGACACACGGGGGTATCACAGAGGAGGACATGTGGGTGGTGTACACTGTAAAGGTACACGCGGGATGTCGGGTGGTGTACACTATAAAGGTGCCCACAGAATGTTCAAAGATTTGAGGCGTGGCTTGGAGGCACTAGCTGGATTGATGTTGATATGGTCGAAAGACACTGGATTTTGATCATGCTTGAAATAATGCTGAGAAGCAATTGGTACGCAACTGTAGTGGCGACTTGATTAAGTGCATACGATTAAAGTGTAATGTGTTGTGTGACTTGAATGTATTGGATGAGGCTTTCGCCTTATATGCAACTATTATGTAGCTAGGACATATTGAGTCCAATCTGATTGTGTGCAGTTAGAGTGCAATGTGAAACTTAAATGCAGCTAGTTTGAGTGCAATGAGTGACTCGATTGAGTGTGTGCAACTAGTGTGTAGCTGGATTTGAGTAGCTTAGAGTGCATTATGTGCGAGTCGATTGAGTATGTGCAACTAATGTTCAGCTTTGTTTAGTTTATGCAACTAATGTGCAATTTGTCTGGATTTGTGTAGTTAGAGTGCATTATGTGCGACTCGATTGAGTGTGTGCAACAAATGTGCAACTTTGTTTGGTGTATGGCATGCTTGGCTTGACCTATGTTGATGCATGGAAGGCTCGACTAATCCTGGTTTCCCTGGTGTGACACAGGTTGAAGGAGGGCTGGGTATATGACTTGCTCTTGGAGATCAGTCCTTTGCTAATTGAAGATTCCTGAGGCATTTGATCTTGTTCTCACTTTTTGCTAGAGCCGTGATGCATCTCGGGCGATTGTTGAGTTATGTTTGATCTGGCCAAGTCGGTCGACAAACACTTAGAAGATGATTGAACCGGTGAGTACCGAGATTGAGCTTTCCTTTAGTGCTTCATTGCCTGAGCTGGAGCTAGACTTAGAGCTCTAGGCCGCCATTCCGGCAAGGAATGGAGTAAGGCCTTCCAAAAAAAAAGAAAAAACAAGCCCTTGCTTTTACCAAAGAGCTTCTGCCCTAGATCACTCATAAGTGCTGGCGAAGCTAAGGGCCGTCATTCCTGAAAGGAATGGAGTTAGGCCCATACCTTTCCTTGAAGAGCTAGCCTGGTTCACCATTCCTGCAAGGAATGGAGTAAGGGCAGCCCCAAAAAGATAAAGGTCCTTCCCTTGCTTTCTTTTCCCCTGCGATCCTCTCTGTATTCCATCTCTAAATCTCAAAATAAAAGCAACAAAACCTGACCTTCGGCACCATTTTATTAGGGGTATGGAGCCAACGTCGCAATTTAGGTATAGCTTGCCGAGTATAACTTTGTCACACTGTTTCCATAGTGATTGTCTTTACTTAGCTGTCACAACAGTTTCGAAATCCACACCCCTGAAGGGTGTGGCACACCATCCGACATACCGCAACAGATGACAACCTTCTTGTATCGATGGCATCGTCTCTCACCTTATCTTAATGCTTTCTCCCCTCATAATGGATACTGTACAAGAGAGTGATTGAGAGACTTCACAGGGTTTGACAAACTCAGGTGAATTCGATGATGGTTTATCCAATGAGTATGAGAACTCTGGTGGTGACAAAAAGACTCAGGATTTGAAGTTGAATACTTTTTTTGCTTCTGTGTTTTAACAGGGAGATCACTTTCACTGGGTGAATGAATTATGTCCTTAGGGGTAGAGTACGACGCTAAGTAGATCTGTCATGTTGTGACATTGATGAAGCCGTGCTTTGTACCTTGCGGAATCGGGCTTCGCTTAGGAACCTGGGGTCGCTTTATCAATGAGGAGTGTTCTGCCTTGCTGTTGCTCGCTAAAAAACAAATTGGATGCTTTTAGACAGTCGTAGGGGAGGATGTTTGTACCGCAACTATTGTGGACCACTGCTGATGATCTGTCGGGAGTGACACTTTGCTGGAGATTATCAGCTGTTTGGTAGGGAATTGAACTTTGCAGGAGGCTATTGTTGGGGGATTTGTTTCTCCAGGCCATCTATTAGTGACTTACGGGGGGTTGTCGAGAATTCAGTGAGCCTGATTGTGCCGAATTCTATTGTCAAGCTGCTCTTCAATTTTTTTCCCTTTTTTCCCCTTGGAATGACCAAGTCAATGGGGTTCGCATAATTTTTGTACGATGAGGCCGTTGCCGGTTTTCCTTATGCTTGCGAAGTTGAAATGTTTTCTTCCCCTTTTTTGCCCCTGGTCTCAAGACCACGCCTGGGGTTCGCATAAATTTTGAACACCAATGTCATTTCTGGTTTTCATTGGGCCCGCGGTGGTTTTGAAAGGAGTTCTATTCCTGTTGCCTTGGATGTTGGTATCTCACTTTAGGATACTTGAATGATAAGTTGCTTGCACTTTCCGTCTCTAGGGGATCTAGGAAGACTTGTGATAGGTTGAAATGTACACTGGGAAACCGAAGTTTGGGACACCCTGGGATTTCTCTTTTGTAGTTATTTTTTTTTTGGGATCTCTTCCTTTGTACTCTCCTGGGGGTTTATGCTTTTGGATTTCCAGAGGAGTCTTTTTTTTTTGTATCCCACTGGGGCATTTGAGAGAGGTTGTCTCTGTTGAGGAAAGTGAGAGAGGTTGTCTCTGCTTGGGGAATATTTTTCGGGAGAGATTTTTCTTGAAAGGTTTCTACTAGGGATAGAGTCTAGAGAGGTTGTCTAGCGGGGAAGTCTCTGATTTCGAGAATGTTTCAACTTCTATTTTGGGTTTTTCTTTAATGGACATTGTGTACCTTTGAGAGTTGATTTGACTGGGGAAGTTGAGAGGATTCTTGCTTTGTTTTTGCGAGGAGACTTTTTAGAGAGACTTTTGGCTCTACAGGGGATGGTTTGACTCTGCGTGGAGACGTTAGGGAAGGTATAATACCCTTTTTAGTGACCGTACCTGATTTATCAGGTTGCCTACGTACCATTTGCAGGATCAGGTCATGATGTGGTTCAGGCAAATGCCACAGATTAACAAGGGAGGGTGTCCCTGCAGAGGTTATATGAAAGAAATGTTGTTAGGCTCAAAGGGGCTAACTAGTAGATTTCATTGATTTGTAAAATGGTTTTACATTGAATGGGATGAAGGGGTGCTAAGGATTGCTTCCTGTCATTTTTTGAAGCGGCTAGAAGTGCAAGCATTTATCGGGTAAAACCTTAAGCGCTATTGTGATATGGCCCATTTGATTGGTTCGGGATCCGCTGATCTTGGGACATGCATCGATTTTATCATAGTTAAGCCCCAAGTTTGACATCACTTTTTTCGTCTGAAAGTAAATATCTGGTAGTGTTGTGCCCTCGGAGAGTATCTCCCTCAACAACTCAAGCAACATGGTGAATGACTTATTGCTCCATCCACTAAGACACTTAATGTGATATAATCTTACAATGGCAGACAACTTCGTGTGAATTTTACCTGTTGGATACAAAGGTTGTCCTGCATCCCTTATCAATTGAAAAAATATATCAGATTCAGGATTGAGATTCTGACTACCGGTACCCTCATCTTCGTTTGGAACCGCGAACACATCATGTACCATTTCTTTCATCTCATTCTTTCTGTCTAACCTACAAACGTCAAGATTTTGAGACACTTGGGAAACTAGTCGGTGCTGTAATATGTCCTCCCCATGATGATACCAGATTTTATAATTCAAGTCAAATCCATTTTAGATCATATGCTCATACGCTGTAACCTTATCTTGATAAAGGACATTGTTCCAGTTGGGACACGGGCACTTTATACCACCGGTGTTATTGGTCGCTCCACGAGCTATCCCAAACTCTATGAACTCCTTTACCCCTTTTATATATTCATTTGAAACCCTATGTAATACAAAAAATACACTCACAATTTGTTAGATACTAACACTTTATCATACGATGCTGCTTACAAAATTATGAATAGAAGGTACCTTGACATTTCAATCCAACTCCTATCGATGAGAGTACCGAAAATATTTGTGAGTCATTCGTTTACTATTCTGAGAAATATCAATAGTTCGATATCATCAGTCAATTACAATATGTATGCATGCTTCCTATCGCCATCAACTCCTCTTCTGAAGGGTGGGGTGTTCCTATCCCATTCAGGAATGCATAATCCCCAACAGTCCATAGCTTAGGTGCTTTATACCATTTCAAGGAAATTTCAGCAGTATTTCCCTATAGTTCTCCAAGTACACGACTTAGACTAGGGGCAAGCCCACCACATTGTCTAAATATGTACCAAGAGAACAAGAGAAACGATTGCCGAAATTTTCCTCAATCTGGACAAAACATTAGCAACTGACTAGGGGTGTATTCGAGCCGCGCTTGGCTCTGCTCGGCTCTGCTTGAAAGTGCTTACTCTAGGCTTGAAATTCGGCTCGGCCCGAAATGATGCTTAGAAAATCAGCTCGAAGCTCGGCCCGAAATCATAAAACTCGGCTCGAAGCTTGACTCGGCCTGAAATGATTCGGGCTCGAGCCGGGCTTGGCTTAGCTCGAGCTCAGCTTGATAAAACCCCTATTTTTCCACCTGTTTTTTTTTCTTCTCTTATTTCACCCTATCAATCATCTCTAAACATACATCTGCTCTAAACTGAATTTGAAAGCAGCTTACCTTAATAGAGGCTCTACTCTTAACTTGGGTGTCTAGAGCTTCAGGCTGAGATCCACAAAGCAAGAGAAGAACCTTGCTCTTAGCTTGGTTCTCAAGAGCTTCTAATTGAAGTCCTGGAATGTTGAGAGGAGGATTAGGGTTTGGAATATTGAGACTGAGATCCACAAAGCAGATCCACAAAGCCGATGTTTTTTTCACCTGTTTTTTTCATTAATTCCTTGAGCGCAGATCTCCTATGGAAGCAAGGCGGAAGGCGGCAACGGCAGGAGGCAACGACAGGAGGTAGGTGGAGAAGAGAAACCCCACTCTCTCGAGCTTTATCAAATTTGGGGATTTGAGAGTCTGAGATTTTTTTATATATAAATATGTGCTCTGATACATGAATGGCAATTTTGTAATTGTAGAGGGGATCAATGGCATTTGTTATTTTGAGAATAAAACTATTTTTCTAAACTACCTTTAGAGTTCTTTACAATTACCAATCTGCCATCACTCATTAGTGCGCCAACTATACACTGCATGAACTATATACAGTTCACATGCTTGAAGCAAGCCAGGCCGAGCCGAGTAAGGGGCCGAACCAAACACAACCAACTCGAGCTTTGGGTCGGGCCGGATCAAACAGGGGTGAGCCCGAGCTCGGCTTTATTTCAATTTCAAACTTTTTTTAAGGCTAGGCTTGGCCCTATCAAGCCTAAAAAATCAAGCCGATCTCAGGCCGAGTCGGGCCGATCCGGGCCGCACAATCGGGTCGATCGAGCTTTGTGCAGCCCTATAATTGACTATGTAAGTACCCTATTTTTGCACCCCTTATCCCTCTTCCCGATTCTTCAAATGCTTTAAGGTTTATGCAAGGCCCAAGACCATTTGGCCAAACTTGTACCCAAACAACTCAATCAAGCCCAATTACTTAATTCCATTACCCAAGCCCAAGTAGCCAAGCCTAATTACCTAATTGTCTTAGCCAAAGTTCAATTGCTTTAGCGAAAGCCTAATTACCATAGCCCAAGCTCAATTACTATAAATAAAGTCCATTAACCATAACCCATGACCCGTCTACTAACTACCCATGATCCATGAGATCTAATCTACATATCCACATCCGTTCAACCCATATCCAAAACCCACAAACCCAAGCCCACTTTTCTCTTTCCTACAAAAGACCTTTTATTTTTTCGTCAAACCCCAAATAGCCTCATTTTTGTGTTTACACACCTTTTTGACCACCCAATCATCTCTTACCAAGTACACACCTTTTTTACTAACCAATCACCTCACTTACTCTCTCATACCTCTTACAAAATAATTAATTCTCTTATACTCCTTTTGACCACTTAATCACCTCTCATCAAGTACATACCTTTTTTACTACCCAATCACCAACCACATCCATTTTGACCAATCAAACCCCTCCCTTTTTCTCACCCAACCCTCTATTAATTACTAAATTGCCACAACCCCTTAGAAACTCTATAAATACAAGACCCTCACAAGCCATTTCTTTCACCTCCAAAATCTCAAGTGGAAACTCTAGCTCTTCCTCATCTCACCCTTTATATTTCTTTTTAGCCTTGAAGAAAGTTAGAAGAAGCCAAGGTTTAGAGCCTGTAGAGAATTCTAGGACTAAAAGCCTAGAGTTCTTCACTAACTCTCTTCCTTTATGGATTCTAAAAACCCCTCATCTCTTGGAGCATTGGAAAAGAAGTCTTTGAGGAGTAGGCACTCCTCCCTTTATTATTCATCTTCTTCTTTACTTTATATATATATTTTTTATTTCTAGTCTTTTTCTAAAACCATTTGGAAAGACCTCTTTCTTCTCAAGTTTAGTTGGGTCTCTATACACCAATCTAATGGTGTAGAGGGACCCCACCTCAAAAGAAAAGAGATGCCTTTTTTTTTTTTTCTTTCATGTAAATATTTTTTTCTTTTCTATGTACCTACTAGTGTGGATATGGGTAGGCCCATAGAGAGTGGAAGCTAAAGCTATACCTCTCTTTTTTATTTTGTTTATTCATTTAGATTATAGTCCTTCTTCTAGAATTCTTTGGAAAACTCATCATCACTCAAATTTTCATATTTAGAGTCTCATTACATTATTCATAATGATGTAAAGGGACTACATTAGAGAGGAGATGATGAGTTTTCATTTTCCCCACTTGTCACTTTTTTCATTTCTTTCTTTTTTCTTTATGTTCTATTTTGAATGGGTAAATCATGATTTATGGACTTAAAGAGAACATTATCTAAAATGTCTCATACCAAAGACAATGGTATTTGATCTATTATCAACACCAATCCAACAAAATAAGTATTGACAATAGACCATTTACTATTCATAATGCGCACTCCTCTTTATGTCCTAAATATAATCTTTTAGCCTAACTTTTTCTTAATCTTTCTCTTTGATTAAATTTGACTTTAGTTAAGTTTGTCAAAATCCTACTTATATGAAAATCCTAAAAAAAAACATGATAAAATCTCAAAATGCTAAAAATATTATAAAATCTCAAAATACCAAAAACATCTAAAAATACAAAAAGACCAAAAACATGTTTGCTAGGCTTTCTTGACCTTGGTTAGCCTACCTAACCATGGTTAATACCTTTCTAACCGTGGTTAGACCTAAACCTTGTACTTGACCAACCCGGTCAACTAAACCCTAGCCTATGGCTAGACCCTTGACCACCTTATGCACACACATATACGCACCCTTAGCCTTGGCACGGGCTTATATGTCAGAACTACACTCGGTCTAATCTCACCCCAATGTGAGTACGTAGGCAACCCAACCCGTGTTCGAACCTAGCCCATCTAGCTTTCTATCTTTCTTGGATTAACATTTATTTAAACACTTACGCATTCTAATTAATATTGAGATTAAATTTGACTTAAATTTAGGGAGTAGGTAACCATTGCAAAATGGGGGTCCGAGAGTGCCTAACACCTTTCCTAGGACTTAATCGGACTGCTTACCGTAATCTCTGATAGACCATTTGCCTTATCCAAACAAACAATCCTGTGACCTATCCCTTAGAATGAATAGGTGGCGACTCTCAGTCAATCCATAAATGTGAAAGTGGGTAGGAGAAACTCATGCTCACAGCTCTGACAACTCCACTGGGGATCGGGTTCAAGCCGAAACTCAAACTTAAGCCAATTAATCTCAAAATTAATTGAAATACCTAAGTATTTAACTGAATATTGATTCTTTATATCTCTTGGATGATTCTTGTACAGTGCATTTTCATAAATGACATAATAGTGTAACAACCCAATACCCATTAGACAGGCTTATTACGCTCACGGCTGCTGGATAACTATCCTCAGTGACAGGGGCTTAACAGTCTTGGAAGTCTGCAGAATTACTTCTGCTGGGTGACTTCCCTTAGGGAAGGATTTTGAACACTCCCGTTTACACCAATCGTCTTTTTTTAGGTATGTTCTATACCGAGGAGTCGCATATACGGTGTTAAGTGACCCTAAACCCATTTTAAGAACACCTGCATGCATACACGTAGAATAGGCTATGGTATACTCTATAAGCACCCCACCTGGAGGGATACTCTAAACCCTAACCTGCTTGTACCCTATACTTGTTCCCCAACCATGGTTGGATATCAGGGCACTCTATCCGGGGGCATGTACTGAGTCTTTTGTTATGCTTGTAATAAAACACACCCTACCTTATCTCCAGACATGCATGTGAGATTCAAATCCTAGGTTGCAAGGGGTTAACTCATTAAACCCGCATCAACTTTGGCCCAGTAAGCCCTAGCTACCAACAACCCAGGTTAGTAGGACGGAATTCTCTCCGCCTACCCTATCGGGCCATATCTGTCATGCCATACCCTGTTTAAAACAAAATAAAAAATTTTAAAAAAATCTAAAATCCTCTCTCTTGCATGTCATTCCAAATTTCCAGACTAGGGGCATTGTCCCTATGTCAATTAGACCCTGTTAGGTCATCTGTATGCTTTCCAGTCTTCCCTCGCTCTTACCTATTCCAACTCTTACTCCGTACATTTCAATCATTTCAGGAGCAGACCCTGAGTCAAGCACGTATCTGGAAAGCAAAACCAGTTGATACCTGATCAACTGATTGCAGCATGAACTCTCGGGATAGCCAAGAGACTAACCTTGACACACCGACATCGCAATAACCACAAGCCCTGAATCTTGAGGCAAGAATAGCTGAGAATGCCCAAAACATAGAAGAACTGAAAAATATTGTGCATGATTTTATGCGGACGATAACACATACTATTTCCTCCTCAAATCCTCGACCGATCGATATGCCAGGCTCATCACAAACTAATCCGCCACCTGTCACTAATCCTATCCCACTACCACTTGCTATCAACACCCCAACATTTGTTCAACCTAATCCGTCACTTATCACCAATCCTATCCCACCACCACTTGCTATCAACACTCCAATACTTGCTTAACCACCACAACTGCATACCATCAACATCCCTCCACCACTTGTTCAACCACAACCTGACTTCACTTTCGGCATATCACCTCCCCCTGTCCAACCACAACCCAATTCCCACATCACACCTCCCATCATTGACCAGTTTGAGGAGGAAGAAGCCAGAGCTGGCAATGAACCCCATTCCGGGTCCGCTCACATATCTTCCAGTTTAGCATAGATTCCTGATACTTACAGAGAAAGAATTGACAAGTTGGAAGAGCTGGTGAGGACAGTTCAAGGAACCCGTAAATCTATAGACTTCAGGGACATGTGCATGCACCTAGGGATTCAACTGCCCCGGGATTTCAAAATACCTGACTTTAAGAAGTACAACGGGAAGGGATGTCCTGAGATGTATTTGAGGGTTTACCGTGAAGAACTGTTCCTGTTGGAACATGATGACAAGTTGTTGGTACAATTGTTTTAGAAGAGTTTGAAGGGTGCGACTTTGCAGTAGTTTACTAAGGTCGACCCCAACAAAGTCAAGACATGGGAGGCTCTGTGCGAGACATTCCTAGCTAAATACTCCTATAATATTGACCTAGTCTTGTAGAGGGTAGACCTAGAAAACATGTCCCAGAAGGATAATGAGACCTTCATCAAATACTCTGTTCGGTGAAGGGAAATGACCGAAAAAATGAGCACTCCTTTACCAGAAGAAGAGCAAGTGACAACCTTCCTCCGTACTCTCAAGCATCCACTCAAGACTCTCTTGGCAGCACAACCTATCTCTGATTTTAGCACCATGGCCAAATGTGGCGCCCAAATTGAGACAACAATTGATGACATAGGGGCATTGGACATGTTCAAAGGATCAAATGGTGCATCCTCTTCCCGTCCTCCCCTGCCTCCAAAAAACGATAAAAGAAGAAGAGAAAATGATGGAAAAATGATCGCGGTCATTCGTGTCCTAAACCTCCCTCAACAACCTTTGCAGTCACCATAACCTCAACAAGCTCAAATAAATCAAGGAAGACTCCTCTCTCATCAGATGACATTTGAACAAAAAAGAAATCGGGCATTCACCCTGATCCCGTACTCTTTGACAGCACTCATCCCGTTCTTTTTGAACAAGAAATTGATCACCCTGAAGGATCCCCAACCTCCACCGGTGGTTCTCCTGAAAGGCTACAGGCCGGATCAGCATTACGGATATCACTAGTCACCAGGACATCCTACGGATCGATGCTATGATTTTAAACATGCTGTCCAGGACCTGCTGGAGACAGATGCAATTTGCTTTGCACCGGGGAATGTTGACATCACCCAAGTCCCTCTACCCAATCATGCTACACCTAAAAATTAAAGCGTTTCAGTCGGAATCTCTACAGTCAATTTTTGAGCAAACTCTATTTGTTTGTTATGTCTTTGCTTTATTTCATCATTTGTCTTGCAGTTGGCCATAGTGGCCCATGTCAGTCTCTTTATCATCAGTCCAGTCAGTCATTGGCCAGTGGCCCTTACTTCAGTTGTTGTGTATTCAGGTCAGTGGCTAATGGCCCTTGTCTTAATTGTCTTTTGTCAAGTCGAGTTTGTAATACCTTAATGAAATAACTCTTTTAAATCAAATTCTTTTCGTGCTCTGAGATGCTTAATTTAAGAACTGAACTAGTTTCTAATACTTGTAAGGAACAATTTGACAAAGGTGGATCACTCAAATTAATGGATACCCTCCTTAATTTTAACAAACCTAGAAAAAAAAGCAATACAAGAATTGAAGACCTCTTTAAGCCATTAAATGTCCATCAACCGAGATAAAGGACGATGCAATGATCATACATGCTCTTGACGAATCAAGGAAATTATAGGAGGTCATCTATTGATACCCCTTTTTATACCTCGCTTACCCATGCTATATATATCCGCTAGTTAGACCTTTGAGCCTAATAGCCTATCTTGCAAAACCTATACAGGGACACCCTATGAAAGTCAAAGAACAATACAAAAGAAGAACAACCAGTGCAACATTAAGTAGCTTTTGAACAAGTATCATAGGGTGCCCTACCCTTGTTGAAACAATAAATTTGAGTCTTATCTCGTTTCTAACCAAACTACGTTTCGTCCTAAACCTTAAACCCTCATTGATCCCTGAAAGGACTTGATCATTAGTGGTCAAAAGCATTCTTATTCACTTCCTGACAGGTAGTGATGAGAGAAGAATGAAGAATTATCAAAGGAAATCCGAGAGCAGAAAAAGAGAAAGTATGAAGCTTGTATACCCAGTCCTAGTATAAACTTGAAAAGACCCAGGAGCAAAAGAAAATGGGATAAATCAAACTTCAAAATTCACGGGCATAGTAAGGAATCATTAATCCTGCTATTGCGCAAAAATTACGTGAACCCAGTCATGGCAAAAACCTGAAAAAGCCAAGAGGCAAAAAAGGGACAAAGATCAAAAGGGACAACCCAGTCCTGGTGAAAAGCTGCAAGGGCCTAGGGGCAAAAAAAGGGAAAGATAAACCAATACAAGCTTCGATATTCGATGATCAAGCATCATGATCAACTATAGTTTAATCATCCTTACCTACAGGCTAAGGAACCTAGCTAGGTCTCCCACTACAAGCAATCTCAGGCATATTTTTCAAAGTACAAACAGTCAATTTCATTGTATACAGTCTACTAGTCAATTGTCAGTCTACCACACCACTTGTCAGTCAGTACATTTGTCTTTTTAACAAGTCGTTCGTGTCATTTTGTCAGTCAACCCATCAGTCTTTTTAACAAGTTGTTCCCATCAGTAATTAGTTAAGTTTCAACCCCCAGTGAAGTCAACTCAAAGTCAACTGTTCACTCTCGCTGGTGCAAGAAAAACACTGGAACCAGGGCAAGGCAAAGTCAGCAGACCATTCTGGATGACATAGAATTTGAAGCAGATCAGTATGCCCTGAGGGGTATGTACTAACAATTAGATCAGCCGGGTCAGGGGTCAATTCAGGTCCATCAGACTCTATATGTGCAAAGAGGCAAAGATTCGTGTTAAGACTCAGGGTCACCACTCTCATTCCTCATGTTCAACTCATCTTGCTTCACAAACTTGCTTTCATTATCTTCGGAACTCCCTCTAGTTCCTGACCACTATCTTATACCACTCTCCAGTGAGACAATCGGGCAGTTATCTATATTACCGTGTTTTTCTCTTCCAATGAGACAATCGAACGGTTGTCTGCACTATCTTGCATCCTACCCCAATGAGATAATTGGGTGGTTGTCTGCACTATCTTACGTCCTACTTCATCGAGACAATCGGGTGGTTGTCTACACTATCTTGTATCCATCATTCCCCAGTTCTACTTGACTAGCTCACTAATCAATGAGTATATTGACACGGTCGTGTGACCGGATGCCAGTTGTGGCCTCTAGTGATGTTAGTCTTGCATCTATCACCTTTCGTCTTGATCTTTTAGCTCATTAATCAAGGAGTATGCGGATACGGTCGTGTGACCGGATGTCGTTTACAGCCTCCAGTGATGCTAATCCTGCACCTATCATTGCTTTGCTTCATCTCCGGTGGACGGTTGTGTGATCAACCTTGACCTCACCTCTGGTGAAATGGTTATGTGATGAACTTTCACCTCATTTCCGGTAAAATGGTTGTGTGATGAACCTTCACCTCATTTTTAGTAAAAAGGTTGTGTGATTAACCTTCATCTCATCTTCGGTGAAATGGTTGTGTGATCAACCTTCACCTCATGTCCGATGAAATGGTTGTGTGATCAACCTTCACCTAATTTTTGTTGAAATAGTTGTGTGATCAACCTTCACCTCATCTCCGGTGAAATGGCTGTGTGATCAACTTTCACCTCATCTCCGGTGAAATTATTGTGTGATCAACCTTCACCTCATCTCCGGTGAAATGATTGTGTGATCAACTTTCACCTCATCTCTAGTGAAATGGTTGTGTGATCAACTTTCACCTCATCTTTGATGGATGGTTGTGTGATCAACCTTCACCTCATCTCCGGTGGAATGGTTGTGTGATCAACCTTCATCTCATCTTTGGTGGATGGTTGTGTGATCAACTTTCACCTCATCTCCGATGGAATGGTTGTGTGATCAACCTTCACCTTATCTCCGGTGAAATGGTTGTGTGATCAACCTTCACCTCATCTCCGGTGAAATGACTGTGGATTAACTTTCACCTCATCTCCGGTGAAATGATTGTATGATCAACCTTCACCTCATCTCTGGTGAAATGGTTGTGTGATCAACTTTCACCTCATCTTCGGTGGATGGTTGTGTGATCAACCTTCACCTCATCTCCAGTGAAATAGTTGTGTGATCAACTTTTACCTCATTTCCGGTGAAATTTTTTTTTTATCAACCTTCACCTCATCTTCGGTGGATAGTTGTGTGATCAACTTTCATCTCATCATCCAATAGATGGTTCTGTGATCAACCTTCACCTCATTTCCGGTGGAATGATTTTGTGATCAACCTTCACCTCATCTTCGGTGAATGGTTGTGTGATCTACCTTCACCCCATCTCCGGTGGAATGGTTGTGTGACCAACTTTCACCTCATCTCCAGTGAAATGGTTGTGTGATCAACCTTCACCTCATCTTCGATAAAATGGTTGTGTGATCAATTATCACCTCATCTTCGGTGGATGGTTGTGTGATCTACCTTCACCTCATCTCCGATGGAATGGTTGTGTGACCAACTTTCACCTCATCTCCAGTGAAATGGTTGTGTGATCAACCTTCACCTCATTTCCGATAAAATGGTTGTGTGATCAACTATCACCTCATCTTCGTTGAAGCGGACGCGTGTTCACTCCTCTCATCCATCATACATTCACCCTCATCTCCAGCACTCCATATTTTATCTTGACAAACTTAACTTAGTTTCAAATTAGTTCATTCTCATTTCATATATTTTCCTAAGTTTTGCAGGTTTTAAGGTGCAAAAATAGTAGTGATTTCAATCTTTGTCGTTCGCTTGCCCGCACCCTCCGACAAATAGGGGCAGCTGTAAGCACCCTATTTTGGCACCCCCTATCCCTCTTCCCACTTCTTCGAATGCTTCAAAGTTTACCCAAGGCCCAAGACCATTTGGCCGAACTTGTACCCAAATAACTTAATCAAGCCCACTTACTTAATTCCATTACCCAAGTCGAAGTAGCCAAGCCTAATTACCTAATTGTCTTAGCCAAAGCTCAATTGTTTTAACTCAAGCCTAATTACTGTAACTCAAGCCCAATTACCATAACTAAAGTCCAATAACCATAACTCATGACCCGTCTACTAACAACCCATGATCCATAAGATCTAGTCTACATACCCACATCCATTCAACCCATATCCAAAACCCACAAACTCAAGCCCACTTTCTTACAAAAGACCTTTTATTTTTTCTTCAAACCCAAAATAGCCTCATTTTTGTGTTTACACACCTTTTTGACCACTCAATCATCTCTCATCAAGTACACACATTTTTGACTAACCAATCACCTCACTTACTCTCTTACACCTCTTATAAAATAATTAATTCTCTTATACTCTTTTGACCTACTAAATCACCTCTCATCAAGTACATACCTTTTTGACTACCCAATCACCAACCACATCCATTTTGACCAACCAATCACCTTCATTCTTCTCACCCAACCCTCTATTAATTACTAAATTACCATAACTCCTTGGAAACTCTATAAATACAAGACCCTCACAAGCCTTTTCTTTCACCTCCAAAATCTCAAGTGAAAACTTTAGCTCTTCCTCATCTCACCCCTTATATTTCCTTTTAGCCTTGAAGAAAGTTAGAAGAAGCCAAGGTTTAGAGTTTGTAGAGAATTGTAGGACTAAAAGCCTAGAGTTCTTCACTAACTCTCTTCCTTTGTGGATTCTAAAAACCCCTCATCTATTGGAGCATTGGAAAAGAAGTCTTTGAGGAGTAGACACACCTCCCTTTATTCTTCATCTTCTTCTTTACTTTATATATATATATATATATTTTATTTCTAGTCTTTTTCTAGAACCATTTGGAATGACCTCTTTTTACTCAAGTTTAGTTAGGTCTCTCTACACCAATCTAATGGTGTAGAGGGACCCCACCTCAGAAGAAAATAGATGTATTCTTTTTTTTCTTTCATTTAAATATTTTTCTTTACTATGTACCTACTAGTGTGGATATGGGTAGGCCCATAGAGAGTAGAAGCTAAAACTATACCTCTCTTTTTTATTTTTTGTCTTCATTTAGATTCTAGTCCTTCATCTAGAATCCTTTGAGAAACTCATCATCACTCAAAATTTTCATATTTAGAGTCTTATTACATTATTCATAATGGTGTAAAGGGACTACATTAGAGAGAAGATGATGAGTTTTCCTTTTCTCCACTTGTCACTTTTTTCATTTATTTCTTTTTCCTTTATGTTCTATTTTGAATAGGTAAATGATAATTTATGGACTTAAAGAGGACATTATCCAAAATGCCTCATAACAAAGACAATGGTATTTGATGTATTATCAACACTAATCCAACAAAATAGGTATTGACCATAGACCATTTACTATTCATAATGCGAACCCCTCTTTATATCCTAAATATAATCTTTTAGCCTAACTTTTTCTTAATCTTTCTTGGATTAAATTTGACTTTAGTTAAGTTTGTCAAAATCCTACCTATATGAAAATCCAAAAAAAAAAAACATGATAAAATCTCAAAATACCAAAAACATTATAAAATCTCAAAATACCAAAAATATCAAAAAATACAAAAGACCAAAAACATGCTTGCTAGGCTTTCTTAATCTTGGTTAGCCAACCTAACCATGGCTAACACCCTTCTAACCGCAGTTAGACCTAAACCTTGCACTTGACCAACCAGGTCAACTAAACCCTAGCCTATGGTTAGACCCTTGACCACCATATGCACACACACACACATCCTTAGCCTTGGCACATGCTCATGTGTCAGAACTACGCTCGGTCTGATCTCACCTCAATGTGAGTACGTAGGCAACCCAACCCGGGTTCAATCCTAACCCATCTAGCTTTCTATCTTTCTTGGATTAACATTTATTTAAATACTTAGGCATTCTAATTAATATTAAGATTAAATTTGACTTAAATTTAGGGAGTAGGTAACCATTGCAATATGGGGGTCGTAGGGTGCCTAACACCTTCCCCAGGACTTAATCGAACCGCTTATCCTAATCTCTGATAGACCATTTGCCTTATCCAAACAAACAATCCTGAGACCTATCCCTTAGAATGAATAGGTAGTGACTCAAAGTCAATCCATAAATGTGAAAGTGGGTAGGAAAAACCCATGCTCACAGACTATACTGGAGATTATGCATTCCCAAACTGTCCAATTGGACAATTCAAGAATCGTATATAGACAAATACACTTTATCACAAAGAAGACCGAAAAGTTGTGAACCTACATTTAGCCTCATAAAAGAATTAAATGTCATAGTTTACAACTAATCCGTCCAAATAGGTGATACAAGAAATGCACTTCACCCACAATGATTTTTGAATGGGAGATCTAAGATTCTATGCATGCATGTGTATGAAATTAAACCAATACAAAAATCCAACCATCATAAACACGAAGTTTATACACTCATAAACATTTTAAGTAGTTAACATAGTTACTAATTTACAATTACTATCAAAAAGACATTTCAATGAGGAATCATGGGCTTAAACTGCCCTCCCCTGTCAGGCTCATCATCTTAATACTTTTAACTAATGTTACCATTTTCTTATTTGACCCCTATTACTTTATTGAGGAAACATGGCAACCCCATTTGACCGTTTGAAAGCTCAAGACGCCACGTGCCCCTTTTAATACTCATTAACTATGATTAAGATTAACTAACTTATCCATCTAACCTTAGTTTTAGAGAAAAAAATAACAGCATTAGGTTGGTTATGCTTAACCGTAATTAAAGAGGGCTCTAGAAGCCACCACGTGTCCTTTTAAAGGATCTTTAAGATAATAAAATAAAGGATCTTAGGTTAATTATATGTAACCACATTTAAAGGATCTTTATAAGCCGCCATGTGTCCCTTTGAACACTCATATTTCATATTAGATCATCTTATCTCTTTGTTGAGCTCTCTGTAAGTCTCTCTTTCATTGTTTTTATTTCATCTACCAATTTGCATGAAATAAGCTGATGGGCTTTATACACAGATGACCCTATTTGGGCCAAACCCATATTAGAATATGGAAGCTAGCTTTTCTATTTTGGTCTATGTTTTCATACATATGCATGTCCTATCTACTACCATGATCCTAATTTTCGTAATCTTTTTTGTAGTTATATTCAAATAAGTATTCTCTCTTACTTGCCTACATGATTTTTTCAGTGCAATTTTCAACTGGGTAGATCTCTCTCTCTCTCTCTCTCTCTCTCTCACATATATTTAAATCAAGCAATAAGCAATTTGGCATGGCTACCATAGTTTTTGTGTTGCTTTTTCTTCTATTGGTCATCATTCATGATTGGGATTTAGAAACATAAGAGATATATTTTGGTTAAGTGAACAAAAAGTTAAGAGATCCTAATTCACTAATCCATGTTTTTCTGTAGAGTGAAGATCACAAAAGTAGAGTAATTTAAAATGCGTAACTGGATCGGATAAATGATATCTATATTAGCTTAAACATACTTTCAACTAAGGCTACATATTTACACGAGTGAATTACTTGTCGAATGAACATATTGTAGAAGGGTGTTACTACTGAGACTGTTTAGGGCCGAGGCCATGCTGGCCAACGTGAATCCCGAGCTGTTTTTTTTTTTCAAACACCTTAGAGCCACGCTGGCCAGCATGGTCTCGACCCTAAACAATCTCAAAATCATTTTCCAGTGTAGAATTAGAACATCATGAGAATTGATACGATACCATTTTAATTAATTTATTTATATTTTCTTTCCATTGTAGAATTAGAACTTCTTATAAATGTTATTAAAATAATAATAAATTATTATTATAAATTAATTAATCTTTACTATTATAATGTGAGAGGCAGCGTAGATTGATTATTCTAAAATTCCTAAACTACCCTCATATAACACAAAACTTTGATTTAATATTTTATTTTAATTCCTAATCTACCCCTTGCTCATCTATCTATTTAAAGAATAGAATCACAACCAATCGTGATTGAACTTGGGGAGAGTTCAATTCAATTGCTCCCGCGGGTTAACACGTGTCTCCTTTAACTCCTATTAATTGTGGTTAACTCCTTTCCCTCACTCTCACGTGCATCGCACGTGCCACCCGCTAGTATATATATATCAAATATACTGCTGAATAGTTTTAAGGTTCATGTAACATTTCAGGCTTAGGAGTTATTCTCCTACATATAAGGAGAGTATCTTTACTATTATAATGCGAGAGGCAGCGTAGACTGATTTTTCTAAAATTCTTAAACTACCCTCATATAACACAAAACTTTGATTTAATGTTTTATTTTAATTCCCAAACTACCCCTTGCTCATCTATCTATTTAAAGAATAGAATCACAACCAATCGTGATAGAACTCGGGGAGAGTTCAATTCAATTGCACCTGCAGGTTAACACGAGTCCCTTTTAACTCCTATTAATTGTGGTTAACTCCTTCCCCTCGCTCTCACGTGCATCGCACGTGCCACCCGCTAGTACAAATAATAAAAAAATAATACTATTAAAAATAAAATTTTTGAAATATTTTTAAAATATATTACTTAATATTTAAATAAATAAATAATATTATTTAATTTTAGATATTCTTAATTATTACTGTGCATCGCAGAGGGTCTCTACTAGTATATATATATATCTATACTATATACTAAAGAAATTAGGATGCCTATGTGGCATCGCTCTCTCATCTCCATTCTAAGATTTGTGATGCCACATCATCACTTGATCTACCTCATTTATTTCTTCCAAAGTGCACTTAAGACAACCATAAGGGTTTTGTTAAATTAATTGGACCGATGGGTGTTGGAAACGGATTCCAAGTCCCAACTCCACTTAAGTGGGACTCATAAATACCCTCTCTTAACTACCCCCTTTATCACTCTCCATTATATTATTAATTGTTAGTTTTATTATATTTTATTTTTTTTCTTGAATTTTTTTTAGTAATTTTTTTAATTCACATACCCTCTTTATCACTCTCCCTTATTTTTTCCTTGAACTTAGTTCATACACAAACATGGACAAATAACCCCAAATTAAGCAAGGGAAATAAAAAAATCACATAATTTTACAGTGGAAAATGAAAGCTAGAAAACAAAGAGATGAGAAAAAATTATCCACATATTGGATTGAGAGGTTTAAACATTTTTGAGCAATTCATAATACTTTTTGAAATTGGATAAACCATCATCAATCCTAGATTTTTCAATGCTACTGCTATTCGTCGAAAGAAAATTCTTCAAAAAGTGAAATAAAAAAAAAAGAAAATGCAAATTGGGGTTTCAAAAATGCAAATTTTATATTATAGAGAGAGAGAGAATTCTTACAAAGAGGGTGACCGAAGAGGGAGAGAGTGCTGCGTAGAGAGGAGGTGCTACCGGAGATGTGGCTGCCGAAGAGGGTGCGGCCGGAGAGGGTTGTTGTGCTGGCAGGACTGATCGTGCTGAGCTGAGCTGGCCAGAGGCATGCAAATTGTGACATGCATGACACGTGTTAGAGTAGAGAGAGCAAAGAGAGAGAGAGAGAGAGAGAGAGAGAGAGAAGTTGTGGGAACTTACCATGGAGGTGCTGCCGGAGAGGGTGGAGGTGCTGCCGAAGAGTTGGTTTCGAGGTGCTACCGGAGGTGTGACTGCCGGAGAGGGGAGAGGGTGCTACTGGAGGATGGAGCAGGGAGGCCGGAGTAGGAGGCCGGAGCACGGATGTCGGAGCAGGACACTGGAGCAAGGATGCCAGAGCAAGACACCGGAGCATAGAGAACCAGAGGGGAGCACGAGCAGGAAGGGGAGCATGAGTAGGATGAAATGAAAGGAAATGATCGAGGTGGTTTTTAATGATTTGCAACGAGGGTTTTTCATTACTGTCGTTATAAGTTAGTTATAACGGCATTTATTAGACCTACCGCCACGATAATCAAGGCAGGAAGTGACAGGGCCGGAAATTGAAAAGGTGGTGGGAAATATTTGCAATGGCGGTTATTTAATAATTGCCATTGTAAATTAGGGTTGTCACGGCTTTTTCTATGAAATCGCCGTAACAATCAATCCAGTAATAGCATTAATAATCTACCACTGTTATACCTAGGCGGCAACCGGTCTTCTATTGTAGTTTTTTAGAACCGTTGTTATAAGTAACGTATAAATGCGGTTTTGAATAACCACCTTTAAAAAACCGCCGTTCAAGTCATGTAGTTTAGTAGTGCTGGTAGCCTACTAGATCGAGCTGTCATGATCTTTTCTCCAAAACATTGGAAGAATGATTTGTAATGTGAAGAAATACTCTCGTTAGAGAGGTCTTCAATAAAATAAAATGAGATACACTTATTACGGCAATCATCAAAGAGGAATAATAATTAAAAAAAAACTAGACCAACCATGCTAGCATTTATGGTGGCTTTGATGACAGAAAAATAAGAAAGTCAATGGAGGCCGCCTGTCGGAAACACGTAATGAAAGGGGAAAAAATCAATATAGATAGATCACCTGCTTTGATACCATAAAGAGAAATTGATTTATTGAGAATTCTCAAGATGATTTACAAGAACCCTAAGAGGGTTTAAATAATATTCCAAGACGCTAATATAGAAAGATCTCTCAAAGATAGTCCTAATCTAATTATATTAAATCAAATCCTAAATTCAAACTTAATAGATACTATCTAATTGTGAAGCCATACACTGATAATGATATAGTGTATCTCATTCACTTTATTACAATATCATATTCTCTAATAACATGATGCTCAAAAATGAGTTAAGATTAAGATTTTTGTTTTTTTTCTTAAAGCTTATTTTGCAACCACTGCTCCGATGTGTAGTCTTTGCCGGCACACTAATCCCCCCGTAATTAATTAGATGCATGGTATTTATCAGGCCACACCCCCCAAATTTTTTGTAAATCCTTGTTGCAATAGTATGAATAGTGGGCCCCTCAGTTAAATTTTTTTTTTTAGTATACTTGGCCCCCCATTTTTTTTGTACTATATAATATAATAGTGGGGCCCTAAATGGAGTCCCCTTATGCCCTTGAGGTTGCCACATGCCCCTATTGACACCCCTTAACTATGGTTAAAATTCACCCAATCTTAAAGTTTACTTACTTATCCTTAGTTTTTAGAAAAAAAATATTTAAATAATTTTAACCTTAGGAGTTTGTGAATTTTAAACTAGGGTTCGAAAAGAAATTTGATATTTAAAAAAAAAAAATCAAGGATAGGTGGGTGAATCTTTACCACTATTAAGGGGTATTAATAGGGACACATGGTGACCACAAAGGATTTACCGGGAAAAAAAAAATTTCAAAATAAAAAAACTATCCCAAAAAAATTTTACCCTTAAATCAAATTTTTTTTATACATGTATATAACTATCTTAGTGTTGTACAAAACATTCTGGCCTTAAAACATTCTGGCCTTTAAACACCCAGGCCAAGGCAGCAGCTAAAAAACAGAAAAAAAACACCCAGGCCAAGGCCATAGGTGAGTGGCTTCTTCTCCATCTCCATGGGCAATGGTCAAATAACTAGCCCTCCAATCGGACACGCCCACGTATGAATGACATCTATTAGCACCTCCTTCCATCACCTTGCTTTACTACACATTCAATCGCCACCATGGATGGCATGCCACATCATCAAACGCACCAAATAGTTGGGCCGAACTCGGGGTTTGATCATGATCCACTCCGATCCGAAAACTTAAAAACTCACATCAAACTCCTCATGACACGTGCAAACTATGCCTCAAGTGCTATTATGAGCTCACATGTACAGTGGGAAATTTAACGGCGGTTAATAAATTTTATTCGAAAAACAGGTCATACGTGATTGGAGCGAATCTTAATCACAATTATTAAATTATTAAGAAGTGTCAAAAAGATACACGTGGCGATCACAGGGTTGTAACAGGTTACAACCGGAGAAGATTACGAGTTTTTGTTTTCTCCCCCGGGTAAATCTCTCTCATTCGATTTTTCATGACTTTTCATTCCCCATTACTCTGCCGACCTGGACCTGTTTATCTTCCTAGCACGTAGCTTCCACTTTCGTTCCCGAAATGACATGAAAAGATAACATCGCTCTCTAATGTAAATGTGATAAAGTTATTTGTTGCATTTAATAGGCATGGCGGAAAAATGAAGCTGTCACGAATCACGATTAAAGCTACACCCATTTAATCGTAATGACCATGGTTTGTTGGACTGGGACTGGGATATTCTTTACTTTACTCAAATGTAAAGAAATCGCAAGAGTGACTGCCGCCGTCAAAGCAGCGACTGACGCACGGTGGCTTGTCATTTCCTTCAATCCCGACCACTCGCACGCGGGCAGATGCAGAGACTGATACTGTTCGTACCTTGGATGAATCAATCTCGAGCGTCAGCAAAGTATCCCAAGTTGGGAAGTCATTTAAAACTCTCGATAGTGCAGTACATGCTATCGAGAGTAAACGCCGCAAGATTGTGCAAACACTCAAGTGGGACTATAGGCCTACCATTTACAAACGTTTGGAAATTTTGGAGTGCAAATCCCCTAGTAGGTCCTTAATACCATAATTGGTATTAGGGGCACACACTCAACCAAATGGTAACACATCACTCACCTCTCATTTAAAGTTTTGAAATACTCTCAACGCTGCTAACGACTAAATAAGGGGCAAATACGTCTTACCACATTTCTCACCTCTCATTTAAGGTTAGTTTGTGTTTAGGTTGTGCGGTCCATGCCCCCTGTTTTCTTAAATTCATCAACTGTGGTTAACATTAATCACTCTTAAGGTTAAGAAACCTAATCTGGTTTTTAGAAAAAAATAAATAAAAATATTAACTTCAATATTCTTAAATTTTAACCATAATAGAAAGACGGTTAAAAGTGACACATAGACAAGACATTTGACTACGTAGTCAAATGCATGGTGGGTTAATCATTGCCCTAAATAAAATACAATACAATTAGGTATTAGTGGCAACATGGGGGTGGACCCATTAATATACTTTTAACCCAAGCCCGGTTGTTTATACAAAAGGCAAATTTGAATTCTGAACTAAATCAATCCGTGAAATCTAATAGATTTGCCTAACCCATTTGAACTAAATAAATAATTTTAATATAATTATTTTAGTTATAACATTTAAACATAAAATTAATAATTAATATGTGTAACGGATAAAATTCGTAAAAAGGAGTAAAAAGAAGGGGTAAAATAGGGATTTCTCATGCTCACAAATTCTGACAATTTAGCCGACATAAGCCCACTTGGGCTATGTGCTGGCTCACTTGAGTGTTGTCTGACAGGTGATCTTATCATGACTGCACAAGTCATGATGACTCCAAATGCCTGTAAATAAGTAAGAATCATCAGAGAGAAGTGGATGATGGTGCGAAAGGCAAGAGAGGAGAGAAAGGGCAGAAGAAGAAGAGAGATGGATGGTGCGAAAGGCAGAGAGGATGGTGCGAAAGGCAAGAGAGGAGATCAAGAGAAGAAGAGGAAGAGGAAGAGGAAGAGGAAGAGGAAGAGGAAGAGGAAGAGGAAGATCTGAGAAGCTTGAGTCACTCACACCCCTCCCCCGAAGTGCTGTGCAGGCGGCCACTCACCAGATTCTCTCATCTTCCTTTGGTGTTCTCCGGCTACTTGATGCTCTTTGTGGCCTCACATGCGTTTATGGCCATCGGATTCTCTCAAATAGGCCATGTCTGCCTGATGCTCTCCCTGAATGGTCACACTGCCACTTGCACGGCCTTGCAGTTGATCATCTGATGAGTGCAATCACACATGTACATGTGCCTGACGCTGTGAATAGTGCCGAATTCGTTGTAGCGTTGTCTGCTGTGAATAGTGCCGATTCCGTTGTAGCGTTGTCTGCTGTGAATAGTGCCGAATACGTTGTCACGTTGTGTTGTGAGTTGTGCTGAGCTCGTTGTCCGTGCTGTGAATAGTGCCAAACCCGTTGTAGCGTTGTGCTGTGAATAGTGCCAAATACGTTATGCTGTGAATGGTGCCGAATCCGTTGTCACGTTGTGTTGTGCATAGTGCCGAGCTCGTTGTCCGTAGTCTGATGTACAACGTATCCCTCGTGAGCTGTACAACGTACCTGTCGTGAGCTGTACAACGTACACGTTGTTTGCTGTACAACGTACACGTTGTCTGCTGCATAACGTACCCACTGTCTGATGCACAACGGATGCACAACGTATACGTTATCAGAACTACGTTCTCCGAGCTACGTTGTCTATGCCTTGTCTAAGCTACGTTATCAGAGCTACGTTCTCCGAGCTACGTTGTCAGTGCCTTGTCTAAGCTACGTTGTCAGTGCCTTCTGAGCTACGTTGTCAGTGTCTTCTGAGCTACGTTGTCAGTGCCTTCTGAGCTACGTTGTCCGTG
Organism: Tetracentron sinense; assembly: GCA_015143295.1. Taxonomy (NCBI): domain Eukaryota; kingdom Viridiplantae; phylum Streptophyta; class Magnoliopsida; order Trochodendrales; family Trochodendraceae; genus Tetracentron; species Tetracentron sinense. The sequence continues at coordinate 18,279,166 of CM026561.1, forward strand.
CCTTGTCCGAGTTACGTTGTCAGAGCTACGTTGTCTGAGCCATATTCTTTGTGCCTCCTGAGCTACAGTCTCCAGAGCATAACACCAGAGCTCATCCTCAAGTGCATATACCCAGTGCCTCACTAGAGCTCGTCCTCAAGTGCATATACCCAGTGACCTCACGATAAGTATCTCTATACTATTCATGTGCTTGTGCCTTATTATCATGTGCTTGTGCCATATGCTGTGCTTGTGCCATCTACTGTGCTTGTGCCTTATACTGATGTGCTTGTGCCTTATCATGTGTTTGGTGCCTTATACTGACTTTATCATCGGAGCTTATTTCAGGGTACACACCCGCTCCCTCAGACTCATTCACAGGTGGAGTTGTGCTATCATTCCTCTACCAACAAAGCAGCTACAGACGCGTGGCATGTACGGGATTTTTTTCCTTTCAAATTGGCGCCGTCTGTGGGAAAGAGCTACGTTGTCTGTGGGAATTCCGTTGTCGCGTTGTGCTGTGAATAGTGCTAAATCCGTTGTAACGTTGTCTGTGGGAATCAAACCCTCTGTGGGAACAATTGGGAAAAATTGAGAATGAGGCAAAGGGGCTTAGACAATCACAAATGACGAGCATCTTCTATGTCTGAATGGGGCTTTCACTGCATGGCAACAATCAAGAGGTAATTATCGAGTGCATTCTTAAGTGCTTTATCAAGTGAACTGTCCAGTGCATGCTCTAGTGAATTTTCAATATCAAGTGAATTATCGAGTGCATTCTCAAGTGATTTATCAAGTGAACTGTCCAGTGCATGCTCTAGTGAATTTTCAATATCAAGTGAATTTTCAATATCAAGTGAATTATCAGCCTATCAGTAAATGATCGATGAACTGTCTAATGAAATGTGTCATAAATGCAATGTCAAATGACTTATCATCTGAGTAGGACACTCACCACGGGACACATGTGGCTTATCTAATGAATTGTCATCTGAGCAAATCTAGTGGCTTAAAATGAAATGTCATCTGAGCGTGGTGTCCCATCACGAGGCCTATCATATGAAATGTCAGTTGTCTGATTACATTTATGATGTGTTATGTTATGCGCTTCCGTACTCCTTTACTGTCATCTCATAATGTGTCTGTGTCTTACAATCGTGATCAAGTGAATAATCAAGAGAAGCGACCAGTGCCATATCAAGTAAAAAAACATCGTGAATGTAATGTCAAATGATGTCTTATCTGATATGTCTGAATACGATGATGGGACACTTGTAGCTTCTTAATGACATGTCATTCGAGCAAGGTGTCTTACCACACGGTTCAACACATATCTAAGCATGATGCTCACTACGGGACCTCTGTGACTCAGTCAGATGCATTGCCCGGTAAGCGACCAATTGGCTTATCCTCATGCAATGCCATCTGAGCATGGTGTCATGATGCCCCATTACGAGTCATTCGCGTGAGATAACATTTGTCTATATTTATGATGGTTTTTACGGCAAACTAATCTCTGTGCTTATCAAGTGAATTTCTGTGCTTATCAAGTGAATCTCTGTGCTCATGCATCTTCACGTGTTCATGCCCCTTCTCGTGCTCGAAGTACCTAATGACTTCATTTTTCTTGGTGTTGTGATACATGTACATTCCCGTGCTCTCTAACACATGCTCTGAGGTACTATGCACGAGTGAGAGAATCCGGTGACTTGACTAGGGGCTGATACAAGCTCGTCTTCGCTGGCGAAAGCACAACGTATCAGTGACAACGGAGCATCTACAACGAAAGAGAGCGGAGAACGGAGCACAATCAGTGTCTGCGGACCAGGTATCATTTTCGGGAATTTTACCCATGGAGTATTCTCGGCACCTCGAACGGAGTTCAAGGCACCGAGAAGGGGCTAAATGTAACGGATAAAATTCGTAAAAAGGAGTAAAAAGAAGGGGTAAAATAGGGATTTCTCATGCTCACAAATTCTGAAAATTTAGCCGACATAAGCCTACTTGGGCTATGTGCTGGCTCACTTGAGTGTTGTCTGACAGGTGATCTTATCATGACTGCACAAGTCATGATGACTCCAAATGCCTGTAAATAAGCAAGAATCATCAGAGAGAAGAGGATGATGGTGCGAAAGGCAAGAGATGAGAGAAAGGGCAGAAGAAGAAGAGAGATGGATGGTGCGAAAGGCAGAGAGGATGGTGCGAAAGGCAAGGAGGATGGTGCGAAAGGCAAGAGAGGAGATCAAGAGAAGAAGAAGAAGAAGAAGAGGAAGAGAAAGAGGAAGAGGAAGAGGAAAAGGAAGAGGAAGAGGAAGAGGAAGAGGAAGAGGAAGAGGGAGATCTGAGAAGCTTGAGTCACTCACACCCCTCCCCCGAAGTGCTGTGCAGGCGGCCACTCACCAGATTCTCTCATCTTCCTTTGGTGTTCTCCGGCTACTTGATGCTCTTTGTGGCCTCATATGCGTTTATGGCCATCAGATTCTCTCAAATAGGTCATGTCTGCCTGATGCTCTACCTGAATGGTCACACTGCCACTTGCACGGCCTTGTAGTTGATCATCTGATGAGTGCAATCACACATGTACTTGTGCCTGACGCTGTGAATAGTGCCGAATCCGTTGTAGCGTTTTCTGCTGTGAATAGTGCCGAATACGTTGTCACGTTGTGTTGTGAGTTGTGCTGAGCTCGTTGTCCGTGCTGTGAATAGTGCCAAACCCGTTATAGCGTTGTGCTGTGAATAGTGCCAAACCCGTTGTAGCGTTGTGCTGTGAATAGTGCCAAATACGTTATGCTGTGAATGGTGCAGAATCCGTTGTCACGTTGTGTTGTGCATAGTGCCGAGCTCGTTGTCCGTAGTCTGATGTACAACGTACCCGTCGTGAGCTGTACAACGTACCCGTCGTGAGCTGTACAACGTACACGTTGTCTGCTGCACAATGTACCCGCTGTCTGATGCACAACGGATGCACAACGTATACGTTATCAGAGCTACGTTCTCCGAGCTACGTTGTCTATGCCTTGTCTAAGCTACGTTATCAGAGCTACGTTCTCCGAGCTACGTTGTCAGTGCCTTGTCTAAGCTACGTTGTCAGTGCCTTCTGAGCTACGTTGTTAGTGCCTTCTGAGCTACGTTGTCAGTGTCTTCTGAGCTACGTTGTCAGTGCCTTCTGAGCTACGTTGTCTGTGCCTTGTCAGAGTTACGTTGTCCGTGCCTTGTCCGAGTTACGTTGTCAGAGCTACGTTGTCTGAGCCATATTCTTTGTGCCTCCTGAGCTACATCTCCAGAGCATAACACCAGATCTCATCCTCAAGTGCATATACCCAGTGCCTCACCAGAGCTCGTCCTCAAGTGCATATACCCAGTGCCTCACCAGAGCTCGTCCTCAAGTGCATATACCCAGTGACCTCACGATAAGTATCTCTATACTATTCATGTGCTTGTGCCTTATTATCATGTGCTTGTGCCATATGCTGTGCTTGTGCCATCTACTGAGCTTGTGCCTTATACTGATGTGCTTGTGCCTTATCATGTGTTTGGTGCCTTATACTGACTTTATCATCGAAGCTTATTTCAGGGTGCACACCCGCCCCCTCAGACTCATTCACAGGTGGAGTTGTGCTATCATTCCTCTACCAGCAAAGCAGCTACAGACGCATGGCATGTACGGGATTTTCATTTTTTAAGAAAGTAATGAGATTGACTAGACATCGCCATAAATGTATAAAGCAATACTGAGAAAATGACTAGACTCTCTAAAAACGGGCATTATAATGACTCTAATCTAGGGAGATTAGACATCGTCATAAAGACATGCAAATGATATGGAGAGAATGATTAATTCTAAAAAAAAATGAGTATCATGACGACTGATATAGGGAGATTAGACATTGCTATAATTGCATAAAAATGATATGGAAAAAATGACTAGACTCTCTAAAAACGGACATTATAATGACTCTAATCTAGGAAGATTAGACATCGCCATAAATGCATGAAATCGATATTGATTTTTGATATCTATGTATTTATATATGAAAGGATATCCTTATTCTCCTATTTTTCACAAAGAACCCCAATTCGGTGAAACTCGTCGTAGGAGATCTTTAGTGACTTTATGGAGTATAAAAATAGAACAAAACTAAAATACTTGAGAATTATATATGAGATTGAAACAAGGGTTCTAAATCTAGGGAGCATCTCTACATCTCTATTTCTCACAAGGAGCTCTAATTCAACGAAACAGGTCATAGGGATCCATAGTGAGTTTTGAGAGAAAGGAGAGGGGGGTTTTTCAATAATTTGGCTCACATTAAATAAAACTAATCAAGAAAAACAATAAAAAATAAGTTCTAAAATGCCTATGGGTTCTTACCCCTCCTCTTTTCATTTGGAGCCGCCTAATCGACGAAACGTATCATAGGAAAGTCCAAACTACCTAAAGAAAGAGGGATAAGTCTCATATATTACCTAAAGGCTCACATTCATAAAAAGAAAATAGAGGATTATGAGGAGAATTATCATAAATGTAAAGATGAGAAAGTTGGTCCTACCTATGTGGGTTGGAGGCCCCTTGCTTTTCTTTTTTCAAGATTTCTCTTTTAGGAATCCAATTTTTAGAACTTGGGAAAGTGGGAAAGGTTAAAAATCTTTACTTGGTATGCCTTGTAAGTGCATGACTTCTCTAGTCTTTTGGACAAAGTTTTGGCTAGTAGATAGTTGGTTTTTGTGTAACGGTTTTTGTGTAGTAGGGTGGAGTATTTATAGGATAGGAATGAGAAGAAAACTCTCTCATTTTCAATGTGGGGACTAAACATGTTTATGGATGGAAATACCATTCTTGGGGTTGTTGGGGACGAAATCCCTGAGAATTCACAAATTGTGAGGGTAATTTGGTCCAAGAGAGGTAGATATACCATAAGCATTGGTGGACCAAAGAATGGGAATAAGTCTGGTCGTTTTTCATATAAACGGCATCATGAAATCATTGTAATTCGCATTGGTCGTTTATGAGAAAAATAACCAAGAAGATTCCCTTTTGTAACAGAAAAGATTCCCCCGCACATGGTTAGTTATGGGCTAAATTTGGGGACCAAGCTTTGGTCGTTTTTGATGTAAACGACCATGCTAAAATTGGTTAAAAGTCATAAGGTCGTTTATACGAAAAATGACAAAACAATATAGTTGAATTTAATAGCGTCATTTTCCTTGAAAACGTTGAACCCAATGTTTAAATTAAATAGGGTCGTTTCTACCATAAACATCGTATAAAAAAGGACCATATTAATATGGTCGTTTATGGCATAAACGACCAACAATTAAATTATTATTTTTTTCAAAATCGGTCCTAAAATTATGAAAATGTCACTGGGTCGTTTATGGGAAAAACGACCCAAAATTTTTTATTAGTAACTATCGGAATGCAAATTATTTTCCCAAAAATAGGTGTTTCTATGGTATACTTATACTTTGCGCAAACTTTTGACACATTTTTTGAGGTTTAAAAAGCCCAAAATCACACTTTAAAAGTCCATGACATGTCCCAATGTAAATTTTTAAGTTTAGTCCCACATTGGAAAGGTTCCACAAGACGAGGTTTAAGGAGGGTATGAGTTGGAGAGAGATTTCTAGTGATGGATGGAGTCCTACAAGCCTTGGAGAGTTGAAGTGTGGGGAAGAAGTAGAAGAGAATGAAGAAGCCGGGCAAAACAAGGTGTCTACAAGACTTATAGAATTATATTAAATTATGATGTACTTATTAAATTAAGTATAATTCATAATATACTTTATATTTCATAATTAATAAGTATAATACAAGAATAACTATTAAACCAAAATCAGCTCAATAATTCTAATATGAAAGTATCTCCATAATTGTATACATTGCTTTATAATATCAAGTGCCTTAAAGATAATTATTCTTACACCTTTAATATGGTATTTGAAAATTTTACTTGTATTGATAAGCACAATTAATTTCCCCGAGTGCATTTTAGGTTTATGTGATTTCTTTCATTGTTTTATTAGGGTATACTCAAAATCCTAGTGTGAACAAAATTCGCCTATTTTAAATGATGCAAGCCTAAAACAAATTAAGTTAGTTAAAGATTTGATATCATGTGATAATGACTTATTACTTAAAACAGAAATTTGGGACAATATATAAGTTCTCCACCAACATGCTATATTTTTTTCTAGAACAAGCGATCATGGGATTGAACGCCACAATTTTGAAAGAAAATGGAAGTTGCTCTTTAATTTTATTATCACGGAAATATTAATTCAACATGTTATATAATATTCAATGCATAATATCTATTTTTCAATTGGATACTGTATGATATGACCTGGATCTTACTTTTAAACACCAAATGTCTGATTCTAATAATCAGATGATTGCAAATTAATCAAATGGAAACATACTAATCTCTATCCATGTATAATCAGAGTCGTTTGACCTTGTATGATCTCCGGATTACAGTTCCATGACGTACTGCATTCAATTGGTTAGTGTATGTAGGGATGAAGAAAAAATGTTTTCAAATAATTTATAACTTGTATATTTGATAGATAAGGTGGGACTGCTCAATTTATACTCTTTTAGCAATCCTACATACTAAGGAAAAAAAATTAAGAATACAAGGATACTCACAGAATTTGAGTAGTTTTGATTACTGGTTACTTAAATCAAAAAATCAAGATTAGGGTTTCAATAGTTTTTCATTTTTTTCCTTCATTTTTTTAACGTTAATTGTATGCATGCTAGCTCTCATGTACATACGAGCACATTCACACGCATACGTACGATGAATATATATCTCCCTAGAGGCAAGGGCATAGGCTAGAATTTTCTTGTAAGGGGCAAGCGATGATCGATTAATAATGTCAGTAACAATTGATAAATTTATGGAGAATGGTTAGCCAACCAGAAATCATTTTGAGGACCAAATTTAAGAGATAAGAAATTGGATAGAGGAGCTGGAGAATAGATCATTCGAAATGATGAAATAAAATGCTTTGCTTCAAGCCATTATAATATATGTGTATCTATATATATTATATAAAAATTATTTTTTAAATGATATATAATATATATAATAAAAAATATATATTTTTTTCAAAAAGTTAGGAGCCGGGCAGCTACCCCTTAGCCCATGGCTAGGGTTGCACTTAAGCCAAGCTGGGTTGTTGGCTCGACTTAGTCTACTCATTCGAGCCAAGCTCAAGCTGATATTTTAGGTTGAATGGATCAAGCCATTTTGTTATTTGAGCTCATATGTCAGGCCAGATCCTATTTGATTCAACTCATTTAGGACTCAACTCAAAATATTATATATATATATATATATATTCTTTTATAATGTTATTTTTATTAATATAAAATAATATTTGTCTTTCTTTATCATAGATTATTGTTATTCTAATTTATAATTAATAAGTTTAAGAGATAATAAACAAAAAAAAGTTAAGAAATTAAGAGCAGAATCCCTAACTCTAACTCTCTACTCTCAGGATTAAAGGATTACACCCAAATCTTTTTGTTTTGTATATGAATGTATTAATTTTTATAGTTTCTAGTTCTATTATTTAATTATAATTTAATATTATTATAATAATATAAAATTAAACCAAATAATTCCATAAATCAAGCTTGAACCAACCCGAGGCTTGAATAAAATTTGAGCTTGACCTCGATCAAGCTTGTTCAAGCCTAATGGTACCCGTTCAGGGAAGCGTTATAGGTTTAGATTACCAACAAACATGTGGAAAAAACATGTTAAACCATACCAGAGAATCTTATATCTGATCGTATCCTCTGTGGGCCTCATACCACAAATTCATGCTTCACATGTTCTTCAATCGCTTAGCACATAAATTAACAGTTCTTCTGTCATTCTCTTTTAAATAAACCATCCTAAGTGTGTCGGGAAGCTTACATGGTCCTTGTCGTGAGCTTTGAAATCTTACTTCTAATGCTCTTGTGTTTACCCAAAATACTATAACTAATAATAAAAATTAATCCTTTCTCATTTCTCTCAAGCTTCTAACTTCTAAGCTTTAACTTCTGTTAGATTTAAAAAACTATATGAACTTCTTTTTATTTATAGAAACAATAGGTAGCTCGCATGATTCTGCAACCGACAGCGAATAGTGTTGACGTAAGCACATGCGTAATGCTTTCATATAAGCAAGCAATGTAATATAATGTGTTAGGTTGAGGAACCAGTTGTTATAATTTAGTTTTTGGGGATGGAGGCTTTGAGTTTCTTTACAAGAATAATGTTTCTGTTTCCCACCTGAGTCTCTCCACAAGATGTCTCTTGTACTATAGAAGAAGACTCTTAGAACAAAGTTTCCAAAAGTACCAAGAAATGGGATAATGGATTTGGAGTAATCTTTTGTAATTATTATTAATTTGGAAGTCAAGACATGGTTGGTGAGCTTAGAAGACAGCAAAACAAGAACTTTGATACTAAGTACGTATAAAATTCTACCATCTTGAAACATGGTCAAAGGCTACTGTGGGAAGTATGGGCTTTGGATTCTCTCTGGCCCATGCCAGAGAGGTGCTCTCGGGCCACCACAAATGAAGCGCCAGTTGGTTGGAGAAGTCATTTCATGGGGCCCATGATTTTGACTTCTCCGGCCTTTATTTGACACATGGTGATAAAATAGTGAGATAAAGGGAGAGATATCAAATGGGGAGAAGTCAAAAATCAGGGGAGAAATGAAATAACTTCTCCTGCCACTTGTCGCTTAAGTGTGGTGGCCTGAGAGCACCTTTTTGGCACAGGCTAGAGAGAATCCAAAGCCGGGAAGTATGGAAATGGGTAGTTGGGTGCAGATGATTCAGCACATGAGGAATGTTAGGCCTACTCTCACTCTCCACCAATCATCTGTAGATAGATTAAAGCATTCTCTCACCCAAAAAAAAAAAAGAGGATTTGGTAGAAGGTGAGAGTATGGGTTGACTGAGAGTAGGGCTAGCAGTTCTCTCCAGCACATACATCTCATTGCAATTTAGTTGGGGGTAAATTTGGGCCGGGTCATCTTCAAATAATCCCATGTTGAAGTAACAGCTACTAGTTACACGCTTGGCTCACAGGCCAATAAATTTATTGGCCCAAAGACATTCAATTGGGCCTTAGCCACTGATTCTTGCCAGTTAAAATAAAATAAAAAATATAAAAAAGAAAAAAAGAGGGCGCCCATTTGTATATGGGCCCCTTAAACAGGGTCCGGATTAGCGTCCACACATCAAAGGGCACATGGTGATAAAAAGGGGGTGAAGTCATTTAATTTTCTCCCCATGATTTTGACTTCTCCCCACTTGATATCTCTCCCCCATCAAAATCATGGGCAGAAAATGAAACGACTTCTCCCCCTTTTATCACTTGGTGTCCTTTGACGTGTGGATGCCCGAGCGCCCAGCTTGGGCGTCCACCAGAGGTAATCCGAAGCCTCTCAAACAAGGCTCGGGCAGAGCAGAGGCTGATAGGGGCATTTTAGGCCTAATAAGACCATTGTGTGGCTTTGCGGCATCAGTTTTAATTACTTGTACTGGGATGACATTTACCACTAAACATTGGTGGCGTCACTGTCGCACCACAGTTTTTGTTGGTTAACACAATAAACACACACAAGGCCATTGCACCCTCCCCTCCAGCTAGGTTGTGAAGGTGTGCCCCTCACCAGAACGTTTACTGGGATTTAATTTCGAGACAGGAAAACTCCCATTGGAGAGCATTTTTTTCTGCTAGGATCCTCATGCCAGTTTTGGTGTACAATTCCACCATCTCCAGTAATAAAGCGCCACGCAAGGGCACAAAATCTAGGAGACTAAACGTACAGTACCCTTGTTCTTGTTGTATATTTAAGGGGATGCCAATGGGCCTAAATTTAGGGCCAAGTTTGGGTCGGCTCATCCCAAGCCTGTGTCAGCCTGATTAATAATTGGGATGGGTCGGGCTGGGACTCGGCCCAAGCCTGCTTAATGATTTAAACGCCAAAATGGAATTTTTAGGCTATTTTTAATATACGGGCCTTATTGGATGGCAAGCAGCACCATGGAGTGGACAAAAATGACCATTTAACGATATCATAAGCTTTATGAAGATCCATTTTAGTTCCGCTAGAATAGCTCCTTGGTTCGGGATGAAGCCAAGCCAATACATATGATGGGCTCAGGTGCAGAAAGATACCCTTGCTCCTCCTGCCCGAAGGAAGGTGGTTTCTTTGCTTAGCTCCCCTCCGAGCGCTGGAGCTCCCCGCGCGCTCCCCCACTCCCTTGCCTCGTTTACTTGAGGCAGGTAATATCTATTCACAAGTGGATGACGCTTGGGCTTAGCCAACAGAGGGAATGGGTGAGTTCTGGAGCTGGAACTCTCGTAGAGCACTTCGGGATACTATGAGACCAACTCCATCCTTGGTGCTGGCGTGATTAGCTAGAAATAATGCATAACAGGTCCTGGGCCTAAGGTTAGGCCCAAAACCATACAACTATTAATCGGGCTCGGCCATCTCGGCCCATTGACACTCCTAATGGTAATGAATTGGATATTACAATGACAAAAGGGTTTGATGAAAACAGCTCGGGACATACGGTTCATAGTGTGCTTGTGAGCTTGTTGATTCATATCGGTTCACCCTAGGTTTGGGGGGCATGCTCTCTTGATGGTTGGACTAAAATGGTGGGGAACTAGATCTAGGTTAACCGGTCCAACCGTCCAGACTGGTCCTGTTTCTAAAGCATTAGGCCCAAACCAGGAGGGAGACATATGAATGCATTAATGCTTGGAATCGTCACTGGCCACGAAAGTTCGATATGCCTAATTTCTGTTTCTCATGACAAAATGATTTTGCTAGCTCCATTCCACCCTAATGCATTCTCCTTTTTTATTTTTCCTTTATATGTTTGGTTGTTGAGAAAATAAGTGAAAACATGGAAAAGAAAAAAAAAATTATAGAAAACACAACTAAAAATTGGATTAGAAATATGAAAATTTCTTTTCTTTTCCATATTTTCACCTATTTTCTCATCAACCAAACATAGCATAACAAGAAGACAGATTTTGTAGTGGACCTCACACAAAATACTTGTCTTCTTGTCCCAAAAATGGCTTAGTGAAAAAAGAGAGTGAGACTAGCACTCCCCATTTACAAAATAACTCATAATTTATCTGAAGCTACACATTCCCCTTTATTTTGAAACATTTTTTTACATTCAAATTCTAATGGAAGCTTCAGTGAGGTTGTGTAGCTGTGCATTAACCATGTTTTTTTTTTTTCCTTATGACTCAGAGTGTTCCCCACCCATTTGGATTGGGACTAATCCCATCGTACCACACACACCGTGCGGTCCCATTAACTAAGTCGCAAGTTAACCACCCAAAAAAAAAAACCCTGTTTTCCAAAACTGTGGATTACCATCTGAATTTGTAAGCTATAAGAGGAAATCCTATGCTTTTACATTAGAGTTTTCAGTCAAATTCAGCGATGAAATGGAAGTCTCTTAACACAAGAAATATCCTCTTGTGCTAAGGAATGTTTCAAACTCCCATGGAGCTTTTGTAAGGAGATCAAGTCACATTGTTCAATTCTTGTGGGCTTTAAAATGGATACATTGGATCGGTTGGACTAGACCATGACAAACACCGGTTCCAATTGATGAAGCTGTTTATTTTTCGAAGGATAACTTCCTTCGAGCTAGGGTGGCATAGAGTATCTTAATGGGCCCAAATTCTCTTACGAATGGTAAGTGTGGTCGATTCAAACTACGGCCAATATTCTCTTAATTATGCCCCAATATTTTGAGCAATGTGTGAATCCCTTCCCTTCCAAAAATTTGAGTGCAGTCCCAAACTCAGATCTTAGCAGTATCGAGAAAGTGACATCATACATTCTTATTCCAGACAATGGAAGGTGCATCTTCTTCGTCATATGCTCTCGCCCACTGAAGTCAACGCCACCCCGATAGGTGAAGCATCGTGTTCCGATACACGTGTTTGCTATCACCAAACCAAACTCCAAAGGTACCTTCTCAGTTCGATCGGCCTACAATGCAAACAAGTATAATTTGGCAAAATATCAAGAGCATAAAGGCTAATAAAGAATAATGAAAAATTACAAAAATAGAGTTGCCACCTATTATAGTTGTAGGGAGGATAAGAATTCTAAAAATTTCACAAATTGGTCTAAAATAGAGATTTCGGTAAGAGATTCATTTAAGATAAGAGAAGGTGTTAAGCATACACACCAATTAAACGACCATTTACAACTTAAACAAACCTTAGAATAAATTGAAAACTACGTAGATTAAAACATGCTATTGAATGAGGACATGCTAAAAAGATCATTAATTGAAGTTGGAAACATGCTTTCAAATTAGCTAGAAACTTATTGGTATCATGCAACTTTCTAAATCCAAGCATCAAGCCTAATTAGAACTTTCCAAATTTGATTGTAGTAATTTATAATGCAATATATATATACTAAAAATCAAGCATGCTAAAAGGTAAAAATTACTTTCTAATTATTTGGGTCACACCGTAAAGATTACCTATGTATACTGCAAGATGTGAATCAGATAGTCGTAGTTTAAAAGCGTGCAAGCACGAAAGCAGGCTGGCAAGCAAAGATCAGATTTTTTTTTGTATTTTCCAAAATTTTATATATTTTCTTGTTATTTTTATATATTAATTTTATTTTCAAATTACCTTAACAGCTTAGGCTCATACAGGTATGTATAGTGTACACAACCTAAAACCAATAACTTTCCTAAGCCTAAAATAGGTTCGTTGTTTTGAAGGGTGGCCTTGGCTTAGTTCTAGTGCAACATGCTAAAGTCCGACCTATTTTTGGTCTGAAAATTGAAACAATCATAAACTAGTCTACAACTCAAAATTGGGTGAAGTTTTTTACTATGTTCTCAAAAGTATATGGAAAAATCTATCCAAAATGTTTCAGGCCTTGGTTTTATCATATCCGTGAATGTGATTAGAGGCGCATGATAATGTTTGGGAAATAATTTGACATTTTATTGATAATTTTAACCTTATATGGATGATTAGAGGCATTAAACAGATCTTAACATTCAATTGATTAAGTCTCTGGGTCTGATTTGGGTCCCTTCACTTAGTAGAAAGGTTGATTTTTGATCGGACTAATCTCCACCGTTTATCTTTCCTATTTTGACTAATTTAAATGATGGTGCATGACCCACCTCTAAAACTCTTCTAAAATCTCACCAATTTGGTGTTGTAAGGTTTTTCTATATTCTAAACACACCTAAAAGCTCATATTTTAATTTTAGAGTCAATTTCAAGGACTTGTAAAATAACACAAAACTTTGACTAGGCTCCATTCATTCCAGATTTTAAGACTCCTACAACTCAAAATTTAAGCTTTCTTAAATTTTAAAGAAGGAAGAATAAGAAGATTAGAATTTAAGATTTAAGACAATCCAATTACATAGCATTCATATTATAACAATTGAAATATGATTATCACATACAAAGCAAATCGTTAACTTTAAGCTAACCTAACATAGTTTGATCTAACATCATAATTGAATTAAAAGTATACGAGTGACATACATCAAGAGAATTCCTTAAAAAATAATTTGTGTCATCTGTAAAATTTGTTCAAGTGGTAGTGTATCCCCTGCTTTGGGGGGATACACTACCACTAGTAATAATCTACACCCAATAGTGACGGAAATATCCTGTAAAATTTGTTCAAGTGGTAGTGTATCCCCTGCTTTGGGGGGATACACTACCACTAGTAATAATCTACACCCAATAGTGACGGAAATATTCAGTCACAATAAATCAGTTCTGTCACAAAACCCATTAGTGACGGAATTATTTCCGTCACTAAAAATATTCCTTATTAGTGATGGACCATATTCCGTCTCTATACCTTATTTTATTTTAAAAAATGTACATAAATGCCGAATACCTAATTAGAGACATAATATTAGTGATAGAAGCTATTTCTGTCACTATAAGTGATGTCTTAGTGACGGAATAATTTCCATCACTTATATTCTGTCATTGCTTGGTAGTTTTTTTGTAGTGAGCTAATATTCTTAATAGGTCTGGTTTGTTAAGCTCTTCGATTTGTGTTTAATTAAGAGAGTTGAATGAACTATACACTAATACATTTTTTATCATCCCGTGTATTAAAAACTTCTTAAACTTTTTTATATAATTATATATATAAAAAAATGTATTAAATAATTAAATATATATACTTATTATATTTTGAATTATAATAGAAATAAAACTTAATTTAAGAAATATTATGTACATAATTATTAAATATATTTCAAAAAATATTAACTGTTTATCAAATTTATATAATAAATTCTATAAGTTAGTTATGTTTTTGAATTATGATAATATATACACTTAAGTTTAATACTAATAAATATATTACTTACATAATTATGATATTCATTATATATTGACTAGGTATATGATCCGTTTGGTCCAGGCAACCAAACCTAATCCAATCAACTATAAAACGACACATAAAAAACAATTTGAACCTATGTCATGGGTCCAAAATTTCAATCCTAACCCGTGAAAAGTTGGGATAGTTTTAAACAAGTTGACAGATTGATTTGGAAATTGGCACTCATGTATCTATCCATAAGATTTTGAATCTTATTTCAAATTCAGGTCTACGTTCCCAAACGTCTTAATTGGACACTCAATAGGATAGCTACTCCAACTTGATCATTAAGCATTCCCAAACGATACCTAAATCAGCTTAGGAAGAACTGGCCATAATATTCATTTGTTTACATAATGGAATCTGCCTCCCTCTTATGTTTTTTTTTTCTTCGTTTTGAAGAGTACTCCACGTAAATCTTTGTGTACATCTTTGCATGTTTGTTCTATTTCAATCACATATAAGAGGGGAATAACTTGGTTTCCCAACACATCACGAAGGAAAACTCTATCAATTCATTGAGAGTTTTTTTAGTATGAAAATCGGTCCAAATACACTCTTAAATGAGGGGACCTTTACCATCCTAGTTGGAGAGGCAGTGTAAATTGCTTCTCAAGTTGCTAAGCTTTTGAGAAAAGTAGTGTTTGGTACGTAATTCCATCACCTTTATATTAACAAGGCTGTCATCTCAAAATTAGAGAAACTTTTTCTTTCTTTCCCCCCTTTAAAGCTAGGAGAACCAGACTCTAATGGGGCATTATACTATTCTCTCTCTCTCACATGTTTGTTTTGTTCTATCAAAGATATTGCTTTTGCTCACATGGCCACGAAGAAATCTAAAGATGCTTATTTGAAGCCTTAAAGCATAAAATGAACGTCGCTTTTGAGCAGATAATGCAATGTTTTACTTTTAATGTTGCTTTTATGAGAGTGCTTTACTTTAAGAGAAAGAATGGAATGAGGGCTTATTGCCATTTGGATGTATGCAAAATTTTCCCAGGAGATTGAAAGGGCTTGATAGTGAAAGAAGGCAAAAAGAAAAACCCAATAATTTTCTTTTTAACGCACATTTCATAGCGCCCAAACATACATATAGTATTTAACCGTTAGGAAAAGTAAGTTTTAAGTTTGTTTCAAACAGTTCAACTGTTTTTCTTTCTGTACTTCATTCAAACACTCCTTTTGTGGAATTGCAGAGTGCTTTGCCTTCAAATTATTCGGCTTGGTGTCCTTTATATGTCATTTAGGCTTTTTGACTGAGAATGAGAATTGAGAAGCCTCACATGAAAGGAAGAAAAGCTCAGAATTTTGGATCTCTATTACTAACTAGTTAGTACTGTAAGGTCCTCCTCATAGCTCAACTAGATGGCAGTTTATGCTATAACCATGATCGAAATTGCGTGCTTTTGATCCCACCATCATGCTCATAAACATGCTACTACTAAGCGATATCTTAGACATTAATATATAGCATGTACATCAATCTAACAAATGCGCATGACTTAATCGCCTATGTCAAAAATCTGATGAAAGTGAACTGCCACTTACCATAACTCTAGATAGTAATTAATCGAGTTTAATTAGTTAATAGTTCGCTCAAATATCCAATGACATCGACAAATTACGTTGAAAATTTGATGTTAGTGTGATCACACTCTAAACCCCTACTAAAACAAGGCAAGATTGCTTGAAATTTGGGACTGGTGGCCCTAGCTAACTCAGCATTACAAAAGTGGTAGAATTTGGAAACATTCCCAACGATGCCAAAGCCTAGCTCATGTCATGTCTTGCCTCGTTCGGCTCCCAATGAAGAAAACTTTCCCATCATTGCTTTGCTGGCTACAACTTTAGTTCTTCATGGTAGTGGCCATAAAACATTTATAGCTTTCTATCACAATCTCACATTGGTGATTGCTAGATTTCTCTAATATTTTTTGGTTTTTTGTTGAACTACTTTTTATTTTATGGGACATTGAGAATGAAAGCATATGGAGTGCCCATTGGTTTAAAGTGGGGACTCGTGAGCATATGGTGGGGTCTTGCAAGAAACAAGTAAAAGGTGGAAGATGATTGAGGAATGAAGAATGAAGGGTAGATCTCTCGTTTGGGGGTGTTTTGGGGTATGGGCCTTTTTAACACCACCAATAGGGTGGATGGTGGTAGTAGTGTAAGGGTTTTTAAATTAAATATAAAAAATTAAATGTAAAACCCATGTGGTCCCACACAATACTATGATTTTCAAAAAATCGGATTGTATTACTGTCAATACATAATGTTAAGGTTAATGGGTCTCACTAAAGAAAAGTGATCAAATAAGAACTCATAAGTGTTCTTAAAGCTAACAAACATGGTCGGGGTTAGCGACCGTTAGATCTTTGGTGTGATTCCTCTCAGCCCTTAGATCTTATGATGGGTAGGGTTCCAAGAGTATATAAAGAAAGCGGAAGTCCCTCTTTTCTCTTATTTCATTTGAAGCCCCATTGAATCAGACTTAAGGAGGAAATGGAAGACTCCTCTCAGACTCTTCTCAAGCACAGAAAAGGCCCAACATCACACCAAGAAGGGAATAGAGAAATTCCTGCGAGTTGGTATGTGATTATCTCTTGCGATCTCTATTTGATTAAGATAATGGAAAATCTAATTGCATGGTCTAGATCTCGGATTTAAATGACATTGTATAGATTAACCATATTATTGTTAAATCCCAACAATTGGTATCAGAACTTAGACTCGATCTTGTGATTAATCTTTCCTAATAATCAAATTTGGGTTGGATTTATTTTCAGATCTAAATGAACAATTTTATTGATCTAAGTGATTGGTAATTAAAATAAATCAAATAAACAAGATCTGGATTATTTTTGGAGTTGAATAATAATGTTTAAGGATCTGAGTGATTTGGATTTAAGGTAAATAAGAGAAATATAAATAACAATAATAATAAAATTGGGTTTTTTAGCCGTTTCAGTTGGATGGCGATTTCGCCGCCGTCCATCATCGGAGGAGGCTGCCGTCAGCGGGGTTTTTCTTGCCGGAGTACGGCCATCAGTTTGGTACCGGTTTTTGTCGATAGGCCACCCTAGGTAAAGAGAACCGGTAAGCGGTTAGGGTTTCTAAAATAAAAAAAAATTATATCAGTTTGCGGGTTGGGAAGACAAGTCAGGAGGGTCAACCCGACCCTGTGACCCGATCTATAACCGGAACCGATTGATTGACCCGACCCGGATCCGAACCCGACCCGGTTTTGACCATACCCGAATATGGCCCGATCCGGTTCAACTAGACAGGATTGGTTCGATCGGGCTAGACTAGACCGATAACTAAACCAGGCCGAACTGAGCCGGGACTACACCGGACCGCGTAAGCACGTCCATCTAGCCAGCAAGTGAGGCGCAGTGCATGCGTGATGCGTAGTTCCCTGCGCGTGAATTGTACTAACCGCGCATGTCACTTGCAGGGAGTGTCTGTTGCGCATGACATGTTCCCAGGACACTTCCAGGAGAGTGTCAGACCATTCCTGAGATTTTTGGTTGTTCTTGTTCCATTTTGATTTCTGAGCACTGTAAAGAGTTGTTTTAGTGCATGAACAACTTTCCCTTATGGTTTTAACCGGAAATATAGGAAGAACTTGATAATTTAGCCCAAAATTAATTATATCAGGAACTAAGGTATAGATTATCCTATGAGGTTTAGTTATGATCTGTAAGGCGGTCGTTCGAATGGTCATAATTGCCTAAAGGTAGCCATCTTATGAATGTTATGGTTTTTCGAATTTAGAGATTTTGATCTCTTTAAGATCGCAGGTTTGCACTCACCTATATTGAGTAACTAGTCTTGCCCAAAGATATCTAGGGACTTCATATAGATTGAGTGAAATAAAATGATTTGTGCGTGGCGGTGAGAGAAGGATAACCCTCTTGCCCAAAGGTGTGGAAGTATCTCAATCAATCCAAAACGTGATAGGACAGTTCTGTGCACGACTGTTGTCGCTAATAGGGAGGGTGAATTGCATGTCAAAATCTCTTGCCCAACGGTATGATTAGATGATGCGCCCACCTGTCCCATAAAGTGGAAGTAAACATTCTTAAATTAAACCTTTTGAACTATCTGGCTTAACCCCTAGACCAGATTAGAATGATAAAGTTTAAGTAAAAAAATGCAAGGATAAGTATAAAGTGAATTATTATAACTTGTGCAATATTTAATAAGAAATACCATAACATAGAAAGCAATGACATTTGCAGTTATGGATGAGTCTGTTGTTCATGAACATTTGACAGGTTTTGAACATTTGAATAGTTCCAACTATGGTTCTTGGAAGATGCAACTAGATATAGTTTTAGGTTGCCTTGATTATGACTTTGTCCTCTTGGAGGAAAAGCCTGTTGCTCCCACTGTTGAGTCTTCGAACTTAGACAGATCCTTGCATTTGAAGTGGGAGAAGGTCAATCAGATGACCATTATGATCATTAGGACTTCTGTTTAGGAAGCCATCAGGGGTGGTATTGCTGCTGCTGATTAAGCTAAGGTGCTTCTTGAGATTATCAAGAAGCAATTTATGGGGTCTGTTAGGTCTCATCATTATAGTTGTGTGACTCACTTGATTTCATTGAATTATGATGGTGCTGGAAATGTTCGGGAGCATATATTGAAGATTTCTAAGTTGATTATCTCTCTTAGAGAGTTGGGGTTGACCATTGAGGACGACCTCATGGTTCATTTAGCTGTAACTTCTCTTCCTCAATTCTTTGACGCCTTTAAGGTTAACTATAGTGCTCAGGATAGGAAGTAGGACCTGCATGAGCTGATAGTTGTGTGTGTCAGTGAGGAAGAGCACTTGAAGTGTGGGAAAGCTGAGTCTGCAAACTTAGCTGTAAATTCTGGTAGCAAGAAGAATTTTAAGAATAAGGAGTTCAATAAGCCTAATACAAAGAAGTTTTGGCAAGGACATAGTTTAGGACATCAATTTCACGGAAAGGAAAGTCTTGAGGAACTAGAGGAAATTGAGTATTTCTTCTGTAAGAGGAAATATCACATGAAGAAGGATTGTTTCAGGTATAAGGATTGGTTTAGGAAGAATGAAGGAGGTCATTCATCAACGAAGCACCAAAGCTGAGGAGTTGATGTTTTTGATGAACTGTGCACCAAATAGCAGTGGAGGCTTATGGGACTTGCAGAGTAGTATTAGACTCTATTTATGTTTTGCTATTAGATCATATTTTCATTATGCCGTTGTTTAAGCGAAATATTATTTATGTTGAATTGTTCGCTTTTGATTTTATTCTTGAGGGGAGTATACTCTCCATTAGACATATTTTTTAGATTGTTGATAGTGATTTAATAGTGAATGGTCTTTATTAGCTACCATTGAACCCATTTTTATATCATCCTTGTTGAGTATGTTTGCTGTTTCAAGTCACTCTAACTATCGTAAAGGCACCAGTAGTTTCTTTTAGGAAATCAACTAAGGAAAGAAGTCAACTATTTCTTTTGACTATGAGGTATATCTGGATGAAGGTGACATTAGCAACTTGGAAGATCCTTTCAGTTTTCTAGATGTTGTGAATAGTGAGCACTCTCGTGAGTGGTTGGATGCAATGAAAGAGGAATTAAAGTCCATGAAAAAACATGTTATTTGGAAACTCATCTCATTACCTTTTAATTCCTCGATCATTGGGTGTAGGTAGATTTACCAAGTCAAAGAATATTCTTGGTTATTGGGTGTAGGTAGATTTATCTCAGGGTAATTGTGGCTCTTATGAAAATTTGAATGAAGAACTTGAAGTAGTGATCTACTTGGATAGGTGCATATATCTCAAGGTTAGTGGGAGCAGGTTTGTTATTATTGTATTGTACGATGACAAGAATTTTAATATGAAAGATATGAGGAGACAAGTTGTGTTTTGGATATCAAGATTACCATAGATCATACTTCTAAATGTTTGGGGTTATCTCAAAGGACTTCATGTTGGTTTACAGGGGATGTAATGAACTAAAAGTTGTAGGTTATTCGGATTCTGTATTTGCTATTTGTTAGGACAGTTTGAAATGCACATCAGGGCTGAACATGGTTGGGCACCATGTTTGAGGCCTTTATTCTGGATACAAGATGATGGACTTCACATGGTGACTTCCATAAGGTATCAGAATGACATGTATATGCTTAAATGCATGTAGCCTAGATATTTTTTGGACGTATATGTTTTGATCACATAAGGTTGTGTACCGTCCATATCACATCATACTAAGCCACCATAAAATTTCGCTTAGAAACATTAGTATTACTAACTGTTTGACTATGGAGTACTTGCATCATAGTAATGAACACTAGTAGATGCTATATGCTTCCATGATCAACGTTAGTGGTGCTTTTGAATCAAAGGGAAAGTTAAAAGAACACTTAATTCTCGACAACAATGTTTTTCAAAATAAAAGAGTTGTCACTCGTGTTTTTAAAGGTTGTTCAATTTGATGAGTCTTTTCTTTTGTTTTCATTCAAGGATTGTTTGGACCAAGTGGGAGATTGTAAGAGTTTTTAAATTAAATATAAAACCCACTCTGGTCCCACGTAATCTTATGATTTTCGAAAACTCATATTGTATTGCTGTCAATAGAGAATGTTAAGGTCAATGGGTCCCATTAAAGAAAAGTAATCGAATAGGAACTCATAAGTATTCTTAAAGCTAACAAAAAAGGTCGGGGCTGGCGACCGTTAGATCTTTGGTGTGATTCCTCTCAGCCCTTGGATCTTATGATGGATAGGGTTCCAAGAGTATATATAGAAAGGGGAAGTAGTCCCTCTTTTCTCTTATGCCATTTGAAGCCCCATTGAATCAGACTTAAGGAGAAAAGAGAAGACTCCTCTCAGACACTTCTCAAGCGCAAAAAAGGCCCAACATCAAAAGGGAATAGGAAAATTCCAGCGAGTTGGTATATAATTATCTCTTTCAATCTCTATTTGATTATGATAATGAAAAATCTAATTGCATGGTCTAGATCTCGGATTTAAATGATATTGTTTAGATTAACCATATTATTGTTAAATCCCAACAAGTAGAGCTCTTCTTTCAATGCAAAGGCACACCGACGAAGAGGAAGAAGACCGGTCATCTTGCATGAACCATAGCCAAGCAAATTCAGCCGTAAACTTACCTCATCTGAAGCCATTTTAAAGAGATTTGCATTTTTAAAGGGGATCAATTTTTATTTCTACAATTGAATCAACAGAGCTGAAGAATTCTCAGAGTTTTGCATTATTTTGTAAAAAAAATGCTACGAAACCCAGGGGCACATATCTCTTTGGGGAGCAATGTGTACATTTGCTCATGGGCTCTATTTGCGGCACAACCGGGTGCCCTAAATTAGGGTGCAATGCCCTCCTAATAGGATGCCGAAACACCGTACGTCATAATTGTGCCACTTAGTAGATGTTTCTTGTAATAATTTTTCATTCTTCTTCTGTTGAAATTGATTAATTTTTAAGTTTTTTGAACAAGATTGGCGCATGATTCAGTGCATCATCAAATTGCAAAAAGATTTTCTTTTGTTGCCCTCTAGTTTAGAGTTGTTGCCCAAATACCGAGTTTTAAAAATCATTCTTTAAATTGAGGCATACACATATGTGAAAAAATAATAGTTTTTGGACCATTCTTCATCATTAATGAGAGAGAGAGAGAGTGATGTTTCAATTGAGATACTCAGGCTTTGACAAGAGGCAATTTGCTCCAATCATAGCAAACAAGATCGTGAGAGAATGTCATTAACCGAAGAGAACGTTATGAACATATTTTCTTTAAACTCTAGAGTTGCAATTTGGAATGAAAAGAATGCCATTAATATAAGAAAAATGCATAATTATTGTATGTATGATTTTAAACCTTACATTTATATCATATGATTTTTGACATTTTCTGTAGCACCCCGGAACTTATTTGACTAATGAATAGTGTAATCAAAGCGAAATGGCATTCCCCAGGTTAGAATTTACGTTTGTGATGACTTGGAGGGTTAATCACCCAAGAGCAGTATGAGGGAAGGGGTTTAGGACCCTCTGGATTGTGAAAATGAGGATGGAAATACCTCTATGGATCTGCAGGGGCAGAAAAATGAAATCTGGGGAGTGCGATCGATCGCAGGTTAGGTGCGATCGATCGCATGTAGGTGAAATGGGTCCCAAACTCTCTGGACCATATGCGATAGATGGGATCCCAGGTGCGACAGATCGCAGGGATCTGCGATCGATCGCAAGAGTGTGCGATTGATCACATGCAGGGGAAATCAGACCAAAGTGTTCGGGTTCATGTGCGACAGATCGCATCAATGTGTGATCGATCGCACTGACCTGCGATCGATCGTAGACTAGTGTGCGATCAATCGCATGTGGTAACTGATGCCGAATTTGAGGGTTTTAAATCCTTGATCTATTGAGGGTCCTCATATTTGGGGATTTCTAAACCTAAGGGAGAGAAAGAGGAGAGAAAGGAAGAAGGGAAAATCCAAGGTGGGTTGTGGATTTAGGAGATTGAGGATCAAGGGGAGCCAAACCAAGGTGGATTATCCTCACCTAGCAAGAACTCCTCCTTCTTCAAGTGGTGTTCTTCCTCAAGCAAGGAAATTCCAAACAAGGTTTCCTTTAAGATCATGCTTGATCTCAAGGGTTAGTACACCCTCCTAACTACCTTAGCATTAACCTAGTTCTTGTGTATATGTGTATTGAATCTTCCCTATTTTTCCATTGTTAAATCAAATGCTTAACTTCCCTAAATTAAACAAGATAAAGGTTGTAAATGCGTGAATGGATGAAGGGTGAGGCGATTGGATGCCGTGTGAATATGGTGTGATGGGAAAATGGTGGAAGGGTATCCTACAAATAATGAACACACCTTGATGTTTTGATGAAATGCATGCACTAAAAAGAGGAAAATGAAATATTGCATACCATGTGTTTGTTGAAATGCCTAAATGAGAAGTTCTCCAATCAATGAAGAATATGAAAGCATGAATAGGTGTAGTTTCTTCCAAATTCGTAACCTTGATCAAATGCTATATATATATTATCTAAATCCTCACATGTTTAGGTTAGAAATTAATATGTCATGCACCATCCTTCATGATGTATATGTCTACATGATTACTACAATTGTTACACACACATGCATGCATGCATAGACCGATTTTTCTAAAAAGTATATGTATATGATAAACCAACAAGAGCAAGAATTGTGATTTACGATACGCATGATAAAGCCGGACATCGGACCGGTCAAGGGTAGGGCATATCGCAAGATATGTCATACTTGGCTCACAAGTAAAACAAGCAAGTTGATAAAACCGGACATCGGGTCGGTCAAGGATAGGGCATATCGCAAGATATGTCATACCTGACTCACAAGAAAAACAAGCAAGTTGATAAAGCCGGACATTGGGCCGGTCAAGGATAGGGCATATCGCAAGATATGTCATACCTGGCTCACAAGAAAAACAAGCAAGTTGATAAAGCCGGACATCAGGCCGGTCAAGGATAGGGCATATCACAAGATATGTCATACCTGACTCACAAGAAAACAAGACAAGGAGGTTAGTGTACCTTTTTTATATATATATTTCGTTGAAGGGAATTTGCATTCCCATCTCACAAGTCGCTTCAAGGGCACTAACCTCTGGCTCACAAGTATACAAGCAAGTCAAGTCAAGAACATGTCAAGAATATAACAAGAAACAAGCATACGTGATTCTTACGAACGAGACCAAGACAAGAACAAGTTTTCAAACATGACAAACAAGTTTTGAAAGAAATACGAAAAACT
Source organism: Tetracentron sinense (assembly GCA_015143295.1). Lineage (NCBI taxonomy): Eukaryota > Viridiplantae > Streptophyta > Magnoliopsida > Trochodendrales > Trochodendraceae > Tetracentron > Tetracentron sinense. The sequence goes on from CM026561.1 coordinate 18,303,405, forward strand.
ATTTTCAAGAACAAGATATGATTTAGAAAATATGAGTTTCACCGGAGTTTTCGCATTCATTCAAGCATATCAAGATTCGCATTCATTCAAGCACGTCAGGATTATTACCTTGCTTTACTTTTGATGCTATCTGTCTTACGTTGCTAGTATTGCCTTAAATCGATATTTGTGTTGTGTTTTTGTTATTATGTTTTGTTATTGTTATGGTTGGCTAGTAGCTTGTACTCACTGAGTATTCCATACTCAACCGTACTTTTATGTCGGTAGGTACCGAGGAAGCCCTCAACCCTAAGCCTTGGGTTGAGAAAGTGTATGTAGAGGAGAGGGAGTCACCCATCCCGATGCAGTCTCAGGAGGATAGAGACCGAGATGTCTGGCCGTATTTAGAATATTGTTGAGCATCGTAGGCTCGATATTCTTTTTGTATTTTGATAGGTTGGCATATCCACCTTTGACTTGATATGTTTTGTATATGTTCACTTGGAATACAGACTAACTTATGTAGAAAAGGAAAAGTTAGTTCACGCTTTCGCACTTATGTTTAGCTTCCACACTCTGATTATTGTTGTATTATATTACGTTTAGCCTTGTTTATTACAGGATGGTTTCTCAGGTATAAATAGTCACCTCTAAAGCATCCCTTAACTCCTAGGGGGTATTTTGGGCGCGACATTTTCATTTTTTAAGGTTTAAGATATAAGGTCAATACCCAGAAAATCTCGTCAAAATAGGCAAATATAGGTTGTGTTTGAAAGTTGAGGTTGATAACTTGTTACACGTATGGACAATTGTATCAACTTGGTATTGACCTGTATTGACACATCTCGATTCTACACAAAAATTTCATCAATACTCAAGATTTGTGGATTTTTCATATTTTCAAGAACACTCCCATTAAAATTATCCTAAAACACCCATTAACGTCCATTAATGAAAAGGAATAATGGAGGAAAAGAAAAATTAAACATATCTTTTAAGGTTAGAATAAGTGTAAATCATATAGAAGAAATGATTCGATTGAATTTTTTGGACGATTTACATTGACCCTTAGCTGGGTATATACAATAGAGTAATACATCCAAATATGGAAATACAACTAAATTTCAATCTAATCAAATCTTACCAAACTAATCTAATCTAAATCTATCTAAATTCAAATCTACATGTGATGATATATAATATATCTCATCACATCTTATTATCATATTCCATTTTCCATCACCCTCCCACAATTGCATGGTTCTTTGAAGAAAGAACATACAATTAGTTACAAATGTCAATCATTGATCTTCCTTAAATCTTTGTGATTTATTGATGAATAGCTAAAACATTGGTCACCGTTAGTCTGTGAAGTTCATGTCTGACGCATTTCGCTCATTTTTATGAGTACGTTGGAGCCGATAGCCCACTAAATCAGGAAGCCATGACTTTCTCCCAAAAGTACACAAAATATAATTCGGTGATTTGAGAAAATTCTCATTGGAAATGTCTTCAATAAATGGAAAAAAAAACCATCATGAGGCGTGAGTATATATATATATATATATATATTTATTTATTTATTTATCTGAATTAACTCATTATGTTGCTCATTAATTTGAGAGATAAAAAATAATTTAATTTTCATGCGTTCTTTATGTGGCTCATTAAATAAAAGTTGTCATGTCAACAAACACGTGGTGTCAATATAAAGAGTAAACCTCTGATATTTGAGATATGCCACATGGTACAACCGTCAAACATATATATATGCTCGCTCTTGTGAGTGGCACTCACTAGAGGCTCTAGTGAGCACCCATCATGGCCCCCCCAAATTTTTTGTAATTCCTTAGTGCACTAAGTATGAATAGTGGGCTCCTCAATTAAAAAATAATAATTTTAGTATATTTGGCCCCACCAATTTTTTTGACCTATATAATATAGTGGCCCTCCCAATTTATTTTGTCATATATATAGTGGGCCCCTCAATGGAATCCCCTTATGCCCTTGAGGTTGTTACATGTCCCTATTGATACTCCTTAACTATGGTTAAAATTCACTCAATCTTAGGGTTCACCTACTTATCCTTAGTTTTTAGAAAAAAATATTTAAATAATTTTAATCTTAGGTGTTAGTAAATTTTAAAGTAGGGTTCAAAAAGAAATTTGATACTTTTTTTAAAACCAAGGATAGGTGGGTGAATCTTAACCACAATTAAGGGGTATTAATAGGAACACGTAACAACCTCAAAGGCATTACTGGGAAAAAAAAATCTCAAAATTCCATACTCTCAAATCAAATTTTTTTTTATACATGTTTTTTGCCCCCCCCAATGAAAAATTCCTAGCTCCGCCCTGAGTTTGTTCATCTTTTTGTATGCGTAAACCTGACCGCTACTCCCACACGTGATTTATTATAAAAATAGAAAACAGTAGAGTGAAGTTAGCAAATTCTATTAAGTTTTTGTAGCCCCCATTTTGCCAAATTTCTCTCGAAAAGAGAGTGAAAGAGAGGAATGTTTGTTCCCATGCAGTAAGTGTCAATTTTGTGATCCATTACACAATCGAACACTTTATTCCTTGTCTCCTGTCCACCAAAGAAAATCGTACACAGTTCCCTATTCTTTCAGAGACAGTCGCGCTCCTCTTTTCGGGTCCTCGGAATTGGTGTAACCGCGTAAGATATATCCCTTATCTTCTCTCTTCTTTTTACTTTATTTTTCCTTCTTTTTAATTTTTTTTTGGCATAGTTGAGCTTTAGGCGCAAACTGAGTGCAACTTAGCAATGATGTGCGTTGCTTAAGGTTACAAATAATGAATAGGGAAATAGTTATTGTACCCATGAATTCTATTTCCAAACTTAAGGCACCATCTCATTGTGAAAACCTCTCCTCTTAAATGCTCATTGAAGTTGGTGAGCATTTAATAGGAGGGGAGAGGCATTTATCAATCAATAAGGTGGTGTCTTAGGTTTAGAAATAGAATTCATTGGTATGCCTATCACTATTCCAATCAACATTTTCTAATGTATAACCATTATACTCAAATAATATGTTAGTTTAGATAAAAGTGAAGCACAATTATGAATATAACACATTTTTTTTTCATATGTCTAAAAGACATTGGTTGTTTGTAGCAATAACCTACAATGACTAGTTGCTAAGTTTCACTAGGTGCAAACCCTAGCATGCATTGGAGTGTGAGTGTGCGTTTTTGGCTTAGCAAATCCTGACTGACTTAGAGTGCATGTTCCTTAGCCTCACCAATCACCACATCGGCATTAACTCATAGGAGCACTGTTGTCGAACCGGGTCAGACTGACCGATCGAAATAGAAGAAACCGGTAACCGTTCCCCTCACCCGTTCCCAAACCCCCCAAAACCGGACATATTTAAAAACCAGAAAAACCGACGGTCAGAAATGAATAAAAATAAGGATTTTTTTTTAATTTATAAAAAGGGACATTGTCTAACTAGATCAATCGAATTGGGAACCGGCCACTCAACCGGTTCGATGACCAGTCCGTTCTGATAACATTACATAGGAGTTTATAAATGGGTTTAAATATCAACTGGAAATCCCTGGAATAGACATGTGATAGGGTATTTGAAGAGTCCATTTTGTGCGTTGTGCGTTGTGCGCCTCACTAATATACAGTGTATGTTAGTAAAAATACAAGTTGCGAATGCCGAATTCATCTCAATCATCAATCATAAGAGTGTTTTTACCAATATACCATAATTTGAGTATGTGACGCTACAAAATCTTGTGTGCCAATTTTCCAAACACAAAATAGACTAATATTTTAAGAATTATATGAAAAAATGCAATAGATATAAATGCCCTTCTTTATTTTGTAACCCTTAAAATACCTGTCACAAGACATTTAAGATAGCTCGGTTATCTCTTGAATTAGAGATCATATTTAAATTCTTTATAAACCATATGTAGGATTTGAGAAATGCTGACATGGTGGCAGGGGCAAAGGATTGCGTCATCCTTAAAATGATTCTAAATTTTATTAATCCTGAGAAATTGTTCTGAGATCGTACGATTATTGTTATCTCAAAACCGTTCCCAATTTTTTTGGAGGGGTTATCTCAAAGAGCAATATTCCCCTAGTGGGCCGAGGAGGGAACTATTCCTCCTCGTTCTGACATACCGACCTTTCAACTCTCATTAACTCTGGGTTGGTTTTTTTTAACCCTTAAGTTAATTTTTTTAATATTATTTTTTAAAAAACCAAGGATAGATGGGCAAACCCTAAGGGTGGATAAATCTTAACCACAGTTAAATAAGGTTAGAAGGGGGACACATGGCAAGAAAATTGGAGCCAAGATGCCCCTTCTCGCGTCACTGACCAAGGAGGTGAATGTTTTCATATCTCAAAACCGTTCCTAATTTGACGCTATACTACGCATAAAAAAACTTTGAGCAAGGTCTGCTTTCTGGTTGTCTATTATCCGGTAATTTTTTCTAAATATAAATAAAGAATAAAATAAAAGTGGTGAAACTCACAAAAAAAAAGCATCCTATTATTTTATCTTCTTGTATAAAAATAAGGGAGAGTGGACAGCCGGAAAATTAACTGTAGCATTGCTCAAAATCTTTTGATTCTCTAAAGTTTCGTCACTTATTGTCCGTTAAAACTTTTCACTCAACAAGTAAAATAACTTGTTTGAAGTAAAAGAAATGCTAGCCCTAATCTCAGTCAAACTCTACTCTCAATCTCCACCAACCATTTGTCTATTCTTGATGAGAGAGAATGCTTTAACCAGCATAATTGACATTTTGAGACCGCACAAGGACCACCGAAACCGTGCATGTATGCATGGGATTTCAGGTGGGGCCTACCTTCACATGAGCCCCACCTGAAATCCTATGCATCCATGCACGGTCTCAGTGGTCTCGGCCCTTTTGGGGTCTCAGTAACAAAGCCCTATTACATATTACAGAATCATTGGAATTGTATGGTCTAATAACTCTACTCTAGTAAAGTAACTTGACTCAAGTCAAATAACTTAAAAATACTTTTCTGGATAGACAAGTAACTCATACTTTAAGCAGCCGTCCCACAATTGCCCTATATTCGCGTCTCCTTAGAACGGTCTCGGTTTGCCCTGTGATCCTCCTGTCTTTTGATCTTCTTAAATTCTGAGAAACACTTAATAGATTGGCGTTAAAAATGAGGATCATAGAGATTATTAAAAGTTAAAGATAGAAGCATCTTGAGTTTCTAGGTTAGTATCCTAGCAATTTTTAATACTTGCATGAAAAAAAAACACCCTTCTATATTGTGTGTGTGTGTGAAAGAGAGAGAGAGAGGCAAAGCTGAGTTGCCTTTGATACTGGTGCATTAGTCCTGCTTGTCATCACATGCATTCCACTTTCCACTACAAAATCGACTTTGGACCCCAAAAATTTCCCTCACCTACAAGAAAAGCACAGTCCATACTCCATAAAAGTTACGCACCCCTCTCTCCTCTCAGATAACAACTTCCACACAAATATATCTAACATGTAGGACAGATAGGAACCCATTTGAACCCTTTCTCTTCCTGTCGAAATGGACTCCATCAAACCAAAAAACTCTGCAAGCTCTTCCTTGATCTCACCTCCTCAAGTCTCCATCTGATCACTTCTGTACTGATATCAGGGCATTAGTAACTCGAAGACGACGAAGAAGAAGATGAGAGCAGGAGGATGCACAGTGCAACAGGCTCTAACTACAGAGGCTGCAAGTGTAGTAAGACAGGCAGTAAGTCTTGCTAGAAGGAGAGGCCATGCCCAAGTTACTCCCCTCCATGTGGCCAACACCATGCTTGCACCGCCCAACGGCCTTCTCCGAACAGCTTGCCTTCAATCCCATTCCCACCCCCTCCAGTGCAAGGCCCTAGAGCTCTGCTTCAATGTCGCGCTCAACCGCCTACCAGCCTCCTCATCTAGCCCCATGATGGGTCCTCACTCCCACCACCCTTCCCTCTCCAATGCCCTTGTCGCCGCCTTCAAGCGTGCTCAGGCCCACCAGCGCCGTGGCTCCATTGAGAACCAGCAACAACCCCTACTAGCTGTAAAAGTAGAGATAGAACAGCTCATAATCTCCATCCTAGATGACCCAAGTGTAAGTAGAGTCATGAAAGAAGCTGGATTTTCTAGTACCCAGGTGAAAAGCAATGTAGAGCAAGCTGTCTCTTTGGAGATATGCTCTCAAAATCCTCCTCTAAATAGTAAATCTAAAGAGAGTAACCTTCTAGTCCTTGGTAGTACTGTCTCTCAGTCTCCTCCTTTGGGCCAGTTTGGAATGAAAATTGGGAATATAAGGCCTTCAGATCAAGTTAGAAGTGAGGATGTAATGAGCATTCTGGATACTTTGATGAACAAGAAAAGAAGTACTGTGATTGTAGGAGAGTGTCTGGCTACAACTGAGGCTGTAGTTAGAGGAGCCATAGATAAAGTTGACAAGGGAGATGTTCCTGAAGCTTTGAGAGATGTGCAGTTTATAAGCCTTCCTCTCTTCTCTTTTGAGAATCTCCCAAAGGAGGAGGTTGAACAGAAGCTTGGGGAGCTTAGGTGCCTTGTGAAGAGCTGTGTGAGTAGAGGGGCTGTTTTGTATTTGGGAGATCTTAAATGGACTGCTGAGTTTAGTGCTAGTTTTGGTGAGCAAGGGAGGAATTACTACTGTCCTGTGGAGCACTTGATCATGGAGCTTGGAAGATTGGTGTGTGGAATTGGAGAGAGTGGAAAGTTATGGCTTATGGGGATTGCAACCTTCCAAACTTACATGAGATGTAGAATAGGCCATCCTTCATTAGAGACTATTTGGGGTCTTCATCCTCTTACAATTCCTGCTGGCAGCTTGGGCTTGAGTCTCAACCCTGACAGGTAAAATTGATGAACAGTTGTTAAAGTTGAAGCTCCTCACTGTTTGGCTTCTTTTCTTCTACATTCCCTTTTTTTAAAAAAAAATTATAGTTTTTCTTCTTCTGAATTATTAAAGAAGGGTTTTCAAGAAAGATTCCATGGCTTTCATGTTAACTGAAAAAAGTTGTAAGCTCATGTTTCATTATATCTCTTTTGCTTTTAATCAAGATTTCAAATTATTAAAGGTTTTCTTTTTTTTACTTTACCTTGATTTTTTTTTCTTTTGGATATATAAGAATAAAAAGAAAAGGGAAAGTTGTCGTTTAAGTCACTGAAATTAGCTGAATTCAAGTTGTTTACAGTATGTTCTTATTGAAGAATCTATAATGACATTAATATTAACTTTTTAAAGATAATTTTTGTTGGAAAACAATCTTAGAGATTATGTAAACTTTTTCTCAAGTAGCTCATCCATATTCTTATTGTTCTCCTTCTCCCAGTTATTTACAAGGTCAGTTCAGAAGAAAGAGAATTGGAGATGGGTCTAGTTGGTCAGTACTGCTCCAAAGTGGCGTCCAGAAGCAGCTCACTTGCTGTGCTGATTGCTCGGCCAAGTTCGAGATGGAAGCTCGAACCCTAACAAGCAGTACTCACAGTGACTCCAACACCAACTCACGCCTACCTACATGGCTCCAACAGTACAAGGAAGAGAAGAAAAGATTGAGTAATGATCAGGTTATTATCTTATCTCAACATAAACAGTAAGGACAATAGTGTCCCACATTAATAAAATTTGAAACTCAGTCCTTTGTATTTCTTTGTCTCTCTATCAGGACTGCTTCCAAATCAGAGATCTATGCAGAAAATGGAACTCAATTTGCAGTACAGTCCACAAACAACTCTACTCACCTGAGAAAATCCTGAAATTTTCTTCAGTATCACCCTCTTCCTCTAATTCCGCATCTTTGCATGATCAGCACTACCCTGATTTGCCGGTAGTTGTCGAACCTAAACAGTCATGGATGGAACACAATTTCTGGATATCTACAACTGTTGATGAAGTCTTTGAACCCAATTTAAGAATTTACATTCCAGAGTATCAGGATCCAAAACCAGCTCTCTTGTCCAATCCTAACTCTACCCCCAATTCAGCTTCTTCTAGTGATATTGCAATAGAAATGGAGTACCTTCATAGGTTCAAGGAGTTCAATACCGAAAACCTGAAGACGTTATCCGATGCATTGGAGCAAAAGGTTCCATGGCAGAAAGACATAATTCCTGAAATAGCAAGCACGATCCTGCAATGCAGGTCTGGGATGATAAGAAGAAAAGGGAAGTTGAAATACAGTGAGACGAAAGAAGACACTTGGTTTTCCTTCCAAGGTGTCGATATGGAAGGTAAAGGAAGGATTGCAAGGGAGTTGGCTAACCTTGTTTTTGGATCTCAGACCAACTTCATCTCAATTGGTCTGAGCAGCTTCTCATCAACAAGGGCCGATTCAATTGAAGATTTCAGAAACAAAAGATCAAGAGATGAATCAAGTTGTAGTTATCTCGAGAGATTTGCCGAAGCAGTGTGCAGTAATCCACACCGTGTCTTCTTAGTGGAAGATGTAGAGCAATATGATTATTGTTCTCAAATGGGTATTAAAAGAGCAATCGAAAGAGGAAAGATCAACTGTCCCAATGGCGGCGAAGTCTGTCTTAGTGATGCCATTATTATTTTGAGTTGCGAAAGCTTCACGTGGAAATCAAGAGCCAGCTCTCCTCCAATTAAGCAGAAGCTGGGTGAGATTGAAGAAGAGAAAAGTGCTGGATCAGAGAAGGATTCAAGGTCATGTGTTTCCTTGGATTTGAATATTTCGGTCGAAGATAACGATGTGGGTGAACAGACTATTGATGATATCGGGCTTCTTGAATCTGTCGATAGACGGATTATTTTCAAAATGCAGTTGTAAAAAGAGATAATTGTGAACACAGTGCCAATGCTTTCGACATTTCCTATGAATGGAGATAAGAGGAATTGGCCATGTAGAAGTACATGTATATTATTATCCATGATCTTCGTTTGACACAAAACTGAAAGGATTTCCATTTTTTTTGGTTCTATGCTTTTCTGATTTGAAATTAAACACCAGTTTCATCCATTTTCTTATACTTTTCCACAATATATTTGTCTACCATAAAGAAATGATTAGTTGTGTTTCTACATTAGAATTGGTATTAACTCTAGGAGAATGCTAGCCCCATTAACCGTAAATGGTCAAATTTTTTTGTGGGATCAGTATTCTGAACTTTATCCTTTCCTCTTTATACTGGTTGACGGGACTGGACTAGCACTCCCCCCATTATATATATCTCTACTCTTGAATGGGTAACTGTATATGTCTCGCTTCGAAATCCTCATACACAATGTATATACAATATACCTTATATTTGTATAAGTTTCTGAAGCGTGAACCTGTGACTAACCCCAATAGTAAATGCATTTTGCCAATATGTAAAACCATTCCAAATGTATACATACGAGCATAGTATAATGCAACTAAGTTCTCAAAAATATTTCTCACAACAATCACTCACTCTCCAAAAAGCGACAAAGGAATATTCTTCTAATTCTCAATTCCTCGAGAGCTCCTATGGACACTCAGATATCTCCTAAAAAGTGTCAACATAGCAAGAGTGATCGAGCATAGAGCTCAGCACGATGAACACATACAACACATGTAATCATAAGTCATTATTACATTTTACTCAATATACAATTAATGACCACGCAAGTTAATTAATTTTCTTCATTTGAATTACTTGGTTCACATCCGGCGGCCCTCGACAATACCTCTGAATAACATCATATTCCTCTATGCCAACCCCTTTGGCATCACCTCACGGCACGATTAAAGATCTCACATTTATTCCTCTGTTGGCGGCCCTCTTCAGCCTCTCACGGATACCGATAGAATCACACACCAGTTCCTACTTTTGGTGCCTCTCGGCAAACCTCAAGGATACTGATGAAATCATACGCCGTCCATCGTAGGTTAAGTCACCTATCCTCTAACAGTAATAATGGTGTAAACAATAATAAATGTCGCTATGACGTCCCATACCACACATAACCAGACCGATCTAACTCAAGTTATTAACTAAGGTAAGCTAGTCATATCCTTCCCGCTACAGCTCTATAACGTCCTATATCACCACAGCAAGATTGATCTAACGAAGCTGGATAAGGTTTACACATTTTAAGTAATCCACTCAAATATACACGACAATTGATCATCATAAGGAGTAACATAAATATGAGATAGTGACAAGATGAATGAATTAGAGATAAGGCATGAATATCAATTTAATGGGTATAAGAAAGTATAGTTTTGATAGAAGGGATCTAACATGCATAGTCTCTAAGTTCCAAGAGAAAGGGATCCTAATCATGCATCGTTTCTAAGTTCAGGAGTAAAAACATACATCATCATTCGAACGGTCCCATGATCGTTCGAACGGCCACCCCATCATTCGAATGGTTACCCAACCGTTCGAACGGTTGACAGTTCTGGACTTGGTAAAATTCCCGAAAGTGCAACTATGTACATAACCGTTCGAACGGTCATACGATCGTTCGAGCCGTTCCAAGAAATGGAACAGTTAAGATTTTAGCACCAAACAGTAGCGACCACCATTCGAGAACGGTGGACAGACCGTTCGAACGATGTCCTCGCAGATTTTAGGGAAAACTCCATTTCCACCCAAAACCTCCTAATCAACCCCATTTCTTTCCTAGATTGATTCTAGGCATTTATTACACTGAACAAAACATTAAAAATAGTAATGTCATGAATTTAAAGCCTAAAAGAGTATTCACTTGCATCAACCCTAAAGTTTTAGAGTTTCTAAAAGATGAAAAAAAAAACCCAAATGGGTTTGCTTCACAATCTTGAGTCTCTCTTAGCAAGAACTCCGATTTTTGAGCCTTGAGTCACCTTCTCCAAGCTTCAAGCTCCAAAACCCTAGCCTATTCTTCCTCCTCCTTCTCAAAGTCTTCTCTTTAGTTTAGGTTTTCTAATAAATGGGATATTAGGTCAACATTAGCTTTTTATACTAAAACCATTTCATGTGTTTTTATCCAAATACCCTTACTTAAGTGTTTGGTTACACCCAAAGCTAAACAAAAATGTTTTATGCTCATTTTAGATTATTCCACCTAAGGTTATTACTATTCTCATGGCCAAACACTATATATAGATATTTACTAAAATACTCATACAATAGGAAATTACAAAAATAACCTTAGCATTTAAATTGAGAATTTTAGAATCGCTACATTCTACCATTCTTAAAGAGAATTTTGTACTCGAAATTGACATACCTCGGTAGGGAAGATATGCAGATACTTCTCTCTCATTTCCAACTCCAACTCCCACGAAGCTTCATCTTCATTGTGATGGTTCCACTGAACTTTCACCAATGATATGGACTTCGCCCTAAGTTGCTTCATCATCCGGTCCATGACACGAATTGGCTCCTCCACTTAAGAAGCATCTTGTCTAAGCTCTAAGGTACTGAAATATATAGTGTGCAATTTGTCCCTCATGTATTTCTTCAACAAGGACATGTGGAATACATTGTGTACACTAGACAGACTAGGCAGCAAAGCAAGCCTATAGGCTACAACCATGACCCGCACAAATACTTCAAACGACCGGATGAATCTTGGTGACAACTTCCCCTTCTTCTTGAATTTCATCACACCTTTCATAGGTGAGACCTTCAAGAGAACGTACCCACCGAAAATTCCAAACTCCTCTTCCACTAGTCTACATAACTCTTTTGTCGACTCTAAGCATTCTTCAACCTCTCCTTGATTACAGCCACCTTCTCTGTAGTTTCAAGAATCAACTCAAGTTTAAGCAAACTACTATCACCCACCTCCGCCCAACAAATCGCCGATCGACAGAGTCTACCATACAGTGCCTCAAAGGGTGTCATGCCGATACTGGCATGATAACTGTTATTATAAGCAAATTCTACCAAGGATTGGTGATCCTCCCAACCACCCTTGAAATCCAGAATACAAGCCTAGAGCATATCCTCCATCACTTGGTTTACACGCTCTGTCTGCTCATCACTTTGGGGATAAAATGTCGTACTAAAATCCAATGAAGTCTCCAAAGCCTTTTGGAAACTCTTCCAAAATCAAGAAGTGAACCGTGAATCTCGATCCGAAACTATCGATCTCGAAACCCTGTGAAGTTTGACTATTTATTTCATATACAACTTGCTCAACACATCCATAGAGTAAGTAGTACGAACCGGAAAAAAATGAGCAAATTTGGTCAAATGGTCTACTATAAACCATATCGCATCATACCCTTGTCTCGACCTCGGTAACCCGACCACAAAATCCATCGATATTCGCTCCTACTTACACTATGCAATAGGCGATGATTGCAATGGTCCAGCTGGTTTCCGATGCTCGGCCTTCATCTGTTGTGTAGAGACCCGAATTTGAATTTCCGTTTCTATCCTATTTAATGGGGGTAGAATGTTCTTTGGTTATGTTATTAGGCATGTTTAATTTTATCTAAGTGGTGTGAAGTATTTTAAAATGCTTAAGCAAATAAAGGAAGGAAAAACATAGTATGCAATCGATCACAGGGGACCTACGATCAATCACACTTGGACTTGGAACTTGGGAAATTTTATGTTCTGTATGCGATCGATCGCAAGTGAGTTCCGATCGATCGCAAGTGAGCTACGATCGATCACACTCAATAAAAAATTTGGGACAATTCTCTGTGTGGCATGCGATCGATCATCGTATGTACAATCGATCGTACTGGAGAGCTACGATCGATCACAGGTCGCGCACCAGGTTTTGAAAAAAGTTACGAAAATCAGAGTTTTAAACCCCTAGACTATAAAAAGCATTTCTATTTCGAGGGTTTTAGAGTTTCTAACTTTTCTAAACCTAAATTGGCTAAGGAAATGAAAAAACCTAGGATTAACAAGAAGAAATTGCTTGGGGAAGAAGGAGATTGTTCCAAGGAGAGGGATAAAGCTTGGAGATTGCCCTCAAAGATTTAAGGAGCTTTCTCTAGTGCCTTAGATTGAAGGAAAAGATCCCTAAGGTTGATATACTATCCAACTCTACTCTTGTATGAATTATGTATGTGTAAGTTTGAATAAGTTAGAGATATGAGATGTTTGACATGCTTATAGTAATATGGTGAACTACGAAGCATGAAATGAAGTCGATATAATTTCCAACCTAACTCTATTAAGATGTTTTGTATGTTATAAAAAGATGAAAATGAAGATCTATGTATGCTTTTCATGTTTTATGCTTAGATTATAGATATTGGAGTATGAAATGGGAATTTTAGGTGATTTATGAATTTTTATTAACTATGTTTTACTATTATGGAATTAGAAATGTTATTGATGGTTATGGATGTGGTGAATGGATGATGAGAAATACTATGAAGGAAGGGTTGGAGGTATGGTTGTGTACTGTGGATGATGTGTGTGGTGAATGGGCTATAATAATGGATGAAATGGTGAATTATGGGTAAATGGTGAAATGAAGGGAATTATAGAAGTGAATTGTGATGTTTATGTTATTATTATTTTTAGAAAATGCATAATTATGGTAAAGAAATATTAATGATTGGTGTGTTAAACTATGTCTTATCTACTTTGTATGGTGATTGTTATTCGGGTAGGCCAAAACCTAGAGGAAGTCTTCCAGGTCGTGAATTCTCCAACCAGGTAGATGTAACCTGGTAGAGTTTCTTGGCAGAGGATTGGAATCTAAGGGATAACCCATTTGAATTACAATCATGACACTTAAGCACATTTTCACATGCATGGTAAGAAGTAAGGTCCACAAATCCACGTGTCTCACAAGGTCATGCATTGAACATGGTCATACCACGTATTATGTTATGAAAGAATGATCCCCTGGTTACGAACATACCACTTTATGCGTTACCATGATTATGTTAGTCAACATGAAAACACTATAAATTATGCGTTGATAGGACAAATATTATGAATTTTGCGTTGATAGGACAAACACACTATGAATCATGCATCTATAGGGCAAGTCGGCTATCATGGGTATGTATGAATTATGAATATATTTCGCATATGTATATGTTTAAGAGTCACACAAGTACACAAGTCAAGATGATATCATGATATGCTCACATGTTTATGCACTCTGATTATGTCTATATCATATGAAACTGTTATCTATTATGTAGATATGAAACGGATTATGATATTGATAATGTACAGGTTATGTTATGTGTTTAGTTGGACTGTATATACACTTAATGTTTTCAATACTCAGTCGACCTATTATTGTCCACAGGTTTAAAGCAAGAGCACACGATGGAGCCATGAGTTGAGGAGTTATATGTCGAGGAAGAAGAAGAAGGTGAGCCTTTGGTTGAGGAAGCTCGAGAGTTAGATAGGTGGCCATACTATTAGGCCTTGTTTTACATTTTGAAATGATTGTAATAGACTTAGGTTATTTTCAGGATGTTGTTTAGACTGTCTTACTTTTATTGGTGGTTTTGGACTACCCCGTTTATGGTGGGTTATGTTGAACGGATTACAGTTGCACGAGGTGGTTTGAGTTTTATATATATCGAATTTTATTATTGCTATTTTGGAGACTCGTGTTTAGCTTCACCTTGCATGTATGGGTTTGAGCAAGTTTTAAGAAATGTAATGGGCCCAAAGTCCTATTATGTCCAAGGTGGGGTTTTGGGGTCGTTACATGTTGACATGTATAGCATTGAGACACAAACTCTGCCACATCACGCTTCATATAATCTTACCAAAAGTGCCTACAAAGATCTCTATACATCTTTGTATCACCCCGAATGAACTGTATATCTAGAATGATGTGTCTCATCCAAAATCTCTCTATGAAGATCAGATAAATGTGGAACACAAAGTCTTCCATGAAATCTCAAACCGTCATTTGACCCCACGGTCCAAACTGCAGTGTTTCCCAGAACTGCCTCCGCCGCTAAGGCTGATAACTTCCCATCATGCAACTGAGCCTGGATAATCTTACTGACCAACGTCGGCTAGACAATGAGACTAAAGAGAAAAGCCTCAACATTTCGCTGAACTAGATGAACATCGAATTCTGAGATTGCCTCTAGCATGTGGCATTCTTTCATCATCAATAGCGCAACTAACCCCCTTGGCTTGCGACTCAAGGTATCAGCTACCACATTAGCCTTACTAGGATGATATTGAAGGATAAAGTTGTAGTCCTTCAATTGCTTCATCCATCTCCGCTGCCTCATGTTTAATTCATTTTGATAAAACAGATATTTCAAACTCTTGTGATCTGAAAAGAGTTCGAACTTCTCACCATATAGGTAATGCCTCCAAATCTTCAAAACAAATACAACAGTAGCTAACTTCAGGTCATGAGTCGGGTAGTTTTTCTTATACACCTTTAACTAGCGAGAGGTATAGGCAACTACCCTGCCTTCATGTATTAACACACAATCCAATCCCTAATGGGATGCTCACTATAAATGACAAGTCCACCATTCCCCTATGGAATGATCAAGGCTGGTGTTGATATCAGCCTAGACCTCAACTCATGGAAAGCTCGATCACATTTGTCATCCTAGGCAAACTTCACATCTTTCTTCATCAAGTGAGTCAATGGCAAGGAAATCTTCGAAAATCCCTCTATGAATCGCCAATAATAACCCACCAATCCCAAGAAGCTACGAATCTCTGAAACTGAAGTGGGTTGACCCCATTTTATCATCGCTTCAACCGTGGCCGTATCAACTGACATAACATCTTTAGAAAACACATGACCAAAAACTTGACCTCCTTCTGCCAAAACTCACACTTCGAAAACTTAACATATAAATGATGTTCTTGCAAGGTTTGAAGTGCGATACCAAGATGTCGTTCATTCTCCTTCTCGGTATTGGAATAGATCAAGATGTCATCAATAAACACCACAAAAAATTGATCTAAGAATGGCTTGAACACTCGGTTCATCAACTCTATAAATGCGGTTGGTGCATTGGTTAACCCAAAGGGCATAACCAAGAACTCATAGTGCCGGTATCGAGTTTGAAAAGCAGTCTTAGTAATGTCTTCATCCCTCACTCTCAGCTGGTGATATCCTGACCTCAAGTTTATCTTAGAGAACAACTGTGCTTCCTTTAGCTGGTTAAACAAATCATCAATCATGGGCAATGGGTACTTGTTCTTGATAGTAATTTTATTCAATTGCCGGTAGTCAATACATAGCCTCATTGTCCCGTCCTTCTTCTTGACAAACAAGATTGGCACACCACATGGCGATGTGCTAGGCCGAACAAAACCCTGATTCAACAATTCTTGAATATGCCCCTTCAGCTCCTTCAAATCTACCGATGCCATCCTATAAAGTGCCTTTGATTTTGGTGAAGTACCTGGTACTACATCAATGTCGAAATCCCCTACCCTCCTCGGAGGCAACCTCTATATCTCTTTAAATACCTCCACAAAATTAGAGACGACAATTATTTGCTCCAACACAATACTCTGATCCACACCCTCGATGTGAGAGAGGAATCCCGTAGTCAACGCCTCCTTCGAAAGACTAAACTGAAACGAGAATGGTAACTCACCAAGAATCGAGAAAAATACTGTATTCTCAAAACAAGATATCTTGGCATCAATGACGGCGAGCCAGTTCATACCTAAGACCACATCGAATTCCCACACTCGAGTACCACTAAGTCGGCTGGTGACACCCTCTCCCAAATCCTAATCGGAAACTCTCTAAAAATAAGTTTGAGGGTAGCTGACTCTCCCAATGTTGTTATCATCGACAAGATTATTCCTAAAGGTTCTGGTACCACACCCAAAGACAATCATAAAAATAACTGAAATAAAAGAATGTATAGCTCCTAAATCAAATAATACTTTAGCAATGTTATGATAAACTGGGAATGTACCTTCCAACATTGCCTCTGATGCCTCATCATCTTTCTGCATCACTACATTCATACTAGTTTGACCCCTGGGCTGATTAGGAGACTTGCCCTACTTCTGATCCACCCTCTTGGGCTTAAGACAATCTCTCACTAGATGTCCCTTCTCTTGACAGTTGTAGCATACTCCTGAAAAGTCTCTAGGCTCTGCACGTTGCACCGGTGTTGCAGGAACCATCATTGTAGACTCAACTAGAGCAGTAGTCCTCTGACGCTTCCACTGCTACTGTTTCTACCCCCTGAACTACCCTCTCTGCCCTTGCTAAGGCACAAACTTCTCCTTCCCTTTCTACTTGCTCTTCTACTCGATCCCTTACTCTTATGATAGGTTGAGTTATCTTGCTCAATGACTAGAGCTCGCTTAACCACCATGGCAAACAACGTCAGTCAGTGCCCCACTAACATCTTTCGGATTGAAGGATTCAACCCTTGCTCAAACTTTTTGACTCAATGAACCTCATCCGCCACGATGAGAGGAGAAAAATGGGACAACTCCACAAACTTCGCCTCATACTAGCTAACGAACATAGATCTCTTTACCAGATGAATGAATTCCAAGGCCTTCTGCTCTCTGTATGTTTTTGGAAAATACTAGGAGAAAAACATACTCTTGAACTCTCCCCGAACCATCTCACTAACATCTTCTGTCTTAACCACCAATTCCCACCAATGGTGTGCCTCGCCTTGAAGAAGAAACACAGCCAACTTCCTTTACTGCAACTCACTGCAGTCCATCACCTCGAAGATCTTCTCTAGCCCCGAGATCCACTTGTTAGCCTCCATCAGACTAGCGGTACCATAAAAATTGGAATGGTCCAACCTTTGGAAATCCTTCAACAGATATTCCATCATGGCATTCACCGATAGTGGGCTAGATCGCTCAGATCTCAAATTGTTTTGAAGGACACTCTCCTCCAAGAGCCTCGCCGTATCTCCCAAGGAAACAGTCAGATCGGAAGTATGGATAAACACACAAAATAGTAGAAATTCAATAGATGTTCATCTACGCTCAACGACCCTAAGTGTTACCTAGGTGTCATCCTTTCACATAGGGTTTCTAACCCTATTGCTCTGATACCAATCAGTCACACCCCAAAATACTCATACACAATATACCTTATATTTGTATAAGTTTCTGAGGCGTGAACCTAGGACTAACCCCAATAGTGAATGCATTCTACCAACATGTAAAACCATTCCAGATGTATACATACGAGCATACTATAAAGTTTTAAACATAGTATATAGTGCAACTAAGTTCTCAAAAATATTCCTCACAACAATCACTCTCTCCAAAAAGCAATAAAGGATATTTTTCTAATTCTCAACTCCTCAAGAGCTCCTATGGACCCTCAGATATCTCATAAAAAGTGTCAATGTAGCAAGGGTGAGCACGGAGCTCAACAAGATGAACACATGCATCACATGCAATCATAAGTCATTATTACATTTTACTCAATATGCAATTAATAACCACGCAAGTCAATTCATTTTCTTCATTTGAATTACTTGGTTCACATCCGATAGCCCTCAACAACATCTCTGAATAGCATCCTATTCCTCTATGTCAGCCCCCATGACATCGCCTCATGACACGATTAAAGATCTCACATTTGTTCCTCTACTGGCGGCCCTCTTCTACCCCTCACGAATACTGATGGAATAACATACCAGTTCTTACTTTTGGTGGCTCTCGACAGACCTCAAGGATACTAATGGAATCGTATGCCGTCCATCCTAGGTTAAGTCACCTATAGTCTAACAGTCATAATGGTGTAAACAATAATAAATGTGTTATATCTTTCCCGCTATGGCGTCTCATACCACACATAGCAAGGTCGATCTAACTCAAGTTATTAACCAAGGTAAGTTAGTCATATCCTTCCCGCTACAGCTCTAGAGTGTCCTATATCAAGATTGATCTAACGAAGTTGGGTAAGGTCTACACATTTTAAGTAATTCACTCAAGCATGAACGATAGTTGATCATCATAAGGAGTAACATAGATATGAGATAGTGACAAGATGAATGAAATAGAGATTAGGCATGAATATCAATTTAATGGTACATGAAAGTATAGTTTTGATAGAATGGATCTAACATGCATAGTCTCTAAGTTCCAAGAGAAAGGGATCCTAATCATGCATCGTTTCTAAGTTCTAGAGTAAAAACATGCATATTTTTTCAAATGGTTACCCAATAATTCAAACGGTTGATAGTTCTGGACTTGGTAAAATTCCCAAAAGTGTAACAGTGTACATAATAGTTCGAACGGTCATATGATCGTTCGAACGGTTCCAAGAAATGGAATAGTCAAGATTTTAGCACCAAACAGTAGCGACCACTGTTTGAACGGTGGATAGACCGTTCAAACGGTCTACTCGCAGATTTTGGGGAAAACCCCATTTCCACCCAAAACCTCCTTATTAACCTCATCAATTCCCTCCTAAATTGATTCTAGACATTTATTACATTGAACAAAGCATTAAAAACAGTAATGACATGAATTTAAAGCCTAAAAGAGTATTCACTTGTCTCAATCCTAAAGTTTTAGGGTTTTTAGAAGATAGAAAATCCCCAAATGAGTTTGCTTCACGATCTTGAGTCTCTCTTAGCAAGAACTCCGATTTTTGAGCCTTGAGTTACCTTCTCCAAGCTTCAAGCCCTAAACCCTAGCCTCTTCTTCCTCCTTCTCAAAGCCTTCTCTTTAGTTGAGGTTTTCTAATAAATGATAGATTAGGTCAACATTAGCTTTTTATACTAAAACCATTTCATGTGCTTTTACCCAAATACCCTTATTTAAGTGTTTGGTTACACCCAAAGCTAAACTAAAATGTGTTATGCTCATTTTAGATTATTCCACCTAAGGTTATTACTATTCATAGCCAAACAATATACAGAGATATTTACTAAAATACCCTCTACAATAGAAAATTATGGAAATACCCTTAGAATTTAAATTGGGAATTTTAGAATCGCTACAGTATACCCACTTCAGATTCTCTCAGGTTATAGCAGATGATGTAACCACTTTTAGAATATATATATATTACATTTAAGGAAGTGCTGGCCTTAATTACGTCCATTCTTAATTGTCCAAAAATAAAGAGAAAAAAATGATAATTACTTTGAATGTAGGCCACACCATGAAATATTTCTTAGATACACAAGACAACCAATCATCCCGGCTCTTCGGGGATGTCCTCAGCACTGAGGAATATGTACTACGGTGTATGTGCAACTCGTTCATATCATGAGCTAGAACAAAAGAAATGAGACAATTTCAATGACCAGTACTACTGAATAGGATAGAATGGAAGAAGTCCATTTCTCAATTCAAAATAAAAAGATCTATAATATACCTCTATTGAGTATGAAATTTATGGTTTCCATTGGTGCAAATCCAATCACCTCAGTTTTTTTCAATCATGAGCTATTAATGTTGAGCGGTTATGACTATTGAATTTTTGATGAATTACATTGACCCTTACTAGGTTATATATAATAGAGAAATACATTTAAATATGAAAATAGACTAAATTTCAATCTAATCAAATCTTACAAAACTAATCTAATCTATATCTATTCAAAGTCTAATTTTCTTATGATAATATACTATATATCTCATCACATTTTATTATCCTACTCCATTCTATATCACTCTCCCACAATTGCATAGTCCTTTGAAGAAGGGAGCATGCAATTAATTACAAATGTCAATCATTGATCTTCCTTAATCTTTGTGATTTGTTGATGAATAACTAGAACATCCAATTGTGCTTGATTTTCACCCTCAGTCTATTAAGTTCATCTCTGTCACATCTTGCTCATTTTTATGAGCAGTTGGAGTCGATGCCCACCAGATCAGGTTGTCATGATCTTTTTCCAAAAGCACACGAAGTATGATCAGTTGGGGGTTTAAAGAAGAAAAAAAGTCTTGTTTGAGTGGTCTTCAATAAATGAAAAACAAATGAGATCATGAGACATGAGTGTGAGAACTGAGGGGTTGTAGAGGTATGAAGGAGGGCTGAACTTTTTAGTTTTTAAAAAAAAGTTTCACCACCCACCGGAAAAAGGAAAAATGAGAGTTAAAGGCTTACTATAGGATCGATGGATCGAAAAAGGAAAAATGAGAGCTAAAGGGTTACTATATGATCAACGGCACCGTCTTTCTTTTTCTTTTATTTTTCTCTTTGAATGAGAAATAATCCGGTCGATTAGCGATGTGAGCAATGAGACCGCTAATGGTAGCGATAGTATTAGTGGCCAAAGTATGTGAAGAAGATTGGCACGGAATGTTCTTAACCAACAATGATAGGAAGAGAAAACATTCAAGGCAATGATATTATTATCAATTTTATGATGTAAATATGTAAGTTAAAATAATGAGGTGTAGCCGTCAAATAATTAGGGTGCGCCTAAGTACACCACCCTTAAGATGTTTTGCACAAGGGTGTTATGCAGCTTATGCTCTATGTTATATAGTCATCGTAGACACACAATACTTTGCCCATTTTTCTTCTCAATTTTCTTGGGCTTGCTTTGGGAAGTATGCCGCACTTTTTTTTTTGTTTTTGGTAAACTCAATAACACCACAAGTGATTCCTGAAGGCAATTGAAGGAAACACTCACACCACCCATGCAAACACACACATACACACTGCAAGAGAATTAATCCCACATCGACTAAATAGAGAAATAGTTGTG
Organism: Tetracentron sinense; assembly: GCA_015143295.1. Taxonomy (NCBI): domain Eukaryota; kingdom Viridiplantae; phylum Streptophyta; class Magnoliopsida; order Trochodendrales; family Trochodendraceae; genus Tetracentron; species Tetracentron sinense. The sequence goes on from CM026561.1 coordinate 18,324,985, forward strand.
GCCTTATATACATGTAAGGCCTCTCCACTCATTGTCAATTGGTTTTGAGTTGGACGCTTTCACATGGTATCAGAGCTCAAAAGGCCCAAACGGCCAAATTATGCTCACTCACGATGACAGACCCAAACAGAAATGCTGCATGATTGACGACCTAAAAAAAAAAGGCGCACGTGACAGACCTAGAATTAGGGCTGCACGTGAGGGGGCGTGTAAGAGAATTAATCCCACATCGACTAAATAGAGAAATAGTTGTGGCCTTATATACATGTAAGGCCTCTCCACTCATTGCCAATTGGTTTTGAGTTGGACGCTTTCACACACACAACATGCAAACACACACCACACATGCAACCCGAATAAGCTTCGCCCTAGAGCTCCTCAAAACGGGTACCAACCGTTTGAGGCGCCAAGGAACTTATAAGGGGAAGTAGCTTATTTTGTTCATACATGAGATATAGAGATTACCATTGATGGGACAGAAATAGATCTTCATTTATAAATAAGCTAAACACAAATTAGATGCTTCTTATTTTCGGTTGGTAAGATGGATTAAGCTAGACCCCGACCAGCTACAATAAGTATAAACAAAGATTATTACTGTTGTGTGAATCCACGAGCATCTTCTTCCATAAATCTAGCAAGAGGATTCAACCAATCTGGAAGATACATGATAATATCACAACACCAACACTACAAAAACTAAAGTATTTACTCCTAACCCCACAAGGTTCCGAGACGGAGCTTAACCCGAGTCTCGGTTAAGAACGACGATGATCTACATTTCACACGTCGCTCGATTCGATGGATAGTTTCATTCGACATTGTGATGGAGGACATAGCTTACGATCATCGGCTTTGATCATGCCACTATGCATTTGATTAGGAGATTGCACAATGATCCGAATTAGTTCTCCAAATAAGCTTAATATCTGATGGCTCAAAAATATATTGTATTGCCTTATTCTAATTATTTGAAGTCAACAATAGGAACCGTGTTCTGTTAGCCATAAGTCCGGTCAAAGTATGCTCTTTCTAATCTTTCATCACAAATATTACCAAATGAATTATGTTAGAGATTATCTACATTTCCTCTCCATGGGCATGAAGGTAGGTCTCTTCAGTTAGCAGTGGCAGCAGAATACTCTTCTCCAAGTTGTGTGGCTGATTAACCTTGCAACTAACTTGGGCTTGAAACAAAGACAAAAAACAAAACATGTATTACATAAAAGAATTTAAAGTAAAGGTAAGGAATGCTGGGAATGCATAGAAAGTAAGATTAAGTATGATCCATAACGTAAGGTTGGTGCAAAGGAGAGGCCACTTTAGAAGTGCAAAGCAAAATCTTCCCTTTTTATTTTGTATGAGAAATATCAAAGGAGCGCTACTTTCCATGTATGATGATGTGTTTCATAAAGGAATCACTTTTCCTTCTTTTGATTTTCATAACTCAACATTCTCACCTTGAATATTTTGCGGGGTCTTTCAAAAGTTGGAGCGGGTTCAATTTTTAGGGGCTATTTAAAAGGTAGGAAATAACCAAATATTGCTTTTACTTTTGACGAAACATAGGGACAAAATGGACTGCTGTGGTCAATAGGCTGTTCACGCATAGGGGAGAGACGGACTAACGCTCCCCTCTTTTGGAGAGTAGTGGTAACAAGAGTTTACCGAAATTCAAAAAAAAAGGGAAAAAAAAAAGAGATTGACACAGAAAAACATAGATAGGCATCTTATCTTTAAACTTTAAACATGTTGTTACTTTAGAATCACAAAAAGATCATTATCTTCATAAGTTTTAGATTACTAGTTGTAAGTAGGGAATTTGTCGATTGCGGGCTTTAAAAAGATTAGTAGATTAGTGTATAGAGAATTATTTGAAGCACAAAAGTGGGGTTGCTCACATATCTTTCACATGATCAAGCTTTTTGCTTTCTCTTAAACTCTCTATGAGACAATAATATATTCTCCCTTGCTTTAAGGCTCTCTCTTTTATCACTTTCTTCCATTTCTTTTTCCAATCTGTCAAAGGAAGAAGCCTCTATCTTAGACTATATTCTATTCTATTTTATTTTATTCTTTTTCTTTTTCTTTTTCTTTTTTTCTTTAAACCCTTTCTCTTGAATATAAAGAGATGTAAATATCTTTTGCTAATAAGAGTGTGGATTAGCCACCATCCCCCTGTTGTAGCCCAAAGAGCTACAGCAGGCATCCTATTGGTCACCTCAATGAAAAAATTCAAAAGTAATGAATTTTTTATACAACACCTCTTTATAAATATTTAAATATATTATTTTTAAATTTTCTATTAGGGTGGAAAAATAGCATGCCTATGTAACCCTTTGGACTACTGCAGGGGTTGTTGATAAATGATAATCCTAATCGGACTTTGCTACTGAGACTCTTTTAGGGCCGAGACCTGCTCTAAGAGCATGGGATTCAGGTGGGTCCCATTTCACATGGTAGGCCTCACTTGAAATCTCGTGCTCTTAGAACACGGTCTCGGTGGTCTCGGCCTAAGGGGGTCTCAGAAGCTTTATCCTAATTTATATTTCTTACCCCAAAAAAAAAAAAAAAGGATAAGTGATCACCGTTGTTGTGGAGTTGTCCAAAATTCGAACTGCACGCCATGTCAGCAAACGTACTATCATTCGCTATCAATTTGTGGCAGGTGTGGATTCAGTCTGGCTGGGCTAGAGTAAAATATTGTGACCTAGCCTTTAACTCAACTTGTAACACCCTTTAACCTTGGTTAAGAATTTTAACCCACATGATTACATTTAAAAGAAGTTAAAAGAGACATGAGGAGAGTTGGAAAGGCTGGCCAAAGTATTTTTCTCTGCCTCAGCCAAAAGGAAATCGTAATCCATTTGTTGTCCTCAAAAACAGTGGGCAACGGATTTTCTTTGGCAAATGCATGAATATCACACTAGGCCAAGCTTCTTCAGCCCACGTGTCTAAGCCCACGTGTCTAAGCTTATGTCACAAGGAGATGATAGCATGCATCTGACATGTTTCGTAGGATAGGACACACATACCTAGGGTTACGATTCCCGTAATTAAGATTCACGTATACCAAGGGTTAAATAATCTAACCTTACTTTTTTATTTTTTTAAGAATTAACTTTTTTATTTTTTTATTTGGTTATGATTCATTCATTCATGTGGTTAATTTTTGTTAATTACTTTTTTTTTTAAAAATCAAGGTTGAATTATTTACTATTAAGGGTGAGTGAATCTTAACCACAGTTACTTGATGTCAAAGAGAACACGTTGCAATCTGGGGAGGTGTGTGTGTACTGTCCAACGAAACATGTGAGATGCATGTCATCACCTCCTATGTGGCAGACCCTTACACGCATCCAATGAAGAGACTTGCCCGAGTGTGATACTTGGGCATCTAGCAAAGAAAATCCGTTGCCAAAACAGTGGGATGCATACTTTGCTGACATGGAACATTAGGGTTTGCTTTTAGGACACATCGCCACATCCAACAATGGTGTTCATTTGGTATCAGATTTACTCTAGCAGACGCCCGAGTCATGCCATCTTGCGTCCATTCATCATCGGGAAGCTGGCAATAAAAAGGGGGAGAGATATCAAGTGGGGAGAAGTCAAAATCATGGAGAGAAAATGAATTGACTCCTCCCCTTTTAATCACCAGCTGCCCGATGATGAATGCACGCCTGATGGCTTGACTCAGGCGTCTGCCTGAGTAAATTCGATGCCTTTTCTTTTTTTATTGCTCTAGAGTCTATAGAGCCCCGAATTTCAATTCCTGGAATTACTTTTGTTTAATAGGAGTATAATGGTCATTGATGTATTGCTAAGTGTATTTAATTATAGCTAAAGGGGGGTAGGATGTTCAAAATGCTTAAACGGATGAAAAATATGAAAAACAGAGCCTGTGATCGATCGCAGGGGGACCTATGATCCATCGTCCAGATTAGAAATCTGAGTAATTTTTCTGTGTTGGTTACAATTGATTGCACCAGTATGGGCAATCAATCGCACTGGAGGGCTATGATCGATTGCACTGTTCGGGCGATCGATCGCAGCTTGTGCACATGCTTTTTTTATAAGTTACGGAAATTAGGGTTTTAAACCCCTAGACTATAAATAACCTTTCTAATTCGAGGGTTTAGTTTCTAAGAATTTCTAAACCTAATTTGGGAGAGATTTGGAGAAAACCCTAGGGTTTCAAGAGGGATTTGACTTGAAGAGGAAAAAATTGCTCAAGTGAGAAGAAGAAAGTTGGAGATCACTCCTCAAGCCTTCTTAGAGCGATTTGGATCGAAAGGAATGATCCCTAAGGTCGATATACTTTCTAACATAACCTATTGTAATGCTTTTACATGAATAAGTACGGATTACCAAGATATCTAAATGAGTACTATGCATAGATTAATTAGTTTGAGTATGAAGTAATGTCGATATACTCTCCAATCTTACTCTATTATAATTTTGCATGTTCTAGAAAGATGCGATTGAATATTAATATATGTTTTTCATGATTATGCATAGGATATGGATGTTGGAATATGAAATGTGAATTTTATATGCATAAGGGATTTTTTTGGTTATGTTTTGGCTATTATGGAAATAAAAATATTATTAAATGTTATGAATGTGATGAATGGAGAATGGGAAATGCTATGGAGGAAGGTTTGAATGTGACTATGGATTGCGGGTGATGTGTGTGGAGAATGACTAATGTTGTGGAAGAAATGATGAATTATGGGTGAATGGTGGAATGAAACGAATTATAGAAGTGAATTGTGATGTTAATGTTTACTATTATGTCTTGGAAAAATGCATAATTATGATAAGGAATTATTAATGATTGGTGTGTTAAACTATGCCTTATCTATTTTGTATTGTGATCGGTATTTCGGGAATACCAAAACCTAGAGGAAGTCTTCTAGGTCGGAAATTCTCTAACCAGGTAGATGTATCCTGGTGAAGTTTCTTGGCGGAAGATCGGAATCTAAGGGATGACCGATTCGAATTTTAATCACGACACCTAAACACATTTCCACATGCATGGTAGGAATTAAAGTTTACGGATTCACGAGTCTCACAAGATCATGCATCGAACATGGACATGCCACGTATTATGCTTTGAAAGAATATCCCCCTGGTTATGAACATGCCACTCTATGCGTTGTCGCGACTATGTTACTCAATATGAAAACACTATGACTTATGTGTTGACGGGACAAACACTATGAATTATGTCTTGACTGGACATGTTACTTATCATGAACACATATGAATTATGAACATGCATCTCACATGTACAAGTCCAAGAGTCATACGATTACACGAGTCAAGATGATATGATATATTCACATGTTTTCGCACATTGATTAAGTAAATATGAAATTAATTATGATATTGATCATGTACATGTCATGTTATGTTGGTAGTTAGACTGTATATACGTTGAGTATTTTCAATACTCAGTTGGCATGTTATCGTCGACAGGTATAGAGCAGGAACATATGGCGGAGCCGTGGGTTGAGGAGCAGTACTTTGAAGAGGAAGAAGTAGGTGAGCTTCCCAATGAGGGAGCCAGAGATCTTGATAGTTATCCCTATTATTAGAGTATAGTTTGTTTTATTGAGAATGGTTGTAATAGACACTTTAGTTTACATGATGTTGCTTATGTTCAAACTTGGGGTGGGTATTGGGTTACCCAAATATCATGAGTTAGGTTTAACTTGGTCTTATGAATGTACATGATGGTTTGTTTAATGGATATTGAATTTTATTATCATTAATTTTGGAGTATTGTTTTAGCATTGCCTTTTTGCCATGAAAATTAGCAGGTTTAAGAAATGTCACGAACCCAAAGTCTCATTATATCCAAGGTGGGATTTTGAGGGTGTTATAGAGGTGGTATCAGAGCGAATGCATTAGAGTCCTTAGGGCTAAGGTATTAGGGTTTAGGAATAAGAGATTTGTCTAACTTAGGAAAGCAATATCAAGTCTAGGATTATAAGGTTTACTCTAGGTTTAAGTTGAAAATTAACCATGTTTGTAGAACTATTTATAAATGATGAAATGATTTATTGTGCTTCAGGATTGAAGCTATGAGGCGTGGCACGAAAGGGTACCGAGACGGGCATGGAACGGGTAATGGAGGAGGCACTCCTGAGGGTGATGGCCATCCAGACATGGGCCGCATACTAGAAACTAATGTCACTGCTATGACTCAGCAGATTGCCCTCATAGCAGCAGTGAGGTCCACCCAACCCGACAGCATGAAGTGGAAGCCTTCAGGAGGATGAATCATCTGGTCTTCTATGGGAGAAAAGATCCGACAGTGGCAAAACTGTGGATCATGCAATTGTAGAAGATATTCAGAGTGATCGAAGCTATTGATGAGCAGAGAGTTAGATGGACCTCCTTATTCATGGAAGGTGAGGCCGAACATTAGCGAAAGGCAACAGTCAGGCAGAGAGACGATGTACGAGGAGGATAGGCATAGACTTGGGGAAAATTTCTCGATGTCTTTTACGAGATTTATTTCCTGATATTCATGAGTAATCAGAAGGATATTGAAATCTATACCTTGGAGCAAGGAAGTTTGTCAGTGGCTGAGTATGAGGCCAAGTTTGTGGAGCTCTCAAGGTTCACACCTCACCTGAACGCCACAGAAAGAATGTAGACGAAGAGATTTGCGAGAAGGTTGCGAGATTTCATCCGAGAGAAGGTCTCGATGTATCAACTCGAAACCTGTAGGGAGGTGTACCAGCGTGCTTTGATAGCCAAGAAGAATTCAGAAGATTTTTTGAAAAAGAGGGAGAGGATCCAGGAGGGCAAATATAAGCCGCAGGACAAGAAGCCAAGGATGGCAGGATCGCACCAGTTTCCAAGTCGACCCCGTACCAGAGGCCTACACTTGCACCTATAGTTCCTCGTGTTATTCCTCAGGTACCACGAACCACCCCACCTACTCCATGGGTGATGACATATGAGGTATGCATTTTTTGCAACACGAGGCATGTGCCCAATGAATGTCAAGTAGCCACAGGAGGATACTTCCATTGTGGTGACCATACGCATCGAATCCGAAATTGCCCAGTTCGGAATTAGTAAATGCCACCGCAGACTTAGCTCCAGGGAGTTAGGCAGCCTATATAGCATAGGCCACCTCAGGATCAGAGGCCCCAGCAGTCCCGCCAACCAACTCAGGGTTGGGTATTTACCACTTCCGAGCAGGATGCACAGGCATCCGACGATGTAGTGCAGGGTACGTTTACTCACAAATCGCTTTAAATTTAATAACTCCATGATTGTTCGATGATTGAAATTGTTATGAGAATATTATCATGATATGTATATGATGTTTGTTGTGCACATGATTTGACACACTTAGTTATGTATACAATTCATGCACCCTATTAATAAATGATTGTCTAGCCAATGTATTGATTGACACCGAGTCGACTCATACCTTCGTTACCCCTAGTTTCGCACAAGCCATCCCTTCAGAACCAAGTCTGTTAAACTGTAAATTATCCATCGCCACTCCAGTTGGCCGTTCAGTCATCACTGACAATGTCTATCACACTTGTGATATTCTAGTGTGTCAGAGAGAGATGCCAACCAATCTGATTGTCTTTGAATTCCAGGATTTCGACGTTACACTAGGCATGGATTGGCTCTCCACTTACCATGGCCACGTTGATTGCTTCGGGAAGATGATTAACTTCAAACCAGTGAATCAACCTCCTTTCCATTTTCTGGAATTGAGAAAGAAAGATCTAGCTCGATTTGCAACCTTGTGTATTTCCACACCGGAAGTGCCAGACTCTTCGAAGATCCCAATGGTAAATGAATTCTTAGATGTCTTTTCGAAAGACTTACGAGGTTTGCCACTTGATAGGGAGATCGAGTTTTGCAATTGATGTAGCCCTGGGTACGACACTCATCTCCAAGGCACCGTATATAATGGCTCCAGTAGAGTTGAAAGAGCTAAAAGAGAAAATTTAGGAATTACTCGAAAACAAGTTTATCCGCCCAAGTGTGTCACCTTGGGGAGCTCCGGTATTATTTGTAAATAAGAAGGATGGTTCTATGTGGATGTGCATCAACTATTGGCGATTGAGCAAGGTCACTATGAAGAACAAGTATCCTTTGCCTAGGATCGATGACTTGTTCGATCAATTGCAATGAGTAAAGTACTTCTCCAAGATTGACTTAAGGTCGTGCTACCATCAGTTGAAGATAAAGGCAGAGGATATGCATAAGTCTACATTCAGAACCAGATATGGGCATTATGAATTCCTAGTTATGCCTTTTAGTCTAACTAATGCGTCGGTAGCCTTTATGGGTCTCATGAACAGAATCTTCAAGTCGCTCTTGATTGATTTGTGATCGTGTTCGTGGATGACATTCTGGAGTAATCCAAAACACAAGGAGCATGAGATGCATCTCCGAGCCATACTAAAGACTCTATGAGCATGAGTTGTATGTTAAGCTTAGTAAGCGCGATTTCTTACTAGATAAAGTAGCATTTCTAGGCTATGCGGTGTCAGGGGAGGGTATTTCAGTTGATCCTGCCAAGATAGAGGCAGTGAAAGGTTGGGAAGACAAAGAGCATTGTAAGCACCCAATTTTTACACCCCTGTCTAACCATAGTTAAGGTCTTTTAACCATGATTATCCCTAACCGAGTCCCCCTACACCCTATGATACAACCCTAGTCAAACCCTAACCCTAGGTAAACCCTAGCTAAAACCTAGGACCTAACCCTAGTTAAACCCTAGGGCAAACCATAGTTAAACCATAGGTAACCCTAGGACAAAACCGAAGTCAAACCCTAACCCTAGGTAACTCTAAACCTTAGCCCTAGCCTAGCCTAGAGCCCTTAGGGCTTAAACCCTAAGTCCAAGGCTCATGGGCCTGAACCCTTGGTTTGGGCCCAAATCCAAAAACCAACCCCTCCTTTACCATGGGTGTGCATGGGCTAGGCCTAATTTAAAGAAATTCAATATTGGCGGTAGATGATCTACTGCTAATCTTTTATTGTCCGGTTTGGCAATGGCAGTAGATCATCTACCGCCATTACCTGGTGTAAGCACCCAATTTTTACACCCTGCTCACCTAAACCTAGGCCTAGCCCTAGGCCAAGCCCTAGGCAAAGTCCCATGGGCTCAAGGCCCCTTTTCAAGTCCCAAATGGATAAAACCTTGTTTGTGGGCCCAAGCATGGGCCCATTAAGCCCAATCCAAGTGGGACCCACATTACCCCATTTCAAAATTCAAATTTTTTTAGGGTGAAACTTTTGGCTTTCCCCACACATGTGGTGGTTTAGTCCAAAAAGGAAATGAAACAAAAGTTTGAAAAAAAAAACTAATAATAATAAAAACAAAACAAAAAAAAAAAGAGTTTTTTTAACCAAGGAAAAGCAAAAAAATAAAAAAAAATAAAAAATAAAAAATAAAAGAAACAAAAAGAGAAGGTTTTTTTTTTAGTCTAAAAAAAAAAAAAATTAATAATAATAATAAATAAATAAATAAGGGGGAAATTTTTGGAAGGGGCAAGGCCCATGTTCGGATTGGGCCCAACCCGCGTGACCGGACCCGTAAGAGCCAAACACGACCGAAGAGAAAAAAAAAGAGGAAAAGTACTGTTCATCGTCTTCCTCAGGAGGACGATGACAATCCATTCCTGCCCACCTGCACCTGCTGCCCTGCCGCTCCAGGTGGTGTCCCCCACGCCTTCCCTCGCCCTTATCCACTCCACGTCAACCTCCTTCCACCTCTATTTAAACCCCATAGCCACTGTTCAAAAGAAAGGAGGATCCAGATTTTTTTCTTCTGCTCCAGCCTGTTTCGCCCTTTCTCCACCCTTTAGAGTACCCCCATATTCCCCTAGACCTTCCTAAAATCTCTAAGGTGTCACCACAACACCACCATAGCTACTATGCTGGAGTGAAAAAAAAAAAAAAATTTCAGACCTTTCCCCATTCGGCTAGCCCATCTTCCACCCTCTTCTGAGTCTGCCATAGTCTTAGTTAGGCCCTCACGCACCCCCCATAAATCTCATTAGCAGCACGACACCCCCTTAGGCTTGTCCCAACCACCCTGCACCACTGTTAAAAACCAGAATTTTTTTTTTACGGTCACCCTGTCCACCCTTATCCCACTCCACCTGAGTCCTCTCCATTCCACTTCAGGTGATTTCTAGGCCACCCAGGACCACTTCAAGTTTCTCCAAACCGTGCTCGGATCACCCCCCAACCACCTTGCGGAGCTGCTGCCACGGACAGACAGGGGTTCCAAACCGTTTGACAAGGAGGTCTCCCTTTGATGCACAACAGCCGGCCACACCTCCAGCCACTACCATCGTGCTCACCACAACCAGTCCATCTCGGTCATTTCTCTCGGCTACATCTCTCCATGCCAGGTGATTCGTCTTCCTTTTCCCTGTTTAACCTTCCTTACTAATAACAGTAGCAGTAGTATGAGTTTTCTTATTTCCTTTTATTTTTCAATAACATAGCAGATTAGCTTAGATCAGTTTCATTAAGTTATAATAAATCTGCTTTCTTAAGATTAGATTGATTATGTGTTCTTTTTACTAGCTTTAATCTAGTTAGTTAGTATAGTAACGAATCGGTTTGTTTTGTTAATGCCTTATTTTTAATTACTTAAAGTCTTGACTCTACTTCACATCCTTAGGTTAGTTTTAGCTTAAGTAGATTTAGACTTAGGTTAGTTTTTAAGCTCTAGTTTTAGTTAATTTTAGTTTTTAAAATCTGTTCTTCATAGGTTGCCTTTTAACTTAGTCATAGTTTAGCTTGAGTAATCTAAACTTAGTTAAATTTGTTCCTTAGGTTAGACTAAATCTGTAACTTTTAGATTAGCTTTAACTTTGACAAAACCCGTTTTAGTTAGTCTTTAGGTTAAATCCAGGATACCTAAAATTTGATTTTGGCATTAGTAGAAAAGTTCTATTTAGTTTAAAATCCATAGAGAGGACAGTATAAAATCTGCATTAAATCCATTAGATAGGTTAGTGAAAAATCTGATTAGTCTTATTTAGTCTAGGGTTAAGTTAGTCTAGGATAGTCTTTAAGTAAGTCTTAGATTAATCCTTAGTTAGTCTAGGGTAATCCTAAAGTTAGTCCTAGTTAGCATATGGTAATCCTTAGTTAGTCTTGACCCATAGTTAACTCACCCTTAGCTTCATTGGTTAATCACCCCTTTGTGAACTAGATTAACTCTAGGACAACCTTAAATAACCATAGTTAGTTTAAGCTCGTTGCTCCGCAACGAGCCTAAACTACTATCCAAAAAATCCCAAAAAAATCAGAAAAATTCAAAAAATCTGATATTGGACCTTTTAATCATGGTTAGCACCCTTAACCACGGTTGATCACCTTTCTTAACCCCGGTTAGCAACCCTAACCCTCGGTTAAGACACCCTGGGCCTACCGGGCTCATCCTTGGCCTACCGGGCCCAATCTCGGCCTACCGGGCCCAACCCTAGTCTATCGGACTTACCTTAGGCCTACCGGGCTCAATACCAAGCACTTGACCAACTCGGTCAACCACCCCTAGCCTCCCGGCTAGACCCTAAGCCACCTTTGGTGCACACACACACACCCCTAGCCTTGGCACGGGCTCATGTGCCAGAACTACGCTCGGTCTGATCTCACCCCTATGTGAGTACGTAGGCAACCCAACCCGGGTTCGACCCTAGTCTAGGATTTTCTCCTTCTTAGATTAGCATTATCTTAAATACTTAAGGCATTTGATTAAAATTGAGATTAGTTTGGCTTAATCCTAGCAAGTAGGGAACCACTGAAAGTGGAAGTGCCGGGGTGCCTAACCCCTTCCCCGGACTTAACCGAACCTCTTACCCTGATCTCTGATCACAGACCAAGACCTTATCCAAATCCCGGGGACTTATCCCTTCCGAATGAATAGGTGGCGACTCTTAACTCAACCCGTGAGATGCAAACCAGGGTTTCCCGAAACCCGCGCTCACACCTGGAACTTCAGTTTGCAACCTGCACTCATCCTCCTGCACACTCCACCATCACCTCAACCTTCCTACTCAACCTCTGGAAGGTCCAACCACCTTCCCTTTAATCCCCTTTGAGTCCCTAAAGCCTCCCTTATAAAGCAACACCTCCACATCCATGAAAACCGATCTGCAAATACCCATTCCGAATCCCTGTTGGAAAAAACCAAGGCATTAGCCATTTCTCAAATCCCCGAATATCAAGAATTCTTTGAGATCCCCCTGCGTCCGTGCAACACCACCACTGGTGCACCACCACCGCAGTCAGCCTCCATCACCTCGGTAAGGAGCAGAGCATCAGGGTAAGGCCCTGCCCACTCCCCCTTTTCTCTTGTTTCAAATCTCTGTGAGCCCCTGGTCACTTCCAAGGGACTTTTCTTATTTCCTGTGATTGCTTTTTGTTCAAATCCAACACAGGGGTATTCCCCCACCTTGATCATAGGCGTTGGGAACTCCTATGGGTATAGTCAGTTCCCTGGACCACTCAGGATAGCCTCACCACTTCTGGGGGTCCCTCATTCCATGAGGGAACCGCTAGGACCATGAGTGCACAGCCCCCTTGAAGCCAAACTTGAATCTGAACAAATACAGGAATGGCGGTAAACTCAATACCGCCATTCCTGGCACTTACCTTTACAGCATGTTTAAAGCCCATGTAGGTGGGCCCTGGTCCAGTTCCAGGGCCTGGTCTAGCTCCCCCAGACCTCCATGAGTCTAACCTGACCCTTCCAAGTTCTTAACTTGAGCCTAACCATGGTTAAATTTCAAAAAAAAAAAAGAGTAGTGCATAATGGCAGTAGATCATCTACTGCCATTATCAACAATCGAGTAGGGTGACTTTAGCCCTCTGTGGGGCCCACTCCAGGCCACCCCCAGGGCCTACAATAGGCCCAGGGTCTTCCCTAAAGTCCCCTCTTCAATCTCATGGATTCAGAACCCTCTGGTTGCACTCATAGCTCAACCATAGACCTGCAAAGACCCTCTAAAGAATAGCTTGAATGGCGATAATCTTATTACCGCCATTATTCTTTTTCTGTCTTTGGTGTGTTTGCACAGGGCCTAGGCCTGGTAAGAGGCCACTCTAGGCCCTGCCTAGCCCCCTGTGCCCATCTCAGACTTTTCCCAGCCTTAACCAAGGGGTAACCTAACCCGATTAGTTTTTAATCATTGTTAGCTAACCTAACCATGAGATAAAAACCCTAGAAATTCCTTAAAAATTTAAGATAATCTGAAAATACAGAAAATGAGTAAATTAGACTTAAATGCATCCTTAACCGTGGTTAAATCATCTTAACCATGGTTAAACCCTTCCTTAACCATGGTTAAACTCATTTAACCTTGGTAAAATCCCTGAAAATGGTAATTGGACCATAAAACTGATCTTGGCCCCTTTCAACCCTGGTTAGCAACCCTAACCATGGTTAGACCATCCTTAAACCCAGTTAACAACCCTAACTGTGGTTATTTTCGATTTTAGCCTATCGGGCCCAAAATCCAATCTACCGGACTCACTCCTTGGCATACCAGGCCCAATCTTAACCTATCAGACTTGACCTTACCCTCATTTGACTGTGGTTAGCAACCCTAACCATAGATAGTTTAACCTAACCCCGGTTAGCAACCCTAACCTTAGTCAAACTCCACCTTAGCCTACCGGGCTTCCATTTTAGCCTATCGGGCCCAAACCTTAGTCTACCGGACTAACCCTAAGCCTACCAGACTTGAACCATGCACTTGACCTACCTTGGTCAACCAAACCCTAGTCTACCAGACTAGCCCAGTTAGCCACCCTTGGTGCACACAACCATAGCCTCGGTACAGGCTCACATGCCAGAACTACGCTTGGTCTGATCTCATCCTTGTGAGTACGTAGGCAACCCAACTCGGGTTCGACCCTAGTTAGCTTTTCTTTCTTGGATTAGTGTTATCTTAAACACTCAGGCATTTTAACAAAACATTAATTTTAATTAAATTACACTTAGGGAGTAGGGAACCATTGTAAAATGGAAGCCTCAGGGTACCTAACACCTTTCTTGGACTTAACCGAACCTCTTACCCTAATCTCAATTGCAGACCAAGACCTTATCCAACTCCTGAGGACTTTTCCCTTCTGAATGAATATGCGATGATTCTAAACAACTTCACACCCATAAAGGGTATACTTCGTGAGTCCGAAATCCCGTGCTCACAAGCATCACAGTGATCTGAAACTTTTTGGGTATGGCTGGATATTATCGACAATTTGTGGGAGGATTTTCTAGCCTGGCAGCTCCGCTCACTCATCTAACCTGAAAGAATGCCAAATTCAAATGGAATGAAAAATGTGAGAAGAGTTTCCTTGAATTGAAGAAGCGCCTCACCACCATAGCGATCTTGCTAGTTTCATCCGGTAGCGGAGGTTTTATTGTCTTTAGTGACGCCTCACTTATTGGGTTAGGGTGTGTTTTGATGCAACACGGAAAAGTCATTGTCTATGCTTCCCGGTAATTGAAAGACAATAAGAAGAACTATCCTACCCATGACTTGGAGTTGACAGTTGTAGTCTTCACTCTGAAAATCTTGAGACATTACTTGTACGATGAGCAGTTTGAATTATTCACCAATCACAAGAGCTTGAAATATCTATTCTCGTAGAAGGAGCTGAATTTGAGGCAACGCCGTTGGGTGGAGTTCCTTAAGAACTATGACTACTCTATCCAATACCATCTAAGAAAGGCTAACATGGTGGCAGATGCACTAAGTTGAAGACCTATGGGATTTTTGTCTCATCTTGTTGGTCCAAGAATGGAAATTACTTGGAGATGTATCTAACTTTTATACGGGTTTTAGTGTTGGAGCATCTAGAGCCTTAGTGGCCAACATTGCAGTTAGGTCAGCCATTTTGGACAAGTTTAAAGACCTGCAGTGGGATGATGAAAAACGGCACAATTCTATGAACAAGTCGATTAGCAACGAGTTTGAGGACTTCTCCTGGAGGAATGGTGCGGTTTCCTTCAAGGACATACTTTGTATTCCGGCTAATGAGAAATTGAGAAGAGAGATTCTAGATGAAGTACACAAGTCTAAGTAAACTGTCCATCTGTGAGGTACCAAGATGTACCAAAACCTCAAAAAGTACTTCTGTGGAGGAACATAAAGAGAGATGTGGCTACCTACGTGTCCAAGGGTTTGGTTTACCAGCAAGTAAAGGCCGAACATCAGAAAAGTTGAAGACGGCTCAAAGCAAGTAGAAGAGTTATGCCGTTATTCGCAAGAGGGATCTTGAGTTCGAAGTTGGGGACTTCGTATTTGTTAAGATCTCGCCTACGAAGGGTGTGATGAGATTCAGCAAGCGAGACAAGCATAGTTCGAGATATGTGGGTCATTTTGAGATCACGACCAGAGTTAGAGAAGTAGCTTACCGGGTTACCTTACCAACTAATATGGCAGGTTTCACAACGTCTTCCAAATTTTCATATTGAGGAAATATATCTCAGATCTGTCTCACGACATCAACCTCGAACCATTGAAAGTCCAAGAAGATTGGTCTCTTGTTGAGTAACCAGCTCAAATCTTGGACCGGAAAGAGCAAGTATTATGCACAAAGGTTATTCCCCTAGTACTCTTGCAATGAGAGCATCATTCTAGGGAAGAAGCCACCTGGGAGAGAGAAGCCGAAGTCCGAGAAAAATATCATCGCCTATTCGACTAAGGTGCGTAATTTCGGGGATGAAATTCTTTTAAAGGGGGGAGGATGTTGAGACCCGAATTTAAATTCCTGGAATTACCTTGCTTAATAGGAGTATAATTGTCATTTTTGTGTTGCTAAGTGTGTTTTATTATAACTAAAAGGGTAGGATGTTTAAAATGCTTAAACGGATGAAAAATAGGAAAATTGAGCCTACGATTGATTGCAGGGGGACCTACGATCGATCGCCGAGATCAGAAATCTTAGCAATTTTTCTGTGTTGGTTATGATCGATTGCACCAGTATGGGCGATCGATTGTACTGGAGGGCTATGATCGATTGCACTATTTGGGTGATCAATCGCAGCTCGCGCATAGGATTTTTTTTGTAAGTTACGAAAATCACAGTTTTAAACCCTTAGACTATAAATAACCTTTCTAATTCGAGGGTTTTAGGTCCTAAGAATTTCTAAACCTAATTTCAGAGAGATTTGGGGGAAAACCTATTGTTTCAAGAAGGATTTGGTTTGGAGAGGAATAAATTGCTCAAGGGAGAAGAAGAAAGTTTGGAGATCACTCCACAATCCTTCTTGGAGCGATTTGGATCAAAGTGAACGATCCCTAAGGTCGATATACTCTCTAACCTAACCTATTGTAATGCTTTTACATTAATAAGTATGGATTACCAAGATATTTACATGACTATGAAAAGATTAATTAGTTTGAGTATGAAGGTTGATATACTCTCCAATCTTACTCTATTATAGTTTTGCATGTTCTAGAAAGATGAGATTGAAGATTAATATATGTTTTTAATAACTATGCATATGATATGGATGTTGGAATATGAAATGTGAATCTTATATGCAATTAGGGATTTTATTGGTTATGTTTCGGCTATTATAGAAATGAAAATGTTATTAAATGTTATAAATGTGAAGAATGGAGGTTGAGAAATGCTATGGAGGAAGGGTTGAATGCATGGTTATGGATTACGGGTGTTGTGTGAGGAGAATGACTAATGTTGTGGAAGAAATGATGAATTATGGGTGAATGGTGGAATGAAATGAATTATAGAAGTGAAATGTGATGTTAATGTTTACTATTATGTCTTAGAAAAATGCATAATTATGATAAAGAATTATTAATGATTGGTGTGTTAAACTATGCCCTATCTATCTTGTATGATGAACGGTATTCCGGAATGCCAAAACCTATAGGAAGTCTTCTAAGTCGGGAATTCTCTAACCAGGTAGATGTACCTTGGCGGAGTTTCTTGACGGAAGATCAGAATCTAAGGGATAACCGATTCAAATTCTAATCACGACACCTAAGTACATTTTCACATGCATGGTAGGAAGTAATGTTCACAGATTCACAAGTCTCACAAGATCATGCATCGAACATGAACATGTCAGGTATTATGCTTTGAAAGAATATCCCTCTAGTTACGAACATACCACTCTATGTGTTGTCGTGACTATATTACTCAATGTGAAAACACTATGAATCATGTGTTGATGGGACAAACACTATGAATTATGCGTTGACTGGACAAATACTATGAATTATGCGTTAACGAGACAAACACTATAAATTATGCATTGACAGGACATGTAACTTATCATGACCACGTATGAATTATGAACCTGCATCTCACATGCACAAGTCCAAGAGTCACACGAGTACACAAGTACACGATTCAAGATGATGATATGATATGTTCACATGTTTCCGCACTCTAATTAAGTAAATATGAAATGAATTATGATATTGATCATGTACAAGTTATGTTATGTTGATAGTTGAACTGTATATACGCTGAGTATTTTCAATACTCAGTCGACCTGTTTTTGTCGACATGTATAGAGTAGGAGCATACGGTGGAGTCGTGAGTTGAGGAGCTACTTTGAAGAGGGAGAAGTAGGTGAGCTTCCCGAGGAGGGAGCCAGAGATCTTGATAGGTATCCCTGTTATTAGAGTATAGTTTGTTTAACGGAGAATGGTTGTAATAGACACTTTAGTTTACATGATGTCGCATATGTTCAAACTTGGTGTGGGTATTGGGTTACCCAAGTATATCGTGAGTTAGGTTTAACTTGGTCTTATGAATGTATAGGATGGTTTGTTTAATTGTTATTGAATTTTATTATCCTCAATTTTGGAGTATTGTTTTAGTATTGCCTTTTTGCATGGAAATTAGCAGGTTTAAGAAATGTCACGAACCCAAAGTCCCATTTTGTCCATGGTGGGATTTTGGGGGTGTTACAGAGCTTGTCTCAGCACATATGACAATGTTGTGTTGCCATGTTAAAAATTGTTAATATTCAGTCTTCCACACAATTTTTATTAGACACGGGATCCTCTCTAGTTGTTGCTGGTGAGGAGATCGCCATCATCCACTTAAGAGGTACGGCATACCCCTATGTATGCCAACCGAGGACTTGGTTTGCAAGCATAGCACCTCAATTGGTGCGCACATGGGTATGTGGTGCGTCCTGAGTGTTGTTGACAATCTCCTCACCAAAAAAAACTTGGGAGGATCCTGAATCTTTTTATTATTTGTTTTACTCATAAAAAATGAGTAATTACTATTTTCGGAAATGACAACTGTCACGCCCCGAAATCCATATACGCAATATACCTTATAATAGAATAGGTTTCCGAAGCGTGAACCTGGAACAAACCCCTTATGTGAATGCATTTTATAAACATAAAATCAATCCAGATGTATAATCATAATGAACATACTATAAAGTTTAAAACAGAGTATATAGTGCAACTAAGTTCTCAAAAATATTCCTCCGTACAATCACTCACTCTCAAAAAGCAATAAAAGGAATAGCTCCTCACGAGCTCCTAAACCCTCAAATATCTCCTGAAAAGGGTCAACAGAGCAAGGGTGAGCACAAAGATCAGCAAATGAACACGCGAAAAAAAACACATGCAATCATACGTCATTATTATATTTAACTCAATTTGCAATTAATAACAACACAAGTCAATTCATTTTCTTCATTTTGAATTATTTGGTTCACATCCGGCGGCTCTCGACAATACCTCTGAACAGCTTCCTATTCCTCCATGGCAGCTCCCTTGGTATCGCCTCACAGCACGATTAAAGATCTCACATTTGTTCCTAGTTTTGGTGGTAATCTTTGCAGACCTCAAGGATACCGATGGAATCACACACTTGTTCATACTTTTAGTGGCCCTTGGCAGACCTCAAGAGGCTAAATGGAATCGTATGACGTCCATCCCAGTGTAAGTCACCTATAGTCTAACAGTTATAATGGTGTAGTAGAAATAAAGGTGTTATGTCATCCTTGCTATGACATCTTATACTACACATAGCGGGCCAATATAACTCAAGTTATTAACCAAGGTAAGCTTGCTATACCCTCCCCGTTATAGTTCTATAGCGTCTTATATTACCCCCAAATGGGTTAACTTCACAAACTTGAGCTTCCATAAGTAAGAACTCCAAGTCTTTAGACTTGAATCACCTTCTCCAAGCTTTAAAACCCCAAAACCTAGCTTCTTCTTCCCCCTTTTTCCCAAAGTATTCTCTCTAGTTTAGGTTTTCTAATAAATGAGAGATTAGGTCAACATTAGCTTTTTATACTAAAACCCTTTCATGTGCTTTTACTAAAATACCCTCACTTAAGTGTTTGGTTACACCTTAAGCTAATATAAAGTGTGTTATGCTCATTTCAGATTATTCCCCCTAAGGTTATTATTATTCTCGTGGCCAAATACTACACGAAGATATTTACTAAAATATCCATAACTAAGAAATTACGAAAAATAACTTTAACATTTTAAATTAAGAATTTTAGAATCGCTACATTCTACCCTCCTTAAAGAGAATTTTGTCCTCAAAATTGACATACTTCGATAGAGAAGATATGTGGATACTTCTCCCTCATCTCCAACTCCAACTCTCAAGAAGCTTCATCTTCACTGTGATGGTTCCACTAAACTTTCACCAATGATATGGACTTCGCCCAAAGTTGCTTCATCATCCGATCCACGACATGGATTTGCTCCCCCACATAAGAAGCATCATGCCTAAGCTCCAAGGTACTGAAATCAATAGTGTGTGATTCATCCCTCACGTACTTCCCAAACATGGACATGTGGAACATATTGTGTACACTAGACAAAGTGGGCAGCAAAGCAAGCCGGTTGGCCACAACTTCGATCCGCTCCAATACTTGAAATGGCTCAATAAATCTTGGTGACAACTTCTTCTTCTTTCTGAATCTCATCACATCCTTCATGGGTGAGACCTTCAACAAAACATGGTCACCCACAGTGAATTCTAAACTCCTCCTCTGCCGATCTGCATAACTCTTCTATCGACTCTAAGCAGTCTTCACCGCTCCCTAATCACAACCACCTTCTCCATAGTTTCACGAACCAACTCAAGTCCAGGCAAACTACTATCACCCACCTCCGCCCAACAAATCAGCAATCGACACGGTCTACCATATAGTGCCTCGAAGGGTTCCATACCAATACAGGCATGATAGCTATTATTATAAGCAAACTCTACCAAGGACAGGTAGTCCTCCCAACCACCCTTGAAATTCAAAATACACGCCCGAAGCATATCCTCCATCACTTGGTTCACACGCTTCGTCTGACCATCAATTTGGGGATGAAAGGTCGTACTAAAATCCAATGACGTCCCCAAAGTCTTCTGAAAACTTTTCCAAAATAAAGATGTGAACCGTGAATCTCAATCTAAAACTATCGATGTCGGGACTCCATGAAGTTTGACTATTTCATACAACTTGCTCAACACGTCCATAGAGTAAGTAGTACGAACAGGAAGAAAAGGAACAGATTTGGTCAAATAGTCCACTATGACTCACACCGCATCAAACCCTTGTCTCGACTTCGGTAACCCGACTATGAAGTACATCGATATTCGCTCTCATTTTCACTCTGCAATAGGCATTGACTGTAATGGCCCAGCTGGCCTCGGATGCTCAGCTTTCACCTGCTGACACATATAGCATCTAGACACAAACTCCATCACATCACGCTTCATACCGTCCCACCAAAAGTGCCTACAAAGATCTCTATACATCTTTGTACCACCCGGGTGAACTGTATATCTAGAATGATGTGCCTCATCCAAAATCTCTCTCTGAAGATCAGACAAATCTGAAACACACAGCCTTCTATGAAATCTCAGGCTGTCATCTAACCCCACGGTCCAAACTGCAGTGTCTCCCAGAACTGCCTCTGCTACAAGGGCCTGCAACTTATCATCTTGCAACTGAGCCTGAATAATCTTACTGACCAATGTCGGTGGAAAAGTGAGACTAAAGAGAAAGGTCTTAGCATCTTGCTGAACTGGATGAACATCAAACTCTGAAACTGCCTCCAGCATGCGCCATTCTTTCATCATCATCAACGCAACCAATCCCCTTGGCTTGCGACTTAAGGAATATGCCATAACATTAATCTTAACAGGATGATATTGAAGGATAAAATCATAATCCTTTAAGTGTTCCATTCACCTCTGTTGTCTCATGTTCAACTCCTTCTGAGAAAACAAATATTTTAAACTCTTGTGATCTGAGAAGAGTTCAAACTTCTCGTCATATAGGTAATGCCTCCAAATCTTCAAAGCAAACACTACTGCCACTAACTCTAAATCATGA
Organism: Tetracentron sinense; assembly: GCA_015143295.1. Classification (NCBI taxonomy): domain Eukaryota; kingdom Viridiplantae; phylum Streptophyta; class Magnoliopsida; order Trochodendrales; family Trochodendraceae; genus Tetracentron; species Tetracentron sinense. The sequence goes on from CM026561.1 coordinate 18,346,367, forward strand.
GTCAGGTAATTCTTCTCATGAACCTTCAACTAGCGAGAAGCATAGGCAACCACCCTGCCTTCCTGCATCAACACACAATCCAATCCCTGATAGGATGCATCACTATAAATTACAAGTCCTCCATTCCCCTCCGAAATTGTCAAGACTGGTGCTGTTGTCAGCTTGGACCTTTACTCATGGAAAGCCCAGTCAAATTTGGCATCCCAGACAAACTGCACATCTTTCTTCGTCAGGTGAGTCAACAGCGAGGAAATCTTTGAAAATCCTTCTATGAATCACCAATAATAGTTTCATCACGGCTTTAACCTTGGTCGGATCAACTGACACACCATCCTTAGAAACCACATGACCCAAAAATTTGACTTCCTTCGGCCAAAACTCACACTTCAAAATTTTAGTATACAATTGATGCTCTCGCAATACTTGAAGTACGATACCAAGATGTCGTTCATACTCTTTCTCGGTCTTAGAATAGTTCAAGATGTCATCAACAAACATCACGACAAATTGATCTAAAAATGGCTTGAATACTCGATTCATCAAGTCCATAAATGCGGTCGGTGCATTGGTTAACCTAAAGGGCATAACCAAGAACTCATAATGCCTGTACCGAGTTCGAAAAGTAGTTTTAGTAATGTCTTCCTCCCTCACCCTCAATTGGTGATATCCTAACCTCAAGTCTATCTTGGAGAACAACTGTGCTCCCTTTAGCTGATCAAACAAATCATCAATCCTAGGCAACGGGTACTTGTTCTTGATAGTCACTTTATTCAATTGTCGGTAGTCAATATACAATCTCATTGTCCTGTCCTGTCCTGTCCTTATTCTTCACAAACAAAACTAGCGCAGTGCTAGGTCAAACAAAATCCTAATTCAACAACTCTTGAATCTGCCCCTTCAGCTCCTTCAACTCTACCGCTGCCATTTTATAAGGTGTCTTCGATATTGGCGAAGTACTCGATACTACATCAATGCCGAAGTCCACTACCTTCCTCAAAGGCAACCCCGGTATCTCTTGAAACACATCCACAAAATCAGAGACAACAGGTATCTGCTCTAGCAAATACCCTGCTCTATCCCCTCAAAGTGAGTGAGGAATCCCTTAGACAACGCCTCCTCCAAACGAATAAACCGAAATGAAAATGGAAACTCACCAAGAATCGAGAAATTCACTATCTTCTCTATAAAGCCATATTTTGTATTGTCTTAATTCCGATATCAAAATGGTGTCAAGAGAAGTACATTCCGGCTTCAATCTTCGCTTACACTCTTAGGATGGTAAGTGACCTAGATACCTAGTGGTTACCATAGGTGGAATTGACTTAGAACACCTTAAGCATATACCTTAGGTGATTAGAAATTGACCCATGTAATCTAAATAGCCTTTGGATGGTTTTTATAAGGTATTGGATGTTGAACTAGGGATAGCAGCAAAATATTCATAATCTGCACAGACCGTTCGAATGCCCAAGAACAGCCAGCTGACCATTCGAATGGGCATGTATAATGCAAATTCCAGTAGCTACTCTGGCGGCCCATTTTTTGTCCAAATCCATTCAATCTTAGGGCTGTTCGAACGCCCCTCATAGCTGTTAGAACAAACCTCAAAAATTTGTTTTTAAAAGTCATCTAAACTCTACTTTGGCAAGTGTTATTGCCTTGGCTATTTATTAGATGATCCCTTAGCTCATTCTAAGGAATTTGAGAGAGAGTTTAGAGACTACTCTAAAGATTTTAGGATTTTTAAATCCCCACTTGGTGGATTCCCTTAGTTCTCCTCTCTCATGCTCTAGTTGATGCAAGATTGAATTGTTCTATCTTGAGTTGCATCAGTTGATCTCCATTGTTGTTAGAGATCCCCACTGGAGCTGTATTTCGTTCCTTCATTTTAGTTTGAACTCTATGTGAGTGTTAGTTGGCGTTACCAAAGCTGTCGAGGACGGAGATCGATCGTAGGATCGTGGTTTGAGACTTTGAGAAAAGTTGGCCGGTGAGGAGCCTGAGCTACTACTACAAAGATCAAACGAGGAGTTCATGGTTGTTCTACAAGACGGAGAATCTATACCGAGGAACAGTGTTTGGTGTCCGGTTGGGTAAGATTTGGTCTTCTATCTGATAACTTATTCTCCTAGTGGATTTTGTGCTGGACTAGGTCCCATGATTTTTCCCGGAAGGGTTTTCCAAGTAAAAATCTTGTGTGTGGTGGATAGCTTGTCTTTTTTATTTTCCGCACTTGTTTGCCATAACTCTGATTGTTTATCGATAAATTAAAAATTGGTAGACATTGCTAAGAAGACTTATTCACTCCCCCTCTAGGTCAAAGGAATCATTGTGAAAAATCAATTCGGTGAATCCCAAATCTATGTTTGAGTTGAGAATCTACAAGTTCGAGGGGATGGTTTGGTTTCCCTAATAGTCTATCTATCTACCATTTTTATGATTTTAACAATTAAGCTATTAACTTAAGGGATGATGTACTTTAAGTGCGGATAATAGAAAACCAAGCAAACCACAACACAAGGATTTTTACGTGGAAACCCTTCCGGGAAAAACCATGGGACCTAGTCCAGCTATGAGAATCCACTAAGACAAAGTAAACAAGAACTTGCAAGACTCGAACTTGACTCCTTCGGACTCGACACTACGATCGTTCAGTTCTTAGTCCTCCACACCTCGAAAAGTCACCACGTACTCTCAAGTCCCGTGATCAACCACAGCCGCTTGTACTTTTCTTTATGTCTCGAAAACAGTCCACGATCTTCCGATCGATCTCCGTCAATGACGGCTTCGGATTCCACAACCAATTCACTCTACCATGATCCTTCTCGGATCGATCTCCTTCGCAAAGGCTCCGGAACACTCCGGCCAAAGTGTTCTATCCAGAACGGGTTGATGGTTTGATAAGAATCATCACCTAGATGGACTCCTTCAATGCACAAGTCCAAACAAGCAATATTGGAACTTTTGGCTTGTAAACTCTAGGTTTTGTGTACTAACAAAAGGGGTTGAGAAAAATATATTCCATAGGTTTCATGACCTCTGGAGACACTTAAAAATACTCTCAACACACTCCCTAAGTTGTTCTCCACGAAGTGGAAGGGTTCTATATATAAAGGGAATCAAAAAACATGTTTAGAAGTTGCTAAAATAGGTTAAAAACCAAATAGGCAAGCAAAGGAGTCGCATTGGCAAAACTCACATATCAGGGTCGACCCATGGGGATTGTTCGGTCGACCCAACATACCACTTTGGTCGACCGAAAGGTCTCTTAGGGTCGACCCTCAAAAAACCAACATTCAGTTCAAAAACCCCATACTAAATTTCCTCACTTCAGGGTCGACCCTAAACGCCCAGGGTCAACCCAGAGGCTAAAAACGATTTTAAAACTTCGTTTTCAGCTCTCGATCCCTTTATGAAAGTTGTAGCTCTTTTCAACATGGTCAACTTGACATATTATAAAGCAAAATCTGAGCTACGGTTTGGGAGATATGGCTCTTGCAAGCAACCTTGGTTTTTTAAAAATTTTCAGCATTGTTAACTTGTTTTGCACTACTTATCTCATCACTTAGGATCTTACCACCTAAGGCATCATGTTAGGATTATTCTAGGTCAAATCCCACCTATGGTCACATGGTATCTAGGTCATTTACCATCCTATGAAGGAAATGATCAACCGAGTGGATCAACCGGTCTTCTTTGGTCTTCAACTTTGCTTTGGCGTGGATGCTTGAAGGTAATGACACAAGACACACACCTAGACACCTAGACTCACTTGTTTTGACACTGGAATATATCAACACAAAAAACATGGACTTTACACATTGAACAAGGATATTTCAATCTCATAACAGGTTATTTCGGTATGAAAGGCGGCGAGCCAGTTCATACCCAAAAATACATCGAAATCTCGCTTCCTGAGTACCACTAAGTTAGCTGGCAATACCCTTTCTCCAATCCTAATTGGACACTCTCTACAAATATGGTTGAGGGTAGCTGACTCTCCCAACGGTGTTCATAAAGGTTCCGATACCATACCTAATGCATTCATAAACATAACTAAAATAAAGGAATGTGTAGCTCCCAAATCAAATAATACTTTAGCAATGCTATGGAAAACTGGGAGTGTACCTTCCAACATTGCCCCTGATACCTCATCATCTTTTGACATCACTGCATTCATCTTGGTCTGACCCCTTGGCTGATTTGGAGCCCTCCCTAGCTGATGATCCGCCCTCTTAGGCTTAGGACAATCTCTCGCAAGATGTCCCTACTCCCGAAAGTTGTTGCATACTCCTGAAAAGCCCCTACACTCTACACGTTGTACTGGTGTTGTAGGAACCATACCTGAAGACTCGACTGGAGCGGTTATCCTTTGTCGCTTCCACTACTGCTGCTACCCCCTAAATTGTCCTCTCTGGCCCTAAGGCAAAAACTTCTTCTTCCGAGTTGTCTTGTTCAATGACTAGAGTTCGCTCAACAACTATGGTAAAAGATGTCAGTTGATGTCTCTCTACCATCTTCCGAATTGAAGGAGTCAACCCTTGCTCAAACTTCTTAACCCAGTGAACCTCATCCGTCACAATGAGTGGAGCAAAACGGGACAATTCCATAAACTTTGCCTCATACTGGTTAACCGACATAGATCCCTGTGCCAGATGGATAAACTCCAAGGCCTTCTGCTCTTTGAAAGTCTCTTGAAAATACTTGGAGAAAAACCTCCTCTTGAACTCTCCCCACAACATCTCACTGACATCCTCTATCCTAGCAACCAAATCCCACCAATGGTGCGCCTTTCCTTGAAGAAGGAACACTACCAACTTCCTTTGTTACACCTCACTGTAATCCATCACCTCAAAGATCTTCTCTAAACCTGAGATCCACTTGTCAGCCTCCATTGAACTAGCGGCACCATCAAAGTTGGAAGGGTTCAACCTTTGAAAATCCTTCAACAAGTTTGTCATCGTGGCATTCACCGATGGTTGGCTAGATCCCTCAGATCTCAAATTGTTCTGAAGGACACTCTGCTCCAAGAGCCTCACCGTATCCCCCAAGATTTGGTAGATATCATCCAACTCCGAATGATGGCCTCTAACTCTACCGCCCGCTCCACCTCGACCTCTTCCTCTCCTCAACATTACCTTTTTCCAATAAGCAAAGAAATAATTAGATTGGAAGTAAGGGCGAACACACAAAACAACAAATTCTTAAGGTTGTTATTAAACTCTCAATGACCCTAAGTGTTATCCTAGGTGTCACCCTTTCACACTAGAGTTTCTAAACCTAGTGCTCTGATACCAATCGGTCACACCCCGAAATCCATATACGCAATATACCTTATATTTGAATTAGGTTTCCGAAACATGAACCTGGGACAAATCCCAAATGTGAATGCATTTTATAAACATAAAATCATTTCAAATGTATAATCATAATGAGCATACTATAAAGTTTAAAACAAAGTATATAGTGCAACTAAGTTCTCAAAAAGATTTCTCCCTATAATCACTCACTTTCAAAAGGCAATAAGAGGAATAATCTTCTATGTTCTCAGCTCCTCACAAACTCCTATTAACCCTCAAATATCTCCTGAAAAAGGTCATCATAGCAAGGGTGAGCACAAAGCTCAGCAAATGAACACGCATAACACATGCAATCATACATCATTATTGCATTTTACTTAATATGCATTTAATGACAACACAAGTCAATTCATTTTCTTCATTTTGAATAACTTGGTTCACATCCGGCGGCTCTCGGCAACATCTCTTAATAACTTCCTATTCCTCCATGGCAGCCCCCTTAGCATCGCCTCACGGTACGATTAAAGATCTCACATTTGTTCCTATTTTTGATAGAAATCTTTGCAGACCTCAAGGATACTGATGGAATCACACACATGTTCCTACTTTTAGTGGCCCTTAGCAGACCTCAAGGAGCCAGATGGAATCATACGTCATCCCAGTGCAAGTCACCTATAGTCTAACAGTTATAATGGTGGAGCAAAAATAAAGGTGTTATATCGTCCTTGTTATGACGTCTCATACCACACATAACGGGACCGATCTAACTCAAGTTATTAATCAAGGTAAGCTTGTTATATCCTCCCCGCTATAGTTCTATAGCGTCCTATATTACCATAGCATGAGGAATCTAACGAGGATGTGTAAGGTCTACACATTTCAAGAAGTTCACTTAGGCAAACACAATAGTTGATCATCATGAAGAATAATACGCTTATGAGATAGTGACAAAATAACACAGTTAAGGCATGAATATCGATTCAATAAAATGTTAACACCGTGATTTCTTTGCCTAGGATAATAAAGTAAATTTTTTACCTAATATAAATAACTATATCCAATAAAACAAGCTGCTCTTGAACTACTCGAGCTCGACTCAGGATTGGCTAATAAAGCTCGAGCTCGTTTATTTAATAAACGAGTCAAGCTTGAACATGATTTCCAAGCTCGTTTAATAAACAAACAAGCTTAAACACTCCACTACTCGGCTTGGCTTGATATCACCCCTAATTACAAGCGGGCTAATTAAACATAATAAACCTATCAACCATCACTGCATCGCACCATCACTCAAGAGAAGGAAACTATGACCCCCTTACATGATGGGGATGTACACACTACCACTGGCACAAGCTTGTACGAGAGATTGTTATTTTAGGTCTAGAAAAGTGTTTCTCATAATAGCTTATCCAAACACAACCTTAAAGAAAATAAAGTAACTTTGAGAAGCTGAGATCAAACTTTTAGTAGAATGCATAATTCATGGAGCTCGACCAACCCCTATTTTCCATCCAAAACAAACTTTTAGAATAACGTAATAATTTTGATGATAGGATCAGAATCTCCTTGATGGCAGCATAAGAATGAGAAAGTAAGCTTCATTTAAATTGAATGTGGGGAGTTTCGTGAAATCTAATTTTCTCTCTACAGCCCAAGAGAGATAGAGATAAGTCGATAATGGATGTGAAAGTGCTAATTAATTCCAGAAAGTGGGAGTGCCTTTATAAACCTTTTTCTCTTTTTGTCTAATCTTTTTGACTGATCATAAGCCTTCATCGCCGGGCCATCTATCCATCAGTCTCTTTGCCCATCAATCTCTTTGCCTCTTAGTGCTCCACTTTTTCCTCTCTTTTGTTCATAGAATATTATACTCTTTTTTTAATGAAAAAAATGTAGTAATACGATTTGACTTAAGAGTAGTGCAAACTCCACTAAGCAGATTTTGAAAAAAAAAATTGAACTCTTATTATGTGTGGGACACATGTTACTACTATACTTTTATCAAGTTAGAAAAATCCAATGTTACCTAGTTCGCTACCTATTAGTACGAACCGCGAACTGATTGGTTCAGTTCGTTTTGGTTCGTGAAAATGAGTGAACCCGTTACCCAAACCCAATAACTTTGGTTCGACGAACTTTTTATCGGGTTCGACGAATTTTTTCTTTAAGTTTGGCAAATTTATTTTTTAAGTTCAGCAAACTTATCGGCCATAAAACCTATTTTTTAATATTTTTTTAAATAACTTATTTTTAATTCTTTTTTTAAATGATTATATATAATATATTTATTTATACGATTAATATATATATATATTTATAATATATTAATATTATATAAGTGAACTAAACTAGCGAACCGAACTAAAGAATTAGTAAACCGAGAAACGAACTGTCTCATCCTATCTCTGGCGAACCAGGTTCACTCTAAAGTGGGGATTGCAACCCGAATTCGAACCGATGAACCAGGTAACATTGGAAAAACCATTTTTAACATAGAGGTATGCCTCAACCAATTCTAAAGGTAACAAAAAAAAAAAATTACTGACATGCCACAATTAGAGTAAGAGTTTGAAAAGTTGCAACCGGACAGTGATTAGCCAATCTCTCACATAAGATTGGTGAGGACACTCGTCAATTGAGATTGATTGAGAGGACTTAACCTACTCCCACAGAAGAGGGGATCCACTCCACTATTGGAAAGAGACCAAATCCTCTATGGTGATAACCGCAAATCCAGTTATTACCCCTTAGATTGCCACGTGTCCCTTATGACAATCTTTAATTGTTGTACTTCACAATCAATAGCTACGGGATTCACCCATCCCTAGGTTCACCCAACTATCATTGGTTTTTAGAAATAATAATAAGGGGGTGTCAAAAGGGACACGTGGAGACCTCCAGGGTCAGATTTGCCAAATCTGATGATAGAGGATTTGGTTTCCTATTGGAAATAGTATCAAGCTAGGAAGATTCCACAAACTATGATGTATCTCTGCATTAGGTCCTAGGTATTCCTTATAGGGCAGTGAGTAGCCCACCATGCATTTGATTATGTAGTGAAATGCCGTGTAAATGTATTCCTTTTAACACCCTTTAACTATAGTTAAGCTTAAGAAAATTAAGGTTTATATTTTCTTTTAAAAACCCAAGTTAAATTATTTAATCCTAAGAGTGAGTGAATCTTAACTACAATTAATGGGTGTTTAAAATGGGCATAGACCTATGAGGACCGAATATTTGACTGAATAGTCAAACGTGGCAGTAAGTTAAACATTCACCTTCCTCCTTGTACCGCCATTCCCATGCACCTTTGAAAACCCTACTTACTTTTCCTATGCAACCAACTATAGTTTCCCAATCCCAAATTGTTTGTTGAGTTTCAAGCCTATATTTCCTTAATTTAAGTAATTTAATGCTTCACTCATGGGATTTGCTAGCCTCAGTCGCAACTTTCCAAATTCTTAGTGTGGTTGAACATGTGTCACTTCTTGTCCCTATTACTTGTAGAACTGGTTGAGACCACCTCTCTGGGAAAAAAAAAAATATTAGTTTAACCTGTTGAGCGGGTAGCAATGACAAATGTCTCACCTACAGTGAAATTTTGAAAAAAGATTAAAAGGGCTAGCACTCCTCATTCTAGATTAGTGAATTGAGGAGTTCTAACCCAGGCTCACATTAAAAAAAAATTCTTACTCTCACTGTGAGTGCAATACCTATTATTGTTATCTCTTCCAAATATTAATAGAATATTTTTTCCAAATGAAAAAGTTAATGGTATCAACAGGTTCCATAGACTACAAGAAAAAATAGTGACACATGTCACAACCATAGTGAGAATTTGAAAGTTTGTGTCGGAATTGTCTTTCCTCTAAAGAACTTCATTATATTAGCCCTAGGTTTTGTGCTGCATCAGCGGTATTCCTGGTAAGAAGGCTACATATACCTCAATAGTGATCTCCATTTTAATATATTTTCTTCCTATGAATATTCTAATATTCCCATCTATTTCTAAGTAAAAATCTCTACTACATCTAAGATTATACGTATCCTTGCTACATGTTTGCGGGCATGATGGAACCTTTTCAGGAAGACAGCTATACGCTAACCTTAAAGTGAGAGCCACTCACTCAAGTGCTCATCCTTATCTATCCGTTTTCATATATTTATGTATTTCCATCTTTGGATATGAAAGATGGATTGAAAGAGAGGAAACTCCCTCTTAGGGTTTAGGAATGTGAATTTCAGTGGTTGCCCTTCAAATTATGGTTGTGGAACCTTGTCGCATAAGGACAAGTCCTTGAGCTTTGCCCTCATAAGGGGATCAGATCATAGCCAATTGTGATTGAACGAGAGTTGAATTGCATAGGTGGTGCTTACCTATTGGAAGAAACAAAAAAGCAGGAAAATGAAAATTTAAATTATTTTCTCTTACAATTGACAAGCGCCACATATGCAATTGAACTCTCCTGACTTCAATCGTAATTGGCTGTGATATGATCTCCCTCGTCAGTGGATGATAAAAGAAGCGTCACCAAAAGGAGCTAGTGGTTGTAAAAGCCTTCAATCACAAGCCTTATGGGATGAGAGACATACTTATTAAGGCAACACTCCTCTTTAACTTTGTGAGGTCCAATGTGACTCATCTAAGAAATCTTTTTTGTCCTTCCAATCTTTAGGAACCATCTTTTCTTCCCTTATGGGACCTTTCTATATATCCACCATAAATGAAACCCTAGGGGTGTGTTGGATGGGGGAAATTAAAGTAGGGGAAGTGGGAAAAGTGAAAGAACCCGTACTTTTCATCTGTTTGGTTTGCAAGAATCTGTAAATTTATTGAGAAATATTTTTCTCAATAGTATCACATTTTCACTTTCGCATATTTCTAATTCTACTACTAAATTGATGGAATACTAAAAGAAAAGCAAGTCTTTCTCCTAAACACTTTTCTCTCAAGCCAAACATTTCAAAGAAACTATACTTGTTTTTCTTTTCTTTTCCTTTTTTTTTCTTTTACTCACTTAAGCCCCCAACCAAACACACCCTAATGACTTGTACATTTTTTATCATGTATATTTCTCAATTCCTAAACATATTTGTTAGTTACATGATAACCTTTCACCAAAAAAAAGACAAAGATGAACCATTAATTATTTCAAAATATATTTTTTTTAACAATGTACATATTAAGAAATATACATAATATAAAATGTATACATGCATTATCTTAGCATCTTGCTTTCCTGCATTGCATAACAATTCCTGAACAAGACAAGCTGCCACACTATAAACTTTTACACACTTGTAAAAAAATGAGTTGTTCGAATCTGCAAAAGATGCATGGGAATGGAGACAGTTTCCACACCTTTGAGCTTTTGCAGACTTTAAGAAAAGGGAGCTAAGAATGGCTTTTTTTTATGCTCATAGTCTACTTCTTCCCTTTTTTGTCTTCATTAGTGAATTTTGCAATTAAAGTACAGGATATATATATATATACAGGTGTGTGTGTCTAATGAGCTGAGTAGGGGTGCTGGAGCTGTGATTAGGGGGTCATTTGGCATCATTTTTCTATTTCTTGGAAAGAAAATTGAGAAATCGCATCTAGCATGATGTTTCTTAGAACACTAGTTGGTGTGCACGTGCAAGGCTAGTGTGTAGATATAATAAGAAAAATATATAGTATAAAAATTTGAGGACAATTTTAGAGAAATAGAACCTAAGAATATGTTAGGAACAAAAGAGAAAAATAAGTAAGGGTATTTTGGGTATAAAATTTGATGGATATGCTATTAAAAAAATGAGGGCAATTGGGGTATAGAAAATTAAGAGATTTTTTAAAATAATATAGAGATATTTTGAGAAATATCACTTGAGGGAAGTGTTAGGAACAAAAATATATAAGGCCATTTTAGGTATAATAAAGTTTGAGGACGTGTTGGGAACAAAAAAAGTTTGAAGGATATTTTTGGTATAAATTCTTGAGTGAAAAATTGTCCTTTTATGATATGGGTTTGATAAGTGACATCGGATTACCTCTAGCGGACACCCGAGGCATGCGCTCAGGTGTCCACACATCATCTGACATGTGGTGATAAAAAGGGGAGAGATATCAAGTGGAGAGAAGTCAAAAACATGGGAAGAAAGTCAAATTACTTCTCCTCCTTTTTATAGCCACATGTTCGATGATATGTGAACACCTGAGCGCATGCCTCAGGCCTCCGCCCAGAGGTAATCTGATGTCTTGATGGTTTGAAATGGTCAATTGGTTTGAGGAGGTATGAATAAGAGAGAAAGTGAATTAACTATATTAGAGATAGGATCACCGCCAAATGCGATTGATCTCCCCAACTTCAATCGCACCCTCAAGTCAACTTGTGTCCCTTCTAACCTTTATTTTGTGGTTAAGATTCACTAACCCTTGGGTTCAACAGTATAACTTTGATTTTCTTAAAAATTAAAAAATATTAACCTTAAGAGTTAACCAATTGAACTTCCTGAGTTCAAAGGGACATGTGTTGACCCGTGGTTAAGATTCACTAATGCCTGGGGTTCAACAATATAACCTTGGTTCTTAAGAAAAATGAAAAAATATTAATCCTAAGAGTTAAAAATTCTTAACCAGAATTAAATACCAATTGCGATTGAACTTATTGAGTTCAAAGGGATGTGTTGACTAGTTAAGATGCACTAATGCATGGGGTTCAACAATACAACCTTGGTTTAGAAAAATTAAAAATTTTAATTCTAATGGTTAAAAATTCTTAATCATACCTAAATTTTAACCATAGTTAATAAAGGTTAAAAAGGATATGTGTTGACTTGTGGTGCAATTGAACTCTCCCCGAATTGAACACAATTGAAAGTGATCCGATCTCTAACTATTATAGGTATTTTGGAGTTCGGTGGAACAAAGGGTATAATAGGAAAATAATTAAAAAGCAAAGGATATTATAGGAATAAAATCTTGTACAAATGAAAATTTTGTCTTATTGAAGTCTCTCTTTTATCTCTTTTATAAAAGGTTATATAGATTTCTTGAAAATAGGATGCTTTCAATAATTTTTTCTTTCAAGATTAGACAAAAAAAAAGGCTAGCTAGAATGTTCCTAAGAAACACTCTAGACTATTTACAGTTTTATATATAAAACCTTATATAATCTCTCTTCTTAACTCTTGCATCTACTCCTTAGACTCATACTCATAGAAGCAAGTATAAGATGGTAATGGAATAGAGGAAGCCAGTAGATGATAGTTAGGTAGTAGCAGCAATCGGAACTAGGAGGGAATGAGAGGGGCCGACAAGCAAAAGCAATGACAATCAGCCACCTAATGAGATGGAAACAAGCAGCAGGGGCGTAGGCGGAATGTGGAGATAAATCTTGATCTCCCACCACCGTAGCAACCACCACCACCCTCACTGCCATGAGCCATTGCTCTTGTTTGTAGTTAAACTAATAAAAAATCATTTCCTTTTTTTACATATTTTATTTACCAATTGTTTTTGGCCATACAAAAAAATTAAAACTATAAGTAAAAAAAACAATATATATAATCGAGAAATTTTAATGATAAGAGATATTTTGGACAGGTTATCTCTAAAACTAGAGCTCATGTTTAGTTAAACTCATAAAAAAAATATTTTTCTTTCTTTATACATGTTTTATTATTCAATTGGTTTGGCACCGACAAAAAAACTGAAAAATAAAATGGATAAATTTCAAGGCTGGGCTGGAAAATGTAAATCCTAAACCGAACCAGGCTAGGGATTGTCAAGTGAAGCTATATTTTTGCATCGGCTTGGCCCAAGCCCAACTCATGCCAGCCTGGATGAGCCGAATCCATGTCATGAGTCATGCCCGAGCCACTTTCTTCCATTTTATGGAGATCTATATTTGATTTATTTTTTTCCCATTTTTTTTTTTTTTCGAGACAGCGGGTTACAGTGAAACTTAAAAACTTAAATCACCGCACCCAAAATGAGAGAAGACAAAACACTTTGAGTGTAAACCCCACCAAGTGGTCTTTTTCCTAATTGTTAGGCAAATTAGGGAGCAGATATTACACACCTCCCAGGTTGCACCAGTGGTACATGGAGGCGGATCGATGCCACTGGGTTCAAGCACCAATTTACCAACCTAACTACTAACTTAACCTTGCTAATTGAGGATGCAGCCTAACTGTATTAACTACCATTAAAAATGTTAACTACACGTAAGCCCACCACATTTGTCTAGAGTGCTTTAAAGAGTTGCCAAGGATATGACAAACAAATAACAGGAGTGACAATGGCCTAATTAGGGCCACAAAAACCTCTTGTGAATAAGCCGGGCCTATTTAAAAATCACAAAAATGCAAGCCCAGCTAATAAGGTTGAAAGGTAAAATCCATGAGGCCCTGCCCATTCAGTAGGCAAATGAATAAGAGATGAGGTGCAACAATACAGATTTCACACCAATGGAACCAAACTGTCAGATTTCATTACTACCACAGATCAATGACCCAAGATATCAATGGGAAAGGGCCACCAAAATCAAATTGAAAACTCAGGGCAACTCAATAAAACTGCAGTGAGTCCCTAAGGGCCCCAATGAACAATGCTTTATTCCCTAAGAATAGAAACTCAAGAATGATGTTTTTCCAGCTCAGAATCCAAAACAATTCCAAAAAATGTTCTCATTTTGGAGTAAGAATTGAGAGTTAAAATTTTCCACTTCAAAATAGGCTCACACTAAGACATTATTTTTTTATTTTTTTTATTTTTAAGTATTTATTATTATTTTTTGTTTTTATTTTTTATTTCTCAGATCTTGACTTATTGCTGCCAAACAAGTTTCAACACGATTAATCTTGAGAATACATTCCCAAGAAGAACAATTCTTAAGAACTTGAGAATTGATACCAAATGGGCCCTATAGGGTCCTTTGGAATCGTTCCAGAAGAATGTTTTTCCCTGATGGATTTCTCAGTACAGAATCATTACAGAAATCACTGACTAATCCAATTCCAGAATTAGAAAATCACGAAGAACAAAGCCAAATGGAAGCTAGAATTTCCCGTGCCCAAAATCAAATTGCATATGAATTGAATCGTGATCTTAAAAACATGAAATACAATTGCAAGACAGTTTCATGCTTTATATTGGTGTATTGATCATTTAGTCAGTAAAAGAGGCAGCGGGTCCAGTGGCAAAAAATTTCCAAACAAAAAAAAAACCACAAACTACCTCCAGCCAATGGCCACTGGCTCATATACAGTGTTATACTTACACCCACAAAAAAAGAGTTGGAAAGTTGGAAAGGAAACCAAAAGATCAACTGTAATAACTATAAGTGACTGCTTGTTTCCCTGACAGGTTTGTTTGGGCTCCGGGTTACATCCTGGAGAGAGGTGCTAGGATCAGATCGTCCTCTACCACGTCCCCGTCCAAAATTAGCAGGGGCTGATTGTGAATTGTTATAGAAAGTATTGCTCTTGCCATTAGTTGAGCCATTTCTGTATGCCCACAAACCCCGGTTCCCTGATTGAACTGTTGCATAAGAATTGAAATTTTGGCTGGAGTTTGATGTTTCCACATACTTATTTCCTCTCGAGTCACCCCGACCAACACCAACTACTTTCCATTCTAAATTTGCCGAGGACGGTCTAGTAAAAGGGATTTTGCCTCTGTTTACGCCCTGAAGTTGTTTATGAGACTCTGGTTCAGAATACCCATTTCGCCTACCAACAACCCAACTGGAAGTTGCTCTCTCCATTTCTCCTCTAGCTGAAAATGAACCTGCTCCACTTCTCGCTGGATTTCTTCTAGAATCAGAATTCCAGTATGAGTTCGAAGTCTCAGGGCACCATTTACCTCTACCTGCACTCCATCCTGAACCAGCTCCTTTATGTATCTCCTTTTCCGAAAATGAGTTCGCAGTATACTTCCCCTCATTATACGTTTTATAATTCTGCAATCTGTTATTCTAATTCTGCAATCTGTTATTCCTCGTTATGGAGAGAAAATTCAAAGTTCTAATGTTTCTTAAAAAACAGGAACAAAAAGTGTGGAAACGAAGTAGAATTAAATGAGCACACCTGTTGGTTGGTTGCGAGCCCCAGCATTCATGCCAAAGTTGCTTCTTAACAATGTCTGCTTCAGTTATTGTCTGCAGATATTTTTGTACTTTGAGACCAAGTAGGAAGCACAGTTGTAAAAGTTCGAGAAAGCATTTCACTTCCCATTTAGGTGATTGTTTTTATTAAATGCTAAATTGGAAGACAGCCATTAACCCTCTTGAGTTTATGCCTCTAAAATTTTATATTTGAACATAATGACATAAGGTATTTGGTGCCAAAGACGAAAAAACGTGTTTGTATTTATTAAAAGTAGATTGTTTCCTCATTTTGTTTGTCAAAATTATTGATTAGGTAGTGTGAACTGTGAATCAAATATATAATAACAGTATCTTGATATAATTTGTCAGATGTTGCTCAACTCTACAGGCAAGACATACAATACTATCCAAGTTGTGATCAATGACTTCAACTTTACACATTTCTGGTCCCATATTTGGACTTTTTAGCAGTGGTCTTGTTGATTGGAGTAACAATATTATAAACTTTTTTGGATCATTATGTTATTCCGAATTCATGATATAAAGAAACACATTAGGAGGTATTAGCTCCCCTTGGTTGAGATACCCTCCGGATATATTTTGTGTTGCCAATTCAATACTGATTTCCCATGTCATGGATGAAAGCACAAATTTTTTTCCAAGGGAAACAAACTCGTGGTTTACTTTGTTTTCATTAGGATCTGTGCTATTAGGAAGAGTACATCCCCAAGAATCTCTGATTGTTAAGTTGATTAGTGAACAAAAGAACAATACCTTCTCAGGCATGTCTACTTTCTCGGACACACAAGGAATATGTGGATGGTCATCAGGTAACTCATATAGAACACATCTGCGTCAAAGAAAGAGAGATTACATAACACGAGAAAGCTCATGCATTCCAAAAAGTTGTCCTGACTTACATGACATCGCCTTCTTCAATGTCCTCCACTTCCTTCACAGGACAGATGGAGTTAGCCGTACACGGATCCACATCACAAGCTCGCATAAAACCCTCCATTCCATCACTGAAAAAAATAATAATAATAAGATGAAAAGTTGGGTTTATACATGTAAACTGAAATGTTATAAGGTCCCAACCATATACTGAATATAATTGACATACCTTTTATGGGTATCAATGGGTACCCTGCCAGTTCTGTGCTCTTTCCCAGGAATTTGCTTATGATAAAGTGGACAAATATTTGACTTCAACTCATGCGAACTCCTCACAAACAACTTGTCAATATTCATAGTATTCCTCTTAACTTCATCTTCCTAGGAACCATTATTGAAGGTATATAATATTGTCAATACCCAAAACCAACAGAAACTCAGATTGGGTATGCACAAATATTATATCATATTAAAAAAATGTAATACCTTCAGTTCCTTCTCTAATTTCTTAGTCTCTGAAAGAAGGCGTTCTTCCACAATAAAGTCCAACTTTGAGATTCCCTTTAATAAGAACAAATACATGCAACAAGAATATCTCAAATTTTAGAGACAATAATGGTGGATGTAAGATAATAAGAAGAAAACGTTACCGAACCTGCCACATATAACGTTTACCATCCGTGTCAACTTCAAAATCTAAAATCATCAGGCAAAACTAAATTAATTTCACTTTATGACCCACTAATATTGATCGATCTCGTAAAACAGGCCTTACCATTAGGGTAGAAATCTCTGATGCTGGATTGCTCACAGGTAATGAGTTCCCCGTACGCTTTAGGAAGAGCATGAACACTACATCAAAGTATTTTTCTCAATTTGTACGGATAACATACATGATTACAAAACCAAATCCAAAGAGTTCCCCAATAAGCTTTAGGAGGAGCAAGAACACTACATCAAGGTATTTTTCTCAATTTGTATGGATAACATACATGATTACAAAACAAAAACCAAAGACAACAAAAGGCTAACCTTCTTGGTGGCAGGACACCCATGAGTTGATCAAAAGGTTTAAATGGAGAACCCATTTTAAACCTTATGTTTACCAGACTAAGGCCCTTAAGATCAGAAACAAACGGACCATAGTGATAAGGGTAAAACCTGATGCAATATTCAAATTTTGAGCTTCCACTAACAGCTAGCACAACAAAATATTTCACCAAGAACTAATGTAACCTCATTTGTGCAGAAAAACTTTACCAAGTCCATGATGGAACTCCTGAAAAATAGTACTGCAGAACCCAACAAAGGCCTTCAGTATATCTTTTAACCTATGCATAAGAAAGTAAAAACAGTTAAACATGTCACAGGATAAGAATCAAGTACTTTAACCTAAACCTCCCAATTCAAATGCAATGAAGTACCCCCATGGACACTTTTTTCAACTATAAATGCCTTGAACATTGGACTACTATAAATAAAAAGTTCTAAAAATGAATCATTTGAAAGGATTCAAGCAAGTCAAAAGTGATTTAACTTATCTTTAATTGAAGAAAAAAGTTGAAATAAGAAAAAAAAATGGAAACTAAAAACCCTATATGTGACCCAAGTACACCAAAGCTATTGCCTTCCCACAGCAGAGAAGTTTCCATCGCACAAGTTGCATCTTGCACCACAGCACTAGACGTTGGAAGGTTATATATGCAAGGTCAACTTCGTGGGTATTTCACATTTTAAATTTCATAAGATACAAATAGAAAAATTAAGCACCTAGCTATGTGATACATAGTAGTATATGATACATTAAGAGTTCTATGGAACTATCAATTGAAACTTCAGAGATAAACTCAATGGACCAGAGAATATAAGGCAAAAGAATTATCAATACAGCAACCACAAGCTGAAATGGTAAAGCATTTAAACGTACAACTTCCTTCCTCATGCTTTCAATACCCTCTGGGCTATCTTTAGAAAATTTCTCCTTGTAATACCTCTGCCTCCACCCTTCTGTACCCAATTTGATCTGTAGCACAGTCCAACAATAATCCAAAACCCATCCTTCAATATCCTTTTCATTTACATACAAACCGCACCACAAGACCAAAAGAAAATTTCATAAAAGGAAAGCAAAAACCTTGTCCCTCTCCAAGCTCCCCTGTTTAAAAAGATCTGATTTCTCACGAATACATTCCTTTAACTTTTGTTTCAACTCCATTGTATTTTTCAAAACCTGCAATATATGGAAAGAGATTCAGCAGTAATTAACAAAAAAGAACAGGTCAACTAAAACTATACTTGGAGCCACTAGGAAAACTGCTTTATTACAGCCAGCATATAATTATCCATCTTAAAAACATTGAAGAGGAAAGCTAACCCTACTCTCAAGCCTTCCCTAATCAACCAAAAACCAACACCTGTTAAAGAAAGGACAGCAGTTAATTTTCGGCTGAAAGAAAGGACAGTTGTAGAGAAAATTCCAAGTGGGTCAGTGCGGACATCCGAAGGGACTAGTCCTTGCCTTGAAGGGTTTGGGACACCCTCCATTACCAAAAAAAATACAAAAAGAAGGATAGGTGTTAATTATTGGCTGAGTAGGGAAGGCTGAGAGTAGGGCTACCACTGCTCAAACATTGATACATGAGGTAAATTTTTGGCTTAGAGGATAGAGAAGTTCCCTATCCTGATGGTGTATAAATATGACACCTACCTATTTTTGATCAATCCAAATCCAACAATTGGATGAACAGCAGAGAAATCATATAAATCAGAGAAACCTAATTATATCTTATCAGCCAGTTTGGCTAGTATTTTCAGACTGCAAAATCACTTTTCTTAAGTCATTTGCCATTGTTTTGGCTTGTTTTCAACCCTTGAAACAAAGTTTTAAGGTAAATAATTCTTCTTTTCCACCAATCCAAGAGCTCCAACAATTGAAAAATGGCCCATGATGATTAACAGCGGGAAAACATATATGCTGTGGTGGAAAGAACTGCATCATTTTCCTTTGACAAAATTTCTCTTGAAATCTAACAATTGACGCTTGAGAGGGAAAATATGGCCTACTTCAGAATTCGCAGTGCTATTGTCTATCCCACTTGAACATGGAAGAGTCATTTCCAAAGCAGTTTTTTCTGAAGTTTTGGAAGTCGAAATTTTCTCATTGGGAAATCTACAATGCCCGTTGCTTGTATTGATCTCCAATCTTCCATCTTGGTCTGCATCTTCTTGCTGGATAAAGAATGCAATGTACATCAGTCCGGCTAACTCAGCATGAGAGAGTCCCAAATGAGTGCATTAGTGCAAGAAGATATTTGGATCTAACCACATTCATATTCTCACGAGCAATTCTTTTGATATAACGCTCTCGCAATTCTGATCTTTTCTTGAAGATTTTCCCCTCATACACACCCACCGAAAGGATGAATTTTTCAACTCTCTTTAATTTTATATATGCTACTTCCGTGTCCTCTACCTGCATATGAAGCTAACCACAGGAGTAGGCTTGAGTGCTTCCATTATGGCTTAATTATGTAGAAGTAGAAAAGAAAAGATAATTTATAGTAATTACTTTGTTCATATCTACTAAATAGCTTCCAGGTCCCTTGAACTCCTCCTTATACACGGCCATCAATAAATCAATTGCACCCTAAAATCACAGAGTAAAATAAGTAACTCAATTCGTCTCAAGATAGTCCATTACTTTCTAATCTTTCAACATTTTAATCCTCGAAAAATGAATTGGACAACTAAAATTTACAAGAATGAAGAATTCGTGGAACAAACCTCGTGAATTTCCAACGAAGGCATGTGTGGCAGAAAATCATTTCCGGTAAAGAAGCACATGAAGATGAAATCATCAACAATTCGCTCAATATTGAACTCAAAAGAAGTTTCGGAGATTTTCAAGTCAAGCTCCAAATATTCTCTCAAAATCCAAACATTTAGAAACTGCAAAATGCAAGCCACATTGCAACAAAATCAAATGAGCAGTACCATAGGAAGGAACAAAAGTAACCTTGAATAAAGGCTAAAAACAAGATAGGATACCTGATATGGCTTTTTAACCAAAGATGCACCTTCATTAATTGATTTAACATTGCCAAACCACCCCCTTGACTTCACTGAACCAGACTCTGCTTTCGCCAGACTGGTTTCAAGGGCCTTTGCACAGCTTGGTTGCTGCTCTTGCATGAGCACATTCTTTGAAAAACAAGTTTAAGAGGATTTAGTACATGAATTCCAAACAATAAAGACTAGGAACATATCTACAATGTTTTATCATGTTCAACACCTATTCTACAGTACTGAACCCAACATTATTGAATGAAAGATGCAATCCAAAACTAACAAATACAGTAATCAATTAAAGATTAATCTAAACTGACCTCTCTCAATATGGAAAAATGTACTTCATGGGTTGCCAAAGCTAGCATTATCAGATCTGCATCCTGTGGTTCCGAAAAATTTAAATTTTAAATAAACTGACAATCACATCTTATAAAATTAAAGCCGTATTTTTACATGAGATTAACTATGAACAGGAGCTCCGGTTGACGAGGCAACTTGAGCAACAAAAAATATGCCTTATGGCAGCAAGGATAGTTTAGAAATTACAATACAATACAAAAAAAAAAAAGTTATTTCTAGCAATCAAAACGTTTTCCCGTAATTTCCAAACTACCCCTGTCAAGGCAGATTTTTGGATTGCTCCAGTTAGCTCTTCAACCAGTGTTCATAGCTAATCTCTATTTATATATAAATTTCGCAATAAAAAATCAAAGCTTGAAAGCCCCTCATACCAGACCATACAAGCAGTGGCGAGTATTTGGATCGTAATCGGTAAGATTCCGCTGTAGGCGTATAAAAGACATTATCTTATGCTCCCCCTCACCAGGAGTGTTAGCATCAGAGAGAATAACCTTCAAAATTTTAATTTAGAAAGAAGTATGAATACCTAAGAATCACCATTTTCAAATCAAATGTACTCAATTCAACTACTCAAAATAGGCATTAATAAAAAGTAATAACCAATCCATTTTATATATACAATTCAGAATAGATATTCACTAGCTTCACTAAGAAATCAAACCTTGATCTTCTTCCAACCCGGATCATTGCTTAGTCGTAGACGGATATAGAATTCTAAGGCATTTGACAATTTGTGCATAAATTCCGTCCCTGGTGTTATAACATTAGAATCCCAAACTTCGGATTCGAGTTTGGGAAGAACTTCTTTGCCTTCCAATTCGAACTCCCTTCTCAACCTATCCTCCTCTGCTTCCTAAATTAAAACAAGATCAAATACAAGAATAAGGTAATGCATCCATTAGAAAACCATGAATCCCAAAATATCTAGTGTTCATGGGTGAAGAAAATCCACCGCGATTTCAGAATCTTTGGCGGTTCGAAAACGCCTTGATCGCTGCTGATTCATTTTGGCTCTTGGAGCCACCCCATCTACACGAAAAATTCCAGCAGTAGAAATGTTTAAACATTGCTTTATCACACAGTCAAATCCATATACATAATAGTATTACAAGGCATTTTTACGAATTTCCTTATTACCTTGTATGTGCATGAAAAGAAGATGAAGAAGAACTCACCAATGGCCATGAATAACAATTTCCGAGGCCGAACTATGCAGAAGAGCCGATCAATGTAAGTGAAGATGCTCTTGAAAACCTCTTCAAAGGTTGTTGGAGGACAAAGCTGAATGCAGTAGGGAAAATTACAAAATTACTCACACAATTATATATATATATATATATATATATATGAACAATAAACAGTAGGTGCATCTGTAAGAAAAATACACAAACCATTCCCTAAGAACCCTCTAAACATCTTCCACAATCATATATCATCCATTAAAACAAAAAAAAAAACAAAAATTAACGAAAAGTGAATGAAGAAGAAATGCAAAAGAGGAAAGGGAACAAACATGATCATCGGGATGAAAACAGGGATGGATAATCCCATTCATATCAAGATAAAGGTTATCAAACTCCATTCCATTTGGGTTGGGTAGGCTTGAATCTACACAATCTCCTCGCTCTTCGATTGCATTCACAGCCACGTTCGGGTACTTGTTCACCAACCATCGATAAAACGAAGGAACGCCCATTTCTCTCTTACTGCTCCTTCAAATGGGAATAAAAAACCATGGGAACTCTGGTCTCTTTTAAATAAACTCTTAAACTTCAGTTTGAAGTAAAGCGGAATCCTAAGCGTACTTTCACTCTATTACCTTTTTTTTTTTTTTTTTGTTTTAAGACATAGAGGGTGAGAGAGTAAGGATTGTAAGAGAAGAGTATGCTTTGGCATTCTTCCGGAACCTGAAGTAAAGATCATCCAAATTGAAAAGTTAAAAGTAGTATAATAAAAAGATGGGAGGAGATACACCGTATCCCATCCCCAGTTGATAAGATCAAGTATTTTGACTTAACAATTAATTAGATCTTAAAAAAAGAATAGATTTCTATCAAAAAATTAATGCCATCCCATCATCATTATTTTATTTTTATTTTTAAGACTCACTTCCTTTTTGTACAGAGAGTGTTAGTGAAAACATTATCCTCCTCTTGATGGAAGATAATAACATGTCTTTTCTATAGGGTTTGTTCGGTGCGAGTAAATGAGGGAGAGAAATAAGAGAAAAAAAAGTAAAGTAATTAATTTTGTGTGTTCGGTTTGAGAAAAAAATATTAATTTTTTTTTTACTTTTGGTATTTGATTTAGAAGAAAATTTAAAAAAAAATTTATGAAAGTATGGTATTTCCAAAAGGAAAAATGTATTTACACCCCTGAGGTTTGGTGAAATTACACATAGACCCCTCAGCTTTCAGAAAATACATTAAGTATCCTTACTTTTCGAAACAATGACAGTTACACCCATTTTGTGTGTTGACCGTCAATCAACTGACGGATGTGCTGATGTCATCAAATTAAATCTATAATTTTCCAAAACTATCCCTTATTTTGCTCGTCCTCATCATCTTCAGCAACCTCCTCATCAGCACCATCTTCTTCATTGCCTGGGTCCAAATCACTGCCTCCACCATCTTCTTCAGTCTGTGCAACTGGCTGAACCAAATGTTCTGCACCATAATCGTCTTCCTCATCCTTATCTTCTTTGTATTCTCCATCTGCTCCAACGCACAGCTCTTCCTCCTCCCCAATCTCACCATTCTCGTCTTCCTCTCTCTATTCGTGCCCCTCAATCTCCCCTTTTTTTTTAGGCAAAAATGTGTTGTTTAGGTTTCAAATTTTCATTATATTGTTTTTTAATCATGATTTTTGTATTTATTTGATATTTTTGTAAATTCATTCTTTCTGTTGAGATCTGGGATCAGTTATTTTAGTTTCTTTTTGCCCCCTTTCTGTCCAAGCTAATTTTTTTTCCCATCTTCTGCAAGGGATGTGTGTATGTTTGTCTTGATCTGTTGTGAATCATTCTTTTTGTAAAAAAAATTCTGCTGAAGGTCATGGTAAGCAAGGTGGTTATCAGATGTTATCCAAAGAACCCGGTCATGGAGGTACACCTTCGCGGACCAGTGAGAGGATGCTAGAAGATGAGAGCTGCCGACCATCGGGCAATTTGCATGGCAGGGATCCATTTTTCAAGCACTTGTACTCGAAGCCGAAGTACCAAAACCTCATATTTCAACGGCAATATAGTGCAATAACGTGTCTTTTGGGCTTTAGAGAGAAACAGAAGAGAAGATGGGTGCAACAAATGGGATCTTGGGAGGCAGAGAAGTTGAAGAAGGTAAATCAACGTCGAACAGGCGAAGGTGGTTGAAGAGACAAGAGAAATTAATGGCTCGTTGTTCTTGGCATCGTCCTCCATGCAGTCTACATGCTCAACATCTTCGACATTTACTTCAAGTCCCCTATCGTCCATGGCATGGATCTAGTCCCCCCTCGATTCAGCGCCCCCGCCAAGCGTCTCGTCCTCCTCGTTAGTAAACTCTACCAAACACCACCTGTTTGTAAATTTGTCTCAACTAGCCATATGTCTTTCCTGTTATTTTAAGAATGATTTGCTCATGCAAATCTTTGTAATCAAGTTAACTTCGATGAGAAATTAGTCCTCATTAGTGTTTTACTTTAGTGATTTATTATGTCTTGACCTCAAGAAATTATTTGATTTAATTTGCACGTAGTCGTGGTAAATTTTATGGAAAATAGTTAATGTACCCGGGGCCATGGACAAATGATTCAAGAGTTAGATTTGAAAGTTTATAGATTTAATCTGATGACATGAGCACATCCGTCAGTTGACTGATGGTCAACACACAAAAGGGGTGTAAGTGCCATTATTTTGAAAAACAGGGTACATAATGTATTTTCTGAAAACTGAAGGGGTCTGTGTATTTTCACCAAACCTTAGGGGGTGTAAATGTATTTTCCCCTTTCCAAAAATTACCCCTTATACAACAAGTTTACCAAAGGTCAACACGTGTCCATTTTAACTCTTATTAACTATGGTTCAGATTCACTAATTTTTGAGGTTCACTAATATAACAATAGTTTTTTTAAATATTAACCCTAAGGATCGCTGAATCTTGATCATAGTTAATAGGGATTAACATAAACACATGTTGAAGTGTGGGTGCGATTGAACTTGGGGAGAATTCAATTGCAATTGACTATGATCCAATCTCAATTATCCTGGTAGGGGCGATTTAGATAAGTGGGCCCACCTTACCAATCGGCCCATTGCTCTCTCACAAATGCCATACCTGAGTAGGGTAGAATTGGAAATGTATTCCTTCTCGAATTACGTGTGTTTCTTTTTTCTAACAATTCCATTATTTTAATGGAATTCATTCAACATTGATGTAAATGAGGGAAAAAGGGGGCATTATATGAGAAACTGGCTCTCCACCCGCCCCTAAAAGGGGCATTATAAGAGAAATTGGCTCTCCACCTACCCCTAACTGGACAAATACTAACACCTAACCGTCATTGCGTCCTAAATGTATATCTCATACCAAAAAGAAAAAAGAGAAAAAAAAGTAGCTTATTCTTGTGAACCGAACATGAGGTAAGTGGGGAATTCTCCCATTTTCTTTTACTTCCTTCTACTTACCCCTACACCGAGGATAGCCATAAAGCAAAGTGAGTTTGAAATAAATCAATGCTAGCATTTTTCGAAGGGAAATATTTAACATATCCATGAAATCCATTTTCAAACATTAGGCACCACCTCATTGGTGGATGCCCCCACTTAAATACTCACCAATTGTGGGGGAATTCCCACAGCTGTTATTGAACCTTAGTGAATTTTAACCACTATTAATGGAGTCAAATCCTACAGTGATGAAATCGAATCACAACCAGTTGTTATTGAACCTTAGTGAATTTTAACCATTAATAATGGAGTCAAATCCTCTACGGTGATAACCGGATATGGCAAATCCAGTTATCACCCTTTGAGGTGGCCACGTGTCTCCTTTGATACCCCTTAACCGTGGTTCTGATTTACCCACCCCTAGGGTTCACTAACTCATCCTTGGTTCTTATAAAAAATATTAATTCAATTTTCTTAATATTTTAAAACTGTTTTTAGGGTTTTTAGTGTTTTTTAATATTAAAAAATAGAATTAATATTTATTTCTAAAAACCAAGAATGGGTGGGTGAAACTGAACCACAGTTAAGGGGTGTCAAAGGGGACACGTGGCTACCTAAAAGGGTGATAACCAGATTTGCCAAATCCGGTTATCACCGTAGAGGATTTGACTCCCTATTAATCGAGGTTAAAAATGACAACTGTTAACTTCTAGGTATGATTGAACTCACCCCAAACTCTATCGCAATTGACTGTAATTCGACCTCACACATGATAAATATATTGTACTGAACAATAACAATGGTCCGCTCTTCGCCCTTCAAAGCCCTTTTCAATCGTCCATGAGCTCAAGTTAAATTTTGATTTTTTTAATATGTGGTTAAATATTTTTAAATATGTGTTTTTTTTTTAAATCAATGGTAAATGAGTAAACGTGGGGGTGAGTGAATTTTAGCTTGAGTTAAAGAGAATTAATAGGAGACATGTGGCAGAAAAGGGGGCCTGAGACGCCTCCCTTTGCTTCTCAGTTCAAGGAGGTGAATATTTTTCATGCACAAAAAAAATTAAAAAAAAAAAATATATATATATATATATATATACTGATTCGGGATGTATTTCTCTAAGAGTAGTGATTAGTAGTCCGCTATATATCTTACTGTCGTATCCTCGTGTCCCTTCTAACACCCCTTTAACCCTAATTAAACTTAACTAAGTTGGAGTTAAAATGTTTCTTTATATTTCTAAAAATGGTAATGCGTAACTTATTGCTACATTTGACTATGTGCAATCTCATTGGTTCATGCCCCTCTTCTTGAGAAAAGTATAGATATGGGCTCCGAAATTTGAAATAATCCGGATATGGGCTCCATTTTTGGGGACTTATTTTTGTAGGCTCCCACGCATGGGAGCCTACAGCATGTGTTGCCCTTTCTTATTTTCTCCCCAAAATACCCTTGCCTTGTGAACCTTGCTTTCTTCCCCAACTGAAGCCCTTGGTTACCTTGTTATCCGAAACCTTTCAAATCTTTCAAACCCCAAATCTGTAACCCTGCAAATCATTCCCCAAAATAAAACTCTTGGTTACCATATCATCCGAAGCTCTACGGGTATCATATTGAAGAAGAAGAAAAAAAAAAAAAATGTTTTATACGTTTTTGATCCATTTTCGATGGTTACAGTGGTCATTTTCGATTTTTTCTGGGGTTTTATGCTTATTTTCGGGATATTCTGTTATTACATTGCATTTTCGATGGTTTTGTGCTTATTTTCAATGAATTTGCGCTCATTTTCAGTGATTTTCTGTTATTACAGTGCCTATTTTCGAAGGTTTCCTGTTATTACAATGTATTTTCGGTGGTTTTGTCCTTATTACAGAAAACCACCGAAAATAAACACAAAACGATCGAAAAAGCCTTGTAATATCGAAAATGCATTATAATAACAGAAAACACCTGAAAATGGGCACTGTAATAACAGAAAACCACCGAAAATGAGCGCAAATCCATCGAAAGTAAGCACAAAACCATCGAAAATGCACTGTAATAATAGAAAACCACCGAAAATATGAACAAAACCATCGAACTTGAGCACTATAATCATCAAAAATAAACTGTAGTAACAGAAAATCCCAAAAATAAGCACAATACCCTAGAAAATATAAAAAATGACCACTATAACCATAAAAAATGGATCAAAAACGTATAAAACACTTTTCTTCTTCTTCTTCAAAAGGGTTTTGGATGAAGCAGAAGAGTTTTAACTCAGTTTGTGTTTGATAATTCAGTTTCTTCTTTAGTTTGTGTTTGATCAAAAATGTATAAACCCTTTAAGTTCAATGGTTTTGTTCTCCTTTTCGGTGGTTTCTTATTATTACAATGCATTTTTGATGGTTTTATGTTTATTTTCGATGGATTTGTGCTCATTTTCGGTAGTTTTCTGTTATTAAAATGCTCATTTTCAGGGTTTTCTGTTATTATAATGCATTTTTGATATTACAATGTTTTTTTGATGGTTTTGTGCTAATTTTCGGTGGTTTTCTATTATTATAATACATTTTCGATGATTTTGTGCTTACTTTCGGTGGATTTGTGCTCATTTTGGTGGTTTTTTACTGTTACAGTGCCTATTTTTGGAGGGTTTCTGTTATTATAGTGCATTTTTAGATATTACAATGCTTTTTCGATGATTTTGCACTAATTTTCGGTGGTTTTCTGTTATTATAGTGCTCATTTTCGATGGTTTTTTGTAATAATAGAAAACCACTGAAAATGAACACAAAACTATTGAAAAAATACTGTAATATCGAAAATGCATTATAATAACAGAAAACCCCCGAAAATATGCACTATAATAACAGAAAACCACTGAAAATATGAACAAAACCATCGAACTTGAACACTGTAACCATCGAAAAAAAACTGTAATAAAAGAAAATCTTGAAAATAAGTACAAAACCCTAGAAAAAATCGAAAATGACCACTGTAACCATTGAAAATTGATCAAAAACGTATAAAACATTTTTCTTCTTCTTCTTCTTCTTCTTCAAAAGGATTTCGGATGAAACAGAAAGGTTTAGCTCAGTTTGTGTTGAAGAGTTTCAGATGAAGCAGAAATGTTTAGCTCAGTTGCAACGAAAGGGAAAGCTTGAGTTGAGTTCAGTTTGTGTTGAAGACTTGAAGGCTCGCACGGTGTTGAAGGGGTCTCTGAACAGAGATTAGGATATTTTGGAGAGAAAAAAAGAATGGAAAGCACGTGCTATACTAAAAACACTGTAGAAGCCTATAGAAATAACTCCTTAAAAATGAAGCCCATTTTCAGATTATTTTATAATTGAGAGCCCATATCCATACTTTCCTCCTCTTTTTACCACACATTAATTGTGGTTAAGATTCACTCATTTTTAGGGTTAAGCAATCTATCATTGGCTTTGAAAAAACTAAAAAATATTGATCTTAATTTTTTTTTTTTTTTAGAATAGTGATAGGCGGACCCATGAAATCCATTTCCAAACTTAAGACACCACTTCATTGGAAATGAATTTCATGGGTACGTTAACTATTTTCCTTTTTTTTAAATACTTAATTATAATTAAAAGAATATTAAAAAGGACATGTAGGCCATAACAGTTGACTACATAGTCCGATACGTGGTGTGCTAATCAATGCCCTTCTAAAAGAAAAGGAAACATTGTGAATTAATTAACCCTAGTGAAACTTAACCACAGTGGTTTGTGTTAAAAAATGGGGGTGGACCAATGATGACCTTTCAACCAAAAAAAATGATGACCTTCATTTCGTTATATAATGGCAATGCATGTTAAGTATTTTCCTTTGTCTAAGAAATTAAATCACAGCCAATATTTTCCTTTGTCTAAAAAATCAAGTCACAGCCAATTGTGGTTGAACTCAGGAGAGTTCAAATCACAGCCATTCCGCTAATTTTTTTTATTTTTTTTTTAACATTTGTCATTTCTATCATTAGAGAAAGAGCCTTAACCAAAAAAAAAAACCAGCCAACCGGTGATTGAACTTTGGAAGCATTCAATCGTAACCACAGCTCAACACGTGTCCTTATTAATATTTATTAACTATGATTAAGATTCACAAACCCTAAGTTCAACAATTTAACCTTAGTTCTTAAAAAAATATTAAAAATATTAACTTTTAAGGTTTAAAGTTCTTAACTAGAGTTAAATATGTTTTTAATTATTTTAAAAAAAAACCCAGGTTAAATTATTAAACCTTAAGAATTAGTTAATTTTAACCAAAGTTACGTGTTAACCCATGGCTGTAATTGAACTCTCCTAAATTCAATCGCAATTGGCTGTGATTGGATTTTTTAGACAAAAGAAAAGGGGTTTTTGCATACCAACTGCTAGGTTCTTCCTAGTTTACAAATACACTCTTATGTGTAACTTTTTTGCAAATCAACTTATAGTTTTTCAATAGTTACCCAAACAACCTCAAACCTCACTTCCGTTAGACTTTTATTTGAAATTGTTACGAAAATGACTATTATGCCCTTAACATATTTCATGACTTCACAAATTCCCTTTAACTGCTCTTAAACCATAGTTAATAAGTTTTGACCCATGTGGTTAATTTGTCTCCTTTTAACTCTTAACCATGGTTAAGATTCACTAACTCATAGGGTTAAATCATCTAACTTGAGTTTTTAGAAAAAAAATTAAAAAGTAACATGTCCCCTTTTAACTTCCTTTAATTGTGGTTACGATTCACTAATCCTTAGGGTTAAAGCATCTAACCTTGGTTTTTTTTTTAAAATTGAACATCTTTTTTAACTCCCTTTAATTGTGGTTAAGATTCACTAATCCTTAGGGTTAAAGCATCTATTAGAAAAACATTTTAAAAAAGTAATGTGTCCCCTTTTAACTCCCTTTAACTATGGTTAAAAATCACTAACCCTTAGGATTAAATCATCTAACCTTGGTTTAAAAATAAAATAAAATTAACGTGTCACATTTTAACTTCCTTTAAATGTGGTTATTGCAAACTAGTGAATCTTAAGTGATCGATTACAATCATTACCTCGTTACTATACTAATTCCGAAGAATAGTAGCAAGTAGTGAGAGTGTCGAATCATGAAGATTGCGCTGGTTATACTCCTTAATTTCAAATATGAATTTTTTTTTATATAAATGTGCGCCAATGGATTTGAGTTGTTGATTCAAAGTCCTAAAATTATTTTAAATATTTAAAACAAATAAAAATGATTAAGAATTTGGATAGAGAAATCTAGGATATCGAATCCACCTCTAACCTCCTAATGTTCATTTACTAAATTCAATCTACAGGTTAGTATTTGTAATTGATCTCGAATAATTGTGACTACAAGCCTCAATTAAATTCATTGAAAAGTTTAAGTATTTGAATCTTGTGTATCATCTATCTTTGGTTGGTACAGATTGTCCACATTATGTAAACTAACTTAGGGTTATGGTCACAATCCATCTTTCATATGCATAAATCATCCTAAAATTCTCATACTTAAACATAAAGCTCTATTGCATACCATTCATGCATAAAATCATAAAAATTATGCTTAAATCGAATTCAATAAAAAAGAGAAATAATTCCTAAGACAAGAAATAACTCTATTGAATATCGAAACTTTACTTTAAACTCGATTACCAAAGTAATCCTCAAAGTATGCAATTGTTCATTACAAATAACAAAACCCTAGAAATAAATACAGGAATCAACAATACTTAGCTAGGGTTTCATCGAACCTAGATGAGAGCTTAGTTGCTCATGATGGAAGGAATGATCGCCATGAATAATGAAGACTCCTTGATCTCCATGATCCCCATGCTCTTCCCCGGTGAGTTTTCCTCTGCAATTCCCTAACCCTAGGCAAGGCCTTAGGGTCTTCTATTTATAGGCTTCCAAAAATCTCTTTAGGATTCAATTTCTCAAGTCGTACACATATCCCGATGTGTCAAAATCAGAACACTGATCAATCAGAGGAGTAAGTACCGATCGATCGGACTGTTGGGCCCAATCGATCAGGTTGCCTGTTGGTTGCTCCCTTTGTCTTCTTTGGCGTGTTTAACTTATCTGAAACTCATCCAGCTTCTTTACTTGGAGTAAATCTTTAACATTATTTTCTTTTAGTCTCAAATACCTGAAATAGAAGAACAATACCAAGTGAAGCATAATAGGAACAAAAAGAAAATTTAAATACATAACAAGTATAGTTTTGAGGTGTGTAATTGTGTACAATTATGCCCGATCATTAATCACAATTAAAGAAAGTTAAAAGAGGACACATTATTTTTTAATTTTTTTTCTAAAATCTAAGGTTAAATGTTTTAACCTCAAGGGTTAGTGAAACTTAACCATGATTGAGAGTTAAAACGAGACAAATTAGCCATAGGGGTCAGAACTTATTAACCATGATTTAAGAGCAGTTAAATGGAATTTGTGAAGTCATGAAATATGTTAAGGGCATAATAGTCATTTTCGTACCAATTTCAAACAAAAGTTTAATGGAAGTGAGGTTCGAGGTTGTTTGGCTAACTGTTGCAAAACTATGAGTTAATTCGTAAAAAAGTTACACATAACAGTGTATTTGCAAACTAGGAAGAACCTAGCAGCTGGTATGCAAAAAACCATTTTCTTTTGTCTAAAAGTCAAATCACAGCCAATTACGATTGAACTCGGGAGAGTTCAATTACAACCACAGGTCAACATGTAACTATGGTTAAAATTAACAAATTCTTAAGATTTAATAATTTAACCTGGGTTTTTAGAAAAAATAATTAAAAACATATTTAACTCTAGCTAAGAACTTTAAACCTTTAAGGTTAATATTTTTAATATTTTTTTTAAGAACTAAGGTTAAATCGTTGAAATTAAGGGTTTGTGAATCTTAACCATAGTTAATAAATATTAATAAGGACACATGTTGAGCTACGGTTACGATTGAACGCTTCCAAAGTTCAATCGCGCCATTGGTTGGTTTTTTTTTTGTTAAGGCTCTTTCTCTAATGATAGAAATGACTAATAATAATAATAATAATAAAAAACAGTTTAAATATAAAGATGAGCTCTAAATCATGCGGAGCTCCCTTTTTACATTACCGGGTAGCAAATTTGTAATAAATAAGGAGCTCCGTATGATGCAGAGCTCCGACTGAAAATTAATCTCAAAAAAATATTAGTGGATATATTTCAATTAAATTTTGACGGCTTGAAAATGATGAAGATATTAGAAAGAAATGGCGGGTTAATGCATGCAAAAGATGCCCTTGTGCGGATAGACGCGTGCGAGCCATGTGTATTTTAAATTTTTGACGGTACAGATATAAGTATTCCGATTTCCGACATATTTCACACGCGAGTGGAGGAGAATATAAAGCAGTTCTCGAATTATAACGCGCTCCAAAGATCGAAGAGAAATGACATTATTTCAGCCAACGATAGTGAGGGAGCGTCATGTCCTTCTTAACTTCTTTTTAACCCTAGTTAAGTTTAATTAAATTATTTTTATTTTTTATGTGTTTTTAAGGACGGTGATTAGCACACCAATGCATTCTAATGCCATGGCCACGTGTTTCTTTTAACATTCCTTTAATTATGGTTAAATTTAAGTAAAATAAAGTTCATATTTTTGTGTTTTTCTTTTTAAATATTAAGGTTAAAGTCCTTAATGTTAAGAGTGAGTGAATCTTAATTACAATTAGGAGAAAATACACATAGACCCCCCTTAGGTTTAAGAAAATACACTTAGATATCCTTATTTTTCAAAATATTGACACTTACACCCTTCCACAATCAATTGATGGAATGAAGATGTCTGTGATAAAATGGTATGAACTACCAAAAATACCATCTAAAGTTGTCATTTTCTATTTTTCTTATATACGAAATTTTCCAATGCTTTTTAAATGAAATCAAATCCTTTAGGGTGACCACGTGTCCATTTTGACACCCCTTGTGGTTGCCACATGTCCTTTTTGACACCCCTTGAGGTGGCCACGTGTCCTTCTTGACACCTCTTGAGGTGGCCATGTGTCCTTTTTGACACCCCTTAAATAAATAGGGTTAGATTCACCCACCCCAATGATTCACCCGCCCATTCTTGGTTTTTTTTTTTTCTAAATATTAATTTTTAAAAAATTTAATAATTGTTTTAAAGACTTTTTTAATATTGAAATATTTTAAAAAAGAATTAATATTTTAAAAAAAAAAAACCAAAGATTGGCAGGTGAACACTTGAGGTTGCCGGGTGTCCTTTTTGACAACCATTAAATGGGGTTAGATTCATCCCCTTAGGGTTCACCTGCCCATCCTTAGTTTTTTTTTTTTAATATTAATTATTTTTAAAAATATTTTAATATTAAAAAAGTCTTTAAAAAAATTATTAATTTCTTAAAAAAGAATTAATATTTAGAAAAAAAAACCAAGAATGGGCAGGTGAACCATAGGGGTGGGTGAATCTAACCCATTTAAGGGGTGTCAAAAAGGACACGTGGCTACTTCAAGAGGTGTCAAGAAGGACACGTGGCCACCTCAAGGGGTGTCAAAAAGGACATGTGGCTACCTCAAGGGGTGTCAAGGACATGTGGTCATCACAAGGGGTGTCAAAAAGGATACGTGGCCACCCTAGAGGATTTGATTTCATTTAAAAATGAAGGGAAAATTTCGTATATAAGAAAATGGAAAATGACAATTTTAGAAGATATTTTTGGTAGTTCATACCATTTTCTCCCATGACATAACCAATGGTTAACTGATGGAAGGGGTGCAAATGTTAATATTTTGAAAAGTATGGGTACTTAATGTATTTTCTGAAACTTGAGGGGTCTATGTGTATTTTCGTCAAACCTCGGGGGTGTAAGTGTCTTTTCTCCTTACAATTAAATGTATAGTAAAAAGAGAGGCCCATACCAATGAGAACTGCACATTAGACTACATAGTCCAATGTGGTTGTACGGTAAGCATTTCTTTTTTCTAAAATGGAAGAAGAATAAATCCTAGGATTAGTGAATCTTAATCATAGCTGGTGAGTGTTTAAAAGGACGATGTGACAGTGAACTTGAAAGCTGACTATACGGTTGTTGGTGGATGCTAAAAATAGAAAGGTTTCAGAGTAAAACTAGCATTCCTCGCAATTGAAATATGCTTAGGGAACTAGCACTCAATAAACCTCCCCCTCTTGTGTGAGTGGTAGGAGTGTGGCCTTCCAAGGGTGGAGGTCTGAGGATCTAATCCCCCAAGGGTAAGGGTTGCAAGAGCCTCAATGCCCCAACTAACTACTAACCGGCTGACTCTACTGACGTAGGTAAATGATATCTACCCTTGTGGGGCCCTCAAAAAAAAAAACTAGCACTCAATGATGTAAAGCTTGCAAAATGTAATAGGGACCACAAACCCTTGTTTAAGTCATGCCCTTTTGAAGTGATTATATAACCCTTATGGTATCTTAGCGGTTACCTTAGGCATGATGTGTGTATTTAAATTACCCCTTCGACCCAATCTATATATATATATATGTGTGTGTGTGTGTGTGTGTGTAAAGGGTAGGATATGCTTCATAAGAAATTTCGACGACTTGGAAATGATGACAATTATTTAGTAATGGCAGTTTATTGTGGGGGAAATTACCTCATCTTAGCTATGAATCCAGGTGCTCCAAGCTGGTTGGTTGAAGAAGAAGATTTGTTGGAGTGAGGTCGTCCGACCTGGAAAGATACTCTGAAGCTTAAGTCAGTATAGGACTCAGAGAGAGAAAAATCAATCTTAGTTCATTGTTTCTTCGAGATCAGAAAGTAGTCCCCCTTTTGTCTTCATTAATCTGCTTATTTATAGGTATATATTTGTCCAAATGTAATTGCATCGAATTGTGATTATGCATGTTAGTTAGTCTATTGACAGCTCTTGATATGGTTCACAAGGTGCAGTTTACGTGTTACATTTACAACCATTTTGTATTGAAAGAGATAATAATTAGTTATACATGTTCTAGTTGCATGTCAACAAGCTATCGATTCTTATTAATTCATAGTTGGATGGTTTGTCTAAACCAATGTTACCTGGTTCGCTGGTTCGCTCGGTTCGAATTCGGGTTCGTAATTCGCTACTCTAGAGTGAACCCGGTTCGCTAGGGGTAGGATTAGCCAGTTCGTTTCTCGATTCGCTTAAGTTCTTTACTCGGTTCGTTTTGGTTCTTTAGCTTAATTCGCTTATATATATATATATATATATTTTTTTTTTTTTTGGATATAAGAGAAATGTGAGACCGTGAACTTCTCTGCAACTCTGCATAATACAGTGCTTTTCAAATCAACCATTAATACTTTAGAAAATTTCTTTGAGTGTAGCTGAAGGCCATTCGTACCCACTATTAATACTAGTACCCACTATTAGAACTAGTGGTACTATCCATTGGTGGAAAGTCAAAACTACTCAGTACCTTGTCTGCATAATACAGTGCTTAATGGTTGATTTGAAAAGGGAATTTCAAAGTGGGTAAGAGTCACATCACATGAACTTACAAAAGTGGAGTAATTCGCCAAAATTAACAAACCAGCACGAACCGAACTGCAAACTGGTTTGCTTTGAACCAGTTCGCGGTTCACCTTATTGGCCACCGAACTAGGTAACTCTGGTCTAAACACTTGGGGTGATGCGTAAGTCGGTCTTAAGGACTGCCTAATTTGTCTTATTCTTGGTTTGTCACATATGAGTTGTCGTGTACTGAATTATCGTTTATGAATAAACAATGAGCTAAATGTGGGCGGCATCGGGCTGATGTGCGAGGGTGAAGATTAGGACAAGATCAAGCTAATGAACTAAGAAGAGGGTCAGACTGGTTTGTTTAGGTGACAAATAGTAAGACGACATCGAGCTACTAAACTGGGGTTAAGATAGACACATCGGGATAACATTAGGATGGGATCGAGCTAGGGGTGTCAACGAGCCGAGCATGCTCGTGAGCCAGCTCGGCTCAACGCTAAATAAACCGAGCTTGAGCTTTTGCTTTGGGCTCGTAACGAGCCATAAAAGTGAGCTTGGAAAATTAACGAGTCGAGCATGAACAATAGGTGGCTCGGCTTAGCTCGATTGAATTTATATAATGCCCTTTAAAAGTTAAATTTATATTATATATTTAGCATATTTTTTTTTTATAAGATATATTTAACATATATATGTCAGTTATACATAGTTATACATGGAGACTTGCTGGGTTGTAACCAGGTTTCCTTTGGATTTTTTGTTTGATGATATGGTTTTCTTTTTATTTTAAAATGCAGCCATTTTGTATACGTTTAGATTGCTAAAACTCTTGAATTTAGTGCTTATCTCAAAAAAAATATATAGTGTTTATCGAGCCAACTCGAACTCAATGGATTGTTGATGAGCTGAGCTCAAGCTGACCTTTCTGAGCTCGAGCCGAGCTTGAGCAACTGTAAAATTCCAACGAGCCGAGCACTAGCAGTGCCCAGTTCGGCTCATTTGACACCCCTAGATCGAGATGTTGATCTTTGATCAAGACATGATCAGGCGGTGAAGATTACAACTGATCTGCCCACTTGAGTTTCTAACTTGTTATGTGCTTCCTATCATTAGCCATCAATAGTTCAATCCCATAGCTAGACTTCCCCATCACAATACTACATCGTGCGAGTTCTAAAGACCACATCATGCGGCTAAGGATCTTTACACATATTCCAACTGTGTTTAAACATGAGATCATTCACTTTTCTATGACTAGGAAATTACCGTTAATGAATCATGTTGATAACAACTTACCTTCAAGTAGAAGAAGGTAGGGGTGATATCGAGCCGAGTAGTGGTGTGTTCATGCTTGTTCATTTATTAAACAAGCTCATAAATCATGTTCAATTTGACTCGTTTTTTAAATATAAATAAGCTCAGAAATCATGTTCAAGTTTGACTCATTTATTAAATATAAATAAATAAGTTTGGGCTTTACTAGCCGAACTCGAGTAGTTCACGAACAACTTGTTTTATTGGATATAGCTATCTATATTAGATAAAAAATTGTTTTATTAGATATAGCTATCTATATTAGATAAAAAATTCACTTTATTGTCCTAGGCAAATGTATTTTTATTATATAAAATACATTAAATATTATTAATCTTTACTACTATATTATACATATACTAAATTTTAATATTTAAATGAAATAAGTATATTTTAAATATTTTAATAGGTTAATATGTATATATAATCGAAACGAACTTTTATCGAGCTGAGTAGGAGTGTGTTCAAGTTCGGCTCGTGTACTAAACGAGTTTGAAAACGGTGTTCAAGCTCGACTCGTTTATTAAATAAACGAACGAACTTTTAACGAGATCAGTTCATGGCTTGCATCATTATGCATATTATGTATTATGTATAAAGTACACCTATATCATCATGTATTTGTGCAAACCACATATGTGAAGAATCTTACCTGACCTTGTAATTGTGGCTATGTAATTGTCGTGCTCTCTTCATCAGTTGATTAGAGCATCATGTGTTGTTCTTGAGTTCCTGTTCTAACTCTGGTTTTACTGATAAAAAATACCCATTGTTTTCGGCCCGGATTAGGCCTTGGACCGGTAGAGTGGCCGGTTCCTAGTTCGACCGATTCAACCGGTCAAGTTCAACCGTATACTTTTTTGGTAAAAAATCTAATTTTTTTTCCCATTTTCCTTGGGTCTGGTCGAATCTGATTGATTTTCAACCGGTTTTACCACCAGTTCCGACCGGTTCTTAAAGAGTTACGATTTTTGGATAATTTTGGGAACCGATGAAGGGACCGGGTTTCCGGTTCGACGGATCGATCTGATCCCGTTTTGATAACAGTGGAATAACCTCACCTCGAAGAAGATAATCATTCCCCTTTTGTTTTGTTTGTTCAGAGATATATATCCTCTCTTGAGTCGGTTATCAAGGTTTGTCATTATTAGACTTTGGTCCTTTAGCATTTTATTTGCTTTTATCCTTTCGTAACTTTTACCCATGTAAATTGCAATTTTATCCCACACTTATGCATGCATAATCATCTTTGCGGCTAGATATGGACGATGTGTACGCATGGGGCGTGAGTCTTATGGTCATGGAGTTCGGATCACAGTGAATAAAAAAAAATAATCAAAATAGGCGGTGGATCGCCCGCTCTGATACCAATATTAATTAGCATGAATCAAGAATTTGATTGGATCAGATTAGGTTTTATCTTGAAGTTAATGTAATTTCTATATAAACC
This sequence comes from Tetracentron sinense, assembly GCA_015143295.1. Lineage (NCBI taxonomy): Eukaryota > Viridiplantae > Streptophyta > Magnoliopsida > Trochodendrales > Trochodendraceae > Tetracentron > Tetracentron sinense. The sequence continues at coordinate 18,384,972 of CM026561.1, forward strand.
CTATTAGGTTGTGTTCGTTTGAGGTGATTATGGAGGAAAGTGGGTGAATGTGAAAGAAAACCTAATTTTCACCTTGTTCGATTTAAGGGATTGTGAGAGAAAGTGAAAGCTCAACTTTCTCTATGCTGTACTTTCTCTCATTTTCACCCAAAACTTATTCTACCAAATTGAAGGAATTGTGAGAGAAAGTGAAGTAAAAACCTCATTATTTAAATTTTACCATTTTGCATGATTATATTCTTAAAGAGAGTAAAGGGTAATTTTAGAAAAAATTATATTTTTCCCTAATACTTTTCTCTCAAACCAAACACACAAGAGAAATTATACAATTCATTTACTTTACTTTACTTTCTTTTCTCCCACCCCTTTACCCCTCAACCGAACACTCTTAGAGGTTAGTGTAATAACTTAAGAATTCTTGAGTTATTACACTAACTTCTAATAGAGTTTATATAGATATTACATTGACCTCAAGATAGAAACCTAATCTAATCAAATCTTAAGTAAATCCTTGATTGATGCTAATTAATATTATCTATGAGAAGTTGTATATCTCATAGATATTAGATCATTATTTCTCTAACATGGTATTTATTTAATAAGTTAATCGTGCCCACTTTAAAAGATAAAAAATTCGCGTGCAGGTAAAGTGTGGACCTGCCTTTATTTTGAATGCAGTATATTAAATTTGAGTGCGGTCCAATATAAGGTTCTCATTGGAATGGATCAAGATTTGGATTTTAGTAGGGATAAGATTCGACTAAGAGTTATCTAGTCTATTACTATATTTATTAAAGAAAGAGAGGTTTTAGCTTTATTAAACTTTTTCGTACGGCATCCTTTGATTTTATTTATGTTAAGTCCCCCATTGTACTCCATGTTTCACCTGCCCACTCTTCTGCTTTCTATAATAACCTATTAAAAAGATGGTAACATGGCGGGGCCAGGGACTCCCAAGTTTTTTTTTTTTTGGATATTGTAGGTTTATTTTTATTTTTTTTAAAAGACATAATATCTAAATTTTGTATATAATGGCTCCCAAATACAATTTTGTAATTTATTCATATGTATAATATAAAGAGATTGATTTCATGTGTCACTTTTAACCCCAGTTATGAATTGTTAACTGAGTTAAATTTTTTTTAAAAAACCAAGGATAGATGTATGAACCCTAAGGGTGAGTGAATTTTAACCACAGTTAATGAGTGTTAAAAAGGACACATATCAAGTAGGGGAGGCACACGTCCCACCTGGTAGAACACACGTGGGAAAAAATAATCCCCATAATATAAAAATATGAAATTATAGTTAATTTTAAAGTGATGAGGGGTCTTCTTCTAAGCTGACCGTAGTGTACCTATGTCCTTTTTCACACATCTTTAACCATGATTAAGCTTAAGTAAATTAAAATTAATAATTTAAAAAAAAAAAAAAAAACCATGATTAGATTGCTTAACCCTATGGAGTGAGTGAATCCTAACTACAGTTGATGGCTGGTAAATAGGGGCATAGACCAATGAGATCACAGAGTGAGCTTCTAAGCTGACCCTTGGGTCCATTTTCCATTTCCTTTTATTTTATTTATTTAATGACTCTATCAAAAAAATAGGGCCCTTGTTTCTTTTTGTTTTTGGACCTAGATTGGAATGCAACATTAACAAATTTTATGACCACGATAGTACCGTTACTGTAAAAAAGAAAAAGAAAAAAATTCTCGTGGGCATAACCCTAAGACCCAAGGCCCCATTCTCCAACCCCATTAATTTTTTTGATATATGTACTTCGGCCTCCCCAAGGAAAAATTCCTTCCTCCGCCTCGACACCTAAGTTTTTCATCGAACTTCTTTTATATCTACTAGCGGGTGGCACGTGCGATGCACATGAGAGCGAGGGGAAGGAGTTAACCACAGTTAATAAGAGTTAAAAGAGACACGTGTTAACCCACATGTGCGATTGAACTCGCTAGTGGCACGTGCAATGCACGAGAGAGCGAGGGGAAGGAGTTAACCACAGTTAATAGGAGTTAAAAGGGACACTTGTTAACCCACTGGTGCGATTGAACTCTCCCCGAGTTCAATCGCGATTGGCTGTGATTCTAAATAGATAGATGAGCAAAGGTTAGTTTGGGAATTAAAGCAAAACAATCAAAGGCAAGGGGTAGTTTGGAAATTAAAGTAAAACATTAGATCAACGTTTTGTTTTTATATAAGGGTAGTTTGGGAATTTCGGAAAAATCTACGCATGCCTCTGGCATTATAATAGTAAAGATTAATTCAAAAATTGTATTGAACAACATTAGTTATGCACGATCGTGAATAGATAAATAAACTCTCTACTCTTTTCTCAATTTCCAAAAAATTTTATAAATTTTCTTTGTTATTTTTGTAATAATCCCAAATCGTTACGTGATTAAAAAAAAGAAATTAAATAGAAAAGTGAAGAAGATTATTAAAGGAAAATTCAGATTGTTGTTCTCATTCCAGAGAGAACAACACTTCCTACAACTCTCAATTGAGAGGCTTGAATATTCTTCATTGAGTTTTAAAAGAACCAATTATAGTCTTTTATATAAATATTTTCCAACTTTCCTATTAACATAATTAGTAATAATATATTTATTAGAAATTACTTTCTAATTAGCCTAACAATCTACTAGAAAATAATATTTAATAATAATCATTCTTAATGAATGAAGATTCTTATTCAACTAGGACTCTCTTAGCAATAAGGTTATTACAAATTAAGGCTGCCAAAGTCATCTTACCTCTGCTATATTTTCTATTGCAATATTATTTTCTTTTCTCACAAAGTCATCTTAGGTCTTTTTTCTTCTCAATTATCCTTCCCAATATTTTACTTGCTTTTTTTTTGTTAACTCAACAACACCACTGGGCGATATTTTACTTGCTATGTAAATATGTTTGTCTCCATATTGTTTTGCTTTTTTCGTTTACTTTTCTCCTTCCTTTCTAGGTTTGAACAATAAGATGGTCTATAATTTTCTTTTTGTAAATTAATTTAAATTATAACTTAATTTTCTTACATCCCAAAAAGACTATTTCACGAGAATTTTTCCCATAGCCCAAATGGGTACAAGAAAATTAACTTTATTTTATTTTATTCTCCTTTCTTTTACTTTCCTCTTTGTTTCTCGGTTTAAACAGCAAGTGATCTATAAATTTAATATTTTTTATAATGTAATTCTCTTGCATACCAAGAATAGAAAACCTATTTTCACGAGAATTTTTCTCACAATCCAAAGGAGTAAGAGAAAATCAACTTTATTTTATTCTCTTTTCTTTAGTAGTTTCTTTTATTATGCACATTTTATCGGTAACCAAATGGGCCCATAAACCTTTTTTACAATTTTCTTGATTGGATTTTTTTAATTTCTTACTCCAATCATCTCCATTTTCTTTTCTCAAATAATATTTTTCAATACTTGATTGCTTTTCTTTTATTATTATTTTTGAAATTCGGGGTATCCCCAACCCTTTGGGTCAGCACTAATCCCCGAGGGTGTGACGTGAGCCCGCAACCCGCCACACCAGGTAAGTCCGGGTAAACCCGTGTGGGACTAGCCCCAAAGAGGGAGTGAGAAATGGAACCTAGGACCTCTCACTTGGGGAAAGGCCAAGGAACCACTGGTCCACCCCTTTGGGGTATCTTTTCTTTTATTATTGATGGTCTAGTTAATATTCGACCTTATGTATCTTCTGGATGTCCTTTTTTTTTTTTTTTTTAAGGCTCAGGGGATTCTCTCAAGTTCAACTTGAGAGAATCTCTCAAGTTTGAACCCCTAGAGGTCACCACGTGTCTCTTTTGACACCCCTTAACCATGGGTAAGGTTCACCCACCCCTAGGGTTCACTCACCCATCCTTGGTTTTTTTTATTTTATATTAATTATTATTTTTTTAATTAAAAAAAACCGTTTTTAGAGTTTTTTAATATTAAAAACAGTTTTTTAATTTAAAAAAATAATAATTAATATTTAAAAAATTAAAACAAGGATGGGTGAGTGAACCCTAGGGGTGGGTGAACCTTACCCATGGTTAAGGGGTGTCAAAGGAGACACGTGGCGACCTCTAGGGCTTCAAACTTGAGAGAATCCTGGGCCTTTTTTTAATCTCTCCACTTCATCTTTCTTATATTTGCCATACAATACTTCTCATGTCTAAAGCTTCCATACCTCATATGATGTATTACTATATGACTATTATCTATTCTTTTTCGTTTTTCTTGGATCAGTACTTTAATTTTCATGTCCGCAACCTTAATTTTTTGTATACAAGCAACCACTAAAATTAGCTCCAAATCCCTATTTTTAAATATTTCTAGTAATTTTTTTACAATTTTTTTCACTCCTCTTATATGGGTCTTAGCTAAAATAAAGAGTGGAATTGGAACAATTATTCAACCCTTTCATTAGAAGAATGAAGAAACTTTGATGCATAGTTTTTTTTTTTCCAAGTTCTTGCGTTTTTTCATTTCCAGCTGTAGAATACCTAGGGGTGTCAACGGGCTGGGCTGGACTAGGCTTGGGCCAATTCCTATTATGACCTGTTTAATAAACGGGCTGAATAGGTAGGCCCAAGCCCACCCTATAATAATCATTAATCGAGCTGAGCCGGGCTTGGGCCTTTGTGAACTTAGGCGGGTTAATTTTAATTGGGCCTCAAACAGACTTGGACAGGCCTAAAAGTTTTGATGGGCGTGATGGCCTTAGACAGGATAAGGTGAATTGACAATAATCTTTCATATTTGGGCAAATATGGGCCAATATATGATTGGGCCAATTTCGATACAGGTAGTAGAGAATTGCATATGTCTAATTTGAAGATGTCGAAGTATGTGTAAATTACTCATCACTTGCTTTCTCTTGATTCTTTATTGTTGCAAAAAAAAAGAAGTTCAAACAGAAACCCCACAATGGGAAGGAAAAAAAAAACAAAGAAAGAGGCCTCGGTCCCATATGCTTCTGCTGTAAGCAAAATACTCTAAGAGCTACCAATTGCTTTTTGTTTTTTGGTAACTCGGATGTCCCCACTCCCCAACCCTTTGGGTCAGGACTATTCTCCGAGGGTGCGACAGAGGCCCGCAATCTGCCACACCAGGTAAGTTCAGGAAAACCCGTGCGAGATAGCCCCAAAGCGGGAGCGAGTAGTCGAACGCAAGACCTTCTGCTTGCGGAGGTGTAAGTCCCGTGAACCACTGGTCCACCCATTTGGGGTACCACATTGCCTTGTTGATTTCAATAATGAGCAAATCTGAATATGGATGATATGAGTAGAATCGATCTCAAGTACTTGGATGATGAATCTGAGTGAGTGGGTCTTATTAAGTTGTAACGGTGATCTGGACTATTGTATATCATATCTCTGGGCCGCGTAATTAAGAGTCCACCAAGCTTCTCATCTGAAACTTGGAAGTCTGTTGTGTGGCAGCTGTACGTATGCCCTGATTATCATGAAACCACTAACCCCATGACTCAGTTCTTCCCTGAATTCAAGTTCTAATGTTAAAAAGCTACCAGCTCTGGAAGTCACCACCACTCACACCACTTAGAATCGTTTCTTGGAAGTGATTATTTGATTTCCTTCATAGTGGAGAAAGAGATATCACAGTCACAGAGTTTTTCAGTTGAGAGAGAGAGTTCACGCTTCACACCACAGTAGATAGAGAGAGTTCACAAGAATTACACCACACCACACCACAACACAACAGGGAGAGAGAGAGAGAGAGGCGAGGCCGCGAGGGAGAGGGACGAATGGGAAAGGGTTCACAAATCACAATTACTAATTTCCCCGTCTAAGGCCCTAATCAAGTTATTAGACTTCTCCAACAGTTGGTTCTAAAGGCATGATAGTAATTTAATAATAATAAAAAAAAAAGGGGACTTTGCTATGGAGACCTCCTTAGGGCCAAGAACACCGAGACCATGCTCTAAGAGCCCGGGATTTAAGGTGGGGCCCATTTCACATGGTAGGCCCCACCTGAAATCCCTTGCACTTAGAGGGTCTCAGAAGCTTTATCCAAAAAAAAAGGCAATATTTATATGAAGCCAAATCCTCTACGGTGATAACCGGATTTGGCAAATCCAGTTATCACCTCTTTGGTTACCACGTGTCTCCTTTCACACCCCTTAAGTGTGCTCTAAATTCACCCACCCATCCTTGGTTCTTAGAAAAATATTAATTCAGTTTTTAAATATTTTAATATTAAAAAAAACCTAAAAACAGTTTTTTTAATTTATAAAAAAGAATTAATATTTTTTTTCTAAAAACCAAGGATGGGTGGGTAAACCCAAGGGGTGGGTGAATCTTAACCACAGTTAAGTGGTGTCAAAGGGCACATGTGGCGACCTCAAGGGGTGATAACTGGATTTGCCAAATCCAGTTATGACCATAGAGGATTTGGCTTCTATGTGTATATGTTACAGTAAATGGGCCCGGCTGGCCCGATTAGAAGCCTACTACCAGGCCAACAGATATTTAGATCTAGGACCAAGCCCGGTCCAATTATCAAATAGGCTAGCCTGGCCCATCCCAGCCCGGCCTATTTATTAAACGGGCTTCACAAACACAATCGAACTGAGCTATAAACGGGTCGGGTTGAGCCGTGGGCCAGCCCAGTCCATTGACACCCCTAAGAAAACTCATAAAACTTGATTACATAAATCCAACAGTGATAACTCGACCTAACCCACATCAACTTGAGTTGAGCCCAGGTTAGGAAATGAGCACCTGGGTTGGCCTTGGGTTAGGTACCTAGGGGTAGGGTTGGGATGTGCCTTACATGCTCCATTAAGCTCTTAAGGTTAAGCTTGGGGGTGGCCCCTAATCCCGACCTAACCGGTCTAAGTATTACTCCTACATAATATAGGTCCATGCGTCCTGATTTACATTTACATTCGACTGAATTACGATCTAAATATATTTAGGGTGGTGCTACGTCCTCCCCACTATTTATTGATACACACCAAGTGAGAAACTCTGGTTAAACACCAAGAAATATATATATCTATATATATATATATACACTAAAATGCCCTCTCTCCACGTCTGTTTCAAAGTAGGAACCAAACCTCCCAACTCCTTGAGAAAGAATGGCAGCTAAGTGACTGAGCTTTCAATTTGGTTGGAGCTTTCAGAAAACAGAAAACCCGCAGTTAGCTTCTATCTCTTCATCTTCTTTTTTCAAAAGAGATGTTGTATCGATCAAAGTGAGCAACAAGGTCTCTTTCTTGTTTCCTCTCAAATCGCCATTAACAATTGGGTTAACACACAAGAAAGGGTTTGGAAGTACGGAGAATGGTAAGGATCAAGAGGGAAGAGGTTTGGTGTCAAGATCTAAATGATCAGGCTGCAAAGCCCCGGTGCAATTTTATCGATTTTTTCAATGACTACATGAATAGGAAATGTTTCAGAAGATGATTTTTCCCGTCATTTTATGTTATTTTTATTGTTTAATTAAAGATTTTTTAAAATTGGTGTATTCACTAGGACTTTGCTATTGAGACCCTAAAGGGCCGAGACCGTACATGATGCACTGATCTCAAAATTTCAAAAACGGATTTTTGAAAATTTGAGATCTGTGCATCGTGTACTGTCTCGGCCTTTGTGGTCTCACTAGCATTTTCCTATTCACTAAAAGTTGGGATGTGTGTAGCACACCTTATATTTATTGTTGTACATATAAAAATGCCATAATTTTGATTAGGTTATCTATCTATCTATTTACTATTATAAAACACAGTTAAGAGGAACCTCTTGATGCCACCTATACCTTTCTCTTGATGCCACCTAAGCCTACTCTTTATTTGTGAGGCCACATCATCTAACTAAAATAAATAAGTGGGACCTACCTCTCTCTCCTCTCCTCACTCCCACGAAAACTTCTCTTTAGATCTAACACGTTCTTTTTTCTATTTTTCACATGTATCTCTCATCCCATAGGTCATACGTTTCACTCTTGGACTCTTTTTCTACAAGTTAATGAGTTTTTTCAATTTTTTTTACAAAATGTGTCTTGCATTCAGTTTTGATTTGTTTTTCTCTCATTTAAGAGAGATGTTACAGAGGTTGTAGACGAGTTTAAAGGTACTGTGAGAAGAGATACGGGTGATAGGGAGAAGAGTTAGGAGACGTTTGTTACACTCCCCCTCATAACTTTTGAAACCATTACATTCTTAAATTTCTACTTGAACCTTTCTAGAGAGGTTCCTCCATATCTCTATCATCAATCCTATTCCACTTCTCTCTTTCTTTTTCCATGAAATCTCTTCTTTTCTCCCCCATGTTTTCATTAAAACCTTAACAAAAAGGCGTTTGCAAGATCGGGGTCCTAGGTGGCCAGGTAATCCAAATGGGAGAGAGGTTCCATGGCATGGATAACGGCATGGATACGGTGATGGTAGATGGTGATACCAAGGATAGTGACATTATGAGGACGGTTGGGGTCGGAGACAAGTGACAGTGATGAATGGACCAAATATCAGGCTGACATACTACTTCCATGAACTGAAATATGATTGGGCCGGTTGAAATTCTTAGATTTTGATTCTTTAGATGCAAAGCCAAAATTGCAGTTTCTCCGTCTTGATCCAAAATTGTGTTGTGCGTTTTTTTTGGAAATAATTTTTTTTATCAAGAATGTGAGCACCAATGGTCATTGCATCTAGGGTTTTAACCCTAACCGTGTCTCTTTCTACTAAATTTGATATTGATTTACAGAAGTTACTTTCTATGGCCTGAATTTCTGGGTAATAGTTCTGATACTTGAAACTCTTAAGTGTACGCCCGATAGGCCTACCTCCAAGTAGAGTCATCCTTTAATCATGTACAAAATGCCTCTTCTTATCGTAAAGATCAATTTGGAATGCCGGGCTGAAATGGACTTACTACGTGTTCATTGTATAACAACACTTTGATCATTATCCAATGGTGGTGCTTCATTGGTCCCGCCATATGATGTATGCCAATAAGGATTGCCTGCACCGCTGCAGTTGATGGGGGGCCGAGTGTACAAAGAAATCAATAAAAACTTAAATGGGATTGTAGCCTCTCACGGAAATTGTTTGCCATGAGTGGTGGTTATCTCATTGAATATTCCAAATATCTAAGAATCCAATACCTGGGCTAGCCATACTCTCAGCAATTAAAGGGACAAGGTTTAAAATTTGGTTGAAATTTCACAAGGTTTAAAATTTGGTTGAAATTTCACGAACGCGAAAATTTCAGTTTTGGACAACCCCACTGATATCGAAACTGGGTTTATTTCGGAAATCAGATTTCAGCCGAAATTTCGAAAATTTCGGGCGAAATTTCAGATTTCGAAGATTTCAGAATTTCGGCCGAAATCTGATTTTTTATTTTTAAATAATTTTTGTAAAAAAAATTTTAATTAAAATTCTAAAATATTTCAAAATTTTTATTGAAATTTCAAAAATTTATATATTAATTTTAAAAATAAAATAATAATATTTATATAAATATATAAAAATTTAATAAAATATTATTTTTTAATATATATATAAAATAAAATATTAATATTTCGAATTTCAAAATTTCGCCGAAATCCCGCAATTTTTCGGGATTTCAATTCGGGCTGGCTAGCTGAAATCGTCGACAATTTCGAAATTTCAAACCATGTAAAGCGATTGAACCCCATTAATGTGCTAGGCCTAGCTAGCCATTTGATCACAACCCAAGTCTATGTGCCACATTGATTTAAATTTAAATTGCCTATTATAAAATTAATTATTCTAAAATAAAAAAATATGAATAAGGATATTTTTTAATTTTAAAATATTTTTAAAGAGATTTGGTATTTTATGAGAAAATGACTTACGAGCTTTTTTAAATGTAAGTCATTTTCCAGAAAAGTGGTTCCTTTCCGTAAATCATTTTATTTACGGAATGTTTTACAAACAAACAAACACATATAATTAATATTTTCCACTAAATTAATTTGTTTTCCCCTATTTCATGTCGAAGCAAACGGAGCATAAGTAAATATTATGAAGAACAAAAAAAAAATTACATGTGCAATTTAATTTTGAAGATAATTAAAATTATTATTATTTTTTCAGATAAAAACAAGTATGTTATTACAAAATATTTTCTATCATGTCTTTTAATATTGTAATACATTTTTCCCTTTTAGCCTTCCCATGCATTGCACGGGGCTTCTTACTAGTTAATATAATCTATATTTATCTATTTATCTATTCTATACTAATACTATATGCCAGTTGGTGTCATGTGGCATACCTCAAATCTCTCGATTCTCTTTTTAGGTTGATGCCACGTGTCTCTTGACATTAAAACTCTCATTCATTTTATCCAATCAAATGATATCATTTCAATACTAATCAAACCACTAACCACATAATGATCCACTCCCTTTATCTCCCTTAAATTCTCCTCTCTCCACTCCCACGTCCCTTCTTCTATAATTAATTACCACCTTTCTTCTAGGGTTAATTAATGAGCCACGTTTCTACCTTTACCTTACAAATTTATTTCCCGCACACCTTTCACAGTTACCACTCTTGGAACAGTAATTTAAGGCAACTCATCATTACACTTCTCATTACATTTAACCACACACGTTTGACAGTTATCACTCTTGGAAAAGTAACTTAAGGTAACTCATCATTACATATGTCATTAAATTTAAACACAAAAGCCACCATCCTTCTCTAGAGGGAGATGTGTAACGTTTCACGGTTGAAGTTCAATCCACGATTAGACTAATGAAGATGAAGATCACGACAAATCTGAAGATCACAACAGATCCTAGATACTAATTATTCTCTTCCTAAATTCTCTTTTTCCCTCATTGTGATAATTTCCATTCTTGTATCACCACAATATATTCTTTGTATTTAGCTTGTAAAGAATCCTAACCAAGTTAGGAAACTAATTATATTCTGTAACAGCAAAACTCCTATATAAGAATAGAAATCCCTTTGTCTCTTCTCACGGTTTTGAGAGAGATTAACTTTAGTTATTTACAGATTTCTTTATGGTATCAGAGCAATCATCGACAAATGTGGTGAAATATTTAAAATGTTGAACGGATTGAATAGGTGCAGGACCCCAAACATCACAATGGATCTTTGACAAAATAACTGCAGATCTGTCTGTATTAATAATAAAAGGAAGCTTACTACTTTTAGCTTCTTGACAACTGGTGCAAATAACACCACTTTTATTCCACTTATCTACCAAGATACTGTGATTTTTACTAAGAAAAGACACCACTTTCTCATGAGGATGTCCCAACCGTTGATGCCATACTACTTCGGAGGTCTTTCGATGCCTTGAAGAGAATAAAGCTTGCCCCTTCTCTTGTCCCAATGAATAAAGACTGCCATCCCTAATTCCTCGAGCCAGAACCTTCCTCGATTTCTGATCCTTAATAACAAATCCACGTGAGTCAAATTCAAACATACAACACTTTTCATCTGTCAATTGTCCAACTGAAAGCAAATTCTTAGTAATTTTAGGAACAAGCAATACATTTTTTAGATGTAGAGATCCAGAATTAGTGGGAACTGAGGCATCACCAATATGGGAGATAGAAAGAGATTGTCCAATACCAATAATTATTTTGTCTCCACCATTGTAAGGACGCAAGGCAGTAAAAATACCTGGATTATTGGTCATGTGTGAGCTTGCACCCGTATCAGGAATCCAATCTGGATCTTGTGGGTCTGTAATGGACATTGTAGCTAGTGCTTGCGGTATTTCCTCTGCTTGATAGGAGTGGTTGAAACGGTTCTAGCACCTCAATGCATTATGACCACCTTTTCCACATATTTGGCATGATATGTCACCTGTTGATTGTGAGTTCTTAGTCTCTTGGTTCTGCCTTTGATCATGTTGAGTAGGGTTTCTCTGTTGTGGGACCGTTCCATGGTCTCTCCTATATCCTTGACTAGCCTGTGCAAAACCACGTCCTCTAGAATTAAAGTTTGTGTTGCCAATTCCACTGTGTCGATTTGGAGTCCATCCTCTGTTGTTTCTATTTCCACGATTTTGCCTTTGTCCAACATAGGCCTGTGAGTCATTAACACTATCCTTCGAGGAGGATCTACTTTGCATTCTACGATCATAGGCAATTAGTGAAGTGACAAATTGAGTGAAACTAGGCAAGGGTGGCCTAGCTAGAATGGCATTGGTAAGAGCATCGTAACTAGAGTCAAGTCCAGTAATGGCCCAAGCAACCTTGTCATCATCTGACACAGGTTTTTGAATTGCTGCAAGTTCATCACAAAGTGTTTTAATTTCTGTAAAAAGTCAGGAACATTTGAGTTACCTTTCTTAATGGAGTGAAGTTGGAGAATGAGATCAACTTCTCTCTCTGTTGAGGCTCCAGCAAAAGATTCTTCGAGACATCTCCAAACATCTCGAGCATAGTCCAAACCTACAACAAGGCTGTGGACTTGTTCCGACAAAGTACCTACAATGAGGTTCTTTAATAAATGATCTTCTCGTTTCCAACTAGAGTAGACAGGGTTATGTTCTTCCTTCCCATCTTGGGTAGCAATCAATTGCTTGGGCTCTGCTCCATCAGCAACAATATGATCGAGGAGATTAACGCTTTCAATAAGAGGAAGCAACTGGTCCTTCCACAAGAGATAGTTCGTGGGGTTCAGTTTAGATGTCACCATTGACATCATCTGTGCCATGACAGCAACGTTTAATGAATTTGTTGATGACGCCACCATTGAGGAGAATTAACAAACAGTTGATGGGGAAGGATAAGGCTGGTCTAATTCATTCGTCAGTTAGCAACACACCCACTGAGCCACGAACCGTCAAATCTGCTTTGCAACATCCCGGTTGGACTGCTTCTATGAAGGAGGAACTCAATGCCTTACATGATAACTCTACATGGACACTTGTACCCAGGACACCAGAAATGAATGTTGTGGGTTGCAAATGGGTTTACAAAACTAAACTAAAAACAGATGGCAGCCTTGATCGCTTAAAAGCACGCCTCGTCGCAAAAGGATATAGCCAAGTTCATGGCGTGGACTTCGATGAAACGTTCAGCCCTGTCGTGAAGCCTCAGACCATACGCATTGTGCTTACCATAGCCCTTACTCTTAACTGGCCCCTAAAACAGTTAGATGTAAAGAATGCCTTTTTGCACAGATGGCTTAAGGAGCCGGTCTACATGGAGCAACCCCCTGGATTTCTCTCTAACAAACATCCTTCATATGTTTGTAAGCTTGTTCGGGCCTTATATGGGTTGAGGCAAGCCTCGCGCGCGTGGTTTGATCGCTTCAGCTCTTATCTTCAACATTTGGGTTTTATATGCAGTATGCACGATCCTTCATTATTTGTCCTCCACTGCACACGAGGTACCATTTTATTGCTGTTATATGTAGATGACATTGTTTTAACAGGAAGCCATTCTCAATTTCTCCAAGAGTTTATTGCTAACATTAGCTCTGAGTTTGCTATGAAGGACCTTGGGTCTCTGCACTATTTTTTGGGGATTGAAGTTACCAAGACATCCTCTGGTATTCACTTGTCTCAAGCAAAATATGCCAAAGACATTCTCGTCAGAGCACAAATGAGTGCTTGCAAGGCCATCTCCACCCCATTAGCTACAAAGGTCACCTCGTGTTCTACTGTATCTGTCTCTGATGATTCACTTTTTCAGAGTCTAGTTGGTGCCCTTCAATATTTGACTTTGACTAGACCAGACTTATCATATGCTGTTAATTTGGTTAGTCAGTATATGCATGCACCAACTGAAAATCACATGCAATTGGTTGAGCGAATTCTTCGGTATGTCCAAGGCACATTATATTATGGTCTTCATTTGGTTCGAGAAAACTCCTTTGAACTATATGGTTTTTCTGATGCTGATTGGGCTGGGTGTCCGTTGATGCGGCGTTCTACTTCGGGTAACTGTATCTTTTTGGGCTCTAATTTAATTTCTTGGATCGCCAAGAAACAACCAACTGTTGCTCGTTCTAGTGCTGAGGCTGAATACCGTTCCATGGCCGTAGCAACAGCGGAGCTGACATGGACTGCTTTTATACTTAAGGACATTGGCATTTCCCTTCAGAAACCTGCCGCCCTATTCTGTGACAATATGAGTGCCCTCCATATGAGTATCAACCCAGTGTTTCATGCCCGCACTAAGCACATCGAAATCGACTATCATTTTGTTTGAGAGAAAGTCGCATTTGGCTCCCTTGTTACGCATTTTGTCTCTTCATCAGATCAACTCGCAGATATCTTTACCAAGTCCCTCTCTCGGGATCGTTTTGAGGCCTTGCGTATCAAGCTTGGAGTTCATTCTCTCTCACTCCTTCGCTTGAGGGGGAGTAATGAAGATGAAGATCACGACAGATCTGAAGATCACGACAGATCCTAGATACTAATTATTCTCTTCCTAAATTCTCTTTTTCCCTCATTGTGATAATTTCCATTCTTGTATCACCACAATATATTCTTTGTATTTAGCTTGTAAAGAATCCTAACCAAGTTAGGAAACTAATTATATTCTGTAACAACAAAACTCCTATATAAGAATAGAAATCCCGTTGTCTCTTCTCACGGTTTTGAGAGAGATTAACTTTAGTTATTTACAGATTTCTTTATAGACAAGCGCCACAATCTATCCTTCGGTTATTATATATATGGGATAACTCAAGCATGCTTTCCTCCCCCAATCTAAAAACAATGGTTGGTACAAAGCTTTGCCAAAGAGAAGTTTCATTAAAATGATGGAGAAGATGAGATATATAGAGGTGATCCTCGTGGATTGCACATTGCTGAAGCAATTTCTTACTGATGGTGGAGGACCGAACGAATAAATGGAGGGCTGGCCTAAACAACGCCATGGCTTTTCTGTCTCTGTCTATAATTCGATTGAAATCCTTGCAAGAAATCTTTTTTCTTCTTCTTTCACTTTTCAGTATCAGTTGCAGCCAACAAAATTGATATGAGACATTGAGGGGCTGTGAAGTTTTATTTACGCCTAGTGCTGAAATCTGTCAAGGAATTTTTTTTTTAATATAGTTTTCGACACCAGGTTTCTGTATTCTTGGAGGTGGGAGTCTGTCGGTAATCCTTCTACTTTTGCTTCGGCTACTTATGAGAAGTCTGCCCCTAATAAAAGAACTATTTTTTTAGAAAATGATTTTACACATGTTTTGTTGGACATGATGCCTAGAAAAGTCATTTAGATTGTTAGAACCTTACTAATTTGATTAATAAATGCTTCTTCTTAATCTATTGTGTATTCATTATGAGCAATTGACCATGATCATGAGATGATCTATACGATATGAGATATCGATAAAGGTCCATAGGATATATTGTAGGAAAGTTATGTGATTAGATTATCACAGATAGATATAACTTTCCGGTTCCTTATTCCTTATATAGTCACAGTTGTGGGTGAAGTTGGGCACTTCACTTATATGGCTGCCAGAATGCTAAGATGTTCTCAATAGTTGAGATGTAGTTCTATCTCGAACTATTGTAGTGAAGACTACACATCAACATATGAGTGCTTAAATATACACTGACTGATTGCATTCAATGAGAGATCTCTTGCATAAACATACTATTAGATAGTTGGTCTCTCATTCACATTGAACGGTTTCGATGATCCTTAGATCTGATGAGTTCATCTATGACTGGGTAGTGATTTGATTGTTTTGATACCACCAACGTATTTTCTAACTTAGGGAATACAATACAGTGACAATTAGATAGTTAGAAAGTTGTTCGAGTCATGATGAATTTCAAACAAAAAATCCATGCTCATTAATTTGAGAGATTATCCAAGTTCCGGATAAGACAGTTGATTAAGTTCAAATCATGCGCATGTGATTTTGAAAACAAAATAAGTTTTGAAATATTCTTTTATTAAAAAGTATTATACTTATAAAATGATTTTTTTCAAATGTTTTTCATGAGAAATTATTTCTCATGGTTTAATCATAAGTCTTGGAAACCCGGATGATTTGCAATGGGCTATGGGTTAGATAGTATGTTAATCTCGAAGGCCCATTAGGGATAATGTATTTGGAAGGATAAATCGAATTTAAAAGTTCATGTGGTGGGATCCATAATGGTTAATGTTCATACACTGTGATTCAATTGCAACATGGATATCTCACGTCACTTGCAATTCCGATGTAATTCCCGTTTAGGGTCAATGGGATAACATAGAATAAGCCAGGGTAAGAATGACACAGAGCAATTTGTGGAGGTGCTCACATAAGAAATACAAGCTCAATAATTGATTAAAAGTTAATCAATTATTCTAAGTGATTAAAAGTTAATCATTTAATTAAATAGATTAATAGTTAATCTATTGTTTAAATTAATTATTAATTTAAATTAAGGGATTATTTTAGTAATTATTTGATTAACATAATTAAAGGGGAAATGGGTTTGACCCATATCCATAAACCCATTAAAATGGACCTTTAATATGGGCCAAAGCCCATGGGTTTAAACCGTAGGGTGGGGCGCCCACTTGAGCAATTTTAATTGGATTAGGATTTGTTTAATTGAATAATTATTGAAATATAATTCCTTTTATTATGGAATTAAAATTCAGGTGTTGGATTGGAATTAGGATTAAGCTGTTATTGTAATTAGATTACAATAAGGAGTTTTAACTCCTCAAATCCCACGTCCCATAGAAGCGCACGCCTCCCGTTGTGGATTCCTAGTTTGACTAGGTTTCCTACTTTGGTGTAGGATGTTGACTGATCCCTTTTAATTAAGGAATCTTCTTATAATAGGGACTCTTTAATTAATAGGATAACTATAACTAAAGTAGTTATAGATTAAGTAGGAGTTTATTTAATTAATAATAAGAGTTATTGTTAATTAATAAATCCTACTAGATAAGATCAAGTTGGAGTAGGATTAGGATAAGATCCTAGTCTATAAATACCCCAACACCCTAGACCATTAAGTAGAATTCTCCAGAATTTTTTCTCTCCTCTCCTCTGTCTCTCCAAACCGTGAGCCCTAGGGGAGACCCCAAGGGATTTTCGTGAGCTATATTGGTGATCCTAGTTGGGTTTTGCAAATCTAGGGTTTTGAACCTTAGTATTATTGGTGATAGAAGGTATACACCATTGATCCATCTTCTTCCTCTTTCTTCTATAATTTCAAAGGAGATTCTAAACCTTCGTGGGGATAGCGAAGAACAAGGATCGAACTTCTAGTATTTTTTTCGGAGAAATCGATACAAAGAGTTCTGATGGTTCGAGTGCATTAAGCTTCACCGGTGAAAAACATTCACCGAGGTGCTATGACTAAAACTCTTAGATAATTTTGATGATTTTTATGGTGTTAAGATTTAGGGGATCCAGTTTCCGTATAAATTTTTATCCGGATCCGCCTCCAATTGGTATCAGAGCTCATGGTTAGGAGTATTTTTTGTTTATTTTGATAAAGTAATTAAATGGATGATTTAATTCAAGAGATGAATTAATTTAGATCTATTTAATATTGTTCGTAGTTTTTATTATTTTATTTGTTCATAAGATGAATAAATAAATATTTATTATACTATTGAATGAGATTTGATAATTAAATAAATTTTAGAAACTAGTATTATATGTGATATAATTAAATTCAAAACAAAGAGTTTATTTTGAAATTCCTTTTACATGATTTGATCATTAATTAATAAATTCCATGGTGTTTGACACCTTTGCTTAAGCGTTCTTGGAGATTAAAGCTTATTTCGATTTAAATTGATTCATGGATTTTCGGATTTGTATTTGATTCGAAGAATCGATATAGTTTCGGTATTTTGGCAATAACTTTATGACCATAAGTCCGATTTAGGTCCGTTAGTACATCATTTCGAAGCCGTCGAAAAGATTTACAATTTTCGTGAAGAAAGTTTTTCCAGAATCAATTTTTTTGAGGGTCAAAACTTGAGTCGAAAATCTAAAGCGGGAAAAGAAGTTTTCTAAATTAATTTTTCAATAGGCTTTCAAATTTTTCCTAATTTGCATTATTTGATTATGAAAATTGTTTTATGGAAAATATAATTGTTTTATTTTTTTCGGGGTTTCATAGATATAAGAAATAGATTTTTAAATGGCGATTTGATAATTGTTATCAAATTTTAAATCATTTTAAAAATAAGAAAAAGTACTCCATCACCATGTAGTATCTTTTTTATATGAGATTATAGTTATGGGTCATAATTTATGATAAATTGTTTATCATTCATGCATTCATACTAGAGGTTAATATGTAGTAGGTTTTGGCAATCTGTAAAGGACAGATTCATTCGGTTTCCCTAAAAAGGGCGAATGGAATACTGGTTTCCCTAATGCCATTTAAATTCTATTTAATGCATTGGTGGACATGCTGCGAAGGAGGATGTTGCGATGTGATCTAGATAAGATGATAAAGGAAGGGATCGCGAAGGAGTTTACGAGCTACCTTTGTTCTTATCATATTCCCTTGCATCCATGCATTTTAATTTATTGACCAATAACGATTAATCTTGGATACTAATGTTTAATTATCATAAGATGGTAACTACTGTTTATTTTATCATGAGATGATATTTGTTTATATGTTTAATTATTTTATTGAAATAATTGCTCTTGATATATCATGTGTATATAAGATTGGGGACAAGTTCCTAAGTATTATGATCTTCTACCATACACTATGTGATCCTATAGTAAGGAGTGTGAGTAAGCTGACAGACCAAAGCCGGCCCAATCTCACTCACCTATGAGTGAACATGGTGAAAACTGAATAAGCAAATAGTGAGAGCAATAACGCCAGAGCGTGAGCTTTCATTAAGGGTTTATTAGGTTCATGGTAGGTGGGCACATGAATAAGAGATATTATAGAATAACGCCAAAATGTGAGTATAACATCCCTTATAGATCAGACAGTAGATCGAATACTCCAGAATTCACAAGATGAGATCTGTGAAATTGGAGAAGATAATTTCTATCTGCCTATTCAAGGCGATGTGATGATGTGCCCAAAGACAAGATCACATTAAGCCAGTGTCTAGGTTTTCGATGCCAATTAATTCTTCCCAAATTGGCAATACCATTAGAAATAGACCCATAATCTAATTGGTATTAATAAATACAATAGATCCCTAATACTATCTTATTTGTCATTTAATTAGATCATGACAAGCCTACACCCATTAACTGAAATTATTCGTGATGAAAAGTTAGTAGGAACTAACTATGTGGACTGGAAAAGAAAGATTAGAATTGTGTTTGCCGTGGATAACCTTGACCTATGTCTTAAGACACCTAAGCCCGAAATTCCTCCAGCTGCTTCACTGGCCCAAAAGGCTGAGTTAGAGCAATGAGAGAAGTCCAATCAGATGACCAAGTGTTACATACTGGCTTCGATGTCTAACATTTTGTAAAGCCAGCATGAACACATGGATAAGGCTTCTGACATTTTGCAAAACCTTCATGAGATGTTTGGTGAGCAAAATAGGTCAGCTCGACAAGTAAAGTTGAAATCTCTTATTAACACCAAGATGGCTGAGAGAATTCTAGTCAGGGAACACATCATAAAGATGATGAGATTATTGAATGAACTGAAAATTCTTGGTGAAGAGATGGATGTCATCACTCAAGTTGACACTGTTTTGCAGTCACTCCATCTATCCTTCAATTCGTTCGTGTTATATTATAACATGAACAATAGTGAAATGTCACTAAGTGAGCTTATGAACTCACTTGTGGCTGCAGAAGATTTGATCAAAAAATCAACTAAAGGTGAAACTTTAATCATCGATAAACCTGATACCTCCAAGAAATTTAAAAAGTTTAGAAAAGGGAAGAAAGAAAAAGGAAAGTTTAAAGACAATAAGGGTAAGGCAAGAGTTGCCAAAGGTTCTTCAAGGATAGCTGACAAGGAAAACAAAGACAATGGAAAGTGTTTTCACTGTGGTAAAATAGACTACTGGAAGAGGAATTGCAGGACTTACCTCGCAACTCTTAAGAAGGGTAGTGGAAGTACTCAAGGTATGAGATACTTTGAAGTACATATTACTGTTGAGTCTAACTTTCTGGACGGTCCTCCTAACTCATGGTGCGTGAATTTTGGATCTACTGTACACGTTTGCAATTCTTTGCAGGGGTTCAAGGAAACCAGAAAGCTAACCAAACAGGAGCAGAAGCTTAAAGTTGGCTCCGGTGCAAATGTTACAGTGAAGTCAATCGGCTTGTTTACTCTTTATTTACCTAATGGAAAGACATTTATTTTAGAAGACTGCTTTTATGTGCCTTCAGCACATCGAAATTTGATTTTAATATCTAGACTCTTATTTTATGGATTCTCTATCAATTTTAATTCAATTGTTGAAATTAAGAAAGATGGAATGGTCTTGATAACTGGTAATCTAATTAATGGTCTTTATTTGATATTTCCATTGGTAAATAATGAATGTCTGCAAAGTGACAATGTCTCATCATCTAGAATGTCTGGAATGAAGAGACATTGCACTGGGTCTACTTATCTTTGGCACAAGAGATTTGGTCAAATTAATCTTGATAGGATCAAGAGGTTAGTAAAAGATGGTCCCCTTGACTTCCTCAAGGTAGAACCACTCCCTACATGCGAGTCTTGTCTCGAAGGGAAGATGACCAAGAAGCCTGACTCTAAAAAGGTAGGAAGAGCCGAAGAAAAGTTAAGACTAATACGTAGTGATGTATGTGATCCATTTAACATTGTTGCACGAGGTCAATACCGGTATTTTGTTACATATACCGATGACTATTCCAGATATGGATATGTCTATTTGATACAACACAAATCTGACACCTTTGAAAAGTTGAAAGAATTCAGATTAGAAGTTGAGAATCAAACTGACAAAACCGTCAAGACACTTCGATCAGATCGAGGTGGTGAATACCTCACCAACGAGTTTATGGATTACTTAAAGGATAATGAGATTATCTCGCAATGGACAAGTCCTGCCTCTCCTCAACAAAATGGAGTTTCTGAAAGAAAAAATCAGACCTTATTAGATATGGTTCGCTCTATGATGAGTCATGCCGATGTTTCTTCATATCTTTGGGGATATGCTATACAAACTGCCATTTATATTCTAAACCGGGTTCCATCTAAGTCTATTCCGTTTACACCCTATGAATTGTGGACCGGGCGAAAACCTAGTTTACAACATCTAAGGGTATGGGGTTGTCCTGCGCATGTTCGCAAACTTGAACGCACTAAATTGGAATCTAGGGTAGAGAAATGGAATTTTGTAGGATATCCAAAAGAAACTAAGAGTTTCTATTTCTACTCCAAGGCAGACCAAACAATAGTTGTTAGGCTTCATGCCACTTTCTTGGAGGAAGAAATAGATCTCTTTAAGAAAGTTGAATTTCATGAGATGAAAGACGATACAACCAGTATCAAAACTAAACCTAATCCTTCCACTTTAATTCCTTCTAATTCTATTCCACTGAGAAGGTCTGAAAGAGTTTCTAGACCATCGGACAGACTTCAGTATTACAATAATAAAGTTTATCTAGTTACCTCTGATGATGAGGATAAAGATCCTAATACTTATCAGGAAGCTACATTAGATGTACATGCATCTCAATGGAATAAAGCCATGAATGCTGAAATAGATTCCATGTATGACAATGGTGTCTGGACTTTAGTAGATCCACCAGATGGTACAAGGCCAATTGGATGCAAATGGATTTACAAAAGGAAGAAGGGTGCCGATGGTAACGTGGAGACCTATAAAGCTAGACTTGTTGCAAAAGGTTATACTCAAATTCAAGGAGTTGATTATGAGGATACCTTTTCACCTGTAGCTATGCTTAAATCCATCAGGATATTGCTAGCTATAGCTGCACACCATGACTATGAGATATGACAAATGGATGTCAAAATTGCTTTCTTTAATGGAATGTTAGATGAAGACATCTACATGAAGCAACTAGAGGGCTTTATTACTCCTAACCAGGAGAACATGGTATGCAAGCTCAACAAGTCGATATATGGTTTAAAACAAGCTCAAGAAGGTAGAACCAAAGATTTGATCTTTCGATCAAAGAGTTTGGATTCCATAAGAATTTGGAAGAATCTTGTATATACAAGAAGGACAGTGGGAGAGCGGTAGTATCCCTAATTCTTTATATAGATGACATCCTACTCATTGGGAATGATGTAGGGATATTGTCATAAGTCAAGATATGACTTTCTCAGTATTTCTCGATGAAAGACTTGGGAGAGACATCATATATTATCGGAATAAAGATTCTGAGAAATAGAAAATGCCGAATGTTGGAATTGAGCTAAACTTCCTACATAGACAAGATATTGTCTAGGTACAGTATGAGTGATTATAAGACAACACTCATTCCTTTTAGACATGGTGTTACTTTGTCTAAAAAGATGGCCCCTACATTAGCTGATGAGATCAAGCAGATGAAGAGGTGCCCTTATGCTTTGGCAGTTGGGAGCCTCATGTATGCCATGTTATGTACTAGACCGGATATCTGTCATGCAGTGGGAGTTGTTAGTCGGTTCCAAAGCAATCCAGGTGTTAATCATTGGACTGCAGTGAAGCACATTATGAAGTACCTGAAAAGAACTAGGGATTATGTGCTTATCTTTCAATCAGAAGATTTAGTTGGACTGGGTTATACTGATTCCGATTCCAATCTGATCCGGACAATAGAGCTTCCACATCTGGGTATGTGTTTACACTGAGTGGTGCTACTGTCAGTTAGCGCAGCATAAAGCAAAAGAGTATTACTGACTCCACCATAGAAGCAGAATATATTGCAGCTTCAGAAGCAGTAAAAGAAGCAGTCTGGTTCAGAAGGTTTTTGCAAGAGCTAGGAAATGTTCCTTCAGCACTCAGACCTATCACTCTCTTCTGTGATAGTAACGGTGCAGTAGCCCATAGCAAAGAACGTAGGAACCACAAAAGGATGAAACATGTGGAGCGGAAGTATCATCTCATTCGTGAGATCATTGACAGGCAAGATGTAGTGGTTACAAAGATTAGGTCTCAACTTAATGTTGCAGACCCGATGACCAAGGCTTTATCAGATAAAGTTTTTGTAACACTCTTCGACAGTATGAGATTGAAATCTATGGCACAGTGACTTTTAGGGCAAGTGGGAGACTGCTGGACATGATGCCCAGAAAATTCATTTAGATTGTTAGAACCTTATTAATTTGATTAATAAATGCTTCTTCTTAATCTATTGTGTATTCATTATGGGTAATTGACTATGATCATGAGATGATCTATACGATATGAGATATCGATAAAGGTCCATAAGATATATTGTAGGAAAGTTATGTGATTAGATTATTACAGGTAGATATAACTTTCTGGTTCCTTATACCTTATATAATCATAGCTGTGGGTGAAGCTGGGCACTTTACTTATATGGTTGCCAGAATGCTAAGATGTTCTCAATAGTTGAGATGTAGTTCTATCTCGAACTATTGTAGTGGAGACTACACATCAGCATATGGGTGCTTAAATGTACACTGACTGATTGCATTCAATGAGAGACCTCTTGCATAAACATACTATCAGATAGTTGGTCTCTCATTCACATTGAACGGTTTCGATGATCCTTAGATCTGATGAGTTCATCTATGACTGGGCAGTGATCTGATTGTTTTGATACCATCAATGTATTTTCTAACTTAGGGAATACAATACAGTGACAGTTGGATAGTCAGAAAGTTGTTCGAGTCATGATGAATTTCAAACAAAAAATCCATGCTCATTAATTTGAGAGATTATCCAAGTTCCGGGTAAGACAGTTGATTAAGTTCAAATCCTGCGCAGGTGATTTTGAAAACAAAATAAGTTTTGAAATATACTTTTATTAAAAGGTATTATACTTATAAAATGATTTTTTCAAAATGTTTTTCATGAGAAATTGTTTCTCATGGTTTAATCATAAGTCTTGGAAACCCGGATGATTTGCAATGGGCTATGGGTTAGATAGTATGCTAATCTCGAAGGCCCATTAGGGATAATGTATTTGGAAGGATAAATCGAATTTAAAAGTTCATGTGGCGGGATCCATAATGCTTAATGTTCATACACTGTGATTCAATTGCAATATGGATATCTCACGTCACTTGCAATTCCGATGTAATTCCCGTTTAGGGTTAATGAGATAACATTGGATAAGTCAGGGTAAGAATGTTACAGAGCAATCTGTGGAGGTGCTCACATAAGAAATACAAGCTCAATAATTGATGAAAAGTTAATCAATTATTTTAAGTGATTAAAAGTTAATCATTTAATTTAATAGATTAATAGTTAATCTATTATTTAAATTAATTATTAATTTAAACTAAGGGATTATTTTAGTAATTATTTGATTAACATAATTAAAGGGGAAATGGGTTTGACCCATATCCATAAACCCATTAAAATGGACCTTTAATATGGGCCAAAGCCCATGGGTTTAAACCGTAGGGTGGGGCGCCCACTTGAGGAATCCTAATTTGATTAGGATTTGTTTAATTGAATAATTATTGAAATATAATTCCTTTTATTATGGAATTAAAATCCAAGTGTTGGATTGCAATTAGGATTAAGATGTTATTATAATTAGATTACAATAAGGAGTTTTAACTCTTCAAATCCCACGCCCCATAGAAGCTCAAGCCCCCCCTTGTGGATTCCTAGTTTGACTAGGTTTCCTACTTTGGTGTAGGATTTTGACTTATCTCTTTTAATTAAGGAATCCTCTTATAATAGAGACTCTTTGATTAATAGGATTACTATAACTAAAGTAGTTATAGATTAAGTAGGAATTTATTTAATTAATAATAAGAGTTATTGTTAATTAATAAATCCTACTAGATAAGATCAAGTTGGAGTAGGATTAGGATAAGATCCTAGTCTATAAATACCCCAACACCCTAGACCATTAAGTAGAATTCTCCAGAATTTTTTCTCTCATCTTCTCTCTCTTTCCAAACGGTGAGCCCTAGGGGAGACCCCTAGGGATTTTCGTGAGCTATATTAGTGATCATAGTTGGCTTCTACAAATCTAGAGTTTTGAACCTTAGTATTATTGGTGATAAAATGTCTATACCATTGATCCATCTTCTTCCTCTTGCTTCTACAATTCTAAAGGAGATTTTAAAGCTTCATGGGGATAGTGAAGAATAAGGATCGAACTTCTAGTATTTTTTTCGGAGAAATCTCTACAAAAGGTTCTGACGGTTCGAGTGTATTAAGCTTCACCGGTGAAAAACATTCACCAATGTGATATGACTAAAACTCTTAGATAATTTTGATGTTTTTTATGGTGTTAAGATCTAGGGGATCCAGTATCCGCATAAATTTTTATCCGGATCCCCCTTCATGTTTTTGTTTGTAGAGAGCGAGAGATGATGAATAAATGTATCCAATTTGACATTAGAATATTAGTAGATATTTTTTTTTTTTGGGTAGAGTATATGTAGTTGAGATATCTTTGCAATGTGATTGTATATGAGGAATGACATTTGAAAGGATGCACTTGAGAGAGAGAAAAGAGAAGAGAAGAGAAGAGGGGGTAGGAGGTTTAATTGAACACACTAGCATGCTGCAGTTATCCACACTAAACATGAAACGTAACATCGAAAGTGAATGATGGACAGCATGTGACTCCTAAGTTATGTGCTCCCAAAATATAGCTAATGCATTGGACAGTGCCTATAATTTTGATTGGGTCTGAGATTTTCATTCCTTAATATATTTGTTTTTTAAAATTATAGAAATACTTAGAAATGTATATGGCAATTCGTTAGCATTGAGGGTGATGCTCTAAAGTCTAAACACACCATGCACTAACCTAGCTCACATAATAAATGCTATTTGATATTAGGGATAACCTCGGAAGAAGCATGAAATTTTTTTTTTCCCCGGTTATAATGAATTATCTACCAACATGTTTGGAGCTGATGGGTCGGTTTAGAGCCCTTCCATGAGTCTTGCATCACTTTGATTTTTAAAAAGGTCATGATATGTGACCCACAAATTGTGTACTGTACATATAGTCATATATACAAGCATACAGTACACATTGGCTTCGAACTTACTCATTTTTTGTACTACTCTCATTCTCCTTAAATCAACTAAAATTTCAACGCCCCGGATGGTTAAGAGATTATATATATAACCTGATCATGAAAGAGTAGCTCAATGCAGGGCTGTTGACTTATGATTATCTTACTTGCACACAACAATCACTGATCAGACACTCCGGTTGTACCCAGATGTCCCTCAAGTACGTAACCTATCTCTAACTTTGTAGTAGACACATTGCTTCTACTTCCCGGCTATATTAGATGGTTGCAACGAATTCCGGGAGTGTTACCTCTGGAGGACGGTACATACAAGTTTTATGGAACATTCCCTAAAACTTGCGTTATCTTTACTATGCTATGGAGTTCATAAAGCATTCCATGGATTCCATAGATTTGATCTTGCTGCTGAGCCAAAACTTATTGTAAAAGTATGCCTACCACCAATTGGCTTTAAAAAAAGCATATTACTCAGCTATCATGATGTTTTTCCCTACATTCGGTTTTTTCTTTTTTCTGTTAAGGAGTCAAGCGATCATCATCAGGGTTTGATCATATTAAGTTAAGAAACAACATCCGAAAATAGTTACAAAAAAATAACTAAGTTTAAATTATTAATATTAGTAAATTAATAAATAATAATGTCTATTTATTTTTTTAAATATAAATAATTAAACAATATAATAATATATTATTATGTATTTTTTAATTGCATAAATCTTAATATTTTTTATTATTTACACACCCGTGCATAGCACGGGCTTTCGCTAGTATATTATATATTTAGATTGGACATTCTCACTTTATCATGAATTGATTCTAAGGTCCTCATTGGATTCAAATTTGATTATGATTTCTTAGATTGAACGGATCTCAATTAGAATCGGGATCTGCCAACTAGTTCGTTGGACAAATTGGCTCCGCCGGAATCCAATCCGTGTCCTAGACATTGTCCACTATAATACCTCGACTCTCAATACTGACCTATGTTAGATTATTAATAAGGTTTGTTACATAGATTGTCCCTTATGTTTGACAATGTTCTATATCTACAATTATTTTTAAAATGTTAATTAATCTACCACTCCACACACATGAAGCGTGTGAACTCAAAAGTTTTGGACTAAACTGTCCTTCTAGATCGATGGATCCATTATTCTAGTTCGACAACCACTATTCTCCTTCCTTTTTTTCATCATTTCAAACTTTGTCCATCTTGTGTCTTTTCAACCACCATGTCCAACACTGTTCACGTCTTCTCCAATGTCTCTGGCTTGACAACTTCAAGTCTTCTTCAGCGCTTTGGCAAGTATCTCACTTCTTTAGATTCGTTTGCGTCAGCGAGGTCTTATTCTCGCATTCTCGTAACTTTCTTTTGCATTTATAAAATTTTAAACACTCTCTCCTTTTTTTTCTTAGTCTCTCTACCTATCTATTTCTTTATTATTTATGTCAGGAAATTAATGTTTACAGATAATTTCACCGAAAATTTATTTAGAAAATAATTTTAAAATAATTTTTTGGAACCCTGAGTTTAATTTTTTTTAAAAATAATAAATGGATGTGCTTGAGAAAATGAGATGGTTAAGAAGATAGATTTAAGATGAAAACTAAATAATTTGGTAATTTTGTTATAAAAGATGAGTCTGACAAATTGATTGATAATTTCATTAAAAAATACGACACTACAAAACTACAGGCATTTAGCGATAGTTTTTTAGCGGCGGTTCAAAAGAGCCACCATAAATAAGATTTTCAACGACAGTTTTTATAACCGTCGCACAAAGTTCGTTTATAACGGTGGTAATTAACAAACCGTCATTGATATGTCGTTTTTAACGGCGATTTGTAATAAACCACCATTGATATGTTATTTTTAACGGTGGTTATATAAGAACCGCCGTTGAAAAGAGTTCCCACCACAATTTTGGCTTCCTGCATTGGTAATTTCCGCATTTGTATCAATGGGGGGTTATTGAAAAACGGCCGTTGATTATGTCGATATTAGAGGCGGTTTTATAATAACTGTCATAGATAACTGTATATTAAGGAAGGTTTTTAAAAACCGCCGTTAAATATATTGAATAGGGCCCGATCCTTTTCCATCATTTCACCTTCCCTGCATGAATTCTCTCATCTTCTTTCTTCTGCTCTCCCCTCTCCTTCTCTTTTGGCATCTCCGGCCTAATCCACGGTAGCCACCACCTTCACAGCAGCTCACTCCTCCACAGCATCCATCTCTGATGCCACATCTGCTCCGACGCCTTCTCTTCTAGCGTCTCCGGCCTAATCCATGGCAGCCACCACCTTCATGGCAGCTCACTCCTCCAATGCAGCCATCTCCGACGCCACCTCTGCTCCGACGCCATCTCTGACGTCTTCGCTCAAGTAAGCTTCCTCTCTCTATCTCTCAATCTCTCTGTCTCTCTCTCTAACCAATTGTTGCAAGTAGGCCCTGTGCCATTTGGTCTCCAAGACAGTCTTCTTTGCGAGATTGTACCTCTTCTTTGCTTTTCCTCTCTCTCAGGTAAATTCCCTGAACCCTATAAGCTTCTCTGTTTTTGAGCTAGTTCTCTGGATCAGAAATCATCTGAATTAATTCATTCTGTTGTTTTGTTTGCTAATCCAGAAATTATGCTGAATTAAACCGTTTTTCTGTTTCTTTTTTTTCTCGAAGCTTGAAGTTTGTGGATAATCTGGGGTTTTTTTTTTTATTCTCTGTGTTGAAATCTTGTTTGGTTTGTTGTCTAATGGTTGTGGAGGATTTATTTTGTATTTATATGGTCTGATATAGATTTAGGATTTATCTTTCCTGTATTTTAGATGATCTTTCGTTTCTCTCTTAGAAGAGAGAGTACATGCCTGATATGCAAGGAAATGATGAGTATTTGAATCTGGTAGGCTTCAGGCTTGGTTATATTTTTGTCTTAAGAATTCTTCTGTATCTTAGTTTGTTGGGGTATTATCCTGACTATAGAAATTATCTCTGATAATCTCTATCCTCAAGACAGTCTCCATCTTTTTGTTGCTTAATTTACACCGAGTAAGAATTTTTTTTTGGTGGATTTTTGGGTTTCTGTTTTAATTTTCATAAATATTTTGGTTTTTTTAGATCTCATTCAAAACCCTTGAGAAATTGACTCATATTAATGTCTTGCATGACAAAGATGCTAGGATTAACAGTGATTAATCTCCAAATTGTTCATGCCAAAGAACCTGCCTCATCCATTGTGGGTTATTGGAATTATAAGCAAATATGTATAGTGGGTTTGTTATAAGCAAGTCTAAATCCAATTAAATGGGATCTGTTCTTCTCCCTCAATTTGGATGAGGAATTCGATTTTGAAGAGTCACTTGTGATGGTGTTAATTTCTTTGCAATGGATAATGTAAATTTCTTTGCAATGGGATATTGAATAATTAGGATAGAATAAATTCTGTTTTAAAAATCTGTGTTTTTCGTTAATTTAACTATGGTTAGCTTTCTTTCTTTTCTATTAAATTCTCTTTATGTCTAAAATGCTTTCTAATTTACTTGGGTTAGTTAGATCATTTTTGCATTTATGATTAGTCTTTTATTTTAGAATTTATGTTTTTAAAAATCTGTTTTAACATTTAGGTTAGCTTGGATTAGATCTAGTCTAGTTTTTAATTGTTTTAGCTTATTTTAAATCTGCCTTGGTAATCTTAACAATAGATTAAAACTGTTTTCCTTCTAGTTTTAGATTAGTTTTTTAATCTGAATTTAGGATACTTTAAATCTGGATTTGAGTTTATCGTTAGGTTAATATGTTAAAGATTATCAGCTGCTAGGTTCTTCCTAGTTTGTAAATTCACTGTTATGTGAAAACCTTTTGCAAATTAACTCATGATTTTCCAACTGTTAGACAAATACCCTCAAACCTTACTTCCGTTAGAATTTGGCTTGAAATTGTTATTTAAATGACTATTATGCCCCTTAAAAGATTTCATAATTTCACAAAGTTCCTTTAACTACTCTTGAACCATGGTTAATAAATTTTGACCCTTATACTTAATTTGTCTCCTTTTAACTCTTAACAATGATTAAGATTCAATAACCCTTAGGGTTAAACCATCTAACCTTAGTTTTTAGAAAAAAAATTAAAAATTAACGTGTCCCCTTTTGACTTCCTTTAATTGTGGATAGAAAAAATATTAAAAAATTAATGTTTCCCCTTTTAACTCCCTTTAATTGTGGTTAAGACTTACTAATCATCAGGGTTAAAGCATCTAACCATGGTTTGTAGAAACAATATTAAAAAATTAATGTGTGTCCCCTTTTAACTCCCTTTAATTGTCATTAAGATTCACTAACCTTAAGGTTAAAGCATATAACCCTGGTTTTTAGAAAAAATATTAAAATTTTAACGTGTCCCCTTTTAACTCCCTTTAATTGTGGTTAAAGTCCATAATCCTTAGGGTTAAAGCATCTGACCATGGTTTTTAGAAAAAAGTATTAAAAAATTATTGTGTCCCCATTTAACTCCTTCAATTGTGGTTAAGATTCACTAATCCTTAGGGTTAAAGCATCCAACCTTGGTTTTTTAAAAAATTATTAAAAAATTAATGTGTCCCCTTTTTACTCTCTTTAATTGTGGTTAAGATTCACTAATCCTTAGGGTTAAAGCAACTAACCTTGGTTTTTAGAAAAAAAATTAATTTGTCCCCTTTCAACTCTTTTTAACTATGATTAAGATTCACTAACGCATCTAACATTGGTTTTTAGATTTTTTTTAAAACTTAATGTGTTTCCTTTCAACTCCCTTCAACTATGGTTAAGATTCAATAACCCTTAAGGTTAAAACATCTAACCTTGGTTTTTAGAAACAAAAAATGTTATTTTTAGGGGTTGAAACTTACTAACCATGGTTCAAGAGCAGTAAAAGGGACTTTGTGAGGTTATGAAATCTTTTCATGATGAATTAGAGAGCCTAACATTTAGGCTCCGTTTTTTTGGAACTTTTAAAAGTCCAGAACATTAATACTTCTGAACAAGAGGCAAGAGTTTGGGACAAGAGGAGAGAGGGTTTCTAACCCTTTTATTTACATGATGGTATCTCAGATTTATTGGGTTCAATTTAATTAGAAGTTCTACATACTTGTAAGTTAAAAAGTCCAAAATTTTTGGTGGAACTTGAAATGTAGAACTTTTGCACTCTATAGAATAATATAGTTTTAGACATTAAGTAAAACTAGGCATGAAACAATCAAAGTTCTAGACTTTAAAAGTTCCACCAAAAGAACGGACCCTTAAAGTTGAGCCAAATAGTGAGCATATCAATTGCTACACTACTACTCATGATAATGAATCTCAAATCATCCACATGAGGGATATACGTTGCCAATGACATAAGCTTAGGGGTGTCTAAATTACGTTTATTTTGGAATTTTTTTAATGGTTTAAGTTCAAACTCATGCATGCATTGAACCTTAGATCTCCCGTTCAAGAATCATTGTGTGACAAGTGCCTTTATTGTATCACCTATTTCGACAGATTAGTTGTAAACTATGACGTTTAGTTCTCTTGTGGGGCTAAATGCAAGTTAACAACTTTTCAGTCTTGTTTGTGATAAAGTATATTTGTCTGTATATGATTCTTGAATTATCCGGTTCGATAGTTTGAGAATGCATAATCTCCAATATAGTCAGTTGCTCATGGATTGTTCAGATTGAGGAAAATTTTGTCAGTCGTTTCTCTTGTTCTCTGGGTACATATTTAGACAATGTCGTATACTTGCTTCTAGTTTAAGTCATGTACTTGGAGAACCATAAGAAAATGCTGTCGAAATTTCTTTGAAATGGAACAAAGCACCTGAGCTATTGACTTTTGAGGATTATGCATTCCTGAATGGGATAGGGACACCCTAGCCATTAGAAGAGGAGTTGATGATGATAGGAAGCATGCATGCATACATATTGTAATTGACTGATGATCTCGAACTTTTTCTATTTCTCGGAATAGTTAACGAAGAAGGACTTTGAAATCTAATCTCATCCATCAGGGATATGAGTTAGATTGAAATGTCAATGTACTTTTTATCCATAATTTTTTAAAAAGCATGACTGATAAAGTGTTAGTATCTAAGAAATTGTGAGTGTGTTTTTTGTATTAAATAGGGTGTCAAAGGAATATATAGCAGGGGTGAAGGAGTTCATAGAGTTTGGTATAGCTCGTGGAGTGACTAATAACATCGGCGGTATAAAGTGTTTGTGTCCCAAATTCAACAATGTCCTTTATCAAGATATAGTTACAGCGTACGACCATATGGTCTGTGATTAATTCAACTTGAATTATAAAATTTTGTTTCATCATGGGGAGGACATATTACAACATAGACCAGTTGCCCAAGTGTCTCAAAATCCTGACATGTACGACAGACAGAATGAGATGGAAGATATGGTGCACGATGTGTTCGGGGTCCCAAACCAAGATGAGGGTACCAGTAGTCGAGATCCAATCCTGAGTCTGATAGATTTTTTTAATTGATAAGGGATGTGGGACAGGCTTTGTATTCAGTATGTAAGAATCACACGAAATTGTTTTTCATCGTAAGATTATATCACATTAAGTGTCTTAAAGGATGAAGCAATAAGTCATTCACCATGTTGATTTAGTTGTTGAGGGAGGTACTCCCCGAGGGGTCAACACTACCAGATACTTACTTTCAAATGAAAAAAGGGGATGTCAGACTTGAGACTTAACTATAAAAAAATCAATGCATGCCCCAATGATTGCATGCTTTATTGGAAAGAGTCAGTAAATAAGCAAGCATGTGACATCTGTGGTGAATCAAGATGGAAGACAGGGGATGTTCAAGCGGAATGCAAGAAGAAAACTCTGACGAAGATTTTGTTACTTCCTGTTGAGACCTAAGTTACAAAGGTTGTTCATGTCGTCCAAGACTACTTCTAAAATGAGATAGCATAATGAGGGTCGAACTAAGGATGGCAGGTTAAGGCATCCTACAGACTCACTGGCATGGGAAAATCTGGATAAAAAGTATCCTTCATTTGGTTCAGATCCTTGTAATGTCAGGCTTGGGTTGGCAAGTGAGGACTTCAACCCAATTAGGACGATGAGTATTGCCACTACAAAAATAAAGGACTGTAGTGGCGGAATTTTGAAGGCGGTTAGTAAAATCCGCCGCTACATAGTGTATACCATGGCGGTATTATAATACCGTCGTCCATTGCTGTTTTCAGAACAAAATTCATGGCGGTTAACTAATACCTACCGTGGTATGTACTATATGGCGGCGAGTTTATCCATAATCGTCGTGACAGGCTTTTCCTCCACCTCTTTTGGTTTTCCGCCTTCTCATTGGCGGCAAACATGGCACGATGGGTTTCAAAATAATTGTCGTGAATATTTTAGTAGGGGCGGCGGATATAATATAACTGCAGTCATATATTGATATATGACGGCGGTAATATTACAACCGCTATGACATGTAATTAATAAGACCCCGATGCTTTCTTCTTTCTTCCTCCCCTTCTCTTCTGCTCTCTGCTCTCCTGTTCTCTATTCTCCTGCTATCTAGCTCTCCGGCCACTCCACGATTGCCGACCACCTGAACTCCGGCAACTCCATGTTCTCCGACGACACCTCCGGTAGCTATATATCTTCAGTGATCCTTTCTCCCTCGGCAGCCACCTCCGGCCACATCCGGTACCTTCTCCCCTCTCCACGCTCAGGTAATCACTCCAGCCACCTCCGGCAGCTATATATCTATGCATGCAACTCATTTTTTAGTGTTTATCATGCAACCCACCTTCAGCCACCTCTGTCAGCTCCACGGAATATTGTAGGCATTCTCCTCCCCGACAACAGTAGGTAAGTCCCATTTATTTTAGATTACAGTAATTAATTAGTTTAATTTCTGTACTTTTTTTAGTATTAAATTTAATTGGGTTAAAGAAAGTGATGCTAGCATTATCCTTCCAAAAATAGTTTTTTGCTTTTGGTTATCATGGTTTTTTGCTTTTGTTATAATGGTTTATTGTAATGGTGATCCCTTTTTTATTTTTTATCATGGTTTACTGTGATCCATTTTTTAGTTTTTGCTTTTGGTTATCATGGTTTTTTTTTTATTGAGAGAATAACTCGTGATTATGGGAGATGGAAATAGGTGCCTTGGAAAGGATGTGTTGCCAATCTGATTATTGAAAAATTTTCTTATTGAGAATTCTCCACACTTTGCTAGAACATATACTAACCCCTAACCCTAGACTGTGAAAAAAAAATACTTAAACAAATTAGTATAAAAAATTATGAGTCCTGATCCTATCCAATTGTGATTGAATTCGGACAGTAACACTCACATAACGTCCTTTTAATTCTAGTTAAGAACTTTAAACCATTAGAGTCAATATTTTTTTTCTAAAAACAAAGGTTAGATTGTTGAACCTGTGGGTGTGATTGAACTCGAGGAAAGTTCAATCATGATTAAATATGATCTCAACTCAAAAAAAAAAAATTCAAAGTTTAGGGTCACCTACCCCCCATTCCTAATCCTAGAGATCGAATCACAGCCAATTGTGATTGGATTTGGGGAGAGTTCAAAAGCACCCATCAGCCAACACGTGTCCCTTTTAACCCAAATCAATCGTGGTTTTGATTAACTAACCATTGGGGTTCAATAATATCAATTTAAGGTTAATATATATTTCTAAAATCAAGAATATATATTTTTTTTTCTAAAAACCAATGTTAGATAGATGAACTCTAGGGGTGAGTGAATCTTAACCATAGTTAGTGGGTATTAAAAGGGACACATGGTGATTTATAGAGATCCTTTAACTGTGGTTAAGCATAATTAACCAAAGGTTAATATGTTTAATTTTTCCTTAAAAGCAAGGTTAGATGGATTAAACCTACGGGTGAGTGAATCTTAAGCACAATTAATTGGGTGTTAAAGGGGACACGTGGCAGCTTGTAGAGCCCCCTTTTGATTGTGGTTAAGCATAATCAACCTAAGGTTTTGTTTTTCTTCTAAAAATTAAGGTTAATTGGATGAATCCTAGAAGTGAGTGAATTTTAACCACAGTTAGTGGGTGTTAAAGGGGACACGTGGCGGCTTATAGAGCTCCCTTTAATTGTGGTTAAGCATAAGCAACCTAAGGTTTTTTTTTCTAAAAACCAAGGTTTGATGGATGAACCCTAGGGGTGAGTGAGTTTTAACCATAGTTAGTGGGTGTTAAAAGGGACACATGGTGGCATATAGAGATCCTTTAACTAGTGTTAAACATAATTAACCTAAGATTAATATTTTTTATTATATTTTCTTATAACCAAGGTTAGATTATTGAATCATAGGGATAAGTGAATCTTAACCACAGTTAGTGGGTGTTAAAAAGGACACATGACGGCTTGTAGAGCCCTCTTTAATTGCGGTTTAACATAACAACCTAAGGTTATTTTTTCCCTACAACTAAAGTTAGATGGATAAACCATAGGGGCGAGTAAATCTTAATCATAGTTAATGTGTATCAAGTAATAGGGGTAAAATGGAAAAAGGGTAACTTTAGTTAACAGTGTTAATATTAAGACTCTAACAGGGGAGGGCAGTGTACTTTCATAAACTAGAAGGGAGGTTTCTAAAATTTCATCAAACCTCAAGGGAGGTGAGTGTAATTTACCCTATAAAAAACTTAACAACAAGGGTAAAATTAAAGCATCCAACCTCGGTTTTTTAAGAATAAAATAAAATTAATCACAAGGGTTAAAATGTTATCCATAGTTGAAGGATAGTTAAAGGGGTGTCATCTTTTAACACCCTTTAAATATGGTTAAGATTCACTAACCCTTAGTATTAAAGCATCTAATCCTTAATTTTTAGATTTTTTACAAAATTAATCGTAGGGTTAAAATTTGGTAACCATAGTTGAAAGACACCACGTGTCCCCTTTAAGGATTGAGGTCCTTTGTCAAAGACACCACGTGTCCCCTTTAATTTTTAGATTTAAAAAAAAAATTAATCATAGGGTTAAGAGTGACTCAACACTAGGATTTATCGATCTAACCTTGCCCAAGTAATGAGATTTCTTAATCTGCTGTTTTATCTATGGTATATATGCCCAATAAGATTTGTAGTTCAATTGTATGTATCTTGTGCTTACTTAATTGTTAACATCTTTGTTCCCGTTCTGATACACTTTCTATAGTGCATGCATGACTGAACCTCGTGGTCTATGTTAACTGTTTAGGTGGTTATATGATATTTCCTTCTAATCTCTATGTTATATGTCAATGTTGGAGCAGATAATGTACATATTACCCTATTTAGGACATTATCAGTGACTAAATGGAATTTTAAGTTCATAGGTTCATACTCATCCATGCATTGAAACTTAGATTTCCCGTTCAATAATCATTGCGTGACAAGTGCATTTCTTATATCACCTATTTGGACGGATTAGTTGTAAGCTATGTCATTTAGTTCTCTTGTGGGGCTAAATGCAAGTTAACAACTTTTTGGTCAAGTTTGTGATACAATGTATTAGTCTGTATATGATTCTTGAATTGTCCGATTGGACAGTTTGAGAATGCATAATTTTCAGTATATTCACTTGCTCATTGTTTGTCCAGATTGAGGAAAATTTTGGCAATTGTTTCTCCTGTTCTCTAGGTACATATTTAGACTATGTGGCATGCTTGCCCCTAGTCTAAGTTGTGTGCTTGGAGAACCATAGAGAAATGCTGTCGAAATTTCCTTGAAATAGAACAAAGCACTTGACCAACTGAATATTGGAGATTATGCATTCCTAAATGGGATAGGAACACCCCACCCGTTAGAAGAGAAGTTGAAAACGATAGGAAGCATGCATGCATACATATTGTGTAGATGGGGAAGTCATTTGATAGTTGTTTTATTGTAATTGACTGATGTGATCAACGTTTGTTATTTCTCAGAATAGCTAACGAAGCAGGACTTAGAAATCTCATCTCATCCCTCATGGATAAGAGTTGGATTGGAAAGTCGAGGTACTATTTGTCATAAGTTTTGACGAAACTCGGAATGATAAAATATCAGTATATAAGCATATGATCTTTTTCTGTTACATAGGGTTTCAAAGGAATACATAGAAGGGGTGAAGAAGTTTATAGAGTTTGCAGTAGCTCATGGAGCGATTGATAACAATGGTGGTGTAAAGTGTCCACGTCCTAAATGCAACAATGTGGTTTATCAAGAGAGAGGTACAGCATATGACCATATGATCTGTTATGGATTCGACCTTAATTATAAAATCTGGTTTTATCACGGGGAAGACATATTACAACACACATCGGTTGGCGGAAGAATGTCTCAAAATCCTGACGTGCACGACAGACAGAATGAGATGGAAGACCGGGTGCACGATTTGTTTGAGGTACCAAATCAAGATGAAACCGACACTAGTAGTCAGGATCCCACTTCTGAGGCGGATAATTTTTTTCAATTGGTAAGGGATGCAGGATAGGCTTTGTATCCAGGATGCCTGAATCACACGAAGTTGTCTGTCATCGTAAGATTATATCACATTAAGTGTCTTGGTGGATGGAGCAACAAATCATTTACCTTGTTGCTTGAGTTGTTGAGAGAGATACTCCCCGAGAGATCAACACTACCGGATACGTACTTTCAGACAAAAAAAGTGATGTCTGACTTGGGGCTTAAATATGAAAAAATTGATGCTTGCCCCAATGATTGCATGCTTTACTGGAAAGACACTGTGAACAAGTAAACATTTGACATCTGTGGTGAATCAAGATGGAAGACAGGGGATGATCAGTCGGGAGACAAGAAAAAGAAGACTCCTGCAAAGATTTTGTGTCACTTTCTGTTGAAACCTAGGTTACAAAGATTGTTTATGTTTTCCAAGACTACTTCTGAAATGAGATGGCTTGAGGGTCGAACTAAGGATACGAGGTTAAAACATCTTGCAGACTCACCGGCCTGGCAAAATTTGGACAACAAGTACCCTTTTTTCGCTTCGGATGCTCAAAATATGAGACCTGGGTTGGCGACTGACGGCTTCAATCCATTTTGGACAATGAGTATTGCTAACAGCACATGGCCTGTGGTTCTTATCCCATACAAATTACCACTGTGGATGTGCATGAAGCAGCCAAACTTCATTCTTTCCTTGCTTATTCCTAGTCCCTCCGGGCCTGGAAATGTCATTGATGTCTACATGATGCCTCTAGTCGAAGAGTTGAAGGACTTGTGGGAGAATGGTTTGCCAACTTATGATGCGTTGAAAAATGAGACATTTGTAATACGTGCGCCATTGCTCTGGACCATTAGCGACTTCCCAGGGTATGCTATGTTATGTGGTTGGAGTACAAAAGGAAAATTAGCATGCCCGTCATGCCACAAGGACACTTGCAGTCGACACTTGTCTAATAGCAGGAAACAATGTTACATGGGACATCGTCGTTTCCTAAAGACGGATCACAGGTTTCGGAGGGACAAACACTCTTTTGATGACACTCTAGAGTTCAGCACTGCTCTAACTATAATGTCTGGGTCCAATGTGTACTATCAATTAAAGGGGATTGCTTTCTCCCTTGAGAAGCAGACAGGGTAAAAACGACGAAGATAGGCTACCTAGGATATCATGCCATATAACTGGAAGAAGCTGAGTATATTCTTTGAGTTGCCATATTGGGAGCACAATTTGTTGAGGCACAACCTTGATGTAATGCATATTGAGGAGAATGTATGCGACAATGTTCTTGAAACTTTGTTGGGTTTGGAAGGAAAATTGAAAGATAGCTAAAAAGCTCGACTCGACTTGGTTGATATGCGCATAAGATCAGCACTTCATCCTCAGTTGCAGCCTGGCACAAACAAAGTGTATCTGCCCCCGACTTGTTTCGATGGACTAGAATGAGAAAGGGTTGTTTTGCAAAGTTCTGAAGAATGTGAAGGTGCCAGATGGTTACTCGTCTAATATTGCAAGACATGTCAATATCGGGCAGCGTAAAATTTATGGACTAAAGAGCTACGACTCTCATGTCATAATGCAAAACTTTCTACCATTGGCTGTGAGGAAGACATTGCTGAAGAATGTCTCTGCCATGCTAATTGAATTTAGCAACTTCTTTCTGGTTTTATGTTCTAAAGTCTGTGACCTCGAGGAATTAAGACGGTTAGAGGAGAAAATTGCGCTTACGCTATGTCATTTAGAGAGAATTTTTCCACTGGCATTCTTTGATGTTATGGTGCTCTTGCCTATACATCTGGCAACAGAGGCAAGGCTAAGTGGACCTATACAATACCGGTGGATGTATCCCATCGATGATTGTCTCGTTGTTTTACCTAAATTTAATTCCTATAGGTACTTGTCGACGCTGAAATCGTATATCTGCAATCAAGCTCGACTAGAGGGTTGCATAGCAGAAGGGTACTTGGCAGAAGAATGTTTGACCTTCTGCTCAAGGTATCTAAATAATATTGAATCGAGATTGAATCGGTCGGTGAGGAATGATGATGAAAGTGTGATAGGGGGTGCGCAGCCATTCGCTCTAACTGAATTAGAATAACAGCAGACACATTGTTATGTGTTGTTCAACTCCGAGAAACTCACAACGTATTGAGAGTAAGACGATTATTATCATGACTTTTTTGCTAATTGTCTTTCATTTAGTTTTTATTTTTTCATTTTAATAGTCGATCTGACTTTGAGTAACGTACATCGATTCGTTCCTTACAGCCAACACATGAATGTACTGAAGATGATCAATCCTAGACTTAGATCGTCTCCCCACTTGAATGGTTTAGGGGTTATGTAAGTTATATGCTCTTAACTTTTATATTTGCACAACACATACATAAAGTTTTGCATAATGAATCAATCTTATTATGTAAGTCATATGCATTTGGCCTTCAAATAGGTTGAAAGGCTGCGAGCGTCATGCAATTTGATGTCTGACGAGATTACATGCCTCGAATACGGTCCACAGACAGTCGCACAAAGTTTTAAGGGCTACGTCATCAATGGATATAGGTTTTGTACTAAGGATAGAGAGCGCGGACGCAGGAGTTAAATTAGTGGTGTTACGGTCACTGCAATGACTCCTTGTTATGCATCTTCTAAGGACAGGATTCCCATTGCAGGAGATATAACTTACTATGGCCGCTTAACCAACATTGTGCAATTGACATATTCAGGAAGCCTAAAATTTGTATTGTTTAAGTATGATTGGGTTGATGTGATGTCACAAAGTAGAGGAATAAAGACCGATGAGTATGGGTTTACGCTTGTGGACTTTACACGCCTGCTCCCAACACACGCTGTATCTCATGAACCATATGTTATGACATTTCAGGTAGAGCAGGTATTTTATGTAGAAGATTCTTCTGACCCAGATTGGCATGTTGTCATCAAGACAAAATCAAGAGACTTTTTTGACATGAATGAAGAATCTGCTGTGGACAATAATGCATTCAGAGAAAACGAGCCATTCGACGACCAACATTTAGATGTCATTGAACATAACGATGACGGAGGTATCAGTTGGGTGAGATTAGGGATTACCGGAACAACTGTTGATGCACCCCCTCAAGTGCACTTCTACCAAGCTCCTTTAACCGAATCTAGTGATGATGAAGTTGAATCAGTCTATAACGATGAAACAAATATAAACGACTAATATGTACCAACATTACCAAACAATTAACAATGTAAGTTTAATCCAATCTCGGAGGTAAACGAAGTTATTTTTTTAAAGACCGATGCTATGGTTGTTTATTTCCATGTTAATGACGAAATGCATATATTTTTATGTGATTAAACTCTCTAAGTATAAAATTTCCTTTAATGAGTTGCTTATTTGTATGTTATTGTGAAATCTAGATATTTTTATGTGATTAAACTCTTTAAGTATGAAATTTTCTTTAATGAGTTGTTTATTTGTATGTTACTGCGAAATCCAAATATTTTTATGTGATTAAACTCTCTAAGAATGAAATTTCCTTTAATGAGTTTTTTTTTATATGTTACTGCGAAATCCAGATACTTTTATGTAATTAAACTCTCTAAGTATGAAATTTCTTTTAATGAGTTGTTTATTTGTATGTTAATGGCGAAATACAAATATTTTTATGTATTTAAACTCTCTAAGTATGAAATTTACATTAATGAGTTGTTTATTTGCATGTTAATGGCGAAATACAAATACTTTTATGTATTTAAACTCTCTAAGTATGAAATTTTCGTTAATGAGTTGTTTATTGGCATGTTCTTTTTCATATGGATCCTACAGGACCTACTAGGTCGCCACCACATGTCGAGTCCTCTACACCTGCGCCCAGGCCTAGTAGGAAGACTCGAGGCCGTATCCGGATGCTGGGTATGCACGGTCGCCAGCCGGGGAAGATGATGGATGTTGAGATCAACGATCTTGCCCAGCCCATAGGGGAGGGTGGCAAGACATTAGGTCAGTTTTTGGGTACTCTAGGCCATGACCCACACATTTTTCGCTTCGATGTCGATTGGAGGGACATCGGCACCGAGGCCAAGGCACATGTTTGGCTTGTAGTCCAGGTAAGATGCAAAAAATATGCATGTCTTTTATTATTATTTTTTGATTACACATCGTTCGTTATATTAGTTGAAAACTTAATCAATTGACAATGTGATCCAGGAATATTTTCGGGTCCCGCCTACCCTCGAGCATAAGTGGAGGGACTGGAAGGGGAGGTTGAGGCTGAAATACATGGTCCCAGAGCTTGGACTGGAAGGCATCTATACCAGATGCCCCCAGATATTCTAGCGAGCCAGTGGCATGGCCTGGTCGATTATTGGTTCTCCGAGATGGGGATGGTATATCTTGATTAAGCTCTTTATTCTAATATGTAATAGACTTCAATTACGTCACTTCTCCATTCTAAACGGGAATGAATTTCAATTTTACAGAAAATAAATGCTCAAAATAAAGAGAATCAGAAAAAGTAGAAGGTGGTGCATACTTCTGGGTTGAAGAGCTTTGCTCGTGTGAAAGACGTGATGGTATGTTCGAAGAAATGTTTCCTTAATTTGGAATTTATCATATCTTTAAGTTGTGTTGACTGTTGATGTTTTCATTATTGGGAGCACAAAAAAAGGCAAGCCCAACCCAGACAGCCCCAGGGCATGCAGTGGTGTGGATTTTCATGCACCAAAACGCGAGTGGTGCACCGATGAACGAGGAGGCTGGAGAGTTGATGGTCAGTAATCTTTAGAAGTTGGAATAATCCATAATATTAAATACTAAATTTTTTAGCATTTGCGACATCCAACAATTGTTTTCAATTGTTTGTAGGGACGTATGAGGGAGCTCCTAGCACAGTTACCGGTTGGGTCACAGGACAGCACGGTGCGAGATGATGTATTCTCCTAGGTCATGCCGCCTGAGCATCCTAGAAGAATACGTGGGCTTGGATTAGGCCCAACCGCCACCCAGTTAGGCTGGTCACGATCGTCGAGCCATACTGGTTCGGCGTCAGGAGCTGCTGAGACCCAGATGCTAAGGGATTAGCTCGTGGATACGAGAGCAGTTGTGGCATCACATCAAACTCATCTCGATAGGATCCAGGTGACCCTCGACCGGGTATTACAGGGGCTAGGGCAGATATATAATCTAATTGACATTAATTAAACATGTTTAATAATGTGATCTTGAATCATTTATTGATACCACGAACGGCATGCAGGTGAGACTTTGACAGAACCACACGTGTCGGAGCAGGTAAATTTTAATTTTAAAAGTTTTATTTCCTATTTTTAACTGCATTAGAGCATTCCTAGTAGCCTCACCAAAATAGCCAAAACTCAGAAAACGTTATCTTGGTGCGCCACTCTTTATTGATCTTTCTTGTTTGTTATCCGTAGAATTAGTTCCCATTTTGAAAAAAGATTCGCACAACTCTTTGATCAGCTTCATCCGTGAAAAACTGGGCTCAATAATTTTGTATGATGTAATTTTCATTTATCATACACTAACATTAGAATTAGTATCAAAGATTAGGTATGTGGAAGTTAGTGGTGGTGGATGGGTGGTGGTGTGTTAGTGTTAGTGGTGGTTGGGTGGTGCTAGTGGTGGTGGATGAGTGGTGGTAGTGGTGATGGTAGTGGTGTGGTGATCTGAGTAATAACCCTTGACTATCTTAATTATTCACATTTCTACAACCCCGACACTTCTAATTTATACTCTACCAAAAAAATTACGGTCACTGCAACAATGTCCTTTACTTTGACTACCTCGTATTTTGCCATGGTATAATTGATGATATTGGGTTGGTTAGCATGTTTGTGATGGTTATAACTCACTTTTATGAGTTATAACTTTAATCCTTGAAAAAATCTGAAATCTAACTGAT
The DNA here is from genome assembly GCA_015143295.1 of Tetracentron sinense. Classification (NCBI taxonomy): domain Eukaryota; kingdom Viridiplantae; phylum Streptophyta; class Magnoliopsida; order Trochodendrales; family Trochodendraceae; genus Tetracentron; species Tetracentron sinense. The sequence goes on from CM026561.1 coordinate 18,428,422, forward strand.
TAGGTAGTATGTTAGTGATGGAAATACCTCATTTTCATAAGTTGGAACACTTTACTTTGCAAATATGAATCTTAGACCTATTTAGTTAGTATGTTAGTGATGTAAATATCTCATTTTCATAAGTTGGAACACTTTACTTTGCAAATATGAATCTTAGACCTATTGAGTTAGAATATTAGTGATGGAAATACCCCATTTTCATAAATTGGAACACTTTACTTTGCAAATTTGAATCTTAGACCTATTTAATTAGTATGTTAGTGATGTAAATACCTCATTTTCATAAGTTGGAACACTTTAATTTGTAAATATGAATCTTAGACCTATTTAGTTAGTATGTTAGAGATGGAAATACCTCATTTTCATAAGTTGGAACACTTTATGTGAGCACGGGTTTCGGGGAACCCTAAAAATTAATCTCACGGGATTAGGTCGCCACTTATTCATTCAGAAGGGATAAGTTCCCAAGAAAAGTTGGATATGGTCTTGATCTCCGACCAAAGATCAGGGTAAGAGGTTCAGTTAAGTTTGGGGAAGGGGTTAGGCACCCCGACACTTCCACTTATAGTGGTTCTCTACTTACTAGGTTTAAGCCAAATTAAATGTCAAAGTTAATCAAATGCCTAAGTGTTTAAGTTAATACTAACCGAAAGAAAGTAAAAGCTAACTAGGGTCAAACCCGGGTTGGGTTGCCTACGTACTCACATTAGGGGTGAGATAAGACTGAGCGTAGTTCTACCACTTGAGCCTGTGCTAAGACTAAGGGATGTGTGTGTGTGTACCAAAGGTGACTAATGGGCCTAATCCGGTAGATTAGGTTTTGCTTGACCGGAGTTGATCAATGTACAAAGTGTGGGCCCAGTAGGTCGAGGGGTAGTCTGGTAGACTAGGGTATAGGCCCGGTAGGCCAAGGATGAAGCCCGAAGGCTAAGGGGTGTGTTAAGCCAGGGTCAGGGTTGCTAACCGGGGTTTAAAAGGAGGTTAATCATGGTTATGGGTGCTAACCATGGTTTAAATGGTTAAAAAGTTGATTTTTTGGTATTTTGTATTTTTTTTAGATTTTTTACGATTTTTCAAATTTTTGTGGGGTTAAGTGGTGCTTAACCATGGTTAAAAATTAATCGAATATCATTTTAACTATGGTTAAGTGTCATGGTAAGTCAAAAGTAGGCCCAAAAGGTGTGGCAGGGCCTAAAATGGCCTCTTACTAGGTCTGGGCCCTGCACAAAGCCCAAGATTAAAATTTCAAAAAATGGAGGTAATTAGATTACCTCTATTACAGTGAAGTTTTAACCCTGATTTGTGGGGGGTTTAACTATAATTAGGGATCACCCTTGGGAAAAATAAAAGCATGGACAGGAAGCCTGAAGTCCCAGGAATCCAATGGGCCTGGTCTTAGCCCAAGATCATCTCAGGTGTGGGTCCCACACGGGCCCAAAGTCAAGAAAAACAGTGTCCGAAATATCGGCAATTAGACTGCCGACATTAAGAACAGTATGCTAACTCAAGCTTGGGGCCTTGCTAACCATGATTATGCTTGGCCCCTGGATCTGGAATTTTGTAGGGGGTAGAGGGGAACAAAGGCTTCCCAATGGGCTTGGAGTGGGCCCCAGAGCACAAAGTGTGTGGGCCCCACATGGGCCCAAAGTCTCTGCTTGAAAACCGTCTAAATGTCGGTAATCAGACTGCCGACAGTCTGATAACCTAGCTTTACAAGCAAACTAACCATGGTTAAACCATGAGTTAGGGTCTGATTTTTTGTAGGGAGGTTACCTAGGGCCTGAGGTATCTAACCATGGCCCTGGAATTGACCAGGGCTTGGCTTAATTAGGGTTAAAACATGAGTTATAGGGAGGGTCCATAATGTCGGCACTGCTATTGCCGACATTATGTGATTTTTCAAAAACAGCATTTGCCCATTGAGGGGCTACACGAGCAAGGGTCCAGGGGTTCCCTCATTGCTTGGGGGACCCCCAGACTCCTTTTGTAGTGGCCATGCACGGCGTAGGGGTGGTTACACCCGAGTTAAGCCTCAAGGTATCCCCCCACACCTATGAAGGAGGTGGGGAGGTCCTATCCCTGGCTAGGGAGCTACTATACATAAAAGAAATAATAAATGGGACCCCTGGAACAAGACCAGGGGCCCCTTACAATAATACACAAGAGATATAAGAAGAGGGTAGGTCTGTTACCCTGGATCAGCATCTGTAGGTGGCTATGTTGGGCGGTGGTGGCGCATGGTGGTTGGTGGAGCCCGGGGAGGCCCTTGGGTTCGACTGAAGGGGGTGGTCGGTGTTGGGACAAAGGCTTGAGTCCTGGTTTTGATTTCGACAGGGGTTGGAGGTGAAGAATGGGTGTGAGATTGAACTATGGGGGGTAGAGCTTATATAGAGGAGAAGGGGAGAGGCGAGGGGGCTTTTTGGTCATCCCCACAGGCTTGGGGAACTAGCAACGAAGGACCCAGGTGGCTGTAGGGGGCTCTGATACGCAGAAATGCGAGTTTCAATGGTGGTGGTAATCGAATTACCACCACCCAAAACAAAGGTAAAAATGGGGGTGTCGGTAATTCGATTACCGACACCCTCGGATTTATGCTATTTTGGGCCACACCCTTACTCACTTAGGCCGAAAGCAAGTAGGGCACCTATTTGGGGGTCTTTGCCACCTATTTTTTGAACTTGAGGGGTGTGGGCCCCACCCTAGTGGACCCTAGAGGGTTGGTGGGCCCTTGCTTAGGCCCCCAAAGGCCTAGGCTTGGGTTTTTTTTGGCTTTTGGACTAGTTAGATGGGCCTTGAGCCAGTGAGGGTTTTGGCCTAGGTTTAGCTAGGGCTTAGGGTAGGGCTATGGTCTAGGGCACACCTAGAGTTAGTCCTAAGGTTTAGCTAGGGTTAGCCTAGGGTTTAGGCTAGGGTTACACTAGGCTTTTAGGTCTCCTAATGGCAATGGGCCTTGAGCCCGAAGGTTTGAATCCTAGGGTGTAAGGGTTTTGGGGCCTACCTAGGGTTTAGCTTAGGGTTTGATCAAGGATTTAGGGTATTCCTAGGGTTTGTCTAGGGTTCTACAGGGGAATCCACTGGGGAAGGACTGGTGTTGACAGGGTGTAAAAATTGGGTACTTACACTTTACTTTGCAAATATGAATCTTAGACCTATTTAGTTAGTATGTTAGTGATGAAAATACCTCATTTTCATAAGTTGGAACATTTTACTTTGCAAATATGAATCTTAGACCTATTTAGTTAGTATGTTAGTAATGGAAATACCTCATTTTCGTATGTTGGAACACTTTACTCTGCAAGTCGCACAAACGCGATTTTTTACATTAAATCCGAGATTTACTTAGATTAATTAGAGATTTCTTAAGGTTAAAACTTAAGGGTTAGCTTCTAGATCGGGAATTCGGCTTTGTCAGTGACCAAATCGGGCATCGACAGGTGATGATGTAACTCCAACATTAGCTAACTCTAAATTTAAAACAAAGATAAACTTTGACCTGCAGATTGCAAGTTATGCCTCGATGTACCACCCGATTCCTGCACTGCTTATTACAACTGCATTTATGGAAGAAAATATTTGATAAATTTTCTTACTAAATGACCCTTGCAGGGGTCAGGAATATCCTTATTCTTGTACTGCTCTTGCTGGCACTCTTTACAATAAAAAGTCTGGTGATGTTGAAGTTCGTGATTTATAGATATACATTCTTTTAGAACCTCTTCCTTGACCAGGCCTTCACGTGCGCATACACACGGAATGGATGATGATGACATACAATGACCAAAACAACGTGAACAATAATATTCACCTTTGGTTATGTCGTTAACATTGTAGAGGGTTCCGTGTTACTGAACATCATCGGACCTTTTATTGTAAAGAGTGCCCGCATGAGGGCCCAAGAATGAGGTCATTCCTAACCCCTGCAAGGGTCATTTAGTAAGAAAATTTATTAAGTATGTTCTTCCATAAATGCAGTTGTAGTAAGTAGTGCAGGATTTGGTGGGAGTTTGTAGGTTTAGGCCTAAGTATACTATCCAAGTATGGATTTCGGCCATCTCGGGGCCCAAATCGGGCATACGGCCTCAAATTCACTCGAAATCAACTCCAACACTTAGGATGTATTGAAATACATGCATTAGAAGAAACAAGATCGAAATATGACCCCCGGTTTGGAAATGGTGGGACGATGTAGGTTTAGGTCATAGTATAGTTAAGAAACATAGATATCGGCCGTCTCGGCGCCTAAATAGGGCATATGACCACGGATTCGCTCTAAACCAACTCCACCACTTAGGATCTATTGAAATACACGCGTTAAGAGAAACGGGATCAAAATCCGACCCCCGATTTGAAAATGGTGGGAGGATGTAGGTTTAGGCCATAGTATAGTTGGGAAACATGGATTCTAGCCGTCTCGGCTCCCAAATCAGGCATACGGCCTCGGATTCGATCGAAACCAACTCCAATACTTAGGATGTATTAAAATACATGAGTTAGAAGAAACGAGATCGAAATAAGACCCCCAGTTTTGAAATGGTGGGAGGATGTAGGTTTAGGACATAGTATAGTTGGAAAACATAGATTTCGGCCGTATCGACGCCCAAATCGGGCTTACGGCCTCGGATTCAGTCGAAACCAACTCCAACACTTAGGATGTATTGAAATACACACATTATAAGAAATGAGATCGAAATCCGACCCCCGGTTTGGAAATGGTGGGAGGATGTAGGTTTAGGCCATAGTATAGTTGGGAAACATAGATTCCGGTCATCTCGACGCCCAAATCGGGCATACGGCATCGGATTCGCTCAAACCCAAGTCCAACACTTAGAAGGTATTGAAATGCACGCGTTATAAGAAACGTGATTGAAATCTAACCCCCGGTTTGGAAATGGTGGGATGATGTAGGTTTAGGTCATAGTATAGTTGGGAAACATGGATTCCGGCCGTCTCGGCGCCCAAATCGGGTATACGGCACCAGATTCGCTTGAAACCAACTTCAACACTTAGGATGTATTGAAATATATGCATTAGAAGAAATGAAATCGAAATCCGACCCCCAATTTGGAAATGGTGAGACAATGTAGGTTTAGGCCATAGTATAGTGGAGAAAATGGATTGCGGTCGTCTTGACACCCAAATCGAGCATACGGCATCGGATTCACTCAAAACCAACTCCAAAAGTTAGGATGTATTGAAATACACGCATTAGAAGAAATATGATCGAAATCCGACTCCCAGTTTGGAAATGGTGGAACGATGTAGGTTTAGGCCATAGTATAGTTGAGAAACATGGATTCCGGCAATCTCGGTGCCCAAATCAGGCATACAGCTTCAGATTTTCTCAAAACTAACTCCAACACTTAAGAAGTATTGAAATATACACGTTAGAAGAAACGAGATCGAAATCCGACCCCCGGTTTGGAAATGGTGGGAGGATGTAAGTTTAGGCCATAGTATAGTTGGGAAACATGGATTCCGACCGTCTCGATGCCCAAATCGGGCAAACGGGCTCGGATTTGTTCGAACCAACTCCAACACTAAGGATGTATTGAAATACACGCATTCGAAGAATCGGGATCGAAATCCGACCCCCGGTTTGGAAATGGTGGGACGATGTAGGTTTAGGCCATAGTATAGTTGAGAAACATGGATTTCGACCATCTCGGCACCCAAATCGGGCATACGGCCTCAGATTCGCTCGAAACCAATTCCAATACTTAGGATGTATTGAAATAATACGTTAGAAGAAACATGATCGAAATCCGACCCCCGGTTTGGAAATGGTGGGACGATGTAGGTTTAGGCCATAGTATAATTGAGAAACATGAATTTCGGTCATCTCAGCGCCCAAATCGTGTATACAGCCTCGGATTAGCTCGAAACGAACTCCAACAGTTAGGATGTATTGAAATACATGTGTTAGAAGAAACGAGATCGAAATCCGACTTCCAGTTTGAAAATGGTGGGACGATGTAAGTTTAGGCCATAGTATAGTTGGGAAACATGGATTCCAGCCGTCTTGGCCCCCAAATCAGGCATACGGCTTCGGATTCGCTCGAAACCAACTTCAACACTTAGGATGTATTGAAATACACACGTTAGAAAAAAATAGGATTGATATTTGAACCCCGGTTTGGAAATGGTGGGATGATGTAGGTTTTGGCCATAGTATAGTTGGGAAACATGGATTCTGGCTGTCTCGGCGCCCAAATCGAGCATACAGCCTCGGATTCGCTTGAAACCGACTCCAATACTTAGGATGTATTGAAATACATGCGTTAAAAGAAACGAGATCAAAATCCGACCCCCGATTTGGAAATGGTGAGACGATGTAGGTTTAGGCCATAATATAGTTGGGAAACATAGATTCGGCCATCTCGGCGCCCAAATCAGGCATACGGCCTCGGATTCACTCGAAACCCACTCCAACACTTAGGATATGTTGAAATACACGCATTAGAAGTAAAAATGATCGAAATTTAACCCCCGAATTGGAAATGGTGAGATGATGTAGGTTTAGGCCATAGTATAGTTGGAAAACATGGATTCCGGCTGTCTCAGCGCCCAAATCAAGCATACAGCCTCAGATTCGCTCGAAACCGACTCCAACACTTAGGATGTATTGAAATACACGTGTTAAAAGAAACGAGCTCAAAATCCGACCCCCGGTTTGGAAATGGTGAGACGATGTAGGTTTAAGCCATAGTATAGTTGACAAACATGGATTCGGCCATCTCGGCGCTGAAATCGGGCATACGGCCTCGGATTCACTCAAAACCCACTCCAACACTTAGGATATATTGAAATACACGCGTTAAAAGAAACGGGATTGAAATCCAACCCCCGGTTTGGAAATGGTGGGACGATGTAGGTATAGGCCATAGTATAGTTAGGAAACATGGATTCCGCCGTCACGGCACCCAAATCGGGCAAACGGCTTGGATGCGCTCGAAACCAACTCCAACACTTAGGATTTATTGAAATACATGTGTTAGAAGAAACAAGATCGAAATCCAACCCCCGGTTTGGAAATGGTGGGACGATGTTGGTTTAGTTCATAGTATAGTTGAAAAAATGGATTTCAACCGTCATGGCACCCAAATTAGGCATGCGGCCTCAGCTTCGTTCGAAACCAACTCCAACACTTAGAATATATTGAAATACACGCATTAGAAGAAACGGGATCGAAATCCGACCCCCGGTTTGGAAATGGTGGGACGATGTAGGTTTAGGCCATAGTATAGTTGAGAAATATGGATTTCGGCCATCTCGGTGCCCAAATCTGGCATACAGCCTCAGATTCGCTCGAAACTAACTCCAACACTTAAGATGTATTGAAATACTTGCGTTAGAAGAAACGAGATCGAAATCCGAACCCCGGTTTGGAAATGGTTGGAGGTTGTAGGTTTAGGCCATAGTATAGTTGGGAAACATGGATTCCAGCCGTCTCGGCACCCAAATTGGGCATACGGCCTCGAATTCGCTCGAAACCAACTCCAACACTTAGGATGTATTGAAATACATGCGTTAGAAGAAACGAGATCGAAATCCAACCCTCGGTTTGGAAATGGTGGGACAATGTAGGTTTAAACCAAAGTAATACCGAAAACTATTAATATTCTGAGATGAGTTTGGTTCTTTGCATATTTATTAATTATTACATTCTCAAATTTTCTCATTTAGAAAAAACATTAATAAATTACATATTATTGTTTTTATTAGGAGGGAGCCGGTAGCACACACATCGGGTTTTCGACCATCGCCAGGAGGGAGCTTGGAGACCCGCCATAGTATTAAATATTAATTTAATTTATAAAAACTATTTCACTGCGGTTTAGACCCATCGTTAGACATCATGGCGGTTTGACCCGTCGTGCAATTTGTTATAAATAATGGCGGTAGAAGACGTCGTGACAGAATTAATAAAGGACTATGGTATAAGACGCCATCATATAAAATCTAAAGCACGATGGATAAGATCCGCCATGATATTTGAAATATATGACAGCGGTTAGATAACGGTGGTAAATATATGACGCAACAGGTCATTTTCATAATCATATGAAAAATAAAAGCATGGCGGTTGATAACCGCATGCATTTATTGAGATAAGACGGTGGATTCATTAAACCGCGTGAAAATCCGCCGCTATAGGAATCCTCGACAAGATAATCTTCGACGGGTTAACATACCGCCATGATACACTATGAGGACGGGTATTTAACATGGAGCGGCGGGTTTGAACCGCCATAAAAAATGTTGAATATTGTAGTGTGCTCATAGTACATGGCCTGTGGTTCTTATTCCCTACAACTTAGCACCGTAGATGTGCATGAAGCAGCCAAACTTCATTCTGTCCTTACTTATTCCCAGTCCCTCTGGGCCTAGAAATGCCATAGATGTCTACATGAGGCTTCTAGTCGAAGAGTTGGACTTGTGAGAGAATGAGTTGTCAACTTATGATGCGTTAAAAAAGAAAACATTCGTAATGCATGCGGCATTACTCTGAACCATTAGTGACTTCCATGGGTATGTCATGTTGTCTGGTTGGGACACAAAAGGAAAGTTGGCATGCCCTTCATGCCATCAGGACACTTATAGTCAACACTTGTTTATAAGCAGGAAGTAATGTTACATGGTGTACTGTCATTTTTTAAAGCCGGATCACAGGTTCCGGAGGTACAAAAACACTTTTGATGGCACTGTATAGTCCGTATATGCTCCAACTACAATGTCTGGATCCGATGTGTTGCGTCATTTGGAGGTATTACTTCTCCATTGGGAAGCATACTGGGCGAAAACGACCAAGGCAGACGGGCCATGAGATTATGCCGTATAATTGGAATACGAGTATATTTTTTGACTTGCCATATTGGGAGCATAATTAGTTGAGGCATAACCTTGATGTAATGTATATTGAGAAAAATATATGCGACAATATGCTCAGGACTTTGTTGGATTTGGACGGAAATCTAAGGATGACTTAAAATCTCGAATTGACTTGGTTGATATGGGCGTGAGACGTGCACTTCACCCTCAGTTGCAGCCTGACACAAGCAAAGTTTATATGCCCCATACATGCTTTTCAATGGACAAGAATGAGAAAGAACTATTTTACAAAGTTTTGAAGAGTGTCAAGATTCCAGATGGTTACTCGTCAAATATTAGGAGACATGTCAATATCAAAGAGCGTAAAATTTATGGACTGAAGAGCCAAGACTGTCATGTCATAATGCAACAATTTCTACCACTGGTTGTGAGGAAGGCATTGCCAAAGAATGTAACTTTAGTCCTAATTGAATTGAGCAACTTCTTTTTTCCGTTATGTTCCAAAGTCTGTCAGATCGAGGATTTGAGACGGTTAGAGGAGAAAATTGCGCTTATGCTTTGTCATTTAGAGAGAATCTTCCCGCCCATATTCTTTGATGTTATGGTGCACTTGCCTATACATCTGGCCGCAGAGGCTAGGCTGGGTGGACCTGTACAATACCAGTGGATGTATCCCATCGAAAGGTATGTCTTCAATTATAATTTATCAAATGTGTAAACTTCTTGTTATTACAATTGTCTCGTTGTCTTACCTAAATTTAATTCATATAGGTATTTATTTACCCTGAAATCGTATGTGCGTAATTGAGCTCGACCGAAAGGTTGCAGTGCAGAAGGATACTTGGTGGAAGAAAGCTTGACATTTTGCTCAAGGTACCTAAATAATGTGGAACGATATTGAATAGGCCAGTGAGGAATGACGATGAAAGTGTGATAGGGGGTGTGCAGCCATTCACTCTAAGTGGATTAGAATGGCAGCAGACACATTGTTATGTGTTGTTTAACTTCGACAAGGTTACAACATATCGAGAGTAAGACATATATTATCAAAGCTTTTTGTTAATTATTTTTTATTTATTTTTAAATTTTCACTTAAACGAAAGAGATTTGAGGAACGTGCATCAATTGGTTCCTTACAGTTAGCACATGAATGTACTGAGGATGACCTATCCCAGACTTATTAGATCGGCTCCCCATGAACTACAAAAAAAGCACAGCGAACAATTTTCCTCATGGTTTACGGAACATGTAAGTCCTGTGCTCTAATCCATAGACTTGTGCACATCACATTAAGAATGTTTCCAGAAATGAATTAATTACATTTTAGCTTTCAAATATGTTTAAAGGTTGTGAGATTCATGCACTCCGGTGTCTGATGAGATTACCTGGCTCGCATACGGTCCACACAAATTCGTAAAAAGGTATAAGGGTTACGTCATAAATGGATACAGGTTTTGTACAACACATAGAGAGCACGGACACAACAGTCAAAATAGTGGTGTTGTGGTCACAACAACGACTACAAGCTATGCATCTCCTAGGGACAGGACCCCTCGTTGTAGGAAATATAATTTACTACGGCCGCCTAACAGACATAGTCTAGTTGACGTATTCTGAAAACTTTAAATTTGTATTATTTAAGTGTGACTGGGTTGATGCAATGTCACAGGGTAAAGGAATAAAGACCGATGAGTTTGGATTTACCCTTGTGAACTTCACATGTTTGCTCTCACACTCTGTATCGAGCGAACCATATGTTATGACATCTCAGGCAGAGCAGACATTTTACGTCGAAGATCCAACGGATCCAGATTGGCATGTTGTCATCAAAACTAAACTAAGAGACTTATTTGACATGAATGACGAATCTCTTGTGGACGATTATGCATTAAGGGAGGACAAGTCATTCAACTACTAACAGTTAGATGACACTGAACATAATGATGATGGAGGTATCAATTAGGTGAGATTAGGTATTACTGGAACAACTGTTGATGTGCCCCTCAAGTGTTACAACAACAAGCTCTGTCCACCGAATCCAGTGATGACGAAGTTCAATCGGACTATAACGATGAAATAGACAAAAAAGACTAATATGTGCTAACTTATTGATGAAATCCATAGACTTTTATGTGTTCAAGTCGGTCTTCTTACCACTTAACACACCTTTTGTATATGTATACAGTGATAATGTTGTAATACTTTTGGGGGTGTAAATATAGAATATGAAATAAAATGAATTTTCTATTTGGATATTGGAGTTTCAGGGCATTTGAATGTTATTCATTGATTGTTATTATTATTCAGATATTGTTGTAATACTATTATTCCTTGATTGAATTTTATCTTTTCTAGGCATTTTAATGTATTAAAAGTAGGACAAGTATGAAAAATATGATATGGGTTCATTCATTTTTCAGATGAAGCCTACACAACCAGCACTAGGTGCTGGCACCGCCGTAGCCACCACACCTGGTGTTGGCACCCCTGCACAGCCCCCTCCTATTCCAGGTCCTATTAGGTGGGGCCAAGGCAAGACCAGATGTCTTGATTTACATAAACAACCTACATGCCAAAAAAGTATGTAGTTTGTGATGATCATGCGTAGCCGGTGGAGCAGCTAGCCCAGACGCTGGCTAATTATCTTGGTACTCTTTCCTAGGATGGGCATTTATTTCGCCTTGATGTCCCTAGTTGGATTCACATCCCTAGGGATCGCAAGGAACGCGCATTACAAATGGTACGGGTAAGGACAAAAAAAAGTCTGACAACCGTTCAATTAATAGTTTTTAATTACATATCATTTCATTAATTATTTGAAAAACTAATCATTTCAAATCATGTTCCAGGAAAAATTTGATATCCCACCTGGTATAGAGGCATTCTTAGACGATTATCTCTCGCATGAATACAGGGACTGGAAGTCAAAGCTGAGGACCTCTCACATGACTTTGGAGGCATCGTTGGCTGAGCTTTATGCTTCGTGCCCTGCAGATGTGGTGGCGGACCAGTGGCGTACACTGGTTGATTTTTGGTTCTCCGAGGAGGGGCAGGTATATGTTATTTCTTTTTCATCATTCTAATAGGTAACAAAAATAAAAATGTCGCTCTAACCATAATTTAATTTTTTTGCAGAAGCAGATTGCCACAAATAAGAAAAATTAGGCACAAGAGAAGATCTGCCATACATCTGGCACGAAAAGCTTCACTCGAGTGAGGCATGAGATGGTAAGTGTGGATTCATTTTTTTAATTATGTTGTTAGTTATTTATGTGGTATTGACTGGGTTTATGTTTTCCTATTGTGATTTTCATAGCGATCTGCAAGCCCCTCTCAGACTTACCCTGGTCGTGCCAAGATTTTCCTCGTAGTGCATGAAAAAAAGGATGACGCGTTAGTGAACACTGAGACGGAAGAGAAGCTGGTCGGTAACTTTAATTATTTCAATATCTTTGAATTTCCCATTTTAATTGCGACATATTAACTATTTTCAATATGTTGCAACGCTAGATGCGAGAGCGCATAGCGTAGGCACCAGAGGGCTCGCAAGATACCACGGGCCGAGAAGATATCTACTCCCAGGTCATAGGGTCTGAGCATCCTGGATTCATCCGTGGATGTGGATTAGGCGTGTCCCCCACCCAGTTATGGGGTGGGCGATCTTCGAGCTCTGTCAGTACCTCTTTGGCTGATCCTGAGTCTAACGCAGAGAAAGATGCCCTGTTGATGGCCCAAGAATTACGTTTGACGACCATGGAGCGTGTGATGCAGGAGATTTTATCGAGACAGGTCTATAAAATAACAAGTATTACTTAGTTGTTTCAAATATTTAAATATTCATTCATTTATTTACTCAAATTTTTCATAGCAGGGTGCAGGTCAGCTTTTTGCAGCAACACACGCGCCTGAGGAGGTAAATGTTAATTTTATAAGATTTTAGTTATGAATTTAATTACAATATATATTATGGTGGTGGTGGTGGGTAGTGGTGATGATATAGGTGGTGGTGGGTGATGGGTGATGATGGTAGTGGTAGTGGTAGCGGTGGTAGGTGATGGGCAATGGTAGTGGTACTGGTGGTGGTGGTGGTGGATAGTGGGTAGTGGTGATGCTAGTGGTGGTGGTGGGTAGTGGTTGTGTTAGTGGTGGTGGTGGTGGTAGTGGTTGTGTAAGTGGGTGGTTGTTGTTGGACAAAAATCTGCCATTCTTAGTATCGATCAATTATTGAGTTGCTTTGAAATGAAACTTTGAAAGTAATTGGACAAAAACAAATCTGCCATGCCTCAGTACTAATCCATACTTGTGTTATTGGAAAAAAAAAAGTCATAGATTTGTTAGGTAAAAATCGGCTAATTATCTAGGTATTGATGCATGCTTAAGTTGTTTGAAAAGAAACCATGGACATACTTGTATAAAATCTGTCATGTACAGTTATTGATCTATACTTGAATTATTTGGAAATGAAACATTCAATACCCTTATGTAAAAATCGGCCATGTATTGTTATGGATCTATACTTGAATCATTTTGAATAGAAACTAAGAACATACTTGGGTAAAAATCTGTCATGCCAATGTTTGATTCTAAACTTAAGTTATTTTGCAAGGAAACCATGAATAGAGTTGGGTAAAATTCTGTCATGCCTAGGCTTTACTCTAAACTTGTCTCATATTTTATAAGGAAGTCATGAATAGAGTTGGGTAAAATCTGTAATACCTAGGTACTAATCAATCCTTGAGTTGTTTTCAAAAGAAACCTTATATGTACTTGGGTAAAATCTGATATATTTGGTTCTTGATCCATACTTGTTTTGCTTTGAAATTAAACCTTGTATATAATTTGTTAAGAATCTGCTCGGTACCTAAATCGGGCAAACATCCTCGGATTCCATCCAAACAAATTCTCTCACTTAGGTTGGGTCGAAATACATGCGTTGGAAGAAACGTCATTAAAATCCGAGCCCCAATTTGGATTTTGTGTGCGCTTGTAGGTTTAGGCCAAATGATAGTTTCTAAGTATGAATTTCGGATTCTCGGTGCCCAAATCGAACAAACGGCCTTAGATTTCATCCAAACGAATTCTTACACTTAGGTTGGGTCGAAATACGCATTAGAAGAAGCGACATAAAAATCTGAGCCCCGATTTAGATTTCATGCGCGCTCGTAGGTTTAAGCCAAACGATAGTTTCTAAGTTTGAATTTCGGGCCTTTTGGTGCTCAAATCGGGCAAACAGCCTCAGATTCTATCCAAACAAATTTTCACACTTAGGTTGGGTCGAAATATACGCATTGAAAAAAAATCAAAATCCGAGCCCCAATTTGTATTTGGTGCGCATTTGTAGGTTTAGGTCAAACGATAGTTTCTAAAAATGGATTATGGGCCTCTCGGTGCCCAAATTGGGCAACGGCATCAAATTCGATCCAAACGAATTCTCACACTTAGGTTGAGTCGAAATACACGAGTTGGAAGAAACGATATCAAAATCCGAATCCCGGTTTGAATTTGGTGCGCGCTTGTAGGTTTAGGCTAAACGATAGTTTCTAAATATGGATTTCGGGCCTCTGGGTGCCCATATCAGGCAAACGGCCTCAAATTCCATCCAAACGAATTCGCACACTTAAGTTGGGTCGAAATACACTCGTTGGAATAAACGATATCAAAATTCTATCCCCGTTTGGATTTGGTGCGCGTTTGTAAGTTTAGGTCAAAGGATAGTTTCTAAGTATGGATTTCGGGCCTCTTGGTGCCCAAATTGGGTAAACGGCCTCAAATTCCATCCTAACGAATTCTCATACTTAAGTTGGGTGGAATTACAAAAACGGTATCAAAATCCGAGCCCGGTTTGGATTTGGTGTGCGCTTGTAGGTTTAGGCTAGACGATAATTTTTAAGTAAGAATTTTGGGCCTCTCAGTGCCCAAATCGGGCAAACGACCTTGGATTCCATCCAAACGAGTTCTCACACTAAGTTTGGGTCGAAATACACACGTTGGAAGATAGACATCAAAATCCGAGTCTCGGTTTGGATTTGGTATGCGCTTGTAGGTTTAGGCCAAACGATAGTTTCTAAGTATGGATTACGGGCCTCTCGATGCCCAAATCGGACAAACGGCATCAGCTTACATCCAAACGAATTCTCACACTTAGGTTGGGTCGAAATACATACATTGGAAAAAACGACATCAAAATCTGAGCCCCGATTTGGATTTGATGCGCGCTTGTAGGTTTAAGCCAAACGATAATTTCTAAGTGTGAATTTCAGGCCTCTCGGTGTCCAAATAGGGCAAACGGCCTCGGATTCCATCCAAACGAATTCTCACGCATAGGTTGGGTCAAAATACATGCATTAGAAGAAACAACATTAAAATCCGAGCCCCGTTTTGGATTTGGTGTGTGTTTGTAGGTTTAAGCCAAACAATAGTTTATAAGTATGGATTTCGAGCCTCTCAGTGCCCAAATTGGGCAAGCGGCCTAGGATTCAATCGAAACGAATTTTCACACTGAGGTTGAATTGACATACACGTGTTGAAAGAAACGATATCAAAATCTGAGCCCCGATTTGGATTTGGTGCGCGCTTGTAGGTTTAGGCCAAACAATAGTTTTCTAAGTATGGATTCTGAGCCCTTGGCGCCCAAATCGGGCAAACGGCCTCATATTTCATCTAAATGAATTCTCACACTTAGGTTGGGTTGAAATACACGTGTTAGAAGAAATTATATCAAAATCTGAGCCCCGGTTTGGATTTGGTGCGCACTTGTAGGTTTAGGTCAAACGATGGTTTCTAAGTATGGATTTCGGACATCTCGGTGTCCAAATCGGGCAAATGACCTTGGATTCCATCCAAACGAAATCTCACACTTAGGTTGGGTCGGAATACACGCGTTGGAAGAAACGACATCAAAATCTGAGCCTTAGTTTGGATTTGGTATACGCTTGTAGGTTTAGGCCAAACGATAGTTTCTAATATGGATTACGGGTCTCTCGGTGCCCAAATCAGGCAAATGGCCTCAAATTCCATCAAAACTAATTCTTACTCTTAGGTTGGGTCGAAATACACGGGTGGGAAGAAACAATATCAAAATCCAAGCCCCGATTTGGATTTGGGGTGCGCTTGTAGGTTTATGCCAAACGATAGTTTCTAAGTATGGATTTCGGGCCTCTCGGTGTCCAAATCGGACAAATGACATCGGATTTCATCCAAACCAATTCTCACACTTAGGTTAGGTCGAAATATATGCATTGGAAGAAACAACATCAAAATCCGAGCCCCGATTTGGAATTGGTGCACGCTTGTAGGTTTAGGCTAATAAACTAAACTTTTATGTGTTAATCTCAATAAGTATGAAAAATCAGATATTAGTTTTTAAATTTGCATATTAGTGATGAAATCCTTAAATTTTATCATTTTGATATTCTAACAATAAATTGCATTTTCTTATTTTTGTAAGAGGAAGTCGACAACACACATATGTCGGGTTTCAGAACAGTAAGAGGGACCCAACAGGTGGGAGCTATTAGGCAGCCTTAGGATATATTATTTTTTGTACTTTTGAGACATTTTATGGGCATGTATATATTATGATTTTGATGAGACATTTGTATTATGATTTTGATGGATTATGTGGATGAATTTTATTGGATTATATAATTTCTTTTTCTAATTAGAATTATGTGGATAATTTTGAATGAATTTTATATTGTTCATAGGTACAAATAATACAAGTAAAAAAAATATTTTAATAAAATTAACTTTTTTATTTTTATTTTTGACTATGAGCGGCGGTTTTAGACCGTTGCTATAGATAATAAATAATATTATATTTATTTACTTACAACGACGGTTTTAAACCACCGCTAATATAATAGGTATATAACAGCGGTTATATACTGCCGCTATAGGCAATAAATAATATTATATATTTTAAGTAATAATGACGGATTTTAACTGCCGTTAATTATTCAATATATAGCAGCGGCCTAAAACCGTTGACGATTTTAAATAGGGTTGCACAAAGCCCATTCGGCCCGCTGGTGCTGCTCGACTTGGCCTAGTTCGGCCCGAATTTTTAGCTCGAACGGGCCAAGCCAAACCTTAAAAAAAAGCTCGAAAACTCAATCAAGCCGAGCTCGGGCCAACCCTTGTGCGGCTCGGCTCGGCTCGATTGAGGCTCGGTTCGGCTCGAATATTATTAAAAAAATTTAAAAAAAATAAAAATTTATTTATATATATAAATAATATAAAATACTATTTTTTTTTAAAAAGTATTCAAGCCGAACTCAAGCCAAGCCCAGCTCAAGCTTGAATCAATTCGAGTCGAGCCGAGCTTCTAGTTTGGCTTTTGAATTCGGGCCGAGCTTCAGACAGCACTTTCAAGTTTCATTTCGGGCCGAGTCAGGCTTCAGGCCTAAATCAAACCCTTTCAAACCGAGCCGGGCTTGGCCAAACCGGAAAAAGCTCGGTTTGAATACAGTCCTAATTTTGAACCACCGCTTAAAAACCTTGAATTTTCTAACGTGAGTCAAAAAAGACACATTTAAAAACAATAAATTTTCGTATACCACCCCCCAAAAATATATGAGTAGGCATCCACCAATGGGTGGATGCCTTAGGTTAGCTAATGGGATCCATGGGTCCGTTAACTATTTTCCAAAATATATACACATGCATGCTAACACCCCTCTTTCAGTTCACGCGTCTTGCAAAGGGAGTTGTTGAGTGTAATACCTGAGACATCTACCAGAAAATCCGTTGCCCTTCATGAAACAACTAATAGCCATAGACACATTACCAAATGTGTCAGATTTTATTATTATTAAAACTTATAACGGCCACATTTTTTTGTTGTGTCATGGCAATGCACCACAAGGTGTTAGTTTTTTTTTTGAGAAGGTGTTAGCTTTTTTTCTTTGTTTTGGACCTGGTCAAGACCAATTATCAGAACTGAACCGGTTGAGTGGCCGGTTCCCGGTTCGATCAATCCGGTTCAATTGTGTCCTTTTTTTTTTTTTTAAATCTATTTTTACTCATATATGACCAGTTCTGATCGGTTCTTAACCGATTCTGACCATCGGTTCAACCGACCGGTTCCCACGGTTTTTACTAAATAGGCCAGTTTTGAATTATGACCGGTTTTAAGGGTTTGTGGACTAATTAGGAGACCGATTCCTGATTTCACCGATTCGATCGGCCGGTCCGATCCGGTTCTGACAACAGACAATAACATCACAAGGCAAAGCTGTAGTCATATGAAGGAAAGCACACGCACCAACACATACAAACGCCACATAGAACACCAAATTCAATTCATGAAGCTTCCCCCAACTTACTTTCCTTCCGAAAACTGGTGAAGCCTTTATTTTTCTTTTTTGTTTTCTTCTTTTGTGTTTTTGGTTAAGGCAACTTCCTAAAAGGGTGCAAATACTCTCCGGTGATAACCGGATGTGGCACATCCAGTTATCACCCCTAGAGATCGCCATGTGTCTCCTTTGACACCCCATAACCGTGGGTAAGGTTCACCCACCTAATTTTGGTTTTTTTTTTTTAAATATTAATTTTATTTTTAAAATTAAAAAACTGTTTATAAAGTTTTTTTAATATTAAAAACAATTTTTTAATTAAAAAAATAGAATTAATATTCTTTTAAAAAAACCAAAAATAGGTAGGTGAACCCTAGGGGTGGGTGAACCTTACCCACGGTTAAGGAGTGTCAAAGAGACATGTGGCGACCTCTAGGAGTGATAACCGGATGTGCCACATCCGGTTATCACCGGAGATGATTTGGCACCTTCCTAAAGGCATCAAATCCTCTCCGGTGATAACCGGATTTTGCAAATCCGGTTATCACCCATAGAGGTCACCACGTGTCTCATTTGACACCCCTTAACCATGGGTAAGGTTCACCCAACCCTAGGGTTCACCCACTTATTTTTGGTTTTTTTTAAAAAATAATAATTCTTTTTTTAAAATTAAGAAACTGTTTTTAATATTAAAATAACTCTAAAAACAGTTTTTTAATTTTAAAAAAAGAATTATTATTTTTTAAAAAAAACCAAAAATAGGTGGGTGAACCCTAGGGTTGGGTGAACCTTACCCACGGTTAAGGGGTGTCAAAGGAGACACGTGGTGACCTCTAGGGGTGATAACCAGATTTGCAAAATCCGGTTATCACCGGAGAGGATTTGCTGCTCTTCCTAAAACGGGGGTGAAGCTTCACTCGTCAAATTTTAAATCCAAGTTGGCCTGTTGCAGGCGTCCACGTCATAATTAAAGTCACCCTTGGCCTACACCTACATTTCCAATTAAATTTCCCTAGCGATTATCCGTTAGAAGTAACCCGCTACAGCCGGTCCCAATACAGCTCCCCCACTCGTCCTCTATCACATCTATCCTGTCATCCGACCGGTTCACCGTTTCTTAAAAGCCTAAGGTTTCTCCCAGCCACGAGAAGTCTCGCATGCCATTTCTTTGTCTACGCTATGAGCGGTCTAAGCAAGCTCGGGCCGGGACTGGCCGCCGTTTTCGTCATCTCAGTCGTAGCTCTACTTACCCAGCTATGTTACGTTCTCTGGCGCCGGCGAAGATTCCGACGACAGAACTCTGCCGGAGATCCAGACTTTCCCGTTGACCCATGTGGCAGGACCTCGAAGGAGCTCATCTACTTCTTTTGCTGGAAAAATCAGTCACGCATCGAGCCTGCTAAAACTCCGGCCTTTCCCTCCGGTGTGGCGCCGGATGCGACGCCGGAGCCATATGATTTGATGAAATGGAAGGGATTAAATGGATCCTCGAGAGTTTTGTTTACCATCAAGGAAGAGGAGACAGAAGATTTGGAATCTGAGAAATCTTCTGTCGAGAGAAAGCCGAAGAAGAAGAGGGTATCTTTGGAGGAGTGTTTTGAGGTCACCGGAGACGAATCGGAGGCGATAGTAACGGTCGATTTGGATAGAGAGACGCCGTTTTCGACGCCTTGTGCTTCCCCTACTTATTACACTCCTTCGCCTTCTCCTCCTCGTGAGGTGCAAGTGAGCGTCGGAAATCTGACAGACTCGCCGGGCAATGACTACATGGTTGATTTGGGAGTGCAAATAGAGTTGCCGGATAATGGATTTCCCGTCGAAAACAAGAGGCCTTTCATTGGCTTAGAAGTTCACGGCGAGTGAAAGTAGTAGCCGGGAAATAGACTCCGGCAGAGGTCTATGGTCGTAGTTATTGTCTAAGTTGTTTTTGTTTTTATTTTAATGTATTTTGCTTATCTGATTTGACATTTTAAATCTATTATTTTGATGAGCTGTAAGGTAAAATGTATCGGCACTGCCGTACATGTACGGATTGTAAATTATAGCCGTTAAGTGAGACGTTATATATTTATTTATTTATTTTTACTGCGATCCCTGTTTAATTCATAGATGAGCTACACATCAGTTGAGACGCAGCAGTGCAGCACTGGCCCATTAACTCTTGGGCCCACAGACGTTATATATTTAGATTTATCTGGATTAATTTTGTATTTTTTTAAAGTTACATGAGTTCTAATCTTAACCTTTTTTATTTAAACTAAAATATTATAATTTGAAAGTATATTTGAGAGTGGAGCACACCACAAGTAGACTATGTAGTTTAATGTAATGGCCACATATTCTTTTTAACACTCTTTTACCAAGGGGTGGAGTTAGGATTTTCTTGTAGCGGGGGCAAGATGGTTAATTGAAAATTGCAGTAATTGCTGATAAATTTGTTGAAAATTATTAGTTGAGTATGGAATATTCTGAGTGTAGGTGTTCGGGGGGCATGGCTCCCAAATTTTTTGATGACTAAATTCTTGGGTCATTTCTTTCATGCATTTCGTACATATCTTATGGATATTATTTCTTATTGTTTATGAGACAACTGTCACCTTGCTCTATAAATATGCATTGTTAAATAATTAAATAATATGACATAAAAGATATATTTTGTTTTCAAAGGTTTAGCGGACAACTGCCATATCCATGATTATGCCCAATTAGATAATTAGTCAACTTAATATAAAAAATATATAAAAATTTTTATGCTCTGGAGTCGGGATCATAGTCAATTGTGATTAAACTCGGGAGAGTTCAATCGCACCCACATGTCAACACGTGTCTCTTTTAATCCTGATTAATTGTGATTAAGTTTCACTAAACCTTAGGTTTCAATAATCTATAACCTTGGTTTTTAGAAAAAAAATATTTTAAAAAAATTAACCCTCTAACTTCAATTCCCATCATGTTGTGAGTGCAATTCCAAGTTCTCACAATTGGACAAATTCAGACTCAAAGCTTAAGGCACCGGCATCCATTCCCATGGCTGAGATTGAATCATAGCCAATCGCGATTGAATTCGGAGAGATTTCAATCGCATCCACAGGTCAAACACATGTCCCTTTTAACCCCTATTAACCATGTTTAAGATTAACCCTTAGGATTCAATAATCTAACATTAGTTTTTAGAAAGAAAAAAAAAACATTAAAAAATTTAATCCTAAGGTTAAGAAATTTTAGGGTCAAAATTTTTCTTAAAAGAATTTCTAAAAACCAAAGATTTGATTGTTGAACTCTAAGTGAATCTTAACCATGGTTAATAAGAGTTAAAAGAGATACGTGTTGACATGCGGATGTGACTGAATTCTCCCCGAATTCAGTTGCGATTGACTGTGATTTGATCTCCCTATGACTATATTACAAAAAAAAAACTGTTTTTACAAAATTTCAGTGGGGGCAAGTGCCCCCACAGGCCCCCACCTGGGTCCGCCCCTGCTTTTAACCATGGTTAAGCTTTAGAAAATTAAAATAAATATTCTTGGTTTTATTACATTTTAAAAATCAAAGTTAGAATGCTTAATCTTCAAAGTAAGTGAATCTTAACTATAGTTAATATGTGGTAAAAAGGAGACATGAATCAATGAGAATTGCACATTAGACTATGCGGCACGGTGGCAGTGGCAATAAGTTAACTATTTCCCTTTTTAATAAAAGGAAAATAATCACCTCCTCAGGCCGAGGAGGTGAGTTACCGTCCCTTCCACCCTTTTCGGTGCCGTGTGTTTCCTTTTTATTTCTATTAACTGTGGTTAAGATTTAGTCACCTCTAAGGTTCACACATCTACACCTGATTTTTAGAAAAAATATTTTTTAAAAAATTAACCACAGATGTTTGTGAGAGCGAGGAGGAATAGTCCCTCCTCGGCAGAGGAGTTGACTTGTGCTTTTAATAAAATGTAGGGCCGATACACTTATTGGTGTCAGACACCATGATGTCACCATGATCTACCATTCTTTTTCCATTGGCTTTGCGCTTCTGATAAACGTACGTTAAGACTTTGCGATGGTATTTGAGAAGCGAATCTTACCCAATTGTGATTGAATTCAATCAGCAAGATGGTGGGATAATTCAAATTCAATTTTTTTCTTCTTCCAAAGGTGGCGTGTCATATATGTGATTGAATTCAATAACAATCGGCTCTGATTCGAATTTTTGAGCAGCAATTCTATTCCAGCCCCGTGTGGTGTACGGTAGACAAGCTTGTTAGTGGACCAACTTAATAAAAAAACAAAGGGAATTTAAGATTTTGTTAAAGGACATGAAAAATTAAGATTTGATGTCATAAATTATTCAAAAATGCTAACCCTAGTCGTAAACTTCCATAAACGTAACTTGGTGGCTGCAATTATCAAACATGCCTTTGAATTTTATTTTTTTAATATGTTAAAATATCAAACATATGCTTTTTAATATGTTAAAATATCAAACATCTCCATGTGTTGCACCTCTTCTTGTGTCCATTGAAAAATTTGGAGTAATTACAACTAATCATATTAATTCTTTAAATTACTTTCATTGTAGTAGACCAATATGTTGCCTGTTGTGCCAGTGTGGTTACTCATCTACTTTTAGAATTCGCCTCATTTCTCACTAAGTAATTAACCAGAGTGAGGAATGAGAGCATCAAATTTCAATTTATGATAGAGTCGAAGCAAGCGAATATACCGTTTTCACTTTTTAAACTATAAAAAAGAATTGATACAATCATTCATCATTCAAATTTGTAGTTATAATAAACGAGATAACTATTGATATATTTAAAGTGTTTTTACAATTCAATTTACAAGTTCACCGGTAATTAACAAACCTTATAACTTATAAAGAAAATTAATAAAATACACCCCACTTAACATGAGAAAGATTGACAAAAATAAAGCTTTACATAAAAATCATGCTCTCTAGGCAGGTGATCTTTAGAAAACATAAACCTTTCTAGGTAGGTGATCTTTAGAAAACATAAACCTCGCTCTTTATAAACCATAAATTACGCTCTACAAAAGTGGAAACCATGCTCCTAAGGTGAGACTGAAGTTGGAGTGCGGGAACGAGATTTGAGAGTGAGAGCAAATAGCAAGTTGGGAGGTTTGGGTTACTAAGGTTTCTCACTCTTTTGATGCTAAACTCAACCAATTGTGATTGAAAGAGTTCAATCACACCCACAAGTCAACACGTGTCTTTTTTAATCCTTATTAATCGTGGTTAAAATTCATTAACCCTTAGAGTTTACTAATCTAACCTTAGTTTTTACTACTTTTTAGCAGTTTTTTTAATTCAAAAAATTCTAATTTTTTTTAATATTTATTTTCTAAAAACCACTGTTAAATTATTGAATCCTAAAGGTTAATAAATCTTAACTATGATTAATTAGGGTAAAAATAAACAAGTGTTGACATGTGGGCACGATTGAACTCTCCCCAAGTTCAATCACGTTTGGTTGTGATCCGATCTTGCTTAATTCTCATTTGCCAGAAGTTTTTATTAAGAATAAATTATCCCCTTGTCTCCTTGTAAACCTTTTTTTTTTTTGGTTTTAAGTTATCATGTAATACACTAAACATACGCAGTCAAGACCTACGGTTAGGTCTAAGGTACCAATACAGTAAACCCATGCACTAACTCCAAAAGGGTTGTTATCAAAAAAAAACTCCAACAGGGCATATAGGAGGTAAGACCCTTATAAAACCCCTTGTGCATGGAAGTGCTTGCGTCACTGAGGGGTTCCATTTTTCTAAGTTGACGGGGTTCCATTTTTCTAAGTTGACCACTAGTCAATGCTAACGGGATTGCGACCTCACCGCATTATTCTATACATCTAATATTAAAAAAATAAATTGCTACTAGCAACTTACTATTTTCTTTTTATACCAAACTTAAAATAAAGACCATTGAAATTTAAGTGCACACCACAGAATAAATAAAATGAAAGACCTACAATTGTAGATAGACAATAGACCATAAAACTAACTTTTTTGTTTGGTTGAACCACTAAACTAATTGAGACCAGTATTATAAATCTCTATAGTACATCTAATAATAACTCAAGCTTTACTGTACCCACAATCAATCATTGTTTCACAACATTAGGGGAATGCAAAAACATAACAACCCACCACGGCGACTTCAATCGATTAAAGAAATATCTCTACCAGATGCAAAAAAAAAAAAAAAAAAAAAGGCGACCAAAATTTACCAATCATCAATCCGTAGGTTGCAGTAGACTCACAGATAAGATCTCAGAATCTGAATACATGAAAACAGTAATAGAAAATCTATATATCACCAGTAACTCGAAAGTAGCAAAGATCAAGGCACGTGTTTTGACATGCCGTACTTAAGGTGATATTCGTCCCCTACAGGTTCTCCTCAACTTGTAATGCTTGTAAGATTATGACGGGTACCCCTACAATACACCGATCTATTCCAGAGAGAATGAAACACTCTCCTTTTTCTGGTCACAACGAACTTAACTATATCAAACTGGGAAAATCACAATAAGAAAAGTTTTTAGAAAGAACTCGGGAAAATTGTTTGTTGTTGTGTCTTGTTTACAGTAACATATACCTTTATATATAATTTCGAAAATCCAAAAGGAAGCTTTTCAGATCTGAAACCGAAATAGGAAATTAAATCTCTTAATATCGTTTTTAATAGTATGACTTAATATTATAACAGTAAGAAAACGGTAACATATTAGAAACCCAAAAGCCAAAGAGTAATAAATAAAAAGAAACAAAAAATGGTTCAAGAACTCACGCGCGCAACCTGACCCGACCGGCCACGCATGTGTGTGTGTGTCTTTGACAATCGCACACAGGACGTGACTCGCAGGAAGGGTTTCTGGCCCAGCTCTCCAAATTCTCATTGAAATCTCTTTGGCCTCCCTTTGGGCATCACACATGTGCGAGGGCCTAGCACATTCCTTTGCTATCGCCCAAGTATTAAGTGCTAGAGGTTATAAACCCTTTCACAACTCTCTCTTTCTGATATGGGACTAAGAACATAAAGCAAAATTAAATTTTACACTTTTACACAACATACCCACAACACCTATAGAAAACCACGCGTTTTATACAACAGATTTCCCCCTAGAAATCCTAATTCCTTTTTCTGACTAGGGAATGGTGAATGTTGAAACCAGAATCGAATATACAATCATTCCAGTGACCTTCAGCGTTCTGTGGCTTTTTGAGCCTCTTAATTCTATTTCAAACTGAGGGAGTGAGATAGGGTTTCTTCATGGAATGACTGCAGACTTAGATCGCAGCAAAAAATTTGAAATTAATCAGCTAAAAAGAAGAAGGAATTGATGCCCGATCTTAATGTAAGTAAAGATGCACATGGATCATCTCCTTAAAATACACACTCTCTTTCTCACTCTCTATATATATATATCATTCTACTAATAAAAGTACAATGAGTATGCAAAACTTTACTTAGACGTAAATACCCTTTAATTAAAAATATTAACTTCTTAACATAAGGTATCTAATAAAATTACTAATAGAAGTATTGCCTCTTTATAATTCCTAGAGATTTAGTAGACTTAGAAGTTAGAAGGACTCTTTTTCTGTCTCCCTCGCTATTTTTGGACAGCTCTTTTGAGATTAAAAAGATGATTCACTCCACAGATTGAGAGATCGATCTCTTTCTTAATTTGTTTTTTTTTTTTTTTATACTCCGCACTTTTAATGGCTGTGAGAAGTATGAAACAATGCGGTCCCTTTGGATGTCAATGTGTGAAGTTACTCTTAGTGGTTGCAAGGTGCTCGCGAATAAGATGTCGATGCTTAATGTTTGGAGATCATAAACGAAAAGGATCAAATGGAGGAGAACCCCAATGATAATCTGAAAGTGGAGAAGATGTACATGTGCCGAACCTAGATGGGCCCAAGAGAGATGCACCTGATTTTGTATGGACCTTATAGATGCACCTCCGCTGCATTCACTTGGAGAAGTATGTACGTTCGGTTCTACCAAACTTTTATTGCTATTTATACCTTGTGTAGGCTGACTAATTTTTATAGATCAATTAGTGAAGGGGTCTACTCCCAAAAGTACATATGAAAAAAAAAATTATATCAATCAACAATACGGAAATTTTTTTTTATTTTTTTACTACTTTCATTTCAAACTCAAACACTTTAGAAGTGAATTACAATTATAAGAACTAGCAGGTGACACGTGCAATGCATGTGAGAGAGAGGGGAAAGAGTTAACCACAATTAGTAGAAATTAAAAGGACACATGTTAACCTGCAGGTGCGATTGAACTCTCCTCGAGTTCAATCGTGATTGGCTGTGATTCTATTCTTTAAATAGATAGATGAGCGAGGGGTAGTTTGAGAATTAAAGAAAAACATTAAATCAAAGTTTTGTTTTATATAAGGATAGTTTGGGAATAATGGAATGCCTGCCTCTCATATTATAATAGTAAAAATAATCTAATACCTCATACTTATCCATGAAAAGAAATCCATGAGAAGAAAAGTGGCCTTATCAGTAGGACCTACCAATAGATTCTCCCTAACCTCTTTTAAATTGATTATAAGTACTCATTGTCAATAAGGATTTTATTACAAAGAGTCCTTATTTTTTATACATTTACAAGTAGACCCATAAATAATAAACTATTAGTAACTCTTATAAATTTAAATTAATATAAGAAAAATTAAACTAAATTACTAAAAGATTTATCATGAAATTTGCAAATATATTGTAAAATTAATTAATATAAAGAGAGTAATATCTAATTAAAATATATTGTTTAAAAAATATTTAAGAAATTATATTTTTCATCTGACGATGAAAAATTATATGAGCAAGTCTAATTATAAAATAAAAACTTTTAATACTTTAATTGGTGTGAGATCTTAATGAGGACTCTCCTTATATGTAGAAAGAAATTATTAATAATGGTTTTCTAATATTTAATTTAAATTCATATAAAAAAATTTAACTTCAATTACTAAATTATATTAATATATTATAAAATTAATTAAAATAAAGAGAGTAGTCTAATAAAAATTATATTAATAATGAAAAAATTATACGTGCAAGGCACGTGCACCTCTACTAGTATATATATATATATATACGGGGAATGATATCCTTCACTCATAGTGGTGAATTTATTAGTATGTTTTACTCATATGTATTGAATATCATTCTATTAAATAAAGAGTATTTTGATATTTTTATTCCGGACATTTCATCAAGTAGGGAGAGAGAAAAAATACCAAAAAAAAGGGCAAAATTAATTTATGTTCTTCGGCATTTAATGATTGGTCCATGTGAAAATATTAAATTACCCATTAATTTTTGTGAGTTTGATAATTAAGACAGAGATAAAAATGTCTTTATAAAGGTGAACAAGTTCACCAACCGGATGAACATTAGCAACACTACCCTTTTCTAAAAGATAGAAAGAACAAGAGTGGTAAATGGTTACAATCTACAAGTGAGGGAAAATGTATACGGCACATCGACCTTGATGCTCTTGAAAAGAGGCTTGGTATCAAATGACATAATTGTCATTCTAAAAATATGGATTGGTACATCCACCAACTTTTTTTTATGGTTTGGTCATCATCTATCTAGGTTAGTAGGTGTAGGTTAGGAGTGTTAATACATAGTGGGTCTCTCAACTGTCATACCGTGAATCGAAAGTCCTCTACCCCTAAAGGATACATCCAACCATCGGAGCAAATCAGGTAGACATATTGGTACATTGACCTTGATGCTCTTGAGAAAAACATTCTCTATCTTTGTTTGTTTTTGTTTTTGGAAACTATTCATTTAAACACACAGTAAGCTAACACATTCAAGGACTCATAAGACTGAACCCAACACATCTATACAAAAAGGGCTATCTTAGGTAGAGAGGAATGAGCCTTAATAGGTCACGGGAGGTGTACATCGCTTACCGATGTGAGATTAAATTGGTTAACAACCCAACCGTCCAAAGGGCTTGATATCAAATGGCATTATAGTCATTCTAAAAAGATAAGAATGAATTTAAGGGTGCTAATGTACCCGGCAGCTTAGTCATGCGGGATTGGGTCGAGACCCATAGGAGGTCCATCTGGCTTGCCCGATCCAATTACTAAACAAAAGCTTTAACACCTATGTTTAGTAAGCATGAGTGCATGACTATTCCAGGCCCGACCCGACCCAACCCTGCCCAGTCCAACCCAATTGTTAAAAATGTCAGACTTGGCTCTACCCTAAAGCTACCCCTTATTATTGAAGTTTCAACAAAACATCGGATAAAAGCTACTAAGACCGAATGGTCTTAGGTCAACCGTGACCTTGCCTTAGAATGGGACAGCAAAATGTCTAGGTTTTGAAATTATGTGATTCTTTTAATTTTAAGGGAATCACATTATATGTAAGAACCCCTAAGATAAAATCAAAGGATTTTTGTAATTTTATATGGTACCTCTAAGACGTTAGAACCCTTACATTTTAATGGTTTCCTTTAATTGTATTTGATACTTATAGAATTATCTGATTATAATTAATTAAATAAAATCTATGGCAAGGTTTATTTAGCCCTAGGATGCCCCTACGACAGTGTTGGTAGCAAAACTGGTACTTGTAAATGTCAAAACAAAGGGAATATTCCAAAATGTCATATAACATAGTGTATTCCTAAAAAGACCTTAAGAAGGAGAAAAGCCAGTGAGACTATATGGTCTTACGAAAACTTGAGACCTTTCTAAAAAAGATGGAGAATCATAAGGTGTCAAAAAAATTGGGACGCTTTAAGAGTCCCCATTATTTGTTTATCTAGTTTAAGAGTTTTTCTTCATCAAATAAAATAACTTAATCCCAGTAATATTACTGAATAAGTAGAATTGTATGGTTTAATTAAGTAAAATAACTTAAAAGTTTGTATAGGAAGGGCATTCCATTATTTTTTACTCCTTAAGATCGTGTCTTTTTGAAAGAATGGTATAAGAAATCCTTATGACTTTATGGTCTCACTAGCATTTCTCTAAAGAAAATATGGGCTCATCCTCACAAAAATTGGGATCGGATTTTGTTTGATCCTCGCCAAACCAAAACTGTCTAGCCTACTCACAACATCTCTTTAATTGTCATTTTAATGTTAGTTAAAAAGTATTAACTCTTGGGGTTAATTTTTGTTTTCACTATATATGTTTTTTTCGTTATAAAAGTGAAGGTTAAATGGTTGAACCCTAACCTTATGTTTGGTTGCCAGGAAAATAAGTTTAAAAAAAAAAAAAAAATTGGACAAAACACGATTAAAAAATTGTATTAGAATTTTTTTTTTTTTTCCCTTCATGTTTTTACCTATTTTCTCGGCAACCAACATAGTATAAGGGTTAGTGAATGAGTGTTAAAAGGGACACGTGTTAACCTGTGAGAAATGGGCAGACGATTTTGGTTAGGCGATTCCAAATCCAGTCCCACCAAAATGTGGTTGCTTATAGGTGGAGGCAGGTAGTTGGGAGTAGCCGATAGGTGTGGAATTAGGCCAAAACTAGTAAAGTAGTTTAGCTGTCTGATAGAGAAGTGAGGTTGGTTTGGTGCAGGTCACAACCATGCCAGAAAGCTGATGGGGAATATGAATAAACCTCCAGTCCTTGACGACGTTAGAGAGACATTTCCCTTGCGTCAGTAGAATCAGTACTCTTGGCTTCATGACTTCATGTTGACTCATGAATAAACCACCCTCCTCTTGCACCAATGGTGGGGTGTGGTCTCTCATTCGAAAGGTCTCTGGATCTAATTCCCCGGTGATGAGTAGCAAGAACTCAAATCCTAAACTTTAAACAGCGGCCTCCATACTCTAGATGTGCATCAAGTCTCTAAGGACACCATTTTTAGCAGTGTTTCAAACCTCACCGGAGTATACTTTTTCACATGCCTTTGGTATTTCCAACCCCTATCATCTTAACAATTCGAAACAGATGGTAAAGGGGACGGCTGTTGTTCCCCTTCCAAGGGCAAGTTCTTAGGCGTTATTTGTTCGCCATTGGAGATACCACTTCCCATCCGGCTTGCATGTGTTAAGCATGTTGCCAGCGTTCATCCTGAGCCAGGATCAAACTCTCCATAAAATTCTTAGTTGCATTACTTATATAGCTTCCTTATTCAAATACTAAGCGAATTTGAAATTTTATTTCATTCCAAAGCATAACTTGTATCCATGCGTTTCATATTCACTCCTAAAAATATAGTCATCTCTACTACCATGAAATTACATCGATACTTCCACATATTACAACTAACATAGGAGAGATCTCTATTTTTTTTTTAGGGATCTTTAGAAAATAACGTGAATAACTAGTCCTCTCTTGAAAACAAAGGGCGCTTCCGGTTCTATCGGTGAATAACGTGGACTTTTGAAAAAGAAAATAATTTTTATTATATGTTTTTTAACTAAATAACATGACATAAGTGTGGAGGCAAGAGAAATAATACTCGTGCGATATATACGGAACGTACAGATATATAGCCCACAAACTTGGTCCTTAAAAAAAAAGGAGGCTATGCCCCCAAACCCCCCACATGGGTTTGGAACCCCTCAACCCCAAAACCCAAAATATTTGATACCCACCTAATCATTCTCCACAAATCCATCAAGAATTATTAATAATTTCAATCGACCATTGCATGCCCCCTACTTCAAAATATCTTGGCTCTGGGATGGCAGGGAACTCTAAAGGGTCAAGACAACTTAGCTCGGTGGCCCGGATAGTCTCTCTAAATACAAACGTATAGGAAACATTCTCAAAGGCCCACAGAGGATCCACTGCAACCTGAGTTTGACATAACTACCACTAGGGCTGTATTCAGGCCAGGCTTGACCGGGCTTAGCCAAGCCCAGCACGGCTTGAATAGGTTTGATCGAGGCCCGAAGCCCGCCTCGGCCCGAAATAACATTTGAATGTGCGGCCCGAAGCTCGGCTCGAAAAAAAAATCTTGGCTTGAAGCTCAGCTCAGCCCGAATTGATTCAAGCTCGAGTCGGGCTTGGCTTGGCTTGGCTCGAGCTCAGCTTGAATCCTTTTTTTTTTTTTTTAATAATAATATTTTATATTATTTATATATATATATATATATTTTTAATAATATTCGAGCTGAGCCGAATTCTGGCCGAACCGAACCTCAATCGAGCTGGGCCGAGCCGCATAGGGGTTGGCTTGAGCTCGGCTTGAATTAGCTTTCGGGCTTTTTTTTAGGCTCGGCTCGGCCCGTTCGACCCAAAATTTCGGGCCGATCTCGGGCCGATCTCGGGCCGAGCCGAGCCGCACCAACGGGCCAATCGGGCTTTGTGCAGCCCTAACTACCACCTTCGAATAACTTTAACTTTCACGCCTGCTCGCGGCCAAATTTGACTGCCTCCAACTCAGAGCATCAAGACAAAGACCGTAGGCACCCTGCTGTCACCGCTAAAACAAGAAGAGGGATCCCTCATGGTCCAGAACCAAACATTCACTCACGAGAAGCGAGGAGAACATATGCTCAACCTAATTATTGAGCTAATTCTCTACAAAGAGCTCCTATCAGCCTTCTAATGAGATTTACAAGCTGAATATATAAATGATTCTTCTAGAGGTAATCCCAGACTTGATGGTTAAGGGAATATCAATTCGCAAGTTTCTGCTCTCTTTTTTGTGGCCATGTCAGTAGTAATTTGCATGAGATGGACCCCATAAGAGCTTCTTGAAACCTAGAAATATGTGACCCCTTCCTTTGGAAACATGGGTGGGTTTAGACTTCAAACCCCTATTGTTTTGAGAAAAAAGTGCTTCTATATGATACTAACAAGACATGTTTATCAAGCGGAAAAGTGCACGAAAGCTCTAAAAACTTCAGGAAAACAAAATTAAAAGTGGACGAGATCGAAATAACTCAAAATATAATCGCACAATTGACAGATAATTGACACCAAATTCAGTGAATCCCTTCAAATTGCAAACAGATTTAGCAATTTGGTAGCCAGATGAGGCAATTGCTCCTAGTCAACTATGTCCTCTTATGAGACCACAAAGATTATCACCCACCCATCTCACAGCTTTACTAAAGTTGTCTGTTATTCTCAACTTTGACATTGTTCATGTGAAGAGCGACTATGAATTCACACATTAAACACAAAAATATGGATTCACTTTGGCTAATTTGGTATTCGGAAAAGGATATCAAAAGATTGGTGGTTGTGTGAGAATAAACATCATGGATGACTTTCAGTTTTGAGAGTTATTACTGGATTGGGTCCTTTCCAAACCCCATCATAGCATGAGTTGCAAGCATCGAACCCCTGCGAGTTATTTCCACGATTCGGCCGAATAGCGGCAGCTTGACTGTATCTCTATTCCAAAGAGGCTTCTTGTCCCACCTGTACACATTTGTAGACAGTTTGCTTTGGTTATCTTATCTAAGAACTTAAAGCATTACTTCTAGTCTCTCCAAAGGAAGAAGGTTCATTCATTGAAATATCACCACCAAAGAGATTGCATCTTATTTTTAAGATAGAATTATCTATCATATCAAAAGTTGAATCAGGATTAGATTGAACTAGATAAAATAGAAAGCAGTAATATATACCAGTCTTCGTGGCGGACAACCTTCCCTTCCTCAATATACAGCTTGATAAGTGAAATCATATCTATGCCTTTCCCCAAGATTTTGTAGTGTTGCTTGTTGTCAATTAGTATCTGAATTCAATTCAAGAACAAAGCTCTAAATAAAGAAAAAATGCACATGAGATATTATTTCATTATTTTTCTATTTAAAAATATTTCTAATAGAATTGCAACAGAGAGTTCAAACCACTTTTTTCCCAGGTGCAACTACATTTTCTTGGATGCTGTAATCCACAATTTTGGATTCACTAAAGATCTGAAAGGTGTGAAAGAAGATAATCTCGTTATAGGGAACCATTGGAACATTTAGAAACTACCTCTTATAAGCAATAATAGTCACAACTCACAACAAATACGGGGAACAGGTCACAAAAAAAAAAAAAAACATCATGGTTTAGGATCATTTGTACATGCCAATTATGGCCAAGGAGATCTTCTTAGTTGGACACCACCCCACTGCACATGCATTACACGTACTGTTGTGAATACATTAAACCATAAAGTACAATACTCACAAAGATCATCCCTTCTACTTGTATCTATCTTATGCATGATCAGAGGAGTGGCAGACTCCCAATCCTTTGGAAATCATATTCATATAAGAGATAGAAAAAAATGATTGCTTAAACAATAACATTAATATGTCATACGACAAACGTTTCTTGCAGATTCTAATGTCCCTGGTTATCTTTCATAGAGGATGCACTCGCCCTAATTGTGTATTTCTTACAAATGATCGAATATCCCAATTCGGTTTAGTTAACCACATGTTTATATATTCAAATAAGAGGTCTCAATGAAATCATAACATAAAAAGATTACCAACAGTAAAGTTCATACAAACCTTGGAAAGGGAGTAGAAAGCCGATTTGATCTGCTTCACTCTGCAAGCAATACTAAAATTTTAAGTAAAATGGCCCGGTGAAGTTGTCATCAATCAGCATCCCGTATAAATAAACAAGGAATAAAATTTTGCCTAGAAATGTTACTGCATTTCAATATCTAATCACCCTATTAGAGAAGAGATGATCAATATTCCTACATTGTGACATAGTTAAGTCTACAAATGTTGTTGCTGGAAACATGGTTCCCATACAAGGACCATGATCCATCATTCAGTAGGTACCTCACCCTCAATTTTAAAAATAAAAAATTCAATCCACTTGGGCGATCACACTCATCTCATTTATTAAATTCGTTAATTTTAATATCTAAGGACTAAAAGAGTGATTGATTAAATGGTTAAGATCATCTGATCAGACCCCATCTTCTAAGTCGGACTCCAAAATAGCAACTATCCAAATAAATAGATTCCAACTATGGTATAGAAGACCAAGACTACATATTTCTATTAAGTAAGGGGAATGATGAATCAAAAATGTTGATTTGGGAGTCGGGTAACTATTGGTTCATATGGTCGCTAGGGTGTCAATCGGGCCAAATTCGGGCTTCAAGGCCTCTTGTAAATGTGGGCGGGCCTAAAATCACCAAAATTTAAGTCCAAGCCCGACCCATTGCCACCCCTTCAATGTCTCAATTATGCAAATATCAATACATACCCATGAGCACACATAAGCGGGTCCTCAAAAGTTGCATCCGGAGTATAGATTTCAAAATCACGAGGTGTTGCACAGGATCCATATCTGAAACAATGCCCAATAAATTTCCGATTAAAATTGTGAAGAGATCAATGACGGGGAATTTTTTTAAGAAACATGGATATCAAATAGAAAAACCAGGACCCTTGAATCAGCAAAATAAATAAGTAAATATATACTTTGATAATCATTTTTTTTTTATCAAACTACCATGAAAATTCAGATGTGTTTTGGCCTAAAATCGAGATGGGTTATCGTGTAATTCGTGAAGAACATGGAAAAATATGGTGAGAATGAAAAAGAAAAACTTACAAGTTGAGAATGTGAGGGATTATATCATCCAAAATCTGATTGGACGCTTTAGAATCAAATGATTCCTTCGCTTGGCGTTCTCTTAATTGATCCATCTCCTCCTTATCTTCAAACCCACGAAATTGAAAAAAGAAACACGAAATGGGATTTTTTTTTTTTTTTTTTAAATGGCTAAATCGAATAGAAGAACAGAACAAATAAATAATAAGTACCTTGGGAGTGTTTGGCCATGCTTGAATCAGAGATTTTAGATTTAGACAAGAGAGGTCCCGAGTCTTTGGACGAAATAAAGGATAGTGGAGCTTTTAGAATGGAAGAAGAACGGCAGAAGCCGAGATAATCGTGGTTCCATCTCATGCCACGTGGCGAACGAAGAGCCATTTGCAGTCCCCGTTGTTTGTTGAACTGTTCGTAGCCGACTTATTAAATATCAACTAACATTTTAACTAAAAGTTTAAATAAACTAACTCGAGTTAAAGAGAGTTAAAGGCTCGGCTGTGTGAGAGCGATGAGGAATAGTCCCCTCCTCGCCGACGAGGGGACTATTACTCATTAAATATCTTTATCTTTCTTTCTTTTTCTTTACTATCTTCTTTGCAATCTTTATCTTTATCTTTATCTTTATCTTTATAATGCGAGAGGCATGCGTAGATGATTTTTCTGAAATTCTTAAATTACCCTTATATACCCTCATATAAAAGTAAAACATTAATTTAATGTTTTACTTTAATTCCCAAACTATCTTTGCCTTGGATTTAATGTTTTACTTTAATTCCTAAACTACTCCTTATCATCTATCTATTTAGAATCACAGCCAATCGCGATTGACCTCTGGGAGTGTTCAATCACACCCATGGGTTAAAATACCATTTTTAATTCCTATTAACTGTGGTTAACTCCCTCCCCTCGCTCTCACGTGCATTGCACGTGCTACTAGCGAGTTCAATCGGGTGTCATTAACTCCTTCCCCTCGCTCTCACGTGCATCGCACATGCCACCCGCTAGTCATTTCATTATAATTATAATACGAGAGGGAGGGGTAGCCTGATTTTTTTAAAATTCCTAAACTATCCTTATATAAAACAAAACTTTGATTCAATGTTTTACTTTAATGTGTTAATGTTTTATTATAATTCCTAAACTACCCCTTATCTATTTAAAGAATAGAATCATAGTCAATTGTAATTGAACTCGGGGAGAGTTCAATCGCACCCATAGGTTAACACATGTCCTTTTTAATTCCTATTAACTGTGGTTAACTCTTTTCCCTTGCTCTCACGTGCATCGCACGTGCCACCCGTTAGTTATATTATAATAAGAGAGGCTGGAGTAGCTTGAATTTTCCAAAATTCCTAAACTACATTTGTATAAAATAAAACTTTGATTTAATATTTTACTTTAATTCCCAAACTATTCTCATCTATCTATTTAAATAATAGAATCACAGTCAATCGCAATTGAACTCGGGAATGTTGAGTATAATAGAAGCAACGGAAACCCAAATAAAGAAACTTTTATTGATGCACTAACTGGAAAATGTACAACACTTGAAAGACACTCACACTCAAGGGACGCACTCACACTTACACTCACACAAGAACTCACACTCACTTACACTACCACTAGATCTCACACTTAGAAGAGCTTGTATTTCTTCTATACTCAAACAAGGGGACCCTACCCTCTATTTATAGTGGGTATGTGAATGTTTTAGATTTCTAGAACATTCTCCCCACCTCCTTTCTTAGGAAATATCTAGAGACTACTACTACCTCTTTTTCTAGAGATAGAGATAAGCTTAGGGAGAATTCTAGAGATAAAATATTCTAGAGAGATGAAGGAGAGAACCTTGGAGAGAGAGAGAGGTTTCTAGAAGTGAGAGAGTTGGTGTTGACTCTCTCAACACTCCCCCTCAACACCGACTCTTCTTCAACAAGAGCAACGTTGCATACTTCGGATTTGGCCGCTTTTGCTTAGTAGACCTGCAAAGCTGTGTCTTTGATTCTTCTTTAGTGTCTTCTTGTTGTCTTACCAACAATTCTGGTGTTTTGTGATATACACCAGTTCTCCATGGATCTATAGATTTATCTAGTGGCCTTTGAGAGTTGGGTTGTAATTCTACAGACTGATCTTCTCTTCTTTCATTATCTGGTAGGTGAACTTGTTGCTTAGTTTGCCTGAGTTGTAATTCTTCTTCTCGAGTTTGCTCCACAAACTTCTCAATGTCATCTTTTCTTGCAAACTGCAACCTCAAGTGTGTTTGCACAGCCTTCATTGCTCTTCTTTTATCTGATCTTGCTTCCACAACGCTTGTCATTGGTAAGCCAATACTGGTTTCCCGCATATTCTCTATTTTTTGGTCACCTTCATAACCAAAATGATCTGCATGAACAAATCTCTCCTTTTTGCATTCTGCTCTTTCCTCAACTTGTACTAACATGGCAACAGAATAATCAGCAGCATCGAATCCATATGTGTCTATGTTGTCTGACTTATAATCCACCTACTCAGCTTCCCCGTCCTCAATTGCATATTCTTCCCAGCCATATACAACTGACTCCTTGAACTCCTCATCCTCATATTCAGAATCATAACCTGCGTTGAGCTCGCTCGCCATTTCCATCTCATCTACGTGACTAGGATCATCTTGAGAAAAATCTGAATCACAGTTGTCATCAAAAGGAGTAACCTTATCAGAGCTATTAACAGGATCATCGTCGTAGCTATTGCATGCCTCATAAGAGCTGATACCACCTGGTGCACCCAATATTTCTATAAACTGACCTTGATGGGAATTGAAGCGAGGCACGATCACGGTCTTGCCAATGTGAGTGATTGGCATCCTTGAGTTGTTGGCCGTCACTACTACTCGATCACCTTTATACTCAGACACACTGAGTAATTTATCTTTATTGTCAGTCATGTGATTGGGGTATCCAGAGTCAACGATCCAATCTTCGTTGTGGTCAATTTCTCTAGGATTCTGTATTGCAGCAAGTGTCATCTCTTCTGGTCCAGTCATAATAGAACTTGCTGCTATTTCGATTGTGACCGTATCAGATTGATCTTCTACCTTCTTGTCGTTGAAGTCAGTTTCTTCTTCTGTGTAGATTTCTGCAGTTGACTCATACACGGCAAATGATACTTCAGCATCCCACTCTTCTTCGCTACTGCTCTCACTTTGGTGATTGCTAGATGTCACCAAGTTGCCTTCTACTTCCTTTTTCTTTGACCAGCAATCTCGAGCGAAGTGGCCTCTCTTACCACAGTTGTAGCATTCATCATTACACCGCCTGAACTGTCGTGAGTCTCTATCTCGGCTATGCTAAGCTCCCCCTGTCTGAGAACTCCTCTCATGTGGCCTTCATGGCCTGCCTTTTTCTTCCTTCTTTGGTTTTCCAGCTTTCTGCCATGCTTGCCGACCTCTTCTACTGCTAAAGGGAGTCTCCTCATTCTTTAATGAAACTCCAGCCATTTATTTTGCTAGAGTTTCTTAATCAACCAATAGATTTTGTAAGTCTAAGATGGTTGACTGAGTTGGCCAACCACGAATCGCTGTGATGAACCCATTATACTCAAGTCTCAGGCCATGGATGATGATTCTTCTCATCCTATCTTCATTAATATTTGCTTTCAAATCTAATTGTGAAATTTCACGGCAAAGAGATTTCACCTTCATAAAGTATTGGTTGATCGTCATTTCTCCTTGTGAGGTTGACATAAGCTCATTCTCCAATTGTTGTAACCTTGCATCATTCTTCCTTGAGAAGAGGGCTGCAAAAGCATCATATGCTGCTTTAGGTTTGTCTGCATCACTGATGTGCTCAAACAATTCCTCTTCAATAGTTGTTTTAAGCATGAACATAGCTTTCCCGGCTTTAATTTTCCATCGTCTTAGTTCATCAACATTCTCCTGAGGAGGTGGATTAGTGTCACTACCATTAAAGACCTCCCATAGATCCTGTCCCTGCAGGTACGACTCTATACAGAACTTCCAGTTGTTGTAATTTTGGTTGTTAAGCTTCTTGATCCCACCAGTTGCGCTTGCCAAATCCGCCATCGTGACTTGGTATGTCTTCATGTACTCTACCAAGTAAGCTTGATCCCAGATCAATCGGCTTCACAGTCCCGGACTATGCACAAACAAGATTTCTCCTTCGTAGTACTCGAACACCGACCTCTGACAACTTGGCTCAGATACCAAATTGTTGAGTATAATAGAAGCAGCAGAAACCCAAATAAAGAAACTTTTATTGATGCACTAACTGAAAAATGTACAACACTTAAAAGACACTCACACTCAAGGGACACACTCACACTTACACTCACACAAGAACTCACACTCACTTAGACTAACACTAGACCTCACACTTAGAAGAGCTTGTGTTTCTTCTACACTCAAATAAGGGGACCCTACCCTCTATTTATAGTGGGCATGTGAATGTTCTAGATTTCTAGAACATTCTCCTCACCTCCTTTCTTAGGAAATATCTAGAGACTACTACCATCTCTTTTTCTAGAGATAGAGATAAGCTTAGGGAGAATTCTAGAGATAAAATTTTCTAGAGAGATGAAGGGGAGAACCTTGGAGAGAGAGAGAGAGAGGTTTCTAGAAGTGAGAGAGTTGGTGTTGACTCTCTCAACAGGGAAGAGTTCAATTGCACCAGCAACTTAACACGTGTCCCTTTTAACTCCTATTAATTGTGGTTAACTCCTTCCCCTCGCTCTCACGTGCATCGCACGTGTCACCTGTTAGTTATTATAATGCGAGAGGCAGGCATAGCCTGATTTTTCCGAAATTCTCAAACTACCCCTATATAAAGCAAAACTTTGATTTAATATTTTATTTTATTTTCCAAACTACCCCTTGCTCATCTATCTATTTAAAGAACAGTATCACAGCCAATTGTGATTGAACTCGGGGAGAGTTCAATCGCACCTGCAGGTTAACACGTATCCCTTTTAACTCCTATTAACTGTGATTAACTCCTTCCCCTTCACACGTGCATCGCACGTGCCACCCGCTAGTATAAATAAAAGGAGAACAACACCTATAGACGAATTGGTTAACCATTTTCTGAATTTCAAAAATGTTCTTCCAATCTTTGCTTCACTATATTCATATTCCCAAGATATTCTCTGTATCAGGCCAAAAAAGACCTGCATAGCAAGCCAAAATAGTAGCTGCCAAGCTATTCAAATAGAAGGAGTTCACCAATAGGTGTCGTCCAACTTCAGTGGGCCCCACTTGATGATACATTAAGCCAAAATAGTAGCTACCAAGCTATATTAAAATAAGAGGTGTTCACCCACAAGGGCGGAGCTAGGGAGCGACCATGCCCTCCCCCCCCTCCCCCCCAAATTTTTTGTAACTCTTCCTTGGGTTAGTATTAAAACAGTGGGTCCCACAATTTATTTTAATTTAATAATATAGTTGGCCTCCCCAAATATTTTAGTTTTATATATATAGTGACCCCCCCCCCCCCCCCCCCCCCCCCCCCCCAATTTTTTGTCACATATGTAGTGGGCCCCCCAATGGAGTCCAATTATACCCTTGAGGTCCCCACACGTCCCTATTGTCACCCTTAACTATGGTTAAAATTCACCCACTCTAAGGGTTCACCTACTTATCATTGATTTCTGAAAACATTATTAAAAAAAACTTAACCTTAAGAGTTAGTGAATTTTAACTAGGGTTCGAATAAAGATTTGATATCTTTTTTAAAACCAAGGATAGGTGGGTGAATCTTAACCACAATTAAGGAGTATCAATAGAGACGTGTGGCGACCTCAAGGGCATAACTGAGAAAAAAATAACTAAAAAAATGAAATTACCCAAAAAAAATATCTCAGGGGCTACACCCCCCAAGCTCCATACCCTCAAATCCGTTACTTTTTTTATACCATGTATTTCAGCCCCCCCAATGAAAAATTCCTGACTCCGCCCCTATTCACCCAACAGATGTCATCCAACTTCAGTGGGCCCCACTTGATGATACAAATCTGTGGGCCCCACTTGGTGATACAAATCAATTTCACCATTTTGGTATTCCGAATTTGCCCTCATAGAAAATATATACTTCATTTGATAAAGAGATGTTTTGTATTGTTCCTAGTGTACAATTTTTCTTATCCCAGGTATATAAATAGTCTAAACGCATTTGGCAAGTCAATTTTAAGAATTGTCCTGCTTTAGACACAATTTTTAGGGAAAAAAAATTTGTTTTTCATAATCAATTTTGAGAAACACGCTTAAAATGAATGAGATAAGCATCAAATTGACAAGATAGATGAGACGTAATAATAAAAAAAAAATTGTATTTTATGATACTTATATATGTGTTAATGATATAACCATATTTAATGCCTAAAAAAATTTTCTTTATTTTTATTTTTATTTTTCTTTTCTTCATCCAAACGTAATTCTATTATTTCTTTTCTTCATAATTGATTCTAACTCGCATTAAGGGGTTGTTTGGCATCGTTCCTCTCGAATGAATTTTCTTATCCTGGGAACAGAAACAGTTTAAACGAGTTTGACAAGTCATTTTTCGGAAACGATTTTAAGAATCGTCCTGTTTTAGACACAATTTTTAAGGAACAAAAAAAATTGCTTTTCAGAATCAATTCTGAAAAACACGCTTAAAACGAACTAAATAAGCATCAAAATTGACAAGATAGATGACAGTAATATTTTATGATACTTATATATGTTGATGATATAACCATATTAATGCCTAAAATTTATTTAATTATTTTTCTATTTCTTTTTTGCATCAAAACGTAATTTTGTTATTTCCTTTCTTCATAATTGATTCACAGTTACCAAATGGATTCACAGTACAAATTGATTACAAGAATCAAAAGTTATAAGAATTAATTTTTTTTTAAATGAGAGAATCATCAGAATTGATGCCAAACAAAATCGATTATAAGAATTAATCATTTTTCAAAATAAGAGAATCGCCAGAATTGATGGCAAACGACCCTAGATTTCCAAAATAACCAATGTGTTTAACTTCTTATCCACCCGAATGATAACCCATTTCCAAGAAATTTCCATTGCTGAAATTTCCATTCGTTGCTGCCCTTCTCTGATTCTCCTTCAACCTTTGCTGCACACCACCACACGGGTCTCCTTCTCATCAACATTCTCACGGGTTCAAGATGATACAACAGCAGTCCAAATGTTATACGCTACCTGTCGAAACACCCCTTTCCTGAACACTACCTTCATTCTTCTGCGTTCTTTCTGGTTTGACATCTATCACCGAAAACACATTTCTCTCATTACATGTTTGTTTCTTCTTTCTTAATCACTTCAGCTCTCCTTCTTAGCTCTTGCTCCATTTTTGGGTGTTCTCCAGTTCAGCAAAAATAACTCCTCCATTGCATGAATTTTTTCTTTGTTTACGTTGGAGTTCTTGTTTGTTTGTTGTTGAATCTCATTCAGCCATTGCAAACTGTTTGTAATTTGGTCCAGTTGAAGTGACAAAAAAGACCGAGTACATCACTAGCAATTTTCTCAACCAAACAAGCAAGACAATCATTATATATATATCCAAACTCCCCGTGTACGAAATAATGCTCTTGCGCTATTTCTTAAGTACCTTCACATTGCCTAGATTTCATGCTACTCATCCAAAATCTTTGTTTAAGGAGAAAGTCGAATAAATACACCTTCAGTGAGTCAGTTGTCCTTTGCTCATTTCTTTTATTTTCAGTGAGCCAATTGTCCTTTTTTTTTTTTTTTTGGTTGAAAGTAACAACACCACAAGGTGAAGCTACAGGCATTAGAAGGAAGACTACACACACTCACGCGCACACACACACATTCCACAAACATCCTCAATCCATATAAGCTTCACCCAAGCACTCTTCAAAACGGGTACCAACCGTTTGAGGCGTGATGGAACTTATAAAGGTAAGAGAGCTCAGTTACAGAACCGATGTGGGACTAAGACCATGGTTTGGTTTTTTTGGTTAAAGGTAACAACACCACAAGGTGAAGCTACAGGCATTAGAAGGAAGACTACACACACACTCACGCACACACTCAGTTGTCCTTTGCTCATTTCTTTTGTTTTCTTACGTAACCTGTTTTGCCTTGTAGTTACATGGTGATTT
Organism: Tetracentron sinense; assembly: GCA_015143295.1. Lineage (NCBI taxonomy): Eukaryota > Viridiplantae > Streptophyta > Magnoliopsida > Trochodendrales > Trochodendraceae > Tetracentron > Tetracentron sinense. The sequence continues at coordinate 18,471,242 of CM026561.1, forward strand.
TCCATTTGCGTGTCATTGAGAATCATCGATGTATTAGAAATCCAAGGGAACATGATGAATCTGTTGTTTCAGCAATTTCATAAAAAGGTAATAACTTTAGTTGTTGCATATGCACTTGCTGAACGGTATGATTATTCTGTTCTGAATATGTATTCCTTTTAATTTTGTAAATGAGCATGCATAAAGAAATTAATCCCGCGGGGAAGAATTCAGAATACTATAATGCATAGAATTTATGCTTTTCTCATGAAATCAACTCCTTACATTTATGAGTAATGCTATGCAAGGCCTATGAGTATTATTTCTATACTATTGTTTTGAAGTGTGACACATGTTAAATATTGTTGACTCATGATTTTTTTTTTTTTCAAATTAATTTTTTATGGGTTGACATTGATTTCGATTGGAGCCAATTGGGACAGGGACGGATGGTAAGATAGTGTATTTCAAGCATATACTCCTTGATGCATACAACCTTATAAATCTATTATGGAAAATGAAATTGTTTACTGGCGAGTCTCTGCCTCTCCTCTTATTTTGTTTTTTTTTTTGGCGCACGACTGATAGTTTTCTTTTGTTCTGTTTTTTTTATTTGGTGATAGATTAAGACACACACAACTCACACACACAAACCAAGTCTCAACCGAAGCCACATCTCCACACACCTCTCAAAAAAGAGAGGCATTGTGGGGGGTAGGCATTATTCCTCTTTATTTCAAGCCCACATAGTTGGTAATCTAGCATGTGACTTTCAGATGTTTCACTACTTGCCAACATTTCTTATAATTACTATATGATATATAACCCAGCAATTCTGCAAATATTGTTGCTCTTTTTTTTTTTTTCTTTTTTTTTTTTTTTGCAGCAATCCTTGCCAACACTTTTTTTTAATTTGATGTATAACCTTGCAGTGCTGGGCCTCACTAGTATATATATAAAGAGGGTGTGGCTTGAATAATAGAGAGGGTGTTTGGCTGGAAGGATGTAGGGGTATAGATGGACCGTCCGGGCCCAGTTCGTTTTAAGCCCGTCTTGAACTTATTTATAATGTCCATTTAATAATTGGGCCGGGCTGGCTTTTTTAATAATTCGTCCGAACTTGGGCCTGAAGATAGGAATCTCTCTGGCCCGTTAATTGGGCTACCCAACCCCGCCTTATTAATAAAATATTTTTTTAAACGAACTATATTAGTTTTATAGTAAATTATTAAAGTGCCCATAGATTCAGTGATTGTAGAACTTGATTAGACGGGGCACTTTGGTCATTGTGAAACCCTTTACCAAATCCCACATTATTTATAAAGGAGTGCTAGCACTAGACGACGCACTTACGTCAATTTTTTCCACAGACGCAGTGCAGGTGCAACGTACTTGGTGTTGCTACCTTATAACAAAGAGATGTACGGACACTTGTTGTCACCACGTTGTTTTTGGGTATGCCTGCAACTAGGGCTAGCATTTCTCCGTTATCATTAAACCAAGAAACAGAAGCAGCGTGAGTTTCACAAGCTTAGCTTGAGCCACATTAATCATGGGCCTGACCGCACACCTGACACAAGTTAGCAGTGTGAGAGTAAACAATAATAGATTGGTTCTACTTACAGAACTTCGAGAGATGGCAATGCACCAAAAGCTGCTGTTATGGAACCATTGAGGAAGTTGTTGTACAAAAGGTTGTGGCGAGAACAAGAGATTTTTATTTTTTCCATATATCTATGTTTCATTCTTTTGGAAGAAAAAAAATCGAGAAATGCCACAATTAGATGTGGTTCCTCAAATTTGGAATTCTTATAGTTTTCATCCTCCCTTGGATCCCAGGTATTGATCCATCTAATGTGATCGGCAAAAAGATCCTGAATCAAACCAATCAATTATTAGAACATACATAAGAGAATGAGGGAGTGCTAGTTTCACTCTCAACCAAGGTCTGAGTATTGTTTTACAAATGAAACACAAATTTTTGGCCCTGCCAAGCCCGTCTAAGGCCCAAATATAAATTGGTCAGCCCTTAAAAACTCATTGGCCCGAGCCCAGACCGGCCCAATTATAAATTGGTCAGCCCATAAAAAATCATAGGCCCGAGCCCAGCCCGGCCCAATTAATAACAAGGTGGGCTTCTGACTATCTATTAAACTGGCTTCAACAAGGCCAGTCTGAGCCCCTTGGTGGCACTCCGACCCTCCAATGTGTAAATCAGCTATGTCAGTTCCTCCATTGCCCAACTACTGACCATTTGAAGGCTGCTAAACGAGTACTTTGTTATCTCAAAGGCATTGCAGATCATGGTCTACATTTTACACCAGGTCCTCTCCAGTTGCATGGTTTTTGCGATTCTGATTGGGCTGGTGATCCTGTTGATCGTAGGTCCACAACAGGTTATTGCATATTTTTTGGGTCTAACTTAGTTTCTTGGCAAGCTAAGAAACAACCAGTCGTTTCAAGATCCAGTACAGAGGCTGAGTATCGAGCAATGGCTATCACCGCTGCCGAACTATACTAGTTAAGAATGCTTCTAAAAGAATTACAGGTAGTCCTACATGATCCTCCTCGTATATGGTGTGACAAGTTAGGAGCTATTGCCTTAGCCTCTAATCCCATATATCATGCCCGCACCAAACATATTGAAGTAGACTACCATTTTATTAGAGAGAAGATTTTACACAAGGATCTTGTTGCCAGTTATATCTCTACAAATGATTAGTGTGCCGATATTTTTACAAAAGGCCTCACATCAGCTCGATTCTTGTTTCTCAAAGACAAACTCATGGTCACTCCTACTCCCATGCGTTTAAAGGGGGCTGTTAAGGAAGAAGACCTATCCACCCAATCAGCAATTCTATCCACATCCACTTCAGTACCTTGACAACATCTGCTGAAGATTTGAAGCCTACAATTATGGTGTCAAGGTTATCTTAACAACTTTGTCAGTGAAAGTTGCAATGAACCAGCTGAGGATGCACTGGTCTTTCTTTTCCCAGAGAATAAATTCTGGGTTCAAGACTGCAGTCGAAGTCTTGTCAGTAGAAGAGGGAATGCACTTTGGTGGGCATGGCTCGGAGCCATCAACAATGCCCATCAAGTCATTTGATTTCAGGATGGGTTCAAACTGGAAGACCCAACTAAGATAGTTACTGTCATCAAGCTTGGATTGACAGAGATGCGCAATATTGGGCATCGTAAAGGAGGTTGCAGCAGAATTGCTAGATTGAGCCATGGAGAAAATAGATGGTGTTAACCAGCCTGGCTCTGATACCAAGAAAGAAAGTAAAATAACTTTGGAATTGGCGGAATTATTTTCTGCTGCATTCTCATTGAGTATAAATAGAGTTTACAAACAAATGTACAAACTAAGAAGATAAGAATATCAAATTTAAACATGTTTAACAAACTAAGAAGATAAGAATATCAAATTTAAACAAGTTCTATCTTTATCTGCAAAGTTGTTAAGATAACCTTGACACCATAATTGTAGGCTTCAAATCTTCAGCAGATGTTGTCAAGGTACTGAAGTGGATGTGGATAGAATTGCTGATTGGGTGGATAGGTCTTCTTCCTTAACACAATGTGGGTGCCCGACCCAGCCCTCCTAAGCTTATAAATTCGATGGCTTTTCTTCTTCCATTAGGCCGGCCGGCTGAGTAGGGCCAATTTTCAAAAGCCCTCTAACTTGAGGGCTTGTTAGACACATATTGCATAAGATCCTTGTTCTTCTCCTTTCGGAACTTAATTCATTGTAAACTTAAGTAAGAAGCACATGACATGAGGAAAAAAAGAAGTTAAGTAATAATAATATAGAAGAGAGAATAAAACAATGGATAAAGCTTCTGAAACCCTCTTAAGCCGAGACCACCGAAACCATGCTGTAAGAGAGCCGTTCAGGTGGAGCCCGTCATGTGAAATGGGCCCCACCTGAAATCCTGTTCTCTTAAAGCATGGTCTCGGTGGTCTCCGCCTTGAGAGGGTCTCCGTTGCAAAGTCCTAAAGCAATTACTAATAATTGCTGAAGAATGCTATCTCTACTTTCAATCAACCCATACTCTCACTATCTACCTACCAACCACCTGTCTATTTTTTTTTGGCAAAAAAATGATTTAAACATTGTAGAAGGGATAGGTGGTTGGTGGAAGGTGAAAATAGAAATTAACCAAGAGTAGGGCTAGCACTACTCATAATTGTTTTATTCTCTCTTTTATACACTCCACCTCTTGCTCCAATGGGGTGTGTCCTATCTCAAGTGAGAGGTTAGGAATCTAATCCCCGAGTGATGAGTTGCAAGAGTTTTAATCACCAATCATCAAGCTAACCAATATCCGAGGCTTTAAAAAAAAAAAACCCCATATTAGGACATCACATGATAAAGATTCATATCAGTGGAAGATAAGAATAAAACTATTTTAGTTGTAAGTACATTTCTTTGTCATATATACTAACAAGATATGAGAAATAGGAAAGTCTGATACTGATACTGCTTTGATTTTATTTTGTGTGTGTACAAGTACTAATGGTAAAAACTATATTGGGACATCACATAATAGAGAGTGATATCACTGTTGAGATAAAAATTAAACTATTGGCTGTGTGTACAAGTACTAATGGCTGTGTGTGAATTTACAGTGTGAAAAACGTACCATCGTTTCTTTAATTTGAGGTGAAATCAAGTCAGTCAACAACTACGACAACCACGTGGATTTCATGCAAGGAAACTGTTCGAAGTAAACGATGGCCTTCATATAACATATGACACTTGCCCCTGTCTTATTTAACACGTGTTAACATGAATTATTCTCTCTTTTCTTGCAGAACTTAACAGCTGTCCACATAATTAAGACTTGGGATCTTCTCCACCTGCCGGTTGCGAGAAAACCGTCAGCTCCCACTCTCAAGGCTATGCATTTGCAGCCAACCCAAGGTGCGTGCACACTGACCAATGTCTCGGTTAGAATGCAAAAACTGATGTAGCACCTTAGGAGTGGTTGTTGAGCTCGTCAGCACCAAAACGGGAGAAGATCCTATGTCCATATTTGCTTAAATCCAATACTTCCCCTTAGGTTCTACCCCCCAGTGGGGATGCCCTTCATATGAGTTAGGGGTGTCAATGAATCAGGATGGCCCTAAGACCAGCCCGAGCCCAGTCCCCATTAGGACCAGTCTCGAGCTTAATGTTATGACCCAATACAACTAGGCCTAACCAAGCTCAGAGCACACCAGACCCAACTCAGTTCATCAAATAATGCCTAATCACGTGATTAGCGATGTTGATAGACCTAATATGCTAAAGACTAGCCCAATGTTACCTGGTTCGTTGGTTCAAATTCGGGTTCGCAATTTACCACTCTAGAGTGAACCTAGTTCGCCAAGGATAGGATGAGACAATTCATTTCTCGATTCGCTTAAGTTCTTTAGTTTGGTTCGCTAGCTTGATTCGCTTATAAAAGACTAAAAAATAGATTTTATAGCCAGTTCGCGAACCTAGAAATAAATTCGCTAAACCCAAACAAAAAGTTTTCCGAACTTAAACAATTCGGTTAGCAAGTTCAATCATTTTCATGAACCCAAATGAAATGAACCGAACTGCGAACTGATTCGCTTCGAACCAGTTCGTGGTTCATACTAGTAGATAGCGAACTTAGTAACACTGGGCTATCCTGCATTGGGTGAGACAAATTTGACCCTTCTAAAAATGTTCCAGAGCCCCATTCTAAAAATGGTTTTTTTTTCCACTCCTTTGTTATTGCGTAAAGTCGACTCAGAACTTTTTAGATTTACTCTTTGACTACAATTACATGAAAGTACAGTAAGGCTCAAGGGGTATGTGGACAGGCTCAAGGGGTATGTGGACAGGCGACCAAGGCCGGTTTTCGTACCAAAGATTTGCTTGAGCCCTTGTATTTAAATGGATGGAAGTATTGAAGTCCTATTTGAAATCAGAAAGGACCTCCATTGAAGAATATGGTGCTATTGTCTCTAGTAATTTGCAGTATTTTCATAGGACATTAATGGTATTTGATCCCTTCCAAGCTCGATCACATCACAACAAAATAGAATATTCCGAATTTCGAAGCGCACAAAGCATGGATAGTCTTCTACTTTACGCGGTCCTATCGGTGTTAAATTAACTAAGAATGGGTGTTAAATTAACTAAGAATGGGTGTCAAATTAACCTTAGTTGATTGGCATTAACTTTTAAGGTTGCTTCTTACTTAATCAGAGTTTTATAAAGCAAAATTAATGACACAATATATGGTTATTTGGATTGATGGTGCAATCAGGGGTGCAGGTTTTTATTGTAAGGGGACTAGCAATGTTGATTGATAATGTTATTAATTATTGATGAGTGACGTTCCCCCTTCACATATAGTTTTCAAAGTGGGAGATACGATAACAATGAATTAGAACATATCTTGAGGATTGAACTCAGAGAGACCTAGCTAGGGTTTCATGGAGATCCCCTTGGCCGACGGCCCTGTGGATGTGGGATCTTCCTCCAAGCCATCAGATAAACCTTTCTCTTATGCTCAAACTCTTGGTTCTTCTCCCGGATCTGCTGTTTTGGGTTTTTCAAAGAATGACATGCGCCTTGAAGCTTTTTCAAAAGTCAAGAAAGTTGCGTCCTATCAAGGGGAACCCGCCTTGTTCTACTCCTCTGAAGAACTAGATATATCGGCGTCCCCTTTCAGATCTACTCTAATAGCTAAATGTTCTTATGGGAGACCCTCGCTGAGTGAATTGAAGGAACACCTCCAAGAATCTCTCCATACAAAGTTGGCATTTTTCATTGGGATTCTTGATGAAAGACACATGCTAATTAGGTTTGAATCTGAATCTGACTTTATTTCTATTTGGTTAAAGGATGTTGTGTTCTTTAAAGGAAAATTAGTTCGTTTCATCAAATGGATTCCCCTATTCTCAACCAGATTTGAACCATCCTTGGTTCCGATCTGGGTAAACCTCCCTGGTTTGCCCATTAATCTCTTTAACCCGAAAGACCTAACAGCTATAGGTAGCATCATTGGGGAAGGTTTTACTAGTAGATGACCCTACTCGATTCTTATCCAGACCCGGTCTGACTCGTATTTGCGTGGAGATTGATCTGTCTAAAGAGAATCCATACATATTTTGGCTAGGCTTGAGTACCCAAGGTAGATGGCAAAAGATAGTCTATGAAATAGAAAGATCTTTTTGCTCCATTTGCCACAAGCTAGGACATAATATGCCAATGTGTATTCACAACCCAAACTCCAATGTTTCTAAGTCCAAACAGCCCAAGAGGAATAAGTAAAAAGTTCTTGAACGAAACTTACTTACTTCTGACCTAGAACCCAAGAAAAAACCCAATGAATCAACTACTCGATGAGTTGCTAAAGTGTTTGGATCAAAAATTGTTACTGAAAGTGATTATATGTATACAAATACAGCAGTTGAGACAGAAAAAAATGAGAACCATGTCTCAAACACAAGAAAAGAGGCGAACAAAACAGTTGCTGACTTTCCTACAGAGGTGCTTATTCAGGCCCCATCTGGTATAGCCAGTCTGAATGTGGCAGTGTCTAGCATGTCAGGTGCTCAGGGAAATGCCCACACAATGTGTTCTGGCCCTCCAATTATGCAACCAGGTAGTTCCGGCTATGGGATGAGAGATGGTGTCCAGGCTTATAGTTTTGATGAAACTGAGAATGGAGAGATGAACCCTATTGAAGATCTTGCAATGTCTTATGTCTCAAACACGCCAAGTGTTTGTGAAAATGCCCAAGCAAGGTTTGATGTCAGTGTTAGATCTGGTTCAGACCAAAATATGAACTCAGTTCTTCTACCTTCAGAAACTGATTATGGTGATGATTGTGATAAGAGTTCAAACCCCTCATCCCCATATGAGAATTCTTCTAAGGATTCTTCTCTATTAAACGAAGTGGAGGATACTTTCGATTTTAAAGGGGAGATGATCATGGATCCTGAATCCAGATCGGCCAACGATTTAGAAGTTCAAATTTCTGAAAGTCGAGGAGAGGTTGATTTCCTTAATGGACTTGGTAGTCAAGAGCAAGTTCGTAACAATATTCTTGTTGAAGAATTTAAAGAAGAAGACGATTTCCAATTAGTGACATCAAGGAGAAATAAGAAGAAGAAGAAGAAATCACTAATAATTGATTCTTCTGAAAGAAGACCAAAGAGAGAGGTTAGGAAATCAATTCAATTTAAGGAGTAGTTTTATTCTTTGGTAATTTAAGAATTGTTCTTAGTAAAGTCTTATGTATTTGTGTTCATGTGTTTTTGTAGGGGTTAGTTTTTATGTCCCCCGTTGTTTTTCTTAATAAACCAATAGGGGTCTACCCAACCCCCCACTCTCACTGAGTGACATTAAAAAAAAATTTAATTATTGATGAGTTTATGAAGAATGTCGTGCCCCAAAATCCCACCTAAGAGAATGTGAGACCTTGGCACGTGACTTACTTACCATACCATCCTGTTACAAGCATTTAAGGCATACTAAAAATACGAACCTAAAAATTTCTTCAATTAACAAACATTTAATACCTCCAACAAACTCCAATTAAAAACAATGTTTAAAAAAACGGTTTCAGACACCGTAACGGACACAGCCGAAACCATTACGTAACGCCGTTACGTAACGATTTCAGCCTTTACTTTTTTTTTTGCTTAAAAAATCCAAAATTTTTTAATAAATAGACAATATATATAATAAATGAGTAACAAGATATTTTTAAAACTAATATGAAGCTCAAAATTTAAAAATAAGGAAATTAGATAGGTCGAGGGTTGAAACATATCCGAAATAAAGAATCTGCCTTGGATTCCTTCAAATCTATGAATTAAACTTCAAATCAAGTTGTTAATAAAAAAAAAAGATTTTAGGAAAAAAAACAGAATTAAGAATAGGTAGAGAAGAAGAAATAAAGCAAAGATGAAGTTTTAGAATGAGTTTAGAGATTTTCGAAACTCAGTCTTACGACCGAAACATTTACGTATCGAGCGTAATATCCATAATGTAACAGTTTCGGACGTTCAGGATAAACGGGTAAAGGTACTGTATCAGGTTTCGGAAACCACTGAAACCTTTACATAAAAGGCGTTACGTAACGGTTTCGACGATTTTTTAAACCATGATTAAAATTCATAATCAACTGAACATAAATAAAATTGATCATTTATCGTGATCCTTTAACCATCAAACTAAACTAAACAAAATCTTTCGTAAAGTAAATTAAAGTCTTTGGGATGGTCACCTTCTAGTTCTTCTATAAATTCCTCATTTTCCCATGGTCCGAGCACGTATAGGTTGAATCCAGAACCTGTCGACAACAAAGTTATTGGTTGAGTAACAAATTATTCCGCGTATATAACAAACCGTAGAAAACAATGTCTTGAACATTATCATACATACATTTGATAGATCAACATCAGTTCTCATACATAAATCAGAGTGCGGAAAATGAGTAAGTACATTATGTCAATTTTTTTCTTTACTTTATTTCTTTTCTTAATTTTCTTACTTTTCGTACTTTCTTACTTTATTATTTTATGAAAAACGCATGAAAATGCATCGAGTAACAAATTAAAAATACCGCTTTACCTTATATGGAAATGGGTTATTATATTTTACTTTACCAATGTACCACCTTTCGTGCATTATCCGACACAGACGACTTATTTAGTATATTTTTTCCGGTACGACGGTTTACTTACTTTAGCAAAATCATTGTCTTTTTGGTGGTAGTCGGTGGTGCAAAACTTAGTCATGCATTATCACTTTCGTGTATCTTTCTTACTTATTACTTTCTTACTTTGCCCTCATCTTAATTGTGCACTTATTAGTACTCTTAATTTTCTCTTTATATTTGTGAATGTTTTACAATGGCGAGTGCACCGTGATACACACTCGGGTAAACTTTACCTAAGACTATTAGTCAACGGACCTAGACAAGCAAGACCCCCGTCAAAGGTTCCTTTACCTAAAAATATAATAACATAAAATAAGCATGAAACAACATTAATATTTTCAACAATTTAACATACTTTAATCACAGTTTATTTTTCTATGAACAACATTCACAATTTAATTTAAATATCAACAACACATTCTTTTCAATATTAAAATCATGCATACATACATAATTTATCAATCATAATTCTCATCAAGCATATTCACAAATCACACTATCATGTAACTCTAACATCACAAAGAGTCCACATCCATCATTCAATTCATTCATACATTTCATTTAACTCCAAGAATTCATCACTTTGTCCTCATATATCCATATACATCCATCATAAATTCTCAATCCTCTTGTTGAAGCATAAACAAAATATAAACATGGTTATTCACATCCTAATCATATTATTCATATCTTACTTTAACCATTCATAAAATGATATATCATGAATGATAGAAATTCTCATATCTTACTTATTGTCACGTTCTTACTTAGAGCTATTCTTTTTAATCATTCTTTTAGATTAATATTTAAGAGATTGATAACTAGGGATCGTTATTTACCTAGCTAACTTGATCATTTCCTACAATCTATCGCTTTCGAATAAGGCTCAATCTCGATCTTCCAGTCTCTTTCCTCATTTTATGATCGAATCCTTGAACTCCTTAGGTTTCTTCCATTTTGATCTCTAGAAAACCCTCTATTTTCTCTCTTTTAAGTTTAGGGGCATTTGGAAACCCTAACTCACGAGTTAGAAAGGTATTTATAAAGTTTGGGACTCAAATGGGTTTAAAAAATCGGGAACACGCCGTTCCCAAGCAAATCACCGCGTCAGATGATCGATCGGCCAGTGCGCCGATCTCTTTTTTTTTTTTTAGTCTCTTGCTACTTTTTTATTAACTTCGATTTTATGCAATTTATTCATAGAAACAAGCTAAATTGAATGAATTAAATGAGTTTTCTTATTCGAGATATCAAACATAATTTTTTATAGGAATAATGCATAAAAAGCAGACATATTTCTCTAGAAAATTAAATCAAATAGCATGAAACCGAGGAATTAAATTCGGGTCCTTACAAAGAATAATTAGGTGGGTAAAAACATTCTTGGTCCATGGGGTGTGGGGGTTCTGAGACTCAATTCCCGAATTTTATTTTTTGAGGGACAAATTTGTAGGTTATCTCGTCTATTTTTTATTTTATTTATTTTAAGTTAAGAGGCAGTTGCTTCCCTGGCCCATGACTATACCCTCTTAATTTAAATAATATAGTATAAAATTTAATTTTTATTAATAGGTCAGGAGCAACTGCTTTATGCCTATGCCCTCTTAAATTAAATAATATAGTACATATACTTATTTTTAAAAAAAAATTGGTCAAAAGTTTGGGAGGCTAGAGCCACTCATCCGCACCTGGCTCTGCCCCTAGGTGCAACAATGTGAATATCTCTCCAGCTTGTGCAGTTGGAAATCTGGAGTCAAAATAGAAATGGCCTTGGATTATCTCCGGCGAAGCCAGAAAGGGCTCTCGAGCAACCATAAAATAGGGGACATGTGACGTTAAAAAGGGGAGAAGTCATTTCAGTTTCTCCCCATGATTTTAACTTCTCCCCACTTGATATCTCTTCCCCTTTATCTCAACATCTTATCGCCATGTATCATATACTATGTGAAGAAGTCAAAATCATGGGCCCTATGATTTTGACTTCTCCACCACTTGTCCCCTATTCCATGGTTGCCCGAGACAAGCCCTTTCTGGCTTGCCAGGGACAATCCAAGGCCAATAGAAATAGGCAATTACATAATGTGATGGTGCCTCGGATTGTCTCTGGCGAAGCCAGAAAAGGCTCTCGGGGTTCCATACATTGTGCGACAATTGGCGTAAAAATGGGGAGAAGTCATTTCATTTTCTCCCCATAATTTTGACTTCTTCCCATTTGATATCTCTCACCCTTATTCTCATACACTTATCACCATATTTCTTATTATGGGTGGAGAAGTCAAAATCATGGGCCACATGATTTTGACTTCTCCACCACTTGTCACCTATTCTATGGAACCCCGAGACAAGCCCTTTCTGGCTTCGCCAGAGACAATCCAAGGCCTGTGATGATAGCTGACCTATCAGACAAAGGATTAAGCTATTCGGGTGGTGGAGCCAGAGAGACAAAGATGACAGTTGGACAGCCACAACCATGCCCTATTGGATAAACGTAACCAACTAATCTGTCATTTTATTTTACTAGACGATTTGCATTATACTAGCAATAGCATCTGTGGAGAGAAATGTTTCTGATTGGATGGATCTTAGTATCAAATTTTTGTTGGTACTTCCATGATTCCAACCAGGTCATTTTTTCTTTTTAAATGTAAGTAGTTGATCAATTTAAAGATGGCTATTTCATATGTGGTTCCTATTGTTAGGACAAAACCAGTTAATGTTCACAATATGTCACATTGAGGTGTAAGGAGAAATTCTCCACTAAGTAAGAAACAAATCCCTTACTGGGATCTTCTAATTTACTATTTTATTTTGGTACAGTCAATGTAGATTTAGGATTTACTATAGCCTAACCTCTCCAACTCACCACGTATGGCTATCAACTCCATATAACTGCCGATAAGATTTACTAACCTTTATGGTTAAAGAATCTCAGTTTAGGTTCTAAGAAATTAATGATAAGGATTAAAACTTATTGACTATAATTAAAGGCTACATCAGAGTATTTTACTCTAGCCCTAGAGATAGTAAATCCGGTGTTGTTAGGGATAGTTGCCGCTTCAACAATATTAAATTTCAAGAGAATTAACTATATGCTTCCACTACCTACATAATCCGTATATAACTCTTATACTTCGTAAAAGTGTAAGGGTCCACAACTGCTCCATTAGTCAGTTCCTCAAGTACCTTGGCGTTTACCTTAGGTTTGATCGTGTGCGGGTTCCTTACCTAATAGGCTTATACCTATACCCACCCACCCAAAAATAACGTATACCTCTATTTTGAGTGAGGAGATTAGATCCAAGGATAAGCGCTTAGATCAAGGCTATAACGATTTGACGGCGCAGATTTTAGGAATCACGTCATTGTGATACACCTCATGTGTGTCATCATGTCTTCTCATCCATTACAGCGACAAACATTTGTAGATGACCCAGTGGTTAAAGCTTTCTTTAATCTCCGAAAAAGATATTTTAACTTTTAATATGGGTGACGCACATCAAATGATATCATGTCTGTGATTCTTTCCATGACAATTCCCTCCACAGGAGGAGGCTTGACCAAGATGCAATTCAATTTTCAAAATGATCTCAGAATAACAAATTATCACACTAATCTAAGAAGATTTTTTAGGCATTTTAATTGGTTTGGAGCAATTAAATTGTTTTCCACGGGAGGAACGAATATTGCAATAGCGGATTTTTATGTCATTTAAGCAACTGCTTTTGCTGATTTCGTTCCACCCTAAGAAAATAAAAACATTCAACTAGATTCAAGAATCCCATAAATTTTGATTTAGTCCTAGAAATTTTGAATCGAATTATCGGAGATAGTGACCCAGTTGATCTCATTTGAAAAAGTCAGTCCTAGCCAACTTAGTGAGCAGGGCATGTGGGTTTCACTTGCTTTACAAATTTTTGAGAAACCTAATTCCTCAATATTTTCCATTTTAAATTTGAAGATTAACAGTGTCATTCATCCGAGGTCAAGGTCTAAATTAAATAGATCTACATTTATAAGGAAATTAAAACAATAATCTTATCAAACCACGCATCAGATTGAGAATTTTTTTGATTATTTTTTCTTTAATATAAAGATAAAACAGTACTAAGATTGACTAATTTTATGTTAAATTAAAGAAACAAGGGTCATTGATCCTTAGACAATTTCCACATCCCTTTGCATCCACACTAAGAAGGAAGTGCAGTGAAGGTGAAAGGGACCAGCACCAAGAGGGGAGGTGGGGGAGTGATAAATGACTCCACCTAGTCATCCGAATCCCAATAATTCATGCTTAGTAAGTAGAAGTAGGTGGAGGTGTTAATCTCTTTCTCTCCTTGAAAGCTACCTAGCACAACCTTTCAAGGTGGACCAAGCAAACCTCCATAGTCCCATCCCACCCAAACCCATATTTTATTTAGTTTATTAATCTTTAATAAAACCAAGTACTATATAAAGTTTCACCCCCAAACAAACCTTAATTCAGATACCCAAAGGCTCGCCCAAACCTCGCGTATTTACCAAACTAAATATAGCCTGCAGATAGTTCCAGAACAAGGGAAAATGTCCGAAAGAGACCCTATCTTAAGGGCTAAGGTGGGTTATAACTGCATACTCAGTTATCCCACAGGAAAAAATAAATAAAAATAAAAATAAAAATAAAAATCCTGCAAGCCTTCTAAGAAGTAATTCCTATCAGGGGCGGAGCCACATGGGGCCCAGGGGGGGCTGAAGCCCCCCCTCAACTTTTGGGAATTTTTTTTTTTGCATAGTGTAATGTGGGTGTGGCTTAGGAGCAAGGGCAAAGCCGGGTGGTGGTGGGGGATCTAAGCCCCCCCTGAAAATTTTGAGAAGAAATTTTTTTTTTTATATTTATATTATTTAATTTAAGATGGCGTAGGCATATGAAAATGCTTAAATTACCGGTGTTTTTCATCATTGAATGAAATGGCCGGTCCTCATTGGTCCATGCCCTTCTTTAACCCTCACCAATTGTGGTTAAGATTCACTCACTCATAGAGTTAAGCAATCCAACCTAGTTTTTTAGAAAAAAAAATAATAAAAATCTTAAATTTAATTTTGATAAGCTTAACCAGGGTTAAAGGAGTATTAAAAGGGACACGAGGACACGACGGTAAGTTAAGCAGTGGGTTTGCTAATCATCACTACTCAAAACTATATTCTTTACCAACGTACAAAGAGACGAGATGACCCACAAACTTGACACTAAATTTTTTTTTCGGGGGCTACGCCCCCGAACCCCCACATCTCACCATTAGCCCCCCCGGCCGAAAATCCTAGCTCCGCCCCTGATTCCTATTATAGATCAAGTCTATCCGGATCAGATCTATCCATGCACCCAACCCTCATTTTGGGGGTGTTTTCGTCATGAAAATGAGTAAACAGCAAGTAAGCAACGAATACGCACTTAAGTCTTAAACCCTTTTTTTTAATTATTATTAATACCATCATTGCAGATTTAATAAAACGATAATACAGCTTGTCATAACTCATAACGTAGCTATTTTGCTCATTTTCTACTATTTTCCCTCCTTATTTCTTGACCAAAATGTACAAATCACAGACTAAATTTCCACTTATACCTAGATACAGACATCAAAGCACAATAAAACCACCCCAAAAAAAATAAAATAACGGCGTTAAGGAGAAAAGAGATAGAACAGTAACGGCGATTACTTGTTCAGACGTCGACGCTGCAGCCCTGCACGAGCTGATATTTCATGGCCGGGCCGACGGGTATACCGTTGCTCCGACTCCCGAACGTGATATAAGCCGGACAATTAACGTAGAGATGATACCGCCCCGAGATCCAAGTCCCCACCTTCCATCTCACCCGTCCATCGATCTTGATATTGACCAGCACCATCCCCGCCGTCTGATCCTGACTCAGCGCCACCGCTAGATACGGCGCCACCGGAACGGAGGTACCGTACAGGTAGGGAGACCATACGTTGATGTCCTTGTGACCCTGGTAGGTCTGAGGCAAGACGGTGGCCAGAGTAATCTGTTGGTTACGGTACGACGCGTATACATCGAGTTTGTCGTAGTAGATGCCGATTTTGTCGTTGGGATTTCTTGAGGAGACGGTGACTTGGATATTGGAGGTGAGGAGATTGGGAGAGGAGACGTTGAAGGCGTAGACAGTGGCGTCCTGGAGAGTGAATCGGGGCTTCGTGGGCCGTAGGATTAGGAATACGAGGAGGATTATGAAGAGGATTATGATGTTGAAGATCAGGAGTCCGGCGCATATCCGCTTGTAGAGCCTCTTCCTCCTGCAGCTGGAGCCATGGTTACCGCAGTCTTTCGCCGACATCTTTACTCGCCGGCCGATTCGATCCAACTGGAACGTTTGTTTTGGGGTCTGAGGGAGCGTAGCTAGTGCTTATATATAGAGAGATAAATTTTAAAATTAAAAAAAAAAAATTAGACAGAAATGTTTGTTTTCGGGGTGTTTTTTGACGGTGCGTTTGTTTTCTAGACCGTTTGTTACGCTGTATGGGACACTTAGATGTGCCAGTGTACATTTTGTCTATTTCAGATTTATGGAGCCACGTGTAGAATTTGACCGAATGCAAGACTTTGACTAGTATTATAAACCGTTTCTACTAACAATTAGTATATGTCTTAATATATGAAATCAATTCTTTTAATTACATATTTCTTCTCAAAGTTTAATAGGGAATTCATTCACTTGATGGCACTGAAAGAAAGAAAGTTGAGCATGTCTTTTTGTTTTTTTCTATTATTTTCTTGTTACTTATTTTAAATTTTCTCATTGTATTGTTGTCACTTTTTGTTTTCTTCTTTATTAGTTTTTTTATTCATTTTCTTGAGTTTCTACTTAGTGTGTATATATAAGAGATTAACTATGATCAGAGCTCTAGTTGAACACATAATGAGAGCAACTAAAATAAGTCTTTTTTATGATTAACTAAAAATAAAGTCTTTGAAAGGAATATTTAATGAGAATTTTTCGTAATAAAAAAAATATCATTATTTGTATCGGTAATTATCAAACTAACACTGCCCAAACTTTTTGTTTGGGTTACTCGTTCAACTGGAGCTTCTGTCCATAGATGATCTCTATAAATAATTTTTTTTTTTTGGTGGTTCGAGAGATACGTTTTGGCCGCAATGCCGGTTAGGTGATAGTATCTATTTAATTAGTGGGTAGGTAGAGAGTATATACAAACTCTCACCCTCTCGGGAATGGAACCCGGTACCTCCCCCCAAAGCCGGGGATACACTACCGGTGGGGCAAAGCCCTGGTGTGTTCTATAAATAGTTGGGGTAGCTTTGATATTGGTGTAATGTTAAATCAGTAATTAATAATATTTGTAGTCAACGGGGGGTGAGTAATGTTTAGAAATCCTTTAACAATAATACACGCACATGGGTGAACTAGAACGGGAATGACGGGTTATGGTAGGATGAATCAACAATATCTATGTAGATTGATCATACACCGTTCATATCAAAACTTTGAAAAAAGTGCCTTCACACCATAACATACATATTCTAAATAGATAAATACTTTGATTGCGTCCTTCCCACCAATCCGGTCTTTTAGGATTAGTGGTTGCTTCTAGGTCTATAACGATCAGACGACAGGAATGAGCACCGCATCACAATGCATCACAATCCGTAAATTTCGTATACACCGAAATATTGCTCTTATGAACTTGGTCCGTGTGAATAAATTGGTCATTTGATTCATGTATGATCCCATATCGTTAGGCTATGTAAACCTCTCGTGACTTATGAGGCTAATTCCTATCAACTTAAAACAGTATCTTTGGTAGAGAGAGATGTGTTGGGTTTAGTTTCATGAGTAAGTTTATGTGTTTAAATGATTAGTTTTCGAAGGATGTGGACAGTACCAATTGGAGAAGATCTCAAGTCCTTTCAAAAAAGAAAAAAAAATGACCCGTTACGCTTATCCTATTATAAATACTTATTTTAGAAAGAAAAAAAAAGCATGAAATTTTATTTTATGACCAGTTCACAAACTTAAAGTCAAATTCATCGAACTCAAAGTATAAGATTATCGAACTAAAAGAATAAATTCATCGAACTCAAACAAAAAGTTCGTTGGACCAAAGCTATTGAGTTCAAATGTTAAATACGCTTATACCACAAATGCAAACAAATCGAACCCCGAATTGGTTTGCTTCGAACTGTTCATGGTTCGTTTTAATAGGAAGCAAACCAGGTAACACTGCTTGAACAGTTAGACCTCCTGTGACTTAATAAGAGTCCATCCTCTCTAATTAAGGTTAATGCCTTCTGTAAAAATGTATTGGGTTCAGTCTCGTTAGTCAGTGTGTTTGCATGATTAGTTTCCAAAAAAAAATGTATTGGGATCAGTCTCGTGAGTCATGTGTTTAAATGATTAGTTTCCCAAAAAAAGAAAAGAGACTAAATAAATTATCATTTTCAGGCAACGTGATTTATTTGCAGCCATCCGATTAAAGTCGCTTAATTTACAATGAACGGTTCTAGAGACAACGTGACGACGGAGTAATACGTTTTGTTTTCTGTTGAGAAGACAGAATTACCCTTAAGAAGCTTAGCTGCCAAAAAACAAAAACAAAGGGCTTTAGTTTTAGTCGGTAGAGAACGGCAAATGATCACATTATGAGAAAAGCTTAATTACTTTTTAAAACGAAATCAAAGACTTTTAATCAGTGATTTTTATGACCGTCTATGATAGAAACGTGTTCCGTACGTAACTGTTTCAGTAGGGACCACCCATCCTACTTTTCCGGTTCGAGAATATGAAGAAAAAGAGAGGAAGTTACACCTTCTCTTTACTTTATTTTTTAACAGACGAAAATGACCTTGGAGGTTCCATCTATGATGAGATTTAGAAATCATATTGTGTAAAACACTCCCATTGACCATAGTGCTGGTGCAAATTACCTGAGTTCAGATGGGCAACATCAAGCGTTGTTGCTCCTCTGTGTCTTAAAACAATGGATCCCTTGTTATATATGTGGGACCTATTTTTTTTCAGGAGATCGAATCACAACGGATCATGATTGAATTCAGGGAGAGTTCAATCACTCCCACAAGTCAAGTCCCCTTAACCCCTATTAATCGTGGTTAAGATTCTCTAATCATTAGTATTCAATAATCTAACCTTAGTTTTATTATAAAAATATTTAACTCTAGTTAAGAAATTTTAACACGTAAGGGTTAATGTTTTTTTCCAAAAAATTAAGATTAAATTATTGAACATTAAGGGTTAGAGAATCTTAACCACAATTAATAGGGGTAAATAAGACATATGTTGACATGTGGGAGCGAATCGTGATTGATTGTTATTCGATATCTTTTTTAAAACACAAACGGAGAACAACACAACAACGCTCACTATTACCCATCCGAATTCCACATTGCCTTCAGCCATTTACTGTATGATATGATGTGGGTCCCATATATAATTTTATGTCCACGTTATAGCATGTTCCATGAGGCGAGGTTGCTTTCTATCAATGAATATGGCCCTATCTATCTACCCACATTACATTACTCATGGCCCACCAACCCTTAGATATGATGTGGAGTAGGGCTAAGAGACCATTGAGGACGATGGACCTTAGGTGCACTGTAGGTTTTGGAGTGTTGTGGTGGTGGGTGGGAACTGAAAACAACCATTGACCCATTTTTGCTTTCCTTATCTTTGAAGTGAAAAGTAGAGTAAAGTCATGCCAATGGTGTGTAAAAGGAAAACTCCTTTCTAACCTCTATGTTATTATTGATGATAATATCCTCACTCCATAGAACCCAGCTCATTCACCACCACACATTAGGTCATTTGCTTTTGTTTTGGTTAGGATTGATTAGGAGGGGTGGGAGTGGGACCCTTTTTGGAAACAAGAAGGAACTTTCAGAGCTGGTGTGCCTGACTCTTTTGCTGTGTCTTCTTCTAAATTTGAAAAATCATCAATCACTACAGGACCAACGTCTTATTCTTTATAAGATGTTTACTAACGTGTCAGTAAATCTAGGGTACATGTCTAGTTGACCATAAAGATTTGTGATGATATACACAAAAAATTAGTTGTCAGCTTAGTAACCCAAACTCCCTTACTTGGTCCTCGTTCTCAGACCTCGTTTTCATTTTGAGAGTCGCTTTTAACTTTTATAGAACGCGGTTTATGGTTTATAGTTTATAGAAAGTGCGGTTTGTGAAAAATTCATTTTTATTTTTTAAATTAAGTGAGGTGTATTTTGCCACTTTCCTTTGTAGGTACAAGATTATTGTAAAGTTTGTTAACTATTAGTGATCTTGTAATTTGAAATGATACAATTAATATCTCGATAGTTATCATGTTCCTGTAACTACAAATTTTAATATCTCAATAGTTATCATGTTTCCTGTAACTACAAATTTGAATGATAAACGATTTTATCAATTAATTCTCTTACTTTAAAAAATAAAAAAGATATATTTGCATTTACAAGTAATTTCAAAAACTATAAGTATACATACATATGTGTGTGTAACGGCGCTACGAAAACGCTCTCAACCCTATCCTAAATAGAAACTTGACGTTTCAGTTCTTCGCTCTGGTTACTTAGGGTGTGAGAGCCACTAATCATCTCTTTTGTTCGGATTTCACGCTAAAGCTTATGTCCAGATGTATTAGTTCTTGGTTCCAATTTGCTGTGATCCCTTAAGCTTTTTGAGAGACGGTACCATCCACCTATTTCTTTATCAGGGCCCACATATACCGATAGAAATGCAATAGGTGTTACCTTGACTTTTATAAAATCGTAGTTACGTATACTCCTTAGTATACAAAATAAACTTTTTATTGCAAATAATTCCATAATATCACTTCAGATTTGAGGGCAATTTTTTTTTTTTTTTTGCTGAAAAATGATGAAAAATAATTTGTTAGAATTTATTTTCACATAACATTTCCCCTCCAAATAAACAAAGATTAAATACAAATGTTTACCACACTAGGTTTTAGAAAAGAGTGCGTCTATGGTAATCCCAAGGATACATACTCCTTATACACCCGAATCCTAATTCTTTAATTCAAATAATTAAGGGTCAAGATTAGAATAAAAGGTATGGCTTGTCTTCCGTTCCCATTAGGATATTGGCACCCCCAAGCATTTCAATTATTCTTTTAAATGTTCTTTTCTGGGGAGGGTCAGGTGTTTTGTTTACATAGGTTCATTATCCCCCCTGTTGGTGTTAAGTGATCATCGACCAGAACTCTAGGTGCTGTAGGTGGGCAGGTAGATATATTGGAATTAAACCTATTGCTATCTGAAGTCAAATTCTTTCCGCTTGCTTAGTGATAAGAATTGTTCTTCCAGTCCGACTTTCTTACTAAGGAATGTATTCCTGCTTCTCTTTTTCTGGTTTTGTGTTAAGTCCAGCCATCGAAACAATAGAATTGAGTACTTTCTAATTAAGAGCTGTGATACAAAGCCAGTCCCATATGGACAGAAGAAGCAAAGTGAGTCAACTCCAATTTTTGGATGAAGCTTTTTTGTGTGTAATGCAATCTATGGAAAAAAATTGGACTTTGTAATGGTAATAGTGGTAGCGATGGAGATAATGGGGGGGGGGAATAGTGGCCGCAGTGGTGGCAATGGTGTTTGGGACAGGGATTTTTGTTGAAGAAAGAGAACCTAATGATGCTAGGGTAATCTGACATACCATATTTATTTAATAAGTTATTTTCCCCATAAATGTTCTATTTCTTGGGACAGGGATTTTCATTTTCCATTCAAACAAACACAAGGAAATGACATTTTATTTGAAAAAGATTTTTTTCCGCTTTTTAACATGAATAAAAATACTACAAAATCACCAAATGAAGGGAGGTTGATTTTTAATTTTGAGGAGTGCTAGCCCAGACGTACTAAATCAACTTTTTTTCCACTCTCAATATAAGCTATCTTATAATAGGGAGATGGGTTGACACTTGTTGCCACCACCTTGCGTCCTGGGAAGACTACAATATTTTTATTTAAATTTTAATTTTTTTAAGGAAGCCCTTTCCCTTTTTTTTTTTTCTTTTTAGTTAGTTGAAACTTTTCAAAGGTAGAAAAAGGTTTCCTAGGCATTTGCTAACCACACAAGTTAAGGATATCCCTTTGCATGGGGGGTGGTGTTGTTTCAATAGCTACAACCTAAAAAGGTTTGCTTTTGAAAACTGACATTTAAGCTGACTTTGATTACCATGTTGTACTATAAAGTCCCAACAAGATCTTTTTTGAACCTTTAAACTCTAATTTGCACTTATTTTTATTTATTTATTAAATTTTCATTTGAATAACAAAGCTTTAGATGTTCTTCTCATGGTTTGTGAAAGGGACAAAATCTAAAAAGTAGAAAGAATAAAGCAGAAAAAAGAACACTTATTGGGTGGGAGATTCTGAGAACAGAAAACCCCAAATGAAAAAGGGAAAAAAGAAGAAATGGAAAAAGAAAGAAAGGGATCTTCGGAATCACAAATAAAAATAGCAATCAACTAAGCCATGAATCATGGTTTTGAGAGCTTTCTAGAGTGTTAGTGAGACCCAAGTGCTGGAATTTTGAGGATTAGAAATCATTTAAATGTTGCCATTATCCATGTTCGTGAAAATGGATAAAAAGTGATCCCAAACAAAAGAAAATGAAAGGATATAAAGCAATACCAAAAAAAAAACTATTCCTTCCCATTCTACATTTTCTAACCCTTCTTCAAGCGAGAGAAGAAAAAAGATACAAGTACAGAATATTTTTCCTCTTTATTTAATTATTATCCATGGTGATGGGGATCGGTCCACATGCCATTTTTTTGTTGGCAGAAGTTACGAAACTAGGGTCATGAACATGGCTGGAAAACTCGCTGACTCAACTCAGTAACTCAATTGAATCGCCCGACTACTAAACTTAAGGTGTTACTAAGCAATCTGCACTTTTTTGGTGAGCCCTAACTTAAAATGTTTGACAGATTGGACCATCCTAACTACCCCATGTATGGACTTTTATCGTAGCTTGGTAGATCATCCATCTCCAAGTTTGGTCAAATAGAGCTTCTTTATCAACAAGTTTGGTCGATTTCTATGGTTTAGATGTCTTTTCACTTTGGAGAAAATCTGCATGATATATTCTACAGCAAGCAACCACAGCATTGCTACATGTTCTCAGTCAAAAACATACACGATATCAAAACTGGCTTCTAGTCTAAAAAACCCAGACTAGTGGTAATGGTTAGCTGGTTAACCCCACACTAGGCCGGGCGGTAAGTGGGCCCCACCAACCACATCAGTCATCACAAGTAAAACTTCTACAGATCTATTGGGTAGCCCCTTCGTGTTGTTACGGCATCGGATTGTCTCTGGCAGATGTCAGAAAAAAAAAAAGGTCTCAGGCTTCCACACATAATCCAACATGTGGCGATAAAAATGAAAGAAATCATTTCATTTTTTTCCCATGTTTTTGACTTCTCCCCACTTGATATCTCTCCTTTTTTTTTTTTTTTTTCATCACCACATGTCGGAAGACCTTGATCCTGACATCTGACAGAGACAATCCCATATCTGTTGTTATGCTTGAATGAATAATGATCATCAATGTCTAAATCATCTCCAACTGGTGCATTATGGCTTGTCCCCTCTTGATTATGATTGGGGAATATTATTGTTTCGATATTGGTAGAACCCACATACATAGATTAGATAACTCCTTCCATTCGACAGTTTAACGGCAATGCTCAGTAATCAATAATCATGCTTGGGCCCGAAAACCTACCGTGCCTTTTCTTTCTTTTTTTCCTGACCACAAGTCATCCGATTAGGCTGCAACCCCAGTTAGTAGTTAGGTTAGAACAAATCTTGGGGGGATCTCAATCTCTCCAGACTCAAACCTGAGTCCTCTTCCCAAAGGAAACATATGGAGAATGATCTGAGGGCAAAATCCTGAATGATTTTGGAGAGGTACTGAGAATTGTGGCATAGTAGGAGGCACCCACTCATAGACTTAACTAATGTAGATAAGTAATGCCTAACAAAAAAATAAAAAATGCTTCAATTCTTTCTTTCTTTCTTTCTTTCTTTCTTTCTTTTTTTCTGTTGGTTAAGAAGAAAAAAATGCTTCAATTCAATGCAAGTGTTTTAACACCTTCATCAGGCAAGTCATACAGACAAACCGAAGATATAAAATTCTGATAGAGAGCTGCAGGCAAGGACCCGCTTGCTGAACAGAAATTCACTCAATTAAACAACTACAACAATCCATCTCACATTCTTTTGGGCACATGAATAATAGGTGATCAGAGTCATCTAGTCAGGTCAGTTTTTGGTGCAGAAGATCTTCAAGGTATAACAATCCAATAAACAACAGAAATTCCATTCACTATGATCTATGTTTAACCAGTTCAGTTAGCTCTCAACCACGAATTGACCAACTATTTCATCAAGCAATCCAAACAACCTTTAGCTGCTTTCTGGTTACAGTGCAAGAAATATTGGTATCCTTTGCCTTCTCAAGATAATAATAATTTCAAAAAAAAACAAAAGAGCAAACCAAAGGAATATAATTATGTCGATACTAATGACAAGACCAAGCGCAACATGTCCCACAGTAGCATCAAAGAGAATCATCTCCATCCGTGAGCTCTGACCACAGTCCAAAGATTATAGCGAAAGGGGAATGCACATCTATAATATCAAAAACTTAAATACTTAACTACAAAATGTTTGGGTTAGCATCCACGGACACATGGCAGATTGAGCAGATGAGGAGTCATCCTCACCCAGTTGGAATACTGTCTAGAGACTAAAGGTGACACATTGATTTAATGGTCCCGAACTAAACGACAAGGTAGAGGTAAAAAATTAAGTGTAACGAAACTTAAAACCAAAATGTCACTAACTAAATGCAATTAGATAGTATTTGAGCGCACTAGATGCATAAAGGGATGAGCTTGTTAATTTATCAAGTCTTTTGTTTCCCCTTGGTCAGAATTGTCAGACATTATATTCATTACAGCAGCAAAACAGAGAGAGGCAGTATGGTATTACACCAAGACAGCTACAGAAACTGGGATCCGTGACTGATCTCGTTTATGGAAACATTCCCACCACCCATAAAAGATATGGTTTGGGAGGACAGGGGGAGCATGGCTGCAATATACACACATCTGATACAGCCAGAGGGTCACCAATGTTGGAAAAACTTTCACTACAATCTGCAATATTTGCAGGAAAGTCTTTCTTGCAGAAAACACAGCAGACGCAGACAATATCAAACTTCAACATATATATTCTACCACCAAGAGCTTCTAGAGATGCTACCGAATGGCCTGCCAAGCAGATCTCTGAGCCAAGGTTTACGCTTTGGTTTCACAAGAGATTTAGAACTTTGGAAATGGGAAATTTCGCAAGAAATTTCAAAAGAAATTCCTGATTTGGCATAATATTTCTTAGGTTTTGAACATTGGAAAATTATGGGTAACATGAAGTTTTAGTGATATTTCAAGAAATGTTAAAAGAGAAATGATTACACACATAAAGACTTGAAATACTATTAAAAACTCTCATGTGCAACAACACACGTTTAGGGGGCAAAATGACTTCTTGATGGACATAGATGATACTCTGACAACTAACGCTGGACTCGTACATTGGTCCTAAATCCAATTCATAGGACAAAATAATTGAACTCAAAAGATACAATCATCAAATATCTTAATTAATATGATATTTATATATACATTATTTTGATATATATATATATATATATATATATATATAGATATACGCGCGTGTGTGTAAGAGGACCTTCTCCCATCTAGAGGAGATCCTCGTTTATTTCATATCGGAACTCCTGTATTTTCCAAAAGGAAGAAATATATCTAAGAGTTGTTTCCCGGATACGGATGGCCATCGATCAAGTTTTCATCCTATTTTAGCAGTCCTGCAAAGTCTTTATGGTTGCAGTTTTTCTTGTGAGTTGCTATCACTCCATGCTTCTACATGCATATTTCTCAGATTTCCTCCTGGTCAAAATGGATACCGTTAATGTGATCCTATCACTTGGCTCCTGGCTGGAACCACTTTACCACAGAGAGACCGCCTCACTTGATAGGAAAAACCAAATTCCTCCTATTGATGTCGATTCATCTAATCTTTCTAGAAGCAAAACTTTTTACGTTCAAAGAAAAAACAAAATGTCATGGTTTCCCATCACACATCCCTTTTATATCTATCCTCTATTTTTTTTTAAAAAAAACGTGTTTACCTATTTTTCTCATAATAATAAAAAAATAAGTAAATGTAGCAAGTCGGTTATTTCCTTGATTGATTAATATTAACATTTTACAAAATAATTAGTTTACTCAATTACATATCTCTGTTTATAGAATTTTTGGCACATACTATTTTTTTTACAAAATTAATTTTTTTGAATAAGAAAATGGAATTGTTATGCTGAAATAATTTTTTGCCAACTTCAGATCAGCATAATGTTTCACAAATATATATTTAGGGCTTAAATATATATATATATATATATATATATATAGGGGATAGCTACCATTCACGCAATGCGTGAACCGCTTATCCACCACCATGACATTTTAATCCCTTTGATTGCTTAAAAGTAGGGGTAATATAAGTCATTTTAACTCTTCTTAAAAGACTCCCCACTGTTTGAAATAAATGCTCCCCACACATGAGCCTCATCCTCATGTCTTCTCATCTTCATCCTCTAATCCTTCTTCTTTCACCCTCCATAGATGAACACTAAGCTTCAGCAAGGAAATCCTTATTCCTCTTATGGTTTGATTAATGCAACTTAAACAACACCTTCATTATTACCGAAGAAACCATGGACCCTTTGTTCTTTACGTCCTTATCAAGATTTTCAAAACTTCAATGAAATACAGCAAAAAACCCTATGATCGCAACAACAGCACACAAGTTGGAAACCATGTTAAAGAAGAGTTATTGATACGTGTATTAGCCTCAAATATCTGATTCAATGTTTTATTTAGCCTCAAATATTATGCAATGTTTATTAGCATAGAGTGTATTTTTGGAAGAGAGGATAATGGGAGGATGCATCTTCGAGAACAGGCATTAGAAAATCCCCATTGTTCATGTTGATCCTTCTTACCTCATTCCCCTTGCTGGCTAAAAAGGATTTATATCCACCGCCATCGATGAATAGTGTTACACTCCACTGGAGTTCCTTTTAGGAGATGTTGGTACTGTGGTTTTGTGTTGAAGCTATATTAGTCTTTGGAGAAAAAGAGCAGAAATAACAAAGGAAGAAGATGACGTGAGCATGAACATGTGGAGACTGTAGAGCATTTATTGCAAAGTATGGGGAGTCTTTTAAGGAGTTAAAAATGACTTAAATTACCCCCTACTTCTAAGCAATCAAAGTGATTAAAATGTCATGGTGGTGGATACACGGTTCACGCATTGCGTGAACAGTAGCTATCCCCATATATATATATATATATATAAGGTGAAACATGGAGAAAAATTTTCACTTTCCCATTTACTTCCATTTTTCACCTTATAAATCCAGAAACTCGTCTATAAATCTAGTGCAAATGCATCATAGATCCATGGATCTTATTTATTGACACAAAATAAAGCTATAATAGCCTAATTGTACAGAAGGACTGGAAAAATCTTTGAACCACCCTGTGTCATCTATTACATTTAAATTTGGAGGATTCGAACTACAAATCCTTGGAGTTGTTGATTTCTCATTAGAGAACACATAATAAAGCTACAATAGGTCTAATTGTATTACAATAATAATAATGAGATAAAAGCAGAAAAGTGAAAAAATTTTAATTGGTAAATCAAGCATATAATATAATATATAAGAACAATGGAGATACAAATCTGGGTTCACAAGGGAGTGTACCAACAAAAGCAATGAATGCAAAAAAAAAAGTCCACTACTACGACTACCACCATATAAATATACAACAAAGAAGCAGGACAAAGAGCATCAAAGTCCGCATGCACCACGGAACACCCTCTCAAATCAAAAACTCTAAGCCCAAGACGTCAGAGTCAATCCAAGTTGAGCACCCCGAGATGAGAAGCTAGCGACACCTCTAATGAACCCTATTTGACGAAGGGACCATGTCATCTAAAACGTTTATTTCTCTCCTTCCTGATCAACCAACCAAAGCCCTAAAAAGTAACGCCCATACAACCGATAACGGGCCTCCCATTTTACCCTAGTCCAACAATATAAGAAGGCTTGAAAGGAACAGGGGAATGTCCAGGCGACCCCCGGGCAAGAAATATAATAACTCCAAATACTCAAAGCAAATGGACAATGGATCCACTAATTCCTCATGTTCGAGACACATAAAGCACCGGTTTGCCCGCTTCCAACCTCTATCCTGCAAATGATCGCAAGTGAGGATCTTATCCAAAGAAGTTGACCAAAGAAAGAAACATACATACCGTCAAAGGAATGTCCAAGTTCCACACAGCCCGATAAGGAAAAGAAAACCTAGGAGTAGATCTCAGATCCTGAACAAAAGATCCCACTAGAAACTAACCCTTACTATCCCTTGACAACAATCGCACACCCCTTCGAGGAAAGGAAGGACTAGTCTCTTCAAGACAATTAATTAGACACACGAAATCTTCTATTTCTTAGTCGTTCAGATCCCATCTGAACCTTAGTATCCACACTGGAGCATTGGCCACCCAATCCAGACAAGAAGCAAGGGAAGCATTCCTATTTGAAGCGATGGAGAACATGGACCTGAAATCCTCTCCAAGAGGAAACTGACCACACAAAAGTCTTTCCATAACTTCAAATCAAGACCAATGGCCCACTTTAGATAGAAATTCTTTTAAGAATTCCAGAAGTTCATTATGTTCATGATATCTTTCCAAATACCACACCCATGCAGACCCTTGACAGCATTGGAGTTCCACACCGAACTCTCCCCATGCCTAGACCCTATAAGACTCCTCCAAAGACTTTCTCTCTCCTCTCCAAGGCACCATAACCATTTGCCTAGCATGGCCTTATTAACGTCCCTCAAGGGTTTGACATTCAACCCTTCGAGTGCCCAACTTGCTGCCAACTGACACGATGGTATTTCCTGGAATCAATACGAACATGCCATAAAAATTCTCATAGGAGCCTTTCCAGCTTTACCGCAGGTCCGCAATGGAAGCAAGAATGATGAGGAGAGATAAAAATTAATTGAAAGGCTATTAAGAGTATTATGAAGCAAGATCGGTCTTCCTCCTTTAGATAGATAGGCAGATTTCTAGCTTGCTAATCTCTTGGTAACTCGATCCACCTATGGATTCTAAGCCAATTTAGCTTTGAAGCTAGCTCTAAGAAGAAGGCCCAAAAAAGAGGTAGGTAAAGAATCCGACTTGCATCCCAAGCAAACGACTAAATGAGGTAAATTGGAGACCTCACCCACCACAAACATTACGCTCTTTTGGAAGTTGATTTTCAAACCTGATGCCACTTCGAAACATAAAAAGAGACAACGGAGATATGCAATCTATTTGAAAGAGGGATCACATAGAATCAATGTATCATCCGCGAATTGGAAGTGAAAGATGGAAACTTTATCTCTCCCAACTAGAAATCCACTAATCACATAATTAGCTGCTCTATTGGTCATCATGCTAAGGGCTTCGGTAATCAAGATGAACAAAAAGGGAGAGAGAGGATCCCCTTGACATAAACCTCGAGAACTACAAAAAAACCCAGTTGGCAACCATTGACCAGGACAAAGAATGAAACAGATGAAATACAGTATTTCATCCACAAATGTCATTTGATCTCGAAGCCCATCCCACCCAACAAATACTCCAAAAATTCTCAATTGACATGATTGTAGGCTTTCTCCATGTTAATTTTACAAATGATGTCTGGGAGGCCCACCATATCCTGTCTTCCACACACTCATTGGCGATTAAAATATCATCTAGTATCTGTCTACCTCCGACAAACGCCCCTTGGGAAGGAGAGATGATAGATTCCAAAACTAGCTTAAGTCTAACAGCAAGGTTTTTGATAGAATTTTGCACACACTACCGACAAGGTTATTAGGCCAGAAATTTTTCAACTTAGTGACCCCTTCAAACTTGGGGATGAGGAACAAGAAGGTGTTGTTCAAAGAATGATACAAATTCCCAGTAATATGAAACTTGTTGGCCACTTTCATGAAATCTTAACCAATTAAAGACCAACAACTTTTGAAGAATTCAATGGAAAACTCGTCTGGGCCCGAAGCCTTATTGCCTTGATCCCTTCCATCCTGTTAATGACACCCAAAATCTCCTCTTCCAAAAAGGGGTTGTCTAGGGTTTCCCGCTACTCATCCAACAAGGTGAAGGCCAAACGATTGCTCTTCACTATACAGACGAGAATAGAAGTCGGCCGCTGCCTTTCTAATCCCCTCAACACTCTCAATCTGATCCTCGCCAACTTGTAGCCTAGAAATGAGATTCGCCCTTCTGCGAGCGATGGCCATCTTATGAAAAGAATGAGTACTGTGATCCCCTCCTTCAACCACTTCACTCTAGAATTTCCAACTAATCCCTTTCATTCTCAAAAGGCTAATGAATTATTTTTTAAAGAATCTCTTTTTTGGGAATTTGCATGACTAAGGGAATAGACTCCTCGAGGATATCAAGCCTTTCAATTTCTCCAAGGATCTCCTTCTTCTTGAAAGATATATTGCCGAATCCTCTCTATTCCAAGCTTTGAGGCGCAGTTTGAGGGCTTTGAGTTTAAGTCTGAAAATGGATCTCAGAGCATCCCAAAATTGCGTTGAGCTCCAAACCTCCTCAATTAAGACTTTGAAATCAGGATGAGACAACCAAATATTTTCAAAACGGAAAGGTTAAGGATCCTCGAGCCTTATACTAGTGTCTAGCAATATGGAAATGGGATCCGACAAAGGCCTGGTAACGAATGCACTAGGGCCAGCAAAGATTTTGTTTTCCATTGGCCGCAAAAGAGGAACCTATCCAATTTGCAAGATAATGTTCTCTTGAGATTAACCAAGTGAAACGGGATCCCCTCAGGGGGGCTCTCTATGAGGTTGTGACGATATATAAAAGCCTCAAACGCTCATCGACTAGAAGGAGAAGAATGCCCACCCAACCTTTCGTGGACAAAACGCACACAGTTGAAATCCCCACCTAGACACCATGGGCCCCCCACCTGACACTTGCTTCATCCAACTCCTGCCAAAAGATATGGGAACCCGAAGGATCCTTCGACCCATAGACTCCTGTGAACACCCAACAGAAGTCATCTAGAAGAGAACGACACAAGATGGAGAGTGAGAATGCCCCCAATTCGGAATCCATCACCTCCACTAAGTCCTTATCCCAAACTACTAGGATACTACCAGAAGCACCCAAAGAGGGGACAACAGCCCAATTTGAGCTGAGTGATCCCCAAATCTCCTGGACTACAGTCTGTCATTATTTCAAGTCTTGTCTCTTGTAAGCACAAGAGAGATGGTTTATTGATTTTACTAAGATTTTTTATGGCAATCCGCTTGTCTGAATGCCCCATGCCTCGAATATTCCATGATTTAATCTTTGGCACCATTATTAAAAACATGCTCCCCACCACCTCTCCTACATCTACCTGACCTAGCTCTTTCTGAGTTGCCTTCATAGTTGACACTGCTGGCTAATCTCTTGAATTCATTAATTATCCTCCGATTTCATTGAGACCCAAATCTCTCGGGCTATGAATATCATATTGGAAATTTGTCTGTACAAGGCTTTGAAACAGCCTTATAACGTCGTCTTCATAACCCTCGTAAGATAGCCCTAGGAGTTTACCAAAACTCCTCAATATTTCTCAAACCCAATCTGACACCTCCTTCTGACCTACCAAAACGGACTCCCCCAAACTAGCACACTCAACGGGTAAGCGAATGCAGACACTTGGTAGTGACTAAGGACCAAGAAATTTTTCAGTGAAATCCCTATGAGGACTTTTAATATCCGGTACTAGAGTAGACTCTCTTTCCTTATTGGCCTGTGATATGAGATCCTCTTTGGTAGACCTCAGATGGATAATAGATACTCACAATTTGGCCAAAACATAATTCGTCTACCACCCGTATCCTTGTCAAAGCAAGAAATAGGGAAAATAGAGGAAATTATAGTAGGATTACCAGCCTCACAGGGGAAACATGCAATTTTTTTGTGGTCATGGATTGCCTTACAAAATATGCTCACTTTTGTCCCTTAACCCATCCATACACCGAAACTACAGTTGCTTAGCACTTTATTGAAAGTATTTTTAAATTACAGGGCATGACAAGATCTTTGTGAGTGATCGAGAGTCGAGGCCCTTTATTTACAACCAAATTTTGAAAGGAATTATTTCAATTACTGAGGTGGTTAATCGATGCTTGGAGGACACTAGTGAGAAGCCCAAGGAGTGGGTTCACCGTTCATTGACTTTCATGAGCAAAGTGGTGGTACAACACCACCTATCATTCGGCTATAAAAATCACTTCATTCAAGGTTGTGCATAAGAGCGACCACCACCCCTCCTCAGTCAGGGCATGACAAGATCTTTGTGAGTGATCAAGAGTCGAGGCCCTTTATTTACAACCAAATTTTGAAAGGAATTATTTCAATTACTGAGGTGGTTAATCGATGCTTGGAGGACACTAGTGAGAAGCCCAAGGAGTGGGTTCACCGTTCATTGACTTTCATGAGCAAAGTGGTGGTACAACACCACCTATCATTCGGCTATAAAAATCACTCCATTCAAGGTTGTGCATAAGAGCGACCACCACCCCTCCTCAGTCCATCGTCACAAAAAACTGTGTTTTTTTAAAGAAACAAAACTCGTTTAAAACGCACATTAATACCCTATCGGAGAAAACAGTGTTTAAAACCTTTTTTTGTGTGTGTGGGGGGGGGGGGGGGGGGGGGGAATGCATATTATAGTTTAAAACGAATAATACGAACAAAAACAAAAACAAACAAACAAATAATCTTGAAAAAAAAATTTGGCATTTTCAAATGTACTTAAGCTGAAGGGAATGATGACCTTCAAGATGGAGCACCCTCTTCCAGTGAATCTTTAGGGAATTAAGATTATGCAGATATTGATGACTTTGATGATGATGCCGCTTTTGAGCGATTGATGAATGTGAATGAATGATTTTATTAATATGCATATTATAGCCTTGTTTTTAATCTTGATAGTTGATGTTTTAATGAAATCTGATGCCTTGATAGAATGAATTGGATGTTAAAATAATGTTATGAACATATATTTGTTGATTATAGTTACTCTTGTTGTATATTATCTCACCAAATTGTTAGATATATTAATTAACATCATTTCTAATTTTTATAATTATTAATTCTTTTTTTTGTTTTTTTCCCGAATTTTTCCGTACTTGACCCTTGCCAAATTATTTCTGAACCCCGACTTTGTCACTATGCTCCTCACTACTTACTCCCATGGGTCTTCAAACATGCAACAGTTAAATCGTGATGAAGATCATGTATTGCACTTCTCAAAGATGATTTGCATGGAGCTCAAGATCGGAAACAACGAGTTGATAAACATCAAGGTGGCGTTTGGTAACACTAGTCTAAAAAGAAGTGCTTACTATTACTTTTTAAAGTAGAAGCTTTTACCCCAAAAATCTCTAAAATGTAGACATGTGATTAACCTTCAACTTAACAATCTAAAATCAAACTAAGCATAATTTTCAAATAAGCACTTCTTTTTAGACTAGTGTTACCAAACGCCACCCAGGTGAAAGGGAATTTGAAGTGGGAGATTAGATTTTTCTTCAACTACAACCCTATAGACAAGTATCTATCAATGTGTGTGCCTCAATGAAGATTTTACCACGGTTTTATGGACACTACAGAGTGTTGGAATGTATAGGTCTTGTTGCTTACTAGCTTATCTCCTAGCCGAGTTTAAAATACATCAAGTTTTTCATGTTTCGTGCTTAAGAAGAAATTAAGCAACAATATTATTGCTAAATACCATCTACCAGACATCTCTACTATGGAGAAATCATAATTTAAACACACAATACTGGACCGAGGATTGTCAAGTCAATCACAATAACCAGATAGTAACTGAAGTCCTTGTGCAATGGGACAGTTTACCAATTGAAGATGCCGCCACGTGAGAAACTTGTCATGCATTACAGGATAAATTTCCAGATTTTGTTGCTACTCAACCTTGAGGGCAAGGTTGAAATTAAGGAAGGGGGAATGTTACATTATTTTCTTTAATTTTTTTTTTTTTTTGGACGGTGCCTTAATTATATTATGCATAGTTGTTAGTTTCCTTTTATACTAATTTCCTTCTCTATTTAGGGTTCATCTTTGTTAGCGAGCTAGTATCCTTCTTTGTTTAGGATTCCCCTTTGTAAAAAAACATAATATGTAAGTCTTTGTAATTGCCGGAATCATGGTAGAGAAATACAATTGCCTTTAGGAGTGGAGGCCGATCCTCTCGAAGAGATCAATTTTCTTCCTTTCTATCTAACCAATTACAAAATTCAGATCTTATCATAAAATGCCACAACATATACAGAAATTAAATCAACATTCAAGTATATATCAAAAGAAATTGCAGAAAGAAAATACATCTCCTAAACTATAACCATATCCACCTTTAAATCATCAGATAAACCCTAGAAACAAAGTAACAGTGGAAAGGAAGACCCAAGGTTACTCACAGATCGACCTCGCACTCCCCTGATCCACCCAACATAGTCCCTGGCCCAGTGCTGGACGAAAACCCGACCCGAACCCCATTGCAGAAGACCCTCATCAAACGAATCCTCGTTCGCCATGCCCCAGTCTTAAACCTAACCCAAGCCAGCATCTTGACATTGAAATTGACAACCCCAGCAGCCCGATCACCCGCAATGTCCATGACAACCCTGTCGCCCACATACGCCGACAAGGCCACAAACCTGGCCCGCACCGTCGTCTGGTTCTTCTTGCCCAAATGGAAAGGCGGAAGCGAAGTCTGGGACAGGAACTGGTCTCGATAAAAGACGGAGGACTGGACACGGTCATAGAAAATGGCCATCTTCTTGTTGGGGTTTCGGACGGAGAAGGCGAAGTCCCAATTGGCGGTGATCTGAGAGGAGGAGGAGAGGTTGAAGGGGGAGACGGAGGCGGAGGTGAGAGAGAATTGGGGGAGCTGGGGGCGGAGGACTAGCCACATGATGAAAGTGATGGTTCCTAAGATGACCACAAGGACGATCGCTGCGGCGATCAGGCGCCGGAGGAGGGTGGTGCGCCGCCGGGGCGGTGGATAGGGGTTTGGGTTTGGGTTGTAGTAGGCAGCGTAAGGATAGGTGATGCCCGCTGGGGGGGTGGGGTAGCTAGATTGCGCCGGGGGGTAGCCGGTGGGGTGGTGGCTTGGTTGTGCCTGGTTGTAGCCTGGTGGTGGTGGGTAGCCTATCACTGGTTTCGATTGATCTTCTTCCATGGTTGAAGTCATCGATCAAGAGAAAACTTAGAGAGAGACAAAGGGATGTCTTCTATTTCGTTCCTTTATTCACTTGGTGGAGTGAAAGTATGACTGTGTGTGTGTGAGAGACAGTGAGGGTGTTGGGCTATATGAACTAAAGCCGCGGAATGGTGGCATTGGTTTGAGCGGGTCAGATTCAATGTTACCTGGTTCGTGGTTTTGCTCGGTTCGAATTCGGGTTCGCCATTTGGTTCGCTTAAGGGTCATTGGCATCAATTCTAACTATTCTCTCGTTCGGAAAAGAATTAATTCTTATAAGTTTTTATTAGGGTGGTGTTAGATGCACACCAATATTTGATGACTGCACCCCATTAGTAAAAAAATACTTATTGCACACCATTAAATTAAGAAAATTACTTGAACACACCAAAAATAAAAAAATACCTATAAATTTTATTTCTACACACCCTTTACAAAGATTTTAACCAATTGGCTGAGATACAGAACATCTTGAGCCCCCATGAAGTATGCACTTCCAAATGGCAATGCAAGAACCAAACACCTACAGATGCAAACAGAACTCTATCAATCAATGATTCAGTGAATTAAGCTTCATCAGTCCAAAAAATGTACAATTTAACTAAAGAACAATTGAGTTTACCTGGATTATCGGCCCTGAATCGAATAGCAGTCCATCCACCGGACGGTTCTCCAATCGTGTTCCTCTCAACAGGATCGACTAGATTAAATTTCTTAGTATCCTTCTTAGAATTGAAATTCCCTAGTCCTCTTCCAACTACAAAGAAATTGAAGCCATGGAGATAGATTGGATGGTTCTTTAGGGCTATAATCCCGGTGTTCTGTAACACAACTTGCACTGTAGAGTTGTAAGGGAGCCTATAAAGCCTTGTGCCGGTCATGGTCCCGAGATTCGTCGGTGGGGTACCGGTATAATTGAAGGCCACTGGTGGGTTACTTGGAAAATCAGATGTGAACACTCCACTTATGTTAAAAGAAATGTGCTTGAAGCAAGGCAGTAGTTGGCATTACAAAACTGACATTGTTGATATCTGCAACAACCCGGCTGCCATTAACGCAGGTGGAGCAAGGATTAATGCCAAGGAGAATGGAAAAGCCGTAGGAGATTTGTTGCCGCTGGAGAATGGAACAGCCGTAGGAAAATGGAAAGAGCAGAACAACGGAAGAGCAAAAGAAAGGAGGAAGAATTGGAAGGGGGCAACTGTTTGCGCCGTTTCACGCTAAGCCGAGATGAGGAAGAAGATGGGTGCGGCTATCAATAAACTTGAAAACTGAATATGAGAAAAAAAATTAAAATGGGGTGCGGCAATGATTTATTGGGGTGCGCCTATCACCACCCTTTTATTATTGTAATCAATTTTATATTGTGAATATATTTGGTAACTCTCAATTAGAATCAATTATGAAGAAAAAAAATAACAGAATTACGTTTAGATGAAAAAATAAAATAAAATAAAATTATGTTAGGTATTAAATATTTTTATATCATCAACACATATATTAGTGTTATAAAATACAAAATTTTTAATTATGTCTCTCATCTTTCTCGTCAGTTTTGATGCTTATCTAATTCGTTTTAAGTGTGTATCTCAGAATTGATTCTGAAAAGCAACTTTTTTTCCCCTTAAAAATTGTGTCTAAAGCTGAACAATTCTTAAAATCATTTCCTAAAAATGACTTATCAAACGCATTTAAATTGTTTATATTCTCAGGATAAGAAAAATTCTACCCGAGGAACGATGCCAAACAACACCTTAAGTTCTTTAGTTTGGTTCGCTAGCTTAATTCACCACTTAAGCATGTAAAAATTCATCGTGAAGATATTTCTAAGCTTCTTCCCTGTGAAGATATTTCTTCTTCCCCATGAAGATATTTCTAGGCCTTCCGGCTATCAATCCATTCTCCTTTCCACCCCCTCTTCTTCTATGCTTTCTCTTTATCATGCTCATTTTCCTCTTTGTCATGTCTAATCCAAACTCACTACCCTCATCCCAGTCAGAAACGAATCCAGCTTCTATCACGGAAGAGGTTGTTCATAAACTCACTATTATGAATCTCGACGTCCCTATCATTATTAACTCTTCAATGTCGGCTGCGGGTTTAGCACAATGTCGCCATAGCCTCATCGGAAAGTTCATCCTAGACAAGCCTACCAATCTAAATGTTGCCAAGAAAACCACCATCCAAGCATGGAATACCAGGAATCCGGTAAGTCATGTCGACCTATTTAACAGTTTTATACTCTTCAAGTTTTCTTCAGCCAACGATATGGAAAGAGTTCTGAACCACCAACCATGGTCTTTTAACGGACACCCACTTCTCTTGATGTCTTGGCACCCAGACATTATCCTCACTAATTTAAAGCTTTCAATCATCCCTATCTGGGCACAAATCCATGGTTTGCCACCAGAATACCAGACGGAGGAAGTTGGTCAAGCAGTGGCGAAGTCCATGGGAAGTTTGTCGAAATCGATATCTCAACTTCTAGTTCTCTACGAGGGCAGTATTTCTGTATCAAGCTCCATTTGGACATCTCTCTCCCACTCAGGCCTTATATCACTTTTCATTTTCTATCAGATATTCTGGCTATTTTTTTGATAACCTTTGAAAAGCTTCTGATGAGTTGTTATAGGTGCGGGTGTATTGGCCACGATGAGAAGCATTGCGAGCAAAACTCTATGGCAGGAGAGCAAAATGTGGAATCTCCGTTACTGTACCTGAAACTTTTTTGCCCTTGGTTGAGAGCTGAACTCCATCACTACCAATCTTGGCCCTTCCAGCAGCTACAAAGTCAGTTATCATCTTCCCATCGTAAAGCTTTAACTTAGGCAGAAATGACTAACCCTGAAACGGCTATGGATAATAGTACGGAGGATAGGTCAGAGGTGCACTGTCCGAGTCAGACCACGTTTGATCTTGGGGAGCACGTTGGCAGCAGCTGTACCAAATCCGTACCAATACGTGGTCAGAAAGGATCGATTCCAATTCTCCAGGTTGAAAGATGGTTATTTGGAGACCTATCTGATGAAAAAACCTGATCTACACAAAGCATGGATGTTGATGATGCTGGTGGACGAATCCACAAGGTTCTTGAAGGAGAGAGAAGTTTATCCCTCATCCCAAAAAACCATTGATAAGTGTGAATCCAAGCTCGGAAACCAAAAACTCCTCTCTCATCTCTCCTACAGCACCTGAGGCAATTCATATCCTTTGTCTTTATCCAAATTATTTTCATGATCTTTCACAACCTTTCGAGACCCCTCTTTTCTCACAGCCCATCCCTCTTTATGGCCCGACCCATTCTACTTCTCTGAATGTCAACCCAAAGTCAAAGTCACCAAAGGCATTCAACCCCTCTTCTCTAAAGCCCATATCCACATTCACAAATCCAAACCCAAAAGATAATACACCAAGCCCACTCCCACTTTCGGCCCTAGAAAGAGAAATAGATCCAAACATGGTTGTGGGCTCTATCTTGGGTTCATTCAAGTCTCAACTCAAATCCCAGGGGGCCAGACTTTTCCCCAGATCATTCCTTGATCTCATCTCGAGTTCCTTCCTCTCCAAAATCCCCCCTGCAATCAAAATTGTCACCCCAACCTCCATTTAACGAAACTTCCTACTTCCTCTTCCACTCTATCCCTATTTGTGGATCTCAACAATCCAGCTATAACTCCCATTTGGATTGAGTCTCAACAATCTATGTTCGGGGTGCCTGCCAGGGAGCAACCACCCCATACTCAATGATCGTTTTGGCTTGGAACTGTCAGGGGTTGGGCCGGATAGTTCATGCTCTGAAAGAGCACATCTTCAGATTTAGGCCAACTCTGGTTTTTCTTATAGAGATGAAAAATAAAGTCCACCTGGTTCAAGAGGTGGCAAAAATAACAAAATGGACAATGTTTGGTAGAGCCGAAGGTGTATCAGGGGGGTTGGCCCTATTATGGACTAATGAGATCTTTGTGTCAATCTCTTCCTCCTGCAAATTTATGATTGAAGCAACCATAGCGGATTCTCCAAGCATTAAGGGTTGTGAGATCCCCTGTATATACGGACCTACTTTGGATCTGGAAAGAGTTAGACTCTGACACAGTTTGGCTATT
Source organism: Tetracentron sinense (assembly GCA_015143295.1). Classification (NCBI taxonomy): domain Eukaryota; kingdom Viridiplantae; phylum Streptophyta; class Magnoliopsida; order Trochodendrales; family Trochodendraceae; genus Tetracentron; species Tetracentron sinense. The sequence continues at coordinate 18,510,550 of CM026561.1, forward strand.
TGGGGTAGTCAACTGCATTCTCCCTTGGTTTGCCTTGGGGATTTTAATGATTACTGTGACCCAACAGAAAAACAATGTGGTGGGATGGTTCGGCCAGGTCAACTAAAGCATTTTCAAGATATGGTCTCATATGCAAACCTCCTAGACTTGGGCTACCAAGGCCATGCTTTTACGTGGTCAAATTGTCGAGCTTTCTCGAAGCACATAGCAATTTGATTGGACAGGGTTCTTGCAAATTCCTCTTTGCGCATTCAGTATCCTTCAGCAGTTGTTAAAGTTCTACCATCCATAGGGTTGGACCATAGCCCTATAGTTCTAGAATCTTGTTCTTCAAGGCGGAGATTTTGAAAAACTTTTCGTTACGAACATATGTGGGAAAAACATCAAGGGTGTAGACAGATGATCAACTCTGCTTGGGTTGGCAATGTTATGGGTCCCCAATGTACCAAGTTACCAGAAAGATCAACTTTTATTGTGGGGCCCTGACAGTTTGGAATAAGAGGGTCTTCGGTAACCTCTCAGCCCAAATCAAGGCTTTGCAAAGCCAGATTGCTAAATTGCATCAGGAAGATAATTCCACCAGAGGATCGTCGAACTCAGCAGCTGCTTACAGTCAAGCTTGATAAGATCTATGACCAAGAAGAGGCGCATTGGAGACAAAAGTCTCATTCTAAATGGATGGTTTTAGGAGACAAAAATATGAAATTTTTTCATTTCACGACTATTCAACGTCGGCAAAGAAATCGAATCTTTGCTTTAAAGGATGATCATGGTAGGTGGGCAAATTTGGAGTGACAGGTTCGTAACCATATTCTCTCTCATTTTCAGCAGCTCTTTTCTTCTTCCAACTCCTTTGGAATTGATACGTTACTAGCTTCAGTTCCCAATCGGGTATCCCATCAAATGAATTATGATCGTCATCGCCCCGTGACTGAGGAGGAGATCAAGCAGGTGGTTTTTGATCAGGGCCCTTTAAAAGATCCAAGGTCGGATGGGATGTCAATGGCTTTCTTTCAATCCCACTGGGATACTGTTGGTCCGATGATGACTGAGGCGGTTTTGAGTTTTTTCAATTAGGGTCATCTCTTTAAACAGTTAAACTTTACTCACATTGTGCTTATTCTGAAAACTCCAACTCCTGAGGGACTTCACCACTATCGTCCAATTAGCCTCTGTAACATAATCTACAAGGTGATTGCGAAAATATTGGCCCTTAGACTCTGTGAATGTCTCGAGGAGATCATAGATCCAGCTCAATCCGCTTTTATCCGAGGTCGACAAATATCGGACATCCTTATGGTACATGAGATCTCCCACTTTCTAAAGCAAATGAAGAAGGGGATGAATGGACGTATGATTGTTAAACTCGACATGAACCGTGCTTATAATCGCGTGGAGTGGCCTTTCCTTTTGGCAGTCATGCATCGTCCAGGATTCTGTCCCCAATGGATAAATCTTATTCATCTCTACGGTGAGCTATGCAATGGTCATCAATGGTGAGCCCTAATGCCTTATTTCTCCTACAAGGGGATCCGTTATCCCCTTACCTCTTTCTCCTATGCGCAAAGGTCCTTTCCATCCAACTGAATCAGGCAGTGGTTTCCCAACACCTTAGTGGCATTCAGTTAGCCCGTGGAGCCCCAATGATTTCTCACTTATTTTTCGTGGATGATTGCATGATTTTTCTTAAAGCAAGCACAAAGAAGTCTCTTTTCCTAATGAATCTATTGCACAACTATCGCCTAGCTTCGAGGCAGCAAGTAAACAATCTAAAATCAGGGATTACGTTTTGTTATAACACCCCCCGACATTTCCAAAGGACAATTGCATGGATTTTGCATATTTGAAACTCTTCAGCTCCCCAAAAGTATCTCAGGCTCCTCTCAGATTTCAAGGGCTCTAAAAGTTCTATTTTCGAATAGCTAAAGCAATAGGTTCTCAAGAGGTTCCGGGGGTGGTAAGGTAGAATCTTCTCCCAAGCGGGTCAAGATTTGGTCCATCAACTTGGCGACTACAAAGTTTTGGTGGAGCCAATATCAAAGTTCCAAGATCCATTGGGTAAGTTGGAGGAAATTATATATGTTTTCCAAAGAATTTAGGAGGCTTGGGTCTTCGGAACTTCGAAGCCTTCAACCTCAGACTCTTAGCTAAGCAAGGTTGGCGCCTCTTGTAATAGCCTCAATCTCTGTGGGCAAAGATCTATAAAGTCAGATATTTGTCCCGATGCTCTTTTCTTCATGCTAAGCTTGGTTCACGACCTTCATGCGGCTGGCGTAGTTTACTAGTAGGTCGTAATATTCTTTACAAGGGCTATAGGTGGCAAGTGGGATCGGGGTCTCGGGTGCTGGCAGGAGAAGACCCGTGGTTGCCAAATTCTCCTCAATTCAAACCCATTCCAGTTGCCTGGGATCAACCTTAGGGGTCTGTTGGTGTCGAATCTGATCACCAGGGATCAAGGTTATTGGAATCTTCCTCTCTTGAAGCAACTGTTGACGCCATCTTCTATTTCTGAAATTAGGAAAGCTCATTTATCATTAAATTCGATGAATAAGCTAATAGGACATTTTTCTAAATGGGGAGAGTTCTCAGTTAACTCGGCTTCATATCTTGCTAAAGAGATTATCGACCTGCGGAAGCCATCGTCAAATTTTGATCCCTTGTGCTTTTTGGGTCCTTTTGGAAGGAAATTTGGAAAATTCAGGTGCCCCCAAAAATCCTACTATTCGTGTGGAGATTATGCCAAAATGCAGTAGCAATGGGTCAAAACCTCCTATCAAAAAGCTGAAAGTGGACACCTGTTGCCCCCTTTGCAAGTCCTACCCGGAATCACTCACTCACTCACTTGTTTCTAAAGTGCCCCTGTTCGCGGTGCATCTGGTTCAGATTTAATTTGGCGCTCAGGCTTCCCCCTATTGCAGAGACCCCTTTCAATCAATGGTGGGAGCGATGGTTTGCTCATCCCAAGTTTGGAGGCCACAACCTTTTGGCTATTAGTCTCAGAGTTACTTTATAGTTTATTTGAAAGCTCCAGAATGAGGTGATGTTTAATAGCAATCATCCGGATCCCCTCCTCACCATTTCAAAACTGGAGTTGTTCATTACTGAAGTCTCCTCTTTCATCTCAGGGTCGAATAATGGTTGTAGCTCCCATCCTCAACCTCTTAATGCAAGAAAATGGGCTGCTCCTGAGAATGGGTAGCTAAAAGTTAATGTGGGCAGCGCAACTCTTCCTAGTGACTTGGCTGAGTGGGAATTGTGTTAAGGGATCATAGGGGTCATTTCATGAAGAGTTTCCACCGGCCTTTGTGGGGAGGCAGCAATCAAGTTGTGAAGGGTGAGGCTATCCGTTTGGGCCTCCAATTCATTATTGCAAATCATTGGCCCTAGGCAAGGGTGAAGCTAAGATTTTTTCATTGGGGGGGCCGAAATACACATAAAAAAAAATTAATGGATTTCATTGTATAAAACCTGGGGGTTCGGGGGCGTAGCCCCAAGAAAATTTTTTTGGGGGTAATTTTTTTATTTTGAGAATTATTTCCGATAATGTCCTTGAGGTCACCAGGTGGTGTCTCTATTAATACCCCTTAACTATGGTTAAGATTCACCCACCTATCCTTTGATTTTAAATATATGTATCAAATTTGTTTTTCAAACCCTAGTTAAAATTCACCAATTCCTAAGGTTAAAAAAAATTCAATATTTTTTTTTGAAAACCAAGGATAAGCAGATGAACCCTAAGAGTGGGTAACTTTTAACCATAGTTAAAGGGTGTCAATAGGGACATGTGGCGACCTAAATGGGCATGACCGGACTCCATTAGAGGGCCCACTATATATGACAAAAAAATTAGGAGGGGCCACTATATATATATAAGACAAGAATTTGGGGGCGCCAGTTTACTAAAAATATTTTTAAAAATTTGAGGGGCCCACTAATTCATACTAAAACATAAAGGATTAACAAAAAATTTGGGGGGGCCATGGCCCCTCCCCGCCCCCCTAGCCCCGGGTGATTCTTGAATCTGACTCTAATCATCCATTGACTTCCTGCTAGGTTCCTCTTCCATCCCTCACGGGGATGTTATTACTTTGTTTGAGGATATTCAATGCCTCCTTGCAGACTATGCAAATCTGAAGTTGTGTTTCATTCCTAGAACTTTAAACTCAGAAGCCCATGCCGAATCCCAATGGGCCTTATCGGAAAGTATCAACTCTATAAATGGTTATAGTTGTTCTCTTTCAGCTCCTTCGGGAGTTGATATGATGTACTCGGCTGATATTCCTTCTTAATACAATTTTTCTCTTTAACAAAAATTTTTTATATATAAAACAATATATATTATATATCATATTATAAAAATATATATCTTTTAAGCATGTAAACTATGTATTACAAATACTTATTTGAAAAAAAAAACATGCCTTAAAAATATATATCTTTTAAGTTGGTAAACAATATATTACAATACTTATTTGAAAAATAAAAAATATGTATTTTTATAAACAGTTTGTGAACTCAAAGTACGCTGAACCTAAAGAAAAATATCAGTTAATTTGAATGAAAAATTTGACAAATTAAGATTGTTTTGAACCCACTATGTGGTTCGCTCAATTTCATAAACCAATCTGAACTGAACCATGAACCAGTTCAGGTTCGCTCGGTCCGCAGTTCGCTATAGCATGTAGCGAACTTAGTAACCCTGGTCAGGTTCAAGTGGGATTTAATACGATGTAGTTTTAACCCGAACACAAACCACCTAGGAAGCACGGATACGGATACGGGTACGATACGATACGGATATTGCGATACGACAAAACCTAAAAAAACAGGATACGGGTACGGCTAGGATACGTCTGTAATTTAAAAAAATAATAATAATACTATATTTTGTATTATAATAATAAAATAACCATTGGTTTAGTTCTGTTTATTTATAAAAAAGACCATGTCCATGCAAAAGCAAAATAAATAGGGTCATCTCATCATCCACTAAGCAGAAAAGAAAGACATCCTAATATCCTCCACTAAGCAAAATATAAAGAAGATCATGTCCATGCAAAAACAAAACAGATAGGGTCACACCTCCCGGGTCTCAAAAAAAAAAAAATATTCATGGCCGTATCCCGGCCTTATCTTGGCGTATCGGAGCCGTATCTCTGCCATATCCATAATAAAAACTTTGCTTTAAATTAACAGGATATGTTTGAGCCGTATCCCATACATATCCCGCCGTATCAGTATTCAATACGTATCCGATACGGGTACAATTACCTATTTGAAGTATCTGTGCTTCCTAGCAAACCACTCACAAAAAAAAATCCACCAGACTAAAGAGTTTAAAGAAAGTAAACATAGACAAATACAATAGTGAAGAATGGTAGCCAACCCATACTCTTATTCTCTACCAATCACTTATCCATAATTTAGATGCGAAAGTTTTAATCATTGCAGCATTGGACAAGTGGTTGGTGGTGGGGGTGAGGGGGGAAGTAGGAGTTGATTAGACTAGCAAAAGTAAATTTAATAGTTAATAGAATATATTAAGAATGGTGCTACACACCCCCTTCACCTAAAAGATCATGCTTTTGACATATTTATCAAAAAAGGTATACTTTTACATTTTTTATTACCTAAAAGGGTATGCTTTTGACATATTTATCCATTTGCTATGCATATAAAACCCAAATACTACTAAGGCTAATATTGGGATTCGTACCCTATTTAGTAAAACTTTTTAAACCATGTCCTTTTAGATAATATTTTTGATTTTTTTTGGGTAAACGTGGGGTGTCCGGAGCTCAAGGCTACGACTAATCCCCACGTGCTGTCAGGGGATACCCTCCCCCTGGCAACCGATAACGCGGGTGCTCCCGGACTCTATCTCGAGACCTTCAGGATCTACAGTTCTTTAAAACCTTCTTCCAACTGAACCTATTCAACCAAAAAAATTCTGCAACTTTCTTCATATATCCACCCAAATCACCTCTAGCTTTCTTCTGCAACTACAAATCACCATTCACATCGTTCTCCATATCACCGAACAATGTACTAACTTACCAAAATTTAACCATGATGAATTGATAGACTTAAAACCAATTGTATCCATCCTTGACGGAATCCCTCATTCACATAATGAAATCTCATTGCTTCACACAAAGAACAAATTCATCTGCACACATCGTTGGTGCACGACATCCAACGCTTGAAATTCTATTGATTTTCACGTTCTTCGTTGGAATAGCTTCATATCAGCATAACTAAAATGGAAAAATCTGGAAAAAGAAAAAAAAAAAAGGAAAAAGAAAAAAAAAAAGAGTATAATCTGTGGAGTGAGAGTAGATACATTGCTAGAAATCCTACGAGAGGGAAGATATGATGGGAAATTTTTTGAAAATTATAAAACATTTAGAGCATCTCCAACGCAAGACTCCATAATCCATCTCCATTTCGGCATCTACCTCCATATAAGGAGATCATGGGCCCACTAAAAAGTTTTTTACTCCAACCCGCCCCATCTTAAAAAACCTATTCCATCTCCAAAACACTATTCCTCAATCCGGTTATCACCCCTTGAGGTCACCACGTGTCCCTTTTGACACCTTAACCGTGGTTAAGATTCACCCACCCCTAGGGTTCACCCACCCATCCTTGGTTTTTTTTTTTTATATATATTAATTCTTTTTTAAAAAATTTAAAAATTGTTTTTAAATTAAAAATAAAAAACAAGAATGGGTGGGTGAACCCTAGGGGTGGGTTAATCTTAACCACGGTTAAGGGGTGTCAAAAGAGACATGTAGCGACCTCAAGGGGTGCTAACCGTAATGGATTTAGCTTCTTTTTTTTTTGCATCTTTTATTGATGAATTAATTTAAAAATTAAACAATTATTAAAAAAATACATTAAAAAAAATTCAATATAAAATGATAATTATTAAAATAAGTTAAAAGGATAAAAATGGTATTTTAAAAAATATTGAAAGGCTAAAAAAGGATACAAACGGTATTTTACGAGGATGGATAGTGTTTTGAAGATTGATGTCCATTTTCTCTCCCCATCTCCATATATCATATATGGAATATCACTGTAGCAATTTGGAGATTGAACTCCAAATATGGAGCACTGTTCATTGTTAAAATTTCAGGAAATTTCGGTTGCGGACAACCCCACCGACATTGAAATTGATTTTATTTCGGAAATCTGATTTTGGCCGAAATTTCGGAAATTTCGGGTGAAATTTCGGATTTCGAAAATTTCAGAATTTCGACTGAAATCTGATTTTTTTTATTTTTTAATAGTTTTTTTTATTAAAATTTTGAAATATTCCGAAATTTTTCGAAATTTTTATTGAAATTTCGTGAAATTTTATATATTAAATTTTAAAATAAAATAATAATATTTATATAAATATATAAAAATTTAATAAAATATTATTTATATATATATTAATAAAATATATATAAAATTAATAAAATAATAATATTTCGGATTTCGAAATTTCGCCGAAATCCCGCAATTTTTCAGGATTTTAGTTCGGGTTGGCTGGCCGAAATCACCGAGAATTTCAAAATTAAAAACCTTGGCATTGTTGGAGTTGGTTTTTGGAGATTGAACTGCATAAATGGAGATATGGAGCATCGTTGGAGATGCTCTTAAACCTTCTATTTGCAGGGTTCTTTTGCATGGGTTGAACACGAAGAGGCTGAAATGGAGGGGATAAGAGGGTTTTTTTTTTTTTAAAAAGAGGGCTTTTAGGTCTTTTTATTTTCATTTTGGTGTTTAATTATAGGTTTTTCAAAAGTGGTGTATTATCAGTAAAAAAAAAATTAGGGTGCGCGTAGCACCACCCTATATTAAATGTGTAATTATATATATTTATCTATAAATTACTATGCTTTAAGCCTCATGATCTGTCCAGGAGCCAAATTCAAACCCCATTCAATTTACAGGTTGAAAAAGGCACCATCCAAACTCAACCCACCAGTCTAAATCGAGTTCGGGAATCTCTGGGCAGTTACGAAAGTTATTAACCCAAAGTCACATGTGTACAAAAATGGGGTGTCTACGCTATCAGAACATCCCAAAATACCACAGAATAACTTACCTATTAGAAGATGTTCATACTTGATTTTTTTTTTTTTGGTCCAATGACAATACATGGAAGCAGAAGAACGGGAGGAATTTCTAGTATCTTTAATTGATTAAGCATGGATGGAAGGAATCTCTCACCTAAAAAAGTTTTGTTGTTGCAATTTTTCCAAAAATTCCAAGCATTAATAGTTGCACTTGCCATTAGTTTAAGTTTCTGTTCTTCTTCACATGAAGTGGAGTTTGACCAAATGTCCCACAATCTGAATAGGGATCGAGTTGGAGATGTTTATTGAAATACTCATTGATGAACTGAACCAAGCACATTTAAAAACGACGCGGATTCACAATTTTCCCTTGTTACTAGAGAGCAGTCTGTCATTAGCTAGGAATGTTTAACTTGTGTTGGTGAGGATATTCTAAAGCTTGGAACCCAGGAAGGTCTGTAGCCTTCCTTTGTTGTCGTGAAGTTTGGCTTAATTTGGTAGTGGATTCTCTTCTGCAGTCTGCTCTAGAGATACTTCTCTTTAGTTGTCAGCCTCTAACCTTGTTTAGTTAATAAGAACAGATTAAAACTCCATAGTTTCTAAAACTGTACCCCAATTCCTGTTCACTTACACACATATCCTACCATTTCAATTTTCAACCAGAGGGCTTTCCTTTCCTTATCTTTTTGCCCCCACCAGAATGCATCATTAAGTCTAGCTCCTTGCATTGATTGGAAATTTGAAGCAACACATTGTGAAACTGGGTATATAGCCAAAACTCACAAAAAGTGATTTTGGGGAGCCAGTTTTTTAAAACACTCCTAGCAGCCTCACCATTTTAACAAAAAAAAGAAGAGAGAAACAATTTTTATTATTTGTGTAGGAAAACGAAAAAGGAAGAGAGAGAAAAACATTATTTTATTGTTTGTGTGGGACCACAATAAAGGAGGGGAGAGAGAAACCTTTATTTTATTATTTTTGTGGGCCCACAGAAAGTAGGGAAATTGAAATTTTAGCTTTAGTGAGTCTACTAGAGAGAGTTTTTAACACATTTTAGCCATTTGGCTCACTAAAATAACCTTTTGATTATTTTGGTGTGGCTGCTAGGAATGCTCTTAGGCGGTGACTTTAATTAAAATTCCTCTTCCTCTTCTCTGAGTAAGTAACTTCCCTTTCCACCTTTAGATAAGATGTACACTAGATTTTCCGAATTGGGAAGGAAGTCCCAGCCCAGGTAAGTACCTTCAAAATCAAGGTTTGGAATTTAAATCAGTGGAGAGTATTCCCGCTGAAGGTATTGAATTTATGATAGTTGATCGATTGCCCCGAGATTTGATAGTATCTCATGAGCATATTCTTGATACATAGAGCTTCTTCAATTGGGAAAAAGATTAGCTCTGGGTGCTCGGGCATCCACAAATCATTGTGCACCTGGCGATAATTTAGGGGAGAAGTCATTTCATTTTCTCCCCATGATTTTGATTTCTCCCCATTTGATATCTTTCCCCTTTAAAACGCCACATGCCCACTAGTTTGTGGATGCCCGAGCGCCCAGCTCGGCAGCCGCCAAATGTAATCTTTTTCCCTTCAATTGATGCCTTCCTATTTGTTAAATTTTTGAAAATGACAAAAATAACCCTAAGCATGCATATTTTCTCAAAGTAGATAAACATATCCTTCTCAGTACACATGTAAACGAGGAGGTCTGTTTTGAGAAGGTTATTTTTTGTGTGGAAAATTTGAACATCCTAGCGCAATATGGGCAGGTCTCTAGTTGTCCAAATCTCAATAATGTTAGAGGTTTTAGAAATAGTCTTAAAAAGGGCACATCAATGTTCTTTTGTGTTTTTTTGTTTTAAGGTTAATACACAACTCACACAGACATAATCCGGCAAACAATACACGCACTCGAACCACATGCAATTTTTTATTTTTTGGGCTTTGGATATCATTTACCTATGTTAGTCCAGGATAAGAGGGTCGAGGTGGTTAAGCTTAGCCCGGGGGATTGGATCCCAAGACCCCCCTATTGAGAGAAGCCACACCCTACCACTAGCGAAAGAGGCGGGGTGCTAATGTTCTTTTGTAATAATATGGATTCTTAACCCTCAAAATTGTTGATTATGCAACTTATTACTGAGTCGACACGCCTTAAACAGATCACTGAGTTGATTTGACTTGGGATCTTACAAAGGATCGATGACATTGTTGGAGGACAAGGCCAGATGAAAGAGAGGGCAGTAGTAGTGGGTTGACACTTAACATAAGGGATGTAACTATTGCCCAGGCCTCCGAATGTTGCATGGCTGTAGCAGCATCCGAGAGATCAGAATAGAAGGGTTAAGCCCTCATCATAGCAAGGGCTGGAGTCACATCATAATCAAACCCAATATTTGATACTAATCTATTTGTGATGAGATACACACCAATAATAATGTAGCATATCTCATTCACTTTATTATAATAAAACATTCCTTAATTATATATATACTATATATTAAACTACTAAAGAAATAGGATGATTATGTGGCATCCCTCTTTGAGCTCTATTTTCTCTTTTGTATGCTACGTCATCCCACATTTATCACATATTAAAGAATTTTCAAAGAACCCTTTCATCTCTCCCTCAATGCTTTCTCTCTCTTCCTCTTTCAAGAAAGTTGCTTTCACTCTCTTCCATTTCATTTAATTCTGTCTCTCAACCTTCTCCATCATTTCTTCCAACATACATGACTGACGGGAATGAGAGTATTAAAAAAAGTGTTTTCACTGTATAGAGTTATTTTCCCATAAATCTGCTACCAACTATTTTCTATATTTTCAAGACTTATTGGCATCTTTCCAAGGCTCCACTACACCCTCCTCTTACATATAAGCTCCATCTCCTCATCATTAGCATCTTGAATGAGCTCATCTGTTGTCTCTCTCATGCATCTTGAATGAGCCCACCTATATACCCATTTGCTTTGCCTCTCAGCAGGCATCTTGAATGAGCCGATCGTCTCACCAGTTCGAAGGACGGAGAACGAAGGGGGATGAAGTTCGAACTCAAGGTCATCAAGCCTTACTCCCCTTTCTTATCCTTCCTTTGTTTAACTTTTGTTAGTCACTATCGTTGCCAATTTCCTCATCACATGAAGAAAAAAAGGCCTATAAAGCGAATGCTTTGATCCCGATCTCACCGTTCATGAGATATCTTTGATCCTATCCACTTAGATTTTTATTTTAGTTTATTTTATTTGGGGTTCTAATTTAATTTGCTATGTTTTTTTGCTATGGAGATTAACAACTTCGACACAACCATAACGGGCTTCTCCTTGTTTGCCCAAAATTTCTGAGAGCTTGAGAAAAGGAATCCATGTTTATCAAGGCCTTCGCCCTTATAAGACAGACCCTTGTTTGGGCTCTGCTACCACAAGATAAAGCATCAATTCATCGTCAACAAGATGGACCCATATTTGCATTGTTATAGCCATTAACGCCTGTGATGTAGGTCTTATCCTAATATTGATCTCATGAATTACAACCGTGATGAATCCAACTAATATTTTTAAAATTTTGAATGTATCTTTCCCTAAATATTTTTGTATCCCGTGGATGACACGGGGTCGCGGCTAGTAACTTTCAACTAAGTAAATGATAACAAATATAAGACGGACTAGTCTTAGGTCTTGGGAGAGATCCCAAGGTCTCAGAGTTTAATTCCTCCTGGGATTTGCCGAGAGCATGTGGTTTGCAGGTGATTGCGTGCATCCGCAGGGAAGGGACTAGTCCTTCCTTGTTGGGGGGTTGGGAGGTTATCCAATCTATGAAAAGAGTCTCATTTCCATATGAATTACAACTTTTCATGAATCAGAAAATCAACCTTTAAATAGAATCTCGAAATTAACAGAAGTATGATGAAAAAGAAGAAGAAGGTAGAGAGACATGTTACTAGCTCAAATAACAAGTGGGCAATAGATAATACGTTCACCCTCATATTCCTCCAACTGTCCAGAAGGACGTGTTTTATTGTAGGTCATGACCACAGTCCCACAGAGAACTTCAATCATTTGCCTTCTCATATGCCAACCATCAAACCTGACCCAACCAACCATGTTGAAAATGAGTTCAAGACGGTTCGTAGAAGTCCAATCCCCCAAAATAAACACAGCATTGGAATCGGAGGTCTGAACCGGAAACTTGGCAGTAAACGAGACTCCTTGGTTCTTGGGAATATGTAATCGGCCATTCGGAAAGACGCTAGCCAAAGAAACAGAATCAGTGAAATAGACGAGTGAACCGTTGAGGCCTTCACAGGTCATCCCAAAATTCTTGTTGCGGTTTCTTATGGAGAGCCTCATGTTCCAGTTCACAGGTCTGTCGTTTGCAATGGACATGGACATGTCCGTGACAAAGAAGTCTGGGATTTCTGGGCTGAATAGGAGCCAATAGCTGATGGTGCTCACGCTGATTCCCAAGAACATTACCATAAATCCAATCAATATATGTGTGATCACCGCCTTCAAGTCGTAGGATTGTAGGAGGGTCGTCATGATATTGTTCTTGGAGGTTGTAGGATTCGGATTCTCTGCTATGAACCTGCGTTCATCATCTATGGTTGAGCTTGAAGACATGCTTTATTATTTAATTTCCTCTTCCAAGATGTGGAAGGTAGTACAGAGGTTAATTTGAGCTTTTTGAACTCGATCTGAACAATAACAAGAGGTTGTTGGATCGATAATAATAAGAGATTCAAAGCGCGTTCAAGATTACTAGTTTGTTGGTTATCTTTTGTTCCCATATTCACTGGATGTATTTGCTTAAAGTAGTACGTTTTAAACTAAAACTTGTTTGCCAAGTCATGGTTGTTGGTTTCCGAAAAAAACAAGCAAAACTGTCATCTTTCTTGATCAGTTGAGACTGGGATCTTCTCCAACAAGGAGCTGGAGGCGTCGCATGGCAATGGCATAGTGCACATTAACAAAAACAATTATGCCTCATTTTGTTGGCTGACGACATATGTACGTAGTACTTTTGGAGTGGATGCTGTGGTCTCTTCGCTAGTGTCTACCGGAGAAGCTCCTCGCCCTCGCAAAGCCCTTCAACTGCCCATGAACTCTAGTTAATTTTCTAAAAATTTATATGGTTAATTTTTTCAATTTAAATACGGAGCTCTTCTTTTTACTCTATCGGGTGGCAAATGCATTATTATGGTGTGTTGTAAAATTACCCTAGCCTTCTTCAAAAATTACAAACATGTCACACTCTTAGTATAAAAAGGGGAGCTCCACTTCAACACGGTGAAGCAGAGCTCTGCCTCAAAATTAATCTCTAATTTTTTTATTTAAAAAAAAAAAATGAATCCTAAGTAAGTGACTCTTAATCACAGTTTAAAAAATTTAATATGAGACACATGACTGAAAGAGGGCCCAAGACGCTTCCCTTGGCTCTCAGTCCAGGAGGTGATTATTTTCCTTAGATAAAGTGATGGTGGGGAGTTCGTTTTTGTTGTCAACTTTGTACACACAAAAAGGAATCTATGAGGTGAAATTTTAAGAGAGCCATTTGATCCTCATTCTGATGCCTAGCACCCGAGTTTGGATGGGCAACAATGCTCATTGTTGCACTGTTGCCCCATTCTGTCTAAAAAATGAGGCGCCACTCTTTATTGAAATGGGGGCATCTTTATTGATGCAAGACTGTTTTCTTTTTAGACACAAAGAGGCAAAAGCGCAACTAGCACACCACTTTGTGAGTAAATTAATCCTCATCCAACGAGAAGTGAAGATTTGTTTGATACTTCACCCTATGTTTGGTTGCCAAGAAAATAAGTAAAAACATGGAAAAGAAAAGAAAATGAGACAAAACTCAATTAAAAATTGTATTAGAAATTCAAAATTTTCTTTTCTTTTCCATATTTTCACCTATTTTCTCGACAACCAAACATAGCTTTAAGAGAGTCATTCGACCCTCAACCGGATGACGGCTAGCACACCATTTTGTAAATGAAGTAATTAGTTTAATCCTTATCCAACCGGATGACGCCTAGCACACCATTTTGTAAGTGAAGTAATTAGTTTAATCCTCATCCAACCGGATGGCGCCTCACCATTTTGTGAGCGAAGTAATTAGTTTATTTTATTTCATCCAACGCCTAGCACGCCTAGAAGTGAAGTGATTAGTCTAATTTGTCCATATTAAAAGTGAGGGAGAAGGAAAGGAGTAGCATTCTGTCCCTGGCACACGTGTGTGTGTGTGTATATATATATATAGGAGCATAGCCAGGTGGGGGCCCTGTGTCCCCACTGAACTTTTGAAAAAATATTTCTTTTTAAAGTAGGGCATAGCATGGGGCATGCAAGTCCCCCTAAACTTTTTAGTCTGGATCTGTCCATTTGGGATTGAACTTGGGATAGCACTCACAGAGCCCTTTAAGTTTTTAACTCTTTTTTAACGATGGTTAAAAAAGTTTTAACCCTTAGTATTAATATTTTTTCTAAAAACCAATGTTAGATTGGTGAATCCCAGGGGTTAGTGAATCTTTATGACCACAGTTAATCGGAGTTAAAAGGGACACGTATTGACTTGTGGGTGCGATTAAACTCTCTTGACTTAACTTTTCTTAAAGTTATATATTATATACTAAGTTGTTTAATTATTTAATTGGGAATAATCATAGACAATGGGTAGTTGTGTCCTAAAACAACCAAGGGGATAACTGTCCTCTGAACTTTTCAAAATAAAAAATATATATTTTGTATCATGTTATTTAACTATTTGACAGGACATAACCATGAGGTAAGGGACATATGTCTTATAAATATAGAGAAACAATACACGTAAGATAAATATGTACGAATTATCCCTAGAATTTAGCCATAAATAATAATATAAAAAAAATCAGTGGCGTAGCCCCTAAACCCAAAATATTTCATATTTGCTTAAATCACTCAACAATTACTACCGTTTTTTAATCAGCCACAACATGCCCTCTTTACTAGAAAACCGTGGTTCCACCCCTATACATATATATATATATATATATGAGTGGGTTGCACATGAAATAGAGAGAAGGAGATAACAATAAGGGTAATTTTGTTAATAGTGACAAATTTCAATCATGGTTTATAAGTATGATATTTTCATTATAATAGAGATAAAGAAGATAAATTTAAGAGTAATTTTTTCAATAGTATAGATAAGCGTAAGGGTAATTTTGATAATAATGACAATTTAATCATGTGCAATGCACATGAGAAAATGGGAAGAGGGGCCCTAGTAGACCCACGTGATGCGCTTATGTAATAGGAAAAGAGAAGTGAGGATGTAGAACCTCGAAACTTTTGTACGGAGTTGATGAATAGTATTTTTGGCCAAATGGTCTTCCATGTATTTAAACTTGTGAATGATGAGAAAATGGATGGTAATGAGTTATGTATATTATATATAGGGGACTATTGCCCTAAGAATAGTGAAAACATGGTTGGAAATACTTCAAAGGGTCTAAGTGTGTTAAAAATGAGAAAAAAATGGATATGCGATTGATCGCAGGTAAGGTGCGATCGATCGCAATCAGAGGATTTTTTGAATGAACTTTCTGGTTAACTTGCGATCGATCCCAGGTAGTGTGTGATCGATCGCATGCAGTGAAAAAATTGGTAGAAAGGTTCGGATGAATGTGTGACAGATCATCCCCAAGTGTGATCGATCGCAGTTGGTGTGCGATTAATCGCACGCGGATACCGAATTTCGGAATTTAGGGTTTTAATCCATTGAGTTATAAATAGGGTGTCATTTGGGGCTTTTGGGTTAACCTAAACCTAAGAGAGATTGGAGAGGAGAAGGAAGGAGATTGAGGATTCCAAATGAGGGTTTTGGATTGAAGAAATGGGAGCTCAAATCAAGCTTGGATCATTCACAATAAACAAGAATCTTCCACTCAAGGTGGTGTCTTCTTTTTCTTCAAGCTTAGATTTCTTCATCAAGGGTTTCCTTCAAGTTAGGAGTTTATTCTCAAATGTTAATACACCATTTTAGCTGGCTTAGTAATAACCTAGGTTTTCTTTAAGAATGATTGTGGATTGATCCTGAGGATTTTTTTTAAATCCTGGCTTAGTAATAACCACAATACAACCACCGTCCACCTCCACCACCACCCCCACCACCCCCACCACCCACCACCATCATCACCACCACCACAATACTACCGCCACCACTACCACTACTCACCACCCACCACTAACCACCACCACCACTACTCATCACCCACCACAACCCACCACCACAATACAACCACCACCACACCACCACCACCACCATCACTACCACCACAACCACCATCACCACCCACCACCACACACCATCACCATCGCTACCATCACCACCACATTACACCCACCGCCACCGGTCACCACTACCACCATCATGAATCGAAATTATTTAATCATATTTATCAAACACGTTTTTTTTGTTTTTCTTTTTTTAAAATAAGTAACAATTAGTAATACCAAATATGTTTCCTACTTAAAATTGAAAACAAAAAATGGTTTCCAATTTTTAAATACAAAAAGCAAAAAAAGAAAAACAAAAGTGTATATCTGAATTAGAAATGAGATTAATAGTTTGTTCGTTAATGACTTGGAGAGGGGAGTGACAATTTCTAACCCGACTTGCGAACTCGCCCAACCTTTAACATGGGTTAAGGTTGTGGTTTTAAACTCTTGAGTCGAGTTCAGTTCCCGCCTTTTATTGGACCGGGTTCACGATTGGCTACCTGGACCCAATGTTTCATAATGTCTAGTTAATATATTACTTAACATACGTATAATTATATAAATAATATATTTATTAAATTAAAAAGTTAATTTTAAATGCTTTCACAATTTAAATTATGAAAAAAAATTAAAAATCCTAATTGGGTAAGCAATAAGCATTACCCTTAAGAATTAATATTGATCAACCAAAGGTTAATAATCTTAACTAAGGTACAGGGGTTGAACCAGGATTTTTTTTCTTCGGGGGCTAAATACATGTTTCAAGAAAATTAATGGATTTTAGGGGCCTTTGAATTTTTTTGTTTTTTTTGAGTAACAGTTTCATCGTGATCATAAAATTTATTAATGTTATATTTCAAAAAAAGTTCAGTAACATACATTTGAGAGAGCCGATATTTAAGGGAAATAGATAGCGGACTCCACATTCAGCTATTTAGTGAATGTTGATCCTTATTGGTCCACTCCCCCTTCTTAACACCCATCAACTATGGTTAAGATTCACTCACCCTTAGGGTTCAACCATCCAACCTTGTTTTTTTAAAAATGATTAACCTTAATTTATTTAAGTTTAACCATAGTTAAAATGAGTGTTAAAAGGGACACGCGGACTGACATTCAACTATTCAGCTATATGCACGATCCACTAATTCCCGCTCTAAATAAAACTAACTATTGTTTTAAATAAAATTAATTATATTTTTAATTTTTATATTATACGTATAAAAAAAATTATAAATTTTTAAAGGGACCAAACTTCTCACATAGTCAACTAACTACAGTTAATTTTGGCTGTTTTCTTTAAAGGAGAACGTGAGATCGACATTGGCAATATCTGCATTTACCCATCGCTCGATTTCAA
Source organism: Tetracentron sinense (assembly GCA_015143295.1). NCBI lineage: Eukaryota > Viridiplantae > Streptophyta > Magnoliopsida > Trochodendrales > Trochodendraceae > Tetracentron > Tetracentron sinense. Next base: position 18,528,237 of record CM026561.1, read on the forward strand.
GATTTTACAATCCATTCTGAGCCAGAGGATCGGAGTCTCTCCTATCCAGATCTCTATTTTTCTCATCTCCTGGAAGACCTTAAAATCAAGATTCTCAATGGACAATCTCGAGAAGAGTCCCATCACCGAGAGGGTGAATTTCGCAGCAATTGTTCGAGAAAAAGATTGTTTTTTTTTTGGTTGAATTGAAGAATAGGGAAAGTAGGCAAAAACCGCGCCAAAATCTTGATTGAACTTCTTGGAAGAGATTTTGGGATGAAATTACCAAAATTCAAGTTCCAATCACCATTAAACAATCAGATAACGTCTCCTTACGGTCCAATTGCTGGGCCATACAATGCTTCTTCTTAGCTTTATTTTAGTTATAGGTCATATGCATAGATTCGATATATGGAATGTATGGTATACCACGATACTGATATAGCCTACTGTTCGTATAATCTCTTGTTTGGAAAGGAGTGTTAAAAGGGACACACATGGACCGACATTTAGCTATCCAATCGAATGGCGGTCTGCTAATCCCTGTTCTAAATAAAATTAACTACTGTTCTAAATAAAATTAATTATATACTTAATTTTTTATATTACACATGAAAAAGATTATAAAATTTTGAAGGACCAAACTCCCCCCCCCCCCAACCCACACCCCTGCTAAGGTTAGAATAACTAATAAAAAAACAACTTACTTTATGCATGACACTTTCTTAACGAGTGAGCATTTCCCAAGGGGAATGCTCAAGCGTAGAGACCATTTTTCCTTAACCTATATGTTAAATTATACAAATATAATTTCTTATCTATTATAATAATAATAATTATTCTATATTTATTAATATGTACATATATTTTTATATACATTTAGTCATTGATATAATTTGTATATGTAATTAGTTTATTAATGATTTATTATCAATTATATATTATTTATTACACATTTGTTAGGAATTGGGATGGCGGGTTTATGATAAAGGGTCTCATGTGGGGATAAGATTAGGTTTGCCTTTCTCAATAATCCATTTATAAACGGAGTCATATCCTCTTCGGTGATTACCGGATTTGGCAAATCCGGTTATCACCCCTATAGGTCGCCACATGTCTCCTTTGACACCCTTTAACTGAGGGTAAGGTTCACCCACCCATTTTTTTTTTTTTTTTAATATTAATTCTTTTTTTAAAATTAAAAAACTGTTTTTAGAGTTTTTTTAAATATTAAAAACAGTTTTTTAATTTTAAAAAAAGAATTAATATTTAAAAATAAAAACCAAAAATGGGTGGGTGAACCCTAGGGGTGGGTGAACCTTACCCACGGTTAGGGGGTGTCAAAGGAGACACATGGTGACCTCTAGGGGTGATAACCGGATTTGGCAAATCCGGTTATCACCTGAGATGATTTGGCTCCTTTATAAACGGATTGGGTTCGGAATTATAGTGTTAGGATTAATAGTGTTTCTACCTACACGAAAGCAACCCAACTAAGACACAAAACCTGTAGGAATTGCATTAAACATGAAGGAAAGGGAATAATAATAATAACACAATTTTACCTATATAAAATAGCACACAATTTTTAATTTTATCGATTATTTGTACAGTGGATTAAAGCGATATGATATTGCAGCTTTAACTGACCACTCACCAATGCTAATCACTAACACCATACGAACGTGGGTAAATGATATCCTCCTTTAAAAAAAAAAACGAAAAAAAAAGGAAAGATATAATATAACCTTTCACAAACGGGCACAATCAAACCTAAGGTAATTGCTAAAGTGCCGTAAGGGCGAGTCGAGGCAACCACTCCAAAAGAGAAATGCCATGTTGGAAAGAAGTGATTTTGTGAATGTATTTAAAGTGGATTTTCTTTTAAAGACACTTTTTTACAAGAAGATGATATGTGTTATTCTCTTCCACAAAGAGAAAGACACCAGTTTTGTATTAACATATTTAAAAGTGACTATGGCATAGCTCCCTACTAAAAAAACTAAGGGTTTCCAAGCATTTACCAAGATTGTTTTTCTTTAAAAAATTTTATTATCATACTGAAGATGCCTTCAGCATATTTACAAAAAGCAAATCAGATTGGTGAATTGCTTTACTCAGCTAAAATGAAATAAAAACTATCATGCAGTCTTTAATTTTTCTCTTCTTTTTTGGTACAAATACAATACCATGTTGCAGGCTTTCCTCCCATCCAATGATCCAAATGAGAGATTATACAAATAATCACAATATATCACTATCATGGTATACCATACCTTCCGTATATCGAATCTATACATATCTCCTATAATTAATAATTAAATTAAAGCTAAGAAGAAGCATTGGATGGCCTGGCAATTGGACCGGCGGTCGACCGAAAACTCACCGTGATTGGATCGTTTACGCAGTGATGAAACTGTATTAGTCTTCCTCTGGCAACCACACACTCTTCGCATGCGTTTAAATTCCGGATACGTTCGTTCATCCTCCCAAATCCGTGTCCGTGTCCGTCGACCATTCTTGTATACGGATACGAATTAAGAGTCGTTAAGTACCTCTCTCTTTGCATAAGCAAATTCTGTATTTGGTTCTCGAAATCCAGATGCTCTAATGGAAGCTGTCCGGTTTGAGGACCGTAAGGAGACGTTATCTGATTGTTTAATGGTGATTGAGACTCGAATTGTGGTAATTTCATACCAGAATCTCTTCGAAGAAGCTCAATCGGAAAAGACGAGTAATCATGGCTTTCTTCAAGATTCTGGCGCGGTTTTTGCCTTCTTTCCCTGTTCTTCAATTCAACAAGAAAGAAACAATCTTTTTCTCGAACAATTGCTGCGAAATTCACCCTCTCGTTGATGGGACTCTTCTTGAGATTGTCCATTGAGAATCTTGATTTTAAGGTCTTCCGGGAGATGAGAAAAACAGAGATCTGGAGAGGAGAGACTCCAATCCTCTGGCCGAGAATGGATTGTAAAATCTTGAAATCGAGCGATGGGTAAATGCAGATATTGCCAATGTCGATCTCACGCTCTCCGTCAAAGAAAACAGTCGGAATATTGACGGTCGGAGCAGTACCCATCATCTTTCCGAATATCTCCGGCGAACCTCCGTCTAGAGAGAGAGAGAGATTTTCTGAGATGGGGTTTGGGAAGAAGAGAGAAGGGAAGGGGTTGTGGGAATCGCAGGAGGATGAGGTTGGGGTGGCCTGGTTTTAAATGGAAGTTCTACTTCTTCTTCTAAGGCGGTGAGGATATTTTTGGGAATACAAAATTTTCCTTTTATAACTGAAAGAAAGATGGAGAGCGGGGGAGTGGCTTGAATAACAAGTAGGGTTGCATTTAGGGCTGTTAAACTTAAACCATTGGGCCCAGACTGCCTAGTTTTTACCTGAGATCAGATCACAGCCAATCACGATTGAACTCGGGGGTGAGTTCAATCGCACCCCACTAGGGTTAACAAATTTTAACCCTAGAGTTAATTAATTTTTTCCCCTAAAAAACCAAGGTTAGATTGTTGAACCCAAAGGATTAGTGAATCTTAACCATGGTTAATAGGGGTGAGAAGGGACACGTGTTGACTTGTGGGTGCGATTGAACTCTCCCAAGTTCAATCGTGATTGGCTGCGATTCGATCTCTTCTTACCTCCCCAAGATTGAATCACCGATTGAACCCACAGGTCCACACGAGTCTCTGTTAACCCCTATTAACTGTGATTAAAATTCACTAAGCCACAAGGCTTAATCAAACCTTTTAGAAGAAAAAATAATAATTAACCATGAGGGTTAACTAAAAGTTCTTTACTAGAGTTAAAAGTTTTTTTAATTTTTTTTTTCTAAAAACCAAGGTTAAATTTTTGAACCTTAAGGGTTAGTGAATCTTAATCATAGTTAATTGAGGATTAGTTAATCTTAATTTTTTTTCTTAGGGTCAAGTTCATGTGCCATCACAAGTGTTTTTGTCCCTTTGTAAGTATACATTTTTTTTCTCAGAACTTTAAGGTGGGGGGCTAGAGCACCCGTCACCTGACTCCGCCCCTCTCCCTGGCTACGATCCAACTAGAAGACTATCACAATTTTTTTTCCCCCAAAACTTTATGGGGGGCTTCAGCCCCCTAGGCCCCATGGTGGCTCCGCCCCTAGTTAACAAGGACATGTGTTGACCCTGTTGGGTGCGATTGAACTCTCTCAAAGTTCGCGAATGGTTGTGATCCAATCTCTACCACCTCGGGGCCTCACCAACAACGGTCAGCCCTAGTCATCAGCAATTCTGAGCTTGCTAGGGCCAAGCCTTATTCTCAATGGCCTAGGCAAGGTTAGGGCCTAAAAGGATAGGGAAAAAAAAAATCATACATCACTATCAGATACAAACTTGAAATCAACCCTTCTCCTTTATCCTCTGTTGGGGACGAGCGATGAAATGCAAAGAGAATCACAAAAAAGTTATTTTTAATTTTTTTTCACTTAAAAGGCATAGTAGAATGTTTTTTTAAATTAAAAATAATATAATATATTTACTATTTTCTATAAATGAAATTATATATAATGTACTCCATATATTTTGTTATTTATTTTACATATATTCTTTTCTTTCAGTGTATTTAATTTTGATGTAGTTACACAAGAAATATATAAATCTTATATGTATTATATTTATTAAGTGTTAACATAAGTAGTAGTACACCTACCCATTAGCCTTAAGGAAGCACGATGATTTCGATGAGAGAGTTTTCAGGGTAGATCTTAGCCATTAGTTTTAGATGGGGAATTTTTTTAAGAGCAATAGTTGGCTCTGCCCTTTCAACTGTTATTAACTCGGGTTAGGTTTTTTTAACCTTTTGGTTAATTTTTAAAAACCAAGGATAGATGTGTGAACCTTAGGGGTGGATGAATCTTAACCATAGTTAAATGAGGTTAAATAGGGGACACATGGCAACAAAAAGGGAGCCAAGACGCCACTCCTCGCGTCACCGACGGAGGAGGTGATTATTTTCCTTTAAAAAAAAAAAAAAAAGTTTACAAAAATAGCTTCAATGTGTGTGGGCATGTGTGTGTGTCTTGTGGGTGTGTGTTGAGTGTGTTTAGTTAGTTTAAAATATCAAAAAAAGACAAAATCAGTGTGGTGTGTTTGCTCTCTTATGAGCTGTTAGCCCATTTATCCCACCTCGCTTAACGACTGTAGGGGCCTTTTCCTTCAAGTAATCCCACCTCACCCCTCTTTTTGAGGGGTGTGTGTGGTTATAGGCTTGAAGTTGAGATTGTAGGGCGTGTGTGTGTCTTGTGGGTGTGTGTTGAGTGTGTTTTGTTAGTTTAATATATCAAAAAAAATAGCATCAAGGTAAGTCCATATAAACCTTGTGGGATTAACAATTACATGTATGAAAGAACATTGTCGTTTATACGGTAGAGTTGTATCCCTCCACAATATGGAGACGGATGATTGAGTCTCCTAGACCTAGTGTAGCATGGCAGTTGATAGGCCAACTCGCTAACAAACTAATCGGGTTACAGCTTAACCACGTATTAAGAAAATATTTAAATAACATAATATATTTCTTTATCATAAATGGGTTAGACGGTGACTGAGGGAGTGAGTGAGGGAGGGTTGGGGGGTTTCTTTATAGGTTGGGTTCGGGTTGTCCTGTCAAATGGATTTTTTGGGGGGCCGATCGAGGATATGCTTTTCGGACCGACGTTTGACCTAATCAGAGCCCAACCCGACCCGGACCGGCCCAGCCCAGCCCATTGGCACCCTACGTGGAGAAAGACTCTTCATCTTTGATTGATTCTGGACCAGAGAATGATAGCTAATGGCGTTGTGCCGATGTGCCTTCTTAAATTCCCCAATTTATCTCCAGCCTCTGCACAAGTCTGCTCTATCCTTTTCAAATTGCCCTTCTAAATCGAATAAATTTACCCACTTGCCCCTCCTGCTTCAGAAGCCTTTAAATCTCATATCCTGTTCTGTGTTTTCCTCATCATCATCATCATCCATGGAAGCTCCTCCAGAAGGTTATAGAAGAAATGTGGGTATCTGTCTCATCAATCCTTCTAACCAGGTCGGGCTTATATGGGGTTATCTTTTCTTTTCTTTTCTTCTTTTTAGGGTTCCTTTTTTTTTTTTTTTTGTATTTATTTCTTTGATTTCTGCAGATCTTTGCTGCCTCGAGGCTCGATATCCCTGGAGCCTGGCAAATGCCACAGGTGATTTCGTTTTCTTATTTGAAGTGATGCGCTTTTTATTTAATTTATCTTAGATTTAATTGAGTTTTTGCCATTTTTTGAATTTATGTTGTGGAACCCGTGATTGTTTTTCCAGGAGAATTTTAATGGGAAAGAGTTATTGTCTTGTGAAACATCTTGTTAGTGTAGTCTTTCGGTATCTTTCAACACTTGAAGCTACACAAAATTGAAACAAATTTTGAAAATGCAGTTGTTCTGTTGGGAAAATCTGTTACTTTTTCCCAACAATTGGTATAAGAGCTTAAGGGCTTGTGGTTTTGAAATACATTGGGAAATGACAAGTTATAAGTTCGAGGTGGAGATATTTGATGGGAAAACAAGCTTTGAGTTGTGGAAAATGAAAATGAGGGATTTGTTGATTCAACAAGGGTTACATAAAGCATTGAATGGGGAGGAGAAGAAACCCACTTCTATTGATGATGAGAAATGAGAAGAAATTGACTTAAAGGCTTTGAGTACAATTCGTTTGTTCTTGGCAAATAATATATTGTTTAGTGTGATCGGAGAAACGACAGCTGCGGGTTTGTGGAAAAAAATTGGAAGCTCTTTACCAAATTAAATCAATCACAAACAAAATTTCCTTGAGAAGAAAACTATTTGCTTTAAGAATAAAAGAGGGGACCAAAGTGTCCGAACACTTGAATGCTTTTAGTAATTTCATTTGTGAGCTTGAAAGTGTTGAAGTGAAGATAGAAAGAGAAGCTGATAAAGTGGAAATTTTGCTTTCACTTCGAAAGTCTTATGATAATTTAGTAACCACTTTAAGTTGTTCTCAAACCAAGCTTGAGATTGATTTGGTGTGTAGTACATTACTTGCCGATGAAATTCGAAAGAAGGCAATTGAGGGATCATCAACTATGGATCCGGAGCACATATGACAAGGAGGGCAATTGAGATGATACTTTAGAAATTGAATACATAAGCATAAATACACATTTCGAATTTATTAATTTTTATCGGTAAATATCAAATATTAATATAGCTAATGATAAAAACAATAGTTTATAGAGGGGTAAACTGAAGGGATCCAACAAAAATAAAATATGGAAAGTAAACATGACAAATGAAAGATAATAGGAATTGATATCCTCACAACAAAATATCCCCCCACTGCCCCTCTCAACTAACTAATGGAGGATAATTCCACAAGCAAGCGTCGAATATGAGCTAAAATACGAGGGTTGGAATAGGAGTTGTTAAAGACGTGTCTCTTCTTCTCTTTCCAAACACCCCAAGAGATAGCTCTAGGTAATATAGTTCAAATTGCTTCCTTGGCCCCCACCGGTGTCGATAATTGCCAACCCGATAAGAAGCTCAGGAAGGAAAGTGGGAAGACTTATTCCACACCAAACCGAGACAGGAAAAAAGCCCAAATCCCAAAGGCAACCGGATAGTGCAGGGTTAAGTGATCTACTGTCTCTTCCTCAATCAGGCACAAGTAGCAGAGATATGTCATACTTCACCCTTTGCTCTTGAAGTAATCAATAATAAGAATTTTATTCAGGGTTGCGGACCATAAAAGAAAGATATGTTTGATGGGACACCTGTGGACCTAACAACCTTATAAGAAATAGAATTCAGGGTTGTAGACCATAGGAAGAAAGATACTTTTGATGAGATGCCTATGGACCTAACAACCTTATAAAAAATAGAATGTGCAGGTAATATATCTCAAAATGCAAACATGTATAACATCGAATGTGAAAATCATGTCAAGCATAGTTGTCAAGGCGACAAGGCGACTTGAGGCGACAAAATCCATGGACGCCTGAGTCGGTAGCCTGAGGCGTTCGAGGCGTCGCCTGATGAACTTTTTGTTGCAGAAAATTCCCCCTAATATGAGACCTATATATGATGCATTTTCTTTTATAAGAGACTCTACATTCATATAAATTACATTCATATAAATTACACAATTGTCAAGACGTACTTTGATAGACTATCGCTAGAGAACAGTTCTAAGAATAATAAAAGGGGATTTAAAGTGTTGGAAAAAAATGAAATAAAAATTAAGTCTGCAATAACTATTGAAAGAGGGGAGAGAGATTGTGAGTGATAAAAAACAGACAGCCCAACAGGAAAGAAAGAGAGGAGAGGAGGGAGAATATAAGACTGAATAAAAAACAGAAAATAGCTCGACAGTAAAATGTGACGCTTAACAGGGGAGAAAGAAGAGAGGGGGGAGAGAGAGATGTTGTACCGTTTACTCTCATTTTTTCTTTTTATCGATTATACTCAAGATAAGTAATATAAATAATATTGATAAAATCAAGATAAGTAATATAAATAATATTGATAAGTAAAATATATAATTATAGGGCTTGCACTTATTTAAATTATGAAAGACTCCTTTAAATATGAGTTTAAGAGAGTTGGGGGGGAGGGAGTTAGAAGAAATTTTGGGCATTTAAAAACTCTTAATTTTTTATTGGGCCGCCTGAGCTAATTGTAATTTAACAACCATGGAAAAAAAAAAAATGAGGACTAAATGATCCACCCATAAACAAAGGGAGAGACCATTTGGTCCACCCATTGAGAGAGAACAAGTTAACATGATAGAAACATACTTGATACCGTTCGTCTTTTTTTTCTTCTATCTGCAAACTTTTTTTGTAAGACATACAAATACTAACATATTATATTGTAAAAGACATGAGAAGTATATAAAATAATATATTTTTTTGTTACCAAACAATCATATTCAAATAAAATAATTTTTTATATCCTTAAACAGTAATAATATTATATATATATATTAGATTTTTAATAATAACCGCCTGAGGCGGCCAGTTGCCTGAGCCCAACAGAGCGCCTGGTTGCCTAGGCGACCACCTGAGGCGACGCCTTTAACAACTATGATGTCAAATGACATGTGTTGTCTTAATTGTGAAGCCAAATATGCACAAGTGGGTGTTTTATACGTCAATACATCCCAAAAGAAAGAGAAATATGACAAGAATAAGATAACACCCATGAACGCTCAAGTCTCAACTCATGACTCATAACCACATAGAGCTCCACTCGAGGTCATCATCTCTGTCTCTACGAGGAGGCTGACCAAGTTGCTACACTAGGTAATAGCAATACTTAGCCCACGACATATAACCATTGTATCACTTGATATATAGAGAATATAGGCAATACAATTTAGATATTAAAATCTTATATTCAATGAACTAAATAAGAAAATATTGAATTCGTTCATAAAGTAAATTACATACATGGTATAAGCTCAATATCATATTGAGTTTTGTGTCGGTTCGAGTAGTGTGCGCTTAGAAACTGAATAAAGTGATACATTATTAGTGAGTTAGACATATTGACAATAATGTGGCCAGCTCATGTGAACATGGTATGTGAATTGATACATATTTATGTACGTCTGTTGTAAACCAAGAGTTGTGGAATCTATTAATAAATGTCACTCGATGCTTGGGACTGAGCATTTAATGACCAAACACCATATAAAAGTCAATGTGAAATAATTTTACTGGTCTTTTGTATTTTAATAATTTTTTTACTTATTAAAAATTATTAGTCCTTAAGATTCGAAAAAAGCCTTGCAATTTAGAAGTTAAAATTTGGACCAAACGACTAAAAATTGAATTTTAGTCTTGAACTGAAAATTTGAATTTTGGTTCTTTTGGAATATTAAATTGACAATATTTTTAATGAATTTAAATGGGGGGTACCCAGCATATACTTAAATTTTTTTTTTGTGAAGCTTAAATGCATTTTTTTTTTCTGTCAAACTGTTAGTTGATTTTTTCACCCTGTAAATGAAAATATTTTGAAGACTAAAATATAAGACTTTTTTATCAGACTTTTGAGTTTTAGTAATGTTTTGATATAGTAGAATTTATGAAATTTTAAGATTTGAGAATTACATTTTTTTGATCGGTAAGTAACAAATATGTTTCTTGATCAAAAGACATAACAGAAGTTTACGGAGATGTAAACTAAAATGTCTGGCAAAAAGGAAAGCATAGAAATTATATAATAGATACAGAGATTGATTACTCTAAATCCTACAATCTCTAATTTAGGTACATGGGACAAAGAAACTCAACTGAGTTAAAAGATGTAAGTCCTCAACTTCCCAATCGTTTGGTCTCCTTGAGAAGTACCTTCTATTTGAGAAATATCTTAGCATTTGAAAGTTGAAATTTTGACTTAATCCCTAAAAATTGAATTTTGTTCATGAACTAGAAAGTTGACTTTTTATTTTTCAGAAATTTGGATCTAGGATAATATTTATTGAATTCAAATGAGAGGTATAACCTTATTTACATATAACATCTTAAGTAAATGAAAGTAAAGTTTAAAATTATTTACTTAAATGATATTTTATGTAAATAAGTAGTAAATAGGCTAATGGATAAATGGAATGAGAAACTGTACACTTCAGTTAACTTTCACCGAAGCAGAGTAACTTTCTACTATATTTTTGTAGTTTCACCTGACACATACTGAAGTCATACGAAGTTGACCGAAAGGTCCAAAATATTCCTGGAAATCTTATATTTTTTTATATGCCTGGGGCTTTCGCTTTGGACACTACCAAAACCGACAGGTTTCGGCCGACTTATAGTCTAATTTTTGTTGTTGTTGTGATGCATATGCATTGATTCTTAGTTGCCAAAGAAATGCATCTTTGTGCGATATGCCAAGAATGTCAAAGGGTATCGTTTGTGGGATCCTCCAAGTGCCTGCACTATCATCATTATCCATGATGTGCATTTTGATGAGACTTTAGTGTTGTTGAGAGGGTTAAAGAAGAAAATTAACAAAGATGAGGCAATTATTGATACATAGAAATTAGAGGTCCAACCCTCAAGTTCATCTCAAAATGAGGGTGTTCCACAAGTGAATGTTCACATGGATATTGGGGAACCGCAAATGAATTTGAAGAAATATATCTTTCCTCAGAAGTTTAGGAGGGGCTAGAGTCTCTTGGCCCCTTGGCTCCGCCCCTCTCCTAGGCTACACCCTATTAGCACTATATTGGATTTTTTTTTCCCCAAAATTTCAAGGGAGGCTTCAGCCCCCTCTGGGCCCCATGTGGCTTCGCCCCTACTCAAAATGATGGTGTTCCTCAAGTGAATGTTCACATGGATGTTGGGAACCGCAAAATGAATTTGAAGAGCTTGATAAAATTGAAGAAGAGGCTCAACTACCCAAGCAAGGGATACCTATGAGGGTCATACGTTGGCCAGAGAAACTTAGAGATTATGTGGACTCGGAAAGCTTTAAAGTATTGATAGTCATGAATGAAGAACCACATTCATTTTGACAAGCCATTTAAAGGAGTGATGATAACAAGTGGAAATAGGCTATGGTAGATGAAATGCATGCTTTTAAAAAAATAAAGCTTAGGATTTGTAGAGTTACTAAGAGATAGAAAAGAAATCGAGCGCAAGTGTGTCTACAAACTCAATAAATGTGTGGATGGAAAAGTAAAAAGATATCTGGCAAGGTTAGTTAGTAAAGGCTTTGCACAAAAGGAATGGGTGAACTTTCTTGAAATATTTGCCCCGGTGGTGAAGTTGGTTACTATTCGATTAATGCTTGGGCAAGTTGCAATGTTTGATTTGGAGCTTGGGAAAATGGATTATGAATGTTAAAACGACATTCTTATATGAAGGTCTTCAAGACGAGATTTATATGAGACGATTAGAAGGGTTTGTTGAAAAAGAAAAATAGAAACTTGTGTTCAAGTTTGAAGAAATCATTGTATGGGCAAAAGCAAGCTTCAAGGCAATGGTAAAAGACTTTTGATTCATTCATGATGGGTCTTGGATATCGAAGAACTGAATATGATCAATATGTTTACATTAAGTTATTTGATGATAACTCTTTTGTGTTCTTGATTTTATGTGGATGGCATGCTCTTAGTTTTCAAGGATAGGGCCAAGATAGTTGTATAGGAGATATTTGAGCGAGAAGTTTAAGATGAAGGATCTTGGATTAGCCAAGCAAATTCTCGGAACTGAGATTGAAAGGGATAGAAAAAGTGGGACTTTGTCACTTTTACAAAGAAAGATCATAGAGAAGGTGCTTGATAAGTTCTGGGTGAGAAATGCAATACCGTTAAGGACGCCTCTACCTCTTCATTTCAATTTGTCTTCTAAAGATAGTCCAAGAACGAAAGAGAAGAAATTTATGCAAAAGTTTCCATATGGAAGTTGTGTTGGGAGCTTGATGTTTCCTATGGTGTGCACTAGGCTAGACATTGCATACATGGGTAAGGTATTGAGTCGGTATACGGCCAAGATGCAAGAATACCACCATTGTAGAAATCCCAAGAGAAAATGAGAAAGAGAAACCCTTTCTACTCACAAGAAACCCTTAAAGAGAAAAAAAAATCTATTTTTCTCAAGAATTCAAATATGAAGATCAAATGACACAAAAAAAACTTCTCATTTTCTCAAAACATATTATGTCTTCCCATTTTTTCATTTTTTGGCAATTCTCCAAAAAAAGAACACTTTCCAAGAAAACATAAATTATGACAACTCATAAAGACCACATGCCCTTTGGGACAAAAGGTGGTGACTTTTCAATCATCGATCACCAATCTACACCTTGATTGAAAAACCAATGTTTGCTTTTACGAGAAAACCAGGATTAGTTAAACTCCATTCCAACTTATCTACTTGTATCATCTTTGTTAATATATCCGCAACATTCTTCTTAGTCAGGGTTGCTACATCATACCTCACTCGGTTGCTGCATCCCTAGAACGGATGCAGAGGGAGTTCCTTTGGCATTCGAAGGAGGGTCATTTCAAATATCATCTTACCAAGTGGGCTAGAGTTTGTAGACCCAAGAGGGAGGGCGGTCTGAATATTAAACCCTTGTCAAATGTTAACAAGGCCCTCTTAGGGAAATGAGTTGGGAGGTTTGGGGAGGAAAAAGAGTCTGTGGCGATCCGTGATTGTGGCAAGATATGGGGAGCAATCGTGTTGGGTTTCAAAGGAAGTCAAAGGGTCACACAGGGTGGGGTTGTGGAAGGGGATCATGTCAGCTGCCCGATTTGTTGTCCCATATTTCGAGTTTAGGGTTGGTGAGGGTTTGGAGGTCAGGTTTTGGAAGGATGTGTAGTGTGGTGCCACTAGTTTGTAGGGAAATTTTGGTTCCATATTTAGTATAGCTATGATGCCTCAGTAGGGGTTTATATGGATAAGGAGAGTGATGGGATTGTCTGGAGTCCTAAGGTGAGGAGAGGGTTGAATGATTGGGAATTAGTTGAGCTTAGTAGTCTTTTTCAGCGTTTGGGGTCATTCCATTCGATCTCTCAGGGTAGAGATTGCAGGCTATGGTCTAAAGGTAACAAGGGTCGTTTTTCAGTGAGATTCCTTGTGCAGTTGATTGAGAGTATTCCATCCGTTTCCTTTCCTCACAGGGTTGTGTGGAATTCATGCATTCCATCTAAAGTATCTTTCTTCCTATGGAATGTGGTTTTGAATAAAATTCTCACCTGTGATCATTTGAAAAATAGAGAGTGGAGGATTGCTAATCATTGCTATATGTGCCTCCAAGCGGAAGAGTCGGTAGATCATCTTCTCTTGCACTGTCCTGTTGCACGTGAGATTTAGAGTTTCTTTCTCACCCGAGTGGGTGTGGAGTGGGTTTTTCCCCATTCCTTTTAGAACTTCTTATCTTGTTGGTATTTGGTTAGTGGAGATAATTCAAGGAAAGCTATCTGGCAAATCCTATCGGGAGCTATATCTTGGTCCATATGGAAACAGCGGAACAAGAGAATTTTCGAAAACTCGCACTCATGTATCTATATGATCAAGTCTAGAATCTAGGAGGGGGTAAGCTAGGTACATTGTTAGTATGATATTTTGGTAGTGGTGGTCCAGTCATCCGGGGCCTTCGGGCTTCGTCTGTCTACTTCTCTTTCTTGTTTTTCAGTTCATGACCTTGTGAACTTCTATAGGTATTATGCCTATGTAGCTTTGTTTTTTCCTCTTATATATATATCTGCCTGATTATCAATTAAAAAAAAAACATTCTTCTTGGTTCTCACCTTCGTCAATTCAATATCACATTCTTTAACAACTTAACAAACATGATGATATTGAACCCAAGATGTGTTGTGACACCCAATTGTTAGGAAAAACTATGACCTTTTTTCCAAAGCCACTGGATCAATAAGATCATAAATGCACACCCACAGCAATATTTAATAGAAACAAAAATAAACAAGAACAAGCAAACCACGCGAAGCACACCAAAATTACCCCGTTCACCCCAAAAGCTCAAAGCACATCTTGGTTCAATTTCATTATATTCGTCAAGTTGTTGAAACATGTGATTTTGAATTGATGAATGTGAGAACCAAGAAGAATGTTATGGATATATTAACAAAGACGATACACGCAGATAAGTTGGAATTGAGTTTAACTTATCTTAGTTTGCTCGATAAGAGCAAACAGTAATTTTCAATCAAGGTGAAGATTGTTAACTGGTGATTGAAAAGTCACCATCTTATGCCCCAAGCGGCGTGTGGTCCTTATGGGTTGTCATAAAATATGTTTTTTTAGATTTTGTTTCTTTCTTTGGGAAATTGCCAACAAAAGAAAAAAAAAAGTGGAAGATACAATACATTTTGAGATAGTGGGAAGTTTTCTTGCGTCCTTTGGTCTTCACAATTGAATTAATGAGAAAAATAGTTGTTTTTTCTCTTTTGAGTAAAAATGATTTTTCTTTCTCATTTTCTCTTGGGGATTTCTTTCAAGTTTGAGGGATTTTTACAAGGGTGGTATTCTTGCATCTTGGGGGTTTGCCGGGGTGCTAGAGGTAAAGTTGTATCTCATTCTTGTACCCTTGTTTATATTGGCAATACTGGATTTTGTGCTGGATTACTGTGGATGTTGCCCCTTTGTGTGAACCACGAGTGTGCTTTGTGTTGTTAATGTTTATTTTTTATCCATTACATATTGTTGTGGGTGTCAATTTGTGATCTTATTGATCTGGTGGTTTTAGGGAAAATGTAATAGTTTTTCCCAATAGGTTCAAGTAACCAAGATGAGATTAGGTAAGCACTTTAGTAGTTTTGAAATATTGAATATGTTTTGAGACTGTGGAGAGAACCATGGAGAGTGAGAAATGATCTGTAATTGACTAGCGGATAAAAGGATTGCGAGAGGAAATAAAACACATTTAAACTCTTAATTGGTTTCGTTTTTGATTGACTTTCCATGGGGTTATCATGAATCGACGCCGAAGTGATGCATTAGGGAAATTGTCAAGGGAGTTGCAAATTTGCAAGTTCAATTTGTTGCTTATCAGGGAAAATGTTTTGCCACTCTGTACATTTTGTTAATAGGCTTAAAAGTAGAAGTAGTCTTAACCATAGTTAGTAATTCAGGATACCGTTCCAGTGTAATTCGGAAGAGTCTTTCAAAAATTCGGCAAAAAAACGCAGAACATCAAAAGTACAGTATGTGAATAATTCGAGTATAATTCGGGCCAACACTTGAAAATTCATTTTAAAAAAATTCGGCTAAACATAAAAAATGTGTGTATATCCCTCTCTTTTCTAGTATGGTTTTTTTTATTTTTTATATCACTCCCTTTGTTTGGCATTGGTGTGCTGTTTTTTCTATTTTACATAGACGTATAAAGGACATGAGGTTGTTGAAACGCAACTGGCATGCTTCCACGATAACCACTACTTATCTAATAGTTTGAGACTTGTAATTTGCCTTGTTGTTTGCAGAGATGACAGTAAGAATTAAAAGATAACGAAAGTCTGAGAAGAGAAGGCTACAGATATTGAAAGTCTATTAGAGAACTTGATGAAGTGGTCACAAATGGCTATCCAACCCATGTGGTTATTTTCATAACGATCTACATACCTAATTGCAATTGCAGCAGCACATGCAGCCATCAACAATGACATTATATAATCTTGAAAAAGAAAAACACGATTTCAACTCCACAAATTATAGTTATAACTTCTAATTCGACTCAGTTGGGAATTTTTCTGCATTGACATATGAAGTGGTGTAAGATACAGGCAAGGAATCAATTGATCAAGCTATTATTTAGCCTATGCAAATCAATGATTATGATCCAACAATGAAGCAATTTTTTTTGGCTAGAAGACCTCACAGGTGAGGCCCATGAATCAGAAAATTCAACAGATTGGCTTAGTCTTTCTCTCCTGCTACTCCACGCCCTGCTGTACTCTGCCCAGCAGGAGAGCCCTCCTTCCTCTCTCTCCACAGTAAGTCCTTTCTCATGCCTCTTGCTCTTTAGAACCTCCGTTCTCTGAAATGCCCAAAGACAAGAAGAAGATGGAGAATAGGATGAAGAACCACACTTAGCGAAACCCTAGAAACCGGTACTTCCATCAATAAGAAGCTTAGGAAGAGAAAGAAGAACTCGAAGATATCAGAATCTGATTCCGAAGAAGAATTGATCAGATATTATGACTAGCAACAGTGCTCATTGGAGAAGAAGAAGAGGGAGAAGAAAAGAAAGACTTCAAAAAGAGAGAGAGAGAGAGATCTGAATTATTTGGGTTTCATTTGCGAATTAGTTGCAGCATTTCAAACTTACATGAACTTTTCCGTATAATTGAAAGCGACGGCCGAATAAAACGTTAAACAATTTATACGTTATTCGTGATTTATTCACGATTCATTCGCGAATTTACTAATTATGGTTGTAACTGATCTTGAGGGGGCTGGAACTTTATGTTGGGAATTGGGATAATTGATGAATACTCAGGAACATGGTAAAGTTGTAGAACCTCTCTTAGATGATTTTTTTGGAGCTGGTGGGACTCCCAAGAAGTATTGATTATGTGGGAAGGTTGTCAGCTACTCTCAGTTGCTTGATGTCGGATCCCATGTTGAAGGCTCGAAGCATTAGCCAAGAGAAGATTAGGTATTTGGGGTTTTGTGAAGTATTGATTGAACTGCATCTCCAATCATCTCTAGATAACACAAGGAGAACAAAAACTCCGAAGGAAATGTTTTTTTAATATTCTGAAATATATAGTATCTAATGTCTGAATATGTAAAATGTTAAAAGCATCACTACTGGTATAATTGAAGGATTAATAGTTTTTATCACTAGCATTAGTCATGAAATGTTTCATAATTATTAAAACTTAGATCCACCTAGTTGCCATGTTTGTTTTTGGTTTTCATAACATCATTAATCACATTGTTTTCCCTTTTATCAAAGATTTATCATCTTTTTATATGTGAAAAACACTCTCCTTATGAATTTCTATTCTACAGGGTGGTGTTGATGAGGGTGAAGATCCAAGAAATGCAGCCATCAGAGAATTGAGAGAAGAAACAGGTGTTACTTCAGCAGAAGTACTCAAAGAGGTTTGGCATCTAGATTTAGCTCTCCTTGTTCATTACATCTTCCTCAACAAAGTGACGATGAGTTGAAAGCAACTGATATAAATCTTTTAATATGTTTGCTCTCATTTTTGTGGTCTGTGGCAGTTGAGGTTGTATTAAATTTCCGAAAATTGCATTTAATTAAGTAGATTTTGCGACTTATGGGAATGTGAGGAAAAGACCCATATGGACCGAAATTTTACATGCTAACGTGGAAGCTATCATCCAGGAAACCTCCTTCAATAAACAAAAGAGATTCTTCTTTAACTCTTACCAGTTTGTTGATCATTGTATTTGCTTCCTGATGCGCAATGGACCTTGACAATCTTGAAACTGTGGCAAAATCTTAGCAGTGTCTGGTAATCTTGAATCCAATCCAATTCTAGAAGATCCAGTTGTTGACATTCTGCCCCCATTAAATAAAGTTAAGGGAAAACAGACAGAAGAGGGCCTCATATATCTTTCAGAGTCTTTGTATCTTAAATTAATTCCTATGGGAGAACTCAACATCCAGCTAACCCACTCAAGTCTTTTGTTGAAGGACCTTTTGTCCCTCTCACTGGTAACTTATCTACTGGACCCTAAGTTGTAATTACCAGCTTAAAAATCCTATAGTTTGTAACCACTTTATTGGATATGTAAACGAGGGATTTTTTTCTCACACTACCAGTTGGGTTTGTGGACCTTTAATACTTAGTTAATAGTTTCAAGAATTTAAAATGATAAAAAGATAATTGATGAGGGATATTTGACACTTTTCTCAGTTTTCTGGAAATAGTTTGTCCTTATCTAGTATGGTAATTAGGTTATATGAGGAGACTCTGGCTATGGGCCTGCCTCTAATAGTAGGATTTGCAGTATCTTTCATGCAGTACAAATGAACAGTGAACTGCTTTTCTTATTGTTTATTATGACCTTGTAATGAATCTAGAGCACAATCTAAACTTGGGATGACATGTCGTTGATGATTGTGGATCTAGAATAGTAATGCTTGAAAATTGCTGTGTAAGTAAATACAAATTCATTGTCAGAGTCATGTTATAGTGATTTTACGTAATGTGGCACACATGCCGTTGGTCCGAACCATCCATGTGATGGGCCACCTCTTGTTTTGCATGACTCAATTCACTTCGAGTAAACGATCCTAATATCTGATCAGAAGACTTTCTTTGTCCATGACATGATGACCATTGTATGTAGGTTATTAGATCCGAACATTTACATATGTCTGACTGCTCTTGTGGATCTTTTATAATGTCATTCCCAAGAGGTTGCCAATTAAGTGGAAAGAGCGGATCACTACACTGTTCTATAATTGTCCATCTTTTTGTGTGGCTTGGAAATCACTTCTAACCATCTGATTAATATACCCTTTTACCCATACCCTTACCATGTTATGTTACCAGAAAAGGCATGTACTTGGATAGGATAGTGTGATTGTTAGACAATGTCAAATTTAAGACGTGGTCCATTATTTACTGTCTGAATCAGAAATGATGTGTACAGTGGATGCAATACAGAAAGTGGGTTATTATATTATAATTACCCTGGGGGATGAGAGAGAGAGAGAGAGAGAGAGAGAGAGAGCTTTTTAGGCAAGAATCAGATGTTTCAAAACAAAAACTATGTCAAAATCATAGTTACCAGAGCGAGAAGCAGCAAAGGAGGCTCAAGATATCCTTAGGAAACGAGTAGTGATATATGAGATATAGTCTCCTCACTCCCATTATTTCAGTATAGGTAGGCTTACCTTCGATTTTGTCTTACATGAGATATGTGTGGACTGTGGAGAAGTAGGCGCCTTAGGTTCCATACTTCCATCCAATAATACTTGCTTAGGGTCTCCTAAGCTTCTCGTCCCACATACATAGCCCTCTTTGACCACTAAATATGTAATGATGGAAGCGAGCTTCTTGGGAAGTGAACATCCCAATACATAGCTTCCCTGCGACAATGGTCCAGATACAAGCGAGGATATCTACATCCTCTGATCCTCTAGTGTCTTTTGTAATTTTCCTAGATAGGTCGCTGGGGAAATCAGAATGATTAAGGGGGGAAAAGACAAAAAAAAAAGCTCTTAAATATTGTTTCACATGTTAGCCAAAAAAGTAGCACCCGTTTGGCTTCTTTGTTGTCGAACTAAAAACCAATACAGTCAATTTGAAGAAAGTAGCTAATGCCCCTTAAGCAAAAACGGTGCTTCCCTGGCATTGTGCACCCCTTCAAGAACCCTCTATATCTCACGAGTCTGTCCTTAACTCCTTATTGGTATCACTATGTTTATGATATGAAAAGGGATAATAAATATTTTTAAAAAATATAGTATCCTAACCATAATCCAAAGTTTTTTGAAGTCATCAAGTCCCCTTTACTTTGCAAGAAGCAAGAGATAACGTTGGAAGTTTTCCGATCATAATGGAACCGGAAAGAGTTCAGGGAACATCTTCAAAAAGGCCATTAGGAATCTGATATCTAGATAGCCCAAGGTCCCCATGTTCTACCAAGGACACTCTATTTTCTGAAACTTGGCAGACTGACCCAATAGTACTTTTGTCAGACATAAGCCAATACTTCTATACAGTAAAATCTCAGTTTTTCATGTCTCCTTTCAATTATTATTTATACACCTCTTGATGATTACATCTATATTGTGTACTAATGCGAACTGAAATAGTTCAAACGTGTATATAATAATATATGTGGAACAAGTTATACAGATGTGTTGGTTTTCCAGGTTTTTTGGGTCAGTGTGCCTGAAACTTTGTATCCGTGTCTGACAATGAAGCACATGTCTGTGTTTACATTACATAGCTAGTAGCTAGCGAGCCATTATTTCTTAGCTTTTATGTTCTACCCTATATCAAAGTTTGAATGAAGCAACTGGGATAAATATTTTTCAACTACATGTCATTTCTGAACTGGTTTTGACGTTTGGTTTTTCGTGCAGGCACCTTATTGGCTGACTTATGATTTCCCACCGAAAGTCAGGGAAAAGCTTAACAGTCAGTGGGGATCAGACTGGAAAGGTCAAGCTCAGAAGTGGTAAGCACATCAACTCAACCATACAACTTCAAATGCAATATATAGTTGAAGTTAGGAAAATTAATGTGCTTTGAGGAATAAAGGGATATGGCAGTAGTCTTATTAAATATAATACTAGGAGTTTTCTCCTGTGCATTTGAGCCCCGTTGAGTGTGGCCCAGGCTAGGGTGGTATATCCAAATTCGTATTCGATTATATATTCGAATATCCGAATAAATATCCGGCGGATAGTGAAATATGATATCCAATTAAGATATTCGAATTCGGAGAGTATCCGAATTATCCGATTACTTTTAAAAAAAGTAAATTAATATTTGAAATATGTAAAAATATATAAATTTTTATTTAAAAAATATATTTTGAAAGGTTATATTAGTTTTATAAATTTAAAATATATTATTTATGTATGTATATTATATAATTGGTCGGATATTTATTGGATCGGATATACTAGTATTCGAATTCCTATCCGATTATAAACGGATAGTAAAATTACTATTCGAATTCGCTCTGCCGGATACCTATTCGGATAATTATCCGACTAAACGGATTCAGATACGAATCGGATATGGATAATTTCCGCATCCGTTTACAGCCCTAGCCCAGGCCATCCTATGCCAAATACAAACCTCATCTTTTGTTCTTAATGTTTCAGTGAATGAAATTCCACCTAGACCTTAGTTCTTAGCTCGATGACCGTATCAGCTTAACAAGCTGGCATCTTCAATTACTTAGATTACTGGAATTTGATAACATGCTTCACCTTTATTTTTTAATCAGTAAAGATAAAAATATTAAAGATGAGAAAATAGTAAGGTGAACCCAGTGTAGTCAAGGCGTCGCCTAGGCGACGCCTAGGCGGTCACCTAGGCGACTTTGGGCCTGCGTCGCCTAGGCGCCCCTCTAGGCGGGCGATCCTTAAAAAAATTTTTTTTTTTTTTTTTTTTTGCTTAAAAAAAATCCAAAATTTCCTAATAAATAAATAAAAATATAAAAACATGTAATGAAGTAGTAATAAAATTCTAAAAATATAAAAACATGTAATGAAGTAGTAATAAAATTGTCGCCTAGGTGCCCCTTCGTGCGTCGCAGGGGGGCGCTGCCCCCCCTGCCACCCCCCCGGGCAATTGTAGGGGGCTCTGCCTAATATTATACATGGACGACACAAATTTGGGTATTTTGCCCAGATTTTGAAGTGTTTAATACTCCACTATGTTAACATGTCTTTGGTTATGTGATGAATGCTTGTAATAGACTTTTTATTTTATGTTTTTGTGGAATGTGGGTGTGGAGTTTTGATTTTTTTGATGTTATATATATACGTGATATATATATAATTATATATATATTTATATTAAATTTATCGCCTAGGCCACGCCTAGGCGTCGCCTAGGCAACGCCTCGCCTAGCCGGGGCTAATCGCCTAGGCATCGCCTAGACGCCTTGACTACACTGGGTGAACCACGAAAATGATGCAAGAAAGCCCTCCCTAGTCCCTACACTCCTAGTCCACGCATGCGGAAGGTACACATGCTCCAGAAAATTTACTAACCCTAATGGGTCGGTCATTCCTCGCCACACACCAGGAACTCACGAGCTTGCTATTCCATAGCAATAACATTTCTTTTGGAATAGAAATATTTTCAAACACCATACTATCCTCTCCTCCCACACATTGCAGGTCCGCAGCCAATAGCGCCTGGAAGCATCCTCCAAATAAATTTCATGACTTTTCCAATGACAGTCTGCTTCTCTTTGCTTCGGCATCCTTATTCTCATCCTACATTGTTTCCGTAATATGAACTTCAGATAGTATCTGTTTCTTTCATGTTTAGACTGCTTATTGAGGCACATTGTTCAATTGAAATGTGTCCAATCGTCCGTAAGCTAGGGCTGTCAATGAATTTAGGTAACACCAAATCCAAATCTGAATTCGTTGGGTCAGATAATGGATCCATTAGACATCCAACAATGCAAATTATGATATGTAATTGGATATCCATTTAAATCGGATTGGATTCAAATAATGCCCTATTCAGCATCCGCTTCAATAGATGTCTGATATATATATAGGGTCTTGCTAACGACCACTCAGTGGGTGACCTTGGTAACGACCACCAAGACATTTTTACCCCTGCATTAATTAACAAAATCCACTAAAGGTAAGGGTACTTTAGTCTTTTCATATGAGACTAGTCATTAAATATAGGAGAGAATAAATACAGTTTGACTTTTCTCTCTCCTATTTAATGAACTGTCCCCTATGAAAAATTGCCTGGGTGGTCATTAACAATTTCACACATTGAGTTGTCGTTAGCATTTCCCACATATATATATATATAATATAGGGAAGGATACTAATGAGTCATGCTCATTAAAGCTTTTAATGAGCGGTCCCTATAGAAAGATGACATGTGGCAATCTTTTTTTAAATCCGACCGTTGGATGTTTAGGTGGGTCCATTGAGAGACACGTGTCAAAAAGTCTATGATAAGATGTGTTTAGACCATTTGATTAGACTTTATTTTATCGGCATTAACCCCCTAGAGTTCACTAGACCCTATCTAGGTTATAGAAAGAGCTAATCTTCTCATATTCAACCAGATGGTCTATAAATGTCTGATCGAGCTGATTTTTTGCCACATGTCTCTTGGTAGACCCGTCTTGAATCCAATAGTTGGATTTTAGAGCAACCCACCACGTGTCAAGTTATTAGGGACCGCTCATTAAAGGCTTTAATGAGCATGGCTCATTAGAATGCTACTATATATATATATATATTATTTAAGTAATAGTAACAAACTAACAATTGAGTATTATCAAAATTCAAATAATTAATCGAACTCAGATTTGAACACTACTTTTCAATATCCACCAGATATTGGATAGAAATAGTTGAATATGTAATAGGATCAAATTGGGATCTAATACTTATACCCACTTCGAGTTTGATCTGCTTACAGCCCTATCTGTAGCTACAATAACATTGTGGAATAAGCTTTTCTTGAAACCATTTCATAGCCCAAAATTTACATTTTAGTTTATTTGATCGAGTTTGAAACTTGTGAAGAGACAGGTTTCTTCTGAGATTCACTGGAAAGGAGGAAGAGATCAATCTTTTGGGTGATGGGACCGAAAAGGCAGAGTTTGGGGAGTGGTCATGGATGTCACCAGACCAAGTAGTCGAGCTTGTGAGTAGACCTTACTTCCAATTATATGCATGCTGCAAGATAATAGAAATTTGATGTTGCGCAATTGTTATTTCATTGATTATTTATTTATTTTTTGGAGCAGGCAGTGGATTTTAAGAAGCCTGTTTACGAAGAAGTTTTGAAGGCTTTCAGTCCGTATCTTCAGTCAGATTCTGTTGAAGTTTAGATTGCTCTACACAAAGTGGAAGTCAGCTGATCCTTTTTTCACTGATTCACTTCACAGGCAAAGCCATGGCAGGGTTTCACAGGTTATATGTTGGCAAATAACTTGCATCTTCATTTACCTGATACCAAAATTCATGGAGGTAATCAGGCTTATTTCTGGTATATTGGTCTATGCAACATATCTTTTGAAAATCCCAGTAAATTAAGTGAACACCCATCCTGTTAAAACTTCGAAACATGAACCACAAAATTGTCAAGAACCATATTTGGTGTATTAACTCTTTTAACAAAGTTAGAATTCAATTTTAAGATCTTATTTCCCACGATTTATTCAACAGTTCAAAGAGTACGGAAAATACTGTTCTCATGGAGATTAAGTTTCAGATGAAATCACACTAAGGGGGGCCCCAAACTTTTAACAGCTTACAATTTGATCAAATCCATGGCTTTTAATAGTGTCATAGCACAACAGGATTTGATTTGTGTTGCAGAACTGAGAATTTTAAAAATAAGGTATTGATGATGATGACGACGAAATTGCATGATTGCCTATGAGATTGATTCGACTTTGGAGATTTTTGATGATGGATCCAGTAGCCTGATTGTGTTTGTGCCATGTTTTGGAGTATTATTGTGAGGAGCGAACTATTGCTCCTTGTTCTCACAAAAGCCCTTCAATTCCCATGGACTCTGGTTAAATTATTATTATTAATTTTTAAAACTAAGGGTAGATTGTTAACCCTAGGTGTGAGTGAATCTTAACCACAGTTAAAGGGAGTCAATAGGGGGACACATGGCAGAAAAAGGGGCCCCAAGATGCCTCCGGTCTCCGATGGAGGAGGTGATTATTTTTTTATTGTCATATAGGTAACTGCTGTCAATAGGTATCTAACCACAAATTTACACTCTGGAAACAGGGACTGTGTGAGTCACAAAATTGATCTTCTGGCCTGTATTTACATTATTCAAATAAGAAAGTGAACTATGGGGAATTGGATGAAACATCCCGTAAAGAATTGAGAAAAAAAAAATATATAGCTAATCATTCCATGATCCATCTAGCAGTTCAACGTACAAATATTGTATACAAAGAAAGACTCGGTGCCACTGTAACTGGATGCCAGTGCCTTTCCAGCAGAGGTCGGCTGAGAGAATGCCAACTGAGAGGGTTCTATGACGAAATCCATTCAGAATGATATAAAAAAATGGGAGCAAGGAAACATGGTTATATATATATATATATATATTTTTTTTTTTTTTTTGTGTGGGGGGAGGAAAACTGGGGTTAGGCAGACCCGACCAGATAAAATAAAAGCAAGTAACCAAAGCATTACATACAGGGGATTTATGCCCTGTAGAATCTTTATGAACAATGTGAGCTAATGCAGAAGGAAACACCGAGGGGATAAGCGTAATCTCACCCATGGAATTACAAATTTTTGACAAGTAATCAGCCGCACCGTTAGCTTCTCTAGGCGAATGGCAAACCTCCCAACTACGAAAGCATGAGAATAACTTCTCAATATCAGAGAGGATACAGAAACATTCCCACCCACGGCCACAGGCATTGGTTAAGGATACATTTAAGCAGAGTCAGAGGCGACTTGGATATCTTCTAGATGGAGACCGCGAGCAATTTCAAGGTAATAGCATATAGCTCGATGGAAATAACAGACCCACTAGGAGTCCCGCCAGCAACCGCGAACATCGGAGTCATATCATTTTGTAAAGGATGTGAATGGAGTTACTCAGCAACTTCCTGGCATAGGTTTCCCCTTTTTTTGTTCCATATAGGATGCATGAACTTACAAAAAGTGCATATGGATTGATCAGTTCAGATGCAACTGTTGTGAGGGTAATTTGGGATGAGGCCTGTGAGAATGATTTGTCTGTTATAGGGATATATTTTCAACCAACACCATCCATCCTTCTCTTTCTCGAATTATAAATAGTATATATATGTATATATATATATATATATATATATATAAAGGTAATACTAACTCACTTTCTTTTAAAGTTACTTTCTGCCTGAAAAAGACATCAGGTCGTATTCGAGTCAAGCCAGTTCCAAAGCTCGGATCGGCTCGATCAAGTCGAGTACAAGCCAAGCTTTTTGGCTTGATCGAGCTAAGCCAAACCTTTTTTCGAGCCCAAATTTTTAATCAAGCCAAGCCCAAGCTAGGCCCAGCTTGATTCGGCTCGACTCGATTGAGGTTCAGTTCGACTTGAGTTGAGCTCAGCTTGAACTATAATAATAGTAACCTTCACTGGTCGTCTTATTCTTCATTTTCTTCTTAGACCAGATTTTTTGCAAAACCATATATATGCTAAGACGAAAGCCATGGCATGGAGGCTTGGCTGAATCCTCTCGAATGCTCTTTGCAAGGCGACATCGGATGGGTGTTTACGAGGGCAAACATGGGACAAGAGAAACCCATTTTATACTATCGTAAACCCCTCATCCCGTCGACTTCCGGTAGAAGTCCAAATATTGACTTCCCACGGAAGCTACCTCAATATCCTTTATGGGGAAGTCGATATTTCGACTTCCTATGACTTTCAACTTTCTCGAGAAATCAAAACCACAATGGTAAACCATACACAAATTTTCTTAACTTTTAGCTTCCTAGAGCCAAAAGTTTGTAAAAGTTGCATGAAAAGTCTATCCAAAACACCACCTAAAACTCTCTAGCAATTGAATTCAAGAGTCTATCCAAAACACTACCTAAAACTCTCTAGCAATTGAATTCTCTTGAATTCAATAGCAATTGGCTGTGATCCTATCTCTTCTAAAACTGTACCCCAATTTTTATTTTATTTTTGAGAATAAACTGTACCTTAATTTCTCTTACTTTCACATATATCTGACCATTTCAATAAGTGGGTTTCCTTTCTTTATCTTTTTGGCCCCACCAGAATGCATCATTAAGTCTAGCTCCTTGCATTACATGATTGGCAATTTGAAGCAACACATTGCAAGGCTGGGTATTGCTTAGGTGGTGGCTTTAATTAAAATTCTTCTTCCTGTCTGAGTAACTAACTTCCCCTTCCACCTTTAGAAAGGCGAAAATGTACACTAGATTTTCCGAATTGCGAAGGAAACCCCATTTACATGTCTTCACAATCAAGGTTTTAAATTTTGAGAAGTCTGCTAATTATCCTCTTAAATCAGGGTAAAGTATTCCCGCTGCAGGTATTGAATTTATGATTGTTGATCGATTGGCCCGAGATTTGACAGTGTCTCGTGGGCATATTCTTCATACATGCATAGAAGTCCTTCAATTGTTGCCTTCCTATATATATATATATATATATATATATATATATATGTTAAAATTTTTAAAAATGATAAAAATTAGTACTCCTACTTTTCTCAAAATAGATAAACATATCCTTCTCAATTGGTTCGGGTTTGCGAGAGATCCTCAAGGTTTCGAGTTCAACTCTTCTTGAATTACCCGATGCACGTGGTTTGCAGGTGATTGCGTGCATCCGAAGGCACTAGTCCTTCCCTGTAAGGGTGGGGACACCCATTGTTACCAAAAAAAAGAAAATCTAAGAAGAGACTGCTACATTCATATGAATTGTAACTTCATGAATCAGAAAATCACCCTTCAAATAGAATCTCCAGAACACAAGTATTAAGAAGAAGAAGAAGAAGAAGAAGATAGAGACATGTACTAATCAAATAATAAGTGGGCAACGGATAGATTTACCACGCTCCAAGGATCCAGAGAAGTGTGTGTTGTTGACCGTCATGACCATTTTCCCACAGAGAACTCTAATAATTTGGCTTCTCATACGCCAACCATCAAAGCTGAGGCGACCGGCCATGTTCAAAATGAGTTCAAGACGTCTTCTACGATGCCACTCAGCCATAATAAACTCAGCATTCAAAGAGCTCATCTGGGCTGGAAAAACCACATTCAACGACACTCGGTGGTTCTTGGGAATATGTAATGGGTCTCTGGGAAAGACGCTTGGCGAAGAAACAAAGCCATCGAAATAGGCGAGTGAACCCTTTAGGCCTTTACAGGACATTCCATATTTCTTGTCTCGGTTTCTTATGGTCAGCTCCATGTTCCAGTTCACAGGTTTGTCGTTTAAAATGGACATGGTCATTTTCGTGACTGACATTTCTGGTATTTCTGGGCTGTATAAGAACCAATAGCTGATGGTGCTCAACCCGATTCCCATGAATACTATCGACAAGCCTATCAGTATATGTGTCACCACCGCCTTGATGTCGCAGAATTGTGCTCTCCTTGTCCTGTTCTTGGAGGTGACCGTGGTTGTGGGATTCTCTGCTATGAACATGCATTCATCATCCATGGTTGAGGTTGAAGCCATGCTCAAGATGCATGTGGAGGTTTCAGCTTTTGAGCTAGATCTGTACCGTAACTAACAAGAAACATATTCAAATCAGTTTTCTTTTGTCTGTTTCTTTGCTTTTTCTGTTCCCTTATTTACTGCATCTATATGCTTAAAGTAGTACTTTTTAAACTAAAACTTCACCCACCCATTTTGGTTGTTTTTTTAAATTAAAATTTTTTTTTCCTAAAAACAAAGGATGATCGGGTGAACGCTAGAAGTGGGTGAATCTAAACTAGGGTTAAGGGGGTGTCAGATGGGACACGTGGTGACCTCAGGGTGAAACCTGATTTGCCAAGTCCGGTTATCATCCTAGAGAATTAGGTTCCCTCCCAACTTGTAATCATCCCCATTCGAAACCGGATTCATTCATGGGAGTCCGGTTACACCATTGACACTGCCACGTGTCCCTTTTGACACCCCTTAATTGTGGTTAAGGTCCACTCCTAGAGTCCATCCCCCTATCCTTTGTTTTTTAGAAGGAATTAACAAAAACAATTAACTCTAGGAGTTAGTCAATTTTAACCGGAGTTAATTTCTTTTTTAATATTTTTCTAAAAATCAAGGATAGGCAGGTCAACCCTAGAGGTGAGTGAATCTTATTCACAGTTAAAAGGTGTCAAAAGGGATACATGACAGCGTCAGCGGAGTAATCAGAACGAGTCTTGATTTAAATCTTTAAAATTGTTAAAACTCTAATTTTGGTTTGCCATTTCATAGTTGCGTTGAAGATTATTTAATTTGTTATCCTATATGTGTAGGGATTTAGCCCAATTTACCCAACAATTTGAAAATATTGTTAATCTCCATGTCTGTTTTACAACCTCGTGAAGTGAAGGAACCAGACGAAGTTGATGCTCCA
The DNA here is from genome assembly GCA_015143295.1 of Tetracentron sinense. NCBI lineage: Eukaryota > Viridiplantae > Streptophyta > Magnoliopsida > Trochodendrales > Trochodendraceae > Tetracentron > Tetracentron sinense. The sequence continues at coordinate 18,557,485 of CM026561.1, forward strand.
TTTCGAAGGAAAAAATTACTACCGTTGGGAACAGTTGGGAACAAATGATGAATTTTTTTCTCAAGCAAGCAAAGATCCATTATGTCCTCATGGAGAAGACTCCGAGATTTCCAGAATTCCAGGAGGGATGCATCTTACCCCTCACAAAGCTTATTTAATTGCTGTTAAACATTAGTTAAGAAGTTTTAACCCTTGTGTCATTAATAAATAAAAGGGACACGTGACGAGTTCTAAGGGGGCGAGACGCGTCCCTCCTCTCCCGTGGGATTATTTTTCATTTGATACTAGCGGGTGGCATATGAGATGCACGTGAGAGCGAGGGGAAGGAGTTAACCACAGTTAATAGGAGTTAAAAGGGACACGTGTTAACTTGTGGGTGCGATTGAACTCCCTAGTGGCACATGCGATGCACGTGAGAGCGAGGGGAAGAAATTAACCACAGTTAATAGGAGTTAAAAGGGACACTACTGTTACAATTGAACTCTCCCCGGGATCAATCGTGATTGGCTTTGATTCTAAATAGATAGATCAGCAAGCAAGGGCTAGTTTAGAAATTAAATCAAAGGCAAGGGGTAGTTTGGGTTTTAAAGCGAAATATTAAATCAAAATTTTGTTTTTATACAAGGGTAGTATGAGAATTTTGGAAAAATCATCTACCCTTAGTTTATAAGATATATTGTTGGGATAGGAAACATTAGTTAAGAAGTTTTAACCCTTGTGTCATTAATAAATAAAAGGGGCACGTGACGAGTTCTAAGGAGGCTAGACGCCTCCCTCCTCTCCTATGGGATTATTTTTCATTTGACATATATCGTAGGGATAGGAATAATGCCAGCAACGCTCCTTCTTAAAGCTTGGGTGGCGAAAGTATTGGTGCAAAAATGTGTGAAACACTATCTTCCTATTAATGAAAGACCACCCCATAAAAAACAAAAAACAAAAAGGAGGACAATAAGCCATGTTTTTCCTTTGAATGTAAAAGAGTGTACCTGGCATTACCATTGGGATTGATAGGGAACTGTTGGCAGGGGCAGAGTCCCCACCCACCCACGAACTTTTGGAAAAAAAATTGTAAGATGTTATTTAATTTTTTAACAGGCATAGCCGAGCAAAGGGCAACTGCCCCTAAATTAGGAGAAACAACGTTCTCATCAGATATGTACGGAACGTACGAATGAACTTATCCTCAAAAAAATTTCTCAGAGCCTACGTCTCCGAAGCTCAACCTCCCTCACACCTTGTGCCCCTCTTATATTCTCTACGCTAATTACTAACATATCAATCAACCAGGTGTTAAACGCACCCATGCAATCGTCTGAAAGACAGATTTCATTTTACCTTGTAAAATCGGCACGAAAACAACAATCCTTCTCATAAATTATATCTTCCGGATCACATTCATAAAATAAATTTAGAGTTTTTTTCTTTTTTAGATACGAAAAATAATTAGCTTTTACGCCGAAAAAAAAAGTTGTTTGCCTTAGTAGCAATTGCATGAGCTGTGATGACTTTTTCCAGCTCATGTAATTTGTTAAGTCTTGGGTTGTTATTAGACATAATTATCTCACCTTAGGAGGCCTTAGTCCATATGAGCCAAATCAAGAACAACATCCAAAATGCCCACAAAATCTTGTTGCTTTCAGAAAATACAAATGCATATCCGGATGAATATGGTTGAAACTAATTATAGAAAAAGTGGATACCGTGTGGGTATTGAATGAGTCATTATATTATCATTCTTTCACCCCCATAAAAGAAAGAGTCAAAACACGTAGATCATGTCCAAAATTGCTTCTCTTTCCTGTATGAGGGTCATTAAATATTGATACGATTAGAGCTAATTGTTTAGGACTCCGATTTTCACATAACTGGGTTTCTAAACCTAGATTGGTAAGTTGCACCAATTGAATACTTTTTAAGTGTCTAAGATTCTGATTTAGGCTTATAAATAGGTGTTTATAGGTCTACGATTTCTATGGGGTGAAGAAAATAGAATGAGATTAAGCACTCCGGGGTTAGGGAAATTTTAAAGAAAGTTTTAGGGAAGATAGATAGGGATTCTTTTTTAGGTTCATTTAGAAGGTGACTTGAATGGGGTGTACAAGGGGTTTCGAGTTTGGGTTGAGATTTAATCTGAGAGGAGAGTGTTATTGTACCGGTTTCTCAAGATTTCTAAAATTAAGGAAGAAATAATCGGATTTTGACCTGTGGATGTATGCAGATTATTGTCGAACCACGTATATCTCTTGTGTTTTCTCTATTGTGTATGCTTGCTTACATTTTCATATTTTGCTGAACTCCCAACAACTAGGGGTGGTATCGACCCGAGTAGTGCGATGTTCAAGCTTGTTTATTAAGTAAACAAGCTCGAAAATCAAGCTTGAGCTTGGCTTGTTTATTAATTAAATGAGCGCTGAGCTCGATTAATTCGCAAGAAGCTTGATTAATTAGATATAGCTATTTATTAGGTTTAACTTTTATTTTATTATCCTCGTATAGGTAAAAAAAAATTACAGTGTTGCCTAAAGTTTTAGGATTTTTTTTTTTTTGGTGATTGAAATTCTTAGTAGAGTCAAGACTGTCAGTAGTAGTTAGCTTGAGCAATGGAGCTCTTGTTTACTCATACCCGGGTGGGATTATGTAAAATACATTATATATTATTAATCTTTACTAGTATATAATAAATATACTTAATTTAAAATTTTAAATGAACTAAGTATATTGTAAGGGATAACATTCGTAAAAAGGAGTAAAAAGAAGGGGTAAAATAGGAATTTCTCATGCTAACAAATTCTAACAATTTAGCCGACATAAGCCTACTTGGACTATGTGCTGGCTCTCTTGAGTGTTGTCTGACAGGTGACCTCATCATGACTACACAAGTCATGATGACTCCAAATGCCTATAAATAACCAAGAATCACCGGAAAGAAAGAAAGGATGGTGTGGAAGGCAAGAGAGGAAATCAAGGGCAGAAGAAGAAGAGGAAGAAGGAGATCTGAGAAGCTTGAGTCATTCACACCCCTACCCCGAAGGGCTATGCAGGCGGCCACTCACCTGATTCTCTCATTTTCCTTTGGTGTTATCCGGCTACTTGATGCTCTTTATGGCTTCACAATCTATTATGGTCACCGGATTCTCTTAAATAGGTCATGAATAGTGCCGAATCCGTTGTCGCGTTGTCTGTTATGAGTAGTGCTGAGCTCGTTGTCCGTTGTGAGTTGCACAAGGTACCCGTTGTCTGATGCACAACGTATACATTGTCTGTGCCTTATCCGAGCTACGTTGTCAGAGTTACGTTGTCAGAGCTATGTTGTCTGTGCCTTGTCAGAGCTACGCTGTTTGTGCCTTATCCGAGCTGCGTTGTCAGAGCTACGTTGTCTGTGCCTTGTCCGAGCTACGTTGTCAGAGCTACGTTGTATGTGCCTTATCCGAGCTATGTTGTCTGAGCCATATTCTTTGTGTCTCCTGAGTTACAATCTCCAGAGCATAACACCAGAGCTCGTCCTCAAGCGCATATACCTAGTGACCTCACGATAAGTATCTCTATACTATTATGTTCATATGTTCATGTGCTTGTGCCTTATACTGACTTTATCATCGGAGCTTATTTCAGGGTGACACCCGCCCCCTCAAACTCATTCACAGGTGGAGTTTTGCTATTATTCCTCTACCAGCAAAGCAGCTACAGACGTGTGGCATGTACGAGATTTTTCCCTTTCATATATTTAGAATTTTTAGTAGGTTAATTGTATATATATATATATATATATATAATCGAGCTGAGTTTTTAACGAGCCAAGTAGCGATGTGTTCAAGCTCGGCTCGTTAAATAAACGAGCTCGAAAATTAAGCTTGAACTTGACTTGTTTACTAAATAAACGAACAAGTTCTAAGCTTTTAACGAGCCAAGCTCGAGTTATTCACGAGCATCTTTGTTTGATAACCAATCCTACCAACAATTGGGATAAGAGCTCTGGGTTAGTTTAGGTAATTTTCTATGGAGAAGTTTGACGGAAAATGAAGCTTCATTTTGTTGCAATAGCACAGGATAGAGGAGAATACATTGGAGATGCTCTCATAGTCTCCAATAGTATCGACAATTCTTCCAATAAAGTGGTTATTAGATTCGGGGGCTTCATTTGACGGAATGGTTCGGACTTTAAGAAGGTGTAACTTTGTCCCTAAGTTGGGAAGAAATCTAATTTCATTTGGCCAATTAGAGTCTCTAGATTGTTGCTACACAACAGGAGGGGGAGTTATTAAAATTAAGCAAAGATGCTTATTTTGATGAAGGGGAAGAAGTATTGTAATTTGTATCTCCTAGATGTGAATACAGTTATAAGTAGAGCTACTACGGGATCTGTAGAAAATTAGAAACTAGATGATGTGCGAAGGGTAGGAAGCTCACCTAAGATTTCTTTCCCAGTCAGTGTAGAAACGGATATTCTAGTGGGTTTTTGAAAGGAATGACATGGTGAATGCCTTCAACGGAGAGGACGAAAAAAAAAAAAACTCTGAAGAGTTAACAAAATTAGAATTATATCTTATTGGCCATGATTCATTCAACAGTTCAAAGAGTACGGCAGGTACTGTTCTTATGGAGATTCAATTTCAGATGAAATCACATTTGGCATGTGTAATTTGTTGTGTCCATACTAACGGGAGCCCCAAACTTTTCTCTTTTTTGCACTCACTGGTTGGCAGGGTTAGTACCTGTTCAATGTTGGAGAAATCAACTACACCCTCACAGATCACGGGACTAGAACCCAAACCTAACATGTGCTTATGCATACACACCAATGGGGCAAGCATCCCAAACTTTAACAGCACACAATTTGATCACATCCATGGCTATGTGTCGTAGCAAGACAGGATTCATGTTGCAGAACTGGAAATTTTGGGATAAGGTATTAATGATGATGTTGAAAAAATTGTTTGATTGTCTATGACATTGACTTGACTTTGGATATTTTTGTGCCATGTCTTGGAGTATTATTGTCAAGAAAATAATCACTCCCAGCCGAGGAGAGGACTGGGACTATTGCTCTATTGTCAAGTAGGTAACTGCTGTCAGTAGGTATCCAAATACAAATTTACACTGGAAACTGGACTGGGTGAGTTACAAAATTGATCTTCTGACCTGTATTTACATTATGCAAATAAGAAAGTGAACTGTGGGGAATTGGATGCAGAGTCCCCTAAAGAATTTATATGATAAAACAAATTTTTACACCATTCCATGATCCATCTAACAATTCAACGTACAAGTCTTGTAGACCAAGAAAGAAGGTGCCACTGTAACTGGATGCTAGTGACTTTCCAGCAGAGATCGGCTGAGAGAATGCTAACTGAGAGGGTTCTATGACAAAACCCCTGGAGAAACTCTTCCTGTATGAAACATTGGAATAAAAAATGGGAGCAAGGAAAAATGGTTAGTAGAGTCTGTCCAAATCCATTAATAACATCCAAGATCAATGAATAAATCCATGCAGGAGTGCTTACAAGGAAAAAGGAAGTCGTACAAAAGCAATATGAATCTCAAAATCCCCGGTCCAAACAAAACAAAAAAAAAATGTAATCTCAAAACCCTGAAAGTGCATATGGATTGATCAGTTCAGATGCAACTGTTTGATCCATGGGGTTCTTCCAACTGGTTCTGTAACTGCGCCAATATGCTTCGTGCAGTTTTAGCATGTGTTGCTAACCTGGACCAGTTTCTTATGGGATGCACTAGGACCTGTCTATCCAGTCTCTAAATGATTGAGACAACCCACATGGAAAATTGATCAGAAAACCATCTTGAGACAATTCTATGGACTTACCATGTGGCATCCAATAATTGGCTGGCAACATGTTTTCTTCTGTTAGAGGGTGTGACCCAGATGACTCTAATGCCACAAAGAGCATGTACAGCTTCCTTTTCACCTAGGATTGCTTCATTGATGTCCCTCTCAAACACCTAGTAACTGTAGGGGGCTCTTCTCATGACTTCCTTCTGAAATTTAACATCCCCAAATCAGAGTGAATGAATTTGATCCCGCTTGCTTTGCCTTGGTACCATCAGAAATTCTTGGAGTCACCAATCTCAGAAGAACTCTGTAGGCATTTTTTTACCGCTTCTGCAACTAGACATCCAGCAATCCACAAAGAGGAAATAAAAAGATACACCTGCAAGCATGAAAGTGAAGATTACACAGCAATCTCAACCAGACTATGAAACCTTTGTAATCAATGGAAGTCAACGGTGGCCACCTTGCAAAGCTTATGAACAAGCCATCCATCTCCAACCAAATCTTGGAGATAGCTATTAAATCAGGAATTTTCATTAGTGGTAAATGAGTATATACTCAAAAGTTGTGCACGTGAACTTTGGTGTTGGAAATAATGAAATTGAGTAGCGGTTGTTTATATATACTGATAAGTTTTTTTGAGTCACGAAGTTGTTTCAATTTAGGGAAGTAAATAAATTCCCTACATATGAGATGGTGTTGTTGTAAGTCCTAAATTCTAACGAGGGTAGAGTTTTCGGAATATATTGAGTACCTTCAGTTATATGTTGGGTTTGGATGCGAGTGGTCTGTGTGCAGGTATAATTGTGGTTCTTCTCTAGAAATTGTTAGAGTTCGGAGAAATCTGTTCTTTAGAGCTTTTTGTGTGTATGGTTGGAGCTCTGTAATGACAGATTATATTGTAGGATGTCCCAAAGCTCTTACTTTCAGTTGTGTTTTCTGCAAGGAAGTTTTTCCTATGAACCATGTGGATCATAGAGAAAAATTTTCCAACATTAAAGCTCCAAGTTTAACAAGATTTGCTTTAGTTCCTTGAATTCCCTTCTAAGAGAGTAACATAGAGAGAACCATTTCACACGTCAAATCCTAGAATGCAAAAAAAGAAGTTGAACCTTTTTCTTCTGAGCAGGCGGGTCACCATCTAACACCAAAATGATGCGGACCCCCTCAGTTGAAGGAGCAGTGGACGACTCTTTTGTTGCACCAACCCTGTGAAAATGGTCAAGGATGAGATACAACAAGGCCAAGGGAAAACCAAACAGACAACTAAACAGTACCTTGAATTGGATTCCCTGAGTTAATTCTTGTGAACCTTCTCATCCCCTTTGTCTTCACGAGCATACTTTAGCCCGCATGTAAAGCAAGTGTGGAGAAGGAAATCAGATTGTCCCGACTCCAAATGGAACTGAACATAACTTCTCTTCTTGTTCAGGATTCCACCGGAGATGGGGGCTGATTTTAAAGGAGAATGGTTGAAATTGAATCATTTGGTGTTTCATTGATATGCTGACCATCTGTTTCATTGATCCTACTTCTTGTGTAAGAAAATAAAGTAAATGCAAAATGCCAAGAGGTGTTCCAAGAGAAAAGAGAAAGATTAACAAAACCCATCTTCTCTTTTTCAAATTAAAATCATGTTTAGAAAACAAAACTTGTAATTTCAAGGAAACGGATGTGCAGTGAGCATTGAACCAACTTTAGAAAATAGACATAAACTAAAATGACAAATCCAAAATCATGGTTTCTTCAAATTTTATTCAGTGTGCTCAGAAAAGGGAAAGAGTAACAAATGTGTATACTTCTTCGCTTTTCGTTCTTGAATCTAAAGTTTTGAGAGCAAAACCTTTAATTCTACATAGAGGGTATGCCGCCCTTAGAAAACATTTTCAGAAACTGTTAGAAATTCAATGCAAAATAATTTATTTGCATACATAGATTGACTAGATAAATTACTAAACTAATTTTGATAAGATGGAATTCAAATCTTAGAGGCGCATTGCACGCTTCTTGAAGATAATCAGAGCATCCTACATGCGTGGGAACACAGCAACTCTATCCCAGTGGTTTATCTTAGCTCGGTCTCGAACCTTAGTCTCCCAAACAGACTTGCACCATTCAACAGAGACCCGAGGTACTTAACCTCTTTATCAGATGCTCCTTATTCATAAACATTGTTTGGTGACAGGTATCTCTTTCCTTACTTAGAAGAGGGATAACAGCCTGATCACTATTTGGTCACAAGTAATCCACAGTCAGAATCCGGGTTAACACATAGTTAAAATCAACAGAATACCTAAGCTCTGGTTTATTGAACACTCTTCACTACTCCTATGAGACATGAGACTATTTACATAGGGAGAAAAGAGAGCATTGACACCTAAAAGCAACTTGGTTTGTCACATAAGAGACAAAGCTTCTCTCAACAACAAAATGACCACTTGTTACTTATTTTAATACCAAGGTTTTAAGGAAGTAAACCAATAATTTCAAAAAAATACATTTAAATATAAATCACATACAACAACCCCCCCACAATTGATTTCAATTTTTAAATATAAATCATGAGAATCCAGGAAAACTTCGTGGATTCAAAAACTTGAACTAAGAATCTGTTTTGAGTCGTTTGACAAATCGCACTTTTGCACTCTTTTCAGAGGTTGTTGTCCAAAAAGCATGATTTAAAATATTGAATATAAAGAGATGTAGTCCATAAATAACACATAACACAGACAATCTTTATGCCAAGTCAACATCATCTCCTATGAGGTTGACTATGTGGCTGTGAGGATCAGAAACCTCCAGTCTCAAACTGCCTTTATGTAAAAACTGATATACATCGAGCTTCATCCTTCTAAAAAGTCTCCATATTTTGTCTTATAGTAAGCTGAAAAACAGAATTCTCCCATGTAAAGAGATGAACTCCACCTCCGTTATCACAGGAGCAGGAGAAACTTTGGAACTCCTTTTCAATCTCAAAAGTCTCCATATTGTGTTTTACAGCTTTTAAAAATTAATATCCTCTTCAACCTCTAGAAAACATGATCTTCATCATCTAAGGAGATGGAGATGTAATCCATCTGCATTGTCCCCTCAGAACCAGAAACTTCTTCTATACATTTTCTTGCATGTTTGTCGGTATATGCTCTTTCATCAACTTCCGGACCTCCTTAGAGACATTTAACTTCCCAAATGATTCAGGTATTCCTTCAACCTAGTGATGCCCCCCATAATCATCTAGGGACATTATTTGTACAAAATCTTGTGCATATTCTCATTCACCCTCTCTTTGCTCCCAAGTCCCTAACTAATATGCATTGCCCCATTGTGGGTGTGATATGGGGGAATTTTCTATCCTGAGTAGGATTGGATTGGGTCTTCTCTTCTTCCTTTCTAATCTTCTTATCCTACTGGTTGTTGGTTAGTGCAGATAATGCGTAGAGGGTTGCCTGGTCGCTTCTTCTAGGTGCTATCTCTTGGTCAATTTGGAAAGAGAGAAACAAGAGGGTATTCGACGATTCTCCCTCTCCCATCTCTCGTATTTGCTCTCGAATTCACCTTTGGTGTTGGAATGGGTGTCCATCCGGCAAGATGGGGTGGATCTTGGGAGACTTGTTGGGTTGATTTGCTAGTGTTACCTCTCGTTTCTCCCATCATTACATGCTTTTGTTGTTTGTTTCTTTATTTTGAGTTCACGCACTTGTGAACTCTTTATTTTTTGCAGCCCTCTTTTTGTTAATATATCCTTTTGATTACCAATCAAAAAAAAATATCGAAGAATCTTCTAGGCAAGATTAAGTACTGCAACACAACAATTAACATAACAATGAAATAAATACAACAGAGTTAAAGATATAAGATTCAAATTGTAAAAAAAAAGTTTGACTAATAAAAATGTAAGAATGAATTATTTTTTCTTATTAAATAATAACAATAATTAACATATATGAAGATTAGTCTATGGGTCTAATAGATCACCTATAGACTACTCTCATATTAATATTGAAACATAGATACATAATAAGTAGATTAAAATCCTTAATTTTATATTCGATTTTTTTTTAGTATTCAAAAGATTAATAAATAATTTATTCCCAAAAAAAGGTTAATGTTGGGTTCTAATAGATCAAACTTAGAACACTAACATATAATAATTTCAATCATAAATGAATAATATATTCATATATATATATATATATATATATATATATATGCCAACTTGCTAAGTTGATAAAGTCGTCAGGTATAAAAATCGCGACCTGAGTTCAAAACGCTTCATGATCTGCTAACCCATTAACCACCACGCTTGCCTATCCAAAAATATAGTGAGTTTGAAAGCTCTCAAACTCAATATATAAGACTCGGTTTGATACCTATCCCAGCATATGGACTTTTTGATACAGTCGAAACTCATGTAATTTTAGCAATTGAATTTATTGAATTAATCCCCTCAAAAACCTATACATATCATACAATACATATCATACGCCCGATATTTTAAAGCATACACAAAAGCTCAAAACTTCAAGGTTTGTGATGTATAGCGGTCTTACTGAGTACTCTAGAGATAGTTAGAATATAATAGGAAGCCCAACTTTCATATTCAAAAAGGTAAAACTATCAAGAGTGATCTTGCATCATTGTGACAAAAATAAGTCCATATAGTCACAAAAAGGAATTAAATATTCAGCCCACTATTTAACGATCAATATATATATATATATAGGGATGGGATCAAGGACATATGAGATAAAACATATATGTTCACATATGCTTGTAGTCGCAATATCTAGAGATCCAATGGCTATCACCACACAACTTCCTATGTGAGAGAGGGTATTCTAGGAAATGTGATTATTTTTAAAACCATCTCCCCCTTTTGGGGAGACAGTTTCTCTCTCTACCTCCCTCCTCCTGTGGGAGACAGTTTTCTTTCTATCTCTCCTCTCTCTCTTACGTGATTTGTGCTACCATACTTGACATTTTTTTTTGGTCGGTAATCCAGCAATATCTATTAATAAAAAACAGGACAATGATACAGGAGCAAAGCATATGCACACAAATAGTTCACAAGCATAAACTCAAAAGCAATATGATGAAAAAAGCACAGTTCTGCCTCCTAGCCTAGAAACACCGCCTGATGGGGAAACTTAATCCAACACTTCCCAAAGCTCCTCCCACCTGTAACTTAAGCCCACCCATTGTAACTTAAGCCCACCCATTCCAAAGCAATCAACCGGATACGAGCATAGATACGAGATTGTGACGCCGAAACACCCTCAAACACTCTCAGATTTCTTTCTTTCCATATCATCCATGATATGGCCCCCGGAAGCACCGCCCAAAGTGCTTCCCTCGCCCCATCCACACTGCCCCTAGGCCAACAAGATAAGAACTTAATAAAGGAAGAGGAAAAGACCATACTTGACATTTTTAATGCCCATGAGATCGCCACATGTCCCTTTTGACACCCCTTAACTGTGGTTAAGATTCACCCATCTCTAGGGTTCACCCCACTTATCCTTAGTTTTTAGAAAAAAAATTAACCCTAGGAGTTAGTGAATTTTAACCAAGGTTAAAAAATTAATACTTTTTTTTTCTAAAACCCAAGGATAGATGAGTGAACCTTAGGGGTGGATGAATCTTAACCACAGTTAAAAGGGATACATAGTGATCTCTTGGGCATTAAAAATGTCAATATGGTAGCATAAATTACGTCAGAGAGAATATATATATATATATATATATAGAGAGAGAGAGAGAGAGAGAGAAGAGTTCAAAACAGCGCCACTCATTGTAGCTTGTAATGAGTGGCCCTCATCTCCACCCTTCAAATATTATCCAATGATGGTCCATCTCCTTATAATATTAAAACGTTTCAAAGGGTTCTCACGACTCTCTCTTTTTGTCATTTACTCTATGCAATGTCAAAGGAAGATTTAAACCTATGAATTTCATGTAATTGTTCCTGAAATTAACACAAGCTCACAACCCATGTCATCCTTACCGAGCCCATTGTTCCCCATCTCTTGAGCAAAGCTGTTTAGAGGGGTGAAGGCATTGCAGAAAGTGGGTTGCAGAGATCAGGTTACCAAGGAACAGAAAAATCACGAATCATTTTGCTTAATTGGATATTAATAAGATGAAGAGAGAGCCTTCTCTCTTTGTTCCGCAAATACACATCTCGATACAGATGGAGGGGATGGTAGCACACAGCACAACCTCTCATGCTAGGGTTTAGAATGGGGAAGTAGTGAAAGAGGAGAGAAAAGAAAAGAAGTCTCGGCGGTAGCGATGGCAACGTCGGCAACGACAACTGTAACGATGACGACGATAACAACGACGGCGAGAGTAATAGTCTCGAGCTAGGCTTTGAAACAAGGAAAGAGGAAAGAAAAGGGAGAAAGAAGAGTCGTGTGCGTTTAAACCGAAATTTTTAATTTACATAATGCAATTGGCGACCGTCGGATGATTTTTAAACTTTGAAGGGTCGAGATGAGGGCCGCTCATTACAAGCTATAATGAGCGGCACTGTTTTAAACGCTTCTCTCTATGTATGTATATATATATATATATATATATATATATATATATATATATATATATTCAGCCCACTATATATTAGGTTAATCATACACAAAGCTATAGCATTATTACTCCAAATAAGGGACTCAAATAAAACCTATTAAAATTTATAGTGTTTCTAAAACAGTCATTGTCTTGGCTTGTCCTTCCCATGGAATCTACAAAACCTCATCAGGTTGGTTCCCACTAATTACAACTTTAAAAACAAGCTTACAATCCCATGCTCCTTAATGTAGACAAGATCAAGTCTCTTTTAGGGCCTTTCGGAATTCATATATTGTATGGCCACTATAAAGGAGCAGTCCATCGCAGAGAGTGCGAGCCTCTCCTCCGTGTCGTATTCAGCATGAACTTGTATGGAGGTTTACGAGTCGCCAACAACCATTGTTTTGTGGTGTCGTTGGTCACCAATAAATCAAACAATTAAAACAAGTAATTCCTATTATCTATGAAACACAAAAAGATTCGGGTTAGGAAGTTCGGTTGTGGATCGAGGAAGGTGTTAGGCACCCTTCCATCCGTCTATGAAAAGACGGTTCCTACTTCCTATACCTCTCTTATTCCTTTTTATAAGATTAACTTTTACTAAATCAGCTTAAAAAAATCTCCGAAAGAAAATAAAAGAGAAATCTAAGAAATAAGGAATCTGAGCAACTCAAATGTGAACATGCAGATGCCCTCTATAAGCTGTTTAAGATCAAAAGAAAACACATAAGAGTACGCCTCATGGGAGTAGGGGTGTCAATGGATCGGTCTGGCCCCTGGCACCCAAGGCCCATTTGACTATACTTTTAATCGGGCTGGCCCGATTCCTATAAAACCCTTCAATTTGCAATCTAAGCCCAACTAGGCCCGGCATGGTTAATAATAGGGCCAAGCTGGGGCCTATCTCTAAAGCCTGTTTCTTAATAAGACCGGCTGTTAAAACCCCTACATGGGAGAGGCCTTCATTTTCATAAATAATAGGATGAGACCCTTATAAAATTAAAGTTCTAGAAAAAGAAAGACTAAAAAGCATTCAAAGGAAGATCATATCAGCAAAGACTACTTTGGAAGATTTGGAAGAAATGAGAGGGTTTTCTATCCAACAAAGGCTTGAATAGTGAACCTGGAGATGCTTCTTGTTTGTAGCTATCACACCATATATATATATATATATGTTCTATCTTTGTATACAGATAAAAAAAATTAAACTTTGAAAGTAAGAAGGGTGGTATGGATTAATAACATACATTGTTGTAGAAGACAAGCTCCTTACTCCTTAGCACCTTTGCAAGTGTCCCTCAAGTGCTTCTCCAAACTTCAAAGGGGAGTCTTCAAGGCCAAGGGCAAAGAAGCCGTAGACCGAGCAGTAGATCCTGTCAAATCAGCAGAAGTAGATGTAGAACCAGCTTCCCGGCTCTAATTTTGAGTGATATTGGATCTCTAAGTGCTCTCAGATGTTCAAAAGTTTAATATTCGGGGTCTTTAAGGTCTTCAGTCTTATCAAGGTCCTTGGAGTTTCTAATCTCTAGGATTTTCAAAGGTTTCAAATGGGTTCAAAGGTGTGTTGAAGGGTGACGTTTATATAGGTGGAGAATTGGTCTTTCATTTATTTTCTAACCAACGTGGGACTAAAGGGTTTGAGATAAATAAACGATCAAGATTAATTTCAAGGGAAATCCATGGTTGAGAAGGGTTGGATTTAGATTGGGAATGTAGATTTTAGAAGCTTCTACGGAAAATTTGGGGTGTATAAGTGTGGGCTTGTCGCACCTCCTAAACCGTGACAAGTGGGACACATGATCAAGAGAGAGTGGGACGGAATGCTTTATTAAGCAGCCTCGAACTCATTCCCCCATCCTATGTTGGACAGTTCAGATCAAAGATAGTTTTAACACTAGAAAACCAACTTCGTTCCTCACTTAATAAACCAAAATTCAACTCTCAAAAACATATAAACAGTACAAGATTAATATACCGAGCACCATAAAATCCCTTCTTTGACACCTGGGGGTACCATATATTGAGAAAAAGAAGGAATTTCTGGTTTCTGGCTTTAATTACTGGACCGGAAAACAACAACTTGTAGTTCTAGAAATATTTATACAATTGACTTGCAGAAGAACAATCAGATGCTAAATATCAACTGAATTTCGAAACCTCACATATGAATTTTAATAAAATAGAGTCCTAGTTCGATGGTTCTCTGGAAACTAAAAAATTGAGTCTGAAAGAAACCTCTCCTTGAATTGAAAATCATCTCCTAGTTCAAGTCCTTCAAACATTTACAACACAGGACACTAATTTCATGAAAAAATCAAATAGAATCCATACCTATAGGATGGATATGCCATCGGAACTCTACGGTTGTATGTTACTAGAATTGCCCCTTCTTTCTTCACAGAGAGTGACAAAGATGAGGTGGATCAGGGTTTTTTGGTGACGAAGATTTGAAGAAGACACTAATCTTGGCCTGCAATGTTGTTCTTGAGTGATCTTTGAAGGGACTGATCAAGTTTCTCCAGGAACAGTTAAATATCCTGCCAACTTTCAAAAGTTTAAATAATAAAAAATTTAAAAAAAAAAAAGGACGAGAAAGGGAAAGAACTGAAGGATAGACTTTACCGATTGGTTTATCGACTGTGGTGGGTCCAAAAGAAAAAATCCTTAGCCTTTTAACCCAAAAAGGGGAAAGTGCAAGGGAGGGAGAGTGGGGCCCACGAAATCTTAATCCTTTCATAACAATAGCAGTTGTTGGGTATCTTGGTTTGACACTACTTCACAACCCCAAAAAAAAAGGCGAGCTTTCATTCAGTTGAGAAGTAAAAGGATGTAAAAGTGCAGATGATGATGAATCTCCATTTTCCTTCACAAAATCTGATAAGCCTAACTAGAAAGGGTAATCCTAGTGTAAATGATACCTCCTACCAAGAAAGTAAAACACAGATTCCAGTGGTAAGCACAGTATATAGACCAACATTGAGGGACCTCACTAGAAAATTTTATAACACTCGAAATTGATCCAATGATCCCAACCATTTCATTTGACTCTATTCTTTTAGTAGCCGGAAAATTTTCAGTAAGAGTTCCACATGTTGGTATCTATAGATATTGATAATTGTAGAAGAACCAAACTACCTCCAGATTGTTCAGGATGATTTAATCAAAGAGACAGGGAATGAGAGCACTTACTCAAAACTTATTACTATCCAATTAAACCGAAAGGAGTTTCTCTTTTTCTTCTGATTTTAATGTTTTAATGTCAGTTTACAAAGCCCATAACTGCAACACACAGATCTGTCTCTATGCCCTCCCACAACTTCATCGTGTAGCCCATTACATTTTTACCATTCTTTATCTCCATTTTGCTGGTCTTATCCTGTTCCTTGGGAGTTTTGCATTTATTGCCCTGCTAATTGCTTCACTTTCTTCTTGATTTCGGTGTCAGCCTCCACCATCAGTACTTCAGTAGGCTTATCCTTGCCTGTAACCTGAAAATCTACAGCAATATCCCCACTATTCCAAATTTCAGGAGATTCTCCCACTCTGCAGCCAACTTATCCTTCTTTTTTTCATTGATGTTCTTTAGCTTTTTCCCCTCAAAACAGTCATTTTTTGTGATAGCAGTCGACCTTTCTCCATCTACAGATGCCATGCCTTAATATTTATTTTCCTCATCATGTAACTCCACATAAGAAAAATTGAAACTATTAACTAAAAAAAGAAACTCTGAACTCATCTTGCTCGAAATATATCGCATACCAGGCCTGCAACAATCTCCCTAGAGAATCTCGTTGTCATGCCTTGAACTTTCTTTTTATTACTCTACATAAAACAATGGGAACTCCTAACCAAAAAAGCAGCTCTTAACTAATCTTGTTAGAAATGTTCAGTATCTGATCGGTAACAAGGCCTGCAACAATCGCAGGAGAAAATCTCTTGATCATGTCCTCCCTAGCCTTCCTGCCTTTTCCCCTAGCTTCCTCAGGATTGCTCATCACATGCCTCATCAGTATTCTAAGCTTATCCACAGAAGGTTCTGCCCAAAGATGACCCTTGAATGGTCCTTCCATTACTTCACTCATTCCATCCAAGGGCAATGGGTAGCTGTTTTCCTCAGTCAAATACTCTGTGGGCCCAGACCAATTTGTCGCAATCACTGGGATTGACATTGCCATGGCCTCAACAAAGGGCCGACCCCACCCTTCCCCCCTCGATGGGAGAACAAATGCATCAGCCCCCTTATAGATTCTGGGCAGATCCACTTGAGCTATGTGGGCATCAATCACATGAACTGAGGCCCAACCATTAAGTGGTTCCTCGATATCAGAATTCTCCACAAAATCCATAATCTTATTACCAAAGTCTCTATCAGAGTGGTAAGGATTTGTTAGAAGATGCAAAGCAACCCCGTCAATCTTGGAGAATTCCTTCAAGTATGATTTCAACAACACATCCCATCCCTTCCTGTACTCCCACTTAAAAATACTCAAGAAAACAAAATCTTTCTTCTGAGGAACATTGGAATCCAGATTCTTGGTAGCTGAGCCTAAAACCAGTTCTCCTCTAGAGCCAAGATCCAATGGCTTATACTTTGTTGGATCAAAGAACTTCACGTCGACAGGTTGGACGATCTTTATGACCTTGGAGGGATCAACCCCACTTTGGATAAATGTAGATACATGGAAGTCAGTAGGTACCCAAACAGAATCCATTTGGTTACACCGCCTGACATGTTCGGGGTTGACCCTGTCCGTCTCAAACATGGTCCTACCAACAACAAACATGAAATCCTCATAACCAGTGGGTGGGCAGGGTGGAGTCTGGAACAAAGGAGGATACCAAGCTCCAGGTTCACTATGACAAATCACAATAGTCTCATTCATACTACATTCGGTATGGTAAAGCTCATAAGCCAGATTTTTCATCTCTTTGGGCAAACCTTCCCAGAACTCAAGGGTTTCGCTATCCCCATGTTGCTCAAGCCCCAACTTGAATCTAGGGATTTTCATGTATTCATGCAGGGCTGTGACATAAGACCAAGCTTCTGAACTGTACCCACCTCCTGAAAGAAAAGGGGCCATCCATAGGACACAGAAAGGGGACATGGAATTGGGATGTAGTGTTGTAGGGGTTTCTTTATATTGTTGGGTAGAGTAAATAAACCCTCGAAATTTGTGTAAGAAGGTGAGTTTTTTAGGGTGTGTTGAGAGGCTTGATTTCAGATATTGGAGCTTGTAATAGCTTGTTTTGGAGAAACTGAAGGAGACGGCTAGAAAGAGAACCAAAACAGCTGACACCCAAAATGCAAAGGGTTTCCATTTCATGATCGAGGGGCGAGTTTGAACTTGAACGAGTTGGGGTGGGTTTTGGGGTTGCAGGGTTTCATGTAAATCCATAGCAATGTTCTAAGAGGAAGTAATACAGGTTTGAATACAGGCAAGAGAACCTCACATGAATTTTCTAAGTGGCAAACAGGAAGAAGATGCTGGAACATGTAAGAGGAGTAATATAGAGAGACTTACCGATTGAGAAGACAGAATTCCCAGAGATTGAGAACCCCATTCGAAGCAGAAACAAAATCCCTTCATCATTCAAATGACCTACGTTGTTTATATAATTTTTGGACTTTAATTTTAAGGGAAAAAATATATGCACCCAACATTTTTTTTTCATTTGATGAGTGCGCTCTATTACTAAAAATGTTACTTTAATTCATAAATTTCTTGTACACATCAAAACTATACACACTAATTATAATGGAACAAAATATATATATGAAATGAGAGGTGAACATCCTTCTTCTTTCTTTTTGTAAGTGCATTATCAAGTATTTCTAGTGTGTAGTCTTCCTTCTATTGCCCGTAGCTTCACCTTGTGGTGTTGTTCCTGCAACCAAAAAAACCAAACCATGGTCTTTAGTCCCACACCGGTTCTGTAACCGAGCCCTCTTAGCCTTATAAGTTCCATCATGCCTCAAATGGTTGGTACCTATTTTGAGGAGTGTTTAGGTGAAGCTTATATGGGTTGAGGGTGTTTGTGGAATGTGTGTGAGTGTGTGTGCTTGAGTGTGTAGTCTTCCTTCTATTGCCTGTAGCTTCACCTTGTGGTGTTGTTACCTTCAACCAAAAAAAAAAAAAATCAAATATTTCTAGTGTAAACATACATTACACTGACAATTTTAAATGAATCATCATCATTTTTTTAACCACTACCACCTCTATCAAATAATTTCTAGTTGAGGAAAGCTAACCCTACTCTCAGTCAAACTCCATTCTCAATCTCCACTAACCATTTGTCTATTCCTAATGAGAGATAGTGCTTTAACCACCATAACTGATTTGATAATGGATAGGTGGTTGGTGAAGGCTGAGAGTAGAGTTTGACTGAGAGTAGGACTAGCACGACTCTTTCTAGTATTAGTAGTTGTGTGTGCACATGTAAGGCACGGGCAAATTTAATACTAAAATCAAGTGAATAAATTATTTTGAGGAATAAATTTTGTAAGAAATGGTAATATAGAAAACAAATCAATAGGGATATTTTGGGGAAAATAAATCAAATAAGGGTATTATGGGAAATATAGAAGATATATAGATTATAAGGGTATTTTAGGAACAAATCAATAAGGGTTTTATAGGAAATAAAAACTTGTAGAAAGGGCATTATGGGCAAATAAATTAATAGAGACATTTGGATTAATACAAACCTAATAAGGGTATTGTAGGAAAATTTGTAAGAAATGGTATTATGGGCAAATAAATTAATAGGGACATTTTGGATAAAACAAATCTAATAAGGGTATTATGAGAAAACTTGTAAAAATGGTATTATGGGAAAACAAATTAATAGAGAAGGGTATTGTGGAAAAAAAAACTTGGTTGAACAACTATTTTGTCTTTGTGTGATGGTCCTCTTTTATAGTAAGTTATATAGATAGGGGTATTTTGGGAACAAATCAATAGGGGTATTATAGGATATAAAAACTTGTAAAAAGGGTATTATGGGCAAATAAATTAATAGAGACATTTGGATTAATACAAACCTAATAAGGGTATTATAGGAAAATTTGTAAGAAATTGTATTATGGGCAAATAAATTAATAGGGACATTTTGGATAAAACAAATCTAATAAGGATATTATAGGAAAACTTGTAAGAAATGGTATTATGGGAAAACAAATTAATAGAAAAGGGTATTATGGGAAAAAAACTTGGTTGAACAACTATTTTGCCTTTGTATGATAGTCTTCTTTTATAATAAGTTATTAGGCCGTCAAAAAAGCTCTAGTCAAAGAGTACCCGGCCCGACCCGGCCCTTCCAAACCCGTCAAAGCCCAGCCCTTCTTCGGCCCTTCGGCCGGGTAGGGCCCAAAACCAAGAAGCCCTTCTTCCATAGGGCTGACCCTAGCCCGACCCTTCCAGGCCCAGCCCACCCTCCCCTCTTTAGGAATACTTAATTTAAGTTAGCCTCCGTTAATGATATTCACATGGGGTATATTCATAAATTCATAACCAAATCTCTTTATATACCAATTTTTCTTGAAAGTCGTCACAAAATTTTTCATGAGTTCAATATGTTGTATGATTGTCTATTTGAATGACTTTCTTGAACAAAATCTCGCTCTCTTCCAACCTTTTGGCTTTGCCCAGCCCGGCCCTAACCCTTGAAGGTAGGGCTAGGGCCCAATCAACCTTGGCCCTTGAAGGGCTAGGGCTGAGCTAGGGCCTTACTCTTATAGGGAAGGGTAGGGCTAGGGTTGACCCTGGCCTTGCCCCTACCCGGCCCTTTGAGTTATAGGATAGCACACATCAGGGCTTTGTCCCATTGGTAGTGTATCCCTTGCTTTGGGGGGAGGTACCGGGTTCCATTCCCGAGAGGGTGGGAGTTTGTATATACTCTCCACCCACCTACTAACTGAACAGATACTAACACCTAACCGGCGTTGTGGCCTAAACGTATATCTCAAATGAAAAAAAAAAAAGATAAAGTTTCTGAGACCCTCATAGGGCCGAGACCATGCTCTAAGAGAGCAGAATTTCAGGTGGAGCCCACCATGTGAAATGGGCCCCACCTGAAATCATGCTCTCTTAGAGCATGATCTCGGTGGTCTCAGCCCTAAGAAGGTCTCAGTAGCAAAGTCCTAAGTTATATAGATATTAAGCAATTAGAGAAAGAGTACTCGCAGTCACAGGTGACATTTGTGCATGATGGAGAAGGATCTAGGGATCAGTTTATGTGTTGAGGTTGGAGCATCTTGTTCACTAAGTACTTCTCTTTGAGTTTCCAGGTGGTGGTCATTGAGGAGCTGGAGAATGGAGGAAAGGGCAAAACAGAGAGGAAAGGACTTCACGCGGGAACGCCAAAACTGGGAAGGGATTAGGTTAGCGTGTGATTATTAAAGAGTGAGAAAACTGGAGAAAATTATAAATAATGTGCAGTCAACAAATATTAGAGTGCGCCTAGCACCACCTAAAAAAAAAAGTGCCCCGACACTAAAAGGATATGTTAGTAAAAGTATAAGTTATAAAGGGATAATTCGTCTCATAAGTAATATTTTTATAGATATACCCACTATTGGTATAGGTGGCACACAATCATCAGATGCACTAAAAGATCTGTGTCAATTTGTACACACAAAACAGAGTTCCCCTAGCATTCCCCTATGGATCTAGGGTTGTAAACATATTCAATTTGAATCAGATTTGGCAAAATCCAAATTTGATCTGATTAGATATCTGATAAATCCATATTTAACCCGCACGAATAGCTCAGATGGTTTGGGTCTTGCAAGAGATGTCCAAGGTCTCAAGTTCAACTCCTCCCAGACTTGTCCGATGCATGTGGTTTTGCATGTGATTGTGTGCATAAGAAGGGATTAGTCCTTCCTGACAGTTGGGACACCCTCTGTTACTAAAAAAATTATTTGATATCAGGGACTTTTGAAATCCTAAGCATTATCCTTTTTTCTGATCCTTGGCTTGATTGATAGAAAGTTTGGATTTTTAGCCTTGGGGTTAAGATTCAAGATTTGTTGTTTTTTTTTTTTTTTTCCATTCTCATTTAACTACTGGTAGTATCAATCATTGGTTAGTCGTTAGTGGAGACATCACCAATTGGGATTAGATCTCACGACCTCTCTTATAAAAGATGTCACGCCATACCAAAGATCGGTCGTTAAGGGACCTTAGCCTATCATTCCAGATTACAGAATCAGAGGCATATCTTGGAGGGACCCTGCAGAAAACTGCATTAGATAGGATGACCCCCGCACAACTCTAGGTCTTAAAAGGTAGCTTTTACCCTCCGTGGTTGTAGCCCAGTGGTCGGAAGACGAACTGTAGCCCGGAGGTCTCGAGATCAAGCCTGGGTGTAACTTCGTTATTTGTTGTCAGAGGGAGGGTACCCTTGGCAGCACGTGGGGATTAGTTGGAGTCTTGAGCCGCAGACACCCCACATTTACAAAAAAAAAAAAAAAGTAGCTTCTTAGCCACCTACTTTCCCCAAAAAAGAAAGAATAATCAATAAATAAATGTTTCTTCCTCACTACCCAAAAAAACTGTAATTTAGCAGGTGGGAGCAGCTATCCATTGCACAGTTCTTCCCATTACCAAGAAGGCTTGGGATAGAAAAACTCACTTGCAAGCTTTGTCCCAGTGCTAGTGTATCCCCTGCTTTGGGGGAGGTACCGGGTTCCATTCCCGAGAGGGTAGGAGTTTGTATATACTCTCTACCCAGCCCACTAACTGAATAGATACTAACATCTAACCGGCGTTGCGGCCTAAACCTATATCTCAAACCGGAAAAAAAAAAAAAAAAAAGCAGCTTTTACCTCCCAAGAAAAAGAACATTCAATGGCCTGATATGGATGAAGGCCATGTAAGGCTGCATTCTTACATAAATACTCTCACCTTTTATTCAAACAAATTCTCAACGTCCCCACTTAGCTTAAAGAAAGTAAAACCCAGATACCAGACAAGCTTAATTTACAATGTTCAAAAATCAAAATATAAGTTTCAATCTATAATAGAGACTCCACTTCAAACTGTCATCAAACCCCAATTGCCTTCTTTACCAACTTATCTGAATCCCTTTCTGAGAATATCCCCCCTGCCATGCAGATGAACCTGTACCTTACCTTCATTCATGCGCCTTTCGACCCGCCTGGTTGATTTTCCGGCTACGTTCTCATTACTAAAGCCGCCATTTCCAGCAGGACCAAGTGTTTCAGAAGGTTCATCAACTACCATCTGTTCAACAGAAAACCGATTGCTCATTCATGTGATGTGAATAAATGGACAGGAAGGTGCAAAAGATGGGGTATCACTTACAAGGGAGTTGAAGTAATTGGTTATGTCCTCCAGCGGCCACCTTCCAGCGAAAGCATCACTATTTGGTATCATCCTTTGGGTAAGTTCAACTTTCAGATTTGCATCTCCTTTGAAGCTCGATTTGATATCATGAAACTCCATTTTAGAACTGTGTTTACTGAGATCTGAGCAAGTTAGAGCACCATACCATAGTTAAAGGGAATTGGGTTTTTGGTGAGGACCACCAGAAATGATGGAAGGATGCTTTTCTTCACTCCTTTGGATCTGTGTTTTCCACTTTTGTTCAAATTCAAAAAGGGGTAAAATAAACGGTAACCTGCTCAATTTCCCCAGCAAAGTTGCCAAACTTTCAAGCTAAAAGGAAGGATAACTATAATTCTAAGAGAAATGCTACTGAGAGCTAAAAGGAAGGATAACTACATAATTCTAAGAGAAAAGCTATTGACGGACATAGGGAAACCCGAGACAGCTTCCAAGAATACACAATCCTAGGACATCCGTTGCTTGTTCATGGTACAGTTCAATCAAGTAACTTGACTGAAGTAAAATAACATGATTCAAGTAAAATAACTTGAAAAAGCTTTTAGGGGATGAACAATTAAAGGAGACTCTAGGGCATCCCATATTTTTAATGCCCTAAGATCGCATCTTTTTGGGTTGCCCTATGGCTGTATGGTTGCAGTAGCATTTCTCTAATTCTAAATAGGAGGAAATAAATGGTATCTTGCTCAATTTCCCCAGCAAAGTTGCCAAAGCTTCTGTTCAGTTGGATGGTAAATTATTCAATCTCCATTGCCACTACATGATGGTGCTGTAGTTAACTACGAAACATGAATAACCATGGAATAAACCCAGATAAGAGGGTCCAACCATATGATGGTTCCAAGAGAATTCCTGTTGAGAAGAGTCGTGAATTCACACGAAAGCGTACTATCTGTTTGCTGAATAGCTTAAGTTCTGCCTGATAGGTGTACATTAGATGTCCACTGATTAAAATCATAAATCACATTCTATAAGAACTGGGAGGCAGAAAGTCAGCAATCTTGAGATACAGAGAAAAACTTCTTTTTATTCATTACCGCCATCCTCTACAGTTCTATGTATTATTCCATAAACATTTATTTATATGTCACATCTTCAAAATAAAGATAAATAGACCCAATTTATTAGATGTGCGGTGGTAAAGGAGGTGATGTGCAGATGAGGCAGGCACCAGGATAATAACGCAAGGTCACTTGTATAGTAGCTTCTACATCTTTGACCTAAGGCGGCTCAAGCTTGCTTCAATTGTTCCATGGGGTTCGTCTGTTGGTGTATAGACATCATCATCAAACTGCAAATTTCATTTGAAACATGAGCCAAGTAAGATGTTCCAGCCCAAGCATCTCTTGGGGAACATATAAATATCATTCTCAAGCACCAAAAGCTAAATAGTCGAGTACTTGTGTGTGGTAAGAAGTTTCAGTCCAAATTCTTAGCATATAATTTAAGTGGGTTTTCTTTCGTTATTTAATCGGCTTTAATAGCAAAATTCATTCCCTTTATTTAAGCATGATTTCTTGATACCTGTAGAAACCGCTTTCATTTCTCCAGAATATGATCATTTACTTTGTTTTTGTACCAAGTTAGCTCCTTCGTTTAGCAATTCCAGCTCTTGGTCTGCTGAGAGAATGGAATGTTTCACTATGATATATACCTGACACGCCCAACTAAGCAGACACTTGTTGACAGTTGACACTCAGAGACAATGCAAACACCCAAACCAACAAAATTTAAAGAGATAATTTCTTAAAATTTTCTCATTATTATAGGTGTGTACATGCATTTCTAGAGCTTCCCAAATAGAAGAATAAAACCCATGGTTATCTATTCTGCGAATTTCAGTTAAAGTTCACATTATGCTTCATTCGATATATATATATATATATATATATATATATATATATATATATATATATATATATATATATATATATATATATATATATATAGAGAGAGAGAGAGAGAGAGAGAGAGAGAGAGAGAGATTTCTTTGTGATGTTTTGAAAATATCCAAACATAGATGTAGCATAGAATTTACTTACTACAAAAAAGTTATCGAAAAACTGGGTGGTTATCATCCAGAATTAATACTTAGAATATTAAGACAGAACAGACTGGGTCTCTCTTTTACAAAATGGATATTTTAGCTGAGGAAACCTGACTTTACACTTGGAGAAGAAGCACACTCATATGTGTGAGACACATCCAAAGAGTCAGGACTCGGGACTATCTTTTGATGGGTCCCACCTAGAGATCTTTAAGTCAAAGACTAAATATTCAGATGATCACAATCATCTGTATAGCAATCTCTTATTGGATCATTAGTTTTCTTGTTTTGTTTTTCTTGAAGTCCGCAAATCGGGCAGAAACTACCAACTATGACTTCCTAGATTTTCTTTCTATTCTTCCGATAGTAGGTATTTTTATCCTGTGGTCAATTTGTGAGGTGATTTTGGATATATCCTTTCTTAGAGCTCAACAGCTTCCTTTCTTATTGTTTGTTGGGCATCTTCAACTTCCTAATATTAATTTTGGAAAGTCAAATTTTAAGCCAGCTAAGATACAGCCCTACCTTAACAATGGTTGCACTATCTTTGCTTGATAGATTAACTGGTAAGAAATGGAGATTCGGCATTGTCAGTTGGATTGATGATATATCAGGGAACCTGAAAACATGACAACAATCTCAAGATATCATTAAGCATACAACTAACGAGAGGGAGAGAGAGAGAGGGAGAGAGAGAGAGAGAGAGAGAGACCTGCTGAGAACAGCCCTGGCCATGTGATAAAGAGTGCTTTGAACGGATGGGCTGTATACTCCCTCTTTTGGAGGACCAAAGAAGGTGTCAACCAGAACTTTCATCACATCCAGGTATCTCTCTGTAAAATAAAGTGGCTTCGCAGGTAGGCTAGATAGAGATTCAAACGAGTACCTGCATTCATAGTAATATATCTCGTGAGAATCTTGTACTTTAGGAGAGTAAACCTAAAATATTAACCAAGATAATAATAGTCTCAAACATGAACATATAGTGTAAGGGAGAAGGTCAAAGTTTGCCAGAGAATGAAAGCTTCAATTTATCTTCAACCACCACTATACTTTCTAGTTCTTTAGGTTTCCACAAATTTGAGAAAAATCATACCTCCATGAAGCACTGACCTCTGTTGCCAGCATCCTCTCTCTTGTTTCTGGAAGAAGAGTGTATTTATCTCTAATGAATCCTTCAAAACCCGACTGCCCATAAAAAGAAGCACAAAAATGAAAATCAGCAGGTACATCCGATTCCATCACATGAATTCTTGATGTCACAGCCAAGGTTTAAGAAATCAGTCAGAGTTTGCATAGTAAACATATTAGATAATAATCACATTTCTCTCTGCGTGTTTTTCTTTTTAAAGTGCAGGAAAGAAAGAAAAAATAAGTACAAACTATACAAGTGCACGATGACAACTCTATGACAAATACGAACTATATATGCTAACAAATCTTAACAGTTTGAGACTGTAATTGCTATTTTCCCAATGCTTTTATTTCCAATCCAGAGGACAAAACCTGCATCGATGGCAGGTCAGCAAAATCCGGTGAATCTTCAGGTCAAAACAGGAGACCTGATGAGGTCATTTATACATATAAATAATGAAGTTATTTCATTATTGTTTGTTAAAGGCAATATCTTTAGGATAAAAAGTGTCCAGTTTTGAAGGCATTTCCATCATGGGCCCACCTAAATGTCCAGTTCCAAGGTCATCCGGTATGGTTTCTAAGACATTGATTTTTATTGCTCAAGATATCCCCGAGTCTCCATGCTTCAAGCTTGCATCAGTTGTATGAAATGATATATAAACATTAGAGAACAAACAATATTGGATGATACATCCTCTATGTTTCTATCAAGCGATGTAAGCATAGTACTAACATCAGGAGAAGAAATGTTAGGTTGGTGGTCTAACTATTGTTGCCTTGAAATCATAGTTGTCAAGACGACTAGGCGACAAACCCCATGGACGCTTGAGGCATCGCCTGATGAATTTTTTGCTGCAGAAATCCCCCCCAATATGAGATCTATGTATGATGCATTTCCTTGAATAAGGGGCCCTGTAATTAATATAAATTACAAAATCTTCATTGTCAAGATGCACTTTGATAAAATCATCTTAGGAGACAGTTCTAGGAATAATAAAAGAGAATTTTAAGTATTGGAAATAAAACAACGGGACAAAAAAAAGTCTACAATGACTGTCGAGAGGGAGGAGAGAGATTGTGAATGATAAAAAATAGAAAGAAACAACATTTTACAGTGACAACTGAATAAGAGAGAGAGAGGAGGGAGAGTGTAGGACTGAATAAAATGTAGAAAAATAGTCCGACAGTCAATGTGATGATGAACAGGGGAGAGTGGGAGAGATCGTATCTCTTACTCTTCTTTCTTCCTTCTTCTAAATAATACTCATGAAAAATAAGAAATATATATAATAAGTAAAATATATAATTATGGAGTCTGCACTTATTTAAACTATAAAAGACCCCTTAAAATATGGATTTATGAGCAAGGTTGTTAAATCGTAATCGAATCGTGAAATCGGTTTTTGACCGATTCGATTTAAATCGGGATTCAAATCGTAAATCGTAAGATTCAATCCATTTTTAAAAAAATTGTTTAAAAAATACAAAAAATTACTTAATAAATCAGAAAAATAGAATAATTTATTATCCAAAAGATTTCATTCACAAAGTAATGATTATTTCGTTGCATACACTATAAAAAACGCAAATAATCTCCCAAAAATGAAAAAAAAAACCTAATATCATTAAAGATAAATCAACAAAAGTAAACACATATAATCATGTTGTCTGAGATCAAGTATCAAAAGACTTATACAATTAAAAAGACTAATAAAATAAACTATCAAGTTTTCCCAACATCCAACTCCATCATTTTTCTTCTTCTTTCATCTTTTTTTTTTTTTCGTTTCACAGCAACAAGCAACAGAGAGACAACCCAAATAGGGATTTTGGCATGTCCATAACAAGGGTTTTCCTGTTTCTTCTCTCTTCTTAAAAATCATAAAGTACCTTTAGAAAATCAAAAGAATAAAAAATATATTTTAAGTATTGGTCCATGGCGTGCTCGAATCGTATGAATCGCATGAATCGTATGATTTGAATCGCAAATCGTAATATGAATCGCAAATCAAATGGGATTTACCCAATTAAGATTTTCACATCCGATTTGGATCGTTTTGCTTGGGATTCGAATCGAATCGTAGGATTTGAATCGTAAATCGCAAGGATTTAACAACCATGTTTATGAGAGTGTTGGTAGTCCTAAAAAAAATTTGGGTCATGTAAAACTTTTTTTTTTTGTTATTAGGCCGCCTTAGCCCAGCTGTATGTCTAGTCGCCTAGGTGACGCCTTTAACAATCATGCAAAAAACAAATAGGGACCATATGGTTCACCCACAAATAGAGAGAGAGACCAATTAGTCCACCCATTGAGCGAGAGAGAGGACAAGTTAACATGGGGAAACATACTTGATACCATTTGTCTCTTCTTTCTTTTATCTGTAAATTTTTTTTGTTGAATATACAAACCTTTAACATATTATATGATAAAATACATGAGAAGTATATAAAATATCATTTTTTTTTTGTTTTTACCAAACTACCATATTCAAATAAAATAATTTTTTATATCCTTAAATAATAATAATATTACATATATTAGGTTTTTAATAATGACCGCCTAGGCGGCCAGTCGCCTGACCCAGCAGAGCGCCTGAGTTGCTTGAGGCAACGCCTTTAACAACTATGCTTGAAATATAGATCTTAAGAAGCTGAGGAAATATGACTTGAGTAATGCCCATTGTTGTGGTCAAAGTGTTAAAAATTTGAAACTTGAAAAAACAAAAACAAGTAAAATTAACATTCACTCGATTTTCATTAACTCTTATGTTTAGTTATAATTTACTCCTTTACTCCCTCCTTCGTGGAGGTATAACTACTATTAGGATTGAATAAATATCTAGGAAGTTAATCCTACCCATTGTTATGGTTTAAGAGTTAAAAACTCACTGTTCTGATTTAAGAGTTAAAAATAAAATTGAAAGTAGCTAAAAAAACACAAAATTAATGAATACTCGGTATTAACTATCTTATATTTTAAAACCGCTCCAATAAAAGATACAACTGTTAGGGAAGAGAATTTCATTCAGAAACTAACAAAAAAACTATTCAGATTAACCCCCCTCCCCTCTCCACCCCCATTACATTTAGGTCTGTCGACAAATCAAGCTGAGCAGAGCTCTGCCTAATTTGGGTTTTCTATTTGTTGGATAGAAGTTTTTCCTAGTCGGTCTAGGAGTAGGTTTAAGTGGGTTTGAGACTAAAGGGCTTGGCCCTTGGGCTATAGGCTTTATTTAAACTTGTGTCTGTAAATCATGATAGCTCTTTGTGAGAGAGTTTTGGGGCATTCAAGTAGATCTTAGTATTTGAGTGTTGCTCTTTAATGCTCAGCTTGGAGGAGAGGATACAATAGGGAATAGGGACCCGAGAGAAACCCCATGGCCTAAATAATGATGAGACTTTCCAAGGAGTGTACAACTGGTCGGTTACAAATAGAAGATGGTCTCTTACTTACAAAGAAAGCTACTCGTTTGTGCCTAGGAGGGGAGGTAAGCAAGCGAGTGGGATTTCCCATTGTGAGTGTTGTTACGAAGCACATCAAGAGCTTTCCTCAATAAATGAAGTTTGTATTCATTGTTGCCTTTAGGAAATTTGATCTTTTCATTGCCTCCAATAGTTACCTATATCTTATTGCTTTATTAATTTATTGGTGGCTGTGTTTTTTTGTGTGTGCCTTTAGTATATATACTATGTGGTTGACTCAAAGGTGGTTTGACATGCATGAATGTCGCATGTTCACCTAGAGGAAATAAGGATTGGAACTTTACCGGGTTGAAATTGTGACAGTAGGGCTCTAAGGGAGAACAGGCTTCTGGTCTGTTACTCTTGGTTTGACTTTGGTTGAGAGTGGGGAAACTACTGTATCTTGTAACCTTTAGTTATAGTGGAAGATCTCATATCATCTTTGCTCCTGATCTGTGACTCTTGGTTCGACTTTGGTTGAGAGTTGGGAAACTATTGTATCTTGTAACCTTTAGTTATAGTGGAACCTCTCATATCATCTTTACCCATGAATGCAGACACGTGATAAACCAAGTAAATTCCCATGTAGTGGTTGTGTAATTTCTTTTTATTTTTCTTTTGTTTTCCCTGTTGCCATCGACCTACCATCATGCTTTTGCACAAGAAGAAAGGAATCAGAGCTATTAATAAGCTTTAGGGAAAATATAAGATACAACAAACAGGTATCTAAGCAAGGTTAGGGATCCGTGATGGCTGAGAAGGTTTCAAACAAAGGTTCGATGCAAAGAATAGGTCTGGCTTATGGTGCTTCAAATTTCGATACATGATGGTCTAGCAAGGTTTGTAAGGTGCTAAAGGGGAAGACGAAAAAGCCTGCAAGTATGTCAGAGGATGAATGGGAAGAATTCAACTTGAGGACTGTAAGTACGATCCAATTGTACCTTGTGGATGAGGTGTTGTAAAGTGTACACATCATTAACGAGGAGTCTTCCAACAACCTATGGACAAAGCATGAAAGCCTCTATATGATGACATCTCTTACAAATCAGTTGTACCTTTAGCAGCAATTATACGCAGTGTGGATGAAGTTTTGTATTTCGAAACCCTTGAATAACTTAATAAAATTGTTCACCAATCATTGAATTTTAGCATGAAGCTTGAGATGAGGACAAAGCTCTAATTTTGTTATCTTCCCTTCATCATAGATTCATAAGAGCATCTCAAAACTATTTTTCCCTATGGCAAAAGATTGATACAGAGGAAGTTACAGCATCATTTCTTTCGAATGAGTTGAATAAATGTGTAAATACAAAGAAATACATACATATATATATATATATATATATATATATAGAGAGAGAGAGAGAGAGAGAGAGAGTTGAGGGAATGGATTTCCAATAATGATGCTTAGGCAGAAGATTTGGTGATTCTGAGAATACGGATGTGGGGATAGTTAAAAGATTAAATCCAAATATGGTAAAAATATTTGGAGCGTTATTATTGTCATTAGATGGACCACATAAAGACTGATAGTCTAAAATCAAACAAAAGGAATATAGAAGGCCTCATAAGCAGCTAGCGTGGCAAAGGATAATTCAAATGGTGGTGACTCAAGCCTCTCTGTGACTGATTACTATGGACAGTGATCAGTCCCAAGATGGTTAGATCATTGATTTAAGGTTGTTCTTATTATTTGTGTTCCAGTAGGGATTGGTTTGCCACCTAGAAAATGATTAGCTAAATGAATTGATGAGGAATTATATGCCATGCAAAAAATTTAGATAATGACAGTCAAAAATCTAGATGCATGTCTGATGTTAGGCATATTTAAAATAAATAAATAAACACTCTAATTTCTTGGGTACCTTAAGCTCCAAGGGTGTAGGTATAATGACAAAATGTCGAATCATGAAGGGTTGTGAAAAGTGCACTGGTGGTTATGAATGGAAAAAAAGATTCAAGATTTGTATGTGTGGAGTAGCTGTGCCTATGACATACAATCCCGAGTTGGACACAACATTCTTGTCGCTGATACGTATGGACCACAAGATTTGGGAAAGTCAAGCAAACCGGGTTTGCTCCATGTATGAATACCAGGAAGTTGGGACTTTATGAGTGCTACATGCTTGGGAATCCGAGGTGTATGGTGAAGTGTTAATTACATGATCATGTGCAAGAGATAGGATCTGAACCTTTTGAGTTGTGGAAGTGTCTCTATTGAGGAGATGGTTGAAGAGTTGTTTTGTGTAAAAGTTCGAGCATTGCTTGGATTTATCAACGTGCGACAAGGTTGACTCTGGCACTGACAAGGGTATGGTGGAGAAAATGGATAAGGAGCATCTTTGGACAGCATGATTGAATACAAACCAAGTTATTCCTAGCTGGTCAAGCAATGGGTTTAAGACTATAAAAGAACATGGGTACATAGTTTATGGAGCTTTTGAAAGGATCTAAGGATCTGCAACTCTTGGTTTAGAATTTTAGATCGCTTTGAGAGTGATAAAACTTCTGATTTTTTTTTTTGTGTGAGTGTGTTTGCGTGGTGGAAGCTTTCAGGAGTCAGATCGTCTTCGCCCGTGAATGTAGTCACTCACGTTATAACCATGTAGATTCTTGTGTTATGGTTGTTTCTTTCTTATCTTCATTTTTCTTATTTCTTTTTCTATGTTGTCATTGACCTTACGATCATATTCTGCACAACAATGAGCATGAAAATAAGCTAAACATTCGCATCATAATGGAGTGATCTACTGGAACCGGGAGACCACCGCCAAGCTCATAAAGATGATCAACAACGGTTGCCAGCCCCCATGGCTTCTATCCTTTGGAACCCAAAAGATTGCATTTGCAAAACTTTCTCCAACAACTAAACATACCAAAAAGTTCTCTTAATATAGAAGGCCTTGGAATAATCCCTTGATACTATTGGTGTCGGAGGCTTCAATTGGATAGTTCGTATTCTTTTTATAGTCTAATTGTTATGATTTATGATTTATGGATACTACAAGTCTACAACCCCCAACTAGCATTATTATGATTTATGGATACTAGAAGTCTACAACCCCCAACTAGCATTAAACTGATGAAAGTCATGAATCCTTTAAAGTTATATAAATAGAACTTTCTGCGGTCATAATTTTAACCATACTGTATTGCTGAAGTCAATAACAGCAACATACTATTTCATATATTTAAACTTACTTCCCAGAATTGCATCCTGTGTAGTTAATATTGCGTTTATTATTTACTTCTATTTTTCATACATTCCAAATTACTTCCTTATTCTAGGTTTTACTTTTTACCAAAAGAAAAAGACAATCGCATTGTATCATACTATCTTTTGCCCCAAAAAAAAAAAACAATTATATTGATATCTCAATTCTTTATTTCAATCCTATGTTGCAGGGATTGTTCTAAGTGAATGAAGTGCCAGCATGGACAAGGGAGGATTCCAAAGCTTCACCAGATACGGGTTTCACACTTTTGATTTTCCTTTCAGTTTCTCTCTTTTCTTACTCGAATGACGTAAACCAACATTTATCATAGAATATGATTTCTATC
This sequence comes from Tetracentron sinense, assembly GCA_015143295.1. NCBI lineage: Eukaryota > Viridiplantae > Streptophyta > Magnoliopsida > Trochodendrales > Trochodendraceae > Tetracentron > Tetracentron sinense. The sequence continues at coordinate 18,590,420 of CM026561.1, forward strand.
TATTATTTATGCTCATCTATGGGTATATGATACAAGTAATGGACAACCCATCATAAAATCCCATATTCTGTATGACTGTATATGATGCAGGAAAGTAAATTGTAAAACTCATTTATCAGATACAGGGGCTATTTATACAATCTCAGAAATTAGATTTTTAATGAAAATATCTTATCTGACAGGTTATATGAATTACAACTCAATTAAAAGTCGAATTTGAAACAGAAAAATAAGCTCTAATAAAGCCCTACCTTGGTTGTTTTCAGCAAAGCCAAGCCTTCAATTCCAGCAGTCACCCTTAAGGCACCAGACTTCTTCACTGTTACTTCAGTTATATGTTTCTCGGATCCAAGTTTAAAGCCTAAATCAAAAAGTTAATTGCAGAGCTTAGTAAAAATATTTTGGCAAAGCCACAGATTCTCAAACCTGAATACCTAGAGAGAATTGACGAGCACTAAAAGACCATAAGAATTCTGGACAACTATGAACGTGATAATAATTAACAACACAAAAACAGTTAGAAAGAATTGTCAATTTTTTAACAAAAATTAAGCCAGTTACCTGTTGAGCTCTTATGCATTAATATGATGAATTACTTCCAATGATAAGAGCAAATTATACAAGTTAAACATAGCTCATAATGCAAATTATACAAGGCATTGTGTAGAAAAGGCAAGAGAGTGTCATTTAGAATAAAATATAGAGATTCCTTTGCAGGAGTGTGCCTACTAATGAATTTAACTGATCCATTCATAAATATGCTATTGGAGAAAAAGTTTTGGTTAAATAAAGACAAAATGATGATTAATTCATTGCAAATTAATTTTATCAGGTCTTGAAGTGTATATAACATGATACATGACGCTGGAAATCAGGGTTTTCAATTACTAGTAATTGTATGCCCGTTAGAAGAACCAATGTAATCAAAGCGTCCAGACGGTGCCTAGGCGACCAAAACTAAAACATTTACAAATTATTGAAAATAAATACTAAAAATTAGAAATAAAACATATATAACACCAAAATGTCACTACAAAGATAGATATCATAATTTGAAGAAAAGGAAGAGAGAAAAATGTGGAAACCATAGACAAAATCTTTTTTTTAGTCTTGAAAAAACCTAGACAATATCTGTTAAGCAAAAAATATATATATCAATATATATATTTATTATTTTTAGGTTTTTGTAAACATCATAGATCTTTATGTGGGCCTTGGGCACCTCTATCACTAGCGCTTTAGTGCCATGGAGACGAGGCCTAGGCACCACTAGGCGACGTTGTCTTAAGTCTTAACAAGTGCCCGCTTGGACGCTGATCAGGCACTAGGGGTCCTGGCTAGGCGAGGACGTCACCAATGCATTGCCTAGGTGACACTGACTACACTGAAAATAAGAAATTTACAAAGAGAAGATAAGACACACAAAAGACAAGATTTAAGTTGTAAAATCCACGGTGTGCAGAATCCAGGATGGAAAGTTTGATCATGTTAGGACTTGGCTGGGAACAAATTATACCGAGATATAGGTTCCATGAGCTAAAATCTCATCAAAGCTGCCTCAAAGTAGAAATACAGAGATCAATGACAAAAATCTATAAAAACTGTCTCCAATCAGCTATATATTAGTCACATATAGGAGAGGTACATTTAACACGCGTGATAACTCCTAGGTCAAGAGAAAGAGATCATATAACCATATCACATCTCATTCGATCAAAATAGGTGGTCTATGGACTAAATTTGTGATTTCCATCTCGCAGGTAGACAGTAAATTTATGATCCTAGACTCATATTAAATGAGGATATTACGTATCACTTCCTTGTTTTGCATATGTACAAGGTTAAGTCATTTTGCATTTTTTACTCCTAAAATTATCTACTACAGGATATGATTATTGTTCTTTATGCGCATACACAGTGGTTGTCTTCTTTGATGTAACTGTATACCAGAGCATTATTTCTGAGATCATTTGCCTCATGTGAAATTGTTCTCAATACTCATTTGTTCCAATAAAAACAATGAAGAAAGCTTAAACAGGGGTGCACTCACCAAAAGATGGGATCAAAGATAATATCAACGGATGATAAAGGTTAACCGCTACAATAAGAACCAATAAGGTATCATGTATAAGAACTATTTTTTCTTTTTCTTGAAACAACGCTAACCATGTTCATGTGGCTGACCATCTATGCATACACGTTCCCATGGCTTTTCCACTACCTTGACGATGGCAGTTGTAACCTGCACAACAAGCATGCGGATTAATTAAACCTTTCACAAGATACACAGTAACGATATAAATTGAAGGAATATAAAAGTATAAGAGACCATCTATGTTGCGTGGATTCTTCAAGACAACAGGCATGTCCTGTGTCAAAACATGTGGACACAGACACGAACGCACATCAGACACAGCTGGTGTGACTCGTATTAGAAGAATTTGTGCATTTTTGACACAAATAGATACAGACACGGCTGATACCCATAAACTTTTAATGTTTATATATTATACATAAAAGGAATACAACTGCATATAATTACAAATTCTTTCTAATTCTCATCATCATAAAAAAAAAAGCCAGTAAAAGCAGAAAAGAAGAACCAGGACCCATTTGTTTTCCACAAGAAAAGCACAAAGAAAGAATAGGAGGAATTACAGATCCCTAGAACAGAAAAAGAAAGGAAGGGAGGGAGGGAGAGAGAGAGAAATAGGGGTTTCAACGGACTGAATTCGAACCAAAAAATCTTCTTTTAAATTAATCCTCTTTGAGTTTAGAATTAACATATGTTTAATACTTAATTAGTTCAATAATTTATTTGCTTTAATACATGTCTTAACTATATTGTTTATATTGTTTGATGAATTATAGTTTATAATTGTAATACATTACTTACTGTTGTTTACAATAATTTTTGCTTTCATATTATTTTATTTCTTTTTAATCTTATAGTTATAGTACTATTCATATACAATGTAAAATATAATAGTTTTTAAAATAATCAAATTAAAATATCTTCTCGTGTCCCCAATTTTTTTTTATTAGGGGGGGGAGGGGGGGGGTTGTCGTGTGACTCATGTCCAACACCCTATATCCAAGTCCGACGCCGACACCCATGTTTGTGCAACTTTAGGGACCATACATGCTGCATTAAAAGAAGAAAAGAAAAGCAACATTCATAATTTTCAGCATTCATATTTCAGAGTGATTATGGTTTTTCATTTTATTTTCTAAAACTATCAACAAGACAATAATCTCACAAAAAAAAAAGCTTATGATAAAACATCAATAAATATATATACATTGAATGTTTAATTATGAATCATCAACATCATCATCCAAGGATTATCCAATTATTTGGGGTTGGCAGTTGGCTACACAAATCCTATTCCGCCATCCCACTTCTATCTAGAGTCATATCTTATGTTAGATCATTAGACTTCAAACCTATTTCACCACAATTATCCAAGTCTTTTTTGGTGATCCCCTTATCCTTTTAGAGCTTTCAAACTGTAATAGAGCACTCCTTCAAATATATTGTCATAGGTGATAGGTCTTCATTGTACATACTAAACCATTTCTAATTTTGTCCATCGTAATCTTGCCACCGTCCATATTAACATGCTCATCGCAGCAACACTCAATCTAGAAACATGTTTTTTTCTTATATACCTAACATTTCGAAATCTTGCCACCATCCATCTTAACATCCTCATCTCAGCAACACTCAATCTAGAAACATGTTTTTTTTCTTATATACCTAACATCCTGCTCCATAAAGCATGGTTTGTCTTCATGTTGTTTCATAAAATTTTGCTCTAATTTGATTGTTATACCTAGGTCAAATAGAACTCCCAACCACCCATCTCTAATTCTATGGGCAACATCCTTCTCAATCTCTCTATCTTTGAATATAATCAATCCAATATAGCGGTCCGGAAACACATTTCCACTTCAACCATCCAGTTCTAAGTCTATGGGCATCCTCCTCAATCTCTCCTTTCTCGTGTATAATCAATCCAAGATAATGGTTTGGAAACACATTTCCACTTCAAACATCCAACTCTAACTCTATAAGCAACATCCTCTTCAATCTATTTCTCCTTAAGAATAATCAATCCAAATGTAAATCAATTATATAATATGATTAATATCTGTTAAAAAAATCAATCTATAATATCATAGAGGCGGACATCAAATATCTTTCTATCAACCATTAAAGAATTCAGCCCAACCCGCATCTATATAGGCAAAGACTACTACACCAAAATCACAAAGACCCAAGAACCCTAATCATCAATTCCTAATTTCATCAAGCCCAAATGTACCTTAGGACTATGAACATAACCTACATTTGTTAATCAACGGACGAACAACAGCATGACAGCAGATTAAATAAATTATCCATTATTCAATAATAACTCAATAACTGAGGTGTGGGGCCAAACTAGAGGGTGGGGATCAGCTAGCACTAGATTTGGGATCAAACTTAAAGCCTTGAAAGCTAGATTGAGAATTTGGAATAAGGAGGTTTTCGGAAATATTCAAGTTCACCTCTCCGGTCTGCTAAGGGAGATAGAAGTATTGGATGACAGGTTCAAGGTGCGTGATCTTAGTCTCTCAAAAGCTAGAGAGAGAGATGCAAAGAAGATAGAGTATATCTCTACTCTTAAGCTCAAAGAGATTAGTTGGAAGCAGAAAGCTCGGATTCGATGGTTGAAAGAGGGGGATGGGAACACTAAATTCTTTTATAGAATAGCTAACCACAATCAGAAAATAAACTTTATTTCCAAGTTAAGGGCGGATGGGAGGTGGGTTGAGGAGAAGGGGGAGATTGAAGATTTCATTGTCTCTTATTTCAAGGGGTTATATCGTGAGAGGGAAAGGTGGAGGCCTAAGCTAGAGGAGCTCATTTTGATGGGCTCTCTCAGGATAGAGGGAGGGCCTTGAGACGCCGTTTGAGGAAGGGGAGGAGGCAGTTAGAGGCTTGGCGAGTGATAAAGCCCCCGGGCCAACTGAGTTCACCATCGAGTTTTTCGGAGGTTGTTGGGAGATCATGGGGAAAGATTTATTAGAAGTGATGAAGGAGTTCTGTGAAACAGGGGGTTTTGACAGAGTTATGAATAGCACTTTCCTAGTGTTGATTCCCAAGAAGGAGGGAGCGGAGGAGATCAAAGACTTTAGGGCCATTAGCCTTCTTAGTTGCATGTATAAAATCCTCTCTAAAGTGTTGGCCTCTCGTATCCAGAAGATTATGGCTTCCATCATCTCTTGTCACCAAAGTGCATTTTTAGGTGGGCGTCAAATTTTAGATGGGGTTCTAGTGACTAACGAGTGCATCGACTCCAGGTGCGTGTAGCGGACCTAGGTATCTTGTGTAAGGTGGACTTAGAGAAGGCATATGACCATGTTAACTGGGAGTTCTTGAACTACATTTTAGAGAGAATGGGATTCAGATGGAAGTGGAGGAAGTCTTGTATGACGACCGTATCTTTCTCTGTCCTGATCAATGGCAGTTCAGCAGGGTTTTTTCCTAGTCTCGGTGGTTGAGGCAAGAGGACCCTCTCTCTCCTTTCCTCTTTGTTATTGTTGCAGAGGCTTTGAGCAGAATGTTGTCAAAAGCTAAGGGGCATTTTTTTGAAGGGTTTCGGATTGGTCTGAACGGGTTGAGGATTTCCCATCTTCAATTTATGGACGATATTCTCATTTTTTGCAGGGGCTTCACGAAGGGATCTTCTTTATAGCAGATGTATTTTGCAGTGCTTTGAAGCGTTGTCAGGGCTACGAGTTAATCTTGCAAAATCTGAGATTCTGAAGGTGGGGGAGGTGTCAATCATTGATCTCCTTGCCATTTGTTTCGGTTGCGGAGTGGGGTCTCTTCCCGCAATTTATCTTGGCTTACCTCTGGGAGCGAATTACAAGGCGAAATCAGTTTGGAATCCAGTGTTAAAACGCATCGCTCGTAAATTATCAAGATGGAGGGCTTCCTATTTATCAAAAGGGGGGAAAATGACCCTGATTCGAAGCACACTGCAAAGTCTGCCAATTTACTTCTTGTCGGCTTTTACCATCCCTCGTTCGGTGGCATCTTCCATAGAAAAGATACAGAGCGATTTCTTATAAATGACAGAGAGGATCGTGCAAAGTATCACTTAGTAGCGTGGGATCAGTTGTGTTGGACTAAGGAAGTTGGTGGATTGAACTTTAAACCTCTAACTTAGATGAACAAAGCGCTGCTAGGCAAGTAGGTGTGGCAATATGGAGAGGATCGAGACAGTTTGTGGAGGAAGGTGATTTTGGCTAAGTATGAGGAGTTTTCTGCTTGGATCCCTAGGGAGGTTAGGGGAACCTTTGGGAAGGGGCTTTGGAAGGGCATTATGGCTACAGCAGGGGAAGTTGTGCCTTTCTTTAGATTCCGGGCAGGACGAGGGTCGGCAATCAGGTTTTGGAAGGACATTTGGATAGGTTCCTCTCGGCTCATGGACGACTTTGGCAATCTCTTTATTCTTTCTTCTGACAGGGATGCTCATGTGGAGGATTTTTATGAGATTTCACCAAAGGGAGTTGTTTGGTGCCCAAGGATGCGGAGGGACCTTAACGATTGGGAGATTAGTGACTTTTCTCGGCTTTTGAAACACCTTACCTCGATTGAGTTGTGTCCAGAGATTAGGGATTACAGGTCGTGGTCTAGGAGCAGCAACGAGAGGTTCTCTGTTCGTCAGTTGTTTTAGGCTCTATCTCCTTCCCCTGGAGGTCCGTTTCCTCATAGGGTGGTGAGGAACCCAGGAATACCCTCAAAGGTCTCCTTTTTCCTTTGGTCAGCATACTTGGGTAAAATACTTACAGGTGATCAACTACAATATAGAAGTTGGAGTATGGCGAATAGATGTTTTATGTGCCTTCTGGCGGAAGAATCAACGGATCATCTTCTTTTGCACTGCCCAGTAGCGTCAGAGGTGTGGAGTTTCTTCTTTACTCGATTGGGAGTGGCATGAGTTTTCCCATCCTCTTTTCGTAATCTCCTTGATTGTTGGAATAGGGAAAGAGGAGGGGGAGGTAGGGAGGCGATTTGGGGAGCTCTTCCTGGGGCTATATCGTAGTCACTTTGGAAAGAGAGAAACAGAAGAGTTTTTGAAGTCGCATCGACCCCAGTACCCAGGATTTGTGACCGCATCAGATTGGTAGTTTTGGAGTTGGTAGGTTTGCTTTGGGCTAAGGAGGATATTCAGGGCTTATTGTATTAGCCTTAGAAGGCCAAGGTGGGGTTTTCTAGTGGTTGGTGTGGCCGTTTTCGGGTTTACTTGTTTGTAAACCCGAAGGTGGTTTTGTTGCTTTTGCTGTTTTGGCTTTTTGCTCTTGCTTAATAAAATGAGGTATTGATCAAAAAAAATAACTCAATAGTTAATTATAGCAAGAACCATCCTAGAACAAAAAAAACATTTGCATATTTGAGATATTGAATGGGATTACCGATTATATACTATTTTTTATGAATATTGATATGCTATAAGCCTCTCAATCAAAATATGTAAGGCAGCATGTGCAATGCCTATTAAACTTGGTTCTCGCATTCCAAATGTTACATTACTCTAGTATAAAGTGTTGTGTGTATTCCCATGCTTCTTTTATCATTTACATAAATACCAATGCTTAATTGCTATGGTTTTCAAGAGGTTTCTATTTTAGAAAGCTTCCATACATTACCACAATATATCTCCATTTTAAGTGAAGACTTGGTGTGAAGGCCTCTGGGCAAGTAGGAACCGCATGAGATCACCAGGAGCTGACTTGCTATCTCTGGAAATGATGCTATGACATTTTGCTTCTTTTCTTAAGGATTATCTGACTTTTCAATATGAAGGACATTTTTTTTGGAAAAATAGGTTGCACCTCGCAGCTATGTTCTCTAACTGTGGAAATATACTCTCTATCTCATATCTCTAGTTCCTTCATGTATATTGAACTGGCCCATCACAAATAACAAGGAATATGGTTCCTATAAAATAGTTAGATACGGATCTAAACTCAAATGCAACAAAGCAGGTCCTTACATCAAGTAAAGAGAGGACAGGACAACCTGTACATTTCAAAACACAAAGTTCAACCACTCGCGTACAAACATATGACAGACGGTATCTCAAGAACCTTGCATTTAGTTGGGGGGAAAAATTGAAGCTTAGGAGTTTTAACTGTTTAAGAGGCAGAGACAGTAGATTAGAACAGGAATCATGCAGAACATAATGACCCTACCCAAACTACAAGACGAGAAAGATACAGAGCATATACTTCTCAAAGGAGAAACGAAATATATATATATATATATATATCAAGAAACCAATGAAAAATTTCCTAAATTAGAAACTAATAAAAGTGACTCCTTCCCTCAACACCACAATTTCCGACTGTGAGTTAAACCCTACAAAGAAAACCCTATATGAGAGACTCCCCAGTTGGATCTTGGGCCTGTACGAAGCATACTTAATAACTGTTGCATCAGCAAGCTTAAGAGTTTCAAAAAGCCACCAACCATCATCTTTAGTACAAACTACAAACCATTGCCCGATGCATATGTTTGACAAAAACACACCACATTCATAAGCAGTCACATCTCAAATAGGCGATAGGACACTGCAGCAGTATCGACTCCGATGGAATCGCTTCAACAAATTGACCCTTACCAAGATTAGGAGCAGAGAAGTAAGGCATTGCACTACGACTGAGACAAGAAATTCGTCCCTGGGCATTGTTGCACGGTGGCTCAACAATTATTGCTTGAAGGAGAAGTTGATGGTAGTGGTACTGACAACACATGAGATTTGGGTGGAAAATCTCCTTCCAAACTTAAGGCTTCATGGGATGGATAAGTAGATGGTATTCACAACACAAGGGATTCGGGTGGAATTGTAACCTGTTGTCCTTGGTGTAGTGTGTGCCTACTTTGTTACTAATTGACAGATGGATAGTTCACCATTTATCCCAAGCTACCTGGAATAAGAATGAGAGCATATACATGTATGGAATAAGGATAGGGGGAGACCTCCTAGCTTCAAGCCAAAAGGGGGAAAACTAATGTCACTAAATGGTAAATGATTTATAAATAGAGAGAGAGAGAGAGAGAGACTTCTCCAAAATAAAGAAAGGGGGGTAAGCTCCAAGCTTCAAGCCCAAAGGAAACCCTAAATTTCATTTTATAATAAATAATTCATTAGAAGTCTCTTTCAAGTTTCAACTCGCCACTTGCATGCATATAGCCAACTTAACTTTACTACAGTTAAAACCAACAAAAAATAACTCATACATAAAATATAACCCTTCAAGAACTTAAAACATGACTTGGACCAAATTTCACCATTGATTCTGCCATTAATTTTTCAACCCACTTGTGAGGTTCAAAATGGCCAAATCTCGTCACTAACTCTGGCACTGGTCTTGAACCTATTTCTAAGGTCCAAATGAACAAATCTCGTCACAAATTCCGCCACTAATTTTGAACTCATTTTAAGGTCCAAATGAACAAACTTCGTAAAGTATGTAGGCTCATAGTCATGATGATAGATCTCAAAGAGATCTTTCTGGAAAAGGATATTAAGATAATCAAAACAAACATCGAGATGAAAAGTTATGCTTCTTCTAATCCACAACATTAAAATTAAGTCTTCCATCAAAGGGCTGTTTTGACAGATTCTCCCCAACCTGATTTCTGGCTCCCTTTTAAAGCCAAAGCAGGTTTTCAGGCCCTGTATAGTGCACTAGAGAGAGAGCAAGTTGCAGAACAGAAGAACAAAAGGGAAATTAGGGGGTAAAGGTTGCAATGGAGTTGGTGAGAGTTTACTTTAGTACAATGAAAATTTGGCTCTTGTACCGGCTCTGGTTTTCCCCTCCATTAATGCTCATAGCCCTGAACCTGCAGTGGCTCCTTCGAGCGATGGGGTAGCAATAGATCAAAGTATAGCATATGTGTTACTGTTAGCTGCTCTGGTGCTCACCTATATCATTCACTGACATCCATGAACTAGTAGAGAGAGAGAGAGAGAGAGAGATTTTTATAATGAGTGTATGATACATGTGTATTACTGCATTTCTTGTTTGTTTACGGGATCTTAGGACCCTAAATTCCGTCTTTTCGTTATTTTATTATTGGTGGAAAAAAAGTCTTCCATCAAAAATATACTGATGCGGAATATCGAAAAACCTTCCACCCTGAAATTTATATGAAATATATATAACTCAATAAACATTCGCAATTGAACTAAATCCAAAATGGTATGTACCTTCTGATAAAATGATGTAAAGTGCCTCCCAAGTTCAATTGCAAAGTCCTCCACTGAAAGAACCTCTGAACATTCCTTCGCTTTCACATATACCTATGTTGCAATTCAGTTTAACTATATTATATTTGATATCAAAAAAATAATAATTGGACACAATGATTTCAAAGGTGAAGCAATAATAAATGGGCTCAAGACTCAAAACCAAAGTCTTACTTTATCTCAGCTTCTATACATATATAGAACAGATTAGAACCCAAATTAGAGATTCAAACTTGCCAATCTCAACGACTAGAGGACAAAAAATGAAATCAAAAGCAATGATATAACATCCTTTACATGCACATGGATTACTTTGCATGAACTTACATGTTACATGTACATGGGCTACCTTGTTTGCTCAACTTTGGAGATTTGTCATGGTTGGGATATGTAAAGAATATTTGAAGAAGGGATTTGCATGATTCATGGATTTAAAGATGTATAGTGAGTTCAGTATATTAGAACAGGCTGTTAGGAGGCTGAAAATGGAGTTTGCCAGACTGTAGGAGGGACCATGGGGAAGAAAAACAATGTAAAGGGGGAAAGAGAAAAGGAGAATGTTATTCAAAGAGAAAAACCGGTGCCTTCCACCCCTCGAGTGGGTTATTTGCTCCACTTTTGTATTAACTTTCCATTATCTCTTGTTTAAGCTTAGGGCCTAATTAATGGGTACCAAGCATAAGATATGGACCACGGCAAGGAGAACAAGGTTTCTGCATGAGGAATTGAGGAAAATGGATTTGGACATGAAGTAGCTCAAGGAAAGTTCAGAGAAGCATACCGGAGTGCTTGACAATATAAAACGATTTCACCAAGTGATTTGAAATATGATCGGTTGTCAACATCATTGGAAAATAATTGAAAGAAGGTTTATGATCAAAATAGCCATGGAATGATTGAGTTTCCTAGAAGGATAGTCAAAGCAAACATCTAGATTGGTTGAACACTTGAACTATTATTCAATAGTTGTTTCACCAATGAATTAAAGGATGAAAACAGGCAGTAAATCCAGATGTTCAGACTGCCTTCTTTGTGACATATTCAGCTTAAAATAAATCCAAAATGGCATCAGTTACAGATGATTTAGGGAAGGCGGTTAACACCAGCACTTCACAGAGCTAACATCAGAATGGCAGAAGCATACAGGTAAATTGATGTGCTATAATTGTGGAAAAATTCATGGCAAGCATTGTTACATAAGACAGCAACTATTCAGGGGCGGAGCCAGGAAATTATTGTGGGGGGGCACTAAGGGAGGGGGCTTCGGGGGCAGAGTCCCCGGAATTTTTTTTACGACTAAGTTTGTGGGTCATTTCATTCATACATTTTGTAAATATCCTCCAGGTATTGTTTCTCCTTGTTCACGGGAGTAGTTGTCCCCTTGCCCTATGGCTATGCCTTATTAAATAATATAATATAATTTTTTTGAAAAGTTCAGGGAGCTGTTGCCCCTTGTCCAAGGACTATGCCCTATTAAATAACTAAACAAAATAGTTAAAAGATATTTTTTTAAAAAAATCAATAGGACAGCTGCTCCATGACTTTTTTTTTTTGATCAGTAATGAGGAATATATAATAAAAAGGGAACTACAAGCAGTTTACAGGGAGGTAAACCGAAAGACCACAAAAGAAGACTCCATGACTAATCCTCTACGGTTATAACCAAATTCCTTGGAGTTCGGTTACAACACAAAAGTCTTTTAACTCTAGTTAAAAACTTTAACCTTTATAATCACGATTAAACTTGGGGAGAGTTCAATCACACCCACAGGCCCACATGTGTCCCTTTTAACCCCTATTAACTATGGTTAAGATTTACTAACCTTTGGGGTTCAACAAAATAACCTTAGTTTTTAGAAAAATATTAAACTCTAGTTAAGGATTTTTAACTCTTAGGGTTAATATTTTTTAATATATTTTTAAAAAAACTAAAGGTATATTGTGGAACCCCAAAGGTTAGTGAATCTTAACCATAGTTAATGGGAATTAAAAGGGACACATGTTGGCTTGTGGGTGTGATTGAACTCTCTCCAAGTTCAATTGCAATTGGCTGTGATGCATCCACCTCCATGCCCCATGCAGCTATGCCATATATAGGTATATATACATTTTTTAAAAATTCTCAAAAGTTTAGGAGGGGCACGTGCCCCCCCAGCCCCCCCTTGGCTCCGCCCCTGCAACTATTCCTCACAACACTAGACGAAATAGAGGAGGAAACAAAGGAAAACTATGTTGAACTTGAAGAGGAGATTTGCAATTACACAAGTTATCCGGATTAACAACGCTCGAACAATGCAGATCAAAGGAAGTTTACATTAAAGAAGAAAAGCATCAGTCATGATCAGTTATCGATTTGGGTAAACGTGAAAAATTTTGGACCTAACGAGTTCTAAAAGGATCGGATGTCACATTCACGACAGAAATATATTTGAGTGATGCTAGCACAAATGACAAATTGACAAGTGAAATTAACTGCCCCTAAATCAAGTTATATTTCTGTGTTTCATTTAAACACAGTCTTGTACCTTTAATGTTAGTGTGGTACAGAAAGCTTCACTCCACAAGTTAGGACTTGTCCTACAGAACATTTCAGAACTGCAGTTCAATTCAACTAAAATGATGAACAGTATACCCTAAAGCAGACTCTGCTAGGATGAGAACATCAAAAAAATCAGTAATCACCAGATTGAGAAGTTGATCCATAAGACAAGTCCGGTCGAGGTTCTTCAGTTGTATATGATTGATGGTTCCACTGCCGCATCCGAGTTGATTTTATAGGAATATCATGAAAGAGCGAGTTTGATATATGATTTAATCAAAACAGGCCTTAAAATGCTTGTTGTGTCCAAAGGAACCCTCATTTTATATTTTCGAATCGAATCGAATCAAATCCTTCTCCATAATTGGTTTGATCTTGCAGTCCAAATAATCCTGTTCCATGACGTGTTTGGGATAGTAGTAAATAGTATTTACTGAAACAAAAAAACTTGTACAAAATCAAACTAGTGGAGTTACCCCGTCTCATGGTATTTCATTCATTTTTCATTTCGCCATTATGAGGCACTACCCTGAAATGAATAGACTAAAATGAAGAATCAGGATTCATGTAGCCGACTCCAGAGAGTTGGGACAAGCTTAGATGATTGATGGTGGTGGTGGTGGTTATGATGATAATACAATGATTTTGACCCACAATCAGCACAATATCCAACTGAATAGTTTTCTTCTTTTTGCTTTCCCCTCTTCAAGATTTTTAGTATAGAGATCTTTTGCTTTATTTTCCACCAGCTATTATTTTCTAAAACTAACAAAATTATTTCTCTTTTCTTTCCTTTCCTCAACTAGGTAATGCTTGCTAATATTTGTAAAATCTTTGAATTTTAGACCCAATGGAAAAGATAACCAAGCACACACAAGGGAACACAAGAGATATACGTGGTTCGGCAATAGCCTGCCTACGTCTCCGCTCGAGCGACACCCCACCTCCGCCCCAGTGGCTCATCCGGATATTCTCCAATTTGAGCAATCTTCATCAGTAAATGCAAGGATCAAAACTACAATAACAACAAGCAGGGATGCAGGGATTAAACCATTGCAGATTTACAGTGAAGGTCAAATCAGGACCTCTTATTGATATGGCAAAAAATTGGATGACCCCCTTTGCTAAATGAATTAAATTTGCACTGGGATCCGGATAATACGACCTCCTTTGCATTGTAAGAGTTGAAGTGAATTTAATCGAAAATAGTAAATTTGTCATGTGTAGGATTTGTTTTAAGGAGATTGTCGCTAGTTAGATTGTACTTTGTAGGAAAGATGTTTTGGGGATAAGGCAAGGATCAAAACTAGTCATAATTCCTCATCTTTTTGGAGTGGAAATCTTATCAATCAAGCACATATATATAACAATAAATGAAATAAAAGATGAAAACTGAATCGAAAATTACAGTGTTCTTCATGGAATCAGTGGCGACGATATCGGAATTGTCATCGAAGACATACGCAGGAAGGCAATCGGAGAGGAGGGTGATGCTGACATTCCATTCGACGAAGAAATAACGTCCGTCTTCCTTTCTCCAAACCCTAGCAACCCTAACCCTCGCCTTCCCGTGCTTCTGTTCAAATCTCAAGCCGTCTACTTCATCCGCCATGGCCGATCTTCAGAATTCCAAATGCCCGAGAGTTTATGGTCTGGGACTTTTGATCTGGTTAAACCTTTCAATTTTGAGCGGCGAGAATCTTCAACAATCTCGAACAAAGTCAATTTCTATTTTCACTTTTCTACCAAAATATAATCTTTCGGAAGAAATCTAGGCTGCCACATTTCTTTTGTTGGACAGTTTACATGAGCAGCCGCATTTAGGGCGTCTGTCAAACACTTCATGCAATAAACATCTACGGTCTACGCTCTAGGCTCTAGCAGAAGGAAATACGATGCTACCATTATTAGTATGGTCGCCACTAGCGTTTCTTTTTCTGAATTTTGTACTGCTAAAATGGGGAATGCTAGGCTGGAGGTATAGCCCTCAGTGGGCCAGCAAGGATTGGACCAGGCTTTAGCCCTTACCTGTAGGGGTCCGGCCCAGAGAGCTTTGAATTGCCTAGGCCCAACCCTACCCTAAGGTGGCGTTTTGATTGGATTTTATTAACCAAAAATCAATTGTGATTTCCCCGAACACTAATGGGGGCTTTGGATTGGATTTTTTTAGGTCAAAAATCAATTCTGATTTCTGGTAAAATTGATTTTGTAGAAATTAATGGTCAAATAATCATTTTTTCAAATAATAGTTTTCAAAGAATATGTAGAGTCTCTCAACTTCGTATTCTCCGTACATTATTATTTGAAAAAATGATTATTTGGTCATGATGAATTTATATACAATCAATTTTATAAGAATTGATTTGTGGCCAAAAAAATGATTTTTGGCTAATAAAATCTAATCCAAACGCCCTATAATCAATTTTACCACAATTGATTTTTGGCTAATAAAATCCAATCCAAATGCTCCATAAAGGTTAGACGGGCTTGAGCTTCAAAGAAGATAAATAAAAAAAGTCATGATGTTTGTTTTTAAAAAATATAAACCCCTATCGGCTGTAACCTGACATCAACCTTCCTACTTTTATTTAGGATTGAAATTGGTAATGCAATCCAAAGAATAATCAATGGAGTTAAAAATATGGCAATATTAAAGTTTTGAAAAGGAAAACATTTAGATGATTACTTGAACAAGTATGTTACCTATTAGAGGAGTATTCAATTTGAAATATTTATGATCTAACAGAGTGCTAGCCCTAGGCCCAAAATTCAAATGTTTACCCTGTCCAAAGTCGCACAATGATAACAACATGAGGTATTGTTACCCCTTCAATCGGTTGAAAGCAAAAGTTCCCTTTTCACAAATAATTCCAAACTAATATCAATTAGTGAGACCACACTTTTTTCCAAGTTTTCATCTCCTCTCCCACACGTTTCCACACCACCCCGTTTCTCGCTCTGACTCATTAACTTCCCAAACACAACTCTGACTAATTAACTTCCCTCACACATATTTCCATACCACCCCATTTATCTCTGACTAATTAACTTCTCCTTATAGGTTACCTTCTCTATCCAGTAATCTCCCCGCACTCTATTTATGGTTTGTACCATATCTCAAGGCAACATGTTAAAGTAGTGACACTTGTTACTACCACCATTAGACTTTGAAAGTTTGAGAATGGGGCTAGCATTTCTCTTATGATCTAATACTCTAAAAAAAAGGGTCAAACAAGTTTAACACTTGGACTCATCCTAACACATACACCAACACCGGGGGTTGTTTGGTTCGGATTATTATAAGCGCTTATTTGATACATAATCGCTTATGTCCAGATTATGTCTCATAATAACGTTTGGTTCGACTGGTCATAAGCGCTTATATAATAACTGATTATGGAAATAACTGGTGATTCTATAATCTCGTCAGAAGGTGATTATTGTGGAGTGTAACTGCTTATGATCTTTAATATTATGTGAAAATTATTATACGTACTCAAATTTGTACTCAGTAAGGCCATCAAGATTCATTAAACTTAAAATAAAGTTTTTTTAAATATTTTTTTTCTTTTTTTAAAATGGCAAAAATGCCCTTTTTAAAAATGATTAGATAATTGCTTATTAGCGGAGTGTCAGCCAAATAGGATTACAGAGACAACGCTTATTGACAACACTGCTTATTTAGAACAACGTTTATCAACATAATTGCTTATAACTACAATAATCCGAACCAAACAGACCCCAAGATAATAGTAGAACAATTCATACATATATTGCAGTATATAATATTGAGATAATGGTTCCTAAAAGCGTGCTTACTAGACTCTCTTGTAAGCAATCCTTTTTTTAATCGTTGGACCTTAATCTCTTTTAAATCCAAAACAGTTGGTTTTGAATGGAAAAAACACCCTAATTTAAGGAAAGAAACCACGTTTTCAGAGGGTTCTTCTCTCACGGCTCTCCCTCTCCTCTCGTTCTTTCTCTCTCTCCTCCTCTCATTCTGTCTCTCTCCCCCTATCTCCTTCCTCGTTCTCTCGTAGATCTTTGAAATACAAATAGTGTAGGGCAATATTGTAATACACTTTGTGATGCATCTGTGTTGATTTTAGAGCTCTCACTGCCTTTTAGTCATGATTGCAGTACTGAATGAAGTTTTGACACTATTGTACGTAAATGTTGCTCTTACTTTCACTGGTAATTGAAAAGGATAAAATCATTTAATAGATTTTGATATGATCTCTTATAATCCTACCCAACCCCTACTCATAAGATGATCAATGGTGAGAATCATGTCCAATATCCTTGTCAAATAGGAAGAACAAAACTTTAACCAGGATTATTGGTTCCGAATAACACGGTGAAGTAGTGGGTTAGTGTTGTTTCCCATCAAAGTTGTGTAAGCTAACAAAACAAAGAATCGAACTTTATTACCCATTCTAGCCAACCACTAACAAAATATATCATATCTGATGAAGAGGGATTGCGTAGTACTGATCCAAAAATAGATCAGATTGCCCCATTCTTTGGGTGGTTGGATATTTTTTTTATTAAACCTCTTCACCATCTGATTCACGATTCAGCCATTATGAGAGACGCTCACACCCAACATTTCTCATAGATAGCACTTGATTTCGGATGAATAACCAAGTTGTTTAGCCAAGTCCAAGAATAGGACAACTCATGTTGGGTACTGTCGGAGATACCAATAGCTTAGTTGATACAACCTGTATTAATAGAACAAATCTATGGAGTGTGAGCCCCTTTGGTAAGATTTACCAAATTGTAGCTATCTAGTGCGCAATCCTGTATTCCACTAAAAGAAAAGCAAAAGAGCACAAGGAGGGCAACAACTGACATTGTATGCATTATGTGCCTATGTCATTAGTCCAATTGGATTGATGTCATATAAAATGATTCCAGTAAAAATTCTATATCACCAATCTGAGATTTTAGGAGATAAACCACAAGCATTAGAATATCCAACCGAGATTTTATGCCCAAATTCGTTCAGGAACCAGCCTTCTCCAACCGTTGATGACTATTATCATGCAGTGAGAACACATCGGGAGAGAACGAGGAGGGAGAGAGTAACGGAGAGGAGAGGAGAGGGGGAGAGAGGGAGAAAACAAGGAGAGCTATGAAGATTAACCCTCTGAAAAGGTGGTTTCTTTCCATTAATGAAGGTGCATGGTTTTCTAGTTTAAACAAATTATTTTGTGTCAAAGACTGGATTTTAAAGAGATTAAGATCCAAAGGCTACAAATAACTGCCTATCAGAGACCAGTAAGCCACATTGTTAGGAACTCTTCTCATAATATAATATGTAATTCATGAATAACATCAAATTGTTATGATCATGTCATTGCACATCCAATGCATGGGTCCCATTGAAGTCGTTAGTCACTACCCTCTCATCAAATTATAAATATAATATGAGGTTTGTTCAAATCGTCCCACTCATTGATTTGTTATAATATACAATATTAATATTAATATGTGATTCATGAAATGGTAAAGAAAAGTAAAAAATAGATAAAAATGGAGGATCAATTTAGTCCTTATGTGGGGGGTATGGTAGCAAAATTACTACCATACCCCCATATGCAGGCCATTAAAAGATGGTATAATGATAACTTTAATAATAAGAATATGTTACAGGTATATAGTATGAGGGCTGGGTTGGGCCATAGCGGTCTTAGATTTTTTAGGTCCAACTGGGCCTATAAATTTTATGGGTGAAAAAAGCTCTCAATTTTATAGGCCTAGGAGGGCCAGGCCGGGTACCTTCATTGGAGGGTCGGATTGACAGGGGTGTCAACTGGTTGGACCCACTTATTTTTTGGGTGGGGCTTGAGTCAACCTAGGGCTGTCAACGGATCGGATTCGGACCGGATCTGCCTAGATCCGAATCCGATCCGATTAAGAATCCGACTGATCCGAATCCGATCCGAGATCCGTCGGATCATGAAGTAACCGATCCGAATCCGATCCGATTATATATCGTCCGATCCGATCCGATCCGAGTAAGGTTATTTTTAAAAAAAAAAATCTATTTTAATAATAAAAAATCTAATAATACCTTAATTAATACTAATTAATGTTAATTTTTTTAAAAATTAATATTTTATACATAGAAAATCTAAATAATATATTTAAAATAATTAAAAATTATTATTATTATCGGATCGGATTTTAATCGGATCGGATCACCCTATATCCAGATCCGATCCGATTATAATCGGATTCCACCGATCCGATCCGAATCCGATCCGACGGATCACATATAGGGTCCAAAGTCCGGCTAATCGGATCGGATTCGGATCGGATCCGGATCATGATCCGGTCCATTGACAGCCCTAAGTCAACCCACCTAAGGAATAAGGAAAAATAAGGATATTTTTTTGGGGTTTGGTATAACTAGCTACTGGGCCAAAACCTCTAAGCCCGCCCAACTAAGTAATTGGATCGTATGTAATTTTCCCGTAAAATCATCATCTTTAAAAGGCTTCGATTGTTTAGATGTAAAATGAGGAAAACAAACAAAACTTGTAGAAAATGTCATTTTTCGCATATTGTTTGCACGTAAAATCTTTTATAAGTAAAAAAAATTACAAAGATTTTCATACATTCTAAAGATTTATATATCATTTTACTGTAAAATTAACGATACTTTAAATGTTCTTTAAAAATTATATTTAAAAAAAAAAAAAACCCTCTCCGCACATAATTATTGAAATGATACAAATATTCCTAATCATAATTCAAAATGACATAAATGCCCTTCTACCTTCATTACATGTATTTTCTAAATTGACAAAATTACATGTCTTCACATATATTTCTTAAGATGTCAAAAATACCTCTCTACACATGTACGTATTTTCAAATTAATAAAATACCCTTCAAATATATATTTTCAAAATGATAAAATACACATCTTCACATATATTTTTCAAAATAAAAAAATATACTCTTTTCCATATGTATTATGTAAAAGGACAAAAAAAAAATTCTATATATGTAACAACCACAAAATTAAAACTAAACAAAAGTATTTCAGCTAGTGCAGAATACAACAATCTAAAGGGCTATTACCAAATAGAACATTCAGATAGTGTTGTAACCAAAATGACTGTATTTTGAAATTTGGTTAGCCAGAATTCATTCACATCATAGAAGAAATACCCACACGTTCTAGAAAATTGAATTCTGGATCTGAGTTAGAATCACTCTCTTGAGTGACTCTATTTGGCATCACTTTTAGTGATAGCCTTATCTGATTATACATACCGTATAACTAGTTGATAATTTCAAATTTGAGGATAAAATTATTTAGGCCATATTTACTAAGATTATAATCACTGAAAAATAATAGTTGCATAAAATATACTTGTTAGGTTAACTTATTATAAACATCAATTACTGACCTGGACATCTAATGAATAATGAAAAGGGTAATAGTGGAATGACGACTTCTTATTTTTTTTAATATTTCAATGATTATAACATTAAAATTGATTTTCATCGATTATGTATAATTAAATTTTTTTAATTCATAATTAATTGCTATTAATTAAGCCATAAACAATTATATAATTGACAAAATAATCTAAGCCAAATGCCCCTTATTTACAGTGTATCCCAATCATACCCACATTAACAATTTGTGTTGAACCAAGGGTTGAGAATGAGCACTAGGGTTTGATCATGGGTTAGGCACCTTGGATTAAAGGTAGGGTTGGGTTGGGACAAGAATAGACTTTCTACTCTTAGGAGTTTGGTCAATCCCTTGCCCCACCCAAGCCGCACTCTTAGTAATTAATAGGCAAACCTATATATATATATACTATCAAACGCCCTGTGCGATGCATGGGACAAAAGAGGAAACAAAAAAAATGGGAATGAAAAGAGAAGATATCCTTTACAAAAAAAAATTAAACATACACATCTAATAGAATGATGAAGATGTGTCAAGAAAGTGACTTCACACACTGACAAAAACTCAATGACAATAATAGATAGGAAGAGAATCAAAAATAGATTATTTTTTAGAATGCATCAACCAAATATCCCCAAAATAAGAAATTAAAAGGTTCATAATGCACTAAACAAAAGAGAAAAAAATATAGTTTTTAATCACCCAAATATACAGCAAGTGATGAAAGGAAAAGCAATGAAACGTGATGACAAAGATATTATGAGTTAACCATCAAAATGATAATCACATAACAGAACAAATTTAGAAAATTGTATGTTGAAGCTTTACCTTAGCGACCTTCCTGGATTGGCCTTCCCATCGCCAACTGTTGTGCCATAGATGAGCTTTATATATTTAAGATCATCAATGCTTAAATTTTTACTAAATTCTCTTATTTTTTTTAGTTTAAATAAATGGAAATAGAGAAAAAAATTACCTTGACATAATTCTTTGCTTCTTTTCAGATTTGCAGAGATTTTTTGCAAATTCGAGTTTTTTGATCTGACTCGATTTATAGGTTTAAGTAAGAACAGTCGTCCTGCTCGGATGAAACTTTGGTCATGACAAGAGGCCCTAGCCCTTATATCTATGTCTGGCCTTAAATTCAAGATTAGGCTAGACCAAGGGCCTGTATGCGCAACTCAAGTCTAAGCTAATGTTTAACCTCATCTATTAGGCTATTTTACAACATTGATAGGTATCAATATGACCCATGGTCCACAGCTCATTAGAAGAGACTTTTAAGTAAAATGGGTCTATAATCATTACGGAAATCTAGCAAAGAACCAACACTTTATTTCCTAAGTTGAACAGAAAATTACCCTAGAAAGTGAAAGACACCTACAAAGCTTAAGGCTCAGTCTCAACATGTTTAGTGGGCAATTTGGGTATTGAAGTTATGGACCCATCCACCCCCACCTTAAATAAATTTTCAGAAGGTTTGAGGACCTTTAATTCAAGTCATCAAACAAAAACAATTGAAATTGCAGAGATCGAGTGGCTTACCATCCGAAACTTCAAAAATCACCAATTTAAGCTCAAATCAGAGGAAACAACAAAAAAAATCTCGAATTTCAAGAAATTCCTGTGGAGATCAAGTGGCCTACCTAAGACACTATGTAAATTCTTGACAAGATTCAATTACTGTGGTACCCATGCAATGCTCAAGACCAAAAATTCAGATGAGAATGTAAAAATGAAATAGAAAAAAATGTTAAAACAAATTACTTAAAGATCACCTACCCACATTAAAAATATTATTTAATAGTAATAAAAAATAATTTGTTAAAAAAATTTAATCAACTACAATTATAATTAAAAGAAAATAATATCTAAGACTAATATACATTTGATATTGCAAGTATTGCTATATACAATTTATTTTAAACTCAATTTTTTCAAGAGGATGACTGTTATTCTTTTCCATTAATGGAAAGGCATGGGTAATGCTCTGACCACTCATAAAAAGCGTGTATTTTTTTTGATGGGGGGTATCATTTACCTACAATTAGACTAATGGTTAGTAATTAGCATGGGAAGTGGAGCTCTTGCGACTCATCACCCGGGGGGATTGGATCCCAGACCTCCCTGTTGAAGGATCTGTGTGTGAGAGAAAGAGTGAGAGATTAAACTCATACATCATTCATGTGACAGAAACTTAAAATAATAAAATGAAAATGTATGGTAAGAATAAAATGAAAATGTATTCATATGGTGGCTGAGCTCTCATCTATATGCTCCACCCATGATATACAGATACAATTTATGCAGAATGTATTGTAAGAATGCACTATATGAATTACAACATGACTGTATATAGTATGGAAATTTGGATCACCTTCTTATTCTATTAGAGCTTGGACCACACTATTGATGGTTGGTCTCTTGCTTCGATCCTCCTCAATGTAGGGGATGCTAGCTCGACCATTGTCGTTGCCTGGTTCTTGTTGAACTACCCATTCAATCTCAATTCAATCTCAGTTCTACTATACCCTCAATTCAAATACCTCCAATTCTGAACAACAAAACAAAAAAAGACAATCGCTCATAACCAAACAATTCAACTTTAAATTTTTTTAGAGTGAAGAAAGGAAACAATTCAAAAGAATAGTTGACAGAGAAAGGAGAATGGTGGGTTGGGTTGAGAGAGGGTGAAACGCTGAATTTTGCTGAGTGGATATCAATGGCACAACCATCACTTCCTACATCCGCTGACAGTTTCTGACCACCATATACTCCAAAATGTCCCATCCTTTTGATCTCATCATCGTCATCCTTGGAACAAGAAGAGACGTAGCTAGTGGTAGTATTCGGAGGGCCAGCCATTCTTGCTTGCATGGCCTACTTCCTAGCTAAGAAGGGCAGTCGTCACACTCGTTGAGAAATCTTTTATTTTATGCACTACCTCTGGCAAGGCTGGTGGAATCCTAGCCCTCGAATATTGGTGCCTGGTGCAGTGGTGGACTTCATGCAAAGAGATGCGCAGGAAAGAAGAAATAAAAGAGGAGAAAGAAGAGGAAGAGCAATGCTAGGTCTACTTTCCAGTTGTTTACTTTCTAATAGTTTTTATTATTTTTATACAAGAAGACAAAATAAATGTGATGAGACCTACAAAAAAATGTCATACTATTTTATCTTCTTGTATGAAAATAGGGGAGAGTGGACAACCGGAAAATGGACCTAGCATTACTCAAAGAGGAAATTTTTTTAAAAAAAATTCACTTGGTGAGAGGTGGAGTTTCTATTTTGTTATCTGAGTATTTGGAAATGATTTAAGTAGAAAATAAAAGGGTTAGAAGGACTTGGAAAGACAAAGGGGTGAAAGGTATAACGCTTTGGATGGATACATGTTCCACACTTCTGCTCTCTTTAATCTCTTGTAACGTTTTGAATGGAAGACAAAGATGTGCAATTTGAATAGACAATAGGTTATAACGTTTGGCTGTGTTAGTTGTCTACGTGGCATAGATGGACATAGGTTCTCACATTTTTGCTCTAGTGTAATGGTTTGGATGGAAGACAAAGAAGTTCAATTTGGATAGAAGAAAGGTTGCAACATGAGTGATGAGACAGAGTAGGAGAGTGTGTATTTTAATTAGGGGAGATTAATGAGGTGGGGTTAATTAACATGGGTGGAGAGACCAATTAGAAGGATGACATGTCATCTTCTTATCTATACTACTGATATAAAAGACAGTTAAGTTGTTTCTCTGAATGCCACATAATTCTCCCTAATGATGTCACGCATAGGATTGCTCTTCATTTGTGAGGCCCACCTGTTTTGTATCTCATTCATCTCCCTTGTACAAACAATTCCAAACTAATATCATGTTAGTGGGACCACACTTTTTTCCAAGCTTTCATCTCCTCTCACACACGTTTCCATACCACCCCGTTTCTCTCTCTGACTCATTAACTTCCTTCACACACCTCTGACTAACTAACTCATTCATCTCCCTTTCACAAGCAATTCCAAACTAATATCAATTAGTGGGACCACACTTTTTTCCAAGTTTTCATCTCCTCTCACACACGTTTCCAAACCACCCCATTTCTCTCTCTAACTCATTAACTTCCCTCACACACCTCTGACTAATTAACTTCCCTCACACACGTTTCCATACCACCCCATTTCTCTCTGACTAATTTAACTTCTCCTTATAGGTTACCTTCTCTATCCAGTAACCTCCCCACACTCTATTTTCTCTCTCCCTAAAATACCACTAGCGGGTGGCACGTGTGATGCACGTGAGAGCGAGGGGAGAGAGTTAACCACGGTTAATAGGAATTAAAAGGGGCACGTGTTAACATGCGGGTGTGATTGAACTCGTTAGTGGCACATGCGATGCACATGAGAGCAAAGGGAAGGAGTTAACCATAGTTAATAGGAGTTAAAAAGGACACGTGTTAACCCACGGGTGCGGTTCCGAGTTCAATCGCGATTGACTGTGATTCTAAATAGATAAATGAGCAGGGGTAGTTTGGAAATTAAATCAAAGGCAAGGAGTAGTTTGTGTTTTAAGGCAAAACATTATATCAAAATTTTGTTTTTATATAAGGATAGAATGAGAATTAAAAAAAAATCATCTACGCATGCCTCTCCCCTCTCCCGTTATAATAGTAAAGATAATTCCTTCCCAAAAGATTCAACGTTTCCCACAAGGTCCATTTATGAGGCTATTGTTCTCCTTCTTTTCAATGTCTGCCACAGGTAATCGCCAATCAAAGCTCCCCGTTACAACTTTAACGGTTCTTTAATTAAAAACACCAGACCCCAAGCTCTTGCAAGATATAAAGCATAAGGAGGAGAGGAAGAAGATGAGAACGAAAACTACATATATTATATGAAAATGAATACCCAATGTGTCTGTTAGTAAGAGAATGTAGAATTGGCCACGGGTAGACGGTGTGGAGGAGGGTAACGTTATCTACTGTGCCGAAGCCTCTTAGGACACTGCAACACATGTGGCAACGACGAGCGTACTGGGAGAACATCTTGATGAGATTTGGTGCTGAGAGTTTGAGGACGATTGGTTGCATTTCGAATTCGTTGTCTCTATATTTAGTTTTTGTTCATGTGGAATTCACTCTCTATATTCCGTTTTTGTTTAATGACTACGTATAAGATGCAGATGAAGACGTCCCTCTCTACTCAGTTGCTACTATTCTTCTCCAAATTCACAAGTTCGCTAGGTTCACTTACTTCTCTTCATTAATCCTTCTTCTGTAGATTTATTAGACATTTTCATTATTACTTGCTTTTCTTGCCTACTGTTAGACATATGAATTTGAATCAGAGAAGCATATTAAGTTTATATTGAGATTCCAAGAGAATATTTTACACGTTGGAAGTAGAGCATTGGTAAGGTTTACAAGGAGAAACCCAAAAGGATGTTTTGATAGAATTGGTATATTTCTTCTTTTCTCTTTTAATCCCAATTCTCTAACTAAATCTATATAAGGGTGCAGTCCTCTATGGAGGGGCTCTCACGTTATCATCACATCAAGGCCACACAAGGCACAACCCTTCATTGGACTATCTCATCTTTAACTCTATTACACCCGGTTTCCATATGGTAACGGCTGGAGATAATTAGAAAACGGGGATGCATGTGGTTTACTTACTAACATCTTTGTTTAAGGGTTTATTTGTAGCCGGAAAAAACCACCAGTTCCTTTCTCACTAAAGTTCCCAAATGCAGATTCACTTGCTCTTCATTTAGTACTTGAGCGTTTGCTTGCATTTGATCCTAAAGATCATCCATCTCCATAAGAGCCAGGTAAGCACTTTACAAACTTAATTCTTAATACATATATATGATTAAAAAATTACAGGTAAGCACTTTACAAATTTAATTGTTTATACATATATATGATGAAAAAATTAATTTCAGAAAGTTCTGTTTTTCGTACCGGTGATCTTATGTTTGCAGGATAAGTATACATATATATGATTAAAAAATTACAGGTAAGCACTTTACAAATTTAATTGTTTATACATATATATGATGAAAAAATTAATTTCAGGAAGTTCTTTTTTTCATACTGGTGATCTTATGTTTGCAGGCATTATCTTATCCATAATTTTCTGGTTTGCCAAATGTGGACTGTGATACTTCTTGCTTCAATGGTACTGTTATGTCTTTTTTTTTTCGTTGGTCCAAATCATTTATCTACCTAGGTTAGGGGTTAGCAGGGTTAGCACTCATGGTGGGAGTCAACAACCACACGAAATTTTCTTAAAACCATTACTTATTATGCCTTTTTCTTTTCAAAGTAAACGGAATTTTATGTTCCCTTATATCTATTTTGAATGTGAATTAACCTTTGTTGTTTCTAGGCCACTCAAATAATAGTATTTTAAATCATTCTATCTTATTCTCTTATAAGATAGAATAAGAGAATCATTCTATCTTATTCTCTTATAAAAATGCCTATCAAATAAAAAAAAATTATATTATTAACAGTAAAATTTATTATATGTTATTTTCTTATATTACTTAATATTTAAATCAAAATGTAGAAATTCTATTTTAGAGATGACATGTGGCTTTTTTCTTTAATCCCAATCGTTCAGGTTTGGGATCCACTATCTCATCCTAAAGCCCTCTCGATCTCCACTACTGTAGAGTCCTCTCTTATCTTCAACTCTTGCAAGTTTGGGACTCACTATCTTATCTTAGAGCCCTCTCTATCTTCACTACTTTAGAGTATACTCTCTCATCCCAACTTTTGGCCGGGTGTATTAAATATTTAAGTTTAATACTAATAAACTTATGATTTTTCATTAAATTTTATAATAATAATAATAAATTATTATTATAAAATTAGTAAATTAATACAAATAAAAATGTCTATCAAATAAAAAAAAACTTATATTATCAAAAAAACTTATATTACTCAAAACAACTTATATTACTAACAATAAAATTTATTAAATATTTTTTTTCCTATATTACTTTTGTAACGCCCCGAAATACCCCCTAAGAGTTTAGGGATATTTTAGGTGTCACACTGCGTACCTATCAAACCATCCTGTAATGCACAAGATAAAATACAGTACTAACAACGATAATCAGAGCGCGGAAGCTAACATATATGCGGAAGCGTAAACAAATTTTCATTTCTTCTAATGATCCAAAATAGTATTCCAAGTTAACATAAATACGAGACATGTCTAAGTCTAAGGTGGACAGGCCCACCTATCAAAATATCAAAATACACAAGACCCTCTCATACTCTCCCCTCAACAGTAGTCGAGGTATGGCCACACATCGAGGTCTCGGTCCGCCTGAGACTGAAATGGAATAGCCGGCTCTCTTTCCTCTATATACTCTTCCTCGACCCAAGGCTCCGGGTCGAGGGCTTCCTCAGTACCTGCCGACATGAAAGTACGGCTGAGCATGGAATACTCAGCGAGTACAAGCTACTAGCAAACCATAACAAAAATAAAAACACACAACAGTAATATCATACAAGCAGTAATAGAAGCATCACAAAAGAGACAGTATAAGGCATGATACAATACAATCATCATGACGTGCGTACATGAATGCGAAAACTCCGATAAAACTCATGCTTGAGAACCCATGTCATGTTTCGGTATGCCTCGTAGAAATCATTTATGCGTGCATGCATGAATGCATGATCATCATCTTGTAAATTTCCATTTTGTAACTTGTGAGCCAGAGGCTAGCACCCGAATCTCCCTGGGCTGCCAACCTCCTTGATATGCAATGTACTTGTGAGCCAGAGGTTAGTACCCGAATGTCCCTGGGCTACCAACCTCCTTGATATGCAATGTTTGGTTTTCTTGTGAGCCAGAGGCTAGTACCCGAATGTCCCTGGGCTACCAACCTCCTTGACAGTAGGTGATTTTTATTACTTGTTTAGTTTTCTTGTGAGCCAGAGGGTAGTACCGAATGTCCCTGGGCTACCAACCTCCTTGACAATAGGTGTTTTAGGGGTTATCTTGTGAGCCCGAGGTTAGTACCCGAATCTTCCCTAGGCTACCAACCTCCTTGACATGCAATATTTTCTTGTTGTTTATTATATGCCCATGCTCTTGAAATCTCAGTTCATGCTATCATGCGTGCTCGTGTACGTGTCCATAATGACAATCATGATAATGGGAATAACCAAGATATGACATTACTATTCAATTCATGATATGAACATAGGTAACATAAGTAGTTTACATAACATTTGATCAATTTATCATTTATAGGAACGCATGCATAAAACTCATTTCTATATTCTTCATTGAGATCATTTATTCATAGTTTAGGTATTTTGTCAAACACTTTCATACATTATTCCTTAGTAGTTTATGTCCTTCTTTTTAATGCATATTTTTCATTCAATTACACAATGATAAGTTTGTTATTTGTACAATGCCCATCCTCCATTTTCCAATCCACAGCCCACACATCATCCATCACACATTCGGCATCCAATCGCCGTATCCAACCTCCATCCAAGCATCTCTACCCTTTCTTTATCTTGTTTATATTTATTATAGATGACACATTTTACAAGGAATAAAACATACTAACCAGAATCATATTTCATAAGGAAAACCTAGATTTATTGCTAGGGTAAATTAGTAGGGTGTACTAACCTTAAATCAAGGCTTGATCCTTGGTAGAAACCTTGATTGAAGCTCCAACTTGAAAGAAGAACACCTTTTCTTGAAGGAGACTTGAGTTGGGGAAGAAACCCCTTTCAAAAACGTGCTTGGGTTGCTGCCCTAGCTTGGGGAAGGCTCTCCACGAGTGCTTGAGCCGTGATCTTGGAGAAAAACTGGACTTGAAGTGATCTAGGGTCTCAAAACCCCTTTGATTTCTCTTCCAAAGACAAACCCTAAGTTGGAATCGCCTTCTCCCCTTTCTCCTATTCTCTCAAACTCTCTAAGTGTCGAATGATGCCCTAAAGGCTCGGGTTAAACTCTTAAGGTAAGAGTGAACCGACCAAAGACCATAATACCCTTACTGAAATTTCTGCAAAGCACGAGTGCCGAACACGTTGAGCTGTGCATAGTGCCAAACACGTTGTGCTGTGAACAGTGCCAAACACGTTGTGCTGTGAATAGTGTCGAACACGTTGTGCTGTGAACAGTGCCCAACACGTTGTGCTGTGAATAGTGCCAAACACGTTGTGCTGTGAACAGTGCCGAACACGTTGTGCTGTGAACAGTGCCCAACACGTTGTGCTGTGAACATTGCCAAACACGTTGTGCTGTGAATAGTGCCGAACACGTTGTGCTATGAACAGTGCCCAACACGTTGTGCTGTGAAGGGTGCCGAACACGTTGTCCGTTGTGAAGGGTGCTGAACACGTTGTCCGTTGTGAAAGGTGCCGAACCCGTTGTCACGTTGTGAAGGGTGTCGAACCCGTTGTCTGTTGCATGACGTACCCGTTGTCTGTTGCACGAGGGCTGCACAACGTATACGTTATCAGGGCTAGAGCTACGTCCTTACTGCCTTCCGAGCTACGATTGCCTGCAGGTCCAGACTGTTTTGGCCATATCTTTTGACTCGTTCGTCTGATTTTGACGATTCAACTTGCGTTGGGTTCGTACTTCGAAAAGGAACATTTCTGACGTTTCGAAATTTCTAATTTCTCCCTTATTTATTAATTGGACTACAAAAACGGCCAATTAGCTAGAAGGTGCTATTCATTAAGGATGAAAAAGTCCAGGGTGCTACATTCCCCCCCCCCCTTACAAAAATTTCGTCCCCGAAATTTGGACGATACATACATGTACAAAACCAAAGCAAAATCACAAGCCATATACACCAACCTATTCAAACAACTCAGGATACTTTGCTTTGACTTCGGCTTCACGCTCCACGTGGCTTCTTCTCTCGCGTGATGTTGTCATTGCACTAGGACTAGTGGTATAGTCTTGTTGCGAAGCACTTGGTCTCTTTGATCCAATATGTGAATCGGCTTCTCAACTAACGTGAGGTCCTCTCGAATCTCAACCAGATCAAGCTCGATGACGTGAGAAGGATCTGGGATGTATTTTCGAAGCATAGAGACATGGAATACATTGTGGACCGCCGCCATATGAGAGGGTAAAGCAACCCGGTAACCTACCTCACCAACTCGAGCAATGATCTCGAACGGACCCACATATATCGGGCTAAGCTTGCCTCTCTCCCCGAATCGCATGACACCTTTGGTTGGTGAAATCCTTACAAATACAAAATCACCGACTCGGAATTCAAGATCCCTCCTTCGGTTGTCGGCATAGCTTTTCTGTCTATCTTGTGCGGTCTTTAACCTCTCCCGGATAAGCTTGACCCTATCCGCGGTTTGTTCAATTAACTCGGGGCCCAAAATCTTCCTTTCTCCCACTTCATCCCAATACAACGGGGATCTACAACTCCTTCCGTATAAAGCCTCGAAATGAGCCATTTGTATGCTTTCTTGATAACTATTGTTGTAAGCGAATTCCACCAAAGGTAGGTGGTCTTCCCAACTTCCCTTGAAGTCTAGCATACATGCTCGGAGCATATCTTCAATAACCTGATTCACCCTCTCGGTTTGCCTGTCGGTCTGTGGGTGGAAAGCTGTGCTAAAGTCTAACCGGGAGCCCATTGCACCTTGAAAACTTTTCCAAAACCTGGATGTGAATCTTGGGTCTCTATCCGACACAATACTCACTGGCACCCCGTGTAATCGGACTATTTCCTTGATGTATAGCTCCGCTAACTGATTGGAGTTGAATGTAGTCCGGTACGGTAAGAAATGAGCGGACTTCGTGAGTCTATCAACCACTACCCATATAGCATCGGTCTTCCTAACCGTCTTCGGTAACCCCACGATGAAGTCCATAGAGATATGTTCCCATTTCCACTCGGGAATAGGGAGAGACTGCAAAAGACCCACCGGTCTCAAATGCTCTGCCTTCACCTGTTGGCACACCAAACACCGTGCCACATACTCCGCAACCTCCCTCTTCATGTTTCGCCACCAAAAGTGACTCTTGAGGTTCCGATACATCTTTGTCCCCCCGGGATGCACTGTATACTTAGACCGGTGAGCTTCGTCCATAATCTCTCTCCGAATGTCTGCATTGGCTGGGACACAAAGCCTTCCCTTGAATGTAATAGCACCTCGGCTAGTGAGAGAGAAGTCTGTACTACCCTTGGCCACTTCCTTATCCCGGAAAGCCAACAAGTCAGTGTCTATGGCTTGATACTCCTGGATCAAGTCTATAAGGTACGGCCGAACTGTAACATTTGCCAAATCGTCTAGATTTGCCAAATCGTCTAACAGTCTCCATTCCCGCACCAACATGTGAGCCAACAACCCCGACGGTTTTCTACTCAGAGCGTCTGCCACCACATTTGCTTTTCCCGAGTGATATTGGATAGTGCACTCGTAGTCCTTTAAGAACTCAATCCAAGCCGTTGTCGTAAGTTTAGCTCTTTTTGGTAAAAGAGATACTTGAGGCTCTTGTGGTCCGTGTACACATAGAACTCCACCCCGTACAGATAATGTCGCCAAATTTTGAGTGCAAACACGACCGCCGCAAGCTCTGAGTCGTGAGTGGGGTAGTTCTTTTCATGCTCTTTCAACTGCCTTGATGCATAGGCAATGACCTTCTTGTGTTGCATTAGGACACACCCGAGTCCAACATGCGAGGCATCACTAGACACCTCATACCCAAAAGGTCTAGATGGCACAGTAAGGACAGGGGCTGTGGTGAGGCGTTTCTTCAACTCTTGGAAACTTACTTCACATCGGTCACTCCAACCGAACTTTGCATTTTTCCTTGTCAAGTAGGTGAGAGGTGCAGCCAAACTGGAGAATCCCTCCACAAATCTCCGGTAGTAGCCTGCCAATCCGAGGAAACTACGTATCTCCGTGACGCTCTTGGGCCTCTCCCAACTCATGACTGCCTCAACCTTGGCTGGATCTACCGAAATGCCCTCGGCCGACACCACGTGTCCAAGAAATGCGACCTTCTCTAACCAGAACTCGCACTTACTCAATTTGGCATATAGCATATGCCCTCTCAACATCTCTAGAGCAAGGCGGAGGTCTCGTGCGTGATCTTCCCGTGTCTGGGAATACACCAAAATGTCATCAATGAATACAATCACGCATCGATCCAAGTAAGATCGGAACACCCGGTTCATCAAATCCATGAATGCCGCCGGTGCATTCGTCAGCCCAAAAGGCATGACAAGGAACTCGTAATGCCCATACCGAGTCCTGAAAGCCGTCTTCGGAACATCTTCCGCCTTGATCCTTAATTGATGATACCCTGATCTAAGATCAATTTTGGAGAAGAATCTCGCTCCCTTCAGTTGGTCGAACAAGTCATCGATCCTTGGCAAGGGATAACGATTCTTGATAGTTACCTTGTTCAACTGACGGTAGTCTATACACATTCTCATCGACCCGTCTTTCTTCTTTACAAAAAGGACCGGAGCTCCCCACGGTGACACACTTGGTTAGATGAAACCAAGTTGTTGTAACTCCTCAATTTGCTTCTTCAATTCTTCAAGCTCTATCGGGGCTATTCTATATGGGGCTCTTGAAATCGGAGCGGTGCCCGGAGTAAGCTCTATAGCGAACTCAATCTCCCGATTCGGAGGTAACCCGGGAAGTTCCTCCGGAAACACATCTAAGAACTCACTCACAACTGGAATAGTCGAGGAGTTTTGTACTTCGGGGTTTGCCAAGCTCAAAGCTGCAAGGCGAGCAATATCCCTTTCTCTCACTCCTCGTAAATGAAAAGGCTTAACTCCTTCCGGCTTGAATTTCACCATCTTTTCAAAGCACGCAACATTCCCGTGATGGTTTGACAATCAATCCATCCCTAAGATGACATCAAAATCCAAGTCTTGAAAAGCTAGGACGATGAGATCGGCTAACAGTTCATTCTCCCCTACTTGAACCACATTATCCCTGAATATCTTGTCCGTATCAACTGACTTGCCGAGTTGAGTTGTAATGGTCAACTCCCGCTCTAACGGAGTAGACTTAGTCAAAAATCCCTTTGCGAAACTAGGTGACACAAAAGAGTGAGTGGATCCTGTGTCGATCAACACATGGGCGAGACACTCGTTCACTAATAAAGCGCTTGTGCGATTAAGTAACTACTATTAGTAGATTTCAAACAATCACAAGCATCATACATAGAATAACCCTTAGTATAAATAACCACATAATAAACCAAAGAAATTTTACACAACTTAGACTCTAGAATTTTTGCATACCTTGCACGACATCGTCAGATGCACATGCGTCTTTCTCTAACAGGGCGAAGACTCGGCCCTGTGTGGCTGGGCGAGGAGGCCGTGTAGACTGTGAGGCCCTCGAAGCCTGGGAAGAGCTAGGCTGGGATGTCTGCCTAATCAGGGGCCTGCTCCCTGAAGACTGAGCTGGCAAATGACGTCGGGGACAATCTCTAACCATGTGGCCCTGGTCACCACAATGGAAGCAACTTCCTGTAATCCTTCGACATTCTCCTGCTGGATGCTTCCTTCCACAAAGAGTGCAGACATCATGCAAATAGGGGGAATGAGCATATCCCGTAGCCTGAGTAACTGCGGGGCGAGAAGCATATGAGATAGCCGGGCGAAAGGCCGGTGGAGCAAAAGAGCGAGGGGACTGTGGTGCCGAATACATCCTCTGTGATTGAGCCGGCCCTGTGGACTGATACAAGCTAGTCATTGCTCTCTTCTCCCCTAAACTACTTGACTATCCTTTCTCCATTCCTCTTCTCTTAAAGAACTCTTCGGAATTCAACTCGGCCAACAATGCATTGTCCACAACTTCTGAATATGTCTCATGTCGGAACATTGAGACACGATCCTTGAGGTAGGCCTTCAACCCCCTCTCAAACTTCCGGGCTTTCATAGCCTCGGTAGCTATCATGTGTGGAGCAAATCGAGATAGCTCTGAAAATTTGGCTTTATAAGCCGCTACTGACATATTACCTTGCTCCAAGGTAATGAATTCGACTTCCATCTTTTCTTTCATTCCGACCGGAAAGTACTTCTTGTTGAAAACCTCCAAGAATTCTTCCCAAGTCCAGTCTTGACCTTGTCGGGTTAACCCTCGGGTCCGAAGTGCGGACTTCCCCTAATGGTCGGCCTCACCTTCAAGCATGAAGGCAGCCCAAGCAACCCTTTCCGCCTCCGTAGGCGCCAATACAGAAAATATCTTCTCTAATTGCCGAATCCATCATTCGGCAACAAGTGGGTCAATACTCCCACAAAAGGTTGGAGGCCTCATCCTCCGAAAAGCTTCTATCCCGGCTTGGGCTCGGTTAGGAGGAGCCGGTATAAGTGCCGCATTAAGCGGAGTGGCCGATTGCCTTGCCGCCAACATAGCCAAAGTCTCGGCTATGGATGCAAATGCTTGGGCAAAGTCGGGTTGATCATCACCCGATGGAGTATCACCTCCATTACCCCTCGTGTTGTACCCGCGACCCCGGGTATTGCGTCTCATGATTTCTCCTGAGAACGACAATACCACATGAGTCTAACTTGGATACGCACTTAGTACAAATTTCGCAGTTCACTCAATACATATTCATCAAGCATATTTAATAAGTACAACACAAATAATGTACACATGGTATATAACACAATAGCATAACATACAATCCGAGTTCCTAGCGTAGGACTCTATGTTCGGTTGAAGTTCAACCCATTTTGACTAAGACTAACTGGTTAGTCTATACTTGGAATACAACTCTCTAATGTGATTCTAATACCTTGTTCAATCACCTAAGTGACCCTAGGGACTCTAATGCCTAGAGCTCTGATACCACTCTGTAACGCCCCGAAATACCCCCTAAGAGTTTAGGGATATTTTAGGTGTCACACTGCGTACCTATCAAACCATCCTGTAATGCACAAGATAAAATACAGTACTAACAACGATAATCAGAGCGTGGAAGCTAACATATATGCGGAAGCGTAAACAAATTTTTATTTCTTCTAATGATCCAAAATAGTATTCCAAGTTAACATAAATACAAGACATGTCTAAGTCTAAGGTGGACAGGCCCACCTATCAAAATATCAAAATACACAAGACCCTCTCATACTCTCCCCTCAACAGTAGTCGAGATATGGCCACACATCGAGGTCTCGGTTCGCCTGAGACTGAAATGGAATAGCCGGCTCTCTTTCCTCTATATACTCTTCCCCAACCCAAGGCTCCGGGTCGAGGGCTTCCTCAGTACCTGCCGACATGAAAGTACGGCTGAGCATGGAATACTCAGCGAGTACAAGCTACTAGCAAACCATAACAAAAATAAAAACACACAACAGTAATATCATACAAGCAGTAATAGAAGCATCACAAAAGAGACAGTATAAGGCATGATACAATACAATCATCATGACGTGCGTACATGAATGCGAAAACGCCGATAAAACTCATGCTTGAGAACCCATGTCATGTTCCGGTATGCCTCGTAGAAATCATGTATGCGTGCATGCATGAATGCATGATCATCATCTTGTAAATTTCCATCTTGTAACTTGTGAGCCAGAGGCTAGCACCCGAATCTCCCTGCGCTGCCAACCTCCTTGATATGCAATGCACTTGTGAGCCAGAGGTTAGTACCCGAATGTCCCTGGGCTA
Source organism: Tetracentron sinense (assembly GCA_015143295.1). Lineage (NCBI taxonomy): Eukaryota > Viridiplantae > Streptophyta > Magnoliopsida > Trochodendrales > Trochodendraceae > Tetracentron > Tetracentron sinense. The sequence continues at coordinate 18,626,367 of CM026561.1, forward strand.
CCAACCTCCTTGATATGCAATGTTTGGTTTTCTTGTGAGCCAGAGGCTAGTACCCGAATGTCCCTGGGCTACCAACCACCTTGACAATAGGTGATTTTTATTACTTGTTTAGTTTTCTTGTGAGCCTGAGGGTAGTACCCGAATGTCCTTGGGCTACCAACCTCCTTGACAATAGGTGTTTTAGGGGTTATCTTGTAAGCCAGAGGTTAGTACCCGAATCCTCTCTGGGCTACCAACCTCCTTGACATGCAATATTTTCTTGTTGTTTATTATATGTCCATGCTCTTGAAATCTCGGTTCATGCTATCATGCGTGCTCATGTACGTGTCCATAGTGACAATCATGATAATGGGAATAACCAAGATATGACATTACTATTCAATTCATGATATGAACATAGGTAACATAAGTAGTTTGCATAACATTTGATCAATTTATCATTTATAGGAACGCATGCATAAAACCCATTTCTATATTCTTCATTGAGATCATTTATTCATAGTTTAGGTATTTTGTCAAACACTTTCATACATTATTCCTTAGTAGTTTATGTCCTTCTTTTTAATGCATATTTTCCATTCAATCACACAATGGTAAGTTTGTTATTTGTACAATGCCCATCCTCCATTTTCCAATCCACAGCCCACACATCATCCATCACACATTCGGCATCCAATCGCAGTATCCAACCTCCATCCAAGCATCCCTACCCTTTCTTTATCTTGTTTATATTTATTATAGATGACACATTTTGCAAGGAATAAAACATACTAACCAGAATCATATTTCATAAGGAAAACCTAGATTTATTGCTAGGGTAAGTTAGTAGGGTGTACTAACCTTAGATCAAGGCTTGATCCTTGGTAGAAACCTTGATTGAAGCTCCAACTTGAAAGAAGAACACCTTTGCTTGAAGGAGACTTGAGTTGGGGAAGAAACCCCTTTCAAAAACGTGCTTGGGTTGCTGCCCTATCTTGGGGAACGCTCTCCACGAGTGCTTGAGCCGTGATCTTGGAGAAAAACTGGACTTGAAGTGATCTAGGGTCTCAAAACCCCTTTGATTTCTCTTCCAAAGACAAACCCCTAGGTTGGAATCGCCTTCTCCCCTTTCTCCTATTCTCTCAAACTCTCTAAGTGTCGAATGATGCCCTAAAGGCTCGGGTTAAACTCTTAAGGTAAGAGTGAACTGACCAAAGACCATAATACCCTTACTGAAATTTCTGCAAAGCACGAGTGCCGAACACGTTGAGCTGTGCATAGTGCCAAACACGTTGTGCTGTGAACAGTGCCCAACACGTTGTGCTGTGAATAGTGCCGAACACGTTGTGCTGTGAACAGTGCCGAACACGTTGTACTGTGAACAGTGCCAAACACGTTGTGCTGTGAACAGTGCCAAACACGTTGTGCTGTGAATAGTGCCGAACACGTTGTGCTGTGAACAGTGCCCAACACGTTGTGCTGTGAAGGGTGCCGAACACGTTGTCCGTTGTGAAGGGTGCCGAACACGTTGTCCGTTGTGAAGGGTGCCGAACCCGTTGTCACGTTGTGAAGGGTGTGGAACCCGTTGTCTGTTGCACGACGTACCCGTTGTCTGTTGCACGACGGCTGCACAACGTATACGTTATCAGGGCTAGAGCTACGTCCTTAGTGCCTTCCGAGCTACGATTGCCTGCAGGTCCAGACTGTTTTGGCCATGTCTTTTGACTCGTTCGTCCGATTTTGACGATTCAACTTGCGTTAGGTTCGTACTTCGAAATGGAACATTTCTGACGTTTCGAAATTTCCAATTTCTCCCTTATTTATTAATTGGACTACAAAAACGGTCAATTAGCTACGAAGGTGCTATTCATTAAGGATGAAAAAGTCCGGGGTGCTACAACTTTATATTTAAATAAATAATATTATTTAATTATAGATATTCATAAATTATTACCCATGCATCGTAGGGGTCTGTGCTAGTTTAATTAATATAATAGTAGACGTTACGTCAACAGATACATGTGCCGGGGCAAGAATATGAATGCAATGCTGAGAAGGATCCGACCAAATGAGATCTCCACGACGAAGAAAATTGCATGATCAACTGTAGTATTTGGATAGTTTAAAAGAATCTCACATAGTACTATATGATGAGATGATTTCCTCAAAAGCATTGCCATCAGCCCAGGAGCAAGAGGTGGCGCGGCCTGAACTTTTGAAAAAAAAAATTAGGGCATAGTCATGGACCGGGGCAACAGCTGCCCCTAAACTTTTGGGAAAAAATTATATTTTGATAGGGCATAGGGGCATAGGGGTAGCTACCCCTTCAACTTTTGGAATATATATATATAGAGTAGGGTTCCTAATAGCTACACTTACTAGAAACTCTAGTAAGCAGTGAATTCGTAACCATTAGATGTTGGGGTCTTTTAAATCCAACCCTCAAACTTAAAACCAGTAGTTTTTGAGTGAAACCACTCTCATTAAATAGGAAAACCGGGTATATTCTCTCACGGCTCTTCCTCTCTCCCTCCTACTCATTCGGCTCTCCCTCTCATCTTCTTGTAATCTCACAGCTCCACAACATGTGGGGTAGACTTATACTGTCGCTGAATCATGAAAAATCAAAGGCTGGCCATGGCTTGAAAAACCAGAAGTTTCCTTCAAAATAATCATACTAGAGTTTAATTTAAAGCATTTCACTCTGTTTCTGGGTTGAGGAGAGTAGTTATATGGGCAAGTGTATGAACCAGTCAGTAACAAATATTTGGATCTCTGGAATTAAAGCTGCTCTTTCTACCCTTTATTGACATTGGAATTAACTTCCAAATGATCATGTGGTATTCGTGGTGATGTTGGGAGAAATCCTTGCTGCATAGACTCGCAACCATTGCTGCACTGTCCATGGGGTTTTAGAAAAAAAAAACTATGGAGGTATGAACGAGAGGTGGGAGAGAACGAACAATTTTTTGGAGGGAGAGAGATTTTCTACGGGAAAAGAGGGATTCTCGATTTTAAGGAAGTAAAATTTCTCCCAAATCCAAAACCACTCCTTGTTTTGGGGTTTCCTTCCATAGCCGTAGGATTAAAGTGGTTAACAGCCCTTTAACCCTGATTAAGCTTAACTAAATTAGAGTTAAGATTTTGGTTTTTTTTTTTTTAAAACTAAGTTTAGATTTCTTAATCCTAGGGGTGAGTAAGTCTTAACCACAATTGGTGACTATTTAAAATTGGGGCGTGGACCAATGAGGACTGGCCATTTCGTTACAAAATGGAAACCACGGATACGTTAAGTGTTTTCCTTTTTTGTAAGCCACTCAAAGAGAATGGGGGTTTGGCGGACCCCCCACCAGTTTATTAATAGAAAAATTCAAGGGGAGACATAAAACCTTATCCCTATAGAGAAACAAGGGGGAAGTAAAACCTTACCCCTAAAAAGACTAAAAAAAAAAAAGGGACATAAAACCTTACCCCTAAAAGGACAAAAAACGGGGACAAAAAACCTTGCCCCTACAAAAATAGACACATCAAGGGGGACATAAAACCTTACCCCTAATATAAATCTAGAATATTTCGTATTCACCTAATTATTCTTCACAAATCTATTAACAATTACTAACATTTTCAATGAATCATTGCTTGTCCCTACAAGAAAATCCTAACTCCATCCATAATAGCCATCCTCAGGGGTGTATTCGAGCTCAATTGAGTCGAGTTTGGCCAAGTTTGAGCTTGACTTGAACATGCTCGAGCTTGGCTTGAGCTTGATTCGAGCTTGAATGTTTAGGCTTGAGCTTGGCTTTATCAGCCTTTGTTTAAACTCAAACTTTATTAAAGCCGAGCCGAACTCGGGTTGGCTCAAGCTTGATTCACGCGATTATTTTATTTTACATAATTCTAATTAAAGTTTTTATTAATATATTATAATACTAGAAATCATGAAAAATTAATACATTCATATACAAAAATAAGATTTGGGAGTAGTCCTTCAATTTAAAAAGTTGAGATTTCGATCAAAGTTTCTGATTTTAACTTCTTAACTTTTTCATTGCTGTTATTTCTTAAATTTAATTATTTTTTATAATTTAAAAATTATTACAATCTATAATAAAAAAAAATTAATTATTATTTTGTCTTAATATAAATAACATCACCAAAAAAAATTGTATATTTTAGTTGAGTCAAGCTCAGTTTGAACTGAGCTCTAAATGAGTCGAGCTGAATCACATAGTCGAGCTTGGCTTGTTTAAACTTTAAGCGTTTGAGATCAAATGAAAGCTTAGCTTAATTTGTTCGAGCCTAAATGCCAGCTTGAGCTCGTCGAGCTGAGTCGAGCCGTGGTCCTAATTTGACTTGAGTCCTAGCCAAGGGCAGAGCCAGGGGGGCGGGGCATGGCCCCCCCAAATTTTTTGTAAATCCTTATTCATGTATTATGAATAGTGGGCCCCTCAATTAAATTTTTTTTTTTTAGTATACTCGGTCCTTCCAATTTTTTTTGTCCTATATAATATAGTGCCCCCCCCCCCCCCCCCCAAATTTTTTTGTCGTATATATAGTGGGCCCCCCAATGGAGTCCCCTTATGCCCTTGAGGTTATCCCTATTGACACCCCTTAACAATGGTTAAAAGTCACCAAATCTCAAGGTTCATCTACTTATCCTTGGTTTTTAGAAAAAAAATATTTAAATTATGTTAACCTTAGGAGTTAGTGAATTTTAAATTAGGGTTTGAAAAAAAATTTGATATATTTTTTTTAAACCAAGGATAGGTGGGTGAATCTTAACCACAATTAAGGGGTATTAATAGGGACACATGACGACCTGAAAGGCATTACCAGGAAAAAAAATTCTCAAAATAAAGAAACTACCCCAAAAAAGAATTCTCAGGAGTTATGCCCCAAACCCCCAAATTCCATGCCGTCAAATCAAATTATTTTTATACATGTATTATGCCCCCACCCCACCCAAAGAAAAATTCCTAGCTCCGCCCCTGGTCCTAGCCATCCTTGAATGCATAGGTCGGAATTTCCTAATAAGCATGAATATTAATTCGGCCAAAATTATGTAGCAAGAGTCCACCTAAACTAATACTTTGGATGGTTTGAAGAGATAATTACCCTTGCAGGGTACTTGCAGTCCTCCAATTTGTTTATGACCATCTTTAAGTCCTAGTGCCCTTACATTCCTAAACCAAGTACCAAAATCTACATAGAAAAACATTATCCTTAATTTGGTGTTAATCTGGTAAACAAATTTACCAAAGAGAGACAGAATCACCAAAAGACTCACTCAATCAATCGCTTCATGAGTTAATAATCACAATAATAATATCTCGTCGCCATCTCCAGAACACTCAAGCTATAGCACGTCTTACGTCGTAACATTTCCAAACCTAGGGTTGAGTTCGTCTTGACTAAAGGACATTCTCGTCATTCCACCTCTAAAAGAAGTATAATTTTGTAAACAAACATCATTATCATCCAAAAGACTCGAACCCTCGCTTTTAACGGAATCAAAGCATAACGGAAAGGTACGGATTTCAGATATCAAATATCCTGGGTGACGCCATCGCTCTAGATACGAGCGCCGAATCATATCCGACTCTCACGTGCCAACGACATTAAACACATGCCAGTGGAATCAGCACGTGTCAAATGACGTGGGTATGACGGATAGCGAGGCCGGCGCCGCAAATGATGCCAGGTTGGCCGCCGGAGAGACTCATAGATGAGATCTTCGTCTTAATCATTCTCAGAAACGGCTGCATAAGCAATCATTTGTTCGAGTCTTTCCAAAAACTTCAAAGCTCTATAAATTATGGGGTTTCTTCTACGCTTCTGTGTCTCACTCAATCTTCTCCTTCGTCAACCTCATCATTTTAGATTTTCTTATGATGACGATTCGTTTCGCCTTTGCTTATGTCGTTCTCCTGCTAGTTCTGTGTCTGGTGGTGATGGAAGAAGCTTATGGTCTCTCTCTCTCTCTCTAAATCTATCTCTCTTATGTTAAGATTGCTGCTGGAACTAAATTTTCACGGCCTGGTTCTTGAATTACTCACTGTATTCACTGTTTTTGGCAGATTGCAGGAGTGGGTATGGCTGTTTCTCTGCGGAGGCAGCTTCACCAGAGATCAAAAGCAGAAAGGTTTAGTTCGTTTCGAATTTCATTCATAGCCTGGTGATTATCTTACTTGAGATTTATATATAACTTACTGTAATTTGTTCTTAAATTTTGCAGATTTTGGATGGTCCGGAGAAGGTTCGTGATGACGGGAACTTGGTCGGTTGGGAATTAAGGAAGGTTCCTTCGGGACCAGATCCTTTGCACCATAATGGCGGTAGCCCTACGAAGCCCCGAACTCCATGACTGTTCTGAAACGGCTCATCTTTTTTCATCGCTGAACTGAAGATCCTATGTATACAGTTTGCGTCTACTAATATATATATACGGATATAAGCAGTATGTATATATACGTTTTGATATATGTTACTCGTTAGTCTGTTTTGAGCGTAGTTTTTTTTTGTTTCATCACGTTAATTAATGAAGCTTGGAATTTGATCAAGGTATTATCAGTGTATGGCTTGTGATTTGGTGGTAGTTATGTATTGTGTAGTCTGAATCAAATTTGGACCACCAAGTGTCGAATCCTGTTAATCTACCAAAAACGTAAGAAAATTAAACATGCACGAATCCTTACCACCCGTCACGACTTCATCAGAGAAGCAATCTGCATGCAAATGCTGACGTCTATGGCCCATGGGCTTGCACCTCCCAGGCAAGCAACATGACTGGGGCACGTTACCCTCCAGTACGCCGTAATTGTCTCTCAGCTATCCTTCTCGGTTGGTCTGCTGAGCCATCTTAGTCTTCCGGTTCCATCCCACTTGTCAATATATGAGTTTAATTATGACCAGGAGCTCCGGTTCAAGGGTTAACCGGAGCTCCTGCCTGTGATAGGAGTAAGTATTAAGTAGGTATAACAGAAAGCAAAATAAATGCCTTTCCTTTACGAGTTTAAGTATGAACCCCCGGGGCTACCTCGAATATTTGTTAAGGATTCCAAGGGGTGCTAGCTAAAATCAAACAAATACTTTTAGAGATTAATTTTGAGCCGGAGCTCAACTTCACGGCGTTAAGCGGAGCTCTCTGTTTTTACATCATGCCTATGGCACATTTGTAATTATCAAAGAGGCTAGGGTAAATTTAGAGTCTTGATAAGAGGACTCCAGGGTCTTCTTCTAAGCCGATCGCAGGGTCCCATGTGTCCCTTTAACATTTGTTTAATCATGGTTAACTTAATTAAATTAAAAATAATATTTAGTTTTTTTTTCTAAAAACCATTGTTAGATTGTTAAACCCTAGGGGGTGAGTGAATCTTAATCGCAGTTGATAGGAGGTAAAATGAGGGGGAGCAACACCAATGAAATCCTTTAAAGTTGTCCGTTTTCTATTTCCCGTAATTTTATGACACAGCATAATTACAAGATAAGGACATGATAGTGTAAAATGGGGAGCTCTGCCAAACGCTGCAATGCAGAGCTCCTCATTGGACTATGTTCAATTTTAACACTCATTAACTGTGGTTAAGATTTACTCATTCTTAAGATTAAATATTCTAACATTGTTTAATTTAAGAAAAAAAATGTTTACCTTAATTTTCTTAAGGTTAAACATGATTAAAGGGGTGTTAAAACGGGACATGCATGTGGACACCACATTTGACAATATAGTCAAATGCGTGGGGGGCGGAGCTCCGGTTATAAACCAGAGGTCTGGTTCATATCAAAACTCGCCATATAATGCATTTATGCCAGAGGTCTGGTTCATATTAAAACTCATCATATAATGCCTATACGCCATGCGGGCCAGTGATTAGCCACCGCGTATTTGATAATGTTATAAAATGCCGTGTCCACGTATACCTTTTAACAATCTTTTAATTATGGTTAATTATGGTTAAGTTTAGTATTTTTGTTTTTCTTCTTTCTTTCTAAAAATCAATGTTTGATTATTTAACTTTAGGAGCTCACTACAATTGATGAGTGTTAAAAAGGAGTGTGTGGATTAATGAAGACCGCAGCACATACTACTTCATATGAAATCCGGTGGCAAGTTAAACGTTTCCCTGTACCTAAAGCTCATTGACTCGAGAAAAATCATTATCAGAGACTGCGGTGGTGTTGGAATAAGAAAAATATATTAACTATGAACATGGAGCTCCAGTTGAACAATCAACCGGAGTAATCCAAAAATTGTCTCAGTAATTATGCACACAAAGAAGAGAATTTCTTAACACAATTTTTTTTCCATAAATAACCATTCCCAAGGCATTTTTGGGTTGCTCCAGTAGATTGTTAATCCGGAACAATTGTTCATAGTTAATCTCCACTTTTAGTGTAAAGTTGCTGACAATCTTATAATTATAGAGAGAGTTTTTTTTTTTTGCAAAATTGTCACTACCTTTTTCATTGCAAGACTGCTACCATCTACACATTAAAAAAGATCTTCAATGAAGCAAATAAAGGTGGCATTTGGCAACACTAATCTAAATCGGTAGAGCTTGTTTAAAAATTGAGCTTAGTTGGACTTTAGATTATTAAGTTGAAGATTAATTAGATGTCTAAATATTTTTGAAGTAGAGGTTTTACCTCAAACGTAATAAGGAGACATGAGCTACTTTTTCTTTACAGGTAAGATCTCTACTTCAAAAAAATGTAGATATTTAATTAACCTTTTAACTTAACAATCTAAAGTTTAAATAAACTCAATTTTCAAATAAACTTTACCTGTTTAGATTAGAGTTACCAAACGCCACATAAAGCTCCACCTCATATTTAAACTCTTTTATCAATGACGAAAAAAAATATTATATAATTTTTGTATGAAGAAAATATCTCTTGTTACATGTGTTTTCCCTAATGTATAGTTTTCGAATGACAAAAAATATTTTTCTCTCCAAATACTTCTCAACTGAAGCCACAGAAGCTGGTGTCAACAAACTGTTCTATTTTCCAAGAACAGCCTGTATAAAAAAGCCTTTTACCTTCTCAATCTCCACCCAATGTTATAGAACCGGACCGATTGGGTGGCCGGTTCCCGGTTTGATTAGTTCAACGTGTCAGGTTCAACCGAGTCTTTTTTATTTTTTTAAAAAAATCATTTTTACCTATTTATGACCGGTTCTCAACCGGGGTTCTAATCACCAGTTCCTGGTTCAACCGGCCTGTTCTTCTAGTTTTCATGAAAATAACCGATTTTAAAACGGTCCGATTTTTGGGGGGTTTGGAAACCTGGTCCGGTTCTGACAACAGTGGCTCGACCTTTTATAACCCCATAGAATTCACCTTATGCCTCACTCATCGCCCCACCGTTAGCACTGGTAACCTGCTTGTGGAACAGCAGGGGTAATACAACACTGCTTGTTTCAACTCTATGGGGCCCACTTTCTAAACCCCATTCTTCACAAAAGATGTCGTAGAAAACTGTTTCAAATACCTTGGTTCAACGAGTTCGAATCACAACCAATCGTAGTTGAAGTTATGGAGAGTTCAATCGTGCCCATAGGTCAACACGTGTCTTCTTAAAGCCCTACTAATTGTGGTTATGATTCTTTAACCCTTAGGGTTCAACAATCTAACCTTAGTTTTTTTTAAAAAGTATTTTTAAAAAAACGTAACCTTAGGGTAAATTTTTTTAAAAAAAAAAGATTTCTAAAAACCAGGTTAGATTGTTAAACCCTAAGGATGAGTGGATCTTAACCATGGTTAATAGAGGTTAAAAAGGACACGTGTTGACCTGTGGGTGCGATTGAACTCTTCCTGAGTTCAATCGTGATTGGCTGTGATTTGAACTCTGGTTCAACTCTTTAGCCCCACCCTCCTCAACATCAATTTCTTTCCATACCATTCTTATCACTACAAATGAATACGCATGGTATTCTCCTCCACGCGTCCCTGAGGAGAGAAGATGGGCAGCAGCCTGGTCGTTACCCGTTGGGTTTAGCCACATGTGGATTGAGTGTGTGTTAGCCAATCTGTGTGTTTGACCATTCAATAAAAAAAATATATATATATATAATTTGAGAATAATTTTGAGCCAGATCTCTGCTCCATGGCATTGATGCGGAGCTCCCTTTTTTATACAGTAAGTGTGGCATGTTTGTAATCATTGATGGAGGCTGGGGTAATTTTGCAACACACTATAATTACACATTTGCCACCTGATAGTGTAAAAAGGGGAGCTCCGCACAACATGGTGAAGCAGAGCTCTTTATATTAAGACTGATATATTTTCTGTCATCACACCAAATTTTCACTGATTTCAAAAAATTAGTAAAAAAATATTTTCTATTTCATTATTTGGAGTGGACCAATAAGCTAACTGTTGTAGCCTAATTGGCTACAACATCGCTACTGCCCATCTTCTATCATCTAGAGAGCATCTCTACATCCTACACTTGTTTAGCTTGTTTTCTCTACTTCTCACACGTCCGTGAGCAACAGACCATTTTCCTTCTCTTCCTTATATTTAACCCCTTATCTAGAGACCTATTCACACTCATCTCACCGTCTAGGCCATGCCTTAAACTCCGGTGAACATAGTAGAGTATCCCAACTCTTTTTTTTTTTTTTTTTTGAAACTCCATCAACTGATGCACTTATGTTTGTGGTAGGAGTAAATGAGATGACGTCGTGTATGAACTGAACGTACGTTGTGTTCTATATAACACAAATTGAACCACCAATTGTCTTGCTCCTTTTGCCATGGTCTGCTTACTTCAAAAACTTCAAGGGCTCATTGGATTTATGGGCTTTAGAATTAGTAGTTAATTGTAAAAGATTTAGTCATGAATAATTGAGTGCAAAATGTCTTTTGATTTCTTACGCAACACTTAACTATGTGTTTTAGTTATTCTCACCAAACAATTATGCATCATCTTGCCCTTTTTTGCTTCCCATACAGTTAATAGCCAGAGCCTAGATCCTTGATTTATTTATTCTTATATCTTGCAGATGGTCCATGAGGAGTTTGGTGGTGTTGAAGGTCAATCTAATGACAACTGTGCGTGCAACCCCAAGTACTTCTCTCAAGTACATGCACTCACAACATAGACGATCGATTTTGGTTACATTATTTTACTTTTCCATGCACTCACAACATAGATGCAAATTCGATTTTGGCTACATTGTTTTACTTTTCCATGCACTCGCAATGCACGATTTTGTTACATTGTTTTACTATTCCATGCCCAGAAAGATAGAAGACGTGGATTGCCCTTCAATGAAGGACTGGCGAGGAGGCCGTGAAGTTGGGCAAAATATCATCCCAAGTTCAACCGGTACTGCAAAGGTTTGGTGGGATTACCTCAAATAATTCCTACCTTAATCGGAAATAGTATGATATACAATGTACTTTTTGAAGACAAACTGATTTTTATTGAATTCTCAAAAGTAATTACAAAGAGACCCAACTAGGGTTTATATAGATAACAGTATATAGATAAAATAGAAACTAAATATAAATCAAACATTCTAATCTCTCAATCACAATCTCTTTCTAAATCAAATCTTTCCAATAATCTCAATCTCTTTCTAAATACAATTCTTTCCAACCATCTCAATTTCATTCTAAATCTATTTCTTTCCAATTGTGATGATGGTAATGATATGGTGCATCTCATGCATATCATTACCATACATGTACTCTATTACTCCCCCTCAAACTCATGTAGATTTGAAAATATGCGTGAATTTGATACTTAATCAGGCAATGTAGCTTGCTAGTCATTCCAATGTCGTTGCAGATCTTGATAGGTGTCAATCGTCACTGTTGTTGATGTGGTGTATGATGAGAGAATAATAGGAGCCTCAATGGGCTAGACCTCTATGGGTCAATGAAAAGGGGGTGGACCTCAATAGGTCAGGGCCTCAATGGACCGAATAGCCTCTTGGGCAACAAAATGGGCCTCGTGGGCCATAAAAAAGACATCCGTGATCGTGCCTATGGTCTTGCCAAAGGGGTCACGAGTCTGGACCTCAATGGGTCAGGGCCTCTTTGGGCCGAAAAGTGGATCCTGATGATCTTGCCTCTAGTCTTGCTAAAGGGGTCATATGTCCTAATACAGGCCTCTATGGGCCAAATTTTTTTTTTCACAATCAACAACTTTTTTTTTTTTTCCGGACACATCCTTGGAATGATGATCGATTGACGGTGCTAAGTGTTTTGTGTAACTACACTTCTCGGGATGCAAACCCCCACAAGAGAGAATCAACAAGCTAGACGCAAACCCATACGTACCCACACCAATTGACCTGTCCGAGCTTGAGGGGCCTCACCATGATCAAGAGGTGGACGCTCTTTCAAAGGCTGCAGAGACCCTTGGATTCTTCTAAGTAATGAACCATGACGTTCCGGTTGAGTTGCTCGTGCAGCTCAAGGACTCGACGCACCACTTCTTTTACCAGCCGCCTGAGAAGAAGGCGGTTTATTTCAAAGGGGTGAGCCCAAGCCCGTTTGTGAAGTATGGGACTAGCTTCGTGCCTGCCCACCTCCAAATCAAAGGTATTCTTGACAGCTGCAGATGGGTAGACTAGTGTTGAGATCAACGTCCTTCAAGGTGAGATAGGTGAAGGTGAGCCAACCCTATTGGCAACGTGGGAGTAATAATCTCAATCCTATTGGCAAGTTTTGATAGAGAGATATCTTCTGAATGTAATCTTGGCACAATATTTTGGGGATGATGTGGAACAGATGGTGCTTGGATCCAAGTCTTTGAGGTACATTGAGCTGGACAAAGGATTGAGCATGTGGATGCCAATGACGATGCAAGAAAACATTAGCAGGCTCTGTAGGTTATAAGGTGAATGAGAGGACCTGTGAGAGAGATGCAGACTTTGATGTGAAGCACTGTTAGCGCCTAAAAGCTAAAAGTAAAGGTCACGAAACAAGAATTTCACACCCGGCGGGCGGTGGCAGCATCACCTGCCGGAAAAGCGGAATTTGAAAAAAAAATCAAAATAGGCGGTGGATCGCCCGCTCTGATACCATGAAGACAAACTGATTTTTATTGAATTCTCAAAAGTAATTACAAAGAGACCCAACTAGGGTTTATATAGATAATAGTATATAGATAAAATAGAAACTAAATATAAATCAAACATTCTAATCTCTCAATCACAATCTCTTTCTAAATCAAATCTTTCCAATAATCTCAATCTCTTTCTAAATCCAATTCTTTCCAACCATCTCAATTTCATTCTAAATCCATTTCTTTCCAATTGTGATGATGGTAATGATATGGTGCATCTCATGCATATCATTACCATACATGTACTCTATTACTTTTGGATTTGTAGTATAGGCTGTGGAGTATGTTCTTTTCTTAAATTCATACTGACTTGGCCGTCGGAGCATCATTGTAGGTCGGAAGACCGTCATGCTTGGAGGAAGAATCGTTGCAGCCAGCTGAGATTAGACAAGTACTCTAAGAGGCATTGGATCAGGTATTTTTTACCACACTTCTAATTCGTTGTTTGTATGGTTTTCAAATGGGAAAGATCTCCTTAAAGAAAACTGTTTGGAAATCATGTACCTATTGATCCATGTGAGCCACCTATTGAGTTGAAAAAATAATTATCGGTTAATATCCACTCATTATAGATTTTGATCAATAGATTAGCAATTATAGTGTGTACCTTCCAAAAAAATAACTTCCTTGATTCATTTGGAAATATTATTTTAATATAGGAGTCAAATCTTCTACGGCAAATCCAGTTATCACCCCTAGATAAGGGTGGAGCCAGGAATTTTTCGGGGGGGGGGGGGGGGGGGGGCGCTGAAATACATGTATAAAAAAAACTATAGAATTTGTAAATATGGAACTTGGGGGGTTCAGGGGCATAGCCCACGAGAAAAAAAAATTTGGGATAATTTTTTATTTTGAGAATTTTTTTCTAGTAATGTCCTAGAGGTCGCCATGTGTCCAGGTGAACTCTAAGAAAGAGTGATTTTTAACCATAGTTAATGGGTGCTCAATAGTGACATGCGGCTAAAGGGCATAAAGGTCCATTGGAGGGCCCACTATATATGTGAACAAAATTAATACATATAAGACAAAAAAAAATTGGGGGGGGGAGGGCAAGTATGGTAAAAAAATAAAAAAAATTTAGGGGCTCATTATTTCTTAGCAAAGCACTAAAGGAATTCCAAAAATTTTGGGGGGGCCATGGCCACCCGCCACCCCCTGGCTCCGCCCCTGCCTCTAGAGGTCGCCACGCGTCTCCTTTGACACCCCTTAACCGTGGGTAAGGTTCACCCACCCCTAGGGTTCACCCACCTATTTTTGGTTTTTTTTTTAAATTACTAATTCTTTTTTTAAAATTAACAAATTGTTTTTAATATTAAAAAAACTCTAAAAACATTTTTTTAATTTTAAAAAAAGAATTAATATTAAAAAAAAACCAAAAATAGGTGGGTGAACCTTACCCACGGTTAAGGGGTGTCAAAAGAGACACGTGGCGACCTCTAGAGGTGATAACCGGATTTGCCAAATCCCTTATCATCATAGAAGATTTGACTCCTTTAATATAATTGTTAAGGGTGGCAATTGGGTTGGACTGCCTGAAGCCCGATTGTTCGGCCCGAAGTTTGGGTTGGTTGAGCCTTCATATGTTGGATTGGGTTGAGTTTGAACAAGAATATAGGCTCGAAGTAAATATTAGGCAGAGCTTGGGCTGCCTTTAGCTAAGCCCGAATTTAGCCCGGGCAGAACTAAAGATATTTTATACTATTATAAATAACATATATAGATAGAGAAGGCTCATGAGCTAATCTCATTCTCATTGAATTGGAATTGATGTATTACACATGGAGAAACTATTTTTGTGTTTGTTATTTACTAGTAGTATTTTTAAAAAAAATATATTTCTAGCCTTGTTTATCAAGGGTTTAAATCTAGTTCTTATTGGATAAACACCTATAAAAATGGATTACTAGTTAAAAGAATTAGATACTAAGAACAGTGATATCCTGATTTTATTAAATTAGAAATTTGTTTATTAATTAAATTATCGTGCATTGCACCTAGGTATTTAAGGGAAAGTGAACAAAGTAATTACAGGAGAATTCAGCCCGAATTTGTCCCAAACTCAGCCCACAAGCTACTTAATTTAGGCATGCTTGAGTTGAACCCAAACTTAACCCACACTATGCTTACTTTGGGTCAGCTCGAACTCAACCCGAAGCCCGATATTATTTGTGAGCCGAGCTTAGGTCGGGATGCTTGGGTTGAGATTGGACTAGGCTGAGCTTGGGCTAAGATTTTAAACTTTAACTGAGCTTGGGCTCATCCCTGGCCCGACCAGCCGACCAATTGTGCCACCCTTAATTATTGTATATTATGCAAGAAAAACATCATCCATGCATATATATATACACTACCAATATCTTTATCCTCGGTAGAAATCAAGTTAACAACTAATTAATACCTACTACCATGTTATTTTCCCTTGTAGATGTTAAGAGGATATGTTTATTTTTTTGGATAAATTAAGAAGATATGTTATTAGGCTCCTTTAATAGGTACAATGCATACAATCAATCAAGTAGAATAACAAAGTCCTTTTTTTCTTCTAGATGCTAGTAGGCAACTATGCATTCTACCAAGTGGACAAGTGGTACCTGGGACTTGCGCCTCATGAAGCGGAAGGTCTTGGGTTCTACTTCTCACTCCATATTTGGGCCAGCTTTGCATGGGATTTTCTCGGACTTACATGGTGTGACAGGTTATGGGCTTTTGTCGCACTCTCAGGGATTAGTCCTGACCCAAAGGGTTAGGGACATGCACATCGAGTTACCAAAACAAAAAAAACGCTATACACTCTACCGTTTTTCATTAATAAGAATCATACACCAATACCAAGTTTTTTAGGCATCAAGTCTCACTATTAAGGTAATTGTTCATTGACAGGTGGCATTCTTAACCATTAAGTAAAGACATTTTAGTCATTGCATATGAAACAACTGTTTTTTTTTTTCACTTGACTGGGTTAGTCGGGTTATTATCTATTTTAGGTGAGGAAACCACATTTAATTGGAGGCAGAATAACACAGAGAAAAGTCAAGTGTACTTTTCGCCTTTTAGGTTTGGACTTCTTGTTGAGATCTGTCCCTCATTGGAAGGTGCCCGGATCTGGTGTAAGGATGTGAGACTTGTCCTTGGTGATGTGGAAGGCAGGAGACTTACTCACCATTTACTAACCCTATTCTAATAAAAATAATAATTACATTCCGAAGAAAAGGAACAAAAAAAGGTTCCGTCAGAATAATAATTACATTAGAATCTAAGGGCCCGTTGGCATCATTCCGACGGAACATTTTTTTGTTCCGTTTCTTCTAAGCACACGGAAACCTGTTTGGTTATCACTGATTCTCGGATTGTGGTCTATATATACATATCATTAGGAACAAGCACCAAACTGCAAATGGTCAACATTCAAGATGTGACCTACTATTGAATGATTCAAATTGATGATTTGGTGGGTCGCAGTGATTGTAATGTGTGATGCAGGTCCTTGAACCTTGATCCAGCTATACCCATAGTTAGTAATTCGTCGTACGGCAATAATTTGGCACGGGAATTATTCGGGTATAATTCGGAATAATTATTTAATAATTCGTTCAAAAATTCGGTGAAAAAAACGTAAAACGTCAAAAGTACGGTACGAGAATAATTCGAGTATAGTTCGGATCAAAACTAAAAAATTCGTTCAAAAATTCGGCTAAACATATAAAATGCATATAATATAGATTACCTTTTATTTAAACTTTTATGCAATTGAATGGATAAAGAGAAGTGACCTAGGCATATATAATAGATAAATAAACAAATCTAATTATTAAATAACTAAATTAAACTAAAACTTAATAATAAAATGTCTATAATTCATGCATATGTGTGTTCTATTTACCATTAACAAAAAAATAATTCAAACAATAATTCGGACATCCAATGAGATATAAAAAGTGTCTATATTAATCTATATCCAAATAAGAAAGATAAATAAAATCTTATTCCGCATCCATTGGTCTATCAAAAGAGTCAATGACAATTAAAAAACTAAAAAAATTAGTCCGCATCCATCTAAGTTACTACTTGCTTCTAAGAAATTATTTAACGTGAAACAAATGATTTAGGCCCAAACAACTCATCAAAAAGTACATCTTCACGGCTGGTTGAAGCTTCTTCCACGTTTTCATACTCCTCCCGATCATCATCCATGTATTCAGGAAGCTCTCCAAGCTGCTCAAGATTGATTATTTTTGTATCTTGCTTCTCACGCTCACCACAATTTGCTTCCATCTTCGAATTCATTCGTATGTGAATTAAGTCCTCCAACATATTGGGTGTCAATCTATTTCTCTTCTTTGTTTGTGCTGCTTCAAATGCACTCCAATTTCTTTCACATGCTGATGAACTACATGGTTGACTCAGAATACGAATAGCAATCTTTTGAACTATTGAAATTGGTCCACCATTTTGTGACCACCACACTCCTACAATTCAATAAAAAATTTAGCACATATTTTCATGTATAAATATATAACTTGAAAAATAAATGAAACTAAATACTTACTTGGGTGAATCGTTTCCATTTGATGTCTTGCAAGAGAAGTAAATATATCTGAACTTTGAGTATTATACTCTGTTATTTGTATACCAAATGTCTTTTGTTCATCACTTGAGCTAAGCATTTTTTCCACAACAAAGAGCAACCCTTTTCTAACATCCGGGTGATCATACCTAATCTTTCCACTCGACATTAATAATGGATTTAAATATGCAGCAACCGCATGAACACAATGAAGTATATTTCTATCTCGCCTCGAATCAAATAATTCCCATAACTTTATGTACCTTGCTTGATCATTCTCA
Source organism: Tetracentron sinense (assembly GCA_015143295.1). Lineage (NCBI taxonomy): Eukaryota > Viridiplantae > Streptophyta > Magnoliopsida > Trochodendrales > Trochodendraceae > Tetracentron > Tetracentron sinense. Next base: position 18,644,276 of record CM026561.1, read on the forward strand.
CATCGGTGCTTCAACGCATCTCTTGCCCTTTCCATTGCTTCATACAAGTACCCTGCAGTTGATCCTTCACCATCAACTAAACGAAGTACTCTAATAAGAGGTTCTAGTACAAAGATTACTTCTTTGCCATCACTCCAAAAATTAGATCCTTGAATTATATTTGTGATTTTTTGCGCCATTTCAGATGTGTAATATTTCATGCTTCTCCACTCAAGTGATGCAACCATCTGACGTAACCCATCTTCAACTTCTAAAATAGATTGAAGCATCAAAAAATGATAAGCAAACCGTGTCTTACAAGGCCTTTTCAATTCTTTATCACTCGTCATCTTTCTCATTAAAGTCAAGACTGAACTATATTTGTACATGTAATCCACTATGTCTTTGGCATCGTCATAAATATTTCTTACCCAATCAACCTCCTTATAGATATCTTTGAGAAGCAACCGAATTCCATGTGCAGCACATCGTGTTTTATAGATGTGAGGATACCTTTCTATAACCATTTGACAGGCACTTTCATAATTAGATGCATTATCTGTGATGATCTGTACAACATTTTCTGCTTAAATCTCCTCTATGGCATAACAAAGCAAATCTCTAAGATTTACACCTGTCTTTTTTTCACTTGTCTCTTCAAATGACCTTAAAAAAATGGCTCCCTTTGGAGAATACGCAATCATATTAATAAAAGATCTCCCTTTTAAATCGGTCCAACCATCAGACATTAATGTACACCCTGAACCTGTTTGAGTCCAAGATTCCTTAACTCTAGAGACATACTCATCAACTTCTACCTTAGCATTTTGTACCAACTTTGTACGTAGAGTTGAATAAGATGGCACAGAATAGCCAACACCGTAGCTTGAAAGAGTTCTACAAAATTCAATAAATGATGGGTCTTGAATAACATTGAATGAAATGTTATTCATAAAGAATGATTTAGCAAGCGCTTTGTCCACTGATTCTTTATCCTTTTTATGACACATTCCCGGTACTGTAGTTTGGTGTAACTCTGATATCGAATTATCTGCACCCAAAGACGAATTAACTCCACCTCCCCCAATATATGATGAAGATGATCCAATCCTACTTCTCTTATTAGAGTTTTCATTTCCGCTAATTGCTAAGAGAGCTGAAGCTTGGACATCATCCGGCACACGAGGACAAATCGCAATATCTCGTCCTTCTTGTTGAGACAAGTGAGATTTAACTCTGGCTACTCCTCCAGAATATTCTTTATTGCAAAATTTACAAATAAATCTTCCAGTTAAATCCTCCGCATACTCCCAGAATCGATCTCTTTTTCTCACCATATCTACAGACTGTTGCAATTAAAACATACATTCATCTATCCATATATCACTCAACAAACTATTAAAATTACATATAAAAATAAAATAAAAAAATAAAACTATTTTAACATGCATACACAAAAATAAGAGAAAAAACAGTATAATTCTGACCAAAAAATCTCTAAGTTCTAGTTTTTCTTTTCTCTCTATCTTTGTATTTGAGAGTCAGGCTCCTTGAGGACAAGATATTCACAATATTATTTATAAGATTTATTCTTTGGTAACTTAAGGTATCCCCAACCCTTTGGGTCAGGACTAATCCCTGGGGGTGTGACGAGAGCCCGCAACCCGCCACACTAGATAACTCTGGGAAAATATTGAGCGGGGCTGAACCCAAAAAGGGAGTGAGAAATCAAACCTAGGACCTTCCACTTTATAATTTAAAATATATTTTTTTTTATTGACAATGTGAGAACAATAATTTTTTGATATATATATATATATAGATAAAAATATTGAATCATAGTCAACATGTGTCCTTGTTAACCTTGGTTAACTTTGGTTAGGATTCATCAACCCTTAGGGTTCAATAATCTAACTTTGGTTTAAAAAACTTTTAACTTTAGTTAAAAAATTTTAACCTTAGAGTTAATATTTTTTCAAAAACAAGGTTAGATTATTGAACCTAAGGGTTAATACATTTTAACCATGGTTAATAGGGGTTTAAGCTTACTCTAAAATTACAATTTATTTTTGAAGAAACGAACTCAAATTTTAGGAAGGAAAGGCCTTTTGGATTTTATGTATATTGGGGGAGGAGGGGCGGTGATTATTACATTCTTGGAGATGAAGTTGGAACTTGGGAGAGAAAGGAAAAACAATGGTGTCTGTGCGTGCTTCCCCTTCTAGATGACTCACCCCATGAAGAAACCATCTTCACTTCCAGTTTCCCACCCAAATTTTTGATGATCATGTTGGTCGCTCAAGATCAAGAAGCAAGGGAGTGAGGCTGCGAGAGTGACCGCTCAAGATCAAATTTTTTTATGATCATACCGTGGCTGTTACTATTTACTAAATCATATTGTGTGAGAGATGAAGTTGGGACTTGGGAGAGAAAGGAAGAAACAGAGGCGTTTGCACGAGAGAGAGAGATACTAACCTATAAAAACGGTGGTGAATCTGGTGGTCGCTGATTCGATGATGCTCAGGCCGGCCGCCGGAATGGATAAGAAGGACCTTGTTGAGAGAGAGAGGGGAAGAGCCGACTGATAGTCTGAAACCGATTACCAAATACCAACTGTTTATGAGTGGAGAAGACGTACGGGAATGGATAGTTTAATAGAAAATTATATTTTAGAATTTTATAATATTTAGTTTTTTTTACTTTATCCCGATTGATTCGCGACTGATTCGTTTTGACTCAAATAACCGCGTATACATCCGAACGATTGAATCAGACGGCCGAACAAATCGTTTAACGAATACCACGATTCATTCGCGAATAGTTCGCGATTGAGTCGCGACTTTACTAACTATGGCTATACCCATCCTTATATTGATTCTCTATATTTTATTGACCATAAATTTGAAAGTGGAGTGGTAGCCCTACTCTCAGTCAACCTCTACTCTTACCCTCCATCAACCACATGTCCAATTTGCAATAATTAAAACACTTTTTCATAAAATATATATATAAAAATTGGACAGGTGGTTGGTAAAGGGTTAGAGTATGGGTTGACTGAGAGTAGGACTAGCATTTTTCAATATAAAATTGTAAGAAAGAATGAAGTTATGGAGAAGTTACATACATAAAAAAGAACAACATCCAGCCCATGGCCATAATAATCTATCTATACTAATACTATATGTCGGTTGGTTCCACGTGACATATCCCATTGGCCTCTATTCTCTATTCTGGTTCATGCCACATATTTTCTAATTGATTCAATAAGGAGACACCACGTCACCCTTTTAATTATATGTCTTCATTCCTAATTAAGTGATGAGTTAATTGCCCACCTTCACCCACTCACATTCTATTTTTTAATTACAATAAATTAAATTATATCATTAAATTTTTATTCTTTATTCTAATTTTAGTCTTTAATTACAACTAATTAAGTTGTAACATTTAAATTATTAAAAATATGAAGCCTAAGGGTCTCTTCTTTCTTCCCTCTACATTCTCATTCTTTAATTACAATTTATTAAAATTGTAACATCTACCATCCTCAAATTTTTTTAACTCTTAGTCTACCTTCTCCCTAATCCCCTATAAATTGTAGACAAAATCCACAAGACACTTTCATTCTCAAACATGTAAGGATTTGACATGTTGTGCATTTTAATTAGTATGGTTCATTAGAGAGGTTTTTCCTAAATATTGGAGCATCTAGAGTGGAAAACTTAAGAGGTTTGTTATCACGACAGTTATTGGAAAGTTCTTGAGTCTGGATGAATTATGGCATGAGTGCATTTTCAGGTACTATATTTTGAGAAATTTGATGCTAATGGAAACTGTTAGGTTCTAGTTCTGGCATTACTTACATTTATACTTATGAGTCTCTACATGGAGCTTTGGTTGGGAATTAGTGCATTTTAGGCACTATTTTGAGTCTTCTATTTTGCTCTTGCAATAGCGATTTGAAATAATATAGATTATTTTCACTAAAATTAATGAGATTCACACTATCATTGATATTAAGAGTAATAAAATGAAATTCAAATTATTCTTGATATTTATTGGTGATAAAGTATCAAGTGGTTTCCGCTAAAGTCTTTCATCTCTCAATTAATTGTGAAAAAAAAAATAACAATAATAAATAAAAAATAGATATTTCCTAAAATAATGGCTCACCCTTAATATCTCCTTATAAATATATATATATATATATATATATATATTTATATTATATTGATTTACTTAGGTTATAATTAATTATATTAACTCTTGAATTTCTAAATACTCTATAAGAAATTGAGTTTCTTGTCATGGTATCTCTATTTGATTTTGATTTTATATTTTGTTATATTATGCAAACCAGTGGTAGTGTTAAAGTGAGTTCAACTAGAAAAAAAATTAATTTGATGTTGTTTCGGGTTGAAGAATAGGAAGATACTAACATTTTCTCTTATATGTAAACTTTTTTTTTATAACTAATTATTTAAATATAATTATTTAAAGAACTTATTTATTTACAAGATATATCATTATCTCTAAAACTTTTAAATAATTTTGACACATTAAATTTTTAGATGAGATGAGATAATATTTTTTTATAATGATGCAAACTTACTTTCTAGAAATTATATGATAATGTGATAAAATTTATATATAACATAGTTTTTAAATGATTACATTGGCTATTTTTAATAAGATACGTATAAAAAAAAATCTCACAAGAGATGATTAAAATATCATCATTTTTATTTTATTTTATTTTTATTCTTTTCTTACTGTCTATTTTTAATTTTCTCATCATATTTTTCGTTTATTCATTTTCTTTCAACACCCCGTGCGGGGTTTTTGCTATAGTATAATTATAATCCAGATCAAACATTTCTTAATACCAAAAATGTAAAAGGTACAATACTGAAATAAAACATTTAATCACCAATCTGAGTTGCAAGGTAATCAAGCATCATAGAAAGATCAAGAACCTGCAATAACATCAAAACTCCTTGTATCAATTTTTGTACCATGAATAGTTTGACACAGCAAACAAAACCAGTTTCTTCACAAAGCACTACTGTAAGATACTCAAGCTCGCCACAGATATAACTAGGCTATATATTTCCAAATATTGAGGAATTTGATAGTACTCTCCTATAATCATCTTCTCTCCACACGCCCCCACTTCATATCTCATCCTTCTCAGTGATACCTAACATGTGTGTTAGTTTGTTTGATATTTAAAGAAAGAGAAAGAGTGATGAGACAAGAAAGGAGGCATTGGGATGTTCCATCCAATGGGCGTCCGTTTCTATTTTCTCTTTGGGATTATTGGTGTTAATTAGTAGTAATTTAAGGTGATAATTATTGTGGAGAGATATAATAGGAAAATAGACTGGTAAGAGAGAAAAACGTTTCATTTAAAGAAAGAAGGAGAAAGATTAGGAGAGTAAAAAACATTCCATAATATATGATTGCCCTCTCCTTCCTAACACCCCCCACACGTTAAGCTAAAGAAAAATAAGTTTCTCTTTGGGATTATTGTTATTAATTAGTAGTAATTTAATTAAGGTGATAATTATTGTGGAGAGAAATTTTAGGAAAGTAGATTGGTAAGAGAGAAACGTTAAGAGTGTGGGTTTTAAGAGAGAGAGAAAGAAGGATGAGTCCCATTTATTTGAAAACGTGGGAATGAGAGAGAATTGCTAGTGAGAGAATGCATGAAGAGAATGTGAGGGGTTACATTTAAGGAGAAATTTTTTTAATAAGCTCATTACATGGTCCATTAAATTAAGAGTGATCCTTACTAAATACATGATGTGACATCTTTTCATTTGATCAACCAAAAGAAGATTTGTCATGTAAGATGACACATGTGTCAACATGAAGAGAGAATTCAGAGATTTGAGATATGCCACGTGACACCAACAAGCATATAGTATTAGATATAGATAGATATATATATATACTAGTTAAAATGCACGTTTGCACGTATTGTTTTTAAAGAATTATCATAATAATTATTAATCTTGTAGAGTTTCAGGGTGTTTGGAATTCCAATTAGGAGCACATGTTATGTATCATTGGGAGAAATTATTGGTAGGTCCTTAAGACTCATTTTCTTTCCATGGATATGTATGAGGTGATGGGATCCATCGTTGTTAAATTTAAAGTAGTCTAATAAGAGTCATTACTAATAGAATTACTTACTCTTATTAATCACTTAGATAACATAATAGTACGTAAAAGAGTCATTCTAAGTCTCTACTAATAACCTAGCCTCCTCCGTCCCTCGGGACCAAGGAGTGACATCCAACTATAAAGAACATGCCAAGACATCTCTAAACTCTACGAGCAATGCAACATTGGTTTCATCTTTAGAGTTCGGAGATTCTTAAGTTTGAGTCTCTACTAAAATAGCTTCTTATTAAATTTAAAGTTTATCTAAAGCAAACTCTCATGGGTCCCACATAATAGTAAAAGAATTATTCTATGTCTCTACTAATAGAAGTCTCTAATAAAATACACTACAAGAAATGAAGGTTTTACCCACGGTTTCAAACCATGGGTAATATCATAGTTTCCGTCGAAAAAAGTTTTAGCCACGGAATAGTAACCGTTGGTAGTCTGTGGCTGATATGGGCGTCAGTAAAACATATAGTCACGGAATAGTAAACCGTCGGTAAGTACCGACAGAAATATTTTTGTGACTATTAATCAGTACTCAATCCCGTTGACAACCATAAGTATTTAATGTATATGTACTCATGGAAATATACCCGTCGGTATTTAATGTATACCTACGGAAATAAACCTGTGGGTAAAGATTGACAAATACCGACGGAAATATACCTGTGGGTAAGTATTGACTAATACATACGGAAATATACCTGTGGTAAAGATTGACTAATACTAACAAAAATATACCCGTGGGTAAAGATTGACTTATACCGATGAAAATATACCCGTGGATAAAGATTGACTAATACCGACGGAAATATACCCGTGGTAAAGATTGACTAATACAGACGGAAATATACCCATGGGTAAAGATTGACTAATACCGATGGAAATATACTCGTGGTAAAGATTGACTAATACCGACGGAAATAATTATGTGGCTATATATAATTTATACCAATGGAATTATTTTCGTGAGTATTAGAAATATATATCCATGGTTATATTTCCGTGGGTACACATTAAATACCGACGAAAATATATTTGCAGCTATATATAATTTTTTTTAATAAAAAGTAATGTGAGCACGGGATTTCACTCCCTCGAAAATGTCTCATGGGATTGTCAAGAGTCGTCACCTATTTATTTAGAAGGGATAAGTCCCCCGGGAAAGTTGGATAAGGTCTTGGTCTACGATCAAAGAATGAGGTAAAAGGTTCGGTTAAGTTTGAGGAAGGGGTTAGGCACCCCGACACTTCCACTTATAGTGGTTCCCTACTTGCTAGGTTTAAGTCAAAATTAAAGTCAAAGTTAATCAAATGCCTAAGTGTTTAAGTTAATACTAACCGGAAGAAAATAAAGCTAACTAGGGTCGAACCCAGGTTGGGTTGCCTACGTACTCACATTAGGGGTGAGATCAGACCGAGCGTAGTTCTAGCACTTGAGTTCGTACTAAGGCGAGGGGGTATGTGTGTGTGCACTAAAAGCTGGCTAATGGGCTCAATCCGGTAGATTAGAGTTTTGTTTGACTGAGGTTGGTCAATGTGTAAAGTGTTGGGGCCAGTAGGCCGAAGGGTAATCGAGTAGACTAGGGTTTAGGCCCGGTAGGCCAAGGATGAAGCCCGAAGACAAATGGATGTATTAACTCAGGGTTAGGGTTGTTAATCGGAGTTAAAAAGGTGTTAATCATGGTTAAGGGTGTTAACCATGGTTAAAATGATCAAAAATTGATTTTTTGGTCTTTTATATTTTTCTAGATTTTTTTCCTAATTTTGTGGGGTTAAATGGTGCTTAACCATAGCTAAAAATTAATTGGAGGCCGTTTAACCATGGTGAAGGGTCATGGTAGGTCAAGAGTGGACCCAAAAGGTATGATAGGGCCTAAAGTGGCCTCCTACCAAGTTTGGGCCCTGCACAAAGCCTGAGATTAAAAAATCATAGAATTGAGGTAATCGGATTACCTCCATTTCAGTAAGTTTTTAACCTTAGTTTGTGGGGTGGTAACTGTGGTTAGGGACATCCTCTGGATGAAATAAAAGCATGGTTGGGTAGCTTGGTATCCAAGCTTTCAAATGGACCAGGTCTCAGGCCCAACAGATCTCAAGTGTAGGCCCCACAAGGGCCTAAAGTTGCACAAAACATAGTCTGAAATGTCGGCAGTCTGACTACCGACACACTGTACAGAAAATTTAACTCGGATTTGGGGGCCTGCTAAGCCTAGCTAGGGATGGCCCCTAGTCCTGAAAATTTACAGGGAGATAGAGGGGACTAAGGGCTTCCATATGAGCCTTTGGTAGGCCCTAATGCAAGTAGTATGTGGGCCCCACAGGGGCCCAAAGTCACTGTAAGATATGGCTCATTTTGTCAGTAAACAGACTGCCAACAATCTGTTAACTGGAGTTTGAAGGCCAACTAACCATGGTTAGAGGCAGGGTCAGGGTCGAAAACTTTTCAAAGAGTTAACCAAGAGTTTAAGCTAACTAACCATGGCCCTGGAACTGACCAGGGCCTAACTAACTATAGTTAACAAAGCGAAAAACCGAGAGGGTCCATAATGTCAGCACTGAGATTGCCGACATTATGTGATTTTTCCAGAAACTGCATTTTCCCATTGAGGGGCTGCACAAGCAAGGGTCTAGGGGTTCCCTCATTGCCTGGGGGACCCCCAGACTCTTTTAGGAATGACCATGCATGGCGTAAAGTGGGTGTTGCACCTACATCACCTCGAGGGTATCCCACTCACCTATGGAAGATGGGAGGGCTCTGTCCTTGGTTTAGGGAGCTACAGAAGTGAAAAAAAAACAACAATGGACCCCCTGGATCAGGACCAGGGGGTCCTTACAAAGTTAAGCAAGAAGAAAAGGGGAGGGTGAGGCGACTACCCTTATACAGTACTGCTCACGGTGGTGGCTACTACCGGTGCTGTGTGGAGGTGCCCGGAGACACCTGGCAGGTTGTGGAGGATTGTTAGGGACTAGGGATGAAGGTCCAAGCAAAGGGTGGAGTTCAGGTGAGGCTACAGTTGGGCAAAGGTTCTCTATTGACGAAAAACGGTGAGTTTGAACTGTGGGTAGTGGCTGCTTATGTAGAGACCCGAATCTTTTTCATGTTTTTATTACAAGTATTAGGGGTATTATAGTCCTTGTGATGTTTTAATGTTTATGTTCTTATATCTAATTGGTATAGTGTGATTAAGGCTTAGTCAAACTTGTAAACGGAGGGATGTCGTAATACACTCTGAACTTTAGGAAGCTCTAGTTTTGGCACCATTTATTGGAATTGAGTGATTCTTGAACCATTAGAAATGTATTGGAACCCTATTCGAGGATCATGTTTAACGTTTTTCCATATTTTTAGTCTAAGCTAAGTTAAAAGTGGGTTTTCCGATGTTTTGTCTGATGGAATTGCAGATCAGTCAACTTTGGGAACATTTTGGTCCATAAATAAAGTGGATTTTGGAAATTCTAAAGCAACAGAAATGTTCCTTTTCGGAAGAGGAATCCAGCGTAGGTTGAATCGTCGAAATCCAACAAATGAGTCAAAATTTATGGCCGAAACAGTAAAATGAGTCGAAATCTGCAAAGCACCGATCGCTCGGTCAGAAATAGCGATCGATCGGTCCAAAACCGATCGATCGGTAGCTATCGAATGATCCAAAATTTTGTATGGGAAAATTTTCCAGAGAGTGTATTTTTGACCGATCGCCCGGTCATAAACACCGATCGATCGGTAGGCGACTGATCGCTCGGTCATAACCACCGATCAATTGGTTTTTCGTGTTTTTGACAGAATTTTAGTAAGGACTTTTAGGTTTTTTCGTTCCCAACCCTTGGGGCTATAAATAGGGGGTTCTACTCGAAATATTAAAATACTCTACCTATTTCTAACCTAATTTGGCAAAAAGGGGGAGAAAACCTAGGGTTTTGGGAGAAGGGTTGCTTGGAGAAGAAGGAGATTAAGAGAAAAGCTTGGAGATCGTCCTCAAAGCTTCCCCAAATCACCTCGGGAGCGTTTTGAATCCAATGAAAGGATTCCTAAGGTCGATATACTATCCTAATCAACTCTATTTTAATGTTTGGTGAATATTAATATGATAGGATTGATAGAATAGAGATTAGATGCATTTTTTCCAAATTTTCTATGAAGTAAGCTAATTATTGATGAAAATGTGGATGGAAATGTGGATTTGAATGTGGATAGAAATATATGGAGGATGGAAAATGTAGGATGGGATTAACATGTGGATGTGGATGATATTTGGATTGTATGGATGGATTATGGTTTGATGAATGCTTGAAAATGTAGAAGGGCAATGAATTCATATTATGAGTACTCAAGGTGTTTGTGAAAATGCTTGAGAGGATAAATGCTATTATACTCTTATGAAATGGTGGTAAATTGATTATGAGTTGTGCTATAAATTATGATAAGATATGTATATGTGATTGTTTGATAAGTATGCCTAATTACTTGCATGAAAGTTGATAGTCGGAAAGGTAAGAACTTAGAGGAAAATCTCTCAAACCGGGAATTCTCTAACTATTTGGTATGTGACAGTATAGTGGAGTTTCTATGGTGGGAGATCGGAATCTAAGCAAATACCAACTCGAATATTAATTTCGACACTTAAGCACATATGTACGTGTATGTTAAGAAAAGAGTCTCACAAGTCACACATGTGGACCACAAGCATGAGCATGACATACGTATGACATTCTGAATAAGCATAAGCATGACATGGTCTGTATCCGCCAAGAACGGCATGTCAATTACATTTGATTCATAAGCATGGTCCGTATCCATCAAGAACGGCATGTCACATCATTGTATGATCTGAATAAGTGCATAAGCATAAGCATCTCACAAGCACGTGGTCTCATAAGCATAAGCAACTCATAAGTGTATTATCTTCCAAGTCTAAGATTCTCACAAGTACATGAGTCAAGGTGGTGAAATGATGTATGCACACGTTCTTCCGCACTCTGATTATGTTATTATGCTATTGGATACGTTTCTAACTAAGTGCAGGTATATTATTATTGTTGGTTGGATTTTATATACACTGAGTACCTTTGTACTCAGCCGGACTTTTGTCTTGGTAGGTTTAGAGCAGGGGTACACGGCGGAGCCGTGGATTGAGGAAGCTTACATCGAGGAAGCAGGAGAAGGTGAGCCTTCCGAGGAAGGAGCCGGAGGCTTGGGTGTCTATACTTCTTAGTTTATGCTTGGTTTAGTTGAGAGAGTTTTGTAATAGACTTTTAGAGGAGGTTGCTAAGTAGACTTCTATAGTTGTATTTTTCAGACCTTTTGGTTTATAGTGAGTTGTATATGTTTACCGTAGACTTGTGCTATTTGATTATAGTTGATATATCGGAATTTTATTACTCTCATTTTTGGAGACTCGTGTAGTAAGCCTTGTATGCATGGACTTTAAGCAGGTTAAGGAAATGTGACAATTCCAAAGTCCTATTTTAGCCTTGTAAGATTTTGGGGTCGTTACAGCTTATATAGAGGAGATGGGAGACCCTCAGTGGGTAGTTCAGGCATTACAAGAGGTGTGGGGGACCAAAGGGAGCATCCCTAACGCACCCAGGTGGGCAGGGGGGGGGGGTCTGCAACATGCGGTCTGCAAATCTCAGGGGTGGCGGTCTGCAACACGCGGTCTGCAATTGTTATTTTTTTATTTTTAACTTTATTCTCTTTCCCAATGTGTTGAAATTTGATTGGTGTGGTCAGCTTGGAAGAGGACCTTGCGGTCCTCTAATCAGAACTCCAGAAAAAGTGAACACCCAAAGCTTCGTTGACCTCTTAACCAGCTTCTCAAACTCCTCCATCATGTTCTCAAGATCCTCCCGGCAGAAACTGACACAAAGGCATAAGATCCTCATCGGGGAGTTGATGCTTAATGGCGACAGGTTGCCCATAGGTATCCATCATCTTTGAAACCAGTTCATGAAAAATCTCTCCTTCGGCTAATGATCCTAGTCTGCCCTCTAACATATAAGAACATACCATCACCCAGTCACAGAAGAATCCCCCCCCCCCCCCCCCCCCCCCCCCCCCCCCTCCAAAAAAAAAAACTACACAAGAACTTAACTTTCTTCCTCGAAACGGAGTCATCCCAGCCCTCATCACTCATTGCCCCCCCCCCCCAACTAGATAACCAAAATTTGGGGCATCACCAACCCTAGCAAAGCCAACCAGGGCAAGGGCACCAAACAACCACCATTGGATTACCAAACCCTAACCCAACAACAAAGCTCTCATAAATCCTACCCCAAATTGAACGAACCCACAAAGAGAGAGGTTTGAGCAAATACAGATATATATATATATATATATATATGTGCAAGTGAAAATATGGAATTAAAAAAGAAAAGTTGAGAGTAGAAGAGAGAGAGAAGAACTGATTTAGATGGAGAGAATTAAGATAAGTAAGGATGATGATGATCTCTCTCTTTAGAGGAGGAATGGAGAACCCTACAAAAGGTAATGTGTTCTTTTAGAGGAACTTCTTACCAAGAGGAGAATGGTATACGTGAGAAGAAATACTTGTATTTTTATTAGATACCATATGTTAAAAAGTTAATATTTTTAATTAAATAGTTGTTACAACTAATTAAAAGTTTGGTATACTCCTTATACTTTTATTAAAGAATAGATATATATATCTTAGTTGACTAATATATAATAGCTACATAGATACATAGACTTTTCTTTTTAAAATTTTATGGATAGAAATAGCATTTTATTGAAAAAATAATAAACTTTAATTGATTAATAAAATCTCTTTCTACCATGATTATTATTCATTGAACGGTATATAATGTAAAATATAGTTTTTATTTTTATAATAACACTAGCGCGTGGCACGTGCGATGCACGTGAGAGCAAGGGGAATGAGTTAACCAGAGTTAAAAGGGACACGTGTTAACCCGTAGGTGTGATTGAACTCGCTAGTGGCACGTGTGATGCATGCACGTAAGAGCGAGGGGAAGGCGTTAACCACAGTTAATAGGAGTTAAAAGGGTTAATAACACTAGCGCGTGGCACGTGCGATGCACGTGAGAGCAAGGGGAATGAGTTAACCAGAGTTAAAAGGGACACGTGTTAACCCGTAGGTGCGATTGAACTCGCTAGTGGCACGTGCGATGCACGTAAGAGCGAGGGGAAGGCATTAACCACAGTTAATAGGAGTTTAAAGGGTTAATAACACTAGCGCGTGGCACATGCGATGCACGTGAGAGCAAGGGGAATGAGTTAACCAGAGTTAAAAGGGACACATGTTAACCCATAGGTGCAATTGAACTCGCTAGTGGCACGTGCGATGCACGTAAGAGCGAGGGGAAGGCGTTAACCACAGTTAATAGGAGTTAAAAAGGTCACGTGTTAATCCCCGGTGAGTTCAATCGCGATGGGTTGTGATTCAAAATAGATAGATGAGCAAGGGTAGTTTCAAAATTAAATCAAAGATAAGGGATAGTTTGGGAATTAAAGCAAATATTAAATCAAAGTTTTGTTTTTATATAAAGGTAGTATGAGAATTTCTGAAAAATCATCTACGGCTGCCTCTTGCATTATAATAGTAAATTATATAAAGGTAGTATGAGAATTTCTGAAAAATCATCTACGGCTGCCTCTTGCATTATAATAGTAAAGAAAGATAAAGAAGATAAAGAAGAAAGATGTTTTCTAGAGTTGGGCCGGCTCATGAGTTTCGAAACCAGACTGGGCTGGGCTAGCGCTTCCACTATTAAGGCCAGCTCGGCCCAATTGACACGCTTACACGGTCTCTCCTAGATCACTTCCTGTTATTTTCTTTGTATAAAATAATAAAAAAATAATATTCTAATCTCAGACCCTTTGATTACAGATCGAGCCTGCACGCAGCTTCTATAGAATAATCATAGAATCGTTCTTCTTTATTCGATCGAAACTCGAATCGGAGAGAAGAAGAAAGAAAGAAAGAAGAAGAAAATGAAAAGGGTTTTCGGCGCGAAGAAAGATAAAGAACCCCCTCCTTCCGTCCAAGATGCCTCTGATAAGGTAATTTTTTTAATTTCTATTTTTCTTTGACGGATTTTGATTCGTTTCTGTGATCTGTTGATGTTTCTTCTGTTCGTTGTTCGTCTAAATCCCTTTGTTTTGTTCTTTGCTCGTTTGAATTTCGGCTTAGGGTTGAGTATTCTTCATGGGTGTATTTGTTTCTGTTAAATTGTGATTTTTAGTTTCAGTTGTTCCTCTTAAAGGAATAATGATTAAAATAAAATTGTGAATTTTATATCAAGTTTAGGGTATGTTTTTTTGGATCTGTTAATTATTCAGTATCAGTTTCAGATGTGTTCTTAATTGAACTCTGTTGGTTTCCATAGATTTTTCATCAACTTGACCGGATCATACTTTTAATACAGCCCCTTGAACACTTCCTTATTTTTTATGAAGAAAATTGGCTCGCTTGAAAGAAAAATTTAGAGGAGATTTAATAATTACGAGAGAGGTTATATACCAAAAATATGTTTTACAAACTTGGTCAAGTTTTATAGTAACTTAAATTTGACAATGAATTGCTCGGTTCTCGGGCACATTTAAATTTTTGTTATGTGGTCTTGGTTTCTTGAAATTAGTAGCTTCAACTTTGGATATTCTGGTAATTGTGCAGATCAAGCGTTGATATTCTGCATACAACTCAACTATCCTTCTCTGCCTTTGCGTTTTTGTTAAATGGATTTTTCTTTGGTCCTACATTGTGATTTTTCATTCAATTGACTTTTTTTGGAAGGTTAGGAATGCTCTGAATGTTGTAGGTATCCAACAATGGCCACTTTATTGGCTTTTTGGTTCTCTGATTTAATCTTCCACTTATGTTACCTACCTAAGGCCTTATAAGTAGTTCCCATAAGAGTTCAATCGCACCCACAGGTCGACAAGTTTCCTTTTTAACCCCTATTAACTATGATTAAGATTCACAAACCCTTGGGGGGTTCAAAGGGACAAGTTTCCTAAAAACCAAGGTTATATTGTTGAACCCCAAGGGTTAGTGAATCTTAACCACAATTAATAGGGGTTCAAAGGGATACGTGTTGACCTGTGGGTGTGATTGAACTCGGGCAGAGTTTAATCGCAATTGACTATGATCCAATCTCTTAAGGACTTCCTCTAGAACTTTAATTTGGTTTTGCTATTCAGTTCCTCGTTTAGAGGGGTAATTAGAACTTAGAAGAGATATTCTCTCTCTCTATCTCTCATATGAAGCAAAATTTCAAGTCACCATAGTGTAATTCCTTATGTAAAACCTTCCTAAATTCACTGCTTAATAGATCAGTGTCTTATCCTAATTCCCAACTATTTGGGATTGGCGATTAACGAATCCTCTTCTTCCATTTTAGCCTATCAATCAAGAGCCATATCTTCGGTTAAAGCACGTGTCTTTAACCTTTAACCAACTTCTTCCAGATCAGCTTAATTCCTAAAATTATTATTCATATATATATATATATATATATATTTCAAATTATTTTTTGAGTATGCCTATACAAAGTTTTATGTTCTGCATGGAAAATTAGCTACAATAGTTGCAAGCCTCCAAGTACCTCTTGAAGTACCTGACGCATTGAGTCCCCCTTGATTATTGACTGCACATTGAAACACGATGGGAAAACTTTTGGAAAAAAAACTTATTTTAATCAGAACTACCTTGGGTGTTGTACAATTTGCATCTCAATGGAGGACTTTAACATTTTAATTTGCTGGATTCTGAAGGACCGCAGTAGGAGTCACTCTACAGTGTAGGCCACTCTGTCTTATATGGTAGATACATTGTGCAACATTTCCTGAATTAGTATTGTGAGCATAAAGTTAGAAAATATTACGCGTGCATGTAGTCTAGGGTAACCTGTAGAAACTATATGTCCATGTTCTAGTTACAGACTTACAGTAGCATGACTAACCACTAAATTCTACATATATATGTATGAGTCATATGCCTTGGTTGAATAACCCTGGGGGGAGATAAATTTACATGTAAAACTGTTTCCCCTTTCAGTTAGGATCAAGCATTTATTGGAGATAAGGTATCCTCTAGCCACATTTCCAAGTGTCATATATTGGGCAGTTCCTTTGGAAGATCTCATGATTTCATTAAATCATATTTTTATGAACTTGATACTGGGTTGCATCAGTTCAATTGTTACTAGTTAGTCATGAGTCATGACAGCTCTGGCATGAAGGAAAGTATAGGTCTCAACTCTCATCCAATTGGAGGATTTTCAGCAACCTTACCAGAGAATTATAGTGGGTGAGAGACGTCGTATAAAATGTCTTTTGTGTCCATAGTAAATATACTGAACTTCAATGACTGTGTTGTAATACGGGAAAGCTAAAAAGTATTACTTTTACTGGATCAAAGATTAAACCTCGAATGGTTTTCTAGTGGTTTGTAACTTTAAATTTTCAGTGTCATTTCATAAATTTCAGATGGTTTTTTAATAGTTTGTAACTCCAAATTTTAGTGTTGTTTGCTGCAAAAGATATCCTTTGATTTATATTATGCATTCAATTAATTGATGGTTCAAACTTCAAAGTAGAACCAGTTTAGTCAAAACATTGCCTAGGCGATCGCTTCTCCTAATGGAGGCCAAGAGCTTGTGTCAGAGTTTAGGCGGGCGCTTGGTGGCATAGGCGTTAGAGTATTAGCGACAAATGCGGTTCCCGAGACCAAAATAAAGTTAGGCGTTATTTACAAAAAGATAAAATTGCAAAAAAGAAAAATAAAACAGATTCTACTTAACAAGCGGAGGATAACAGTTTTTTTAATATAGAAAGAAAATGAAAAAGGTGTCGAGGGTTTTGGGGAAATTTATCTAAGGTTTCTAGCTCTTTCTCTCTATCACAAAAGAAGGAGAAGGCCAATCTCTCTCTCTCTCTATTTGCATTGTGTGCTCGCGTGCGTGTTCTATCTATCTCTGTTTTTTGGCCACTAAACTATTTTTCTTTTTCATGTTTAGTTGGTATACATTACGTCACTATTTGGTCATAGATATACTTTTTTTTCCACGACAATCTGATTTTACTTATTCTTTATTTCCAATGTTTAATCTATGTTTTTAAATAACATATGAATGTCTTATGTTTTTAAATTTTTAACACCTATAAGAAATTTTGGTTGCCTATGCATTGGCAAGCAACGCCTAGAGAATTTTTATCACCTAGGTGTCGCTTGGTCCCTTTGACTATACTGAGTAGAACTTTCCTTCAAGTTGTTTTCTTTCCTAAATTTCATGTGAAACTTTGAAAGGAAACCCTTTTCTTCATTCTGCACTTGTTGCCAGCGATTACCAATGATGAATGACCCTTGGAGTTAGTGGTGGACATACTTGAAAGGAAGAGACTAGAAAGAATTTTATAAGGGTATTCGAACGATCAAAATTCAATGGTACTAGGAGTTTGGAAGCAAAATTTATGCTTATGTTTTGAAAGAAGAATGTTAATTCATAATAGAATAACATTTTTTCCAACAAAAGAACAAAATAATTATCAAGGTTACAAGATCTTTGTAGATTTACATTAGCACTTGTATTGGTAAATGGGAGATGGAAACTAACAGAGGCTAGTGCTATCCTAATAAGTCCATAAACTTTTTTTTTTTTATCGGTAATCAAGAGAAATAATTTAAGAGATAAAGATAAGAAAGCTACAAGCAAAACCCAGAGGTTACTGAGAAGTAACCACTCGAGTTGAAACCAGATGTCTATATGGCTACAAAAATAAATAACGGGAATACAACTAAAGAGGTACTACATTGCTAAGAGCTGAGCTACCAAACTCGCAGACATACGGCATATTGACAACCATTCCGAAATGGAATGCCTTATGCACACACAAATGTGAGGAATCGAAGAAGGGGAATTCTCGAAGGCTCTAGAATTCCTCTCCTTCCAAATGGCCTTGCTATAGACCCGGGAAACACAGACCAAATTGCCGCAAGATCACCCGCCACACTAGCTTGAGACTAATAAGATAAAGAATTCCGGAATGAGTTAGGGAAGACCCAGGCTACCTTGACTTGGGTAAGAAAATATCTCCAAATTTCATGAGCAATGAGACAATGTAACAACAAATGATCCACTGACTCTTCCGCGAGTAGACACATGTAACATTGATTAGCCATCCTCCAGCCTCTCTTTTTCAAGTTGTCACAAGTGAGAATTTTATCCAGAGCTGCGGTCCAAAGAAAGAAGGCTACTTTCAACGGAATTTGAGGTTTCCACACAGACTTATGTGGAAAAGAGCAGGAATGATTTAGCTCAAATGTTTGTAGCATTGATCTAACTGAATGAACTTTTAGATGCTTACATTCTGCCTTTCCTTGTTAAAACCAGTAGAAATGATTTTTTTAATAAAATACTTCTTTGCTCTTTTGATTGAAGATTTATTGATCACTGATAAAAAAAAAGTATTTATTGATAATTGTAAGTAAATGGTTAATAATTTAGTGGAGATTGACAGATTTTTACTTTTTTATCAGGTGTTGATAATTGTAAGTAAATGGTTAATAATTTAGTGGAGTGATTGAAAATTTTCTACTTTTTCATCAGGTGTTTTATGTATTTTATGCATATCATGGCTAAAACCTCCTTTTGTACTTAACATCTGAGCTTCTTATGTGCATTTGTTTTTGACTGTGGAGGTTTCTTGTAAAGGTTTACACAATGTAGATATTACATTCTCTGTTCTATGAAATTTTTTACATATGCTCACCTCTGAAATTGGATGGTTTAATCACTCCCCTTGATTCAGTTCAATTATTATATTTCATTTCCCATGGAATGATAAAACTATTTTTCAGATTAATAAAAGAGGTGACACTGTGGATGAGAAAATCAAAAAGCTGGAGGCTGAACTTAGTAGGTATAAAGAACAGATCAAAAGAACACGACCTGGTCCTGCTCAAGAAGCTGTGAAAGCTAGAGCCATGAGGGTTCTCAAGCAAAAGCGAATGTAGGTGCCTTTTTCCTTGCCATTGCTTCTTTACGCAGCTGTTTTCATGTGATTCATGGTATTGCATGTTATGTATGTACTTTGCTAATACCTCCCTCAAAAATGATTTCGTTAATGGATAAAATTTGTATCCACTGAGAGGCTATCAGTTTTGTAAGTTATGGGACAGTTCCTTTTCGAATAAACAACAATCTGTAATATGTAAGTTCCTAGGATCATCCTTTGAGAGTTTTGAGGAGGAGACTAAGGCGTTCCGAGTTATTGAGAGGGGAAATAGGACATTTTTAGGAGTTACGTCAAGTGTGGCATCGAGTCGGGTAGTAAGAACTAAGAAGTTGATTAAAGAATTAAGAAAGCTGTAGATGGTATCAATTAGGAAGGTCGGCTAGGAGGAATCAGGGAAGGTAGTTCTAGGACAGTTAGGGGGGAGAGTGAGAGTTTGATTTATGGAGCCTCGAATCTTATCCAGGAATGTGAGAGAATTGGGGAATAGGGACAAACATGTTAGATCAAGCAAGTGGTGTCTAAGTTCAAACCATAGTTACCAGAGCAAGAAGCGAAAACGAGAAGTGGGAAGCGAGGCTCAAAAAAACCTTAGAAAAGGGGAAGCGAGAAATGAGATATAGGCTCCTCATTCTCATTATGTTATTATGGGTAGCTATATTTTTTATTTTATCTTGAGTTTTACTTGAGTTTTTTTATGGAAAAGTAGATGTCTTAGTTTCCAAACCGACGAGACTTGCTTAAAGTCTACACCCTAGACTATAGACTATGGTCCCATTACTTCACACACAACTCCCTTTGACTACTAAATGAGACGTGATGGAAGCGAGTTTGTCCAAGGAAGCGAGTCGGGGAAACGAGCTTACCACCCTATACATAGCTTCCCTGCAACTATGGTTCAAACCTTCCCTCCTTTTTTCAAAATAGAAAGTTAGCCGATTCAGGATTCTGTAGTGCAGGATGGTTGGGGAGTTCGTGTGGGACTGGGTGGCTCTGCCCTCCATAGGGGCTTTGGGTGGGATCTTGATCATAATATGGGATAAAGCAGTTCTAGAGGTGTTGGATTTAGAGGCTGGGGCTTACTCTCTTTCTGTTCTTTGCCTCAATGGAGGATGATTTTATTTGGTCTTTATGTGTGTATGGTCCGAATATTGGATATGAATTGGAAAGAGTTGGTTGTGTGGACACAATAACAAAGTTTTTTTTTTTTTTAGTCCTCAGCAATTCGTAAAGTTTTCGTCAAATGATTAATTCACAACTATTTAAATAAAAAAAGTCACAACTTTCGCGAACCAATTATTCACGGAAATTTTAAAAAGACCCGAATAAATATCTAATATATGAGATATATTCATCTATATTTTTTATAACTAGTAATTTTATTTATTATTTTCCGTATCTTGCCTGACATTTTCCTGTTTTTTTCAATTTTATGCCTATTTTTTGTCAATTTTTTCCATAGCCGAATAATTGTTGAACTCCGAATTTGTGACTATGGTTGTGGGGGCTAGATGGAGCCTTCTTTGGTGCCTTGGTGAAGATTTCAACACAGTGAGATTTTCTAATAAGAAGAAAGGGTGATGAAAAGAAATAAGAAGATGAGTAGCTTTGGAGAGTTTGTGGATAGATATAACTTGATTGCTAGCATGTTAAATTGTACTAATTTCGCTTGGCCCCGTTTTTAGGATATACTGCTGTTAAGAAAATTGAATATATTCCTACACTCCTCAGTCTAGGAGGAACATTTCCTTGCTATGATGCAGTTGGACTGCCTCGGACCAATTTTGGATCACATTCCCATTTTTATTGAAGTCGGTCAAATCTAGGAGCAGCCCGATCCCTTTCATGTTTGAGATGTTGATGAGAGATCTTGACTTCTTTGAGGTTGTGGAGGAGGTTTAGAAGGAGAAATGTAGTTAAAGCGTCTAGGCAATGCCTTGGCGATGAGGAGCGGTTTTTTGTTAAAATTATAAAAAATTTAGGACTGCTTGCCTAGATCAGGATTAGGTGATAGGGGTTCTGGCTAGGTGAGGCGATGGTCTAGGCGACATTTTGACTACACTTGAGAAGAAGGCTATTAGGCCAAGTTTTGGGGGTCTCCCACTACCATTTTCTATCTGAACCTAAAAGTTGTAAAGGCTACACTCAAAAGAAGGAATAGGGGAGAGGTCTTTGGTACATAATTTGTAGGAAGTCTAGAATTCTTGATAGGAAGGAAGAATTATTAAAATACATTGGCTCTGATGGACAAAGAAGATTGGATCTGAAAAAGGAGTATCATAAATTTGATAATAAGTGAGATCCTTTGGAGGCAAAATCTAGTACTAGGTGGCTAAATGAAGGAGATAAGAAGTAAGAACACTAAATTCTTCCACATAATGGTCAATGCAAGGAATATAACTAATTATATGTTGTGCATGAAGGTCGAAGAAGATATAAGTTGGACAAGGAATATGATCTTAGAAGGGAGGTAGTGGATTTTTATGAGAATCTCTTCAAGTAAACCCATTATTTTAGGCCAAAATTAGATGGTATGGTCTCACCAGTAACTCGGATGTAGATATAGATAGTCTAGAGAGGCTTTTCCTGGAGGAGGAAATTCCTAGGGCCATTTAAAGATATGTTTTGTGACAAAGCTCCTAGTCATGATGGTTTCACTGCCTCTTTCTTCAAGAAGTGTTGGCCAATCCTTAGATTGATTTTATGAGAGCGGCAGAGGATTTTTATAGGGAAGGCTTCTTTAATTTGGTTATGAACAACACCTTTATAGCTTCAATCCCTAAATTCAGGAAGTCGAGTCTGGGAGAGACTTCCGCCCCATAGATTGGTGGGGAATGAACCTAGGACTAAAACCACCAAGAAAAAAAAAACTAAAGCCATATTGGGCAACTATAGTAGAATATATAAATCCGCAACGTTAAATCCCTCTTGTATAAAACACAACTGAACCAAAATTTGGGCAATTCTGAAGCAAACTCTAGCGGTGGACGATGATACTCCCTAAAACATCATAGAGTTCCTTTAACCCCAGGCAACCGTTGTGGGTAATACAGCCCCCAAGATTGCCTTTTTCACCCCCCAAACACACCAGAAGCTGACAAGATACGAAGTCTCAGAAGAAGCGAGGTAGGTTTAGCTGATGCCCAATTGAGACAGGAAGTAGCTCTAAAACTTGGAAGCAAAAGGGCAGTGAAGTAAAAGGTGGTCAACCAAATCCCTCCGATTCAAGGCACATAAAACACCCATTGGCCATCCTCCACCCTATTCTCATAAGATGATCACAGGTAAGGATTTTGTCCAAAGCTACCGTCCAAAGAAAGAAGGATACCTTGGTCAGCAAATCTGCCTTCCACACTGATTTGGAAGGGAAAGAGAGGCTCGGGCTAGGCAAAGATGTATGATAACTGAATCTCATTGAAAATTGATGCATGTTGTTATTACTTATTAACGGTATTGCCTTACCTTGTGAGAATCGTGTAGGTTAATAGTTGTCACAAGACCACAAACGGACGTCGTTAAGAAGGGGGAAAGTAGAAACTGAACAGGCCTACCTAGGAGGCAAATAAAACCTTCAATCTCCTAATCGTTAAGGCTACACCTTAATTTTGGATACCACACCCTAGAACTGGCAATAGACTCTACATAAGACTCCACATTAACCTCTCTATCCTCCACTGATGAGTAGAGTAATCTAAAGTGTTCCCCAAGAGTGGTGTTCCCACACCGCCTATCTAGCCAAAAAACGCACCTCGTTCTCCCTCCCTACCTGGAATCCAACAATGTTTGAAAATATCTCCCAACCGCCCCTGATGCCCTTCCACAACCTAGTGTCGGTGGGACCTATCATCTACATCTCCCCATATTTCGAAGAAATCACTTTTCTCCAAAGGCTTTCTCGATCGACACCGAATCGCTAAAGCTATTTACCTAAGAGAGCCTTGTTGGCAACGGCCAAAGGATGAATTTTCCATGGTTTTCTGAAATATAATAAATAGCCATGTAAATCCTCATGCACCTTCACAAGTTACCAAAAATAGAAACAGTTTTATGTCTATCTACAATGCTTATCATCAATCGCGGTCATACATTTGTAAGTTACCAAAAATGAAAAGCAACTTTACATCTATCTACAATGCCTATCATCAACCATGGGTCTCACCATTTAAATTACCCAAAAATAAACAATTGCATTATTTCAACTTCTAATCAATCTGGCACCAACAGTTGGTCCCATCGAGAGTTACCAAGTTAAATAAACCAGAGTAGAAGTTTACAACTTCTTATAAACTAGTTACTAAGAAAAAGAATTCGAAACCCAAAGCCAAAATTCGATCTCCTAACTCACCACCACATGTGGATCTCTTCTACAGTTCCACCCAATCATTTCTTAAGTCCCGAGAGTCATCTTCCCCATTGTTTTCTTTGTCTGCAAAAGAAGTCAAGGATCAAGATTCATAATTGAAATTTAAAAAGAAAGAGTGAACTTGTCATTTTTAGAAAAATCTGACTTGTGAAAAGAGGTCATTTATATGTAAAACGACTTAAAAGTAGGCCTTTTGTTACGGTCCTGAGTCTCCCGACCGTAACGGTTTTGGCGTTAACGGTTTTGGCTGACCCTGTTTTGTATGCTGAAACCGTGTTTTAAATCCTTGGTATTGGTTTTTATAAATAATGTATGAATGATATTTAGATGTCAAAGTATCGTACTTGGCCGTCAGCATGTAGCTTTGCCCCTTGAATTTTCCTTATTATATTTGGTAATTTTCTTGAGCCCTAAGTATATGATTATGTCTGTTTTAACATTTATTGAAGTTTCCCTAAATATTTTCACATTATTCCTATTTTCCAAAATATTACTCCAAATTGAATATATCTTGCTAAATTTCTATTTCCAATGTGCGAAATTTCCCTTGAAATCAAAGTCTCAAACCTTTGCATAGTTTTGTTTTGCTGACCTAATTTTGTAGAGACCAGATGTTAATATTGATGCTAGGGTTATATATATATATACACACACACACACACACAAACACATCATGCTAGGGCCGGATTTCTCATGTTTGGAACCTCTAGTTTGTAAATCATACCCAGTCCACTAGATTGAAGTAGAGTTTTTGTCTTTTCAAGCGATTCTATTTAATATAATTAATAGTGTTTGGTGAGACCTAACTGAAACTTGCAATTCTAGATGATTTAAACTTATAAACCCTAAATCCTGAACCTTAACCCTATGTTTGGTTGCTGAGAAAATAAGTAAAAACATGGAAAAGAAAAAGAAAATTAGACAAAATATAACTAACAATCGTAATAGAAATCTAAAATTTTCTTTCTTTTCCACGTTTTCACCTATTTTCTCAGCAACCAAACATAGCATGAGGGATTGGAGGTCATATCTAGTTACCACGTGGCTTTGCGCTTAAGAACTTGGATAAACAATCTTTTGTGATTGATTACCTCCTTAGACCTCTTTTATTGAATTTGAGATTGGATTCTTCATATCTCAAGTACATGGACAACATACTAGCATGTAGGAGTAGGTTCACACCAAAAAAATTAGTCTATGTCATGACTTGTATTTTTTATTTGTTTCCATGATGTATGTTCACTCCATCAAGCTTCTGGTCAGGTATGAAGGGCAGCGTGATATGCTCTACAACCAGACATTCAACCTTGACCAAGTTTCTTTTGCCGCCGAGGGAATCAAAGATGCTCAACAAACTGTATGTGCTAAAACTGTGCTCATGATTTTTATTATTAGTGGGATATTTTGGAATAGTTATCTTGAAGGAATCAAAGATGCTCGACAAACTGAATTTGCTAAAACACTTCTCATGATTATTATTATTATAGATATTTCTTTGGAATTGATATCTTGAAGGGATTTTGTATATATAACCTTGGGTATTTGTGTGGGTCCAGGTCTATGACTAGCTCAACACATGAATCCTGGGACATGACCAGTGAAGTATCTTTGATAAATATATCAAACATTTACTAGTAGTTTAACTAATTTTTCATGAGTATTAAAAGGGCACATATGGAATTGTCATGGTACTGCTAGAAATTTATAGCACAGGCCTCTACCATACCAGGGGTGCATAATTTTACCAATGAAAAGTGTCCAAATTGTGGACCGTCTTACAGATATGCTAGAGCCCAATTTGACGATCTTAACCACCCAACCAGTTGCGTCTCCAGAGGGAAAGAAATACAAGGGCATTGATTAAAAAAAAAGTCTTTGCTGAAAGTTTATGTATCGGATGCTTAAATTTAACAGTGAAAGGGAATTTTGGTCTGAAATAAGTCTCCTCATGTGTTCAACAGATTGGAGTTCAGATTAACAAGAATGTCAACAGTGTCTGTAATATAGACTAGATAGTACTTAAGTATTGTAGTGCTGATGCTACTAAATGTTTCTCCTAAAAACATATTTTAGCTTATACAAATGTTTGTGTTTGGTTTAGCTATGCCTACACTGTTCCATACCCTTTCAATTCAAGTTTCATCGATACAGAGGAATTTAAAAGATCCAGATATGAGGTTTTGAGTCGACTATAGCTCCTCATAGACTAATTATCATGCTGCTTTTCAGATGACAGCTCTGAAATCAGCAAACAAGGAGCTGAAAGGAATGATGAAGACCGTGAAGATTCAAGACATAGATGTCTGTATTCCCTTATCATTTTGTCGGCTTCCATATTAAATATCTTATACACAGAAAATATCTAAAACTCAAGTTCATTCTTGAAATTTTGTAGAACATGCAAGATGAAATGATGGACCTGATGGATGTGAGTACAGAAATTCAAGAGTCTCTTGGTAGAAGCTACAGTGTACCTGATGACATTGATGAGGAAGAGCTCATGGGTGGTAAGCGTAAATATTGTACTTATATAATGGTTTTGGGATTGTTTATCAGACATAATAGAAATATAATTACTCTTTTATGCATGTGTTCATGAGAAGCAAATGATTTTCCTTGCTTAATTGTTATATCCTTTCTCTTTTTGAACTTTGTGATGCAGAGCTTGATGCACTGGAAGCAGACATGGGAATGGAGACGGAATCTGATGGTGTGCCCACTTATCTTCAACCCGATAAGGAATCCGATTTGGATGCAGAACTCAACTTGCCTTCAGCACCATCAGGACATGGATCAGTGCCACCAAGCAGACGCAATGAGCAGGTAAATTGGCAACCTGTTATCTAGAAATTATTGTTTGTTAAATTGCTATTTACAATGAAAATGCCTTTTTCTTTCAAATATAAAACATTGGTAAGCATACTTTTGCAATAATCAAAATTATGTCCTCTACTTAAACAACGGTTATGTGTCTGCAGTCTTTGAAAGACAATAAATACTCACTTTGGAGAAGATACCCTGTTTTTCTTTCCTTCCTTTTTAATCCTTGATAACAGAAGGAATTTATGATATCTTATCATGGTGACCAGTGTTTTAATAGGCATGTGAGGTTTATGTCTTAAAGCTCACCTTGAGACGAGGCTCAAGAGACGCCTCGAGGCGTAGTCTTAGAGGCTCAAATCCACTGAAGCTTTTGCCTCAAAATGTGAGGTGCACGGGGTGCACACCTTACATCTTGAGGTTCACCTTATGTTTGAGGAGTGCTCATACATTAACAAATAAAGGATTCTTGTCACTGGGACTTGAAAATCTTTTTTTTTTTTCATAATTTTTTTAAATAAATGTATTTCTGATGTTATTTTTAAAACCTTTTTTAGGCTCCATTTCACATTAAGAATATTCCTACTGGCCTGCATTATGCTTTTGCTCGACCTCTTTGCAATTGTTTGATGAAATTTCAATCGGGATATGAATTGATGACTGATCATTTATCTTCCAATATGTTTATGAAAACTAAAAGGGGAAATTTTGGTAGCAATCTATATATATATATATATATATATTATAGTCTTCTGTTACTTTTCCAAATCTTCTTGCAATTTTTTTTCATTTTAAATAAGTTTTTTATATAAAAAAATGAGGAAGTGTCAAGTAAATGTGGACCACATTTTCTGTCAATGCTCATCAATCTCATCCATCCAGTTGAGAATTGCTGGGGAGGTTCCATTTATTATTTACATTATCTCTTTTGTTTTGTTTTGATCAGTAGTTATTTACATTAATTATTATGTAGTTACCATTACTTGTTAAGTATTGTATTGACTTTAGCATCCTCGTCACTCTCGGTAAATACAGACACTGTTACAAATCTCCCGAGAAATACTCAATTTCTCCCGAGAGAAACCGAGAAAAATATTCAAAGTTTAAAACTCCGTTTTTATCACAATTTTTTTAAAATCTCGCGAGAAATATACTTTTTTCTTTTTATCCTATATATATCACGAGATTTAGCCGAGAGTTAACCGAGATTTTAAAATATAATGAAAAATACACAATATTGTTGGTTTCAAGAATTTATAACTTTGTGATATTTATCACTATTTTCTGTAATTTCAATATATTTTTTTACTCATTGTCGAGATTTAAGCAAAAAATACCTGAAAAAATTTAAGATTTGAAAATCTCCCGAGAAAAACTTTGGCCAATAAAAACCTCATAACAAGATTTGTAATACTAAATACAGGGATGAATTTAATTTTTCAATGTACTGTAAAAGTAGATTTTGTGTGAAGTGGAAGGGCAATCTCATTAGTTCTATTTTCTTGTTTATATTTATTACTAAAACCCTGTGATGCTTTACAGGCTGAAGATGAACTGGGTTTACCTACTGTACCTCGAGCATCCGTTCGTGGTTAGGGAGCCGACAGAACAAACATGTAACCATATGGTGTGCAGAATTTATGTCTATATCGTAGTGGTGATCTGAGTTATATTTGGGAATGGGTTCTTTCTCTTGTAATAATAGGAGGTTAATTATGGGTGATCATTCAAATTAGGCACCATTAAAGTGATTCAAATAGCAAACAAAACACAGCTATGAGCAGCTTACTGTTAAGGTATGTAAGGGCCAAACCATATAAATTTAATCCTCGTATTGAATTTAAAATAGTGATGCCGTGATTTTTATTTATTTATTTTTGTTAGCTATTGTTGTCGATGTGTATGGAGATATCTCTGGTGGACGAGTTGAGGCAATGGCTTGGGCCATGAGTGAATCAATGGATGGTGAAGGAGGGAGAGGGAATTGTGCGATCCCATCTTCGAGATTATCAGTAAATGTGCTACAGAGGGTAATATTCGAGAGATTCGATGACTGTACAATTTGTCTAGAAGAGCTGATGATAGGGTCTAGTCACACGAATGTCTTGTTCCCATATATTCCATGGAAAGTGCATTACTTTGCTTAAAATTGAGTCACCTTTGCCTACCTTGCTGATTCTAGATGTCGATTTGAGTTTTGCCTCTTTTATTTAGTTTTTATTATTATTGTGTTTGCGTTTTAGATCTATATGTATAGAGTGATTATATTCTAAGTTGGGAGTTTGTGTTTTCATGCAATGAGTTAGCACTAAAACATGTATAGATGGGTGCAACACGGGGCTATCCTTTCAATAGTGCATGAAATCGTTTTGCATAGTCTCCCGACAAAAGGATCCAGATCTGCACGTGGCATTGCTAACCTTATTTTGCAGTCTTCGGACAAAAAACAAGGTCATGAATTGCTATTGAAAGGGTATGTAATTATAAAATTTACAAGTAATTTTTTGTTTTCGGTGTTAGCAAGTAATTTTATGAATTTAATGGTTTAAGTTCATAAATTTTTTTAGGAGAAAATACATTTACACCCCCCCTTGTGGTTTGATGAAAATACACTTGGACGCCCTCAGTTTTCAAAATATACACTAAGTACCCTTAGTTTCTAAAATAATGACACTTAGACCCCCACCATTAATGACCATTAGTCAACTCACAGAAATGATGATTAATGTTGATGTCATCTGATTAGGTATATAGAATTCCAAAGTTACCCCTCTAATTTCCAGAAAACACTGTTGTTGCTCCAAAACACTATTTATTTAATATTTTAAAATCCGGTTCTCACCCATGAGGTCGCCACGTGTCTCTTTTGACACCCCTAAACCATGGTTAAGATTCACCCACCCATCCTTTTTAAAAAAAAAAATATTAATTCATTTTTGAAAATAAAAAAAAATTAGAGTTTTTTTTAATATTAAAAACAGTTTTTTTAATATTAAAAACAGTTTTTTAATACCACTCCTTGAGGTTGCCACGTGTCCCTTTTGACACCCCTTAACCGTAGTTAGGATTCACCCGCCCATCCTTGGCTTTTTTTTAAAATATTAATTCATTTTTGAAAATGAAAAAAAAATAGAGTTGTTTAATATCACCCCTTGAGGTCGTCACGTGTCCCTTTTGAGTGCCTTAACCGTGGTTAAGATTCACCCACCTATCCTTGTTATTTTTTTACATATTAATTTTTTTTGAAAATAAAAAAAAAATAATTTTTTTTAATATTAAAAAATAGTTTTTTTTAATATTAAAAATAGTTTTTTAATATAACCCCTTGAGGTCGCCACGTGTCCCTTTTGAGTTTTGACACCCCTTAACCGTGGTTAAGATTCACCCACCCATCCTTGGCTTTTAAAAAAATATTAATTCATTTTTGAAATAAAAAAAAAAAATATATATAGTTTTTTTAATATTAAAAACAGTTTTTTAATATC
Source organism: Tetracentron sinense (assembly GCA_015143295.1). Taxonomy (NCBI): domain Eukaryota; kingdom Viridiplantae; phylum Streptophyta; class Magnoliopsida; order Trochodendrales; family Trochodendraceae; genus Tetracentron; species Tetracentron sinense. The sequence goes on from CM026561.1 coordinate 18,674,090, forward strand.
ACCACTTGAGGTGCCCCCGTGTCCCTTTTGACACCCCTTAACCGTCACCCCTTGAGGTCGCAACGTGTCCCTTTTGACACCCCTTAACCGTGGTTAAGATTCACCCCTTAATTTTCAAAAATGAATTAATATTAAAAAAAAAAAAAAAACTAAGGATTGGTGGATGAATCTTAACCACGGTTAAGGGGTGTCAAAACTCAAAAGGGACACGTGGCGACCTCAAGGGATTGATATTAAAAAATTGTTTTTAATATTAAAAAAACTCTTTTTTTTTTTTTAATTTTCAAAAATAAATTAATATGTAAAAAAGAACAAGGATAGGACCACGGTTAAGGCACTCAAAAGGGACACGTGACAACCTCAAGGGGTGATATTAAAAAACTCTATTTTTTTTATTTTCAAAAATGAATTAATATTTTAAAAAAAAGCCAAGGATAGGTGGATGAATCTTAACCACAGTTAAGGGGTGTCAAAAGGGACACGTGGCGACCTCAAGGGGTGGTATTAAAAAACTGTTTTTAATATTAAAAAAAAAACTCTAATTTTTTTTTTTTTTTCAAAAAAGAATTAATATTTAAAAAAAAAACAAGGATGGGTGGGTGAATCTTAACCACGGTTTAGGGGTGTCAAAAAGAACACGTGGCGACCTCATGGGTGAGAACCGGATTTTTAAATATTAAATAAATAGTGTTTTGGAGCAAGAACAGTGTTTTCTCCGGAAATTAGAGGGATAATTTTGGACTTTTATATACCTAATCACATGACATGAGCATACATCATCATTTCTGTGAGTTGACTAACGGTCAACTGAAAGAGGGGGTTTAAGTGTTATTATTTTTAAAAGTAAGGATACTTAGTGTAATTTTTTGAAAATTGAAGGGTTCTATGTGTATTTTTGTCAAACCACAAGGGGTGTAAATGTATTTTCTCCATTTTTTTTTTTATAATGGGGGTGTAAGTCATTAAATCTGGGGTGCCTATCGCACCAAGTCAAATAAATCAAACCAAACCCAAAGTTCTCCTAAAATCCAAAGACAAGCTCTCCAAAGAACGTTTCATTCTATTGTTGAAACCAATCATGGGTTGATTTTCACATCGAGTTTTGCACGAGATTGAAATACAAATAGAGAGAGGAATGCACATACAATTTGAAAATGAGTTAAGTACTATTCCTTCGCCCTAAACCAAAAATATCACAATTCATGGCATGGCATGGTTTGAAAAGTTTTATCAGAGGTGGAATATATTCAATTATTACCCTTATTTAGTATTTAGCTTTTATACGGTACATATGTCAAAAGCATGTCCTTTAGATAATAAAAAATGCAAAGCATGCCTTGTTGATAAATATGTACAAAAAACAGTAGATAATTAAAAAAATGCAAGGCATGCCCTTTCGGTGAAGCGCCCTTAAGAAATGTCCACTCTTACCTGCAAATTTTTTTGGATCAGACCACCTCAACTTTGCCAATTTGAGCTACGCATCGTTTTTGTTGTTTCGTTTATTTTTTGTAATTTTTTATAAAGTAAATGATGATTATAATAATAGTTAATTGACTATTACTATATCATATATATTAATTAATAAATTAATTAGATTCTATAACCCCTTGACAAACCTAAACCAGATGAATTGTAAACTGGTTGAGACTACCAAAACAGAACCCGTCTAATAATTCAATCCAAATCCATCACAAGTGAAAGGTTTTCGATGAAAGTTTCACTCTTTTCAAGTGCAGCAGATGAAATGCCCACCAGCTCAGCTTTTAATGCTCCGATTCTATCCCTTAACCACTGATCTCCTTTAGTACATTTTTAAGTGTCTTAGCTTTTGTTTTTATGTTTGTTGACAAAAGTGAGATCTCTAATTCAAATTTCTAAATAGGTAGATATGAGAGAAGAAGGGTTTATGAATTTCATTTCTTTTGCATTTTATGTAGGTAGAAGCTTGAATTATGGTATTTGATCGGAAAATAATCACCTCCTCGGTCGGTGACGCGAGGAGGGGCTTCTCGACTCCTCTTTTCTTGCAGAGTGCCCCCTTTTAAACTCCTTTTAACTGTGGCTAAGATTCACTCACCCTTAGGATTCATTCATCTATCCTTTAATTAAAAAAAAAAATTAACTACGGAGTTTAAAAATTTAACCCGAATTCATGGCAGTTGAAGGGGTGGCTTTGTGGGAGCGAGTTGCTCGTGATCAAATATAGAAAAATTATAAATCTTCAATGCAATGATTAAATTGATATCTCTAGTTGCTCAACTGCTGGCTGAAAGTGAAAGGTCATGTCAACGTAGATCAAGACACCTTCACAGTATAATTTCCCTCACAAAATCCCTGGTGTGAGTTTATGATTCCATGTAATGAAATGTATAGAAACGTGTAATATATATATGCTTTAGCTCTACCTAATGGTTGGGGTGATTCTGGTTTATGGATATTATCATTAGAAAACATCTACAATTGCTTTAAGCCACAACAAATTATCATTTTTTTTTTATCGGTAGCTCAAATTGTCAAATATCTTCAAATGTTCTTCCATATAATATACGTCCCATATTCCTTAATCTGTTGCTGGGTTGTTTTTGGCATAACTTAGCGCAACAACCAATTGAATAGCAGGGCTTCTGCTCTTATCCAAGCTTCAAAATATATAAGTTCTAAACTTCAGTGGATTCGCCTTCTTCCTGGTGATAGAAAATATCAAAAGTTAGTCAAAATCAGAACAAATTAAAATAGAAAAAGAGAAATGATTAAACTTCCTCACTCACCCTGGTACATCGTTTTTCGAATTTACATGGCCATTAACAATTTCTTTGAGAGTAAATGGATCCGAATTCAACACAAAATGAGAGAAAAAGGAAATAGAAGAATACATAGGTACAAAATCTGTAGAAGAAAATATATTTACACCCTTGAAGTTTGACGAAAATACACATAGACCCCTTCAGGTTTTAGAAAATGCATTAGGTACCCCTACTTTTTAAAATATTGACACTTACACCCCTTCCATCAGTTGACCGTTAATCAACTGACAGAATGATAATGTCATGTAATAAAGTGGTATGAACTACCAAAAATGTCCTCTACTAAAGTTGTCATTTTCAACTTTTCTCATATACGAAATTGTCTCCTCATTTTTAAATGAAGTCAAATCCTCTAGGTTGGCCACGTGTCCTTTTTTGACACTCCTTGAGGTGGCCACATGTCCTTCTTGACACCCCTTAAATGGGGTTAGATTCACCCACCCCTAGGGTTCACCCGCCCATCCTTGGTTTTTTTTTTCTAAATATTAATTCTTTTTGTAAAATTTAAAAATTATTTTTAAGGCTTTTTTAATATTAAAATATTAAAAAAAGAGTTAATATTTTTATTTAAAAAAAACAAGGATGGGCGGGTGAACCCTAGGGGTGGCCACATGTCCTTTTTGACACCTCTTGACAAGGTTTTTAATTTCGAAATTCTCGGCAATTTCAAACAGCCAACCCGAAACGAAATATTGCGGGATTTTGGCGAAATTTCGAAATTTGAAACATTAATATTTTATTAATTATATATATATTTTATTAATATATATATTAAAAATTAATATTTTATTAAATTTTTAAATATTTATATAAATATTATTATTTCATTTTTAAAATTAATATATAAAATTTCGAAATTTCAATAAAATTTCGAAATATTTCAGAATTTTAATAAAAAAACAATAAAAAACTATTTAAAAAAAAAAATCAGATTTTGGCCGAAATTCCGAAATCTTCGAAATTCGAAATTTCACCCGAAATTTCGGTCGGAATCAGATTTTCGAAATAAACTCAGTTTCAATGTCAGTGGGGTTGTCCGAAAGCGAAATTTCAACGAAATTTTAAACCTTGCCTCTTGAAGTAGCCACGTGTCCCTTTTGACACCCCTTAACTGTGGTTAAGATTCACCCGCCCCTAGGATTCACTGTCGCGACCCAAAATACCCCATAGGAGTTAGGGATACATCGACTCGTGACCGCCGTATCATACCTCCAGTTTAATACATAAGGCACACGTGGAGACCTGTTAGAAACACAAACATATCTAGCGGAAGCGAAATACAATGCATAGCGGAAATAAATACACTAAACATAGTGGAAGCAAAACAATAACTCCTATAACTCGGTTCAAGTATGAACCAACAAAAGTATATACATGTGAGAAACCCAAAAGTAGAGTGGACAAACCCCACACTCACATAACAAAATAATACCTTAAAGTTCTAAGTCTGTCAATCAACAAAAGTCGAAGTCTCGACACCTATCTATTGTGCCATCATCCTGATAGTGATCCATGGATGGCTCCGGGTCGAAGTATTCTTCGTCTACCCATGGTTCCGTGCCACATAAATCAAATGGAGCCCGAGCACCTGGCAATGATAACAAATATCGGCTAAGCGTGGAATACTCAGCGTATACAAACCAATAACAATAAAGCAATATAGCATAAAGCATACGAAGCATGAAAATTGAAATCCTTAAAGCATATCAAAGTGTAGAAATCATGTATAGCATATGTGATGAATTCCGAAATCCGAAACCAAAACCATATTCGTGTGAGTTATGCGATAATCATAGCCTTGTGAGTTCTTGTGAGTTCATGGAGTTACTTAGAGTCATTATGATCCGTAGGGACATGGAGATACCATAGAGCATATCCTTAAAGATCTTAGAGCGTTACATTTATGATCCGTAGAGCTTGTGAGATGATCTTAGAGTTTATCATAGAGTTCCTTGTGAGCATAGTATGATCCGTAGAGCTTGTGAGACGATCTTAGAGAAATCATGGAATTAATTAGAATCATTTCTTATTAGTCATTTGGTGAAAAAACCCATTTTTCGTACTTTGAGAAATCCATGGAAAACATCGATTCATGCGAGACATGCGAGCATATGAGCATATGAGATAAATCACCATATTTAAGCATAAAATCCCTTAGAGGTATTTCATCAAACACTTAGAGTGCATCATAATAGTTTCTTTTACCCTAGTATCTAAACTACATACCTTCACACCCTAATCAACCAAGATATATATACATACTTAGTATAAATTTAGAAGAACATCATTTAGTAACTTAGTAGGATTGCAAGATTGATAGTAGAGTGTATCTACCTTGGTGAAATCAAAGAGTTTGATTCCAAAAAGCTTAAACAAGCAAGAACCTTGAGTTCTTGGTTGAGAATCACCAAAGAGAGTTTGGTCTTCCTTCAAGCTTGATCACAAGTAGTTCATCTCCTTCTTCTCTCTCTCAAAATCTCCTAAGATAGGGCACAGAGGGTTTTCGAAACCCTAAGGCACAAACTCAACCTATTTATAGGCAATGAGTGGTGGTTAAAGTCGTAAATACCCTTAATGAAGAAAATCTACGTATGACCGATCGATCGTTGGTATAGACCGAGCGATCGGTGGCTTACCGGTCGATCGGTGGTTTCAGCCGAGTGATCGGTTGAAAACACCATCTCTGAAAAGTTTTCTCATACAAAAAAGTTGACCGCTCGATAGCTACCGAGTGATCAGTAGAAGACCGGTCGATCGGAGGTATCACCAAGCGATCGGTGATCCCCTGTTTTGCTGAAAAACCTTGTTTCACTACCTTAGACCTTTCCAATCCCAGTTCCAACACCTTTAGTGCTTAAAACACACTCCTTAGGGATATGTAGACCTATTAAAACATGCACGCCAATTATCCAAACTCGTATATTAATCATAAGACCCCTAAGTGTACAAAACCACACTTCTATTTACCAATACGTGAGATGAAAATTCGGGGCTCTAGATTCACTCACCCATCCTTGGTTTTTTTTTTTAATAATTCTTTTTTTAAAATATCAATTCTTTTGTTAAAATTAAAAAATTGTTTTTAAAGCTTTTTTAATATTAAAATATTTTTTAAAAGAATTAATATTTTAAAAAAACACCAAGGATGGGCGGGTGAACCCTTGAGGTGGCCACGTGCCCTTTTTGACACCCTTTTAAGGTAGCCACGTGTCTTTTTTGACACCCCTTAAATGGGGTTAGATTCACCCACCCCTAGGGTTCACACGGTTTTCTTAAAAAATATTAATTCTTTTTAAAAATATTTTAATATTAAAAAAGCCTTTAAAACAATTTTTAAATTTCAAGAAAAAAAGAATATTTAGAAAGAAAACAAAACAAGGATGGGTGGGTGAACCCAGGGGTGGGTGAATCTAATCTCATTTAAGAGGTGTCAAAAAGGACACGTGGTCACCTCAAGGAGTGTCAAAAAGGACACATGGCCACCCCTAGAGGATTTAGCTTCATTGAAAAATGAGGGGTAATTTCGCATATGAGAAAGGTGGAAAATGATAATTTTAATAGATGACATTTTTGGTAGTTCATACCACTTTATCACATGACATCATTATTTTGTCAACTGACTAACGATCAACTGATGGAAGGGGTGTATGTGTTACTATTTTGAAAAGTAGGGCTATCTAATGTATTTTTTGAAACCTATGTATTTTCATCAAACTCCCGGGGTGTAAATGTATTTTCTCCAAATTTATAACACAAGCAAAACCGACCATGTGCTGGAAACTCAATGAGGGACAATTTATAGGGGACTTAAACCAAAGGCATTATAGAGAAATCAATGTATTAATATTGCATTTTTGGAAATCAAATTATGAGTTACTAGCGGGTGGCACGTGCGATGCACGTCAGAGCAAGGGGAATGAGTTAACCACAGTTAATAGGAGTTAAAAGGGACACGTGTTAACCTGCGGGTGCGATTGAACTCGCTAGTGGCACGTGCGATGCATGTGTGAGCGAGGGGAAGGACTTAGCCATAGTTAATAGGAGTTAAAAGGGACATCTGTTAACCCACGGGTGCGATTGAACTCTCCCAAGTTCAATCGCGATTGGCTGTGATTCTAAATAGATAACTGAGAAAGGGGTAGTTTGGGCTTTAAAGCAAAACATTAAATCAAAATTTTGTTTTATATAAGGGTAGTATGAGAATTTCAGAAAATTCATCTACGCCTCCCTCTCCCTCTCTCATTATAATAGTAAAGAAAGATAAATAAGATAAAGATAAAGAAAAAGAAAAAGATAAAGATTAGGTGCTCTTAGATATCCTTCCAAATATGATGCAGATTGCATGCATAGCCATCATGACCACAAATAACTGTTCCATAAAAAGGTATGCTTATCTGACGGCTAAAGGTCACCCAATAAGGTTGAACCATACAAATAGACCCACCGATTTTAAATATCTAATATTAATTTTGGAATGACTTCTTAGGTTACAGGAGAGAACATCTATTCTTGTCGTTAGTATATGTTAAGTGTGTTAGTATTGAGGAAAAAGATTAGCTCCGGTTGTGCCCCGAGCGATGCGCTCGGGCATTCACAAAACAATGGGCACCTGGCGATAATGGCGATAATTTATAGGAAAAGTCATTTTATTGTCGCCTATGATTTTGACTTTTCCCCATATGATATCTTTCCCATTTAAAATGTCACCTGCCCACTGGTGAAGTTTGGTCCCCTTATATATGTAGGAAGTTTGGTCCCCTTAAATAATTATAATTTTTTATATGTATAATTTAAAAAATTTAAAATTATTATTGATTTTATTTGGAATAGTGATTAACGGACCGTGCAGTCAGCTTAGACAGCTTAATGTCGGTTCACATATCCCTTTTAACACTCATTTTAACTCCGGTTAAGTTTAACTAAATTAAGATTAATAATTAAAAAAAATAGATTGGATGGATGAACCCTAGAGGTAAGTGAGTCTTAACCGCAGTTGAAAAGGTGGTTGTGTACTAATAAGGACCGACATTCAACTATCACAACCCAATAATGACTGACATTCAGCTACATAGCCAACGTGCACTTTACCATATGTTTCCTTTTTTTCAAATAAGTACTCTCTCGAAAGGAACCTGTTACTAGAAGTTTATTGAAATGTAATAATAATGACTATGATAGACTCCTTATTAACAATAAATCTCAGGGCCTATGCCCCCAACCTTAGGCCCCCAAATCGATTAATTTTCTTTGTACTTGTATTTGGGCCCTACCACAGCCTCGGATTCTCTCTGGCAGATGCCAGAAATGTGGTCTCAGGCTACCACACATTGTGCGACATGTGGCGATTAAAAAAGGGAGAAGTCATTTCATTTTCTCCCATGATTTTGACTTCTTTTCACTTGATTCTCCCCTCTTTTTCTCACTATTTTATTGCCACATGTCGCAAAGTGTGTGGAGAAGTCAAAATCATGGGAGACAATGACATGACTTCTCCGCCACATGAAGCACACATTGTGGTAGCCCGAGATCACATTTCTGGCATTTGCCAGGGAGAAACCGAGGCCCTCTACCACTTAACACGTGTCCCTTTTAACCTCAATTAATTGTGATTAAGATTCATTAATCCTTAGGTTTCAACAATTTAACTTTGTTTTTTAGAAAATAAAAAATCTAAAGTTAAAACTTCTTAACTGGAATTAAAAGGCGGTTAAAATGGTCTCTAGTGCTATTGAACTTGGGAGAGTTTGATCCCAATTGAACAGGATCCAGACTCCCGTCTGGAAAGATCTTGTAATGGGCTGTTTTTCATGATATCGAATCCCAGCCAATAGCTATTGAATTTAGGGAGAGTTCAATTGCACCCACAGGCTAACACATGTCCCTTTTAACCTCTATTAACCATGGTAAAGATTCTCTAACTCTTAGTGTACAATAATCTAATTAACCTTAGTTTCTTGAAAAAAATATTAACCATAAGAGTAAAAAATTTCTAATCAGAGTTAAATATTATTTAGAAAAACTAAAGTTAGATTATTGAACACTAAGGATTAGAGAATCTTAACCATAGCTAATTACCACTAATTCCACGTGGCATCTCGGGAGAGATTTTAGGATGGAAACATTACCTTTGAAGCAGTTTTTACCTCTTATCCAAAAGGGCAGTGATTAGCATATGTGGGAAATGGATTTTAAAATCCAAGGCTGGATTAAAATCTAAGGCTGGACCTCATTGGTCTATGCCCCCCCCCCCCTCTTAAATACCCACTACATTTAATGGGTATTTGAGGGGGGAGGGGGCATGGACCAATGAGGTCCTGCCTCGGATTTTAAAATCCATTTCCCTGGGTACGTTAACTATTTCCCTATACCAAATGACTTTCCTCTCCAGTCGTCTCTTTTGTCGTTTGATTTTCTTCTTCTGTCTCTTCTTGTAAATATCAACCAAATGACACACTGTTTGGATTTTCAAGAACCCCAAAGCTTTGGACTTTGAAGATTCGCCACCCCAACCCACACCTCTCTTCTCTCCTCTTATACGTCCCCCCCCCCCCCCCCCCCCCCCCTACCCAAATCACCAACCCCTTCTCTCTTCATTTTCTTCACATGGTGTAGGAGAGTAAGGGGTGTTTGTATATTTTTCATAGCATTGCAACGGTTGGAAAAGAAGGTATAGGGACGTGTGTTCGTTTAAAGATATGCAACCCTTTGTAATTGTCATTCTCAGCTTACATATCTAAACGTTGTACCTCTTGGTATAGAAGATCAATCTCCAGATGGTTGCCCTCTTTATAGGCCATGCTGATATTTCTTCAAGCTTGACGAAGACGACATCTCCAACCCTCAAACGGTTTGCCCCTCTATCACTCTCCTTTTTTTGTTACTAATTTTTGCTGTATAATTATTTGTTTTTGTTTTATTACATACTGCTTTAATTTGTGGTTATAGGCAATCGTGGCAAATAGATGCTTAGAGAGCCTCTCGAATTCTCAACATTATGACTGGATTGAAAAGGGATGGTGATATGGTAAGAACGTATTCAGAGTTTGTTTTTATTGGAAGGTCAAAGTGATGTGTTTATTCGGTAAACTAAAGCAAGCAAGCAATTGTTCTTGAGTTCAAACGTGCGGCAGCCCTTGCTGTAGTTGGGTTACATCATGCCCCTATTTGAGCTTTTAACTAAATTATTATGGAGAGGGGTAAGTGTCCAATTTTATTTCAATTCTTTTGGTTTAATTTATACATCTACATCTGAGCAATAGTTGAGGGTGTTTGTATCTGTTCTAGGTTAGTGGCCACATTTTGATCATTATAATAAGTTAATGAGTTTTCAATCTCAATAGTTAGATGATCGTCTCATTCTCCATGTATTGTATTGTGAATGTAAAACGTGTTTCCGGATTATGTTTCTAGGATTTTGCCTTCAACTACTCTCCCCATGTTATCTCCTTTAATTCTATTAGGTTGGTTTTGAATAGAGCAGTAATAAGTGGGGGCGTGGATCAATGAGGACCAACCTTAGGTTTGGATAATACTTGACATGAAATTATCTTCTATTAGGTTGTGTTTGTTTACATGGAAAATGGAATTAAAATAACTTCCCTCCATTTCGAGGGGAAAAGTTTTCCTTATATATGATGGAAAATATTTACTTTACCCTATGTTTGGTTGTCAAGAAAATAAGTAAAAACATGGAAAAGAAAAGAAAATTAGACAAAACTCAACTACAAATTGTATTAAAAATCCAAAATTTTCTGTTCTTTTCCATGTTTTCATCAATTTTCTCGGCAACCAAACATAGCATTATGGAAAAATTCTCTAAAAAACAATTGTTTTCCAAGACGCCAAACTCGAAAAAATAAACTTTTCCTCTAGAAATCATTTTCATGCTTGCAAACAAATAGAGCCTTAGTGAACTGAAATTGTTGTTCCTGATTTACTGCTTTTGCGTTTTCCATAAATCTAATTAAATATGTATTCTTAAACTTTATTATTTTCATAATGGTTGGATTGCAACGATTCTAACCTTGCATGACATGTTCTCCCCAATTATGCTTTCCATACTTCTTACCACACCCATATACTTGATATTTTACTTGTTTTTTCATAATGTATATTCTGAAACTTACTTTAAGTTTTAATTCACTTCTAACCAATGAGTAAAACTTAGTTCATTAATCATTATTGTTGATGGCATACCAAAACAAAAACTTACCAGATGATCATGGTTGATCTATAATCATTGGATGAGTGCATCATTTTTTAACCCTTTAGGGTGTTCTTCAAGGGCGTGTGCTAAACTATATTTCAAGTAAATTAATTTATAATTATATTATCAACTTCAAATTAATTTTGATTTTGTTATCCTTGTTTTTTCTTTTGACATTTTCGTGCACGGGCTCCTTCCTAGTAGGGATAACAGAGGACACGTTTTTGAACCAAAAAAAAAAAGAAAAAAAAAGAGAGGACACGTTTGACCTGTTGGTGCGATTGAACTATCTCTGAATTCAATCGCGATTGGCATTGACTTGATCTCGTTTTTCATAGCGCGGGTCGGAGAATTTCAAACAGATAGACGCATCCCGCTCTCCATTCAGAGAGAGAGAGAGAGAGAGAGAGAGAGAGAATTTATCGACTGGATCAATACAGTTGAGGTCTCTGCGATTTTCTCTATCAGTATCTCTTTAAAGATGTCAGGTCGTCACGAGAGAGAGGGAAAGGTGTAAATGTTCAGTTCCTCCTTCGTTGCAGGTACAAAAATCTCACTTGCTAGGGTGATTGTTTTTTCCTCTATGTTTTTCGTTGATCAATCATTTCTAGGGTTTTCTTTTGGATTTCTCTTTGATTCCTTCGTATTTTCTCCTTCTCCGGTTATTCTTTATTTTTCTCTCTCTCTGTATATATATATATATATTTATGATTTTCACCATTTTTTTTCAGGCCGTTTAGCGTTGATGAATTACGGAACAATGCAACGGAGGTTGTTACCTGCAATGAGTACCAGAGAGAAGTGGCCGTATCCCAGAGTATCGCCGGGAAGCAGATCCATAGGGTTTTCACCTTTGACCAGGTATTCCTTTTTTTGGTTTAATTTTACCATTTCAACTTATTGCCATCTAATCCCAGGAAACTACATGGTAGATTGTTTGCAAGTGCTTGGAATTGCATAGCTAATCAGACAACATATAAATCAAATGGTTTTAAAAAGAGGGAATAAACCCAAATGCAGAATTAGTAGTTATATACCTCTAAAAACGAGAATTTTCCTCTAATGTGTTACCTGGATGTAATGCCATTTGAGTGGGATGTAAACTTGGTACATTGTTTTCTACTCATGTTGCAACTCTATTAGGCCCTTTAACATGGTCCTCATCCCTTTGCAGTTAGTTATGTCTAAGGAGTATGGTAGATAGAGTTGTAGGTTAAATATTATGGTGAATGATGAATCATTCAGAAGCAGAGTTGTTTCTCTGCCTACCAATTTATTTTGTATAGTTGAGATTTGACCCATTTCAATTGCTCCCCCCCTAGTGTACTACAATGTTTCCACTCTAAAGAACTCCTCAAGGGAAAAACTTCCATTTTCCATTACCGATTTTATGATATATCCATATATCCTATGTGGGCTTTGTTGAGGGTTGGGTCTAGCATTTCGGCTGGTCCCTTCAGCGGGCCCAATAGGCTTGCTGCTTTAGACTCCCTTTTCAGATCACCTTGTGACGTAAGTCTGCCTTTATGGCGCTAACATATCGTAGAGTGGTGAACCCACCCTACTTGGTGTGCACCCGGTTGGGTGCACTCTCCGTTTCTTTGGCCCCCTTAGTTGATGGGGTAAAGATGATGCCTTAGTTCTTTTGATCAAGGTATGCCCATATCAAAGCCCGGCCCGAAGGTTGGTCCCGACTGGGATTTGTGTCATGTGATCAGAGGAAGAGGACTGCATGCTGTATGTGATCCGAAGAGAGCTACTTCGTCCATGTTTAGGGTGTATTACTGGATTGGAGATCGATGGAGTTATTGAGCCGCCGATTAGTCATGCATGCATGCACATGACTGGTGAGAATTGAGCAGTGTTACCCAGACATGACATTTTTAGCAATTTTTGTAGTGCCAACACCTGGACACAAGACGACACGACATGATAGAATACGACACGACACGTCTATGAACGTGTCCATGCTGTGCTGTGAAGAATCCCAGATCTGGTACGACAAGATGGCACGTCTATTTTGCGCGTCGAAAAAAAAATTTTTTTTTTAGGGCTTTTGTAGATCAGAAGAAAAGAAATAGCTATTGTTGGTATTACTGGAAATAGAGAAAACAAAAAAGGAAAGAGCTGTTCGTCTTCTCCAATAATAGAATAAGAAGCTCTAACCCAATGTCTCAATTGCTATTCGTAGAGAAAGAAAAAAAAAGTGGGTTTGGAGAAGAAGAACGAAGAGACTGTAACAGTCTCCTTTAAATTTCTCTTTAATTTCACGTATAGAGATGGACCTTTAACAAAGAAAAGAGAAGAGACAAGACCAATGGTCCCTTCTCTGTTTCCTTTGGATTTATTTTAATGTTTATTGTCCAATGGTCCCTCTACTCCATTCCCTCTCCTTTTTTTTTTGATCAAATCATTCCCTCTCCTTAGTCCTTTCGTTTTAATGCTGTCTTTCTCTTATTTATTTATTTTTCTTTTTTTGTGTAAATTACACTCACCTCCCTTTTGGTGAAATTTTATAAACCTCCCCTCTAGTTTCAAAAATTACATTGCCCTCCCCTCAACTTTGGTTGTCTGTAACAGATACCCTCTTCCCTTAAGTTCACCGTTACTTTATGGATGGACTTTGATGATGTTATCATTTAAACATTTTAAAATGTCTAAATTACCCTTTTTCAACACAAGGTTAGTTAATTCAATAAAATAAATGATAATTGGTTTCTATTTTCTATCCAAGGGTAATAATATCAACTTAAGGTTATTATATATATCCAAAATTAAATATATATATATTTTTTTCTAAAAACTAATGTTAGATAGATGAACTCTAGGGGGTGAGTGACTCTTAACCATAGTTAGTGGGTAAACATAATTAACCTAAGGTTATATTTTTATACCCATTAGGGGGTGAGTAACTGTGGTTAAACATAATTAACCTAAGGTTAATATTTTTATTTTTTTCTTAAAAGCAAGGTTAGATGGATTAATCCTAGAGATGAGTGAATCTTAAACACAATTAGTGGGTGTTAAAGGGGACACGTGGCGGCTTGTAGAGCCCCCTTTAATTGTGGTTAAGCTTAATCAACCTAATTTTTTTTTTTGCTAAAAATCAAGGTTAAATGAATGATTCCTAGGGGTGAGTGAATTTTAACCATAGTTAGTGGGTGTTAAAGGGGACACGTGATGGCTTGTAGAGCTCCCTTTAATTGTGGTTAAGCATAAGCAACCTAATATATTTTTTTTTAAAACCAAGGTTTGATGGATGAACCCTAGGGGTGAGTGAGTTTTAACCATAGTTAGTGGGTGTTAAAAGGGACACGTGGCGGCTTACAGAGATCCTTTAACTATGGTTAAACATAATTAACCTAAGATTAATATTATTTATTTTATTTTCTTATAACCAAAGTTAAATTAATGAATCCTAGGGATGAGTGAATCTTAACCACAGTTAGTGGGTGTTAAAAGGGACACATGACGGCTTGTAGAGCCCTCTTTAATTGGGGTTGAGCATAACCAACCTAAGGTTATTTTTTCCCTAAAACTAATGTTAGATGGATAAACCCTAGGGGTGAGTAAATCTTAATCATAGATAGTGGGTATTAAAAGAGACACGTGATGGCTTAGGAGTCTAAGTTTTTCTTTTTCCTTGGTTGAGCTTTCAAACGGTAAAGATTGTTTTCTCAATCAAGTAATAGGGGTAAAATGGGAAAATGGTAACTTTAGTTAACATCGTTAATATTAAGAGTCTGACAGGGAGAGCAATGTAATTTCAGAAACTAGAGGGAAGGTTTTTGAAATTTCACCAAACCTCGGGGGAGGTGAGTATAATTTACCCTTTTTTTGGGTTATAGTGAAGCAAAGAAACGTGTCCTGAGTCTCCTGACTTCCATCTCTCGAATTTTCCGTTTTTTTTTTGTTTGTCCATTAACTTGTCCATAAAAGTAAAGAGAAGGAAAGGACATCTGTCCCCAAGAAATCCATTTTTTTTTTGCTCTTATCCTTTTTTAATGGTGAAGAGTTAATGCCCTCTCCCTTCATTTTTTTTTAATGGTATAAGGAAAAGACTGTCCCACTCATTTGCACCCTCTATTTTTTTCAAAAGTAAATGGCTAAGAGCAAGCCCCTATCCCTCTCTGGTGTGAATTTTTTAATGGGGTTTGGAATCTGTCATAACCTCATGCATTCTATAATTCATAAGTTACTATCGTAATTCATACAGGTTCTTTTTTTGTTTGCAATCTATCATTAAGCATGCTTGTGAGTTTATGGAAAACAAAGAATGATTAATCTGTCAGTTGGGATTTCTTTTTTAATTTTCTTTGTAGATGGCCAACAAAGACGGTTGAGATGGTCCTCTGTGGGAATTTATGGAAAACTTAGGAAAGATGTAAGGAGGAGGAGGAAATTGCAGTCTTCGTTGCAAATTATGCAACACTTGTTTTAAAAGGAATTATTATAGGGTAAAAGGACATTTGTTATTAATTCCCAATCGTAGAGTTACACAATGTTCATCTGTTGATGATGATATGTTAGAAAAGTTTCATAAGATGGAGGATGAAGCACACACAAAAAAGGCATTGAAAGAAGCAAGTAGTGGTTCAAGTGCTAATATACTTATATACCATTACCGAAATTTGAAGATTTGGGAAAAAAAGAAAAGAGATAATAGCATATCAAAATCTTTTAATGTTGTAGCACGAGATGAACTTGATCACTTGGACATTTTATGCTATTGGTTTGTCTTTCAACTTGATTAGGTCTCCATTATTAAGAGAAATGATCAAGCATGTATGTGATAGTCAATTGAAGGGATATGTAGTGCCTACGTATGATAGATTCAGGACTATTTTATTGCAAGCCAAGAAAGCAAATGTTGAGTTACACCTAAAATCAATTTGGCAATCTTGGACTCGTAAAGGCGTGTCAATTGTTAGTGATGGTTGGACTGATTCTAATAAGAAAAGGAGCTTGATTAATTTTATGGCAGCGTCAAAGAATGATCCAGTTTTCTTAAAAGCTGTAGATGCAATAGAAGAAGTTAAGTTGGTAGAATGTGTTGGGAAATTGTTTTTGGAGGTTATTTCTGAAGTTGGCCAGAAGGCTTAAGAGTGGAATCAAAGCATCCATCTATCTTTTGGACACTTTGTGTAGTTTATATTCTCAATTTGGCACTGAAGAACATATGTACTTCAGATAAAGACATGTTAGAAAAGTACGAGCAATTTAAGTGGATTGTGCAGATTGATAAAGAAACTAAATTGATAAGAAACTTTGTTGTAAACCATAGTGCTGCATTTACAATTTACAACAAGTATTCAAAGTTAAAGCTTCTTGGTGTGACAAAAACAAGATTTGCTTCTACATTGATCTTGGTGAAGCGAATCTTTCAGGTAATTTTTATTTCTTTATTTATTTTTTTAGTAATTATGATATTATGACACATTAACATTTCAAGTAAAGTCAGCTTTGTAACGTATGGTTATTGATGAGAGTTGGAGATTTTATAGAGAAGAAGGTTCTCAGAAGGCACAAAAAACCAAAGACGTTTTAGTTAGTGACTTGTGGTGGGATAATGTGGAGTACTTGTTAGAGTTCAGTGAATCAATTGTTTCAATGCTTTGAGTTGCTGATACTGATACTCTTATGCTCCATTTGGTTTACGAAAAATGGGACTCAGTGATTAAAGAAATTCGAAAAAGGGTATTTCGGCATGAGAAGAAAAATACCCTTTCAGATGAGAGCAAATTTTATGAGGAGGTGTACGAAGTATTGGTGAGAAGGTGGAATAAAAGTAGCACTCTGTTGCATTGCCTTGCTCAGTCATTGAATCCTAAATATTATAGCAATGAGTGGTTAGCCGAAGGAATTGGCCGAGTTCCTCCAAATCTTGATGAAGAAATTTCAGAAGGAAGAAATGCATTGAGAAACTATTTTCAAGTGTAGCTATGCTTTGTAAGGTTCGTGAGGAATATGGAAAGTTTGCTGCCGCAATCGGAAATTTTGGGCAATGGGAGGCTCTTAGTGAGTGGTACACAATAAATCCCTTGGCATGGTGGGACAATCATTGATCTAATGCACCCACACTCGCAAGTCTTGCATTCAGGTACAACTATCTTTATGTTTATTACTTTATGCTTACTTTTAATTATTTGAAATAAAAGTGTAATATACTAATATATGTATTTTGTCCCCTGATGTAGGGTATTGGGACAACCTTGTCTTTTTCATGTTGTGAAAAAAACTGGAACACTTTTGGAATGATATCAAACATTAAAGAAATAAGTTGATGTCACAACGTGCAGAAGACCTTGTCTATGTCAACTCGAATTTGCGTCTCTTATCAAGAGTAGATGAACATTATGTGGAAGGATCTAACAAGTATTGGGATGCAGTTGGGGATGAATTCAATTTGGAGGGGCCATCAAATCTTCAATTTTAAAATTTGTCTCTTGATGATCCAGAATTAGAGATGATGAGTTTTGAAGATGATGAGATGCCAAATACCAATGTCAACTTAGATTCTATTACTGAAGAAAACATTGGGAACCAAATGGATGGTTATAATTGACTAATTGTTGTTTTTTCATTTTTGTGATACATATTGATGATATACTTTTCATTTTGGAGGATTGTTTAATGAAGAAAACATTTACTCATTTAGTATTGAAATCACACTTAATGAATTCTACATGTCAGGATCTCTCTCTATATATATTTAATATAAATATATTATATACTTTTATGTATAGCTGGGTCGCCTTATTGGAATTTATAGACTTTTCCATGCCGGACACCTCTGGACATCTGGACACTTGGCACCCGTGCCACATGCTTGGGTAACATTGGAAGTCTAGAATTGAGAGCCTCTTTTTGTTGGCATCTCAAATCTCATCTATTCCTGTAATTCTCTCTTCTTTTTCTGTTATCACAAATGGTAAGGGAGCCTAAGCATCACCTCAATGTCGACCTTGGGAGAAAGAGAGAACCACCACTGAGAGGGGGGTTGGTGCTATTGAGACGAGTCCGTCTTTCTTCTTATTCTTTGTGAATCATTATGAGAGAGAAAGTATAGAAAATCATCACAGATAGAGGGAGGGGGCCTTCACTATTTGGATGGTGAGAAACCATTCTTTCTTACTCTCGTTTCTTTCTCCTCCATTTCTGTTATCACATGCAACCACTGTTATAAATAGGCTTTTGTAATGATCTTCAACATCTCACCATTTTATATGAGAGATCAAAGGAGAGAGGTCGAATAATGCAATACTCTTGGCTTGTTTGGAGGAACAAAGATGCACAACCCATTCTTTGGTTGCTGCCCTGAAAGAGAAGAAGAATAAGGAGAGACCTCTTGTTGAGGTCTCTCTGCCACCTGTTCTGGAACAGCTGAGCGGACCCTTTCTTTTTTGGTTTCGCCTGTAGCCCCTCTTCTTTGGAGAGAAAGAGTATAGTGGAGAGGCAGCCTTTGATCACTGCCCTTCTCCAACTCGAGAACCTATCATAGGGTTGAGACGAGAGCTCTTTTTTTAGCCTCTGTCCTCACTCCTCTCTCTATGTGCCGTCCCCTTTGTTATTATACTAAGGTCCCCCATTTAGTTGGATTTTTGTTGGCCTTTTCAAATCGGTTAGATAAAAGATGAAGGCTAATGTTGGATGGGTTACGAGGTTGGTGGTGAGTGGAGAGAGGAGAGAGATGTATGGGTAGGGAGGTTGGAGGGATAAGGATAAAACCTAAACAGTAGGCTTGTTTGTTGGGTTACATAGAAAAGGGTAAGGATAGGTGTTTTAAGATCATGCATTAGAGATTTATGAATGTGGGTAGGGTGTATCAAGCATGATACACCCCCTAATTAGAGAATGACACATGTGTAGATGGGTGTGGGTGGTTGCTTATTGTGACTTGTGAGGAGAGATGAGAGATAGAATAGAGATTAGAGATAGAGATGAATAATGGAGTGAGTTGGAAAGATGGAGAGAGAATCTTGGGTGAGGGAAAGGTGAGTGGATAAGGGATGTGAGTAAGGGTACGGTGTGGGTGGGGTGTATCATACATGATACACCCCCAATGGTGGAGAAGGTAATAGTGAGGGACATGTGGGATTAGAGAGGAGAGTGGGGAAAGACCACCACCACTCGAGAGAGAGAGAGAGAGAGAGAGAGAGAGGGGTGTGATGCAATACACACCCACTCCTTATAATTGGGTACACACCACCACCCCTTATGGTTTGGTATAAAGGGGTATACCAAGTGATGATACACTCTACTCACTTGATTAGGTGTAGGGTAGTCATATTAAAGGTTGGTACAGTAGAAAGAGGAAGAAGAAGAAGAAGAAGAAGAAGAAGAAGATGAAAAGAATAAAAAGAGGAAGAAGAGAAAATAGGGATTAGAGAGATTGTGATCATGATTCACATCTCTCATCTCCTTTATATATGATTACTAAAAGGGAATTACACATTTACCCTTATGTGTATGACGTGTAATAGACATGACTTTACACGTAATACACGGTATAGTTAACATGAAATATCATAAATACCCCTGTTAACACTCCCCCTCAAGATGGTGCGTATATATCTATCATGCCCATCTTGCCTAACATTTCAAGTAACCGAGCACTACTAACTACTTTCGTAAGAACATCAACTAGTTGATCATTAGTTTTCGTGTACGGAGTGCATACTTCGCCTTTGATGATTTGTTCTCTGATAAAGTGACTATCTATCTCATTGTGTTTGGTTCTGTCATGTAAAACCGGATTGTGAACAATACCGATTGTTGCCTTGTTGTCACAGTACAAACTCATAGGTCCTTCAACAAGAAATCCCAATTCCTGAATGAGGATCTTTAACCACAGTAACTCACATAAACCATGTGTCATCGATCGAAATTCAGCTTCTGCATTCGAGCGATCAACCACTGCTTGTTTTTTACTTCGCCATATGACCAAATTGCCTCCAACGAATGTACAATAACTGGATGTAGATTTTCTGTCATCTTTAGCACCTGCCTAGTCTGAATCTGTGTAGGCTTCAATCCGCATATAACCATCATTTTTTAATATGATTCTCCTATATTGGGATGATTTGAGATACCTCAAAATCTTGTATGCTGCTTCCAAGTGTGTGAACTTGGGAGCATGCATAAACCTGCTCACTATGCTCACAGCATGAGCAATATCCGGCTTTATGAGAGAGATCGATTAGTCGTCCTACTAATCTTTGAAAACTACCAACATCTTGCAGATGAATACCATCCATTTCATCTACTTTGTGATTTTGTTCAATTGGGGTGTCAGCCGGTTTAGCCCCAAACTTTCTAGTTTCACGTAAGAGATTTAGGATATACTTTCTTTGAGATATAAAGATGACATCATGAAATCTAGGAACCTCTATTCCCAAAAAGGACTTAAGAAGACCTAGATCCTTAATCTCAAACTCACTTGCTAGATACTTCTTCAATTGTTCAATCTCTGTCATGTTGCTCCTTGTCATAACTATATCATATACATACACAATAAGGATTGTAATATCATTATTGGTATGCCTAATGAGTAAGGTATGATCAGCCTGACTTTGTGAGTATCCCCTTTGTTTTACTACTTCACTGAACCTTTCAAACCAGGCTCTGGGAGACTGCTTTAAGCCATACAATGCCTTCTTCAGTTTGCAAACCTTCTTTTCACCCCCTTCAAGGTGAAATCTTGGAGGAGGAGCCATATAAACTTCTTCCTTCAAAGTACCATGAAGGAAAACATTTTTTTACATCAAGTTGAATCTCTTGGTAGTCAATTCCATATGTCTGAGTGTAGCCCTTGGTTACCAACCTTGCCTTATGTCTCTCAACTGATCCATCTGCCTTGCACTTGACTGTGAACACCCATTTACATCTCACATGTGTTTTCCTTGAGGAAGATCAACCATCTCCCAAGTATTATTTTTATCCAGTGCAATCATCTCTTCTATCACTGCTTCTCTCCACATTGGTTGTTTTAGAGCTTCGGTGACAGATGATGGAATGGAAACAGATGATATGGAAGACACAAACGACCTGTAAGAAGGAGACAAGACTTTGTACGATACAAAGTTAACAATAGGATGCTGAGTACACCACCGTTTACCCTTCTTAAGAGTAATAGGAATATTAGATTCATCAATGGACACTGGAGAGGAAGGTGAAGTACTTACAGGAAGGGTTTTACCTGGATTCGAGGAGATGATTTGCCCCGAGTCCGTGTTCGCTTTGGTCCTTCTTTGCTAGACTTGAATCTTCACCTGTTTTCTGACATTCTCCTCTTGAACAATAGTACTAGAGTCATCAAGTGCCAATGATGAGGGATGAGAAACCGGAATTGACAACGAAATCCTTCTCTCTTCACACTCACTATCCCCCTGGAGAGAGGAAGAATTGGAATAAAATGGAACATACTCAAAGAATGTAACATTCATGGAGATAAATTTCTTTCGAGAAAGAGGATGATAGCATTTGTATCCCTTATGATGAGAAGAATATTCAAGAAAAATACACTTAAGAACCTTGGGATCCAACTTAGTTCGATGGGGACCCAAGATATGCACATAACAAACACAACTAAACACCTTGGGGGAATAAGAAACAAAGGATTCTCAGGTTTTAAGAGCTGGGAAGGGGACTGAAAGTGCAAAACCCGAGATGAGAAGCGATTAATAAGAAATATAGCAGTTAAGACAGCTTCAGCCCAAAAAGACTTTGGAACTTTACACTGGAATAGAAGAGCACTAGTTACCTCCAACAGATGAAAATTTTTTCTCTCAGCAACACCATTCTGGTGAGGGGTGTAAGGACAAGAGTATTGATGGTTCATCCTATTTTTAGTCAAATATTTCGCCAACCCCCCACATGTATATTCTCCCCTTTGATTAGATCTAATCAAAGAATCTTGATCTTTTTTTCCAAATTGAGTTTGAATCAACCTATGAAATTGTTTGAAAATGGTATATACCTCATCCTTTTTCTTTATGAGATAAATAAAGCCAAGTATACTTAGAATAATCAGTAACAAAACTCACAAAATATCGATAACTGACTATAGAGGTAACAAGTGAAGGGCCCCAAACATTAGTATGAATGATATCAAACACAGCGGAACTTTTATAAGTAGTAGGGGAAAAAGAAGCTCGATGGTGCTTTGCAAGTTCACACACTTCACATCGAAGGTCAGACATGGATAAAGAAGCAAACAAGTCTGGAAAGTGATGGCAAGTTAGCAACAGAAATGCAAGGAAAGATGGGTCATTAAAGGGTATCAACTGTCAGCTATCTCTTGTATAGGTCTTTTCGGTCTATGGCAAACTTTCCTATTGCTCTAAGCGCTTCAATCGGTCAAGGGTCTGAGGTCTGAGGGAAACTCTAACACACTATCGCTATCGCTAAGTTAGCATTCTGGTCTTAATAAAATCTGTCTTACCTGGTCGTATTTGTTCTCTCTCTCTCTTGCTTTAAAGGAAACATGACCAAGACAGTCATGCCAACAAAGGACACGCTCTTTATTAACACTACTGCTACTACTATAAGACTGAAATGTTCGAGGAACAGTGGTAGTCGCATCCAACAAATAGAGGTCATTATCTTCATGATCCGTTCCAATCATCTTTCTCGTTACCAAGTCCTGAAAAACACAATAGGAAGGAAAAAAAGTGACACTACAATTCAGATTTTTGGTAAGGGAACTAACAGATAGAAGGTTTGTTGCAAAATCAGGAACATGAAGAACAGAGGTTAGAGAGAGGTGGGAAGGAAGATTAACATCTCCCTTCAGTAACAGAGGAGAGGGTGTCATCTGCAATTCGAACTTCATCTCTACCGGAACAAATAGAATAATTAGAAAACAGTGAAGGCATACCAGTCATATGTTCAGAAGCACCTAAGTCAATTATCTAGGAGGGACTCGAACAAGTAGACACATGGTGAGTAGAACCAACAATATTTGATTGAGCAAAAGTAGAGGTGGAGGTGGTAGATGGGCCATTGAACTGAGCCATAAAGCATCGAATGTTTTCTATTTCGTCCTTGGAAGGATAAACCATATCCCTTTGAGAAAAAATACCCTGTGAGGTTTCCTCGGAAGCCGACATAGCCTTCAAACAATCACCAAAAAAATCCCAATACTTCAAAAGGAAACACCCCTTACACAAAAAAGACCAACTAGGGCAATAACAATTTTTTCCAATAAAAAACAGCAATAACCATCACCTTCAACATCTTACTGAGGTTTAATAGGGCTGTTTTTTACAAAATAGTCTATGAACAATCACTTTAGGATTCCCAGAATCAAAACTCTTTCACCAAACAAGCTTCAAACAACTATTTCTTTGTTAAAAACAATGAATCCACACATTTATAACTCCAGATCTAATGATTCATAATAGATCTAATGATTCATAATAGATCTAGATGGCCATCAACAATCTCAAGAACCTTGTAAGCTCGAATATGTAGATCTGTTTTTTTTTTTTCTTCATAATATCATCCGAGCGCATGAAACATCAACTTAAATACTCCAAAAAATCAGAAGAAAATCAACCCGAATTCCAACAGATTAAACCATACCAGCACATGGCACTATTCATGTAACACTATTCATGCGACACTATTGTTGCCCAAGGATTGGACCCTAGAGGGGGGGGGGGGCGAATAGGGTCTATGACAATTTAAAAATTCTTCCTATTCCCTTAAGCGAAATTTCAATTATACAAATTAAAAGGGAATGAATTTTGCAATTCTATACAAACAATGTAAAACAATGAAGTAAAGAGTAGGGAGAGAGAATGCAAACACAAAGATGTGTTCACGAGGTTCGGCAATCCCGCCTACGTCCCCGCCTCAAACTATCCGCTAGAGGATTCACCACGATTTTACTCAATCCCCAATCCGCTTCCGAGTGAAGATCAAACATTTACAATCCCTTTACGGGTGAGGATCTGACCTTTACAATCTTCTTACGGGCGAAGAATCCAAGATTCTTGATTTCACATACACTTGTTGAGAAGTGTTTACAATTAGAATTTGCTCCTTACATGAGTTAAATGATCACTTGAACGCTCTTTAAGAGTCTCTCAAAGTATGAAGTTGAATAACTCAATTTGGACTCTCTTGGGTTTCTAGGTATTATACTCAAAGGATTGATCAATGAATGATAGAGTCAGTAATAAAATGATTGGAATGATACGAGTTATTCTTTTAGTTCATAAATCATCCCTATTTATAGCTCTTGCGAAATTATAGCTGTTAGAGAGGCATTGGGAAGGATATGACCGTTGAAAAATAGCCGTTACAGGCTTTTTCCGAGACTCGCATGATTTCGTCGACGAGATTGGAGAGACTCTCGAAATTCGTCGACGAGATGGAGCCAGAAATAAAAACAGTAGCACTGCGGTTGATTTTGTCGACAAGATCTGATGTCCTCCACAATTTCGTCAACGAAATTCTTTTTTCTATGGAAATCTCATATTAAATAGACCTAAACGATGAGAATGAATTCGTTGGTCTTTTGGCTCATCTTTATCATGATTTTGGTCTTTCCAAATGGTGTCCTATGGCCTTAGAAAGTTATTCAATTTTGGTCTTAGGCTCCCAAGGTCAATCTAGGCTTTGAGATTTTCAAACAACCAACCCTTGAGGAATTTTTACATAAGTCCTAAAACGCTCTCACTAAAATATAAAACATTTAAACCTTCTAAAGAGTCTTCTATCTTGATCTTGGGTCATCTTCTTGGATTTCATCTTTAAGCTTCATCGTCATGACTTGGACTTTAGCTTTGGATCTTCAATTGGCTTGATGGCTTTGGATCTTCAATTGGCTTGATGATGGAGTCTTTTAATGCTTGATGTCATTTCCATGCTTTTGCCTTAAATGGTGTTGCTAATGCTCTTAGAAACTGAATTTTACATAAAATTCATGGAGACATTAGTAACACAAATATCATTACATTATTGTGTTATCATCAAAATAAATGATGTTACCTTAGGTTGAAACCTAAAGCTATTCACGTGGTACTATTCACAACACTATTCATACCATTAAAAAAAATGCAGACCTTGATTTCTTGCTTTGATACCAAGTAAAAAGAGAAAGAAGAAGAAAAAGAATAGAAAGAGGAAAAAGAGAAAATAGGGATAGAGAGATTGTGATCAAGATTCACATCTCTCATCTCCTTTATTTATTATTACTAAAAGGGAATTACACATTTACCCTTATGTGTATTACGTGTAATAAACATGACTTTATAGGTAATAGATATGGTATAATTAACATGAAATATCATAAATACCCCTTCCAACAGGTACACCCCACTTATTAGGGTGTGAAGAGGGCACATAAAATAGAATACACCACTATTAATTTTTTTGTGGTGTGATGCGGCCGCATTGAAGTTGGTGCATCTCAATCTAGTCGAGTGTGGCAATTTCGCGGCCTACAATTACAACCAAAATGTCTTAGATGAAATATCTGCTAAATTAGTAGATATTTGCAATATAATTCATATCAGTATTATCTGGTAATTTTTTATATGGAGATGCCACTATATTATTATTTTGGTGAATTATGGCTAAAGCTTCATTTGGTGGATGCATGGCTTCAATAGTTTTTGAAGATGATGTAGAAGAAGCAAGCGTCTTCCATGTAGTTGCTGTTTTTGTGGTTACCATTAATTGTTGCTTTGAAAACGGTAAGGAATTTCATTTTTGAAAGCAAAGTATTCAAATCATATAAAAAGAAAACTTGACTTTTAAGTTCGTTTAAAAAAAACCTCGAGAGGGGCTTGCCTTTTATAGATCTAAGGAAGCATCTCGAATTACATTGCATTTGATAATGGGTGAAGTCCATTAGAGAAAAGAAGAAAAATTTGGCATCCGAATCTGCTTTCGACTGAACAGATGAGCATCTTTGACATTTGGGGTAGATTTGTCTAGATCTGTTAGTGGGGATGGATTGCATAGAAGTGCTTCAGGAGTTCTATGATCGTGGACAATTTAATAGAGTGATGTATAGTACCTTTGTGGTATTGATCCAAAAAATTCCAAGGGCCCAGGAGTTAAAAGATTTTCGACCCATAACTTTGGTGAGCAGTATGTATAAGATCTTATCGAAGGTCATAGCATCTCTACTGTGAGGTATTTTGGCCTCTATGATCTCCCCCCACCAGTCCGCTTTTGTGGGAGGCAGGCAGATACTGGATGGGATACTTGCAAATGAGTGCATTGATGACCGGTTGCGATCTGGAATTTCGGGAGTCATGTGCAAAATTGACATGGAGAAAACATATGATCATGTCCATTGGAAATTCCTGGACTATGTTATGCAAAGAATGGGTTTGGGCTGAAATGGAGAAAGTGGATATCATGGTGTGTTTCATCGATGTCATTCTTGATTTTGTTAAATGGGTCTCCAGCTGGATTCTATAGGAGCTCGAGGGGATTGCGTCAAGGTGATCTGCTCTCCCCGTTCCTATTCATCATTGTGTCTGAATCTGTGAGTAGGATGATTTTGAGAGCTCATGGGGCCGTTTTTTAGGGTTTTTGGGTGGGTCAGGAGGGCCTCTCCATCTCTCATCTCCAGTTCGCTAATGATACTCTTATATTCTGTGCAGCGTCTTGTCGGCATATCGCATATCTTAGGTGCCTTCTGGATGCTATGAAGCCGTGTCAGGTTTGAAAGTCAATTTGAGGAAGAGTGAAATGATTAGTGTCGGGGAAAACCCAAATTTAGGACACCTAGTAGACTGTCTAGGATGTAGAGTAGGTTCCCTCCCCTCGACATACCTCGGGCTGCCTTTAGGGGCCAAATTCAAATCCACAGAGGCATGGCTCCCTGTGGTTGAGCCGTTTGCTTCTAGGCTCGCAGGGTGGAAAGCTCATCTTCTCTCGAAAGGGGGAAAGCTGACCCTAATCAAGAGTACCCTTAGAAGTCTCTCAACCTACTACATGTCCTCTTTCACCATCCCTCGTGGTCTTGCGCGATCATTGGGGCGTCTTCAGAAGGAATTTATGTGGAATGGTAAAGAGGGGAAGCCTCGGTACCACCTGGTGGCATGGGATCACGTGTGCCGCCCCACCCAAGGGGGTGGCTTGAACCTTAAACCACTAATTGTCATCAACAAAGCATTGTTAGGAAAATGGATATGGCGATTTGGGGAGGAAAGGGAGAGTCTATGGCGTAGGGTGATAGTTGCAAGACATGGCCAAATATCGAGTTGGACACCTAGACAGGTTAGGAGCCTCCATGGGGTGGGCTTGTGGAAAGGGATCATGGCAGTGGCCAATCTGCTCGACCCGTTTATCTCCTTTCGAGACTTCGAGTGGGTAGTGGGGCGGAAGTTCATTTTTGGAAGCATGTGTGGTGTGGGGAGAGTAGTCTTCGGGTTCGTTTGAGAGTATCTATCGGTTATCCATAGACAAATCGGGGATAGTAGCCGATTTCATTGAAATGCGGAATGATGGAGCAGTATTGAGCCCAAGGTTAAGGTGCCATTGAATGATTAGGAAGTCGACGAATACTGCTCATTTTTATAAACCTTACAAGCCTCTGTCCCTAGGCCGCTTAGTAGGGACACTTGGATTTGGACTAGGGATAACAAGGGTCACTTCTCATTGAGATCATTACTACAAGCATTGGAGCCAAAATTTTCATGCTCTTTTCCTCATAAGTTTGTGTGGAGCCCCTATATTCCGTTGAAAGTAGCTTTCTTCCTTTGGACTGCAACTTTGAATAAAATTTTCATAGGTGACAATCTGAAAAAAAGAGGGTGGCTGTTGGCAAATCGATGTTATATGTGTCTGCTCACGCAAGAGTCCGTGGATCATTTATTGTTACATTGCCTTATTGCTCATGAGATTTGGAGTTATTTTCTCTTCCAGGTAGGGATAGCCTGATCTTCCCTGACTCCTTCCGGGAGCTATTTATCTTGTTGGTCTCAAGCTAGTGTGGAAGGTGGTTGTGTGGCATTGTGGTCTGTACTGTCGGGTGCTATAGCTTAGACCATATTGAAGGAAAGGAATTCTAGAGTTTTTGAGAATTCTCTTTCCTCGGTTCCTCAGATTTGTGCACGTGTAAGGCAATCAATCTTGGAATGGTTGTCAGTTTGCCATAGTCGTGTGGACTTGGGCGCCCAGTTCCAAGAATTATAGTTCTCTTTTTCTAGTTTTTCCACTTTTTTCTAATAGCTTGTAGTCGTTTTTTTCCCCCCGGGTGATTACATCTCAGTAACCTCTGGGCTTAGCTTGTACATTCTTTGCGTCTTTTATCTAATATATTCTCTTTCCTTACCGATAAAAAGAAAAAAGAGAAGTGATGGAGTTGGGCATATTTGGAGGATCAGGTAGGTTTGGTAAATTTGTATGAGAAGGTGCAGGGAGTAGGGACTGGTTCAGCCGTGAGGTTTGAAGGTGGGTTTTGGATTGGATTATAGCCTTATAAGTAGATGTAGAATCGGTGGGTGCTGGGATTTTTGGTATGGGTGGTATGAGGGCGGGAGGTATAGGCGTATGATTTGAAATTGCCGAGTTAGAACCTACAAGAGGAAAGAGATTTTCATCAAAGATCACATTACGGGAGATGTAAATGCGCTTTGATTTTGGTTCGAAGCAGCGATAACCATGGTGATTTTGACTATACCCAAGGAACACACATTGAGTAGATCGGAACTCAAGTTTGTTGGAACGGTACGACCGTAAACACGGGTAGCAAACACACCCAAAGACCTTAAGAAAATCATAGTCTGGTGGTTTATAAAATAATTTATCTAAAGAGGTAGAGTTTTTAATCACCGGTGTAGGTAGCGGTTGATTAAATAGGTTGCCGCTTCAAAGGCAGAATCCCAAAAAAGAAGAAGAACCGATTCGTGGGCCATGAGAGCAAGGACAATTTTTATTATGGATAGTGTTTTCTTTCCGTTGCACCATTTTGTTGGGGTGTGAGAGGACATGAGATCCGATGGCTAATACCGCATGATGTTAAATAAGATGAAACATTCAAGTACTCACCACCCCAGTCACCGTGAAGATATATAATGTGCCGATCAAACAAATTTTCAACCAAAATTTTGAACTTGATAAAACAAGCTAACACATCACTTTTCTTAACAATGGGAAAAATCCAGTGGTTTTTCCCAGATTGCCCCTCTAGTATGAGGTTCTTCTCTAAATATCCAGGTTTTGAAAACCCTTCTCTAAATGCCCTTATGATCCATTTTCCATAATTCAATATTTATGAAAAGTCTTAAATACCCTTCCACTGATTTTGAAAGAAGAAGAAGAAGAAGAAGAAGAAGAAGAGGGATTTAGGTTCGTGGATGAGAGATCTTCGTTCCCACCCCATTTCCGGCGAGAGTTCTTTGTTCCAAGAAGAAGAAGAAGATACATACGTGGATGAGATGAATGAAGCTCACCCACTCTCCTCATCTTCCAAATACCTCTTCATTACCATCTATACTGGTTTTGAAAGAAGAAGAAAAAAAAGAAGATGAAAAAATCGCAAAAATCTGAGTTTCCAGAAGTTTTTTGTGCGTAGGGTCAATACAATGCATCGACCTCGTGCATTTTGTGCATCGACTCTGTACAAAATGCATCGACCCCGTGCAAAATGCATTAGGTTGATATAATGTATCAACCTAGTGCATTTATGCATCAACCCTGTACAAAATGTATCAACCCCATACAAAATTCGCTAGGTTGATACATTGTATCAACCTAGTGCATTTATGCATCAACCCTGTACAAAATGTATCGACCCCATGCAAAATGCACTAGGTTGATACAATGTATCAACCTAGTGCATTTATGCATCAACCCCGTATAAAATGTATCGACCCCGTGCAAAATGCATCAACCCCGTACAAAATGTATGGACCCCGTGCAAAATGCATTAGGTTGATACATTGTATCAACCTAGTGCATTTCATGTATCGACCTAGTGCATTTATGCATCAACCCCGTACAAAATGTATTGACCCCGTGCAAAATGCACTAGGTTGATACATTGTATCAACCTAGTGCATTTCATGTATCGACTATAGCGACCTAATATAAAATGCACTAGATTGATACATGTATTGACCTATTGCATTTCATGTAGCGACTTAATACAAAATGTATCGACCCGATCGATACAATCGTCTTCAACCTTGGAAACACGACTGTAAGTCATAGAAAATGAAAAAAACACATATAAATACATATATAATATGAAATTTAAGGTTTTGAACCATAAATGCAATTATTATAAACATTTTTCCATGAATTAATCATACATGCAATTATTTTTTTGAATTCATTTTTTTTAAAACACAAGAAACCTGAAAATGAGGGTTGTTCTTCGGTTAATGACGTTCTTTCACGAAAAGAACATGGAAAGAATGCTCTTGGAAGTTGGAACAAAGATCTCTCGCCGGAAATGGGGTGGGAATGAAGTTCTCTCGTCGGAAATGGGGTGGGAATGAAGAACTTGTCGGAAATGAGGTAGGGATACTCAAAGTCTTTTCTTCAAATGATTTGGATAAAACGGGGAAAGTTTGCATGTGCGAATGGATGCACATGTGTGTGGGGGCATTTAGAGAAGGGTTTTTAAAACCTGGGTATTTGGGGAAGAACCTCATACTAAAGGGGCAATCTGGGAAAAACCTCAAAAATCCATACAAACTTACTGAATCCATCAAGAATAGTTATTTCCATGAAATGAGGTTGTAGGTGCGGGCCCCCAAACATCCGAATAAATAATCTCTAGAGGTGCCAGAACACGAGTTGATGAAAATGGAAAAGGAAGGACATGGCTCTTTACTTTTTGACACGCATCACAAACCGAAGCACCTTATTTGCAGAAAAAGGAACATTGATACTTTTTAAGATCTTATGAACAACCCGTAGCGTTGGATGACCAAGACGATTGTGCCATTGATTAGTTGCATCATGAATAAGTGCACATTTATTGTCTGCTTTATTGAACTTGAGCGCATATAGTCCATCAATGCTCGGTCCATGTAGAAGTACCTTCCTTGTGGTGATGTCCTTTACACAAAAATAAGATGGATGAAAATGGAATGAGCAATTGTTATCTCGGGTGAATTTGTTCATGGAAAGTAAATTCTTCTTAACCGAAGGCACATGCAAAACGTATTTTAGAATGAGATGTGAAGGAGTAGATATAGAGGATGAGCCAATGTGGCATATTCGCAAACCTGAACCATTATCCATTTTGATAGTGTCGGCACCATGATAATCGGGAGGAAATTCAGATTGGCCAAATCGGATGTGATATGGTGAGTGGCGCTCGAATCTGGTAACCATTGATCCGATACCATGAGATCAATGGAGGTGTTGTAGGCCTGAATTGGAGACGAATGTGGTGAATATTGAAATGCCTCGTTGAACCTGTTGTGACATTGCAAAGCCACATGGCTTGTCCTATTGCACACTTGGCAAATGGGACGATTTGGAGAAGGTGTACTATTAGGATCTCCGGTGTTGACTTTGGAGTGATTTGACAAGTTGCCTTGGCCACGACCTCGTCGATGGTTACGATTAGCGCGGTAACCATGCTGATTATTGTTATTAGTGCGCCCATAATTGTGATTAGAGGTGGCAAATCGTTGAGCAATGTTGGCGGTGTGTACAACATCGGTCGGGACAACATCAAGGCCAATACTGAATTCCTCAAAGAGGAGATATTTGAGGAGTTCCGCGAGACTGACAGGGTCAGCTTGAGTGCTAAAAGAGGTTCTAAAAGGACCGTATTCGGACAGTAGGCCTCTGAGTATGTGAAGGATGAGATCTTCATCTGATACTAGGTGAGATGCGGTTGCAAAATTATGGGCAATAGTCTTTGCCTTGTGAAAAAATTTTTGGATGGAATCAGGTCCCTTTTTAAGGTTTTAAAGTTCCATTCATAATTGTAGAATGCGAGCACCCGAATGTACCACTAAGGATGCCGCAAGGCTATCCATACTTCATTAGAAGTTGTTAACCCAATTACTTGGGCATGCACCTCATCGGACAAGGAAGAGATCAGCCATCCAAGCAAAAGCTGATCCTGGCGTTACCATGCAACGTAGTCCGGATTCAAGGAGGGCGACGAACCACAAGAGGCGGTGATCATGCGAGGTGGACATGGGATAGATCCATCAATATATCCGAGAACTTCATTGCCACGGAGTTGTGGTACCACCTAGTTGTGCCACATATGATAGTTATCAGCAGAGAGTTTGGTTGAGATCACTGTTTTAAAAGGCGCGTCAGCTTACGCTTCGAGGCTCGCCTCGGGACGAGGCTTAAGGAAAACACTTTGAGGCTCAACCAAGAGGCTTAAATCCCATGAAGTTTACGCCTCAGTTTGACGCTCACATGTGGCACATGCCTCGCGCCTTGAGCTCGCTTTATGTCTATGGCATACACCTTATACATTAACTAAAATTAGGGTTCTAGTTATAACTGAGATTTAAATGACGTTTTTTTTTTAAATTGTTACTTGTTTCAACTAATAACAAATAACATTTATTTCAGATAAGACACTGAAAATGATGATGATATTGGTTTCAACCTATAGTTAATTTATTATATTTAACGTATTTAAGCTTTGAAAACCATTTGAATCTAATTCACACTATTTCCCTAGTAGACATTGCAAAATTTTGGAGCCACTAGTCTTATAATGTAGTTCATGACTTCTTTGCAATATTTTACTAAAATTCTAAATCCACCACATGAATTGATGATTAAACATCATCTTAAATATGAATATAAACAAAAAAAGTAAATCTAAATTTCAGCATTTGATTGCCCTTCTTATATTTATTTTTTGATAGTTGAATATTTATATAGTATTTCTTATGTGTACGTGTGCGCCCACATGCTCACGAGAATAAATATATGTATCTCTTCTCTCTCTCTCTCTCTATATATATATATACTAGCAAACACCCCATGCTATGCACGGGATGAGGAAATACCTGAAATTTTATTTTATTTTTGATCGGTAAAAACAATTTCATTAACGAAGGAAAATGGACAAATTCACAAATAGTGAATCACAAAGAGCCAAAGCGAAAAAAGAAACTAACTACTAACAAAAGCACAACAAAACAAATATTGAAACGTTCTGAAATAATATGCATCTTTAAAAAAAATTAAAAATCAAGCACAATCACACTAATCCAATAACATGTATGTTTAAAAATTGTGAAAATAATACTTGCCCGAGGCATCACGCCGCACCAGTCCAAATACCATGTTAATTACTGAAACAAATTGGGAACCTTAAGTTTACATAATTGCAAAATGAAAATGAAATATGAGTTTAAAACATGTCTGGTTGCAAGATTTTCATGGTGTTGGATAAACAATTGACCTTTAGATGGAAATCAATACTAAAAACCAAAAATTACATTTGAGAGATCCTATGAGGAATAAAATCCACTTACTGAATTTGGGAACCAAGCATGCCAATGCGTACAGTTGGCCTTTGTACAAAATCAACATACATTAATCAATATCTATGTATGTAAAAGAATTCATTGAAGCATTTCATCAAGCATTTAGGCTTCAAAACAGAAATACATAAAAGTATAAGATACAGTGACGGATACTAACAACTCGGGGTTGCACTTGTAGCAATCGAGGAGGCGATTTTAAACTGAACTTGCCGACGAATTGGAACCAGCGTCAGCCTCAACGTTGTACCTCCTCTTCTTCTTTGCTCGTCTCAATTCCGATGACCTCTCTGACATGATATCATTACTGTGGTCCACCATGTCTCCTCGACCTATTTATAACCACCCAAAAGCACCAATATTGTATGTATAAGTTCACTATCGTTTGCTCCAAATCATTCCCATAAGCTAAATCCTTGTGAGATCAAGCTGGGGGAACTAACCGAGGAAAAACAGTTAGAAATGGTAGAATGAATGTAAATGTGTTTTCAAGCCTAGAATCCAAATGGGTAGTTGATAATTGATATTTCCACTCAAAATTAAAACAACAATTAAAGAAAAAAACATAAAAAGAAAAATTACAAACCAAGAATCTAGGAATAACAGTGCCTACCTTGGCTACCTCCGCTCTCATCCTGACTACTATTCCCACAATTATCAAAACCATCATCTTGTTGGGGAAGTTGAAAGTTCATCAAAGACTACAATACAACCTAAACACAAGAAAACTAAAATAAAAATACGAAAAAAAAAAAACCAAAAATTCATCATCAACATATAACAAAAACAAAACCATCCCTAAAACCCACAAAAATCCAAAAAGAAAAAAATAAATTGAATTAAAATCCTGATTTCTCACTACCCAAACACAAGAAAACTAAAATAAAAATACGTAAAAAAAAAAAAAAATCCAAAAATTCATCATCAACATATAACAAAAACAAAACCATCCCTAAAACCCACAAAAATCCAAAAAGAAAAAATTAAATTAAATTAAAACCCTGATTTCTCACAACCCAATCTAATCCAAAGAAAATGTATTTCATCCCAGATGCCATTTTCAGATGAGAAAACATAGGAACCCATTTGAGAAGAACAAAGACCCATATCACTAACCTCGAGATTGAAGAGATCTGAGTAGGAATGGCAATGGGGTGGGGCCGGGGCGGTTTTCTACCACCCCAGCCCCGCCCCGATTATAAAGCCGCCCCGCCCCACCTCGCCCGCCCCCGACCGGGGCATACATATGGTGAAACCGCCCCTACCCCGCTTAGAAAATTCCCACCCTGGCCCTGTCCCGCCTGCCTTTTTTTTTACATATATAATATATATATAAATGAAAATATAAAAATATATATATATTTATATTTTTAAATGAAAAATATATATATATATATATACTATATATAAAAAAAATAATGCAGGCGGGGCGGGGCACCAGAATGGGGTATACTAAAACCGCCCCCGCCCCGCCCCGCCCCCGAGTCGGGTCTTATTTTTTTGTACAATCCCCGCCCCGCCCCGCCCCGCCCCCAATTTTTTTGAAAAAAAACCGCCCCTATAGGGGCGGGTCGGGGCCCCTACATGGGCGGGTCAAATTGCCATCCCTAGATCTGAGTAGGAGAATCCGTTCTTGGAGTGCCATTTGTGCTTCATGGATTAGGTTTTGAAGACTTGAATATGAAACCCTAAGAACTGAAACAGAAGGTTCTGAAGGAGCATAGAAGATGAGAATCCCGAGTTGGCGGATATATAAAGGAGAGTCCTTCGAGGACTGAGAAGGTGTGAAAGTCCTTGGTGCGGTAGGGTTGCACACGATAAGGAAGTTGAGGAAGTTTGGAGAGAGAGAAGAACCGAAGAGACTGAGGGAAGACGGGAAAGCTAACAAAATAAAACCCAAATTTAGAAGTGTAGACTTTGGAAAGAGATAGAGGAAAGAAGGGAATAAAGGAGTAGGTAGTTGTAATGGATTGGGACTCTTGGGAGGGATGATGAAACGATGTTAGAAGATAAAGAGATGGAAACGGTAGGAGGGAGGAATCTTGGGGAGAGGGAAAGGAATTGATGGGAATTTACGGGAGAGTGGCAGACGATTTGATTGGGGAGAGAGTTATGAGGGTAAAACTGAGTGTCCACGTGGCATAAACTTGGATCTAAAATGGAAGATTTTAAAGGTATACACGTGGATACCAACTGCTATATATTAGTAGTAAGATACACACACTATAATCTTTCATTAATATTTTGGATCTTTTAACAATTTTTCTTATATTAAATTAATTTTTTAAAATGAGAGAGCATAAAGCTTTCTTGTGAGGCTTAAGGCTCACACCTCGAGGCTTATGCCTCACGCATCTTAAGGTTAAACGCCTCGCCTCACGCCTTCACGTTTTAAAACATTGGTTGAGATTGCATGGGTATGGGAGGATGAAGATGGAAAAAGGGACGAGGGTTGGAGGAGCTAACAACGGAAGATTTGCTCATGGTGAGAGGAAGAAGATGATGAAAAAATATGAATCCCAACATATTGCTCTGATACTATATAAACACAGTGTATTTGGTGTGATTTCTCTTATCTTTATTGATCTCTAATAGGGTATAATATATAGAGGTTTTAACAAAGGTATAATATGAATCCCAAGATATTGACCGATAATTTTTTTCCCAGTCAGTTCTTGGATTTGCTTACCCAATTTCTTGTTTATAAGAAGGCTGATGTAATTGGGGGATCATGCATTGATTTTTTTTATAGGTTCTAACAGTTTGTCTCATCTCTATGGCTATCTTCAAGCTATTGATATGCTTAATATGAGTGGAGCGATGGATCCGAAGATTGTTCAGATTGAAGGAAAAAGGATTTCAGTGCAGGAAGTGGAAGCCAGAGGAGGAAGATTCATCAAGATAGTGGAGAGGAGCAAGAAAGGATTCCATAATGTAGCTTGGATCCTGGATGAGGCTGTTGGGTGTCTGCTGTCCACCATTTCAGAATGCATTCAGGGGGAAAGAGGTTATTTGTTCAGAAAGTTTAGAGGGAGGTTGGGATCACTCTTAGGAGAAAAAAGAGCTAATGGTAGAGGCGAGTTCTTTTCGTTATCGGTATTCCAGGGCAATAACAAGGGGGATAGGATCATTATCCCTCGTGGGTATAGAGATGGAGGATGGAGGCGATTTCAAGAAGTAATTCAGGGATCTTAGTTTCTGAAGAGAGAGTATCAGAATCCTGGAGGTAAGAGGGCAGAAGGGAGAGATTCTAGGGTAGCCCCTCCTATTAAGCTTGTTGTGGATGTCAATCTGGAAAACCAATTAGTGGGTCTACGGTGCCACGTTGAGAAGAAGCAAGGGGCTAGTAGGCTGGTCGTGGACTTTGATGCAGGGGTATTTCATAAATGGTCTGATGCTGTGGTGTGTTCTATAGGAGGGCCAGAGTTGATCGATGATTGGGGAGGTGTATCCAAGAGAATTGCTTAGTTGCTGCCAGAGCAGGAAGAAATTCATGTATTTCCATTTGATGTGCACAGAGCCATTTTCCACACTAGCAAGGCTTACTAGTATGTTCAAATCCAGATGGTTTGCGTTGAAAGGAATACCCTTCTAAGTATGGGTGCCCTCGGTGCTTGATAAGATAGGTCATATCTGCGGGGGGCTTCTTGAAATTCATCCTTCGACGATTAGCAAATCCAACCTTTCCTTTGCAAAAATCAAAGTTAGAGGAGCTTTGTGTACTATCCCTCGGGCTACCTCGATCGTATTTCATTCCATTTCTTACTCGGTGGAGATCTCAGTTTGGGAGGACGAGCTCTGTGAGAATTATCGTATGTGGCCAGAATCAATGGAAATTAAGTATTACCGGTCATAGGTTCAGGTGGTAGGTGACTCGCCGGAGTAGTTGAAGCCAGGTGTTTAATCTGGAGTGGGGGAGTATGATCATGCTCCTCACACTGTTTCAAATTCAAATTTTATACGTCTGGAGGAGTCACAACAACTAAGGCAGCCTATGCAGGTCGTGTCAGTCCCTACTTCAGGAAGAGAGGGGTATGACACCTGCGGGAGTCAAGAGAGGTCAGAAAATCAAGCAATCAACTCGGCTAACTTGGAGGTCCCGCTCAGCAAGGCGTCCTCGTCTGTCCCAAAAAGCAACTACAAAGTAGGGGTTCCAGTTCAACGAGGGTTTGCTGGAGGTCAGAAAAAGGGAAAGAAGAGTCGCCAAAATAGGTTGCGTAACTAGTGAAGGAAGAGATTGCGGAAGGGAGTGGCAGTAATCAAACCTTTTTGTCAGGACGTCGGCGGTTCAAGCAACATCAATGGGGCAGGGGAAACAGTCAGGGCTGTTGCGGAGCAGGAGGAGGAAGATGTAGCAGCAGGTGTAGCTTGCGGTCTGGGGCCTTTTAAGGCTGCAGCATATGCCTTGAGTGTTGGGCCGAGCTCAATAAGCCCTCTAAGCTTCCAACCATTGGGCCCTATAATCAAAGGCCCAGGGCCCTCTCAGTCAGTTCATAGGGCCTTTGGTGAGCTGGGGGTGGATTATATTATCCTGGACTCAGTAGTCGGGCCTCCAGTGGATACGGAGGATCCATTCGGGTTAGACCCAATCATCAAGAGAAGCCCTTTTAGATGGTTAAGGGATCCGAAGGACGGTGTTAGATCGAAGGAGCAGAAGAAGGGGCAAGATCCAGTAGCGCTAGGGGAAAAGCTTGGGGAGCAAGATCCTATTCGACGCGAGGAAATCTCTCCTCTCCTTCGAAAGGTGCAACAAATCCTTCATCGATTCCGTCCCCCCGTCATCCCACAGAGCAGAGGTAAGTGATGTTGATCAGTTGGTTCGGGCGAGATCACAATCACCGTTGGGGAGAGGCAAGGGAGGAGAGACATTAGAGAGGGTTTCTGTGGAATCTCAGTCCCCATGAGCTAGGATCTTTTCTCATGAGGGTCGAGGCCTCTCGGGGGGCTCACTGCTTAGGCCGGAAATTGCGCGGTCGTCGCCTTCTGAGTTTCGGGTTGGGGAATTTCCAATGTCAGAGGCTGTGTCTTGTAGTCTCGAGGGCGGGGAGCCAAGGGCGCTTCGAGGGTGTAGCCCTGAGTTAGATCCGTTGTTAGGGGGGTCTATTTCCCGGGAACCTATCGTAGCTTCCTCAGTAGTAGTAAGGGGCTATAAGGGTCCAGTCGCAAGTATTGACATTGGTGGTCAGGGCGATTGTTGCAGGTTACCCCCACTTGAAGGGCGGTTATGGGAAGCAGATGGTGTTTATGTAGAAGACTCTAAGCCAGATAGAGAGAAGTTTGAATGTGCAGGAAAGGGTGCAGTTCAGATTCTAGAGGCGGGTAAGGCAGCTTCTGTCTTGATTCATGCATCAACCGCCCTTCTCTCAGAAGGAGGAGGTGGAATCGATGGCAGGGGGTCCCCTCAGCTTGGGGGCATTGTCTATATTCCTGACGGAAGTCATCATAGTTCGGGTCATTTTTCTGACTCTATCCTTGCGATCCAGATTCCAGCTTGTTCTACGGAAGTGACGCCGGGAAGGGATGCAAATGAACAGTTAGCTCTCCTTTCGGAATCGAAATCGGCTTCTAAATCATCACACTCTTCGTCTAGAGGTGAGGGCATTCCAGAGGTTGGGGATCTGTCCTCGGTCCCCTTGAGAGGTACGCCTAACCCCTCTTCTCCATCTAGCTCTCTTATTTTGCCTAGTAGTGAGTATAGGGGAGCTAGAGAGAGTTCATTGTGTGCATTTGGTGAAGT
This sequence comes from Tetracentron sinense, assembly GCA_015143295.1. Classification (NCBI taxonomy): domain Eukaryota; kingdom Viridiplantae; phylum Streptophyta; class Magnoliopsida; order Trochodendrales; family Trochodendraceae; genus Tetracentron; species Tetracentron sinense. The sequence goes on from CM026561.1 coordinate 18,713,294, forward strand.
TATTAATTCAGACTTGCTAGTTTAGGGAGTCTTGATACCACAGGTTATTGAGGAAAAGGGTGGAAGGGTGGGGTCTGGTCAGTTGGTAGGCACTAGGCATCTTTCTCAGATAGTTCCCATTCCTGGGTCAGTGCCTTTGGATCCAGTTTTGAGTGTTAGCCTTGAGGCTCAAGGGAGTAGTCCGATTAAGTCGTTTGCCCAGGAGGGGGTAGGCTTGTTAGTCGAGGGTTCGGGTCCGATGGAGGCCATGGGGAATTTGTTGGGCCTCTCATACGATGGTCATGAGGTTGAGGCTAGGGAGTTGTTCTTGAGTCTAGAGGGCAATTCGGTCTCGAGGGCAGCCAGTAGAAACCTTAGCGTCGCTCGAGGGAGGCAAAGTACCTCCGCCCTAGAAAAGAGAAGACTGGAGTGGAATGTCAGCTACGATAAACCAGGCTCTCGAAGTGTGTCTAGTAGCCCGAGGGCGAGCAAGGGCAGCAAAGTTGGTAGATGACGGCTTCATCCATCATCTTTTGGGATGTTAGGGGGCTAGGGCATCCCGAGAAAAGAGCGGCGATCAAGAGGTTGGTAAGATTAAAGAGACCCACCATTCTGTGTCTTTAGGAATCAAAATTAGCGGCAATCCAGGATTATATCATTAAGGATCTTTGGGATATATCGGTCCCTCAGTGGATCGCTCTTCCATCGTTGGGGGCGTCGGGGGGCATTTTGTTGATTTGGGATAAGGATAAAGGGGAGGTTGAGGAATCTGAGGTGGGTGCGTATTTGATCTCCATTCTTTGCCGTTGGTTTGGGGAGGAGTTCTCTTGGGTTTTCTCGGGGGTTTACGGCCCTTCCGGAGGTTCAGAGGATTCTGTATTCTGTATTCTGGTCCGAGCTTGATGATGTTAGTGTTAGGTGAGGTGTCCCGAGGTGCCTTGGGGGGGGATTTTAATAGCATTCAGTTTTCTGAAGAGCGGAGGGGGTTGTGCCGTTAGTGCTAGATGAGGCGTTTTGGTGAGTTCATTGGCCGGCATAAGTTGCTTGAATTCCCATTGAGAGGCAAAAGGTTCACTTGGGCTAAATCAGCATCAGGTAGCCTAGCTAGTCGCTTAGATAGGTTTCTTTGTTCCCCAGGGTGGGAAAGCCTTTTTCAGAATCTTATCCAATCTTCTTTACCCAGGCCAATGTCAGACCACATCCCCATATGCTTGGACAATATGTCCTTTAGAGGTGGTCCCTCGCCTTTTCAGTTCGAGAATATGTGGCTCAAAGATGATAGGTTTCAGAGGGTTGTGGAGGAGGTGTGGAATGCTAGGTGTGATCAGGGGTCCGCAAGTTCGAGATTCGGTCTCAAATTAAAAGCCCTTAAAGTCAGATTAAAGGAATGGAACAGGGAAGAGTTCGGGAATGTCCAAACCAAACTTTCTAGATTGCTTCAGGACATTGGTGTATTTGACATGATTGCAGAATCTAGATCGTTGTCTAATGAGGAGATTCTATTGTTGGAGGGCAAGAAGGTGGAGTATATGCAGACGATGAATATGGAGGAAATTAGTTGGAAACAAAAGTCTAGAGTTCGATGGCTCAAGGAGGGCGATAGGAACACCAAAATTTTCCATCGGATGGCTAACTTTCATAGAAATTCTAATTTCATTTCTAGACTAAGGGTTGGAGGGGAATGGTGTGAGGGGGCCTCTGAGGTTGAGGGTAGTGTTGTTTCCTTTTATTGCGAGTTGTATAAGGAAAAGGAACATTGGCGTCCACAATTGGACGGCCTCCCTTTCAAGAGTCTCTCTGAGGAGCAGCGGGAGTGGCTGGAGTCCTCTTTTGAGGAGGAGGTAGTGGCCGCCCTACGTGCATTAGCTAGGGACAAAGCTCCTGGTCCGGATGGTTTCACCATGGAATTCTATCGGGCCTGTTGGGGCATTGTAGGAGCCGATTTCCTTGCCGTGATGAGAGAGTTGTACCTTACGGGGTAGTTTGACAGGGTTTTCAAGAACACGTTTATGGTGCTGATTCCAAAAAAGAAAGGGGCTGAGGACATCAAGGATTTTAGGCCGATCAGTCTGGTGAGTAGTGCGTATAAACTTCTCTCGAAGGTTTTGGCCTCCCGTCTTAAGAGAGTGTTGGGTAGCATCATTTCCCCTCAACAAGGAGCATTCGTGGCGGTGCGACCGATCTTGGATGGTATATTGATAGCTAACAAATGCTTAGATGACAGTATCAAATCCAAAGTCCCTGGTATCCTCTGCAAAGTGGATATGGAGAAAGCCTATGATTACGTCAATTGGGAATTTTTAGGGTATGTCATGAAGAGGATGAGCTTTCGCTCCAGGTGGTGCCAATGGGTTCACGGGTGTATATCATCTGTTTTTTTTTTCCATTCTCTTCAATGGCAGTCCGGTTGGGCATTTTAAGAGCTCTAGGGGTTTGAGGCAGGGAGATCCTCTCTCCCCTTTTCTCTTCATCTTAGTCTCAGAAGCTTTGAGTAGGATGTTATCTAGAGCTAATGGGTTTGCTTTCGAAGGTTTCAGCATCGGTAAGGATCATTTGCAGATGACACTCTGATTTTTTGCAGAGACTCGTGTCAAGACCTAGTTTCTACTCGGCGGCTTCTACGTTGCTTTGAAGCCGTATCTGGGTTGCGAGTTAATTTTTCTAAATCTGAAATCTTAGGGGTGGGGGAGGTCGCAGAGATGGTCAATCTGGCAACCTGTATCGGTTGTAAAGTGGGGTCTCTCCCTTCCGTGTATCTGGGTATGCTGCTTGAGGCCTGTTTTAAGTCCAGGGCAGTTTGGACCCCGATTTTGGATCGGTTTGCTAAGCGGCTATCAGGCTGGCAATCGTCGTTCTTATCAAAAGGAGGGAAGTTAACGCTTATCCAGAGTACCCTTAATAGCATCCCTACTTTCTTCATGTCTACTCTTATCATCCCTAGAGCGATAGTGGTTGCCCTTAAGCGTATGCAACGTAACTTTCTTTGGCACGAGAAGGGGGGTCGTGTTAAATATCATCTAGTGAGTTGGGAAGGTATATGCCGTCCCAAGGCAGTGGGGGGTCTAAATCTGAGACCCTTAAGGTTGGCTAACAAGGCTCTCTTAGGGAAATGGATATGGCGGTTCAAGGAGGAGAGGGATAGCTTGTGGAGGGCGGTTATCGTGGCTAAATACGGCGAACAGTCTTGTTGGGCCCCAAAGGAGGTTAGGGGCGGTGATGGAGTTGGTATGTGGAAGGGGATCATGTCAGTTGCTCGGTTAGTTTTGCCTTTCTGTGCCTTCAAAGTAGGGGATGGGTCAGAGGTAAGGTTCTGGAAGGATGTTTGGTGTGGGTCCTCATCTCTCCAGGATGACTTTAGTTCCTTCTTTCGGTTAGCCATTGATGGAAACGCGTCAGTTGAGAGCTCTATAGAATGGGGGGGGGGGGGGGGGGGGGGGGGGGGGGGTAGTGTGGGGTCCTCCGTTGAGGAGTGACCTTTTTTATTGGGAGGTTGGTGAGGTGAGTAGGCTTTTCGAGTGGTTAGGGTCGGTCTCCTTGGGTGTTTAGGGCTGAGACTGTAGAATTTGGTCTAAAGGCAACCAAGGTCGCTTCTTTGTGAGATCTCTAGCTCTGTCCCTCGGGTCAGTCTCACCTGTCTCTTTTCCTTATAGAACTGTGTGGAATCCTCGAATTTCATTAAAAGTATCATTTTTTCTCTGGACTGCTTGTTTGAATAAAATCCTCACCTGTGATCACCTGAAACATAGAGGGTGGAGGATGGCTAACCAGTGCTTTATATGCCTCCGAGAGGAAGATTCGGTTGATCACCTTCTCTTGCATTGCCCCATCGCTCGTGAGATTTGGGGCTTCTTTCTTTCCCGTGTGGGAATGGATTGGATCTTTCCCTATTCCTTTCATAGCTTCTTATCTTGCTGGCATTTGCATTGGGGGGATGGTTCTAGAAAGGTAATTTGGGCTGTTTTGCCAGGTGCCATTGCGTGGTCCATTTGGAATGAGAGGAACAGGAGAGTTTTCGAGGACTCCCTGTGTGCTCCTTCCCATATTTGTGCTTGTATTCGGGGTCTGATCTTGGAGTGGTGTTCCTCTTTTTTTGGGGGAGGGGAGCTGGGTTACTTGTTATCCTGAAGTCTTGGGGTTGTTTAGTTGCTGTATCTTTTGTTTCTTGTTTTCTTTTGGCAGGCTCATGATCTTGTGAACCCCTTTCTTCTTGTTCCTGTTCTCTGTTCCCTTTTCTATTAGATGCTTGATTATCGATAAAAAAAAAAAAAGGGTACAACTGTCACAAGGTGATAGATAAGGTAAAATCTATTCTCAATTGATGTGGTTGAGAGTCCATGGGACTCTATCAAGAGTCTGACGAGGAGAAGATTTAAACTTCCATTTGACTTCAATCTTTATCTCTAATAATGTGCAACCAGGAAAAAAATGATATCACCGTACAATGAATATATGAATTGGTGATTGTGGTCATTTTTTGAAAGGCTGCTTTAGGTCCTTGATATTCTCGTAGAGATTTAGATCCCAGATTGATGCATAACAAGTATTTTGGTTTGAGTCGGTCTATGGGTACTCCCAAATATACTCCCTAATCCTAACCGTTTATAACTAATAACTAAGGGCCAGGATTTGAGTTGACTTATTTTGTCTCTGCTCAGCCACATCAACTCTAATCCTAACCATTTAATAATTGAGATAAACGGTTAGGATTGGGGAATATATGTGGGAGTAGACTTTAGGAGTATCCCTAAACTAATTCTTTTGGTTTACTTGTTGTCAGCCTTCATAAACTGCAACCTGCTCTGAACCAATTGATGCGGCCTGATTGAAGTGAAGAAGAGAGGAAACTGAAATTCTGAATTCAATTTTGATGATTACGATGATAAAGCTCTTAGTTTGATTACAATTTAAAATAAATTTATAAAATGGGGAAGACACTCACCCAATGCAAGGAATCACTCAACTCCTATAACTATCACTAAGTTAAGAAATTCTCTCTCTCTCTAGTAGGGAGATGTAGGTGCTTCTTATACATAGATTTGCAATACAACTTTGGGAAACCATCAATAAGAGTTTCCATGCAACCTTAAAAATTCAGTACCTATGTTTTTCCAATACAAAAGTTATTATTATCCCATGCACTCCACTTACCCAAGCCCATTGCACAATACCATACTTCTCACACCCGCATAGCTTCATATACATCACAAAATGTGGGCCCTATGCATTGGGCTGCATCGCATAACATTAATTTCCAAGAGACTCCATAACTATATATACCAAGCTGAACTGATTTAATTTGGTGGTACTGTGGTAGTGAGAAGCATGAAATCATGCACTACATCCTGCATGGGTTTAATATATAAGATATGTGAATTTACATGTGAACCCAGTTTATGTAACTTCCCTCGAATGGACTATAAATCAATTTTTGGTGTTGCTTGGTCAATATGCAGGAAGCTTTGTTGTGGTGGATGAAAGTGGAAGGGACAAGGCTCTTGAATCAGGTTGCAAGGTGACATGTATGGTTTCACAAGTTCTATTTGAAAGCAAGTTCGTGCACTTCAGAAATCTACAGAATGGTCTGTCTTCTTTTCACTACCTACACTGCTAGTTCATGTGCTTCATTGTGTTTATCACTTTTCACAAAACAAGGGAGAATCATGTTGAGGGGATAAAGTCTTTAGCTTGCGGTTCCTCTTTTGATTTTTTTTTTTTGAGTGTCCTATAAACTCTCAAGCCAACTTGACTCGATCAAGAATTTTACCAAGTTAAAGGTTGTAATATTGTTTTTTGATATAACAAGAGGTGTAATATGATCTACATTTAAAGTACTGAAAAAGTTGGCTGATTTCCTGGAAACCGTTTTTAAGTGCCAAAAGACAATCCACTCAAAATTCGAAACCTAAAATAGAATTTAGCATTTAAACTTTGAAGACATGATCGAGGTACTCCCAACTCGAATGACAAACAGCCTCATTTCGTCCTTGTCGAGGTTTTGAGTCTATAAACATTGCTCAATTAGGTGAAACTTTGTAACTGGACGTGCTCTGTCCAATTCCAAGGCAGTGTTTTTTTTTTTCAAACCCTCAAATTTTATTTTACTTTTCGAAGCCTTCAAATCATCTCCTTAATATCTGGAGATAATGATCCTTGTTATGGTAAGTCTTCAAACAATACCCATGTCGTTTGTTGGCTCGAGGTTTATAGTTGCCATGATACTTGGGCCCTTACTCAACTTAGTTCTCATGGCATGTGGACCATTCTCAATGAAGTCAACTAAGTCCCAGTTAGATCAGTCTTCTACTCTTCTTTAATATCTCTGATAAATATACATCACTTTCCATGTCATTTTGGCCTACATCATAAATCCACCTCCATCTAGCTACGAAGACAGCTGGCCTTGGTGAATCCACTGATATTGTGACAACCAGCCCCAATGGCTTGGATTTTCAACTGGCACCAAGCTTTCTTTTGGTATTTTTCGGATTCTTTCTTGACTATTTATTCATTATGCTTGCTCACACTCGATGCAGGACGAAAATCTCCAAAACTACAATCACTGATGATTCAAATGGCCACCTGCAGAGACCTACCTCCCAGCATGAAGAGGGGTACTGGAATTTGAGTGACGATGATGGTGTCCCCCCACTAGAAGCCAATTTGAACAGAATCAGATCCGTCGAGTTGCATTCAGTCAGATGCAGATAATAAAGGAAATGGAAAGTCAGATTGTTTGCCACTCATCCCTCCGGAAGATTACAGTCCCTGAATTTTCAAGGAGACAACATTTTCCTTGAACCGGGCCCCTTTTTTCTTATACGACAATTTTTTTGGGAGAGTTCTGAAACCCGAAGGGAGGTAGTTCTTGAAGCTTTTCGGGGTGCCACAATTTATTCTGCCAAGCACACATTAAGATATACTGATAAAGATGTAAATGCATTTCTCAATCCACCCGTGTGGTTTACAAGTAATAAAAAGTGACTATCAGCACGTCTGATTAACACTTTAATCATAATTGCCTTATGTTTTTCTTCACAATGATTAGGTGGTGCCATTAACAAATGTTCACCAGTTTTTGGTGTTTCTCTTGGAATTATATGAAAGGTCCAGGTCGACAACCATAACAACTTGCATATCACTTTAAGTTTCCTTTGCTGTTATAGCTTAACTTGGCCTCTTAATCTTCTAAAACACAACAGTTTGAGTGATTGCGTGGAATTTAGAGAGCTTGAATTGAACTGTTCTGGAAAAAGCTATAATTTATGATAGATGTATGCACTGGAGAAAAGAACAAGTTAATCAACAGTTGCATTTAGACTTACCACGAGAGCCTTCTGATTTTAGTCTGAAACTAGTATGTGTCGGTTGAATTTCCATACCCAGAAGAGTCTGTTAATGGCTTTTGAAATTAGGAATGCTGATAACTGAGAGCAAAGCATTAGACTCTACTATGCGAGCTGATGAAGAATGTCATTAAAACAAATCTTATTTCTTAGGAGTTGCAAAGAAGCAACCTGGGTTGGCCTGCAGATTTCCAAATTCTTAAATTCTACTTTCCAATAGATTCAGGAACTCTCATATCCTAATCCAACTTTGCTTTATTTCTGCTATACCCTCCACAGTTCCCTAAATTAAAACTGTTATATTTAGAAAAAAAAAACTGATTGGATGTAACTCATGCGCAGCATAGTTTATATACGCAAGTTGTAGGGTACCATGATCTGCGCAGAAGCACTTGGATGGTCCAAATAATCGAAGGGGATCAACTCAAAGATGATCTTAACCATCCAATCAGTGGAGTGTTTTGGGCAATCAAAAGCCATCCATCGCATTGTTGGGATTATTTGATGAAGCAATTTTGGGTCTCTGATGATGTGTATTCCAAGTCCGAGAAGGACATTCTTGTAGCAGTCAATTCAAATGACCACACCCAAATGGAATATCGAAAATAAATAAATAAAAATCCACCCACACTAAACGTATAATTGAATAGACAAGCTCTAGAACAGATACTAACCCTAGTAACTCAGAGAGTTAGCAAAAAAATAAAAATAGGGAAACTTGTTTAAAATTATATTTTTAAATGCTTTTATTTTACATCTTTTAGATAGTAAACAGTTTCACCTAAAAGGACATGCTTTGCATTTTTATTACCTAAAAAGGCATGTTTTTGGCATCTTTATCAAAAAAGGCATTTTTGCATTTTTATTACCTTAAAAGGGTATGCTATTGACACATTTAGCCCTTAGCTATGGATATAAAACTCAAATACTAATAAGGGTAATATTGGAATACAAACCTTATTTGGTAAATTTTTTCAAACCATGCCCTTTGAAGTGATATTTTTGATTTAGGGTGACTTAACGGTACTTATCCCTAGTTAATATATACATGTCTAAAATTTAATTAAAGAATTATTCTGGATAAATAACAATTATAAAAAATAATTGGATTTCTTTGAATTAATTAACCAAACTAACATTCTTTACTTTTATACTAATTAGATAATAATAGATTTAGTTAAAAAAAATAAGTTAATATGCTCAAACGGGCACATTTTTGAAAAGTAAAGTTGTGGTTACCGATTTAGCAACAAGTAAACCCACCTGACCGTTTTTTCAGTTGAGTATTCTTATTCCAAAATAGAAACAAAAAAGGTTTCTAATTTATGAAATTAGAAAGAATTAGAATCACCCGTTTTCATCTCACTTGTTATAAATTAAGGAAATCGGAACTAAAAGCTTAATTTCTCACTCACTCACTGAAATCCAAACTCAAAAGCTTCTGTTTCTCTGGTCTTCAAAAATGGCGCTGAACCAACTTCCCTTCCACCAGCAACCTCCTCAAGTATTTGTGAAGCTATGGAAGCAAGATACAGGGGCTTCGATCACATCATGGTTTGATTTAAGCATCAAGCTTCGCGTGAGACTGAAACACAGATGGTTTGTAAAGCAGGAGAACGGACTAACTGTGATGCTCAAAGAGGTGGTGGGTCTTCCCACCCTAAGAAACTTCTGGGTCAATTCTGGAGTCTTCTTTCATCCCATCACCTCAATCCCATTCGTGACTCAGATGTTGGGGCAGGTGAGCATCCACGGCCACAGCCAGGGTGCCCTGCTCCATCAGATATCCTCCTTCGGAAACAAGATGGTTTCGAATGCGGGACATGGCAGGACGATGATGTCCATGTTTGTGGATATATCGGTGGTGGTGGCCCACTTATTCGACGAGCGGGCGGCAATGACACAGGCTTTGCAGGTATCAATGGATGAGGGAACGGGGAGTGGTGTCATACCAGCTTCCGAATCCGCAATTGCTCAGCTGCGGAGCGTGAAATTCAACAGTGGAGATTCCGATTCCATCAAGGAGGACTGCACTATTTGCCTAGAAGAGTTAACAGTGGGGCTAGTCACTGCATTGCCTTGCAACCACCTCTTTCATGGAGAATGCATTACTCGGTGGCTAGAAACGAGTTCCCGCTGTCCGCTTTGCCGATTCCAGATGTCCGTTTGAGTTTTTGTAATTGTTTCATTTTTTTGTAATTTTTGATAATGTATATGATGATTGTATTAAGCATTTTAAGCGTATTTGCCTTCTTGAACAGTTTTATTTGAATTTGGATTATACAAGGATTGCAATTTGCAGCAACTCGCTTTTATTTTTATTTAAATGACTACTGAGATCTCTGTTCTTAAAAAGGTGGATAATAGACCGAAATAGAAATTTCAAGTATCTCCGTCCACCCTCCTCAGTATTCCTAGGTTGAGGTTTGGTCTGATCAAGGAAATGGGATATTGGTGCAATGTAGCACCTCTATAACTATGCCAGAAATGCTGTCATGATAGCAGTCAGCAGATACAGGGAGTAGTGGGATTAATAATTTTTAATCATAGAAGGATTCTAACACCCCCCCAGATTTTTTTTTTTAATCATAGATGGATTCTAAAAACCCCAGAATTGTTTTTAATCATTTTAAGTGTCCTAGCCTTCATTTTTAACCATAGAAGGATTCTAAAAACCCCAGAAATGTTTTTAATCATTTGAAGTGTCCTAGCCTTCATTTTTACCATAGAAGGATTCTAACAACCCCAGAATTTATTTTTTTGTCTAATGACTAAACTGAGAACTCTATTCCTCCTATGGTAGATGAGAGGGAATTAGATATTAGAGGAATCTTTCCTGTAGTACATTTTAAGTGTCTCAGCTATTGTATTTCATTTTAACTCTAGCCACAGATTTCTTTTTTCTCTTTTTATGTCTGGTGACTAAACTGAGATCTCTAATTCCTCAAATAGGTGTATGAGAGTAGAGGGGTTTAGGAATTTCTCTTCCTCGCACTTTATGTCGGTAGAAGCCTTCATGAATTATGGTATTTGATTCAAATATAAAAAAAAAATGTACTAGTGGTGCCATGTAGTGTCTATTTTCCAGTAGGTCTTATGTGCTACAGAATGCTGTCATTGGCAGTTTGATCTTGGGAAGTTGGTTGATGGGTTCATTTAGATAATAAAGCATGAATTGAAATGTATAGAAACATGTAATATATATGCTTTAGCTGTACCAAATGGTTGGGTTGATTATGGTTTGTGGATAATATCTACAAATGCTCTAATCCACAAGAAATTATCGATTTTTTCAGTAGCTCAAACTGTCGACCACAACTTGGAAGAATTGACTAGCATAAGTCCTGCCTGGTGAAAGTACTCAATACCCAGAAGTGATGGCAGTTCTGTAATTTTTGTTCATGGATATGATGAATATATTAAGCATTTAAAGTTCCTTAGCCTTCTTGAATTGTGTTATTTGAATTTTGACTACAGATAAATTGCAACAACCCCAAGTTTTTTTTTTTCTTTCCAAATTTCTAAACTGAGATCTCTGTTCTGAAAGAAGTACATAAGAGATGAGTGGGTGAAGAGGAATCTCTCTTCCTTGAGAGCATGTCTAGTAGGTAGAACCTTTATGTTTTTTGGTTGGAGGAGCCATTTTGACACATTCGATTCGAACCGCAATACAAATTCTCAGACGCTTCAATCATCTTCCTCATAACAATAGTGATGCGACAACATCTCCTGAAACTCTGTCCACATTCCTATCCTCGCATCTGTAATGATTCTTCTTCTCTTATAAGTTGATCAAGGAAATGGGATGCTGTTGCCATGTAGTGTCTCTACTTTCCAAGAGGTAATAGGTGCTGGGGAATGCTGTCATGGGCAAATTCAGTTAGTAAATCTAGAGGTGGTTTTGAACCCATTCAAGTTTTCATGCACTATATCTATGCTGGGAGTTTGTGATTCCATTAAATTAGTTGCACTATGACATATAATTCAGCTCTACCAAATCGTTGATATGTGGATAGTCTTAGAAACATCTACATAGGAACATATTCATGGTGAAATTATCAATTTTCTAAGTAGATCAAATTGCCAACGAAAATATGAATTAAGTGAGGTGAAACTGCCATTTAAGAGGCTCTTTTCTGTTTTTTCCCATCCTTTTTTCAGGTTTCTAGTAGGGTTGGTGTGTTGGTCAGGGCCACGCATCAGGAAGCGGAGGTTGTCAGTTCGATCCCCTTCCCCTTGTTGGACACCCTAAGGGATGGAGGGGTCGGCACATTCCCGAAGGATTAGTTGGGTGATCTAAGAGGCCCAGACACCCTTGTTACCAAAAAAAGTAGCAGTGCTAGCTACTGGTTGAGAAATCTGACTTAATGTAACAGTAGTGAATAGATTTAAATTTGATCCAACAGTTGTTGGTCTTGAAATGCCATTTCTTATTGTAAATGAGGGAACTAGGTTTGGAGAGTGGACACAAGTGATAATAATCCTCTTTGCTCTCCTCTACTCTTAACCTGTGCAAGAGAGTGGACTAGTACCTTCGGATGCACACCATCACCCGCAAACCTTGTGCATCGAGTAAGTCTTGGAGGAGTCGAACTCGAGACTTTGGAGATTTTTCTCAAGACTTGAACCAACTGAGATACCAGTTTTGTAAGTTTAGAATTGATCCCCACATATGTTTGTCTTGAAATGTTATGCCATCTTGTAATCCTTTTTGGAGGCAAGAGATATGCATCTCTACCCTTTAATTCTGCAAAACCTTAAATCTGGATGAAGAGATCAAATCTGCAGCCCCCAAGCCACGTATGTGATTTTGGGTTTGTAGAACCAAATTTTCTATACCCTCTAAATCTTTAAGACCTAAGATTTGAATGAAGAAATCAAACATGCAGTGCCTCAACTCTCAAGTTCTACACGTGATTACAGGCCTATCGAACAAAATCTACCTTATTCGCATTGCAATTCGATCTACATTGTTCCATTAATTTGCCAAATTCTCTGTGAAACTTAGCATAAATGAACTGTAGTTTTGACACATAAATTGCTAAATCACAAGAGAATTTACAGGCCACGAGGAATTTAGAGAAATATGCATTGAACTGTTCTGAGATAATCTTATTATTGCAGTGTATAGTAGAAGAAAGAAGAAGTCAATTTACAGTTTGGTTTTTTAACAGCAGCTTTACATTGAGACTTAGTCTAAAATTAGCACATATAAGTTGTACTCTATGTGTGGAAATGGCTTTGATCAGTCATTCGGATGATCTGGATGCACATAAGTGAACCTCTTGAAGAGTCTGTCGTTGGCTTTTGGGCTTCCAGCCAGAGAATCCAACAGTGGCATGTTGGTCCAACACCCTTCAAAATTATCAATGCACTATTTTCCAGTGACTTCAGGACAAAATCTTGACTTGATTTCCCTGGCCTCCAATTTCTTCCAGTTGATTGGCCTGAACCACACATGACACTTTAGCTCCTCCCTCCTGCTTCAAAATTAGCATTGCACTGTTTTCAAATAGGTTAGATAAGAGATCAGTGGAATCATCTTCGTCACAACAATAGCCATGCGACCACCTCTCCTCTAGCTCTGTCCACCTTCCTATCTATAAATGGAAATGCTTAATTGGTAAAATATGGAATCTGTAAGGAACTGTCCAAGAAGTGAAGGTGAATGTTTGGGTAGGGATTCCAAGAGCTTCCTTCTACCACAACTGATCCGGCTTCAATTTATTTTCACTTTATGTTGTAGGAGAGGGTTCATTGTCCCAACAAGCTTCCTGTCTCATCCTCCCTTTTAAAGTCTTGCCGGAGCTAGAAGGCCTATATTGAGTTTGGATTTGATTAAGGAAATGGGATGGTGGATTGGTGGTGCCATATAGCATTTCTACTCTCCAAGAGGTAAGTGCTAGGGATCGGGGAATGCTGTCATGGGCAGTTTGATTTAATTTAGTAAAGATAGAGGGGGTTTTGAACCCATTCAAGTGTTCATGTACTATATCTATCTTGAGAAGTTTTTGATTCCATGAAATGAGTTGTACTAAAACATGTAATACAGGTAATTCATATCTACCGAATCGTTGGGTTGATTACGATATGTGGATAGTCTTGGAAACATCTAAATATGATCATATTCGTGGTACAATTTTTAATTTTCTAAGTAGATCAAATTGTCAACTTAAAATTAGAAAAAGTAAGGTGAAATCTGTCATTTTAAGAGGCTTTTTTTAAATGCCGTAGCATTGCTACTAGTAGAGAAATCTGACCCTGTGTAACATTTGCATAGATTTAAATTTGATCCAACAGTCGATGGTCTTGAAATGCCATGTCATCATGTAAATGACGGAACTAGCTTTTGGAATCTTTAAATGTAATCCTTTCTAGCTAGAGACTAGAGTAGGGGTGGACACAAGTGATAATAAGCCTATTTGCTCTTCTCGACCCTTAACACCAGCAAGACCTTAGATCTGGATTAAAAATCAAATCTGCACCTCCAAGTCATGCATGTAATTTCACATGTATTAAGCCAAAGTCGTCTGATTAACATTCTAATTTGTTCTGCATAGTTTGTAGTTCGTCAGAATATTTTTTATTGAACTTAAGCAAAAATTAAGTAGCTTAATTCTGTTACTTGAAACTGAAGATTACTAGACAATTCACGGGGATTTTAGGATTCCTCAAATAGAGAATATCTGGAATATATCATTGCTGTGTACAGTGGAGAGAACAGATCAATTTACATTGCAACGACAGCCAATCCTTGAGACTTTCCACAAAATCAGCGGCTACCTTTATATGTAATCTCTGCCTACTGATCTTTACCTGAAAGTACAATTAGTTTAATTTCAATATATGGAAAAGGGCTCTTATAAGTTCTTCAAATGATCTGGCCTCATGTAAGAGAATCCCTTGAACAATCTGTCACTGGCTTTCAGGCTGCAAAGTTTGCAATGCAGTGTTTCCCAGTGACTTCAGACGAAAGCTCGGACAAATTTCCCGGCCCTCCAATTTCTTCCATGGCTTTATCTCCTAACCCCCGCTCGGTTCACCGCAGAGGTGCTTGCTCACTTCCTTCCTGTGAAAGGCTGGTGCCCTCTCCCCTATAAAGATCTCAAACAGCATAATTAACTCCCACACTCCACCACCAATCAGTAGCCTCGTTATAGCTCTTTGGAGAATATTCCACACCCACAGTTTGATCTTCTATTCTCTTCAAATTGCTTTGCAAGGTCAGAATAACTTTCTATTTATGAAATTCGAAACTATTCAGCGTTCTTCTTCTTACTTTTAATTTAAACTAATCCACACTCAAAGCTTTCACACTCAATCCAATTCAAAAATATTTCCTCACTCAAATCCAAAAAACTATCTATTTCTTTTTCTTCTTATTGAATCAACTACTACCCTCAATCTTTATGCTGAACTTATAATATATCATATTTAGACTCTTATAGGTAAAACATTTTTTTTAAATCAATCTTTGCTGATTATACACCGATATTAAAATTTGTATAATCAAATTCTAACTACATCCAAAAGGACAAATATGACCCTGTCGTCCAACCTTTCATCTTCCTCTTTCTGTTATATCCACCAAATACCTAGCAACCGCCTCTCTGGTTGCTGGACCTCAAGAGACATAGTATATCAATGGTTGTCAAAGAAATCCGAGATAGTTACATCCAAACTATTTTGTTTTAACAAAACTTTTTCAAGAGAAGAAAGGTTCTTGAAAGAAGATGGAAATCTGGCCCACTGTATGATATTTGCTAGCAAAAGAAAGCATCTGAAATTTTGAAACAGACCGAAACTTGTCAAGAATAAAGAAGTACCACCATCCATAGAATTAGCTCATTCGGGACTATTTTGCACTGAATTGTTTGACAATGTTCTCCGATCTTTGGTTATAGGCAACAAGAAGTGGAAGAAGGGTTCAAAATCAAGGGGTGGGGGGGGCGGTATTTTTATCCTTTTAAGATGTAGTGAAATTCGTTGTACAGTCAGTAAAGATTGATGTGCACGTAGTAGCGACACATTATTTTTCGCCTTCTTTTATTTGGTAAATACTTATCTAAAATTTATTAGATAACTTATTGATGTAAATAGGAAATGGGAGTGTTGTCATACCAGCTTCCAGGTCCTCAATTGATGCACTGCAGATTGTCAGATTCGGCGGCCGAGATTCCATTGAGGCTGCACTATTTTCCTAGAAGAGCTAAGGGTGGGATCTCTGGTCACAGCATTGCCTTGCAGCTACTTCTTTCATGGAGAATGCATTACTCGGTGGCTAGATACCAGTCACCTCTGTCCGCTTTGCCGATTCCAGATGCCCGTTTGAGTTTTTGTTATTTGATTTCGTGTTTGCTAATCTTTGTTCATTTATAAGATTTGGCCTCTTGATTTTCTTAAACTCAACAATTGGAGGAATCATGCTAAATTTAGAGAGCCAAGTATTGAACTGTTCTGAAAAATCTTTAATATATGATGGCTATATACAGTTGAGCCAATTAACAGTTGCCTTTTACTGAGACTTCCCACAAGAGCCTTCTGATTTTAATCTGAAACTAGTATGTGTTTGGTTAATTTCCATACCCAGAAGAGTCTGTCATTGGCTTTCGAAATTATTTTTGTTTTAAATTCTACTTTCCACTAGATTCAGGAACTCTCATATCCAACTTGCTTTGTACTGCTATACCCTCAGTTTCCTAAACTGAAACTGTTTAGTTTTTAAAAAATAAATAAATAAACCTGATTGGATGCAACTCATGCGCGCCATATATTAAGCATTTATACTTTAATCAACTTATAATGAGCATGGTCACCTGATCAACCAGATATCCTCCTTCGGATACAAGGCGGCCAACTCTAGGGGAGAAGGCGGGAGGATGATGTCGATGGGTGTGGTATATCAGTGGTGGAGTTCTTTGACATACAAGCTGAAATGGCACGGGCTATGCAGGCATCAATGGATTTGGGAAGTGGGAGTGGTGTCATACCAGCATCCAGATCCTCAATTGATGAGCTGCAGAGTGTGAGATTTGAATATGGAGATTCCGATTCCATCAAGATGGACTGCAGATTGTGACTATTTGCTGGAATGCCTTGCAACCACCTCTTTCATGGAAAGTGCATTACTCGGTGGCTAGAAACAAGTCGCCTCTGTCCGCTTTGCCGATTCCAGATGCCCGTTCGAGTTTTTGTTATTTTGTTTCATTTTTTTGTAGCTTCTGTTCATGGATATGATGATTGTATTAAGCATTTTAAGTGTATTAGCCTCCTTGAACAGTGTTATTTGAATTTGGATTATACAACAACTCCCCTTTTTTTTAATATATAAATGACTAAACTGAGATCTCTGTTCTTAAAAGGTGGATAACATACCGAAATATATATTTCATGTATCTCCGTCCACTAGAAGCCAATTTGAACAGAATCAGATCCGCCGAGTTGCATTCAGAGTCAGATGCAGATAATAAAGGAAATGGAAAGTCAGATTGTTTGACACCCATCCCTCCGGAAGATTACAGTCCCTGAATTTTCAAGGAGACAACATTCTCCTTGAACCGGGCTCCTTTTTTCTTATACTACAATTTTTTTGGAAGAGAGTTCTGAAATCCCGAAGTGAGGAAGTTCTTGAAGCTTTTCGGGGTGCCACAATTTGTTCTGCCAAGCACACATTAAGATATACTGATGGAGACCCGTTTGGTTTACAAGTAATAAAAAGTGACTATCAGCACGTCTGATTAACACTTAATCATAATTGCCTTATGTTTTTCTTCACAATGATTAGGTGGTGCCATTAACAAATGTTCACCAGTTTTTGGTGTTTCTCCTGGAATTATATGAAAGGTCCAGGTCCACATCCATAACAACTTGCATGTCACTTAAGTTTCCTTTGCTGTTATATCTTAACTTGGCCTCTTAATCTTCTAAAACACAACAGTTTGAGTGATCGCGTGGAATTTACAGAGCTTGTATTGAACTGTTCTGGAAAAAGCTATAATTTATGATAGCTGTATGCACTGGAGAAAAGAACAAGTCAATCAACAGTTGCATTTTACTGAGACTTACCACAAGAGCCTTCTGATTTTAGTCTGAAACTAGTATGTGTTGGTTGAATTGCCATACCCAGAAGAGTCTGTTAATGGCTTTTGGTGATGATAACTGAGAGCGAAGCATTAGACTCTACTATGCGAGCTGATGAAGAATGACATTAAAACAAATCATATTATTTGATGAAACAATTTTGGGTCTCTAATGGTGTGTATACCAAGTCCGAGAAGGACATTCTTGTAGCAGTCTGTTCAAATGACCACACCCAAACAGAATTCCGAAAATAAAGAAATAAAAATCTAGAACAGATACTAACCCTAGTAACACAAAGAGTTAGCAAAAAATAAAAAATAAAAATAAAAATAAAAATAAAAATAAAAATAAAAATAAAAATAGACAAGCGTTTTTTTAAATTACATTTTAAACGCTTTTATTTTACATATCTGTTAGATAGTAATTAGTTAATATATACTTATCTTCTAATCTTTAATCAAAGAATTATTTTGGATAAATAACAATAATAAAAAATAATTAGATTTCTTTGAATTAATTTACGAAACTAACATTTTTTACTTTTTTTACTAATTAGATAATATTAGATTAAGTTTAAAAAATAAGTTAATAAACTCAAAACGGGCACATTTTTGAAAAGTAAAGTTGGAGTTACCGATTTAGCAACAAGTAAACCCGCCTGACCGTTTTTTCAGTTGAGTATTCTTCTTCCAAAATAGAAACTAAAAAGGTTTCTAATTTATGAAATTAGCTCACTTGTTATAAATTAAGGAAATCGAAACTAAAAGCTTAATTTCTCACTCACTCACTGAATTCCGAACTCAAAAGCTTCTGTTTCTCTGGTCTTCAAAAATGGCGCTGAACCAACTTCCCTTCAACCAGCAACCTCCTCAAGTATTTGTGAAGCTATGGAAGCAAGATACAGGGGCTTCGATCACATCAAGGTTTGATTTATGCATCAAGCTTCGCGTGAGACTGAAACACAGATGGTTTGTAAAGCAGGAGAACGGACTAACTGTGATGCTCAAAGAGGTGGTGGGTCTTCCCACCCTAAGAAACTTCTGGGTCAATTCTGGAGTCTTCTTTCATCCCATCACCTCAATCCCATTCGTGACTCAGATGTTGGGGCAGGTGAGCATCCACGGCCACAGCCAGGGTGCCCTGCTCCATCAGATATCCTCCTTCGGAAACAAGATGGTTTCGAATGCGGGACATGGCAGGACGATGATGTCCATGTTTGTGGATATATCGGTGGTGGTGGCCCACTTATTCGACGAGCGGGCGGCAATGACACAGGCTTTGCAGGTATCAATGGATGAGGGAACGGGGAGTGGTGTCATACCAGCTTCCGAATCCGCAATTGCTCAGCTGCGGAGCGTGAAATTCAACAGTGGAGATTCCGATTCCATCAAGGAGGACTGCACTATTTGCCTAGAAGAGTTAACAGTGGGGCTAGTCACTGCATTGCCTTGCAACCACCTCTTTCATGGAGAATGCATTACTCGGTGGCTAGAAACGAGTTCCCGCTGTCCGCTTTGCCGATTCCAGATGCCCGTTTGAGTTTTTTGTAATTTTGTTTCATTTTTTTTGTAATTTTTGATCATGTATATAATGATTGTATTAAGCATTTTAAGTGTATTAGCCTTCTTGAACAGTTTTAATTGAATTTGGATTATACAAGGATTGCAATTTGCAGCAACTCCCTTTTTTTTTTTCATTTAAATGACTACTGAGATATCTGTTCTTAAAAAGGTGGATAATAGACCGAAATAGAAATTTCATGTCTCTCTGTCCACCCTCCTGATCTGTATTCCTAGGTTGAGTTTGGTCTGATCGAGGAAATGGGATATTGGTGCAATGTAGCACCTCTATAACTATGCCGGAAATGCTGTCATGATAGCAGTCAGCAGATAAAGGGAGAAGTGGGATTAAGAATTTTTAATCATAGAAGGGTTCTAACTCCCCCCAGATTTCTTTTTAATCCTAGATGGATTCTAAAAACCCAAGAATTGTTTTTAATCTTTTCTAGTGTCCTAGCCTTCATTTTTAACCGTAGAAGAATTCTAACAACCCCAGAATTTATTTTTTTGTCTAATGACTAAACTGAGAACTCTACTCCTCCTATGGTAGATAAGAGAGAATTAGATATTAGAGGAATTTTTCCTGCAGTACATTTTAAGTGTCTCAGGCATTGCATTTCATTTTAACTCTAGCCACAGAATTTCTTTTTTCTCTTTTTTTGTCTGGTGACTAAACTGAGTTCTCTAATTCCTCAAATAGGTGTATGAGAGAAGAGGGGTTTAGGAATTTCTCTTCCTTGCAGTTTATGTAGGTAGAAGCCTTCATGAATTATGGTATTTGATTCAAATATAGAAAAAAAATGCAATAGTGGTGCCATGTAGTGTCTATTTGCCAATAGGTCTTAAGTGCTACAGAATGCTGTCATTGGCAGTTTGATCTTGGGAAGTTGGTTGATGAGTTCATTTAGATAATAAAGCATGAATTGAAATGTATAGAAACTTGTAATATATATGCTTTAGATCTACCAAATGGTTGGGTTGATTATGGTTTGTGGATAATATCTACAAATGCTCTAATCCACAAGAAATTATCAATTTTTTCAGTAGCTCAAACTGTCGACCACAACTTGGAAGAATTAACTAGCATAATTCCTGGCTGGTGAAAGTACCCAATACCCAGAAGTGATGGCAGTTCTGTAATTTTTGTTCATGGATATGATGAATATATTAAGCATTTTAACTTCCTTAGCCTTCTTGAACTGTGTTCTTTCAATTTTGACCATAGATAAATTGCAACAACCCCAATTTTTTTTTTCTCTTCAAATTTCTAAACTGAGATCCCTGTTCTGAAAAAAGTAGATAAGAGCTGAGTGGGTGTTGAGGAATCTCTCTTCCTTGAGAGCATGTTTAGTAGGTAGAACCTTTATGTTTTTTGGTTGAGGAGCCATTTTGACACATTCGATTCGCACCGCAATACAAATTCCCAGAAGCTTCAATCACTTCCTCACAACAATAGTGATGCGACAACATCTCCTGCAAATCTGTCCACATTCCTATCCTCACATATCTGTAATGATCGTTCTTCTCTTATAAGTTGATAAAGGAAATGGGATGCTGTTGCCATGTAGCATCTCTACTTTCCTAGAGGTAATAATTGCTGGGGAATGATGTCATGGCAGTTTAATAGAGGTGGTTTTGAACCCATTCTAGTTTTCATGCACTATATCTATGCTGGGAGTTTGTGATTCCATTAAATTAGTTGCACTAGGACATATAATTCAGCTCCACCAAATCGTTGATATGTAGCTAGTCTTAGAAACATCTACATCGGAACATATTCATGGTGAAATTATCAATTTTCTAAGTAGATCGAATTGCCAACGAAAATGTGAATTAAGTGAGGTGAAACTGCCATTTAAGAGGCTCTTTTCTGTTTTTTCCCATCCTTTTTTCAGGTTTCTAGTAGGGTTGGTGTGTTGGTGAGGGCCACGAATCAGGAAGCGGAGGTTGTGAGTTCAATCCCCTTCCCCTTGTTGGACACCCTCAGGGATGGAGGGGTATGCACGTTCCTGAGGGATTAGTTGGGTGCTCTAAGAGGCCCAGACACCCTTGTTACCAAAAAAAGTAGCAGTGCTAGCTAATGGTTGAGAAATCTGACTTAATGTAACAGTAGTGTATAGATTTAAATTTCATCCAAGGGTTGTAGGTCTTGAAATGCCATTTCTTATTGTAAATGAAGGGACTAAGTTTGGAGAGTGGACACAAGTGATAATAATCCTCTTTGCTCTCATCTACCCTTACTTAACCTCTGCAAGAGAGTGGACTAGTACCTTCGGATGCACACAATCACCCACAAACCTTGTGCATCGAGTAAGTCCAGGAGGAGTTGAACTCAAGACCTTGGGGATTTCTCTCAAGACTCAAACCAACTGAGCTACCGGTTTTGTAAGCTTAGAATTGATCCCACATATGTTGGTCTTGAAATGTTATGCCATCTTGTATTCCTGTTTGAAGGCAAGAGATATGCTTATCTACCCTTTAATTCTGCAGAACCTTAAATCTGAATGAAGAGATCAAATCTGCAGCCCCAAGCCATGGATGTGATTTTGGGTTTGTAGAACCAAATCTTCTCTACTCTCTTAATCTTTAAGACCAAATATTTGAATGAAGAAATCAAACCTTTAGCGCCTCAAGTTATACATGTGATTACAGGCCTATCGAACAAAAGCTACCTTATTTGCATTCCAATTCAATCTACATTGTTCCATTAATTTGCCGAATTCTCTGTGAAACTTAGCAGAAATGAACTTTAGTTTTGACACCTAATTTGCTAAATCACAAGAGATTTTACAGGCCAGGAGGAATTTAGAGAAATATGCATTGAACTATTCTGAGATAATCTTATTATTGTAGTGTATAGTAGAAGAAAGAAGAAGTCAATTTACAGTTTGGTTTTTTAACAGCAGCTTTACATTGAGACTTAGTCTAAAATTAGCACATATAAGTTGTACTCTATGCGTGGAAATGGCTTTGATCAGTCATTCGGATGATGAGGATGCACATAAGTAAACCTCTTGAAGAGTCTGTCATTGGATTTTGGGCTTCCAGCCGGAGAATCCAACAGTGGCATGTTGGTCCAACACCCTTCAAAATTATCAATGCACTGTTTTTCAGTGACTTCAGGACAAAATCTTGGCTTGATTTCCCAGGCCTCCAATTTCTTCCAGTTGATCGGCCTGAACCACTCGTGACATTTAGCTCCTAGCTCCCACTTCAAAATTAGCAATGCACTGTTCTCAAAAGAGTTACATAAGAGATCAGTGGAATCATCTTCCTCACAACAATAGCGATGCGACCACCTCTCCTCTAGCTCTGTCCACCTTCCTATCTTTAAATGGAAATGCTTCATTGGTAAAATATGGAATCAGTTAGGAACTGGCCAAGAAGTGAAGGTGAATGTTTGGGTAGGGATTCCAAGAGCTTCCTTCTGCCACAACTAATCTGGTTTCAATTTCTTTGAACTTTATGTTGTTGGAGAGGGTTCGTTGTCCCAACAAGCTTCCTGTCTCATCCTCCCTTTTAAAGTGTTGCCGGAGCTAGAAGGCCTATATTGGGTTTGGGTTTGATCAAGGAAATGGGATGGTGGATTGGTGGTGCCATATAGTATTTCTACTCTCCAAGAGGTAAGTGCTAGGGATTGGGGAATGCTGTCATGGGCAGTTTTGATTTTGTTTAGTAAAGATAGAGGGGGTTTTGAACCCATTCAAGTGTTCATGTACTATATCTATCTCGAGAAGTTTTTGATTCCATGAAATGAGTTGCACTAAAACATGTAATTCATCTCTACCGAATCGTTGGGTTGATTACGATATGTGGATAGTCTTGGAAACATCTAAATATGATCATATTCGTGGTACAATTTCTAATTTTCTACGCAGATCAAATTGTCAACTTAAAATTAGAGAAAGTGAGGTTAAATCCGCCATTTTAAGTGGCTTTTTTTTAAATGTCGTAGGAGTGCTTCTAGTAGAGAAATCTGACCCAATGTAACATTTGCATAGATTTAAATTTGATCCAACAGTTGATGGTCTTGAAATGCCATGTCATCATGCAAATGAAGGAACTAGCTTTTGGAATCCGTAAATTTAATCCTTTCTAGCTAGAGACCAGAGTAGGGGTGGACACAAGTGATAATAAGCCTATTTGCTCTTCTCTAACCTTAACACCTGCAAGACCTTAGATCTGCATTAAAAATCAAATCTGCACCTCCAAATCATGCATGTAATTTCACATGTATTAAAGCAAAGTCGCCTGATTAACATTCTAATTTGTTCTGCATAGTTTGTAGTTCATTGAAATATTTTCTATTGAACTTATGCAAAAATTAAGTAGCTTAATTCTGTTACTTGAAAATCAACATGACTCGACAATTCACGGGGATTTTAGGATTCCTCAAATAGAATTTTAAACTGTTCTGAGAATATCTGGAATATATCATTGCTGTGTACATTGGAGAGAACAGATCAATTTACATTACAACAACAGCCAATCCTTGAGACTTTCCACAAAATCAGCTGCTACCTTTATATGTAATCTCTGCCTACTGATCTTAACCTTAAATTAGAGTTAGTTGAATTTCAATATAAGGAAAAGGGCTCTTATAAGTTCTTTGAATGATCTGGCCTCCTGTAAGAGAATCCCTTGAACAATCTGTCACTGGCTTTCGGGTTGCAAAGTTTGCAATGCAGTGTTTCCCAGTGACTTCAGACGAAAGCTCGGACAAATTTCCCGGCCCTCCAATTTCTTCCATGGCTTTATCTCCTCACCCCCGCTTGGTTCACCGCCGAGGTGCTTGCTCACGTCCTTCCAGTGGAAGGTAGGTGCCCTCTCCCCTATAAAGATCTCAAACAGCATAATTAACTCCCACACTCCACCACCAATCAGTAGCCTCATTATAGCTCATTGGAGAACAGTCTACACCCACAGTTTGATCTTCTATTCTTTTCAAATTGCTTTGCTAGGTCAGAATAAGTTTCTATTTATGAAATTAGAAACTATTCCGCCTTCTTCTTCTTACTTTTAAATTAAACTAATCCACACTCAAAGCTTTCCCACTCAATCCAATTCAAAAATATTCCCTCACTCAAATCCAAAAAACTATCTATTTCTTTTTCTTCCTCTTGAATCAACTACTACCCTTCAATCTTTATGCTGAACTTATAATATATCATATTTAGAATTTTATAGGTAAAACTTTTTTTTTACATCAATCTTTGCTGATTATACACCGATATTAAAATTTGTATTATCAAATTGTAACTACATCCAAAAGGAAAATAATGAACCTGTCGTCCAACTTTTCATCTTCCTCTTTCTGTTATCTCCACCAAATACCTAGCAACCGCCTCTCTGGTTGTTGGACCTCATGAGACATAGTATATCAATGGTTGTCAAAGAAATCCGAGATAGATACATCCAAACTATTTAGATTTCACAAAACTCTTTCAAGAGAAGAAAGGTTCTTGAAAGAAGATGGAAATCTGGCCCACTGTTTGATATTTGCTAGCAAAAAGAGAGCTTCTGAAATTTTGAAACAGACCTGTAATGGATAAAATTCGTAAAATACCCAAGTGTTGTGAAGACGAGCATATCTTTGTTGTTATGACAACGGATGGGCGACACGTATTCATCTTGAATAGGTACTCGTTGTCCTCAAGACAACGAACTCGTTGTCCTCCAAACAACGAACCCATGCTTTAGTCAACAACGTGATCGACTCGCTGGATGAAATAATCAAGAGGCGATCACTTTGCTCTAATTTTAGGTGAAAAACACTCTCTTAGCATTTAATGTTGGTCATCTTAGCATGTTTTTGACCCCAAACCGACCTTACTAATAGTAGGCTCACACGTGTGACACGTAAGACTTAAGATCTGTTTGACATATTTGGTAATGTGTATAAAGCAAGTGGCATGGTCATCCATGGCCATCTATGGGCATCCAGAGCTAAACCTATAAATACCCCAAGAGACTCAGGGCATAAGGATCACAAAATTTCATCTTTCTTACTCATCCTACTTCAGCCTTCTTTTATTGTTCATCATCTTCTTCATATCCTAACTTTGGCAATGGAGTGTATTACAAGGTGCCCACCCTTCGGTTCTAGCTCATCAGCAATTGGAGCTGTGCTATCTTCCTTCTACCAGTAAACCAGACTTTGAAGGAGCAGGTGACGCGTGGACCCCCAGGAAAATTCCTGCTCAAAAATTGCCACCATTTGTGGGAAAAATCTATCTTTAAACGAACCCCCCTCTTTTGCTCCTTATTCCCATGGCTGATCAAACCCCTATATCCCTGGTTGAGGATCTAACCCCTCAAACCACTCCTACTGCACTGACTTCATTGCAAAATCCTATGGCCAAAAGTGAGGCATACTTCTGGACATCTCGAAGTAGAGGTCTCTTAAACCAGCTAGATCTTGTTGTTGTTGCAACAATAACAATCCACTCTAAACCGTCTAGCCAACATGTAGCAGTCATTTCAGGAGAGGTTAGATGCTTACGAGTATGAGAGGTGTGAAACGGATGCTGAGCCACTTCTAAGGCTCCCAGTTTAACGACAACTCTTCCTCCCATCTTCTCCCCCGAGAATAGCAGCAACACGGCCAGCATCTCCGTTGTTGCATGAGAACCGTCATAACAACTTCGTGCTCATTCCTTCTCCCAGTGAAGCTGTCCGACCTCGTTCTCCACCTGTCCAGCAGTTCATGCTGGATAGCGGGATCAAGCTCGTGCTGAACCACGAGACCTGGAGTATATTCGTGCTGATCAACGGGATTCTTATGCCCACGCCGAGCTGCGAGAAGCATGGGTTTGTGGTGACCCCAGAGATCCCCAATACCCCCGTAAGGAGCCACTGGTTCGTAATGCGCAGGATCCGAATACTCAAACGCATTACAGGGATCACAGGATGTGGATGACTCCCAAGGATGTGGAAGCCATGATTAGTGCCCATGTCAAAGGTACAGCTGGGAACTCTTTCGATCAGTTTGCTCACACAACAAAGGATGATGTTGGAACCTCTCCCTTCTCAGATGAGATCAACCAATCATACACTCCTTCGAGGTTCATGGCACTGAACTTCATCATGTTCAATGGAAAGACGGACCCAGTGGACCACCTGTTCGACTTCAAGCATACTATAGCTCTTCGCAATCCTGATGATAATCTTCTTTGCAAAGCCTTCCCGAATAGTTTGTCAGGGACAGCGGCAAGGTGGTTCCGTAACTTGCCCTCTGGCTCAATCAAAACCACGGAGAGCACCGAGAGAGAGGGTTGTGTATGTGAATCAACGGGATCATCCGGATCGGCGCCGGTATGAAGTAAATCAAAACCAGAACCAGCACCAGAGTATGATAGAATGGCGTCTTGTTCAACCTAATCAAAATTATCAGCAACACCATGGGCCGCAGGATAGACATCCTTATCAACCCAACCAGGAGCAGCCCAGGTACAATCAAGTGCGGGGTAATCAGACAACGGAGAGACATCCTATCCAAGACCAGACTGATCAAGTTAACTTCACGGTCAGTCCATCGACGATAATGAGGTCAATGTAGAACGATTCGTATTTCGAATGGCCTGCACGTGTTGTGCGAGACATCACCACGGGACCACGGGCACAAGAGTACTGCCATTATCACAAGTGTCGTGGTCACGTGACCAATCGTTGTCGAATTTTGAGGGAGTACTTGGAAAGGCTAGTTGGAGAAGGCTATCTGGGAGAGTACGTGATTCCCAGTAATGGTGCAGTGAATGCCAGGACACCACCACCTCTATCCCATATTGAAGCACCTTCTAATCCAGGGACAAGTGGAGGAGGACGAGGAGGAGCACCTATGGGGACCACCAACGTCATCCACCATGCTCGGACGCCAGTAGAAGACTTGGAACAGAACTTCAGGGCAAAGACGAGGAAGCTGTCTCATATGGCTGAGGTCTATCAGGTGCAACCAACCACATGGGCATCGAGCAAGCTCTCACTTTCTATGACCATGATATGTCAGCCGTGGTCAGGCCTCATTATGATGCCCTCATCCTCACAATGAGGATTGACAACTTTGACATCAAGAGAGTGCTCGTTGATTAAGGGAGTGCGGCAGACATTCTCTATCTTTAAGCCTTCACTCAGATGAAGTTGGATCCAGTTTCACTCGTTGTTGCTCAAACCCCGTTGGTTGGGTTTGATGGGAGTTCGATGCAGCCCCTTGGAGAGGTCAGACTATCTGTCGAAGTTGGACCAATCATCTTGCCAACACGATCCTTCGTCCTCGATGCACCATCTCCATATAATGTCATTTTAGGACGGTCATGGACTCATGAGATGAGAGCTGTCCCCTCATCTTATTACCAAGTGTTGAAGTATCCCACTCAAGACGGGCCAAGGGAGATCAGTTGGCATCTCAGAAGTGTGATTACACTCTACCCAAAGTGCCCAAATAGCAATTACAGTGTGGATCCGTAGAGGAAGAGAGCACGGGTGAATTGTTGAGCAGACCGTCCGTTGAGCCCACGAAAGCTGTCAATTTGGGGACGGACGAGGAGCCAAAGATGCTACAGATTGGGACCAGTTTGACAATGGAAGAAGAGGCTAAGCTGTTGTGATTTTTGAAGAAGAATCTTGATGTCTTTGCCTGGTCACATAAAGACATGGCGGGGATCAGCTCGGAAGTTATTTGTCATCACTTGAAGGTTGATCCCGTCATCCCTCCAGTCAAGCAAAAGCCACGAAGACTTGCTCCTACATATCATGACACCACCAACAAAGAGATTGATAAGCTCATCCAACACGGGTTCATTCGAGAAGTTCAATACCCAGACTGGATAGCAAATGTAGTAGCCGTACCAAAAAAGAGTGGCAATGTGAGAGTCTGTATTGTTTTTACCAGTGTAAATAAGGCTTGCCCAAAAGACTTTTTCCCTATCCCAAGAATTGATAAACTTATCAATGCTACTACTGGTTACGAGATGTTATCCTTTATGGATGAGTATTCGGGCTATAATCAAATTCTTCTAACTGAGGGTGATCAGAAAACTGCCTTTGTCACAGAGCGTGCTCTATTTTGCTACTGAGTCATGCCCTTTGGTTTCAAGAATGCTAGTGCCACTTACCAACAATTGATGAACCTGATGTTCGGGCCTTTACTCAGCAAGACGATGGAAGTGTATATTGATGACATCATGGTGAAGATTCCAGTACGGGCTACTCTCGTGATAGATCTGGTCGAGCCTTTCTCTATTATTCGAGCTTTTAATCTAAAGTTGAACCCGGAGAAGTGCATATTTGGCGTCATCTCAGGCAAGTTTTTGGGCTATCTTGTCAGTCAGCGAGGTATTGAGGCCAATCCTGCTCAAATCCATGCTCTGTTGGATATGCCGGAACCAAGGACGAGGAAGGAGATTCAAAAGTTGACAGGACGTATTGCTGTCCTCAACCGTTTTATCTCTAAGTCTTCTGATCGTTGTAAGCCTCTTTTCGAGTTGCTGAGGAATGACTCAATGTCAAGTGGACCAAGGAGTGCTCTCAAGCTTTTGCTGTCTTGAAAGAATATTTGGGCTCTGTTCCCATCCTCTCTGTACCTGAATCAGCTGAGGTGTTGTATCTTTATTTATTTGTCTCAGAACAGGCAATTGGCTCCGTGCTGCTCAGAAGTTGTGATGGTGTGGAAAAGCCTATTTATTTTATCAGCAAAACCTTTCTCAAGGCAGAGTCCAATTACAGCAAACTCGAGAACGTATGTCTTGCTCTAGAGTTTTCTACTGAGAAATTGCGTTCTTACTTCGAAGCTCATATTATCGTTGTCATCACAACGTATCCCTTGAAAATCGTGATGGGATGACCCGAGTTGGCAGGGCAAATGTCAAAGTGGGCTGTTGCACTCAGTGAATTTGATATTCAGTATCGAGCAAGGATATCAGAGAAGGGGCAAGCCATGACGAGTTTCTTATCTGACTTCCCCGTAGAAGAAGTTGGGTAGAAGTGGACCCTGATCGTCACGATCTCCCCGATGACTTTGAGGATGGGAACCATGAGCAAGACGGAATGCATGTGCAAGACGGGATGACGACTTGGAATAATTTTCTTGTATGTGGATGGATCCTCTAATGCCAGTGGCTCAGGGCTTGGTGCTGTACTCATTAGTCCAGAGGGTGTTAAAGTTGAGAAGATTACACGTTTAGGCTTTTCTGCCACAAACAACGAAGCTGAGTATGAAGCATTGCTGCTTGGACTGCAAAGTGTACAAGAGTTGAGGATCTCAAAGCTGAGGGTATTATGTGATTCTCAGCTCGTGGTGAACCAAATGAATGGCGTTTATGATTGCAGAGACAGTAGGATGAGGCGCTATGCTGCACTCCTCTGTGATCAATGCGAAGCTTTTGATGTTATTAAAATCAAGCATATTCGGAGAGATGACAATAGGCATGCAGATGCTCTGGCTTATATTGCTTCCATGTTACAAACTGATGAGTCAAAGGCAGTCCTCGTGGAGTAAAAAGAGTATCCTTTTATTCAGTTGCAGCCACAACGAGAAGTAGCGTTCATTAATTCAGTCCCGAGTTGGATGACAGGGTTGATAGCATATCTGAAAGGCGGAGTCCTCCCCATCGATGCAAGAGAATCACGATGTATACAGTACAAGGCACCCCGTTACATCCTCTTGCATGGAGAGCTGTATAGAAAATCATTTGGAGGGCCTCTTCTGAAGTGTGTTCATCCTATTGATGCTGAAAGGATATTGGCCGAGCTCCACGAGGGGATTTGTGGGATGCATTCTGGAGGACGGACAATTGCCCACCGTGCTCTTGGGCAAGGATATTTTTGGCCTTATATGCAAGCAGATGTTCAGAAGTATGTGAAGAAGTGTAGCCAGTGCCAACATCATGCCAGATTGATCCATGCTATAGCTCAAGAGCTCAATACCGTATCTCAGCCTTGGCCATTTTCACGATGGGGGCTTGACATTGTGGGACCTTTTCCCAAAGTTCTAGGTAATATGATCTTTCTAATGGTGGTCAAAGACTATTTCTCTCGATGGGTTGAAGCTGTACCCCTTGCACGCATCAGAGAGCAGGAAGTAAAGAAGTTTATCTGGGAGTATATCATCTATAGGTTTGGCATTCCTCAGTCCATCATTTCTGACAAAGGGAAGTAGTTCATGGGGAAGCTCATTGCCAAATTTTGCAAAGAGCTTAAGATCAAGCATATCTTCTCATCTCCTTATTATCCTCAAGGGAATGGTTTAGCTGAGACAGCTAATGAGAGTCTATTGAATGCTCTGAAGAGAAGACTAGAAGATTCCAAGGGGAAGTGGACGAGTGAGCTGCATAACGTGTTGTGAGGATATAGGACAACGCCATGGAGTCCTACAAATGAAACTCCGTTCTCTTTGGCGTATGGAATGAAGGCCGTAATCCCTACGAAGATCAGTCTGCCCACAATACGTTCACGATAGGGCAAGAAGATGAGAGAGAAGGATAAGAATCCAGAGCTCATGGCTATTCACCTAGATTTGTTGGAAGAATGACGAGAATATGCTAGTATCCAGATGGGGAGATATCAACAGCAACTGAGAAATGCATGCAATAATAAAGTGCGAAAGAGGGTCCTTCAAGTCGGGGATCTCGTTCTTCAAAAAGTCTTTTAAAATACTCGAGAAGTCAACAGTGGGAAGCTAGGGCCTAATTGGGAAGGGCCTTATATTGTAGATCGTCTTGGGAGTCCTGGAGTATGTTATCTTAAGGATTTAGAAGGTAATGTAATCCAAAATTCTTGGAACATTATGAATTTGAAGCAAATTTTTCAGTAAATACATGTGAGTTATTTAACAGATTCATTTATATATATATCTATCCTTGAAGTAATTAATGAGTTTTTGATCAAGTGTTTTGTAAAAACACCTTAAGTGTAATGTCAAATGATTTATCATCTGAACACGATGCTCACCGCGGGACACATGTGGCTCAACCAAATGAATTGTCATCTGAGCAAACCAGTGGCTTATTCTAATGAAATGTCATCTGAGTATGGTGTCCCACCACGAGTCACATAAGATTCAACAGATGAGATATTATTTGCATAATTACATTTATGATGTTTGACACTATGGCATGCCTGTTGTCCTTTATTATCGTTGTTCTAAAACGTCCGTGCTCTCTGACTTGGTGTTTTTGCATTTTATTATCTCTCAAGTGTGTTTATCAAGTGTTCCCGTGCTACATGCACTTTCTCGTGCTTGAATAGTTAAATAATTTTAATAGTTTGATTAATTCATTCGTCTTGGTTTTATGTTGCATGTACGTATTACGTGTTCTATGCCTTGTGAATTTTTCACGTATTATATCACAAATGATTCATCAGTACGAGTAACGAGACAATATGTACAAGAAAGATCTTCATTAATCAAGAAGCGATTATAAGGACAAAGAACAAAATACATCGGGAGAGAAGAAAAAACACAAGCTAGACAACGGGTTCGGCGGTGACTTCTGGAGCACCCTCTAGCTGGGCAACGGCAGGTTGGACAGTGGCTTCGGCTTCAGCAAGGACAGAAGGCTCAGCGGGAGTCTTAGGCACAACGGGAACTGGCTCTTCAGGAAGAGGAGGTCTTTCGGCCCCCTGGACTTCAGCTTCCTCGTCATCGAGGTGGACGACTTCTAGACCAGGAGCCTTAGAACGAGTGGTCTCGTCCTTCGACTGTTGTGGAGATTCAATTATTAGTCGTCCTGCCTCTTGGAGTTCCTTCTGCAGCTCTTTCTCCATCTCTACCTAATCCTCAATCACCACTCAGTTGACTTCCTTCTGATAGAAATCTCATATTTCTTTCTTCAGGGTCTCCTTCTCGAGCTCCGCCTACTGGAGTTATTTCTCCTTTGCAAGCTCCACCTCTTCGAGTTGTTTTGCCAGAGTTTCTGATAATTCTTTTAGCTCCTCAACTCGGAGGTTGGCTATGGCAGCTACTTCCTTTGCCTTCTTTTCATCCTCCACTGATTGCCGAGAAACTTCATGGGATGTGTGTCGTTGTTTCTTGTAGATGTTGGCTTTGGTTTCGGCCTCCCTCAAGTTAAATTGAGTTCTTTGCAACTCGAGGTTCAGCGCCGTCCTCTCCGTCGTTGCCTGTTCAGTCGTGGTGGTGGCTTTCTCCTTCCAGTAATCGACCGTTTCTCTTATGCTATCAAAATGGTCGTAAAGCTCCAAAAACGTGTTGTTCAATTGGAAAAAGAGAAGACAGAGTCTGTATAGAGAAATATGGATTGAGAATTGAAAATACAAGATGAGGAGAAGAAACTTACTGTTGCGAGAGACTTGTTGGCGACATTATTCAGCCCCATCCTGTTCAACTTCTTTTTTAAATCTATGTCAGCAGGGAGCCTCATGGCCCGGCTCATAGTTACGGCCGCAAGGCCGTTCTCTATTGCTGAGTCCGCTGTGTTTAGAAGATGGGACCCAGATGGGAAGATGGGAGCCCAGATAACAGGCTCCACCACTATCTCCACCTCTTGTGGTGGAGCAGCAGCAACAACAGCTACGATGACCAGGGGTTGACTAGTACCCATGGGTTTAGCCATCGTAGCCGGCTCTCGGACTTCTTGCCTAGCCGGAGGTGAGCCATGACCGCCTTGCCTCGTTCTTGGTGGGTTTTCTCATGCTCCTCCTCCCTCCTTTTCTTCTTGGCCTCTGCCTTGGCCATTACTTCTACTACGGTTGCATCCCTCTTCTTTGATGATTGGCTAGCAGGGACAGCAGCAACCGTTGTTGAGGGCATTGCAGAAGTGTGATTCTTGGGGAGTGGAGGCAGTACGGGCGTCTTCCTTGGATCCCGGGGTGCTCTTGATAGAGGAGGAAGGTTATCAATCATCTCGTCTTCCTCTTCGTCAACGGGAATAGCAGCAGCAGCAGCAGCAGAAGGACGGGAGTACGAACCACCTTGACCAACGGAAGGGGCTGCCGTCAGTACGCTGTCAATACCGTGGTCTGCCTCGAGGACCTTCCGCGGCTTCCAGGTGACATAATCACCTCCTCTCTCCTTGCCGAAGTTCTTCAGTAGACGCTCCTCGTCTCGAGTGATGTCTTTGAAGTTTAGCTTTGGAGCATCTGCACAAGAGACAGGGTTATCAATGACAACGGAAATATGCAATGGAATTTGACAATAGGGAAGAAAGAGAACGGAGAACGGGCCTAATACAACGAACCTTTCTGAAACAAGTTGGGGACAGGACGAGCAGACTCCGACCTCCAGGCACCGGATACAAGGAAAGGCAAGTCCTTCCAATTCCGTTCTAGGTCAGCTAGGTGCGTGATGAAGTCAGAGACCTTGGCACGTTGACTCCAGGTAAAGTATCGCTACCCCTCGTCCTCATCACTTCCTTGGCACCTAATGATGTGACGGAAGTGGAAAAGGTGCCTACCCTCTATATAGTACCCGTCCTTGATAAACTTAGTCACCAAGGACATATACTTGTAAAATTTGGGCAAATTGAAGAGTGGCGAAGATGGAATCCACTATGGGATCCAAAGGAAGCCGGAGTCCAGCCTCGAGTTGAGCGAGGTAGACAACGGTGGAAGTAAAGCGGTGATTAACGAAGACGTCTTCCTTCTTAAAGTGAAGGTGAACATGGGAAGGGATCTGGAAGCAGGTTTTGTATTATTCAAGGGAGTATTTTTTATGTTCCTTGGTTTTGGGGGAAGAGGTAACGTAGGTCCCATGAGGTTCACTACTAAAACAGCTAGTTTCATCAATCCCAGAATCTTTAACTTCCTTGACAGACGTAATGGTGACAAAGGGAGTGAAGAACAGGGAAGTTGAGAAATAGAGAGATGAAGACACAGAGAAACAGAAGCTAACAGAGCTGGAGAAAACGAAAACCAGAAGAGAGAAACAGAATATTAAGAATGAAAACGAGCAAAGAGCAAGATCTTACCAAGTTCTGGACTGTGGTTGAAAGGCTGTGAGAACAGGGGAGAGCTTAGAGAGCTTGCAGTCTTCGGCTGAGGCACATATTCGGTAGAATAATAGTGGAGTTGGAATGCAAGTGAAGAAGAAGTATTGTTCCGCCATATTTATAGGCAATTCAAAAATTTGGGATGAAAATGGCCTCCATCGTTGTCGTACATGTATACAAGCATGGGGGTAGGATGGTCATGTGCATAAATTCAAATTGGCGCGTTAGACAAAGATTCGTGTAGGACGAAGTTAACCCTCATCCTCATTGTACACGTAAGAAAAGTCATGGGCACGATCGTCTTTTGGCAAAACAGAGTAACCGTCGGAGGGAATAGTGAGCCTTGAGCTCCGTAAAAAGTAATGATGACAACCTGCTGAGCATTAATGAGGCATGGCGGTTAGCATGCATGAGACAGCTGGCATGACGTTCCGTCTTCATGTACAGCCCAGGCAATGCTTCAGTGTCTACGGGATGCCAGGTATTCCATTTTATGCGCTGTGTTATTTATGACACTTTGAACTACGTTCAAGGTATCATAAAGGGGCAAATCGTAATGGATAAAATTCGTAAAATATCTAAGTGTTGTGAAGACGAGCATATCTTCGTTGTTATGACAACGGATGGGAGACACGTATTCATCTTGAATACGTACTCGTTGTCCTCAAGACAACGAACTCGTTGTCTTCACGACAACGAACTCGCTGTTGTCAGGATAACGAACTCGCTATCCTCCAAACAACGAATCCGTGCTTTAGTCAACAACGAGATCAACTCACAAGATGAAATAATTAGGAGGCGATCACTTTGCTCTATTGTTAGGTGAAAAGCATTGTCTTAGCATTTAATGCTGGTCATCTCAGTATGTTTTCGACCCCAAATCGACCTTACTAATAGTAGACTCACATGTGTGGCACTTCAGACTTAAGATCTGTCTGACATATTTGGTAATGAGTGTAAAGCAAGTGGCATGGTCATCCATGGCCATCTATGGGCATCTAGAGCTAAACCTATAAATACCCCAAGAGACTCAGGGCATCAGGATCCTGAAATTTCATCTTTCTTACTCATCTTACTTCAGCCTTCTTTTACTGTTCATCATCTTCTTCATATCCTAACTTTGGCATCGGAGTGTATTACAGGGTGCACACCCTTCTCTTCTACCTCATTAGCAACCGAAGCTTTGCTATCTTCCTTCTACCAGTAAACTAGACTTTGAAGGAGCAGGTGACGCTTGGACACCAAGGAAAATTCCCGCACAAAAATTAGCGTCGTCTGTGGGAAAAATCTATCTTTAAACGAACCCCCCTCTTTTGCTCCTTATTCCCATGGCTGATCAAACCCCTATATCCCTGGTTGAGGATCTAACCCCTCAAACCACTCCTACTGCACTGACTTCATTGCAAAATCCTAGGGGCCAAAAGTGAGGCATACTTCTGGACATCTCGAAGTAGAGGTCTCTTAAACCAGCTGGATCTTGTTGCTGTTGCAGCAATAACAATCCACTCTAAACCGTCTAGCCAACATGTAGCAGTCATTTCAGGAGAGGTTAGATGCTTACGAGTATAAGAGGTGTGAAACGGATGCTGAGCCACTTCCAAGGCGCCCAGTTCAACGACAGCTCTTACTCCCATGCTGTTGTTGATTGATGCGCTGTCAGTCATAATGACAAAACGGTCATATGCATTAAATGAAGGTGGCATATCAAATGTTGCAAACTGACAGATGTCAAACCTCGAAAAGTGTGAGCATTAAATGCTGATTTCGAGAGGTGAAAATTTCAAAATTTCAGAAATTTCTCTAAGTATAGAGATGAAGGGGTGTCTTCGAAAACATCATATGAATGGTATGCTAATGTTGATGGGTGATTTTTTTTATGAACACGTGGACCAATAGATCCATGAAAAAATACTTTCAATAAATCTCCTACGCCTTCAACATGCCCTATGACGCCTTTAACTTATGTTGGTTATTGCGCCTTTGACATCTTTTTTGGCTAGAAAAACACCTTTGGGTAATGACTTATGTACTTTTCAGCATAAACGTTCACAAAGTATAAAAAGGGTAAAAAGAGACTTAAGGATTGGAGGGTGAGAGGTTCGTTGGTCGAAGAGTGTGTTATTGCGTGTAAAGTGAGACCGCCTTCACTAGTCCAATTAGAATTTTTTGAGGAGTAACAAGTCGCTGTAAAAGCACCCGAGGAAAGTAAGAGTAATCGTTTTGACACAATAAATGCCAAAAAGCGTTATTTTATTAAATGCAAAAAAGCATTACAAATAATTAATGTATCCGTTGCAACAAATTACAATTACTTTGTCTCAAAAGCAAAATCCTATAAATAGGAAGGGCTATCAGCCTAAAAGGGACAACAACTTTCGACTCAATTACGACAAGGCTAAACGGTAGCCATTCCTCGGTACTCTCGAAATTCTTGGTGTGCTCTCGACTCCATTTCCTTAGCCATTTTTCCCTTTTTGCCATAGGTCAGAATAACCCTTCGAGGTTTAGATTGACCTGTGATCAAGTCAGAAAATCCACCCAATTAAAAAAATCCACCCACAATAAACATATAACTGAATAGACAAGCTCTAGAATAGATACTAACCCTAGTAACTCAGAGAATTAGCAAAAAATAACAATAAAATAGAGAAGCTTTTCAAAAATTAAAATTTTAAATGCTTTTATTTTACATATCTTTTACATAGTAATCAGTTAATAGCCGCTTCACCTAAAAGGGCATGCGCTGCATTTTTATTACCTAAAAAAAGGCCATGCTTTTGGCATATTTATCAAAAAAAGGCATTTTTATTACCTAAAAGGGTACGCTTTTGTCACATTTACCTCTTAGCTATGGATATAAAACTCAAATATTAATAAGGGTAATATTGGAATACATACCCCATTTGATAAATTTTTTCAAACCATGCCCTTTTAAGTGATATTTTTGATTTAGGGTGACTAAACCGTATTTATCCCTAGTTAATAACACTTGTCTAAAATTTAATTAAAGAATTATTTTGGATAAATAACAATTACAAAAACTAATTGGATTTCTTTGAATTAATTAACCAAACTAACTCAAACGGGCAAATTTTTGAAAAGTGAAGTTGTGGTTACCGATTTAGCAACAAGTAAACCCGCCTGACCGTTTTTTCAGTTGAGTATTCTTCTTCCAAAATAGAAACTAAAAAGGTTTCTAATTTATGAAATTAGCTCACTTGTTATAAATTAAGGAAATCGAAACTAAAAGCTTAATTTCTCACTCACTCACTGAATTCCGAACTCAAAAGCTTCTGTTTCTCTGGTCTTCAAAAATGGCGCTGAACCAACTTCCCTTCAACCAGCAACCTCCTCAAGTATTTGTGAAGCTATGGAAGCAAGAGACAGGGGCTTCCATCACATCATGGTATGATTTAAGCATCAAGCTTCGCGTGAGACTGAAACACAGATGGTTTGTCCAACAGGAGAACGGACTAACTGTGATGCTCAAAGAGGTGGTGGGTCTTCCCACCCTAAGAAACTTCTGGGTCAATTCTGGAGTCTTCTTTCATCCCATCACCTCAATCCCATTCGTGACTCAGATGTTGGGGCAGGTGAGCATCCACGGCCACAGCCAGGGTGCCCTGCTCCATCAGATATCCTCCTTCGGAAACAAGATGGTTTCGAATGCGGGACATGGCAGGACGATGATGTCCATGTTTGTGGATATATCGGTGGTGGTGGCCCACTTATTCGACGAGCGGGCGGCAATGGCACAGGCTTTGCAGGTATCAATGGATGAGGGAACGGGGAGTGGTGTCATACCAGCTTCCGAATCCTCAATTGCTGAGCTGCGGAGTGTGAAATTCGAAGGTGGAGATTCTGATTCCATCAAGGAGGACTGCACTATTTGCCTAGAAGAGTTAACAGTGGGGCTAGTCACTGCATTGCCTTGCAACCACCTCTTTCATGGAGAATGCATTACTCGGTGGCTAGAAACGAGTTCCCGCTGTCCGCTTTGCCGATTCCAGATGCCCATCTGAGTTTTTGTAATTTTGTTTCATTTTTTTGTAATTTTTGATCATGTATATAATGATTGTATTAAGCATTTTAAGTGTATTAGCCTTCTTGAACAGTTTTAATTGAATTTGGATTATACAAGGATTGCAATTTGCAGCAACTCCCTTTTTTTTTTTCATTTAAATGACTACTGAGATATCTGTTCTTAAAAAGGTGGATAATAGACCGAAATAGAAATTTCATGTCTCTCTGTCCACCCTCCTGATCTGTATTCCTAGGTTGAGTTTGGTCTGATCGAGGAAATGGGATATTGGTCCAATATCCCTTCATTTTTAACCACAGAATGATTCTAAAAACCCCAGAAATGTTTTTAATCATTTCAAGTGTCCTAGCCTTCATTTTTACCATAGAAGGATTCTAACAACCCCAGAATTTATTTTTTTGTCTAATGACTAAACTGAGAACTCTATTCCTCCTATGGTAGATGAGAGAGAATTAGATATTAGAGGAATCTTTCCTGTAGTACATTTTAAGTGTCTCAGCTATTGTATTTCATTTTAACTCTAGCCACAGATTTCTTTTTTCTCTTTTTATGTCTGGTGACTAAACTGAGATCTCTAATTCCTCAAATAGGTGTATGAGAGTAGAGGGGTTTAGGAATTTCTCTTCCTCGCACTTTATGTAGGTAGAAGCCTTCATGAATTATGGCATTTGATTCAAATATATAAAAAAAATGTACTAGTGGTGCCATGTAGTGTCTCTATTTTCCAGTAGGTCTTATGTGCTACAGAATGCTGTCATTGGCAGTTTGATCTTGGGAAGTTGGTTGATGGGTTCATTTAGATAATAAAGCATGAATTGAAATGTATAGAAACATGTAATATATATGCTTTAGCTGTACCAAATGGTTGGGTTGATTATGGTTTGTGGATAATATCTACAAATGCTCTAATCCACAAGAAATTATCGATTTTTTCAGTAGCTCAAACTGTCGACCACAACTTGGAAGAATTGACTAGCATAAGTCCTGGCTGGTGAAAGTACTCAATACCCAGAAGTGATGGCATTTCTGTAATTTTTGTTCATGGATATGATGAATATATTAAGCATTTAAAGTTCCTTAGCCTTCTTGAACTGTGTTATTTGAATTTTGACTACAGATAAATTGCAACAACCCCAAGTTTTTTTTTTTCTTTCCAAATTTCTAAACTGAGATCTCTGTTCTGAAAGAAGTAGATAAGAGATGAGTGGGTGAAGAGGAATCTCTCTTCCTTGAGAGCATGTCTAGTAGGTAGAACCTTTATGTTTTTTGGTTGGAGGAGCCATTTTGACACATTCGATTTGAACCGCAATACAAATTCTCAGACGCTTCAATCATCTTCCTCACAACAATAGTGATGCGACAACATCTCCTGAAACTCTGTCCACATTCCTATCCTTGCATCTGTAATGATTCTTCTTCTCTTATAAGTTGATCAAGGAAATGGGATGCTGTTGCCATGTAGTGTCTCTACTTTCCACGAGGTAATAGGTGCTGGGGAATGCTGTCATGGGCAATTCAGTTAGTAAATCTAGAGGTGGTTTTGAACCCATTCAAGTTTTCATGCACTATATCTATGCTGGGAGTTTGTGATTCCATTAAATTAGTTGCACTATGACATATAATTCAGCTCTACCAAATCGTTGATATGTGGATTGTCTTAGAAACATCTACATAGGAACATATTCATGGTGAAATTATCAATTTTCTAAGTAGATCAAATTGCCAACGAAAATGTGAATTAAGTGAGGTGAAACTGCCATTTAAGAGGCTCTTTTCTGTTTTTTCCCATCCTTTTTTCAGGTTTCTAGTAGGGTTGGTGTGTTGGTCAGGGCCACGCATCAGGAAGCGGAGGTTGTCAGTTCGATCCCCTTCCCCTTGTTGGACACCCTAAGGGATGGAGGGGTCGGCACATTCCCGAAGGATTAGTTGGGTGATCTAAGAGGCCCAGACACCCTTGTTACCAAAAAAAGTAGCAGTGCTAGCTACTGGTTGAGAAATCTGACTTAATGTAACAGTAGTGCATAGATTTAAATTTGATCCAACAGTTGTTGGTCTTGAAATGCCATTTCTTATTGTAAATGAAGGAACTAGGTTTGGAGAGTGGACACAAGTGATAATAATCCTCTTTGCTCTCCTCTACTCTTACTTAACCTGTGCAAGAGAGTGGACTAGTACCTTCGGATGCACACCATCACCCGCAAACCTTGTGCATCGAGTAAGTCTTGGAGGAGTCGAACTCGAGACTTTGGAGATTTTTCTCAAGACTTGAACCAACTGAGATACCAGTTTTGTAAGTTTAGAATTGATCCCCACATATGTTGGTCTTGAAATGTTATGCCATCTTGTAATCCTTTTTGGAGGCAAGAGATATGCATCTCTACCCTTTAATTCTGCAAAACCTTAAATCTGGATGAAGAGATCAAATCTGCAGCCCCCAAGCCACGCATGTGATTTTGGGTTTGTAGAACCAAATTTTCTATACCCTCTAAATCTTTAAGACCAAAGATTTGAATGAAGAAATCAAACTTGCAGCGCCTCAACTC
Organism: Tetracentron sinense; assembly: GCA_015143295.1. Taxonomy (NCBI): domain Eukaryota; kingdom Viridiplantae; phylum Streptophyta; class Magnoliopsida; order Trochodendrales; family Trochodendraceae; genus Tetracentron; species Tetracentron sinense. Next base: position 18,753,779 of record CM026561.1, read on the forward strand.
TCAAGTTATACACGTGATTACAGGCCTATCGAACAAAATCTACCTTATTCGCATTGCAATTCGATCTACATTGTTCCATTAATTTGCCAAATTCTCTGTGAAACTTAGCATAAATGAACTGTAGTTTTGACACATAAATTGCTAAATCACAAGAGAATTTACAGGCCACGAGGAATTTAGAGAAATATGCATTGAACTGTTCTGAGATAATCTTATTATTGCAGTGTATAGTAGAAGAAAGAAGAATTCAATTTACAGTTTGGTTTTTTAACGCAGCTTTACATTGAGACTTAGTGTAAAATTAGCACATATAAGTTGTACTCTATGTGCGGAAATGGCTTTGATCAGTCATTCGGATGATCTGGATGCACATAAGTGAACCTCTTGAAGAGTCTGTCGTTGGCTTTTGGGCTTCCAGCCAGAGAATCCAACAGTGGCATGTTGGTCCAACACCCTTCAAAATTATCAATGCACTATTTTCCAGAGACTTCAGGACAAAATCTTGACTTGATTTCCCTGGCCTCCAATTTCTTCCAGTTGATTGGCCTGAACCACACATGACACTTTAGCTCCTCCCTCCTGCTTCAAAATTAGCATTGCACTGTTTTCAAATAGGTTAGATAAGAGATCAGTGGAATCATATTCGTCACAACAATAGCCATGCGACCACCTCTCCTCTAGCTCTGTCCACCTTCCTATCTATAAAAATGGAAATGCTTAATTGGTAAAATATGGAATCTGTAAGGAACTGGCCAAGAAGTGAAGGTGAATGTTTGGGTAGGGATTCCAAGAGCTTCCTTCTACCACAACTGATCCGGCTTCAATTTATTTGCACTTTATGTTGTTGGAGAGGGTTCATTGTCCCAACAAGCTTCCTGTCTCATCCTCCCTTTTAAAGTCTTGCTGGAGCTAGAAGGCCTATATTGAGTTTGGATTTGATCAAGGAAATGGGATGGTGGATTGGTGGTGCCATATAGCATTTCTACTCTCCAAGAGGTAAGTGCTAGGGATTGGGGAATGCTGTCATGGGCAGTTTGATTTAATTTAGTAAAGATAGAGGGGGTTTTGAACCCATTCAAGTGTTCATGTACTATATCTATCTTGAGAAGTTTTTGATTCCATGAAATGAGTTGTACTAAAACATGTAATACATGTAATTCATATCTACCGAATCGTTGGGTTGATTACGATATGTGGATAGTCTTGGAAACATCTAAATATGATCATATTCGTGGTACAATTTTTAATTTTCTAAGTAGATCAAATTGTCAACTTAAAATTAGAAAAAGTAAGGTGAAATCTGTCATTTTAAGAGGCTTTTTTTAAATGCCGTAGCATTGCTACTAGTAGAGAAATCTGACCCTGTGTAACATTTGCATAGATTTAAATTTGATCCAACAGTTCATGGTCTTGAAATGCCATGTCATCATGTAAATGACGGAACTAGCTTTTGGAATCTTTAAATGTAATCCTTTCTAGCTAGAGACTAGAGTAGGGGTGGACACAAGTGATAATAAGCCTATTTGCTCTTCTCTACCCTTAACACCTGCAAGACCTTAGATCTGGATTAAAAATCAAATCTGCACCTCCAAGTCATGCATGTAATTTCACATGTATTAAGCCAAAGTCGTCTGATTAACATTCTAATTTGTTCTGCATAGTTTGTAGTCGTCTGATTAACATTCAATTCAGATCCTCAATTGATGAGCTGCAGAGTGTGAGATTTGAATATGGAGATTCCGATTCCATCAAGATGGACTGCAGATTGTGACTATTTGCAGGAATGCCTTGCAACCACCTCTTCCATGGAAAGTGCATTACTCGGTGGCTAGAAACAAGTCGCCTCTGTCCGCTTTGCCGATTCCAGATGCCCGTTTGAGTTTTTGTTATTTTGTTTCATTTTTTTGTAACTTTTGTTCATGGATATGATGATTGTATTAAGCATTTTAAGTGTATTAGCCTCCTTGAACAGTGTTAATTTAATTTGGATTATACAAGGATTGCAATTTGCAACAACTCCCCTTTTTTTTTATACATAAATGACTAAACTGAGATCTCTGTTCTTAAAAAGGTGGATAACATACCGAAATATATATTTCATGTATCTCCGTCCACTAGAAGCCAATTTGAACAGAATCAGATCCGCCGAGTTGCATTCAGAGTCAGATGCAGATAATAAAGGAAATGGAAAGTCAGATTGTCTGACACCCATCCCTCCGGAAGATTACAGTCCCTGAATTTTCAAGGAGACAACATTCTCCTTGAACTGGGCTACTTTTTTCTTATACGACAATTTTTTTGGAAGAGAGTTCTGAAATCCTGAAGTGAGGAAGTTCTTGAAGCTTTTCGGGGTGCCACAATTTGTTCTGCCAAGCACACATTAAGATATACTGATGGAGACCAGTTTGGTTTACAAGAAATAAAAAGTGACTATCAGCACGTCCGATTAACACTTAATCATAATTGCCTTATGTTTTTCTTCACAATGATTAGGTGGTGCCATTAACAAATGTTCACCAGTTTTTGGTGTTTCTCCTGGAATTATATGAAAGGTCCAGGTCGACAACCATAACAACTTGCATGTCACTTTAAGTTTCCTTTGCTGTTATAGCTTAACTTGTCCTCTTAATCTTCTAAAACACAACAGTTTGAGTGATCGCATGGAATTTACAGAGCTTGTATTGAACTGTTCTGGAAAAAGCTATAATTTATGATAGCTGTATGCACTGGAGAAGAGAACAAGTCAATCAACAGTTGCATTTTACTGAGACTTACCACAAGAGCCTTCTGATTTTAGTCTAAAACTAGTATGTGTTGGTTGAATTGCAGGTATCAATGGATGAGGGAACGGGGAGTGGTGTCATACCAGCTTCCGAATCCTCAATTGCTGAGCTGCGGAGTGTGAAATTCGAAGGTGGAGATTCTGATTCCATCAAGGAGGACTGCACTATTTGCCTAGAAGAGTTAACAGTGGGGCTAGTCACTGCATTGCCTTGCAACCACCTCTTTCATGGAGAATGCATAACTCGGTGGCTAGAAACGAGTTCCCGCTGTCCGCTTTGCCGATTCCAGATGCCCGTTTGAGTATTTGTAATTTTGTTTCATTTTTTTGTAATTTTGATCATGTATATGATGAAATGAACTTTAGTTTTGACACCTAATTTGCTAAATCACAAGAGATTTTACAGGCCACGAGGAATTTAGAGAAATATGCATTGAACTATTCTGAGATAATCTTATTATTGTAGTGTATAGTAGAAGAAAGAAGAAGTCAATTTACAGTTGGTTTTTTAACAGCAGCTTTACATTGAGACTTAGTCTAAAATTAGCACATATAAGTTGTACTCTATGCGTGGAAATGGCTTTGATCAGTCATTCGGATGATGAGGATGCACATAAGTAAACCTCTTGAAGAGTCTGTCATTGGATTTTGGGCTTCCAGCCGGAGAATCCAACAGTGGCATGTTGGTCCAACACCCTTCAAAATTATCAATGCACTGTTTTTCAGTGACTTCAGGACAAAATCTTGGCTTGATTTCCCAGGCCTCCAATTTCTTCCAGTTGATCGGCCTGAACCACTCGTGACACTTTAGCTCCTAGCTCCCACTTCAAAATTAGCAATGCACTGTTCTCAAAAGAGTTACATAAGAGATCAGTGGAATCATCTTCCTCACAACAATAGCCATGCGACCACCTCTCGTCTAGCTCTGTCCACCTTCCTATCTTTAAATGGAAATGCTTCATTGGTAAAATATGGAATCAGTTAGGAACTGGCCAAGAAGTGAAGGTGAACGTTTGGGTAGGGATTCCAAGAGCTTCCTTCTGCCACAACTAATCTGGTTTCAATTTCTTTGAACTTTATGTTGTGGAGAGGGTTCGTTGTCCCAACAAGCTTCCTGTCTCATCCTCCCTTTTAAAGTGTTGCCGGAGCTAGAAGGCCTATATTGGGTTTGGGTTTGATCAAGGAAATGTGATGGTGGATTGGTGGTGCCATATAGCATTTCTACTCTCCAAGAGGTAAGTGCTAGGGATTGGGGAATGCTGTCATGGGCAGTTTTGATTTTGTTTAGTAAAGATAGAGGGGGTTTTGAACCCATTCAAGTGTTCATGTACTATATCTATCTTGAGAAGTTTTTGATTCCATGAAATGAGTTGTATTAAAACATGTAATTCATCTCTACCGAATCGTTGGGTTGATTACGATATGTGGATAGTCTTGGAAACATCTAAATATGATCATATTCGTGGTACAATTTCTAATTTTCTACGCAGATCAAATTGTCAACTTAAAATTAGAAAAAGTGAGGTTAAATCCGCCATTTTAAGTGGCTTTTTTTTAAATGTCGTAGGAGTGCTTCTAGTAGAGAAATCTGACCCAATGTAACATTTGCATAGATTTAAATTTGATGCAACAGTTGATGGTCTTGAAATGCCATGTCATCATGCAAATGAAGGAACTAGCTTTTGGAATCCGTAAATTTAATCCTTTCTAGCTAGAGACTAGAGTAGGGGTGGACACAAGTGATAATAAGCCTATTTGCTCTTCTCTAACCTTAACACCTGCAAGACCTTAGATCTGCATTAAAAATCAAATCTGCACCTCCAAATCATGCATGTAATTTCACATGTATTAAAGCAAAGTCGCCTGATTAACATTCTAATTTGTTCTGCATAGTTTGTAGTTCATTGGAATATTTTCTATTGAACTTATGCAAAAATTAAGTAGCTTAATTCTGTTACTTGAAAATCAACATTACTCGACAATTCACGGGGATTTTAGGATTCCTCAAATAGAATTTTAAACTGTTCTGAGAATATCTGGAATATATCATTGCTGTGTACATTGGAGAGAACAGATCAATTTACATTACAACAACAGCCAATCCTTGAGACTTTCCACAAAATCAGCTGCTACCTTTATATGTAATCTCTGCCTACTGATCTTAACCTTAAATTAGAGTTAGTTGAATTTCAATATAAGGAAAAGGGCTCTTATAAGTTCTTTGAATGATCTGGCCTCCTGTAAGAGAATCCCTTGAACAATCTGTCACTGGCTTTCGGGTTGCAAAGTTTGCAATGCAGTGTTTCCCAGTGACTTCAGACGAAAGCTCGGACAAATTTCCCGGCCCTCCAATTTCTTCCATGGCTTTATCTCCTCACCCCCGCTTGGTTCACCGCCGAGGTGCTTGCTCACGTCCTTCCAGTGGAAGGTAGGTGCCCTCTCCCCTATAAAGATCTCAAACAGCATAATTAACTCCCACACTCCACCACCAATCTGTAGCCTCATTATAGCTCTTTGGAGAATATTCCACACCCACAGTTTGATCTTCTATTCTGTTCAAATTGTTTTGCACTAGGTCAGAATAAGTTTCTATTTATGAAATTAGAAACTATTCCGCGTTCTTCTTCTTACTTTTAAATTAAACTAATCCACACTCAAAACTTTCCCACTCAATCCAATTCAAAAATATTTCCTCACTCAAATCCAAAAAACTATCTATTTCTTTTTCTTCTTCTTGAATCAACTACCCTTCAATCTTTATGCTGAACTTATAATATATATCATATTTAGACTCTTATAGGTAAAACATTTTTTTTACACCAATATTTGCTGATTATAAACTGATATTAAAATTTGTATCATCAAATTCTAACTACATCCAAAAAGACAATAATGACCCTGTCGAACCTTTCATCTTCCTCTTTCTGTTGTCTCCACCAAATACCTAGCAACCGCCTCTCTGGTTGCTGGACCTCATGAGACATAGTATATCAATGGTTGTTAAAGAAATCCATAATAGTTACATCCAAACTATTTAGTTTTAACAAAACTCTTTCAAGAGAAGAAAGGTTCTTGAAAGAAGATGGAAATCTGGCCCACTGTTTGATATTTGCTAGCAAAAGAGAGCATCTGAAATTTTGAAACAGACCCAAACTTGTCAAGAATAAAGAAGTACAAAATTAACTAACCATCCATAGAATTAGCTCATTCGGGACTATTTTGCACTGAATTGTTTGACAAGGTTCTCCGATCTTTTGTTCTAGGCAACAAGAAGTGGAAGAAGGGTTCAAAATCAAGGAGGGTGTGTTATTATCCTTTTAAGATGTAGTGGAAATTTGTTGTACAGTCAGGAAAGATTGATGTGCACGTAGTAGCAACACATTATTTTTCGCCTTCTTTTATTATGTTTGAAATGCTTTTAGTCTTAGATGGTAATTAATTGGTAACTACTTATCTAAAATTTGTTAGATAACTTATTGATGTAAATAGGAAATGGGAGTGGTGTCATAACAGCTTCCAGGTCCTCAATTGATGCATTGCAGTGTGTCAGATTCGGCGGCCGAGATTCCATCGAGGCTGCACTATTTTCCTAGAAGAGCTAAGGGTGGGATCTCTGGTCACAGCATTGCCTTGCAGCTACTTCTTTCATGGAGAAAGCATTACTTGGTGGCTAGAAACCAGTCACCTCTGTCCGCTTTGCCGATTCCCGATGCCCGTTTGAGTTTTTGTTATTTGATTTCGTGTTTGCTAATCTTTGTTCATTTATAAGATTTGGCCTCTTGATTTTCTTAAACTCAACAATTGGAGGGATCTTGCTGAATTTAGAGAGCTAAGTATTGAACTGTTCTGAAAAAAGCTTTAATATATGATGGCTGTATACAATTGAGTCAATTTACAATTGCCTTTTACTTAGACTTCCCACAAGAGCCTTCTGATTTTAATTTGAAACTAGTATGTGTTTGGTTAATTTCCATACCCAGAAGAGTTTGTCATTGGTGTAAGCACCCAATTTTTACACCCCCTTAATCATGGTTAAACATTTTAACCATGGTTAATCATCCCCTAACCCTAGGTAAAGCCTAGTTAAACCCTAGGTAAACCCTGGTCAAACCCTAGGCCTAACCCTAGGACAAACTCTGATCCCAGGTAAACCCTGGTCAAGCCCTAGGCCTAACCCAAGGACGAACCCTGACCCTAAGTAAACCCTAGTCAAACCCTAGGCCTAACCCTTGGACAAACCCTAACCTTAGGTAAACCCTAGTCAAACCCTAGGCCTAACCCTAGGACAAATCCTGACCCCAGGTAAACCCTAGTTAAACCCTAGGTCTAACCCTAAGACAAACCCTGACCCCAGGTAAACCCTAGCTAAACCCTAGGTAAAACCTAGTCAAACCCTAAACCCTAGTCAAACCCTAGGTAAACCTTGGTTAAGCCCTAGACCTAACCCTAGGTTCATCCAAGGCCCCTTTTTTCTAGGCCCAATGACCCAAAATCCGAAGGCAAACCATCCTGTGGGCCCAAACATAGGCCCACATACCTTTAGAACTGTTATTGTGGGGGCCTACCAGCTTGTTTTTAAAAATTCTAGGAATGGCGGTAAAGTTTTTACCGCCATTTCCACATATGGCAAAATGAACAGTGTTTTAGTTCATGTGTGGGGGTTGGGCCATTTTTAGCAAAAAAGCCAGAATGGCAGTAGAGTTTCTACCGCCATTCCTGGTTTAGGCTAAACTAGGAATGACTGTAGATACTCTATCGCCATTATCGGGTTTCTGTTCGAAACGCAGCTGGCACCCCCCTGGACCACTCCTCTCTGCTTTTCTCGTGTTCTCCACTCTCCAGTTAAACCTTAGAGTACCCCTGGGTCCCTTGAACCCTATAAGAACCCCCCTCCTCTATTGGTTTAGGACCACTCTAGAATTCCATAAGAAAACCCTATTGGGATTCGGCCAGCTCAACTTCCCCCCCTCCAATCCACGTCTTCCACCTTGATGTTACCTCAGATCCTCTAGGGAGCAATCTCAGGCCACCTCAGCCTTCACCTCAGCCTGTATCCACTGTACGCAGCCACCCACCACCGTGAACCACCGCCTGTCCGTGGAATTTGCATCAGGGTAGGACCCCTCCTTACTTCTTTCTTTTCTGTTCAAAATCATTGTATGACCCCTGGTCCTACTTCAGTTATCCTGTTTGCTTTATTTCTTACTACTACACAACCAAGGATAAGGGTCCCTTGCCTTCCTCATAGGCAAGGAGGGAACCTCTTGAGGTTTAAGATTCGGGTTCAAGACCCCCTATGAATGACGCCTCCCCTACCTCTCTGGGAGACCCTCAGGCCATGAGGGATCCCTTGGAGATAGCCTGGCTCAGCCCCAGGGAGGCAAAACAAAATCTGAAAAATGCCAGGAATGAAAGTAAAAACAGTACTGCCATTCCTGGGGTTCTGATCACAGTAGCCTTTGCACCCATTTAAGGTGGGCCCCGATCCATTCTAGGGCCATGGTTAAATCCCCCTGACCTTCTTCTATCTACCTTGGTCCTTCCTGGTTCACCTGTATTGCTTAACCATGGTTAAATCACCCCTAACCATAGACTGTCAAGAATGGCGGTAGATAGTCTACTGCTATTTTTAAATTCCACGCACAGTGTGTTCAACCCATTGTGGGGCCCACTCCAGACCATATCCAGGGCCCACCAAAGGCCTAGGACACTCAAGGGAGTCCCCTCTCTCAAATCTATAGGTCTTTGACCTTTGCATTCATCCGTATCTCAAATCCCAAACCAGCAAACCACCTTTGAAAATGTCTGGAAATGGCGGTAATCCATTTACTGCCATTATCTGTTTTCTGTGATTATGGGCTTTGCACAGGGCCTAGACCAGGTAGGAGGCCATTCTAGGCCCTGCCATGCTATCTAGGCCCACCCTGACTTACCTAGACCTTTTCACCAAGGTTAACCTAACCCCGGTTAACATTTAACCACGGTTAAGCACCCCTTAACCCTTGAAAAAATCTTTAAAATGCCAAAATCATTCTGAAATTGCAAAGTGACGAAAATGTTTCTGCTTTGGCCTCTTTACCATGGTTAGCTGCCCTAACCATGGTTGACTTCCCATTTAACCTTGGTTAACAACTTTAACCCCGGTTAAACCCTCTTTTGGCCTACTGGGCCTAATCCTTTAGCCTTTCGGGCTCACTCTTGGCCTACCGGGCTTAACCTTGTTACCCACAACTGTGGTTAGCAATCTTAACCATGGTTAATTTGACCTTTAACCCTGGTTAGCAACCCTAACCTTGGTTAAATCCAACCTTGGCCTACCGTGCTTAATCCTAGTCTACCAAACTAATCTCTTAGTCTACCGGATTAACCCTCGGCCTACCAGGCCTAAACCTTGCACTTGACCAACCCGATCAACTAAATCCGAAAAGGGGACTGCCCTCCTCTGGTTTGCTGGCTTTTTACCACAAAGAGACTTGATTTATGGGGTTTTGGAGGGAAAATAGGAGGGGGCAGGAGAGAGTAGGGCAGCAGGGGAGCTGCGGTAGCAGCACTGTGTACGCCTGGTCCAATGGGTAGGGATGATGAACAGTAAACACTATTCCTATCCTTTTTTTTTTGGATTTCCTGTTTGGGCCTAACCCCCACACATGTGGGGAAGGCAAGAAGGGGGTTTACCCTATTGGGGATTTAGTTCAACATTTGAAAAGCAAGTGGGCCCCACTCGGGTTAGGCCTCGTGGGTCCATGTTTGGGCCCAAAAATAGGGGGTTTTAGCCTCTTTTTTTTTTTTTTTTTTGAGGTTTTGGACTTTGAAATGGGCCTTGAGCCCGTGGAGTTTTAGCCTAGGGTTTAGACTAGGGCTAGGCTAGGGTTGGACCTAGGGTTAGGTCTAGGGTTTACCTAGGGTTAGTCCTAGGGTTTAGCTAGGGTTAGCCTAAGGTTAGACTAGGGTTTAGGCTTTTTTGTTTGAAATGGACCTTGAGCCCATTGGGTTTGGATTGTAGGTTTTCTCTAGGGTTTAGGGTTAGGGCTAGGCCTAGGGTTTAGCTAGGGTTAGACTAGAGTTTAGGTGTGGTTAGTGGAAATGGGCCTTAAGCCCATACGGTTTGAATTCTAGGGTTTTAGATAGGTTTTAGGGTTTACGTTTAGGGTTTACCTAGGGCTAGGCTAGGGTTTAGGGGCTACCTAGGGTTTAGCTAGGGTTTAGGGTTTACCTAGGGTTTAGATAGGGTTTAGGGTTTACCTAGGGTTTAGCTAGGTTTTAGATTAGGGTCTACCTAAGGCTACTAGGGTTTCAATTAGGGACCACTTAGGGCTACTAAGGTTTGACTGGGGATAACCATGGTTAACGGAGGTTAACCATGGTTAAGCAGGGTGTAAAAATTGGGTGTTTACAGATTCTTCTTCTGATCAGCCATAGCAACTTTGTATTCCTCATTTAGCCTCCAAACTTTCATGAATGTGACATTGGCTTCTTCAACTTTGTCACATAAAACACGATTATTCATGGCTATCCAGATAGCCCAAATCATGTTAGCCATCAACCTCATAAAGTTAAGACCATCAATTTCTAATCTCAGTCTTCACCATTCCTCTTCCCACCAGGTATTAAAAAAGTTCGGTTCATTCGGAGGAAGTTTCACTCTATCCTTGAGATCGTACCACAAATTTCTAACAAACTCATAAGTGATGAATAAGTGAGGAACAAATTCAGGCATACTTTTACACATAGGACATCTAACATCTTCTTTTATCTTTTTTTTTCCTCAAGTTCAAATTAACAGATACAGTATTTTTCAAACATATCCATAACAGATGTTTAACCTTATGAGTTGTTGGTAAATTCTAGATTTCTTTCCATAACTCCGTAGGAACTGAGGATTCAGAGCATGAAGTATTACCCTTTCCATCTTTGATATTTTTTCTGCAGGTGTGATATCCCAATTTGACTGAGTAACTCCTATTCTTTTAATAATTTCACAGTAATCTGTCAGACATTCCTTTAATTCTAAATGTCATCTTGAGGAACTCCTGAGCATCATCTGAGCTTAATAAATCAAAGACTAACTTCTCTTTCCAGCTTCCTTTTGTGGTGTCAATGAGATCTGAAACTTTTAAATTCAAACTCTCATTTTGCTCAATTCTCTTGGGTTGGAATTTAGTAGCAGTTGATATCCATGGATCTGACCATATTTGAATAGATTCACCATTTCCTTTTGTCCATCTCACCCCTTCTAACAGTAATTTCCTTCCTTCTAGTATAATATTCCACCCCCAAGAAGGTTTGTAACCCTTTCCAGCTTTAAGGAAATTAGACTTTGGATAGAAGATATCCTTGAGGATTCTGCTACAGAGAGATGAGGGGTTCATTAGGATCCTCCACCCTTGTAAATTGAAGGATTGCATATCTCTGAATCCTAATCCACCATCTACTTTGTTCTTGCATATTTCTTTCCAACTAACCCAATGGATTTTCCTTTCTTCTTGTTTTTGCCCCCACAAAACCTTGTTGTCATAGCTATTATTTCCTCACATAACTTCTTTGTAATTCTGAAATATTGCATTGTGGAGGCTGGAATAGTCTGCACAATAGCTTCAATCATTATTTCTCTTCCAGCTTGAGAGAGTAGGCACAATAGCTTCAATCATTATTTCTCTTCCAGCTTGAGAGAGTAGGGATTCTTTCCACCCTTGGAGTTTCTTTGCAATCCTATCTCTTAAATGTGAAAATATTTCATACTTTGAATTTTCCAAAGAAAAGAGGAGTACCCAAATACTTATTTGATGATTCAATGTACTAAGAATTTCAAAAAATTTACCAGGTTATCTTTGACATCAGATTTGGTACTTTTACTACAGATAATACCTGATTTCTCAATATTGACTAATTGTCCTAAAGCTTGAATTTTGTCTTATATAATATAGTACCTCCTCCCCACCGTCGCCCCCCCCCCCCCCCCCCCCCCCCCCCCCCATTTTTTTTGTCATATATAGTGGGCCCCCCAATGGAGTCTGGTTATGCCCTTGAGGTTGCCACATGTCCCTATTGACACCTCTTAACTATGGTTAAAATTCACTCACTCTTAGGGTTCACCTACTTATCCTTGGTTTTTAGAAAAAAATATTAATTTTTTTTTTAATCTTAGGAGTTGGTGAATTTTAACTAGGGTTAGAAAAGAAATTTGATATTTAAAAAAAAAATAAGGATAGGTGGGTGAATCTTGACCATAGTTAAGGGATATTTATAGGGACATGTGGCGACCTTAAGGGCATTACTAGGAAAAATATTCACAAAATAAAAAAACTACCCCAAATTTTTTTTTCTCATGGGCATGCCCCCGAACCCCAATATCCCATACCCTCAAATCCTTTTTTTTTATTTTTTTATACATGTATTTCAACCCCCCAATAAAAAATTCATGGTTCCGCCCCTGACAATGCACTCTCTCTCTGGTTAGCAGTAAAGAAAGGTTACTATGTCTAATTCACAATCGTAATCATATCTATCCGCCATGTGTACAATAGAGACCATCCTGTCTCTAGTACCTTTGAAACCTCGCTCTCGCAATGATTCTGCTCTCAAACCGTGGGAGCTAGGTTTGAGAGCGGGAGCAGACAAGGGTATCCATGGTTTGGGTTACTAACTCTGGCCCTTAGTGACCCAAACCTTCGAACTTGCTACTCGCTCCTATTCTCAAACCTTGCTCTCACCTCGAGAGCTCGATTTCAACTTTTGTAAACCTCGCTCTCACCTTGCTCTTACCTAGAGTGTACTATTTTTGTATAAAGTGTCATTTTTATCTCAACTTTTCATATTAAGTGGGATATATTTTATTATTTTTCTTTGTAGAGTAGAAGATTCATATAAGATTTGTTAATTATCGGCGATCTTGTAATTGAATTTAGAATGATATATACATTTAATATATCAATAATCATCTTATTTGTTGTCACTACAAATTTAAATGAAATGATTTTATCAATTCTTCCTTTAGAAAGTATAAAAGATATATTTGTATGCAATAGAAATTTTAAAGATCATATATTATATAGGGATAAGCTAAAGTTCACGCAATGCGTGAACTTTATATATATATAGCGGTGCTTCAAAGGCGCTCTCAACCCTATCCTAAATTGAAATTTGACGCTCACTCTTTCGCCCCTGCTTTGATTACTTAGTTCTGGCCCACTCACATATCCCCTTTAATTATCGTTCTAACACTGGTTAAGAAATTTTAACTCCTAGGGTTACTTTTTTTTTTCTAAAAAATAAGGTTAAATGTATGAACTCTAGGAGTGAGTGAATACTAACCACAGTTAATGAGGGTTAGAAGGGACACATGGTGACCTGTAAACATTGGCTAGATGGTTTGGTCTGGCGAGGGCCAGGCGGCCCAGACCCCATTCCAACACCTTGGGATCACCTCCAGTAACACCGGCGGTAATTGGATCCAAATTCCAACCTCCACCCCTTTGCATCTCCAACTTCGTTTTGGCGGGAAATGTAAATGTAGGTGGCGGTTCCTAGTTAGTGCTGGCGACTCCTCGGCAGTTAGCACCGGAGGTGATTCCAAGTCCCCAATTGCCAACTAAAAAGAAAAAGAAAAAGGAATCCTCTGCTGTTTGAAGTTTGAACCAAAGAAGGCTAGGATTGTTTCTTCTTCCTCTGTGTCGCCATGGTTCGCTTCTGAACGTTTCTAGGGTTTTCTGCAAAGATTCTTATCTAGTTACTGAGTATTCTTCTTCTTCTCTGTGTTTCCAGCCGCAAGGAGATTATATCGAGCTTCATCGGAAGCGATATGGCTATCGCCATGATCACTTCGATCGGAAGCGAAAGAAAGAGGCTCGCGAAGTGCACAAGCAATCTGCTTTCGCTCAGAAGGTATATTCCTATCCCTTTTCTTGTTATTTTAGTCTTACACTCTATGTGGAAAAAAAATTCTCAGTTTTTTCTTCTAAATTTCATTTGAAACAGGTTTTGGGTATTAAGGGTAAGATGTTTGCGAAGAAACGCTACGCTGAAAAGGCTTTAATGAAGAAAACGTGAGTTTTACTTCATTCCCTGAAATTCATGGATTTAGCTTCTGTTCTTTTTATTGAATCTAAATTTTTGTCTCTCGATTAAGATTCAGTGTTTCTCATTTGATATTTGAAGCAAAATGGGGTCGAAGGTGTTACTTGTTTTTAACTGAATTGTGAAACTGCAGCCTATAATGGATAATAAACAACATTAGAATTGGTTCCTTTATTCGTACGCAATTTGTAGTTGGTTTTATATTCCTTTTTTTTTTTTTTTTTTTTTCTGCTTTCTGAGGCAATTATGTTTGCTCTTAGCATAACTGGAAACCAGAGTGGAGCTTTCTTCTATTTGTTTAAAATTAAAAGGCATTCCCAAAGCTGAATCGATTTTTTCGTGGCAGTACAGAAATTAGGAAGCACATGCTTGTTATCTGACAGATAGTATTATGGTGACGCAGTGAATGATCCCTTTAGGTTTTCCAAAATTAGGATGTAGTCGGATCAGATTTCGCTCCACTCCCTCTAGTTGGTTTGGTATATGGCAGAAGAGTGGCAGGTGAATCGTCTTGGTCAGTTGAGGATCTGATATGCTCTAGTGTTTGTGATCTACAATAGTTTTAGTTTTTTTTCCTACTTTAATTCCTTTCCTCTATCTTTTAGGAATGTGTCATAACTCGTAATTCGCATGGTCGTCATATAATCAAAGTACAGAATAAGGAATACGGAAAATTTTCTGTAAATTATAGTTTGAAATTTGGCTGTCACCATATTGTTCTCTTGTCAGACAGATCCCGGTACTCTTGTTTTCAGGCAATATATAGATATATTTACTTATTTTTTTCAACTATTATTTTATACATAATTTTTAAAACAGCTTATGTAATTATACTTTTCCTATATGTCACACTTATATGAACTAAATTATACTAAGCATATATCTTGTAATATATTGAGTGAACTGTAGACATTGTAACAAAAAAAGTCATTTTTTTTTGAAAAAAACGCGTTTTATTCGTGAAATTTGGAGTTGCTGAATGATATTCTGTGTTTAAATCGCAAATTTTTTTAAAAATGGAGTTTTTCCGAATTATTTGCGTTTTTCGCGTATTATTCACTTTTTTTTTACGAATTATTCCTAAATAATTCCCGAATTTCCCGAATTATTCCTGAATTATTCAAAAAAATTACTTTTTAAAAATATATTTTAATCAAATTGTTCCATATATTTTTATAATTATTAATTTACTTTTTATTTTGTTTCCGAATTTTTCCCGAATTTTTCCGAATTTTCTGAACTTGATCCCTACCGAATTATTCCTGAACCTTGACTTTGTCACTATGATTGTAGAGACATATATGGGTTTCAGGTTTGTAGAGGCCAGCTTGTTTGACACTTGATACCTATGTCTAGCACGGATGGATGTGTCAGACTGTCAGTGTCTACGTTACACGGCCCAGGACAACCTATGAACCTAATACTACTTTTGAATTGGAAAGAACCTCATCTTCCCCATATTCATCTGCTCGTCAAGCAATAAAGGTGGAGGACTCATGGAAATGGAAGCAATTTTGATAATAAGTTCGTTAGATTCTTTGAGATGTTGTGTTTGGTAAACTATGATTGAGTCTAAAGTCTAAACAATTAGTAGTATAGTTTTCTTACTTTTGAACTAAGGGGTTTGTTTCTTCTAGTACTATTTTGTGTCTATAATTTTCATGTATGTCAGTTGTCTTAAGTACATTCTTTCTATATTTCATACTTATATGAACAAAATTATATATTCATATCTCATTATATAGAATAAACTGTACGGATGGATCAGGTTTCAGGTTTGACTAGTTCTGGGTGTCAAACATTTCATACTTGTGTCTTAAGTTCTAACACTGATGAATGTGTCCATATCCAAATAATGAAGCCTAGGACAATCTCATACTAGTGGCTTGGAAAGATCCCTATCCTCCTAAAACTCTTCTTTTGCACATCATGTAGTGATGATGATGGCAAAGGTGAAAGGCTCATGAAGTAGAAAGACTTTTGATTATTGGCCGTTAGTTTTTTGTTGAGATGTGTGTGGGAAACTAGGATTGATTCTCTAGCAATTGGTAGTATAATTTTCTTGGTTTTGAACTAAGGGTTTTGTTTCTTGTAGAGCTATCTTATGCATAGACTCATAGTTGCAGGGAAGCTATGTACAAGGTGATTAGGTCCCATTTAGTGGTCGAGGGGGCTATGCTGTGTAGTCAAGGCATCTAGGCGATGCCTAGGCGATTAGGTCTAGTTAGGCAAGGCGTTGCTTAGGCGACACCCAGCGGCCCAGGCTATAAAAATAATTAAATTATATGTATGTGTATATATATATATATATATATATATATATATATATATATATATATATACATATACACACATAAAAATTCAAATCTCTTAGGGTTGCTAATAATGTAGGCAAATTAACTTTTAATGTTGTAAAACTTGAATGTTAGTCTTTTTCTACTATATTGTTAGTTGACTTTTTAACCATGTAAATAAAATATTTTTGACGACTAAAATATGAGACTTTTTACCGGACTTTTTGAGTTTTAGTAATATTTTGCTATAATATAATTTATGAAATTTTAAATTTGAGAAATACCTTAGCATTTGCAAGTTGAAACTTTGAAAAGATGCCAAAATGCGGATTTTGTTTTTGAACTGAAAAGTTGACTTTTTATTCTTCAAGAATTTGGATCTAGGATAATTTTTATTGAATTTAAATAGGGAGTAACCTTATTACATATAAATATCTTAAGTAAAACAATTTACTTAAATGATATTTATATGTAAATAAGTTATAAAACTATAAAACAGGATAATTGTTAAAGGCTCCAGGTGACTTTAGCCTGCCTAGAGAGGTGCCTAGGCGGTAACAGTCCAAAACCACTTAGACGATGCTCAGGTGAATGCCTAGGCGTCGCATTGACTACATTGGAGCTATGCCTATTTATCTTTTAAGTAATGGGCTAGACCTGAGTTTGAAGCCTACGACATAGATCATAAACAAGTATTGTTGAATTGAAACCAAAGACTGTAAAGCACATACTTCTCCACAAATATCTCATATAAGATACAATTTAAGGTATGATTGATCATCTTGATATAATGGAATGAGGCACCTATATCTATTTCTCGCTTCCGATTTCCTAAGGATGTTTTGAGTCTTGCTTCCCGCTTCTCGTTTTTGCTTCGCTTCTCGCTTATGATCTTACGTTCATTTGTTTTTGGCTATTTTTGTTTTTTTGGTTTTGAAGTATAGAGGTTATGAAATTATTTCACAGAACCCCTATGGTATTGAAGAATAGAAGTTTGGTGAGAAGAAGTTATTTTCATTCAAAATGTGTCAGGGATGGTATGTGGGTGTTTGAGTAGTTTGTGGAGAAGTCGACCAGTTCCGATTTTGATATTTTAGAATTGGTTCGGTTGGTAGCCATCCCTCTATATATACAATTATAGTTTATACATACAATTTCAAATATATGTCTACACATAGACATGTACACAATGGCATATATATTTTTTGTATCCACGAACTGGTTTGTGTTTATGCATCATAATGTGTGTTTTTGCCATTTCAAAATAGATATGTACTATATGCTTATTGAAATGTCAGTGGTTTTGAAGAGTTAGCCCATTGATCATTTTATTATTTTGTATTATATCAATTATCAATAGGCTGGCTATGCATGAGGAATCATCGACTAGGCGCAAGGTGGATGATAATGTTCATGAAGGAGCTGTTCCTGCCTATCTGCTGGATCGTGAAACAACAACACGGGCAA
The DNA here is from genome assembly GCA_015143295.1 of Tetracentron sinense. Lineage (NCBI taxonomy): Eukaryota > Viridiplantae > Streptophyta > Magnoliopsida > Trochodendrales > Trochodendraceae > Tetracentron > Tetracentron sinense. Next base: position 18,771,395 of record CM026561.1, read on the forward strand.
AGGTATTATTACTCTAGTTAATTGGAGTGATTCATAGTTCGTACTATGTTTCCATATTGTTAATGCACACTAATGAATATACTGATAGACAAAGGACTTTATTGATAATGCTTGAATTCTTTATATATATATATATATATATTCATTACATTCTGTTTATGAATTGTACACTATGGTTTATACAGGTTCTTAGCAACACCATCAAGCAAAAGAGGAAAGAGAAAGCTGGTAAATGGGAGGTTCCTCTACCCAAGGTAACATCACTTTTTGCCTTCCTCTATCATTTTCAAGATCTGCTTGCTTGAGTTCCCCGTACTCCCTGCTTTTAGTTTTTACATTATTCTGAATTAGATACCCTTACCTGTCAAGAACTGAAATTTTAGGTTGGATGTTAATGCATTTCCTCGTTATGGTGTTAAATCTTTTTAATTAGCTTTTATGCTAACTGGATAATTTTGTAACTAGATGCTATTTTCCTTCTGCAGGTGAGACCAGTGGCTGAAGATGAGATGTTTAGGGTGATCAGATCTGGTAAACGGAAGAGTAAGTATCCTATAAAGTGTCTTCTTTTGTAACCTTGTTAAGTTGTGGTTGAGGGTGACTAGAATAACTATTTGTTGGGTCCTAGTAATAAGGTGGGTTCATGGAGATTCTTGCATCTGCTTTAAGATATTGGAACTTGGCTCTCCTGATGAACACCTCGTTTTCAAGAGTGCCAAGAATTACTAATAGTTGAGGATCGTGCTAGTGGTGGGCTCTACCAAGATGTTATGATAGTGGGAAGACTGAAGAGTGCCATTTAAAAAAAAAAATGGGCATACAAATTATTTCCAAGCTGGCCCAGTTTTCTCAAGAGTAGAGTTTTTTTTTTTGGATAGGTAATCAAGTAATATATATATATATATCGAAAGGTAGAACACAAAATATAACCTCCTTAAACAGATCAAAGGTCACACAGAATATGAACCAAAGACCGCAAGATAAAACAAACACAAAAGATAGACAATAATAGTTGACAAATTAAAAGCATTATGTATGAAAGATAAACATGGTACTATAGCCTCTCAAGCAGTCTGTCATCCTCAAAAATTTTCTTTATAGCGCAACATGCTAGAAGAGATTGTCGAGTATGATGAGACACCGAATCTTCAGAGGATGAGATACCATAAAAAACACGCATGTTTCTCTCTTTCCAAAGGGCCCATTCTATGGCTCCAAAAGCATGGCTCAAATCACCAAGACAGGACCCTCCATGGGGAACGAAAACCAACCTGATAAGGAACTTTGAAGGGATCTAGGAAAGATCCAGACGATTCCCAATTGACGAAGGAATTGACCCCAAATGACATAAGCAAAAGGACAATGAAGAAAAAGATGGTCAACCGACTCTTTTGCCTCGAGGCACATAAACAATGATTGGTCATTCTCCACCCTCTATTTTGCAAGTAGTCACACGTGAGAATCTTATCATGCGTGGCTGTCCACAGGAACTCTCAAGAGTAGAGTTGAAATCGAGACCTTGCTCGCTCCTAGTTGGGAATGCCCTTAGTCACCCCTCCATGAGGGCGTTTACTTCTTGTTTTACTTTATCCACCCCTTTGTATGATATTCTTATTTTAATAAAGTTTTCTAATTGTTGTTGAGATAAAAAAGGCATTACTAAAAAAAAAAAGGCATTACTGTTTTAAAAAAAGACATTACTAAGAATTGAAAGCATTCTATAACATGATATATGATCACCGATCAAAAAAGAAAAAACAAACATGATATATGATCTCAGACAATTATAATTTCATCTTGTTAGTTGTGTGTTATCTGAGAACTCCTGAAAGGAAGAAAATATGCAATTTACTAACCTTAATAATGATGTCCCATGGTTTCTGTCATTTTTTTCACAGCCAAGCAGTGGAAGAGGATGGTCACCAAAGTCACATTTGTGGGACCAGGTTTTACAAGAAAACCTCCCAAATATGAGCGGTTCATTCGTCCATCAGGTTTGCGGTTCACCAAAGCCCACGTGACACACCCTGAACTGAAATGCACTTTCAATCTTGAAATTATCGGAATAAAGAAAAATCCCAATGGTCCGATGTACACCTCTCTGGGAGTTGTGACCAAGGGAACCATCATTGAGGTAATTTTGGGACCCTAATTATTTGTAGTTTACCTTGACATTATTTTAATTCCATTGTGTTGTCATCTTCATCTCCAATTTCTTTTTGCTGTAAATTGCAGGTGAATGTAAGTGAACTTGGTCTGGTTACGCCAGCTGGGAAAGTCGTGTGGGGTAAGAGAGGCTCCTTGCAATTCTTTTGCTATACTTAGCTCATTTTCTTGTCTATTCATTTGTTTGAATTGGTGGATGCAGGGAAATATGCCCAAGTTACAAATAACCCAGAGAACGATGGTTGTATAAATGCAGTTCTGCTTGTCTAAGAGGATTACTAACTACTCATGTGATTAACTGGAGCTCTTAAAACAGTAAGTCTTGGGTTTTTTTGGTTTCAAATTCAGTCACTAATAGAAGCGTTTTGACACAACTGAAGACTATTTATCACATCATATGCAATTTAAATATGTCCAAAAGTCCCATCTGTTCATGTTATGGTGTAGCTACAAGTTTCTGTGTAGCCTTCTGTTCTAGTTAAAAAGCAGTTTTAACATGAGATTCTCTTTTAAGTGGATGTTTCTCAGCTTTTGTGTTGTGAGAACCAAATGGTTATGTGGGTATTTTATGAAGCGCGAATTGCATTGATCATAATTATATTATCAAATGCTTAAGAAACTAGCTCTTGCAATTGTCCCCCAGTGAAAAAATACTTTAAAGGTGGATACTGTCATCCGAAATCCTGTTGGAGTTGATTACATCCCTTCTTTTATGCTTTTAATTGCCAATTTGCCATTGATGTTCTTTGTATGGGAGTGGGCTTTCTATAAAAGTTGTATTGGAAGGAATGCTGTTTATTTTTTATTTTTTTTGTGGGGGGGGGATCGATAAACAAGCCAACCATATAGATGAAATAAATGGAACAGATCAAAGGGAGTTTACTGAGCAGTAAACTCAAACAGGAAAAGACCAAAAGGATCTAAGATGTCCAAAAAATGTAAACAAACCCATAAACAACTCTCTGCATAGGACTGATCTCACCTGAGAATCTCTCCCCAAGTCTATGACACCTTGGTGGATCAAACACCATTTTAAGATTAGGAAGTTATCCGCGAGCAAATACGAGGAGAGGAAGATGAGCAATTTTCGAATACTCAAATTTCTCTCCTTCTAGATCATCCATGAGATAGCCCTTGGCAAAACTGCCAAAATCGAACCACGGTCACTATCTACACTCAACCTAGGCCAACTCGATAAAAAGTTCTGAGAGGAGGAAGGGAAGAGTCGGAAGACCCATTTCATTCCAAATCAAGAGAGGAAATGCCCCCAAATTTCGTATGCAACGGGGCAGTATAAAAGCAAATGGTCCATGGATTCTTCTGCACGGAGGCTTAAAAAACAACGATTAGCCATCTTCCACCATCTCTTTTTCAAATTTATCACCTGTGAGAATCCTATCAAGAGCTGTAGTCCAAAGGAAGACTTAGACGGAATATTAGGTTTTCAAACAGTCCTAAGAGGAAATGATGACACAGGGGCTGAAACGAATGATTATAGTGGTGATATCACTGAAAACCGACCATTGTGTTCTCTTGACCAAATCCTAGAGTCCCTAGCTTGGGTGCTTGGAGGAAAGGATTGGAGCCACCGGAGAAGACAAATAATCTAGGACCCCACCCCGGTAGGGGTGGCAATTGGGCTAGGCTGGCCTGGCCCGATTATTCAGCCCGAAGTTTGGGTGGGCTTGGCCTTCCTTACTTTGGGCTGGGCTGAGTTTGGACTAGAATGTAGGCCCGAAGTAAATTTTGGGCTGAGCTTGGGCAACCCTTAGTTCAGCCCGACCCGAACTAAGTATATTATATATATGTGTGTGTGGAGAGAGAGAGAGAGAGAGAGAGAGAGGTGGTTTCTCTTCTTATACATAACTCTTAAGAATTTTACTGTTTGAAAGAGATGAACTCGTTAAAGACTGTCAGTTTCTCCATTCAATATTTGAGCTGCACCAATCACCATAGTTGATAGGTGCACTCAACTCTGTTGTTCTTAAGTTTAAGCTCAATGTAAGATGATGTTGGAGTGCACTTTTTTAGAGAGAGAGAGAGAGTCCCCATAGTTAATGGTATCTTCAGATTCGACAAAGTGAAGACGGTAGGTTGTTGGGTTTTATCCTTCAAAATAATCAAAAGTCTGTGTCAATCTCTTCAAGTAAAATTTTCTCTTAATTTCAAAATTTTTTACTATCTTTGATTATTTCTCTTATTTTTTCCTTGGTCATCACTACCATACTATTATAGAGAGAATCAGGAATGCTAGCCATCTCTCAAAATTTCATATATTCATTATAAATAATCAAAGAGGAAAATAAGGCCAAATCTCGTCCATCTATTAATTTAGGATGCAATTCATGGCTTCTTTGGGCCAGTCCGAACTCGGCCCAAACTCTACTTAATTTGGGCCAGCCTGAAATCGGCCCAAACTCTACTTAATTTGGGTCAGCTGAAATCATATCAAAGCCCAATGTTATTTGTGAGCCTAGCTTGGGCTGCGGTGTTTGGGCTGAAATTTGACTGGGCTGAGCTTGGCTTAAGGTTTTGAACTTTGGACCGAGCTTGGACTAACCCCAGCCCAACCCGATCGCCACCCACCACCCCCACACCACCTTGTTGTTACATAACTTTTTTTTCAGTTGCAGTTTTTCCCTTAATGCGGTTCTTGTATTAGAAATCTTTGATTATGCTGTTCCACAATTTTGATTTGGGATTGTTGTTTCTTGTCTTACAGATGTTCCTTTTGGGAAAGAACTTGGGTGGTGATTTATGGTTGCTTGGTGTCAAAATCACATTTTGTGGGTACATCATATTCGACACCATCTGGGTTGTGGGTTGTGGATTCTCTTGCTATCTTGATGTCATCAACCCCCCTTTGCTTACCATCTTCAAAGCTGTTGACAGAAATCTTAATGTGGTCTTTATTTTGTTTCCGTTCTTTTTTCTTCTTTGAATCAAGAGAAGCACAGTCAGGTATGTAAATCTCATGAATATAACATGTGAATTCTAATACTCTTTCCACACTGGTAAATAACTTCTTCAGTTGGGTAATCTGTTTCCTCAAAATGCAGTGGAGAAGTAAATTTGATGTGTTCTTTCCTTTTCTTTTTCCTCATGAACCTTCCTTGTAATATGGTTCATACACAATGATTCTTGATTAAAAATGGGGAGTCAAATACAGAATCTTGTATCACTTTAATTTGATTGTTAGATTAAGAAAATTTAGAGTTTAAATTAGTCATTATTCACTTTCTATTCTACATCTCAAATTTTCTTGCGAAACAAGAGAGCAAGACCGACCTGCAACTACCACAGCAGTCAGTAAGAATGACTCAAAAGAAGGCCCTGCCCCCATAGTAGCAATGAAATCTTTTGCACCCTTGAATTTTTCTTCACGAATCAATTGGGAAAACATTCTTATTCACGAATGAATCAGGAAAGCTAACAGAATCAATTCTGATTTTGTAGAGCCGGTGTGGCTGCTGCCTGTCTGTTGGGCCATACCCCACTGCCTTCCCGGGGTGCCGAGGAGATTTTATTTTCGGAATTGGATCTTGTCTCGGACACTCAACTGGAGTTGGATGCCCCTGATCTACCTGGCTCTTCTTTGAAGAGGAAGTTTATCCGGATAATTCTGTTGAGTCAAAGTCAGCCGAGTTGGCTGAGACTACCTCGCTTGAGAAATTTGAAGAAGTCGTGCAATCTAGGAGTGAAATTACTGGAATTAAGATACATGAACATTCCTAGTCTGTCTCTGCCTGGGTCTTCACCATTAAGTGGAGCGATTTCATCTAAAGCTTTTCATGGCCCTATTTTCTGAATATATCCAAACACAGCCTACGTGATTGGATTCGGAGGTAGCATCATGGTATTAACATCTTTCTCGTATGTAGCGAGACCCATGAAAATATAACTAGGACTAGACCCCTGGTACTGGTAGCAAAGGAAGGAGCGCCAATTTGATTGGGTTGAAGACGGGCACAATTCTGATATAACACAAATTAAGCCGTTGGGAGAAGGAAACGGGAGCTCAGCCGCCGGATTAAGATAGTACCTACTACCGATTACAAATCCAACCTGCCAAAGTGTACCTGAATTAAGATGGGTAGGGCCCAATTGATGTTTTGTACCGGATTAATATAGTACCTACGAACTTGGATTTTACATACATTGGCTTTAGACTTCAGACCATTTAATTAATCCTGTATGAAGGGGAACTGCATTCTAATGGATGCCTGTTTTGAAGGGTGTTTTTCCTGAAGAGTAATAGGAGTCTTCGTCTTAGACCCAAAATCTGCCTTTTTTCACACCAAGGATTGCAATTCTTGTCTGGACTCTGAAGGGGTTCTGGTTAGAACCCAAGACATACCCCACTTCAACTGGATTTGTATCGAAGCCAAATGAGTAAAAGCTATATCGGTATAGCTAAACCAATTTCTACAATTTACAGAATATGCAATAATTTCAGAGAATACTTAAACAGAGGCAAATATATCCCTGGATAAAAAATGGTAAAAACTTGCAGTTAATCCATGTCCATCACACAACGTTGTCGATGTATTCAACATGTCATAACACAACCCACCCAACATGTTGAGAACCAAAGTTTCCAACTATTATTACCAAAGGACTGGCCAAGGAACAGGCCAGGGAACATCACACTTGATAACGAAAACCGGAGCTACTAATGAACGGGGAGCGGCAAAGTTGCGAGACTTGTCTCACTCACCTGGAGCGAACCCGTTGCCAGCCTTGTTGTCAAATCCTCCACTTCCACCTTCACCACATCCTTCCTCATGCCAATGTCGGCAGCATATCGACTAGCACAATAGACCCCAATGGCTGTTGCCGTCATCCCATACACGTTAGTGGTGACAAGGCACAAGGGTGAAGACAGGACAGCTGCAAGGGGCCCGCCTATGATTGATACTGCCTGGCCACTCTGGCCCATTGTTCCCTGATTAACGACAAGCAGACCTGTCTTGCAATAGATGGCAAAATCTTCGCAATTGTTCTTGAAGACATTGTAGCACCCAAAGCCATTCTCAAGCAAATAATTAGCTCGGTGGATCACAAATTCATTCAGGTCTGACACTGCAAGGGTGCATGTTCCGCCTCGTGCTTTTGCAAGAAAGAGAGCAGGGCTGACAGAATATTCAAAACGGTATAGGACCCCACCAGCGAGGAAACAGTTCAGGCAAGAGGAGACGACACCGTGACCTTCTTCTGGTTGAGTGCAGGTGGAGCAGGGCACTTGAAATCGGGCAGGTCCCGAACTTACTAGGAGGAGATCCAGCACTGTCCCGGTTCCCATTTCTTGGCCTCTTCCTCTGGTGAAATGGATGACCTTATTGTCCCCAACGTAAATGCCTGTATTCATTAGTATATAGTTGTTTGTGGTTACCATCTAATCATGATAGTATTTATTTGTGATATCAACAAAGTAATATAATCCGTCCATCTAAAAGAACAAGCCATAAAAAAAGGAGTACAAGAAAGGAATGAGATGGTGATGGAACATAAGCTATTTCTTGACCTAACACATCTATATGCTAATTATCTGATTACCAAAATCATATCGGAATCATGAGATCCCAAAGGAGTGAAACCCTAAGTAGAAAATTTATGCAATTATATGTTGACTAAAATTTGGGCATCAATCTCTCTCTCTCTCTCCTTTTATTTTCCATTTTGTATCTGAAGCAAAGAGCTTATTTCTACCAACTATTTAGAAGAACAATGAATGAACTGTGAACCTTTCTGTTTATTGCTTCAAAGGCAAACAAAAGAATTTATCTGGGCTACACGTGCAACTGAAGGTAATTTGGCAATTTAAAGCGGCAAACAGTGCTAACAATGCATCCTCACACATACTAGTTTTCTAATAATAAAGAAATGGAAACAAAAGGAAACTCTAGTACACTCACAAAACTGAGAATGTGTATAGTCCCTATATAAGATATCTCCTAGCTCATAAAACCAAACTTATTTAATGATCATTAGCATCCTCTAATCACTGGAATCTCTCCTGAACAGCTGACATTAGAAAATATTGGCATTTTATAATGCCAAATGTCAAAGTGTGCTGGTCAATATATATATAACCACTAGAGGATCCCCCGCCCTTTTCCCTTTTTTCCCTGTGCTGGGGATATCAATTCAGTGGGACAATATTTTCTCTCAAATTATAAAGAGAGGACTGGGTATTACATAATCACATAAACAAATAACACAATCCTATAAGTGCACTTATGAAGACAATTTCCATCTCATATTAGTATTAGAATGAATGCAAGAAATAATATGCAAACTGAAGGTGAAAATGCCTACTTCTGCCAACTTTAATTGGGACTTCACACAGAAGCTAGTTGCGGGCAGCTTCCTCTACCATTTCAACTTTTTGTAACTTTTGACTTGTGGAGAAGTTACTTTCTAAAGTGCCGAACCAAAACAACATTTTAACCAACTTTAGACTCTTCAAGAGCCAAAGGTCACTAAATTTCAATTTAGAAATGTATCCAAACACTACCTAAGTGTCCTCTAATTTAGAATCTGCAAAAGAGAATGTAAGTATTGTGAAGTTACATGAGTTAGTGACTTTGAAGCCAACCATCCTCACTAGGATACCAACAAAAATCATGCACATAGACATAGCAGCGGCCAAACTCAGTGGCAAGTGGACAACCATTAGACGATATTGATGCCATAGGAAAGCTTCACATGCAATGAAAGCCATTGACATCATCAGTAAGGAACATACTGATGTGATCAAAGGCTTTACGAGGAATAGTGGAAAGCTGAAAAGGACATGGGTTAAGGTATCTAGAAATGATTTGAAGGCATATGCATTAATTGGGAGATATGGGCAGGACATATCTGATGATGCCCTATGCCTGTCGAATACATAAACTAAAAAAAATAGAAGTTGAATGTCTAGAAAACATGAAGAAAATTTCACCAAGGTCAAGGGGCATCATTTTGCAAAGTAATGACAGTAACTGATGATGGATTGAATTTCAAGAGCTACAAGGTAGATAATTTGTAAAAAAGTTCAGAATAATTTCTCAATTCTCACTTTGCAATTCCATATTACCCTCAAGGGAAACAGGCTAGCAGAAGCAACTAATAAGACCCTAATCAAAATTGTGAAATGAACAATCAAGAATGAGCTAGTAACACAAGTATTTTGAAGTCAGACTCATTAGAAGGAGCTAGAAATGATTGATATCAAGTAGGCACATCAGTAATTACTAATTAGGCATGAGGACAAGTTAGCAAACCATAGATTAGCGCTGGTGCGAATTGAATCTTGTGTTCTTGACTTCACTGGAAAAATAGCCAGGGATATGCATGGATTAGGAATATTGCTTAGCTAGGTATTCTGTGTTTTTTACTAGTAATAGATAACAGCTTCTAATAAGGTAGTTGGCTAGGAGTAGATATCTTTGTTCCCAATAGTAGTTGATGGTTGAACTTAATTAGATGGGGCCAAAATTCAATAAATTTCTTGAGGAAGTCGGTTTCCCTAGAAAAACCTATTAATCTTGTGTTGATTTATTTTGTGTTTAAACTTGTCAAATCAATTGACGAGACCCTTTGGGAACCTCAACAAGTGCAAGTCAAAAGAGGATCCCACATAGGGAAAACCAAAATTCCTGACATCATCCCAGGATGCTGAAAGAACCATCAAGAACATAAGTAATCATCATATCGAATTTTTACTCGAATTAGTGCATATATCCGGAAACAGATTCCCAAGATATATTTTCCATTAGACCTCTATTCTATGTGGATTTAGAATTTCAAAACTGGCAATCTCAGGATGATGGGTATTTGAAAACAAGAAGGAATGTTTTTTATCGGTAATCAAATGGAATATATTAAATATATGAAGAGCACACAAAAAGAAGATCTCTAAAGGGAGTTTACAATGTTATAAACTTGAAGGAAAAGAGTTAAGGACAAGAAACAAATATGCTATCTAATAAACAATTACTACTAGGGCAACCCGAAAGAATGCAGATCATCCTAGTAATCCATCCAGCTCTACTCAGAAGTCTCACCCGCCAAATAGAGCACCATTCGGAGGTACATAGACTACTGTATGTGAACACAGTTGACTAGGAGTATAAGCTATGTTATCAAAAATTCAATTATTTCTCTCCTTCCATAGTGACCAAGAAATTGCCACAGGCAAGACTGCCCCTATTGCCCCTGGCCTCCCGGGTACTATCCAAACCATAGTTGCAAGGAAGCTATGTACAAGGTGGGAAACTTGATACCCAAAATCGCTTCTGCTCGCTTCCTTCTGGTCCAATTTAGTTGTCAAGGGGGCTATGTATCTAGAAAGTAATGGGATAGACCTCAGTAAAGCCTACAACATAGATCCTAAGCAAATATCGTTCAATTGAAACCTAAGACTAGAAGGCCTATTTCTCCACAAATATCTCATATAAAATAAAGTTTAACGTATGATTGGTCATCCTAATATAATGGAAATGCGACACCTATATCTATTTCTCGTTTCTTATTTCTTAAGAATTTTTTGAGCCTCGCTTCCGGCTTCTTGCCTTTTGCTTTGCTTCTTGCTTTGGTTTCTATGATCTAAACCACCCAAGGAAGGACTAACTGGATGGAATAATTTATAAGGAAGAAGGGAAAACCCAGTCCCCCCATACGAGAAAGAAAGTGACTCCAAATCCTGAAAGCAACTAAGCAATGCAATAGTATATGATTGACTGACTATTCCTCATTAAGGCATAGAAAGGGGTGATTTTCCAAACGCCACCCTTTCAGATGATCACAAGTGAGAATATTCTTTAAAGTCATTGTCTATAGAAAAAAAAAGATACCGTTAGAGAAATAATAGGGTTTCACACAAATCTATGAGGAAAATGAGCCAAAGATTCGTACGTAAACAACTGCAATAGTGATCTCACTGAAAACCTCCCATTGTTGCCTCTAGACTAATTCCTTTGATCCCTAGGTTGGGTACGAGGAGGAGTAGTGTCATGAAAATTCATTAACATGGACATATCATTTACTTCCCAATCATTTAGATTTCATCTCAAACAAGGACACCGTTTTGCTACATTATCCCACATCTCAGAACAATCCGATACTCAAGCATCCCTATCGGTGTCCAGGAGGAAAATATTCCCAAAGCTATCCTTCAGGCACGATGGGCCACATCTGTACACCAAATCTTTCCAAAATCTAATCTTGGAGCCATTTCCCAAATTGAATCTAATAAAGGGTGAGAGCGGGCTAGCTACTGTCGTGATTCCTTTCCATAGCCCTAGGCCATACAAACCCTCACCAATTTCGAGTCCGAAACAAAGGATTCTTCGTATTTGGTGACTATGAATTTTCTCCAATTTCCTCCCCAAAATGTCATACCCACTTCCCTAACAAAGCCTTGTTGATCTTCACAAGAAGTTTAAAATATAGACCATCCATCGTCTTAGGACAACAAACCTTTTTCCACGGGACCAAATGATAATTAGCTTTGTCCCCCTTTGCATTCCAAAGAATGTCCTCACCTTTGAATGAAATTCTCCACGACTGGGGATCAAATCTTCTCAGCTTTAAAGCTGGACCCTAGAGGTAAACCTAGATATCTGGATGGGAGGGACTCTGTTTTGCACCCTAGGCACGCTACTAGATCCTCTAAGTTCGGAACCTCTCCGATCCTAACTATCTCACTCTTTCCCAAGTTAACTTTCAGCTTAGACATTGCTTTGAAACACCTCAATAGGCATCTAAGATGAATGAGTTGCCAACATGACGCCCCGCGAAACACCAGAGTATCATCTACGAATTTCATATGAGATACCCTCAAATTTTCCCTACTTATAGAAGAACCCTCAAAATCCGGGCCATCTGCCTCAGATAAAATCCTGCTCTGAGCTTCCGAAACAAGGATAAACAAAAATGGGGATATGGGGTCATCCTGTCTACGGCCTCTGGAACTTTTGAAGAAACCAACTGGACTTCCATTAATGAGGATCGACATTGTCACATTTGAGATGCAATCTTTCATCCAATTACACCATTTGAGGCCAAAGCCCATCCGCTCATCGATTCGTTAGCTATCAGTATGCCGTCTAAAAACAAAATTATTATGGTACAGAAGAGCTGAACTGATTACAAGACCAAAACCCTAAAACCGTTTCATAAATCAGATCAAACACAAAGAAAATAAAACAAAAGAATAAAAAGGGATTGTGAATTCAAGAAAATAAAAACAAAAAACTCGAGAGGAAGGAAACAGAGAGAAAACCGTGGTGGGCGTAGACATAAGCAGTCCTCCATGAGTAGATGTGATCTCCTGGTTTAAGGCTGTCCTTGTCGATCCTGTTTGTTTGTTCATTCATTCATTCTCAAATATATTCAAAAATATAATCAGAAAATAAAAAATTGCAGATTTTCCATTAAAGGAATGAGCAATACATACCTGTTGGAGAGCAGCCCCATCTCTCTGTCTCTGCAAACGGGAATTTTTTTGAGGGGTATAAAAGGGAAGTACCTCCTCGAAAAAATATAGTTTACTGGAAGAAGAAATCTCAGTCTCAGATCGAAGTTAAAGAAACCGACGGTAACCGCTTTTATTACAATGACGATGTTGCCCTCGCTTTAAGTACGGAATTGCGTTGGAATACGCATAGAAAACGCGTCGGGTGGGGGCTGTGGGGTTTGCATTTCCGTGTCATAAGTACGACACGCATCACTAGACAGTAGACACTTAGCTTAATGGACACGAAAGCGGAAACCAATCGTCTGTGACATTCCCTGTGGCATGAGTGTGTGTTTAAGGTTTTAAATTCGTACAAGACCAAGTCTTTAAAAAAAATAAAAAACTGACCAAGCTACAGGGAATACTATGGAGAATTTTGGTTCCCACGAAAGCAGTGCAACAGAAAGATAACTATGAGCTTTGAGGTGATTCCTATGATGTATGGAACTTATTAAAGAGAACGTATTGGTATGGCATATGTGTGTGACAGAACCTCACAAATGAACAGTAGATTTTGCAATAAGACTCGAGGAGTCCGATTACGTGACCCTTTTAAGTTTTAATACTTCTAATTGTAGTTAAGATTCACTAAGCTTTAGGTTCAACCATCTAACTTTGATTTTTATAAAATATTAATGCTAAGGATTTTGCTATCCCAATTTCAGATCTTCCAATGACAATATTGTGGCTACAAATGTCAAATATTTTTTATTTTTATTTTTTTAAGTGTTAAAATATGAAACATCTCCACGTGTCAGCCCCAATCTTGGGTATGTGGAAAAATTTAAAGTAAATGCGACTGGGCTAACACTCCTCTAATTCAAAAGGTTGAAATTGTTAATTAAATTTAAAAGACCAATTAAAAAAGCTTATGTGTTGTAATTACAACTCGAGAGAATCAGGAGTCTTGCAATAAACAAAGATATATGGTACGAATTAGTCTATGGGTACTCGCAAAGTGTACTCTCAAATATACTCCTAAATCTTAAACGTTTAATTCAATTATTAAACAGTTAGAATCAACTTAAGATTAAAGTTAATGTGACATTAAAAAGACAAAATAAGTAAGTCAAATCCTAACCCTTAGTAGTTAGTGATAGACAGTCAGAATTAGGGAGTATATTTGAAAGTATTTATAGAATGACTAATATAATAGAGTTGGTCTACGGGTACTCCCAATTATACTCTCAAATATACTCTATAATCTTAACCGTTTAAAGCCAACTACTAAAAGTTTGGATTTGAATTTGCTTATTTTATCTTTTCTGTCTTTTCTGATGTCACGTCAGCTTTACTCGTAACCGTTTAATAATTAAAATAAACTGTAAGGATTTGAGAATATATATGCGAATACACCTATCCTTGGACAAATTCAATATGATATTGCAATAAATGACGTTTTCGAATTATTACAAGAATGGCCTTAACATCGGACGAACATTATCCCTTGTGAAGAATACGAGAAATGCTAGCCAAAAACTAACACCCATAAAAGCAAAGGTGGTGCCAGTTTTTGCAAAACAGGATAGGGGCTGGTTTTGTGCTACAGTAGGGAATGCTTAAGAAAATGGTCGCACGGCTCGAAGAAAACTAAATATGCTTACCCTTACACAAGGTCATGTGCAAAGCTTTAGATTCAAGCAACGAGGCCTTTTGGTGGGGTCAGTCGTAGCCAAGTTTCCAATGCTGACCATTTGGAATGGAGATATCATTTACCTATGATTAGATAGGGGAGTGAAGTGAAGCTCTTGCAAGTCATCGTCAGGTAGATCCCAAGACCTCGTAGAGCATCTCCAACCGGGCTCTATAACTCTAAATATAGAGACTTGGTTGAAAAATCCAACTCCAACCGGGCTCTATAACTCTAAATATTTAGAGGCTGGCCTCTATATTGCTACAGTGAGTCTCTATGTTTAGAAACTGGGAGAGAAGATAGAGATGGCCTCTATAACCCTATTCATGTTCTTACAATACTACTTGTGTCCTTTTTTTGTCTTTCAATCTTTATTAAAATGCCGATTGTGCCCTTTTATCTTTTGACACCCCCTTAACCATGGTTAAGATTTATCAACCCATCCTTGGTTTGTTTTAAATATTAATTATTTTTTAAAATTAAAAATTGTTTTTAATATTAAAAAACTAAAAAACAGTTTTTTAATTTTAAAAATAAATTAATATTTTAAAAAAAAACCAAGGATGGTTAGGTGAATCTTAACCACGGTTAAGGGGTGTCAAAAGGGACACGTGATGACACTACAAGAAATTTACCGGGCAGTGACGGAATAGTAGTGACGGAACTTTTTTCCGTCACTAATACATGACCTATAGTAACGGAAAATACTGTCGTCACTAATAGTCCGTCTCTACTAAGGAATTCTTTTTTATGTCATTAAATTGAGTATTAGTGACGGAATTTTTTCCGACACTAATATGGTTGAAATACTAGTGACGGGTATATTCCGTCACTAATGACATTAGTAACGGAAATGAGTTATTGTCACGGATGTTTTACCGTTACTATTGAGATTGACGTTAGTAGTGACGGAAATATATCCGTCACAATTAGCTCAATATTATCAGTGACGGAAAAAAATCCATCACTAATATGCTCCCTGTAATAGTCACGGAAAAATACCGTCACCAATGAACGGCATATTATTAAGGACGGAAATATTTCCGTCACTACTAATCTCGAGCTAATTAGTAGCGGACATATTTCCGTCACTACTAATGTTAATATAAAATCACCGCACCAAAACCCGTGAACACCCTCCCTTGTTCCCCAATTGTTGCCGCTGCTTCCCGCCGTCCTGACGCCCTTCCGGCCACCACGGTGAGTCACCTCCCTCTCTCTCTCTCTCTGCTCTCTCTCCTGATCTCTATCTCTCTCTCACTCTCTGTCTGTCCCTCTCTAGATCTCTGTCCATCTCACTCTCTGTCCCTCTCGTGCTCTCATTTTCCTCAACCGAAATCGAAGTCACCCCACCTGAAAACCTAACCCGAAACCCTCCTCTGCCCTAAATATAGACTCCCACTTCTTATTGTTCCCGATAAAAACTAAAAAAACGGTAAAACAAGAGTAGAAGAGTAGAGGTTGGGTGCTGAGGGAACGACGAAGAGAGGAGAACTAGAGGAGATCCAGCTCATGAACCAGCTCCGGCGACGATCAACTCCGGTAATAGCTCCGACCGACGAGAAGGATGTATTTTCATCTCTCTCTCCTTCCCCTCTGAAACTCTGGACCAGGACCTTGCGCAAGATCTACCAAGATCTGTGATCTCGCGGTCTTGATATTTTTTTTTTGGGGTTGTCTTATAGATTCCCTCTTCGATATCGGAGAACAAATTCTTTTTTCATTTCGTTACTAATCTGTGAATTGATTTGGGGTTCCTCTTCTAGTTCAGAACTCTTGTATAATTATCAGAAAGATGCCTTAGATCAAACTACTGTTACAGAGAACAATCCATTACTGTTAATCATCAATAGAACTTAAAATATGACTAAGCTACTTTTGATTTTCTAATACATACATTTCCACGAATTATGGGAACAAATACTTGTTTGCCTTGCCTGCTTAGAAATATTATTTTTTTAATTCTTCTATTCTCTTATGTTATTTCTTTGAGTGACAATATAATAAATGCAGACTTTGAATTGATCAATTTTAGATTTTAAAAAATGGGGTATGGTGTGTGAGGCTCACAATCATAAATGGATGATTGTTGAAGGAGGGGTTTAGGTTTTACTCTCATTTTGATTAATGTGACTGCTTCGGGCGTGCACAAGAGGTAATCTGTTGCCTCATATCCACATGTATCTGTAATTGGATAACATATATAGCTTAAATGGTATATGGGAAACTGAGATTCTGAGCCAACGTTAAATGGGGTCGGTGATTTTGCAAATGTCACGGTGATTAACGAGCATCTAGTAGTAGTAGCATTTTTCTAGCTTTGACAAGAACTAATCAACTTCAGTTTCACATGTAAACTCTCCCATCAACGAGCACTAAATGCATCATGTAATTACCCACGAATACATCAATTACTCATCTATATATGTCCAATATTACATGTGAGACTGATGATGTACAGTATTTTTCATATATATATGTACAATATTTTTCAATTGATGTCTAACATTTTATAAATTGTTGTTTTCATCACGAGGATAGCAAGCCCAGGATCCAGTCGAGCAAGAGCCGGACCGCATGAAGATGTATCATATGATGCATGTTCGGCGAGATGGGACATTTGTCGATCAGGCATCAGCTGATCTCTATGTATGTCTTATCATTACATGATCTGATCGATTGTTTATAAATATCAATTTTGTAATTATATATTCATAAATTGTAATCACCTAAATTTTGTGTTGCAGACTCAGATGGATGAGCTCGTTACCCAACATCCGGAGGGGACCACTAGTAGCACTGCAAGGAGCGAGGTCTTCACCCAGGTCATGGGGCCGGACACGCATGGGCGGGTTCGTACATATGGACTGGGTGTTAAACCCTCCCAGTTACACTCTGCAGATTCTGACCAGTGGAGGAGGAGGGCCGAAGAATTAGCTAGCTAGAACGAGAGTTTGGTGGCTAAGCAAGATGAGATGCGGGCTGAGTTGACTACCCTTCACTCCAGGATGAAGGTGTTTGAGGACTGGATGTCCCATATGGGCGGCGCATCACATATCCCCTCCGGATCGACACATGTCCCATATATGGATCCTGATGCTACACAGACTCCAGATGATATAGACTCTCTATGACACTCTCTCTCTCTGACTTCTCTACTATCGACACTGTTTGGTTGATATTAGTTCCCGACACTCTCTCTCTCTGATGTCCCATATTTTATTTCATATGCATATGGATGTCCCATATGCTTATTTTACTTTATATCAGTTGTTGGACTGAATGGATGTACAGGTTTTTTTATTACACATGTTGAATGTCAAAACAGGTTGAAAATTTGATTGTTTTCTAGGTTTTAAGTTGAAAATGTGAATAAATGGGTAATGTGAATGCATGGATCGATGCTTAGGTTGAAAATTAGATTGTGATGTACAGGTTTTATACAGGTATTGATTGCAGGTGTTCGGATTTGCATACAGGTGTGAATGGATTTGATTGCAGGTGTGAATGGATGAATATATTGATTGCAGGTTTTGTACAGGTACAACTGTAACAGACTTAAAAAATATATATATATATATTAGTGACGGAAATATTTCCGTCACTAATACCTCAAGCTAATTAGCGGCGGACATATTTCCGTCACTAGTATATGTAATAGTGACGGCAATGTTTCCGTGTCTATTAATGTAATAGTCACAGAAATATGTCCGTCTCTAATGTTCTTATTAGTGACAGACATATTTCCGTCACTATTACATTAATAGTGTCAGAAGCATTTCCGTCACTATTACATATACTAGCAACGGACATATTTCCGTCACTAATAAGTTAATAGTGACGGAAATATATCCGCCACTAATAGTGACAGAAATATGTCCGTCACAAATTCGTTGCTGTCACTAAATTCTGACTTACTCATTAGTGACGGACAGTTCCCGTCACTAATTAGCGACGGACATATTTTTCCGTCTCTACATACCTTTAGCCACGGCAGCAATTGAAACGGATGAGTGACGGATGATTTTCCGTCACTAATAGTTTTAGTGACGGAAATCGACTATTAGTGACGGAAATATTTCCGTCACTGCCCGGTAAATTTCTTGTAGTGTGACCGTGGGAAAGAAATCATATGAAAATTATTTTGTAAAATAATAAATGAATAGTGTTATAAAGTAAGAATAGCGGTTTAGAGTTGAACACGGTTGGAGCCAAAGACTCAAAAGTGAGGCCCATCTCCTCTAAGGATAGAGGAGATGCCGAAATAGAGGCGTGATATTGAGTTTTGGGTTGGAGATGCTCTTATATGAGAGAACTTTCAATGCTGGCCTTCACAGTTCGATACTAATTGCATTGTACCAACCAAGTTAAAAGGCCTATTAGTTTAAATGGTAAATTATTCGTACTCAAAAAAGCTGACGGTCACTAGATTTTATTTTTTTCTTTTTAATGATGACTATGGATTTGGCTTTATTGGATTCCACATGCAAACCTAAGGCATCCACCTTAGGTTTGGAATGATGACTATGGTGCGCGAGGGGGAAAGTAAAAGAAAAGTTCATTTTCTTTACCTTTTCTTGCATTTGGTAATTAAGAAACATACTCTATTTTCTTACACTTTTTTTCAAGTTACAAATTTTCTTTCAAAAATTTCTCTTTTGATGGTTGTTTTGAAAGAAAATTTAAGTTTTTTTTTTTTCTTTCACCAATTTTCTCGTCAAACGAACATGTCTCCACGATTTGTGTTGCAATGGAATGGGGAAGGGTATATTTAAAGTCTGTTCAGCTTATAGACATCTGCTTTCTCTTCAAAATAGTTCAATAAAGGGACTATTTCAGGACGGGGTATTGCCGGGCTCTATAACTCTAAATATAGAGACTTGGTTGAAAAATCCAACTCCAACCAGGCTCTATAACTCTAAATATTTAGAGGCCGGCCTCTATATTGCTATAGTGAGTCTCTATGTTTAGAAACTGGGAGAGAAGATAGAGATGGCCTCTATAACCCTATTCATGTTCTTACAATACCACTTGTGTCCTTTTCCTTCAACTTATGGGGTATCTATTCCACTCCCTTTTGGAGAAAATCTGGGTCACTCGTGTCCTCTCCCTCCTAAAGTAATAGAATTTCTGTGACAATTCTAACTTGATGGCCTGTAGTTGTGGTGTCATAGCACTATGCCCCTATATGACATCATGCAGATGAAATCGGCATGACTTCTTCATCAGGGAAATTGGTGACAAGTGGTAAATCTGCCAACACATGGTCAACTTAATTGGCTAATTTTCATCACTAGTGCAAGCAGATCATCCAAATTAGAGCAGGTTCAAGCTCTCTCTCATTAAAAATGAGAGCATACAAACAAGGGGCATGCTTCAAACAGTGGCTCAGGGTCCACTTATTTGCCACATTTGACATTGTTACGCGCCTTTGGTTTGCTTCTCCCCTCTCTATCCGCTTGGTAGACCTTCTTCCTTTTGGTTCTTTGAAGAAGTGGATCATTGCTTCTTGGTTCATACAGGAACCAAGTACCTCAAGAACTGCTAGTTCTATGGGTTAACCTAGACTAGATTTTTCTACATTACTATTTTGGGCTTTAATTCTATGGCATAAATGGCTGGCTCGCAATGAGGTTGATTTGAAGGAAAAGGAATTTTCTATGGCCTCCACTCCTTCCAAAACTTTGCAGTGGCATCGTGATTTAATGGCGACTGTCGATTAATCTCAATCAGGTGCGGGTTCGTCTCAGGTAACTGATTGGGAGTCTCAAATGTTGATTCTGTGGTGGCACCTCTAACCCCATCTGTTCACCGGCATATATATTTCCCAGCCGACCTTACCGCGCCTTGTGAAAGTAATATAATTCTAGTGTTTGGGTTATACTACCTTACCATAAACTGTGGTTAAGGCTTTGTATTTATAGATAGAATTGTTACAGAGATAATATAGAGATTCAAATTACAAATAGTTTACAGATAAGATAAGTTAGCTAATATTATCTTTATCACAACTAATGTTATCCTTATCTTCATTTGAATATACGTTTGAATTTTTGATAACATTGGAGAGAGTTATCAGTTGATAACTCTCTAACACGCCCCTTCAAGCTCAACGGTAGAGGATCGACAGTGAGCTTGTCACGTAGAAAGGAAAACCGTGAAGATGAGAGTGGCTTGGTGAATATATCTGCAATTTGATCTTTACTTGAAATAAACCGAATGTCAATTGTCTTGCGGCGTACCATGTCTTGAACAAAATAAAAATCAATTTCGACATGTTTTGTCCTAGCATGATAAACAGGATTAGAAGACAAATAAGTTGCCCCAATCTTGTCGCACCAAAGAATGGGAGGTTTGGAAGGTTGCAATCCAAGTTCAGTGAGCACTGAATTGATCCAAATAATTTCAGCTGCTGCATTTGCAAGGGCTTTGTATTCTGCTTCAGTACTAGAACGAGCTCCAGTAGGTTGTTTGCGACAACTCCAAGAGATTAAATTATTACCCAGAAAAATACAATGACCTCATCCCTATCACCTGCCCAATCAGCATCAGAAAATGCTTGAAGATGAAGATTTGAAGATTTCTGAATGTGTAATCCATAGTGAAGGGTTTGCTTGAGATACCGAAGTAAGCATTTGACTCTCTGCCAATGAGAGAGACGTGGTTGATGCATGAATTGAGATAACTTGTTTACTAAGAAAGATAGATCAGGTCTTGTGATGCATAAATACTGCAAGGCACCCAAAGTGCTGTGAAATAACATGGGGTCTGAAAATAATTCACCCTCATATGCTGACAGTTGAGTTGAGGAAGCCATAGGAGTGCCCACTGGCTTGGCATCAAGCATATTAGTACGTTTGAGAATATCAATTATGTATCGTTGCTGAGAGAGGAACACACCCATGGAGCACTTGAGCACTTGAATACCAAGAAAAAAATTAAGAGGGCCGAGATCCTTCACAGCAAATTCAGTATTTAATTCACCTAACAACTTGGGTATCTCTGATGGTCTTGAACATGTTATGAGAATGTCATCAACGTAAATCAAAATATACATAGTAAATGCAACAGACTTGAGAATAAATAATGACGTATCTGATAAAGAACCTTGGAAACCAAGGGCAATGAGTTTCGTGCTTAGCCTTGAAAACCAAGCTCTTGGGGCTTGTTTCAATCCGTACAAGGCTTTTTTAAGCTTGCAGATATGATTAGGATATTGAGGATGTGCAAATCCAGGGGGTTGGGACATGAAAACCTCCTCAGATAAGTGGCCATGGAGAAATGCATTGTGGATATCAACCTGATGGACAGGCCAACCAGCAGATATAGCAATAGAGAGAACTAATCGTACCGTAGTGGGCTTAATAACAGGGCTGTAAGTCTCTCCATAATCAATACCAGGCTGCTGGTGAAACCCCTTTGCAACTAACCGAGCTTTGTATCTTTCAATGGAACCATCTGCTTTTCTTTTTAACCGAAAGACCCATTTGCAACCTATAACATTCTGAGTTGAAGTAGAGGGTACCAAACACCAGGTCTGATTTTTGAGTAAAGCATCAAACTCAAGATTCATAGCTTTTCTCCAATTTTCATCCTTGACAGCCATGGTGTAGCAAGTGGGTTCTAAAATTTCCGGAAGCACAGTGGCAAGAAGGGCATAGGAGATTGGGTATTTGACGGTACCATCATTTAATATTTTCGGTGTGAAGATATTATTTTTGGATCTAGTTATCATGGGGTGATGAGATGTTACTGGGGGGTCCACATGGGTTGCTGCAGATTGGGTTTCTAGGTGCTCTGTGGATTCGAAGGAGGAGGGGGCTTCTAGGTGGTCAGATGTGTGGTTTGTAGATATTGGAGATAAAGTAGGAGATAAGGTGGGATTAGGTGTGGGTGCAGGATTTTCAAATGTATGGTTTGGAGAAGGTTGAGATAAAGTAGTACTTACTTGTGATGAAGATGGTGCCAACGATGAAGAGCTTCAGGAAGAGACTTAGTAATCATGACAATAGGGCACATGACTGTATCAGATTCAGGATGTGTACAGAGAGTAGAAGATGGAGACACAACAGTAGAAGGAAAGAAATTTTCATTGAAAATAACATCTCTTGAAATATATATGCGAGAAGAAGAGATGTGAAGACACTTGTATCCTTTATGAGAAGGACTGTAACCAAGAAATATACACTCCTTAGAACGTGGCATAAGTTTGTTAGAATTATATGGACGAAGGTTCGGCCAACAAGCGCACCCAAATACACGTAAGGAGGAATAATCAGGTGGGGATTGGAAAAGTACTTCAAATGGAGTTTTGTGTTGAAGTAAATTTGTAGGCAAGCGATTGATTAAATAGGCAGCAGTGATGAAAGCATCATCCCAAAATAAATTTGGAAGATGTGCATGAGAAAGAAGTGCAAGTCCCGTTTCGACAATGTGGCGATGCTTACGTTCAATAGCACCGTTTTGTTGATGAGTATGGGGGCATGAAAGACGGTGATTGATACCTTGTTCAGTTAAATATTTATTTAGAGATCGGTACTCCCCACACCAATCAGATTGCACAATTTTAATTTTGGACTCAAAATAACGCTCAACATAAATCTGAAATTTCTTAAAAACTGGAAGAACATCACTTTTACAAGAGATGGGGTAAACCCATGTATAGTGACTAAAGGCATCAAGAAAAGAGACATAATACCTAAAACCATTTCTAGAATACATGGGAGCAGGTCCCCAAACATCAGAGAATATCAAATGAAGAGGAGCTGTTACACGTGTTGTAGAAGTTGTAAAAGGCAATTGGGTACTCTTGGATCCTAAGCACGCCGAGCATGGAGAATAACTTTTATTTGTGGAGATTGGGAGCTGAAATGAACTAAGGACTTAACGAACTACCTTCAAGGCAGGATGACCAAGTCGAGAATGCCATGTAGACACGATCGCACGTTCACCCATAAGTGCAGTGGGAGAGTGGGAATTATTGGAAGCAGAAAAGAAAGAATATAAGCCATGATTACTCGGGCCTCGATGTAGAAGCTTCCCCGTAGCACGGTCCTTCAAAAGAAAGTAAGAGGGATGGAATTCAAAAAATGTGTTAGTGTCTTGTGTAAATTTCTGAACAAAAATCAGATTTTTGCATATATTAGGCACATGAAGAACATCAAACAATTTAAAGGCAAGAGAAGGAGTATGAAGTTGGGAGGTGCCAATGTGCTTAACGGAAAGCCCGGACCCATTACCAATTTTAATTTCATCTGTGCGCCTGTGAAGTCATTAGCCCGGACATTGAGATTGGCAAGTTCAGACGTTAGGTGGTGTGTGGCTCCAGAGTCCGGGTACCAGGTGGAATCAGACTGAGTTTGAGAAGCAGCATGATAGGCATGCATTGTAGGAGAAGAATCCTGTGGGCTGGAGTGCTCAAATCGTTGATAACAGGTAGTTGCAAGGTGCCCAATGCGGTTACAAATTTGGCAGATTGGGCGAGGGGCTCGGTTGACAGAAGAGGCGCCTCGGCCACGTCCACGACGACCACGTCCACGACGACTCTGATACCATGTGAAAGTAATATAATTCTAGTGTTTGGGTTATACTGCCTTACCATAAACTGTGGTTAAGGCTTTGTATTTATAGATAGAATTGTTACAGAGATAATATAGAGATTCAAATTACAAATAGTTTACAGATAAGATAAGTTAGCTAATATTATCTTTATCACAACTAATGCTATCCTTATCTTCATTTGAATATACGTTTGAATTTTTGATAACATGGAGAGAGTTATCAGTTGATAACTCTCTAACACGCCTAGTTCACCATCCTAATTGATGGTGCAGTTAACCAGGATGCTTGCTGTTTTGTTCAAAACCAAAAGGGAGAGCATCCTGGTACTGATGGTCTTTTTAGTTGTAAAGGTAATTCACCAATGCTGGCTTAACTTTGGGTTATCTGACTTGGACTACAGGTATCTCTCAAGCTCAACATTTGCCCCTATTCAAATCTGGTCAGATGCAAAGGTTGTGGTTCAATTCCGTTTAATGGGTGCCTCGGATGCTCTGTACTTTTGTTTCTGATGTTCAGTCCTGTCTAAGGTAGTATGCTGTGTCTCACTTAGCCCCTGTAGATATTAAGTATGTTCCCCCAGTCTTTTGTTCATCAATCACACATTATTGCTCGCCAAGCACTGGCCGTGAGCTTTAAGTGTTGTAATGTTTAGTGTACAACTTCTGTTGGTTTAATATATGCTTCTTACCAAAAAGAAAAAAAGCAGAAATGACACAAATTCAAATTCGTATAGCATTAATCTTAGAATTAGAATTGAAATGACACAAATTCAAATGTGGCAGACTGGCTCGAGATTTTCGGGGGTGTATTTTGGGTGGTTTTGGGAAGGCGCTAAGGGGGGGCTCCCCCCTTGTAGCGGAAGCGGAAGCGGTGGCAGTTCGAGAGGAGCTGAATTGGGCCTTATCCAAGGGGTGGCAGAGTGTGATGGTACTCTCTGACTCTCTTGGTTTACACAACCAACAATATGTCAAGAGCAAAAGCAAGACACAAGAAGAACGTAAGAAAGAAATGAGTAAGAATACCCAACTCAACACAACTTATTGTTAGTAAAAAGAAACCCTCACTCCTTGAGGCAAGTCCCACTACCCCTTTTATATAGATTTTTCTAACAGTCCTAATTTCCAGTAGCCACTCTTAACCCTTGGTCTAAGCCATCATTTATCTACATAGAGTAATTAGGGTTAGTTGGTTAAGAAACTGTGAGTAGATCTCATGCTTGCCACATCATTAAGGAAAACTTCATTCCCGTAATTAGGGTTAGTTGGTTAAGAAACTGTGAGTAGATCTCATGCTTGCCACATCATTAAGGAAAACTTCATTCCCGTGATACTTGATCTCAGGGCCACCTCATGAGAGGGGCACATCTTTCCATATGTAGCTAGAGGTGCAGGTGTTAAAAATCAAGGTCTCCAAAATGCAATCATACATACCATCTTCTTGTCAAAAGCATCAATTCTCGCTGACTTTGTGAAGAAACTGCAACTTGAACTTTAAGTTGCCAAAGCTCAAGCACAATCTCATCTCATATTCCTTCACGAGGTAAAGGATGGAGCTTGGTATTGATATGCCTGCTTCTTCCATGGAAACTAGATCCTACTTCAGCGTAATCACCAATCAGAACACAATATTGAGATGCCTGTTTTTTTTTCTGACCTTCCAAAAAAAACACAATATTGAGATTCAACTCATTAAGCATTAATACAAAATACATCAGTTGTGTTGAGTACTCTAAGAAGCTTAGTGTATTTGCATTAACTGTTGAAAGAACAGCCACTACTGCTTCTTATCCGTTTGTTTCGATGGAAAATAAGAGAAACAATGAATTTCACGGAAAATATCGATTGTCCTAAATGAAATATACACAAAAAATAACATTTTCCATGGAATTCATTTGTTTTCCCCTATTTTACATTGAAACAAACGGAGCACTAGATGAGAAAAAAAGAACTCAGAATCCAAGATTAAATTCATAGCCCAAAGTACCTTACATTTCTCCGAGTTACCTCCCTAAGCATTATCTGTATGTCAGGAAAGCTCAAACTCGTCAGTTCGAGATTAGAATATAGCTTCACCCTGTGAATCTCCTATGTACCTTAAAATTTACTTAGCGGCCATTCTTCTTTTCTTCACCTGTTTAAACACTCCAATATCGAGAAAATATGACAAGCCCCATTCCATCATCTCAAGCTAACTAAGCATGGCCTCCTAAATTCTTCAATAAATCAAACTGTCCACGTACAGACAATGGTCATGTGCAGCAAAGGCAATAATCATGCAAACGATACCAAGCTTGACAATGGGTGCAAAACCATAAATTAGTTAAAACATGACTGTTTGTAACCCTTGGCTACTAATCTGACCCTCAAACGGTCCAACTGCATTTGGTTTTGTATACCTACTTGACACAAATTGATTAATTACTGCTTCGAAGAATCGTAAGCTCCTGCATACCATTCTTCTTGACCGCACAAATTTCCTAATCCAAGGAGATTCCTCAAACATAATTGGATCACAATCTGCAGACAAAGCAAAATACACTATTTTTACATAGGATTTGGCAGATTGTGTGCAGCTCAACCCACTTTGAACTTTTCCCATGAAACAATTACACTTATAATTTACTAGGCTGAGATCCATATGGGACCTGATTTCAGGTGTAAAAAATGGAAAAACCTTTGTTCGGTGTTGTTCAAGAACTACATGAATCAATCTGGACTATTAAATGCGTGGGTCACCACTCCAATGTGTTGTAGCTTAAAAGCAATATAATTATGACTATCCCATACTACTAATTTTCAAAAGAGTTCTGATTAAAGGACCCCAAGGTCTTCTTCCAAGCTGACCACACCAATCAAATTTCAACACATTGGGAAAAAGAAATAAAGTAAAAAAATAAAATAACAGTTTCACTGCCACATGTCAATTTGCAATTATATAACCCTCAAAATATCATCATTCAACCATTTTAACAAATGTATATCATCATTCACCATTCAAAAAAAAAGTACAATACCATCATCTTCTAAACTAGAACCCCATAATATTCAAACCCTAACATAAAATTCACACCCTCATTTAAGCTTCAAAGTTTAATCCTTAACATAAATTCAATAATATCTTTGTAAAAATAAATCCTATGCAAACCCTATCATAAGATTCAAATAAGTAGATGACAATGAGAGAGGAATCCAAAAAAATAAATTTCAATATGTAAAGGATAAATATAATGAAATGGCGACCCTATAAATAAAAAAAAAAAATAAATATGCTTTTTTATGCACATATTATACGAGTTTAATACGAAAAAATGCATTTAATACGTGTTTTATATAGGTGTCGCTATTTTAAACCTAATACGGCATAAGTACGCCGTTTAAAATGGCAATCCCCCAAAAAGTTTAATGCATATAAAAGGCATTTTTGGTGACGGAGGTTACGGAAATCAATATAAAGGCTTAAAGCAACCACCAAGTGTGCGAAAAAAAGTAATCACCAAGTGTGGTTTGAGAAGTTTAGTTGGGTAGTTCTAGTGTATGGTCTTCGTCAATCTCAGGCTGATCACTCTTTGTTGCTCAGGGAGAGACATCAATTGTGCAGGTTACAAAAGGCAATATAATTACAAGGGCTTAATCACCAAGTCGCAGTTTGTGAAGTTTAGTTTGGTAGTTCTAGTGTCTGATCTTCGTCAATCTCAGGTTGATCACTCTGTGTTTGTTTGGCAAGCTGATAGTTACATCATTCTAGTTGTATATGTTGATCATATTGTCGTGGCTACAGGCAATAAATGAAGGAATGAGTGACTTGAAGAATCATCTGAAAAAATATTTCCACACCAATTATGATGATCACCTCAGGCACTTCTTAGGTATTGAGGTCGTCCAAGTCTAAAGCTGGCATTAACTTATCCTACATAAAGTACTAACTTGACTTACTATCTAAGATGCGTTTGTTGGGAGCAAAATCCCATGATTCTCCTATGGACCTTAACCATAAGCTGATAGTGGATGATGGAGAACTGATTGATGATCCTGGCAGATATCGGAAATGAGTTGTCAACTGATATATTTGAAGCTCACTCGACCTGACATCACTTTTGCAGTATGTATTGTCAGCTAATTCATGTGAGCCTCTTGTACTTCTCACATGAAAGCTGTGGTATGCATATTGAGATATCTAAAAGGGGCACCAAGTAAATGAATTCTGAATAAATCGAATTGATGCCTTTAGGTAGAAGGATACCGTGATACAGATTGGGCTGGATCTCCTCATCTGGGATATTGACCATAGGATATTGTACATTTGTCAGAGGTAACTTAATAACCTGGAGAAGCAAGAAGCAAAGAGTAGTTGCCAAGTCCAGCGCAGAAGCTTAATAGAGAGCTATGGCCCTTACCACATGTGAGCTCACATGGCTAAGGTCCTTGATGGGAGAGAGAAAATTTCCTATCAGAAGTCCAATGAAGTTATATTGCCACAATCAAGCAGCAAACACATTGAAGTTGACTGCCATTTTATTGGGGAGAAAGTGGCAAACAAGGAAATCTCAACTCTATATGTGAGATCTAAAAATCAGCTTGCTAACATGTTCACCAAGCTCTCAATTGCAGCTGGTTGGACGGAATTCAACTCAAGCCAGGCATCCATGATATACATGTTCCAGCTTGAGGAGGAATTTTGTCAGAGTGGTAGTTTTAGCAAATAGTATTTGCCACTTATTAGTGGCACTCTTGGATTTATCTCTTTTATTAATATATATATTGATATTAGACTCTCATAACAAAAGAATCACGTTCTATCTTCTCCTCTTTTCTCCTATTTATTTTACCTATTGCTCAATCTTTGGTCATTATCCATAATTCTCCATGATCTAAACCCAAGAATTTAGAATTTTAGATTATTTGGAACAATATCAATATTGTACCAATATAAAGCATAACCGAGGTTGAAACTTTATTCATTACATCATACTAGTACTAGTAGCCCGTACCAACCCCTAGCAGCTATGAGTGATACGATAGTCACAAAAAACTGTGTTTTTTTGAAAACAACTTGTTTAAAACTCGCATTAATACCCTGTCGCAGAAAATGACGTTTAAAATCAGTTTTTTTTAAACGTGTATTATAGTTTAAAAAGCGTTTAAAACGAATAATACGAAGAAAAAAAAACAAATAATCTTGAAATAATTTTGGCATTCCCATATGTACTTGAAGCTTAAGGGAATCATGATTTGAAGATGAAGCACCCTCTTCCAGTGAATCTTTAGGGAATGAAAATGATGCAAATATTGATGACCTTAATGATAATGCCGCTTTTGAGCGATTGATGAATATGAATGAGTGATTGTATTTTGTAATACTTTTGTTGATGAAAGTGTAAGAATGCAAACAATCAGTCTTATTTTTTAATCTTGATAGTTCATAGTTGATGTCTTAATGAATTTTGATGAAATAGAATTGAATGTTAAAATGATATTATGAACTTATTATTGTTGATTATAATTATTTTTCCTGTATATTATCTCACCAAATTGTTAGATATATTAATTAGTATTGTGCGATAGCCGGCCCGGGTCGATCTCCTTCCCTACATCAATGTTTTTCAACTAATGAGAAGCTGAGATCTTTAGAGTCGCCACCAATCAAAAATCCGGCTGTGATTGGTCACCCATAATGAAAACCCTCGATTCGAGAACCGAGATTGGGTCCGGGGATTCTCTTATGAGTTAGGGAAGGTGTTAGACACCCCACCTCATCCGTCGAACGACGGTTACCTTTTTAATTTTCTCCATTAAATTAATTTAAACAAATTATTTTCTTTATTTTTTTATTTATCTTTTTATTACCTCGAGATTGGAAACTCATCCCTTCTCAACTGAGTTAGAGTGATTTTCTCTCTACTTGCTTTCTTTTATTTTCGAGATTGGAAAGTCACTCTTCCTCGACCGAGTTAGGGTGATTTGCTCTCTACTTGCGTAGCAACATCCATTTTCCTTAAATCAGCGAACGGCCACGCTCTCTCCTCGACCAAGTTAAGAGGGGCCCCGCCTACGTTTGATGGAAAATGGACGAAAACTAGTAACAATAAATTAAAAAAAAACTGAAATAAATAAATCGAAGAACTAGTCTTCCAACTCTTTCCTTCACCCGGATTTCCTCTACCTCACTACCGTTTGGAGGGAAATCACCGAGCTACTAAGAGAAAGTGAGGGAAGAAAAGTTTTGGATGGGTAGAAGTAGAAGATGAGGGATGTAGCATACATTTTCTCTTTTATTTGGCTTTCCAAGCATTCAAGAACATCCTTCCACGACGATAAGATCCGAACTCCAATGAACTAGGTCCCTTCATCCTAAAGTAGATGTTTGAAGAAGATCAAAAGGAGCCTAGGTCGATGAACTCGAAGAAATTCCTTGAATATCCTAAGGCTTTGAAGAATTCTGGATTTTCTGGACTCAAGGAATTCTAAGCTTGCTCTTTAAGTCTAAGGATCTCCAAAGCCTAGGGGTTTTCAAGGTTTTTCCAAGATTTTCAAAGGTTTTCAAAGATTTTCAAGATGAGAAATAGGTTGGGGTGAGGCTCCTTTTATAGGATGAAGATTAAGGTTTTCGCCCTTTCTGGCCGATATGGGACTAAAATAATCCAAAAAAATGAGTTGGCACGCAAACCGAAGTTCGGAATTAGGGTTTTGCAAATCACACATTTTAAAAAGCCGTGGCATCAAAATTTCACTAAAGACGGGACCAAGATGTTTTAAAAGCCGCGGGATCAAATTTGCACTAAAAACGGGGACCAAGCTATTTCAAAAGCCGCGGGATCAAATTTGCACTAAAAAGGGGACTGAGCTATTTCAAAAGGCGCGGGGATCAAATTTGCACAAAAAAAAGAACCGCGCCCTTTAAAAGGGTGTTGAACATTTTCCACATAAAAAAGGCCCATTCCTTTGGGCTTTAGCTGATTCAGGCTCAAGTTGGGTTGGGCTTCGCTTTTGGCTTCGACGTTGGATATATTGGAGTTCGGATCTCTTCCTTGAGTTTACCATTCGATGCTTGGAGCTAAAAAGGTCATGGGGGCATGCAAAATTGGGTGTCTACAAGTATCATGTTCTAATTTTTATAATTATTTAAAAAAATCTGTTTTTTCCGAAGTTTCCCCGTACTTTACTCCTTGCTGAATTATTCCCAAACCCCAACTTTGTTACTATATAACACCTAGTCTATAACTATGTGTGTGTAACACAAATTGTGCATATTCTCATCAATTTCGACTGCTCAATCAGTAGACTCCATGCAGGAGACCTCTTTGACAAAAGTCATTCTTGATTGGATGATTTTCACCATCCGCGATGAAGACCCTCTTTTAAGACTGCTGCTCCTATAAACAATTATAATGCTGATTGGTGGCAACAACCCACAAGCACAATAATCATGACTACGTAACACACACGTAACACACATGATACGATAAATTAGGCATACTTGCAGGGGTTTAGGCACTAGTACCCACCACAAAAGGCGGCCACTTCGAGGTGAGATTCTAAGTGGAAAGTTAATATGATTGACAGATCAAAATTATCCAATCTATTAGACTCTAATGGTTATCGATAAAATAAAATAAAAAACTCTAATGGTTGGTAGAAAAAAATCTGGTGAACAGTTGCACCCTCCGATCAGATCGGCTTCTAAAGCAGGATATTTCCTTGATGGGATCCCTTCATTCCCTTGTCCTGTGGGTTCAAATACCCTAGGTGTGCCACATCTCCTCATATTTCTTACAGATGGTCATCGTTGTCAAGGTAGTCTTCTTTCTTTGGACGGCAACATTGGAAAAGATTCTCACATGCGACCCACTTAAAAAATAGAGGATGAAAGTTAGCTAACCGTTGCTTTCTCTGCCTTAGTGCAGAAGAGTCGGTGAACCATCTATTGTTACATTTTCATTTCGCCTCGACTATTTGGAGCAAGTTTCTTCTCTATCTGGGGATCAATTGAATCTTTCCTTGGTCCTTTCGGGACTCCTTATCTAGTTGGTTATTGATTCCCTCGGGAGTTCCTACTTCAATGGTCTGGATTATGTTACTGGGAGCTATATGTTGGGCTCTATGGATAGAGCACAACGGAAGAGTTTTCAATGGCACAACTTATTTTGAAGAGGAGAGGGTCTTCTCCATTGCATGCGATTTTTTAAAATCCCGGTGTGCCATTAGGAAGGACTTTGAGGAGGAGTGGTTATCTAGGCTATGATGGGCCAGAAAGTTTATGTTTGTGCTTGTTTTGCTTATGTTTAATATAGTCTTTGTCTAGTTTAACTTTTTGTTCATATTCTTAGTGAACCGTATTTATGTATGCTTCTCTTCAGTTTATTAATATATATCTTATTTACCGATCAAAAAAAATATCGAGATTTTTAGTGTCCCTCGTACAAAACACAAAACTACGAGCCGAGCCTTTAAACATAAGCCACAACTTAAACAAAGTTATTAAAATTGAAAACACACCTTTTCTGACTAAACAGTAACATCATATCAAGGAAAGGAACCAAACTATACACTGCACTTTGAGCTAAAAGAGAGTACCTATTGATTAATCTTCTCCAGAGAATGGTACGGTCTCTTTCCAGTATTGCTTGATGGAGTCAACAACTTTGAGGGCCAAGGCCTCGTCTTCTGGGTAATAAGCAATCGGATCGGATAATAGAGGAAGTGGAAGGTTGAGAACACCTTCAAGTGTTGCATGAAGACAGTATGCTGAGTACGTTATATGATATCCACCTTCCTGGACGATCAGGAGGCGTCCATCACTGTGCTTATCAGCCAGCCTACGCACAATCCGCCCGATCTCCCGATAACCTTCCATTGTCAAGCACTGCCTGCCATTTGGATCAAACTGAAACAGTAAAAGTAATGTTATTCTGTAAAATCGTCCAACCTTTACCATCGGCATTCATAGAAAATTTTGTGAAATGATAAATGAAGAGTTTCCAAATATATGACTGGTTCAATCAAGTGGGATTCAGAAGGCTTTACCAAACAGGTGAGAAGAAAAGAAAATTTGAAGTTCTCTGAAATGAAAAGGAACTTTTCTCGAGTTTTCTGCTGTTGTACTGAGAATCTGAGATTACACAAGAATGAATTTACATCTACTCTTCCACATACAACAAGAAAATGATCACATGTACATAAACAGGCCTTGTGAATTTATACCAGAACATTTACAATAGATATTTCTTGGGGACTCTAAAAGACTTGGAAATCTTGACTTCTCTTGAGAGTCTATATTTTAAATATCACTTTGTGCTTATTCCAAATTCTATCTAGCTACGATAACCACAATCAAGGTTATATTTCCAACTCCTAAATCGAACTTCAATCACTTTGATGTGATGTGATGTGATGCATATCAATTTATTCACTAGTCTGTATATGTCAATAATCTGCAATGGCCTCAAGATGTCAACTATCTGAGAATACGCCCCACAGAGAAAATACACTATCCTCTTTTGTTTCACAATTACAGAAGTAAAATGATACCTCATATTAAAATATTTACCATGTTCATGAGATAATGGATATGTCTCTGTCAACGTTTAGCTGATTTAGTTATCAACATATATTTTCTAAGGATCTTCCTTTGTATTAGGGCCGCCTTCCAAAAACAACCCTAATTATTAGTTTAAAGTTAAGAGCTTCTTTATTTATCAACATATCATAAGCAGGATCGTCTAGTCTATGTCACAATTTTATTTTTCAAAGTAATTCTCGACATGTTTTTAGTGTATTGCAGGAGACGCTTCACGCTTCTGAATGTTTGGATTCACATGTATGCAAGTTCACAATTTTTCTGTAACCTGGACTTCTACTGTTCAAGCATGGGGGCTAGATCGGTCAAGAGAGTATCATTTCAAGCTATCAGAGAATAATTAGACCATGTAATGCCTTTTTATGTAGAGCGCTTGAGTTCTTCAACCAATGATCTAGATGTACGATACTCCATTTGCTTGTACTTTGTTCTATGTACCTACGTGAACCGCAAGTGAAACTGCAGCCAGCTACCAGTGTCATTCTATCCTATCGTTTTTAACTCTTCATCCATTAGTTGCACCTGCTATTGACCGCTACAGTATAACAATCTGTGGATAAAGAGAACTTATCTCCCTCCTTATTCCCAGCAATGTCAACAATTTGGTCCAAAGGAATCCCCTGCTAATATGTAAGTTTTGGGAATCACATACATGCAATCTGAAGAAGAAGAAGTCCACCACAATAATATGCTTTTCCATCAACATCTTGTAAACTTCCTTAATAACCAGGTCCATGCATATTCCAGAACAGCTAATTGTTGAGTAGTATGGTCATATAGCTTAAACCTTTTGATTGGCTGCTCTATCCTAAAGAGAATGCACTTCCCATTTCCGTGTTTCATTTTCTTATTTTCATCTTTCGGAGTGGAGATAAATCCTAGTTTCCAAATACTATAAACATGTTGGGTTGGCTTTGTCACCACTCACCACCAATGCATGTTTGGATGGTCCCCACATGCATATATTATGTAAACTGTTCAGCACAATGATTTTCATGTCCGTAATAATTATATTTCAAAATTTTCTTATTCGTGTTGATGATGGTTGGCAAGGAATAGTAACAACTAACTTCAAATCCATTGTTCCTTATTGATTCACTAGTATATTGGAGATTTGGAGGTAATATACCCATACTTAATTCTTAATACTTCTCATTTAGACATCATGTAGTCACTAGAGCACAACTTAAAACTGCTTGAATGCTTCAAAATTGTCTTATTCATAGTTACCAAACATCCGTATTATACCCGTTTAGTACTCGTATCATACTTTTAGAGGGGGTCGCAGTTTAAAACTGCGTATTTTTGCCATGTTATGTTTTACGCGTATCGCCCTATAATACCTGTTTAATACACGAATTACGTATTAAACATGTACAATATGCGTGTTTTTTCCATACTTTTACCGTGTTAAATGCATATTCCATATTAAATTATTGTTATTAATTAATATCATGATTTTTATTGATTTATTTATAATTATTATTTATTATTTATTATTTATTATTTATTTTTTCTGTATTTTTACCATGTTTTCGCCGTATAACACCCGTACTTCCTGAACAGATCATTGCCGTATTATACCCGTACCCGTACTTGGTAACTATGGTCTTATTCCTGTTTATGATGGTCGGTAAGGAATTGTAAAAATTAACTTCCGATCCACTGTTCCTCATGGTTCCACTAATATATCGGAGGAAGTATACCCACAGTTAATTCTTAAGACTTTTCATTTAGACCTCATGTAGTCACTAGAGCATAACTTAAAACTGCTTGAATGGTTCAAATCCTCCTAATGTTCCTCTGAGAAAGTATCAAAAAAATTTCAACCCTTGTAGTTACGGAAGGAGAAACAGTTCACAATAAAAGAGAATCTAACATTCCAGGCATCAAAATGGGTAAGTCAACAGCTCTGGAGATTGTATTGATGATGCTTACCATCATGAAGCATCCCATACAATTTTCACCATGACCTAATCAAAAAGTATCTCCACAGCCCACGCTGCAAAGTCTAAGACGCTCAACAATCAACATAAAAGTTCCTTACATTTTTTTTTTGGGAAACATGAAAGTGCCTCGTTTATAGATTGCATGTTAATCTCTGTTCTAATGTTTCACGGAACTTTCCACTAAGATCCTCTTTTCCCACATATGATGCATCAATTAAATATATATATATATATATATATATATATATATATATATTCCAAAGGAAAATACCACCTTTTTCTTCAACCTTTCTATGACTTCACAATTGGATCCAACTGTCTCTAAAGGTCTCCAGTAGCGAAATAAGAATTTCTAATGATAAAGCCAAAGACTTCAGATGTAAAAAACTTCCAACTCTAAACAGGAGACACTCTCATGCTCTTGTTCCACTTTGCAGGCCTACTTTGTTGGAACTATAAGGCTCCGCCTAAGCTGATGCAATCCTCTATAGAAATGCACCAGAAAGGCTCAAAATAATTCAGTTCTTCATATACAAAGAACAACTGAGACCAAAAACGGAGGATTATTACATGTGGTTATATATTTGTTCTACAGCATTAATAAGACCACAATAGAATTTTGTGTGCTTTTGTATAAGCAGAAACTTTATGTTATTCTAGATACAGTTAGTTGCAAGAATTGTAATTCTTTCTCTTCTTAGGTATCCTCATCTTCTTTTCCTCTAGATCAAAAAGTACTTCATAGCTGAAGTTACCCAAACCAGGTTATATTCAATTTACATACAACTATACAAGCAATATATGATACCACAACTGTAGAAGTACTTCTCCAATTAAAATCATTATAAAAGATGTGGACATCAATAAGGACTAAGCATAACGATTAACTTACAGCACTGGAATCTTGACCGACGACCATAACCATCATTGCAGGTTCAAATTTTCGAACAGCCGGGACAACCAATTTGGTCATGGCATACTCATACCCACGGTCCCCCGTTCCATTAGGTAGTGGTATATTCAAGTTAAACCCAAACCCTTTTCCTTCACCGAGCTCGTCAACAGAGCCCTTTTGAGGATGGGATGGACCCCATGAACCATGATTCATGTGAAGAGAGATCGTTAGAACTTTATCTGAGGAATAGAACCCCTCTGCAGTTCCATTCCCATAATGGACATCAATGTCTATAACTGCAACACTTCTGCAACCAGAATCTAGAGCCAATTGAACTGCAAGACCAGCATTATTAAGGAAGCAGTAGCCATCAGCTTGAGCAGGCTGAGCATGGTGACCAGGAGGCCGTACTAATGCATAAGCAAGCTTCCCATGGCCATCCAGTATGTGCTTCATCGCCGACAGAGTACTACCGGCGGCAAGAAGGGAAGCATCCCACGAGCCAGGGTTCAAGATAGTTCCGACACAGAGCGTCTTCCCCCCAGATTCATCCGCTTGAACAAGTTCTTTTATGTATTCTGTAGTTTTAGTATGTGAAGCAATATCAGCTCTAACCACATCATTTTAAACAAACAGATCCAAATTCTCATTTTTGTTTACATGAAACGATCCAAATCGAGGAAATTCAAGCAGGTGGAGTATGAAACATCGATTCACAGAAGAAAATTTCTTATTTTGTTGATCAATCTCGATCATAACAGTGGTTGAATCGAAATCGTGGAAATCGAAGTACCTGGAGTATGAAATGAGAGCAATTCAGGGATGAGAGCAGATCTTCCTGGATGCCAGGAGATGTAGGGAGAAATGGGGCCTCTTCTGATGATAGAGACCATGTTCTTCACCCTATCTGAGTTTTCTGGATGCTTTTCTAGCACATCGAGAAAACCTGGATCAATGGCCATGTCGAATACGCCAGTTCCAGCATCGTGCTTAAGCATTCCATCGTGCCAGAACACGTCGATGTGATCGGATGGTGAATGGGAAGGAGAAGCCATGACTGGGAAGTATCCTTGATTTTGGGGCCTTTATTAATAAATTCTTTCGTTCTCTCCATAGCTGGACTTAGGTGGCTGAATCTTAACCACAATTACAGTTTTTTTTTTTTTGGCAGCATATCCTCTCCGGTGATAACCGGATTTTGCAAATCCGGTTATCACCCCTAGAGGTCACCACGTGTCTCCTTTGACACCCATTAACCGTGGGTAAGGTTCACCCAACCCTAGGGTTCACCCACCTATTTTTGGTTTTTTTTTTAAAACAATAATTCTTTTTTTTAAATAAAAAAACTGTTTTTAATATTAAAAAAACTCTAAAAACAGTTTTTTAATTTTAAAAAAAGAATTA
Organism: Tetracentron sinense; assembly: GCA_015143295.1. NCBI lineage: Eukaryota > Viridiplantae > Streptophyta > Magnoliopsida > Trochodendrales > Trochodendraceae > Tetracentron > Tetracentron sinense. The sequence continues at coordinate 18,809,080 of CM026561.1, forward strand.
TTATTTTAAAAAAATAGGTGGGTGAACCCTAGGGTTGGGTGAACCTTACCCACGGTTAATGGGTGTCAAAGAAGACACGCGGTGACCTCTAGGGGTGATAACCGGATTTGCAAAATCCGGTTATCACCGGAGAGGATTTGATGCCTTTTTTTTTTTGTGTTTTTCTTTTTTGAGAGAAGATAACATCATTGCTAAACAGGAGAGATTACAGAGGGTGAGCCACGAGTACGAGATTCCGCGGAGGTGGAAATCTGGATACTCATACTCAGGGCAAGCTGGGCCTGTGCATGGGCCTCAGCGATAAACTCCCCATGGACCAAAATAAACACTACGTTATCAAACCTGATATGGTGATGCCGAATATCCGCAAGAGGCGAGTGAAGTTCCCAGGATTAAACTCGATAGGTGTGGAAAAAAAAAAAATTCCTCCACGGTTGTAACCGGACTGTAGGTGAACCTAGGGGTGGTGAATCTTAACCACTTGGAGCCAAGATAGGATCACACTCAATTGCAATTGCATATGTGGCTGATGTTGATTGCAATATTAAAAAAATCAAAATTTAAATTTCTTAATCATTTGCTCTCATCCAATCAACAACAGCCACATATACACTTACATTGGCTTGAATGCAATTGCAATTTGACTAGCTTATCTAATCATTAATGGATATTCGTCATGGATTGGGGTAGTCACATCTTGTGATCCAGTTATTCAATCCGGCCCTTTATGAGGGGTCGGCTTGGCCCTACAGAGCCTGCAAAATAAGGTCATGTGATCGGAATAGGCCTAATTTTGGAAAACCCTCTTACTTGAGGGGTGGGCTTGGTAAGCACCTAGTTCGGCTTGGTCCAACCATTCATTCTTTATTATCTATCATATATTATATATTTTTTTTGGAAGGTTCATATATTATATGTTACATACATAACATAATTAATTAAGATTTATAATAATGGTAGGCCTTTTTGTGAGTAACATACTAATAGTGAATTATTATATCTTTTTAGAATCTTTCTCACTAATGTTTATTTTTATATACATTTAAAATCTAATAGAAACCAATAATTAATGTGTGTATATGTAACAGAACAATAGTATAAGTCTCTCTTTAGAATCTTTTAATGTTATTACTTGTAAGTAATGTATTACATTTAAATATATATATATATATATATATATATATATATATATATATATATTAATACTAATATTAACAATTTAATGGTAACAATTGGGAGGTATGCTAATTCTAACAATCTATCGATACTAAAGCTCATCTTATTGCTCCTTGATTCGGTCTCAAGCTCGAATAAAGGAGGAGAGTTATGCAAGGTTGAAAATCAATGTATAAAAAAATTGTTAAAACATGACATTTTTTTTGTTCTTTTGGCCCTAGCACGACCTTGGCTCGGCTTTGGCTCTTGAGCCTAGCCAGTTCAAGCCCTCTAATGACTAGGGCTGGGCTAGGGCTCATCCTGGTGAATGAGGGTCGGGTCTGGTCCTTTGACAGCCTTAGTTGTCTCTGTCACCTCGTCGCGTCTAATTTCTAAAGGCAAAAAAGTAGGACTGTCAAAAGGATCAGGTAGGGGTCGGGCTGGGGGTGAGCCCTAGCCCTACACTTACCTAAAAAAGTAGGGCCCTAGCCCTTCAAGGGCTGGGATTGATTGGTCCCTAACCTTATCTCAAGGGCCATGGCTGGGCCGAGCTAGAAGAAAGAGCGAGTTTTTTTTTTTATCAAATGAGATAATGGGTTTTTTTTCTTTATATACCGAATGCCAACGTGACATGGAAATTGATACCTTCTTTCTTTATCCGGGCTTGGACTGATGGAGGTTGATGGTGCCTATGACTTCAGGCTTTAGTGTGAGCTTGAGCACAATCATGAATCATCCGAGATAGCACTGGCAATAGCAATAGTAGAGTGAATTAGTGAGAGAAAGAGAGCAATATCAGTGACAAAGGAAAGTGAGCATCGACTAAGAGGTAGAGAGATAATGAGAAGAAGAAGATGAGAAGAAGAAGAATGTAGAATGCATTAAAGTTAGGGTTTTGGTTCGTAATTGTGTGGTATATATATATGGAGGGGGTGAGTATGGAATGATGAAATTATCGCCACATTAAATCCGTTAGGGAGTTATATATTAGTCATTTTACAACATTATTAACAGGGTTTATATAGAATAGAATTGGTGTATCGGTGCTAAGGGCGGGCCGGGCTGGGGTTGCCTAAGCCCGAACCTATAGAAGAAGGGTTGGTTGATTTTGCGCCCTGCCCGGCCAAGGGTAGGGGCTTGGCAGGTTTGGACGGGCCGGGTACCCTTGGAATCGGGCTATTTTGACAGGCCTACCGTAGGACAGCTTGTCAAGAAGGGGCTGACACATGGCTACTACTCATCCATCCATCCTCACTCGCCACATGCCCCACATCGGTTCCCCAAAGCACAGCCACACGGTTTCAGACTCGGAAACCGCCGGAAACCTCCAGCATATTCTGGCCCCCAGAGTATTCCAGAACAAATGCATATTCACACAGCCAATACAAACCCGCTATCTCATCATATCCGCCACGTCATCCCGACCGTTAAATTCTCAGCTCCTTCTTTCAATCCCCTCTCACTGGTTTTCCCAATAGCCGTACCCCAGTTCTCCATTAATTTCTCTTGGAAGCAATTAACCAGAAAACCCTTATTCGAAACCCTAGTCCTGTAAATATTTTATCCACCATGATCAATCTGAGAGCTGAAGCTCGACCTTCGACATCTACAACCTCTGCTGTGAAAACAGAGAACGCCTTATCGTTCATCTCGAAAGGTTGGACAGAGGTCAGAGACTCTGTCGATGCAGATTTTCAATTGATGAGAGATAGGGCGAATTCGTTCAAGAATATGGCAACATCATTCGACAGAGAGCTCGAGAACTTCCTCAATTCGGCTTCTCCCTTTGCTGTTCCCGCCATCAGATCCTCTCCACCGACTGAGATCGAATTCGTCAAAAGATTGCAACCGAAGCTCTCTGAATTCCGTCAAGCCTACTCGTCTCCGGATTTTAGCCGGAATGTTTTGGAGAAATGGAGCCCTAGATCGAGGATTCGAATCGATCTCTCAGCAATACGGAACGCTATTGTTTCCGAAGTGGAGGGTGCAGATGAAGTTATGGATTTTGATAATAGGGGAAGAGTTCGGCGTGGGAGGATGGTTGGGTTGAAGGAGTTTCGGTGGGAATGGAAGGGAGAAAACGAGGAAAGTCACAAGGATTGGGAGCCAATCAGGGCGTTGAAGACGAGGTTGAGGGAATTTGAGCAGAAGAGTTCTTCATCGGAGATTTTCGGCAATTTTAAGAACAACGAGTTTATGGAGAAAGTGAAGTCGAGTTTGGTATGTCTCTCTCTCTCTCTCTTTTTCAGAATTTTTTGCAACAGTGATCTAGCCTCTTCTTCTCCCATGCTTCCTTCATAGACCCAATCACCAAGCTTACGGTTTGGTTGTGGACTTACTAGGTTATACATCATATGATTAGGCATGTGAAATTTTGGCTTCGGTTTTGATTTGGTTGTGAACGTAAATAGTAGAATTAGGCTGATTAGCTATTTCGTTTTCGATTTTGTATATTTGGTAAGCTGGGATCAAACCTGTGAGTTTATGGTTATGGTGCAGTTAGTTAACCAATTAAGATAAGGGCTCAAGCCCAATGATCTGAAATTTACTTGTTATATTGAATTTTTCGACTCTATTTATGATTTTATTGCTGAGGATCATGTTCCTTAGCTGCAGAATTTGTAATCTGTAAGTTTGATTATAATGTCATTCATAGATAAGAGAAAATTCTGGCAATTTGTAATTTTTGGGTTCTAATCAATTCAAGTGTAGTAGTGTTTCTTTATCATTTAGTAGGTTTAAAGTTTTTATGAGGTTTTGATTATCATACCAATGAGCCAAACATGGAGTTTGGTCATGTTCTTTGGAGTTATTTTTGAGGTAAGCTGTGTTGGCTGAAATTAAATTCATATGAATACAGCATGAAAGTACGTTTGTTAAGAGGTAAATAGAAAGAAAGACGTCGCTAAATTGGATGATGTGTCTTACACTTCGTATCTGTGTTTGACATGTGTCCCAAGTTACATGGTTTTTCTCTCTTGATAAGTAAAGATGAGATTGTATAATAGACAATGGGGGACCCATTTTTCAGGTACCGGAGCAGCTTAGCCTCCTTTGGAATTGTACGTTCCATTTTTAGATTGGGGTCTGTGAGCAATTTAGGGAGAATTTGTTTCTTGGAGTCCACTGAGATTTGCCTTAGAAGAGTAGTGTTTCAACAATGGTGGCAGGCCTCGAACTTGGTGTCCCAAGATCTTTTGAAGAGGGATAGGTGGATTAGAATCCATGAAATCCCCTTCCATTTGTGGAATTCAGCCAATTTTAAGACGATAGGGGATATTTGTCTTGAATTGGTATTGGTCACTCTTAAAATGTTCACTCTCTCGGACCTCGGTGCTGCTTGTTTGCTTGTGAAAACCCGTGGATTGTGGAAAATCCCTAAGATGGTATATATTTATGATGTTGAAGGAGTTTTTCTGGTGATTGTAGAGGTCAAATTAGAGGAGGTGTTAAAGCTTGAGGAGAATATCTGTTATGCTCTGGCAGCTCCTTCAGCCATCCCTTCAAATCTCAAGGTTGGGGACGAAGCTTCTCAGTTTGAAATAGCTTACTCCTCGTTGGATGCTTCGATTAATGGACGTCCAAATCTCGGTGGACTTCATTGCTTGTTTCCCCAATTCTAAGAACTTCTAAAATCCGGAGTCAGCTTCCCAACTAGGGAATTAAAAATTCAAAATAGATTGGACATGTGGCCGAACTTCTTGAGATGTAGGGTGATGTAGACCGTGTTGAAGATCAAAAGCAAGCACCCATTCAGTTGAGGACACGTGGCAATAGATCGGGTCTCTAGTGCAGTTCTCATCTGGGTCGACCCATACCTTTGTTCAAGAGGTATCTATATCATAGAAATAAAAATTGCTGAAACCGATACGAAACGGACGATACGTATAAGTTTTGGTAGCTCCCTACATGTTATTTATACTGATATGAAATGAGAGATACGTATCGTTTATTTGTTATTTATGTTTTCATTTATTGTGTAATTGTAATAGTGTCTACTACTTTGTCTTTGAGTCGCTTCCCATGATTTTATATTTAGTAAATTTGGTTCCTATAACTCATTTGATTTTTTAAAAATTTAATTTAATTTTTTATTTTTGCAAAAGGAAAAATTTATATATATCGTATGAAACCGATACCGAAACCGATACGTATAGGATTCGGTGGGGACCGATACATCCCCTGAAACCGTATTTTTAATCCTTGATTTATAGCCAATTCTGTAGGGATTAAAGGCATGTCCAACACTAAGTAGCCAGAGCGGGAGTAGGAGTGGGAACGAGAGCGTGAGAGCGTCAAGTTTTAATTTAGTATAAGGTCGAGAGTGCCTCCGGAGCGTCGTTATATATATATATAGATATTAATATTTTTTTTTAAAACCATCAAGGATTAAAAAATCCTAATCACAGCTAATAGGGGTTTAACTTACTTAAAAGGGATACATGTTGACCTCCTGGTGCGAGTTCAATCGCAGTTGGCCGTGATCCCATCTCTCCGTAAAATATAGAAAAGTAAAAGAAAAAAAGCAAAAAGTAAGTAAAAACAAAGTGAAAAACAAATTAATTTGCAAAAAACTTAATTCTTGGCTGACAATCACTGATCTAATTGTACAAAGTGAAAAGACAAAAGTAGGGAAAAGACTTCTCCCCTTAAGCGTCAAACCCCATAAGGGTAAAAGTGGAATGTTTTTATTAAAACTCCGAAAAAGCTTTTTTGTCTTCCTCTCGCTTGTTATGTCTTCTTCGCTGCACTTACAAACTTACAGTGACGAAAATCACCACCATTGGCATGGAAGATCGAAGCTTTATCTCTCTTTCTTAAACACCACGCTCTACAAAATGAAAAACCGCGCTCTATAAAAGGTAAAACTGCGCTCCTAAGGCGAATACGCTCTCAAACTGTGAGAGCGAGGTTTGAGAGTAGGTTCGGGTAGCAAGGGGGACAGTTTGGGTTTCTAAGGTCCGACGTCAATGATAAAGCTATTATAATGAAAAATGCTGTGGCTCCATTATCTTCTCACTTTATCCCCAAAACTCTCTATCCAGATATGATCTCTTCTTCGTGCTAGGGGGATCCTTCAACTAGGAAGATTGTTCTTGCAGTAGGGAGGTTTCCAAAACCAATATGGCCTCAGGCAACCTGTGCGAATGTGGCTCCTTTTCGGTTCTTGACCGACCTCCTACGTCTCTGTTATATACTCTTCCTATGCCTGAGTTGAGTTGCTCCGAGCTGCATGCCCTTGAGATGTCTGCCATAATTCATCCTCCCTTATCGGACGATCTCCTATTGGCCCTTATTCATGGGAGTTTTTGGTGTTTGGAACCTGAGGAAGAGAGGAGTGCCTATATTGATCTTGTGCAGTCTTAAGCAGCCAGCAGGTCAATATTTGCACTATCTAGTACTTCAGGAGGTCTTCCAGGACATTCCCAACCTCCGTCCTAGCTTTATTAATTGTCTAGTGATGCAGTCGTATCCTCTTCTCCTTAAACTGGTCATCAGTCAGGGTCTTCTACTAAGTTCGACATTACTTCCTGTTTGTGGTGGAAGCCTCTCCTTAGGGGTCACATTTCGGTCCATATCCCTTTGGTTTTCTATCTTGTTTAGGGATGCTCTGGGTGTTTCCAGCTAGCTTTAACTGCTTAGTCTCTAGTTGGTTCTTGAGAGGTAGTTGAATCCCAAAAGGTGATTTGGAAGTTGCGTTGGGGGCCATATGTTGGAGCCTTTAGGAGGAGAGTAGTAGGGTGTTTGATAATTCTGCATCTTTAGTTGAGAAGCTTATACTTTGATTGCTTTGCAGAAGTGTAGCCGGTGTTAAACTTCAGTGTCGGTTAAAACTTCTGAAGTTGGAGCATCTGGTTCTTTATTGATAGGTAAGACTTTTGTATGAAAACTCGGCGAGTCGACCCGAAACTCGGCCCAATCGACTAGACTCGGCCAGGTTTTGGGTTGAGTTGGAGGTAAAACTCGGAACTGACGCTGAAAAGTGAGTAACTTGCCCTGACTCGCCTGATTTATGTACGATTTGTGTTATAACAAAAAATTGAGTAAATCGGCCTATCCGAGTGACCAAATTATATTTTTTCTTTTAACACATCCCACCCACCCTTGGTACAAATTCAAAACAGAAGGGGGATGTTTGGTATATATTGATTTATATATCTCATTTTAGACATGTTTTATCATTAATTTTGAATTTATACCATATATATAGTATTAGAAAAATATTATATATGTTCGAGTTTTAGGTGTCTTTACTCGGACGAGTTTTGTACAAGTTTCCGAGTTGACTGTACTCTGCAAGGTTACAAGTCGAGTCGAGCTTTCGGGTCTAAAAACACTAGGTAAGACCAAAATTTGGCTCAAGTCCATGAGGGGCCCAAGCTCATAGTAATTAAAGATATTTCTTTCTAGAAGAGCCCAAGTCCACATGGGTACCTTTGGAGTAATGAGCTATCTTGGAAGTTTATCCTAGGAAGTTACACCCTTCTAGTTACTTGTTACGTAGTTGGTTGTAGAAGCATTTAATTCTTGCCTAGTTACTTGTAGAAGTCAATATCATTGCCCAGTTACTTGTAGAAGCTTTTAATTCTTGTCTAGTTACTTGTAGAAGTCAATATCATTGCCCAGTTACTTGTAGAAGCTTTTAATTCTTGCCTAGGTACTATGTGAGTCTGTTGTTGCCTATGGAAATTAGTTTTTGAAGTATTATCAATATAGAAGATCTCTCTCCACTCTTGGGATGTCCTAGGCCTTGGAGTATAGCATTTTTCCTTCAATTTTTGTGAGTGTTTGATTGATTGCAACAATTTTCTTCTTTGAGCAACCCACATTTTAGGACCTAGGGGTAGGGACAAGCTTGATTTCTTAAGCCTATTTAAATGTGGGCCGGGCTAGGGCTTGGCTCCTTAAAGCCCGAGCCTGGCTCGGCCCGACATAATTTAAGTATTTTAATATATATATATATATATAAACATGCACAAATTAATTATGTAATAGAACCTTTGGTCACTGATCACAATGAATGTACGTATAATTATGTAAGTATTGAATCTGTAATAGTTATCTCCTAAAACTACCAATGGACATGTTTAATCTATGGTTCTTGAGCTCTCTGTACTCTTGATATAAGGAGCATCCCATACGGCTCGCAAAAAATATGAACAAGGCAGTTGCCACAAGGGCTCATTTAAGGAATACTGCTGCCTCAGTCTCGAGCGATAGCATTGTGATGGAAATCGAGCATCAAACCCAAAAAGCACATAAAGAGTTCCATTAGCCACGCTAGCTGCATTCATGTACCAATCATTCATCTTAAATAAACCTTACACTCCTATTTATGTAATCACATTACATAATTCCCCATCCCTAGTAGTACTTGTAGGACGATCCTCCATTGATGATCTTGGTGATCTTGCCGAATGTAATGCATGGACACCAGCATGTTATGCAACCTGTAAAGGGTACATAAAAAAAGGACATGCTTTTATTAAATTTCATAAAAAAAAAGATTTTTGTTGACATTTGAAGCTTGTTCAGGACGCGTCCTTATGTGCCACACATGCTTTTGTGTGAAAGTTATTTCTGAAGTCTCCACTGTCTTTCGGTGAAAGAAACTTGAGAAAACAAGAAAGAACCAAATTATCTGTTGCGATGTTCAACACTATACTTCTGGTTTTTTCATGCGTAGGGAAATAAATGTTTCTATTCATATCTAGCTACTATTTTTTATTTGATTCCATGATAAGAGGGAATGCATACAGATGAACTGTAATTTTGATCTGAAATGACAAAACTATCTAATCATTATCTGCTCAATCCGTTGTCTTACATGTGGATTTAACTTGATTTGCTATTGAACATTTCAGCCCTTTTCAATTGTATTTAACTTGTACATCTCCACAGGTTAATGATATATATGTCTAGTTCATATGCATTTATTATTATAGAAGAACAATTAGAACTTATTTGCTTACTGTTGCTTTTTTGCAGAAAGCAATTTGCAAGGAGCCTCAAGAGTCCAAGGTTATTATTATTTTTTTCTCTTTTTTGCTTTTGTTTTTATTTTTTCGTCTTTCTCATTTTTTGCACTTTGTGATCTTATTATGTCTCTTCCTCTATTGCAATGGCATATATTTGCTGAATACTTATCAGGTGCAATTTATTCATTCCTAAATTCAGTATTATTTGGTACCCTTTTTACCCATTCCCAAAGGTTACAACATCTGAGACTTCACCATTGAGTAAAAGGTAATATTAAATTTTAAGAATGAAAGTCACAGTTTTAAACTAGAAATGGTAAGTTTTTTTAAGAAAACGAGTAGAAGCACAATTGGCTAAAGGTGATCTGTCCTGTATACAGATTTCTTCTCTCCATTCCATTGTTAGCAGGATATCTACATAATACATTATCAGTTTAATCGTTAACTTTTCTATGAAATATTTTGTGTTATGACATCAAGAGCAAACTAGAGGTAGTAAATTTTGTTCCGCATTATCAAGAGAACCGAGAAGTTTGAATTGCCTTGTCCATCAAATGACATTTGCTAGACCCCTTCAATATGCAGATGAATAGTGAAACTAACTTGAATTTAGGTTGAAGCCCACCATAAATTTTTTTTGTGTAGGGATCTTGAGATGTTTGAGCCACCAGCTTGGCTTCATAATTTATTAGTTTGCCTTATTATCATCATGATTCATGTGATACCCCTCATAAGATGATAGCCTGTGTTTTTCATGAAAACATCCCTTGAAGGTAAACATCCATTATCCAATTGCAAAGGGATTTGAAAATTCCATAGGACTGACATTTCACCATTTTGATCTTAGAGCAGAACAAATGCAATGCCCCACTTAAATCCTCCAACTATTAATGCATTGAATATATTGCAAAATCAAAACCAGGGTAAAGAATGGATGAAAGTAACTGATTCTAGTTATTGCTTTGATGAAATGCATTTTCTTTCCATTGATGAAAATCAATCTCTTTGTTGATTTTCTGCCGGCACCTGTCGCTGCCTTCAGAGGCTGCTTGTAGGGAACATTTATATGGAACCTAAAAGGTAAAGTGTATAATTTTGGTGTTTTTGATTAAGTTATTGTTTCTTTTATGGAAGAAGAAAGGTGCAGACGTTTGGTTGAATTTGAATTCTATATCACCCTTCGCAAGAGACTTCTATTTCAGATATCTCAAAGGATTTGTTGCGGCAACCACCAACGCTTTTGTATCTATGCTTATGGCAATTCTGTATATAGCTGAGGATAGAGGAAAAACCCATTTAGGAAGTGGAGTACCAGCCAGCTAATAAATGGAGATAGAGGAAAGGGCATGCTTGAGCAAAATGAAGCATCTCCTTAGATAAGAGTGTTGATTTCCATCTCTATATTACAAACTTTGGTGATCATGATGTTGAAGAGTTCTTTTTTTAGCTTTTCCTTTTTAGAGAGGCACCCTCAGATAGGTACAACCATACAAGGAAATTCTTTTTTGGGGACTCCCAAAGTGGTGTAGATAACCTAGGAACAAGGGTTTGAGAGCTTGCAGAGGCATAAATTACCTTTTCTTTAATGTTGAGTTAGCCCAAAGCTCTTCCATATCTACTCAAGAAGATGCATAACTGTTTGGCTAATTCTTTCTTCCACTGAGAAAAGTCAGGATGTCTACTGCGAAAAGTGAGATGAGCATATCATTTTGGCCACCTCTGGAGTAGTTTGCCTTTCCCGATTCAATTCTTTTTTAAGACATGCCCGAATGCCTCTTCAGTTAAGATGAATAAGAGGGGAAAGTTCACCTTAAGCCCCTCAAATTCTTGAAATAACAATGTGCATCATTAAGAATGATGGAAAAATGCTGGCTGTTAAGGCAATCTTAAATCAGATGGTCAAACTTCTGTAGAACCCAAACTTCATGATACCATCTGCAAAATAGTCGAAGAATAAATAATGTTGGGACATTTGCAAAGAGAAGAATAGAAGAATCTTTGAAGATGATCACCCTATCTAGAAGATTTACAAAAGTGGTTGGGCGTTTTTTAGTTAGGTTTCCAGTCTTAAAGAGTTCTTTGATTGTAAAAGTTTAGGTTTTCTTCTGAAATGGGATCAAATTGTATTTCACAATCCCTAATCTTTTTCACTTTTTTGGGGAAAAGCCCCTTTGATATATGAATACGATTTTCACTCAACAAAAAGGAAGAAATCCCATTCCAGTCTCTGCATGCTTTGGCTATGCAAGCATTAGAATAATTCTTCCCTTGAACTTTCTTGTCAATGTCGGAGAAAGATTCTTGCTCCTAAGAAACATTGTCAATAATGCCCCTGCTTAACAAAAGCCTCTTGTTCCTCTCAGATGAGCTTGGGGAGGAGTAAATGAAGTCTATTAGTTAAGATTTTTGCAAGGACTTTATGGATAAAATTACATAAATTAATTGGGCGGAAGTTAGACATAATATAGTTTGTAGATTTAAGGGATGAGTACATTTAAAGTAGCATTAACAGCTCTCGAGTTTCTAATTAAAAAAATATAGATCACCAGGTTATAGAGATCTTTTGATGATGTCCCACCATTTGCGATAAAAATTCCTGAGAAGCCATCCGAGCTAGGAGCCATCAGCAGACATGTTCAAAACCATAGAGCGAACCTCCTCGATGGAAGGTGGAACCAATGTTATCGTCCTTGTTCACCAGCTGAGGGATAATCAAGAATATTATCATCATTGTGATTTTGAGACGCGGTAAGTTTTGAAAATAATTTACAACTTCAAGAGCCATCTTCCTAAGTATCTGTCCAAGTTCCTTTTATTTTTTATTTTTTATCAGTGTATGTATCTTTTCTTGCGGCACTTTTTAGTAGTTCAGTATAAAAAATTAGTATTTCGATCTTCTTTCAGCCATTGAATTGGGATTTTTGTCTCCCAAAAATCTCTTCGAGAAGCAATTTCCCCCCAGTTTTGGCTTCTCTTAGCTTGCTTTTCTAGTCTGCTGTCCAGTGTCCACCCTGATTGGCGTTATTCTTTGTAGTGCAAGACTTTGTTCTGCTCTGTTGATGTTTAATCATTTTTTGGGAAGCATTGCCAAAAATATCATGGTTCCAATTCTTGATAGAGCATCTAAGGTTCTTTAGTTTGTTAAAAATTGATGCATCAGTTCTTTGAGAAAAAGAGGGTGAGGGATGGCAAGCAAGTGCTTTTTGTGCCAGTTGAAGGAAGGAAGAGACGGAGAATTATTGTTTGTTTTATTGTAGCTTCACTGTAGCTATTTGAGGTAGCTAGTTTATGGCCCTCTTTGATTCTTAGTAAGTGTTTTCTGTGAAGTTTATGGCCGTTTTGTTCAGCTGTTGCACACAAAATCTGGATGTGCAAAGGTTAGACTTGTGGAAGTTGATCCCTGGAGTGGCTTCTTGGTATTTGGAAGGAAAGAAGAAGCGTTTTAGTACTGGTCTCCTCATTGAAATAAAAATTGTGGTAGAAAGAATCAAACTGCTCTTATTTTGGAGCTCCATTAGGAGGAGCCAAGGTTGTCTTCTTAATTTTCTGAAAAATGATGTTGGTTAGCTCTTTTGTGGTTTCTGGTGTGTGGGATGAGTTTTGTTTTTCATTGGGACTAATGTGCATGCAGCATGGGTAGTTTTGAGTCTTTAGTTTGTCTTTCTTGCATATTGTGCTTCTTATTGCAAACTTGAATATGCCAATAAAAAAAAGGTGATGCATTGGATCTCCAAAAACTTGTACATTCCATGCTTCAGTGACCACACCCAAAAGAAGAGTATAGGAGGGAATCAAAAGAAGCTTTGTTCCTAGAGCATGGGTCCTCCACATTAAGTATGGTATCTGAAGATACTCCAATAAGATGCTTAATCAGTGAATGGAAACTTATTGAGCCAATTGGAGTTGTGAGGGATATGATCAAGTCTAGGCCAGGTGCAACTTCCTAATATTTGATTGTTTTACCAAGCATATTTGCTTCCCCAAAAAAACCACCATTAATGAGACCACATGTTGATATAGCAGGAATTGATTAGGTTTAGGGTTTAAGAGAAAGAGAAGAGGATGAAGAAGAGATTAGAGAGAGTTAATTGACTCTCTCTCACTTTACTTTATTATATACTTACTAATGGTAATATACCCTTGTTAAAATGGGTATAAGACATGAAATAAAGACAAAGTATTCTACACTCTCCCTCAAGTTGGTGCGTAGATATCACTCATGCCCAACTTGTTAACAGTACTTCGAAACTGAGATCCACCAAGACCTTTAGTCAACACATTAGCCAACTGATCTTCAGACTTCACGAATGAAGTGCAAATGTAACCCGCCTTCAACTTTTCCTTAATAGTGATGATCAACCTCAATATGCTTAGTTTTGTCATGTTGTAAAAGATTGTAGGCAATACTAAATGCTGCCTTATTGTCACAATTTAAACTCATAGGACCACTAGAATGAAACCCAATCTCAGTCAGAAGTAATTGGAGCCAAAGCAATTCACATACCCCATGTGCCATGACTCTAAATTCTGCTTCTACACTAGATCTTGCAATCACATGTTACTTTTTTCCTTCTCCATGTAACACAATTTCCTCCAACTATAATGCAATACCTTGAAGTTGAGCGTCTATTTGAAACTGAGCCATCCTAATTGGCATCAGTGTAGGATTCAACTCTTAAGTTCCCATGGCATGTATACATTAAACTTTTTCCGAGATATCTCCAATTGCATGTATACATTAAACCTTTTCCGGCCTTTAAATAAAGGAACTCCGAGATAGGTAAAAGGAAGTTGCTTGAAATGAAATCTAGTGCAATTGGAGATAACTCGTTTTCTAGATATGAGAAGCTTGTCAGAGCAGAAAAGTGAGCTTTTTTGCTTGTTTATCAGTTGACCAGAGGAACCTTCATAGGTCTTTAAAAAATCAAATATTTTCTTAATGCTTCTGGAACTGCCATTACAGAAAATTAGGGTGTCATCAGCAAATAATAGATGATTAATCAGAAAACCATACCTCCCAATATTATAATGGCGAATGGAGAGTCATTACTTCTTTTAGTCCTCTGCTAAGAGCTTCTTTAGCCAAAATGAAAAGAGCAGGAGAAAGAGGATCTCCTTGCCTTAAAAGCCTCTCGAACTCTGGAAAAAACCATGCAAGGAGCCATTAATAATAATAGAGAAGCATTAATTATGGATACAACCCTGGATAAGCCTGATGAGTCCATCACCGAATCTGAACTTCTTTAAAACAGCCAGAATAAAACCCCACTCCATGAGATCATAAGCCTTTGCCATATCAAACTTGATTATTAAGTAAACTCCAATGGATTTCCTATCAATTTCGTAGACCATTTCTGAGCAATCGTGATATTTTCAGTAATGTTCTTTCCTTTAACAAAAGCACTTTGTTCCTCTGAGATAATTTTCGGAAGAACTTTCCCAAGACTATAAGCAAGAATCCTGGAAAAAATCTTGTAAAGAAAGTTGCAAAGACTGATAGGACGATAATCAACAAAAGATGTGGGATCTTCACATTTGGCTATCAAAGCTATAGCAGTGGCATTAACAGACTTAGGAATGTGAGGATCAGAAAAAAATTGAATCACAACATTTAACAAGTCATCCTTGATAATGTCCCAACAATCTTGATAAAAATGACCATCGTAGCCGTCAGGACCCGGAGCACTACCAGCATCTAATCCGAAAACAGCCTGCTTAACCTCCTCCAAAGAGGGAACATAAGCAAGATAACAATTATCCTCCATTGAGACCAATGAAGGATCATAGCTCAAGAATGTGTTCATCAATATCACTATTAGAAGAAGTTAGAAGATCCTAGAAAAAAGAAACAACTTCATTGGCAATGTCTTGCTAAGACTCTATCCAAATACCCTGAGAATTCTTTATTTTATGAATACTATTCTTTCTTCTTCTTTGATTTGCAATTGAATGGAAAAATTTTGTATTATTATCCCCTTCCTTCAGCCATTTTATTCGTGATTTTTGCCTCTAGAAAATTTCTTCTTGAAGAATGACTTGTTGAATTTCATCTTTAAGGGATGAAAGAAGCATTTCTGGTCTACTATCCCAGACCTCCTGCAAATTTCTAATTTACATGTTTCACATTGAATTAGAAAAATAGAACTAGAAAACTACAACTTTAGAAATAAATGCCTAAGAAGAGAAAAAGAAGGGTGACCCAGACGGCTGTGTCACTATAATAACTTACGCTAACTACTAATATTCCAATCACGATGAGGAATCTGCTGAACTGGAGAAGCAATTTGTGGTAGATGGTCAAGTAGATACAATCCTCGTTCCTATGGCATGTACCAACTGACACTACAATTCAACGATTTAGTAATATGACTAATTGAGAGAAGGTTCAAAGTAAAGTTAGGAACATTAAGGACAGAGGACAATGACATAAATGGAGTAACAAAGACATTCTCTTTGCTCACAATGGACACTAGGGAGCCATCAACAATTTTTGACGTTGTCTCTACCAAAAGCAATAAATTAAAAGCAAAAGAGAGGACATATCAGTCATGTGATAAGATGCTCCTGAATCAATAATCTAGGAGCGACTAGGGTCTGAAACAAATGCATTGAGTGCCGAGGCTGAAGTACCTGAATAGGGATCAAAAGAAGCAGAAGCTATAGCAAGGGATTCCAGTTGGGACGTAAAGCGACGAAAAACTTCCATCTCGCCTCTAGAAAGACCATGATTGTCTGAAGGATGCATTGGTAAAGGTGTAGTAGTGGGAGTGGGATCCAGTGTAGTAGAGACAACTGAATGAGCACTCGATCCCCCTCCAGTACCAAAGTGCCGTTCTCTGTCGCCTCACCCACTGCTAGTAGATCCTCATTGAGGAGGGCGACCATGCAAATCCCAACAATTATCTCTTGTATGATATGTGTGGTCACAATGGTCATACTTAAGTCGATCCTCATCATCACTGGAAGAATTGGAGGATCCAGTTTGACCCCCTCTGCCACGATCCCCACTCCTGCCACCCCTTTGTGATGTGGAGGATAATGCAAATCTATCAAGGGAAGGAGGTCGGAGCGTAGCACTCCGACGACGCTCCAAACAGTGTAGGTAAGAGTAGACTTCCATGAGGGATGATAAGGGCTCCTTACTAAGGATCTGAACCTGCATTTGTTCATAATCTACATTCAGGCCAACAAGGAACTCAGACACACAAGTTTGTTCTAGTAGTTTCCTGTAGGTAGTAGCATCTTCAGGACACTTGGACTGAAAGGTCTGATAATGATCAAACTCTTCTCAGAAATGATGAAAAATGGAGTAATACACGAGAATAGACTTATCTCTTTGCTTCAACTTCTAGATGCTCTGTCGTAACCCAAACACACAAGCAACGTTTTCCACTTTAGAATAAGTATCACTTGCATAGAGTGAAAAAGCCATGACATAACAATGACATTCTCATCCTCTCACTTGGCATAGGCTGTATTTTAGGGCTTAGGAATTCGAATTGTACTGGTCAAATAACTAATCTTTCCCTTGCCCTTGACAAATATTGTTGCAAATTGAGACCATGCCAAAAAATTAGTTCCATCTAGTTTCACAGTTGTACTTTGAGGATTGGGGGCATCACTTGCATTAATTCTAATACTTTTTCTTCCCTGCACAGGGATACTAGAGGACTCGCCAGCCTTTGACTTATCTGCCATGCTTTCCAAGTTGAGCAACAATTACAAACTTGCAACTTTAGGGATTCACCACCCTAGAAAAAGTACCAAATTAGGGTTTCACCGCCCTAGAAATCATCAAATTAGGGTTTCACCACCCTAAACTCATGAAACCAATAATCACACTCACTGAGATGTATTCTAAAACCAATTGAGTCGAAATCAGACAAAAAACAGAATTTTAGTGCCTATGAACCATGAAAAACAGTATATATGTGGAGGAATAATCATCATCACGCCTTCAATACTCATCCAATCTTGTTTCATACAATCCAAAATTTTAATACGGACTAAACAATACCAATTTGCATTGTCAAAAAAACCCCAACTGATGGTATGATTCACTGTTTCGAAAATATTTTTTTTTTCTGAAAAATAAAAAAGCATCCATCTCAAGACTCCAAAAAATCTGGAAAAAATCACCACAATTCTCTAAAAATGCCGATCTATCAAATGATATAAATAAACTTCATTGTCGACGTCTATATAGAGGCCATACGACTGACATCAACATGACATCATGCTGATGTCAGCACCTCCTTGGATGTGATTTGTTGCTTTGCACTCCCTTGGTTCTTTCCTTCGGCTTTGATACTAACTTGGTTTGAATTGATTAGGTTTAGGGTTGAGATTTAGTGTTTTAAGGTCTAGGGTTTGAGAGAAAGAGAAGAGGAGGAAGAAGAAGAGATTAAGGAAAAGATTAGAGAGAGTTAATTGTCTCTCTCTCTCTCTCACTTTACTTTAGAGGACGAAGAAGAAGAGATTAAGGAAAAGATTAGAGAGAGTTAATTGTCTCTCTCTCTCTCTCACTTTACTTTATTATTACATACTCGCTAATGGTATACTATTAGTATATGAGAGATACTAATAGTATATTCTTACTACAATGTATAAGACATGAATAAAGAAAGTATTCTACAATAGCTTCTTGATTTCCTTAGTGAAAATGTAGTCAGGGTTATGATTACCCATTTTATCTCAGCTGTCTGGAATGATGTTAAAATTACCTCGATCCTAGAACTGTATACCCAGAAATTAATATCAGTAAGTTCCTCTCAAAAACTACGGCTATCAAGTCAGAGATGGCCTGGGCAGCCAGCAGTCTCTTGTATGGGTGCTTGAGTTTTAAGAAAGGTGGTCAGTAGTTCGTTTTCAGGCAACAACGTGCTTAACTTCACAGCATTCTCTCTCCATTGGATTGAATAGTCAATGAAGGACTCATCATCCTTTTGGGTCATTCTCTGCAGATCAGCTCTTTGTGGAACCGTCGGTATTGTAGGAGTTTTAGGTCATGAATTAGGGGTGTAAACGAGCTGAGTTGAGTTGAGCTGAGCTGGGTGTTGCTCAAGCTCGGTTCATGAGATATATATGCTGGCTCAAGCTTGTCTCGAGCTCAATTCGAGCTCTCGAATGCTAGCTGGAGCTCGGCTTCTCTATAGATAATCGAGCTTGAGCTGGCTCGAGAACTTTTTCTATTATTTTAGACTTGTTTATCCCCAATTTTAACAAAAAGAATTCAAATCAAAATCCTAAGAGTTGAACATGGTTATTCTCATGAGTCTAATGGGAGAAACATGTTATAAAAAATCTATAAATTCTGAAAGGATGAAGTTACCTTTTAAGTTTTACCTTAACAAAAAATTCATATTTAAATTTCTTAACTTTTATATGAAAACTAATATAGGGTATTATAAGTAGTACAGTAAAATTAATCAAGCCGAGCCGAGCCGCTCATTTCTTGTGTTCGGCTTGATTAACAAACGAGCTCAATGATTTAGCTTGGCTCAGCCCAACGATCTCAAATACCCCACTCAAGCTTGGCTCATTTTGAGCCGGCAGCTCATTGACAGCCCTACCATGAATGCATCAGGACTTTCCATGATCTAACTTTGGCGGGATTGAGTTTGGTGAACCATTGGAGTGCTGCCTCCTTTAGATTCTTCTGGAATAGTTGAACCGCTCTACCTGTCAAAATCCGGCATCTTGAACTCGTTGGGAAGTTGAATTCCTAGATGCAGGCACATGTCTTTGATGTCGGTAGATGCTAAGGCATGAAACCCTTGAAATTGTTTCAGTTGCTCTTCTAGTTTCTCGATCTTCTTCCTTGCAAAGGTCTGAAATTTGGTTTTGCAAACATTTGAGCTGACACGACCGGTGGGGAGAGGTGGGGTGCATTCTAAGCAAGTTTGGCTTCCTCTTCCTTGTAATGGTCTATTGGTCTACGGGTGATGGCATAGGTGGTGGGATATTGAAGATGGTTTGTGGTTGGATTGGAGGGGGTGGGATATTGTTCATTTTTTTAACTGATCGACTGGAGCGTATTACACATTAATGCTTGTACTAATCTATTGGAGTATATTCTATAGAAATGCTCCACTAGATATCTGTAACGGACTAACTTGCTAGCCCTCCACTCCGTTTCCTTCGTAAGGCTAAACAATTTAATTAGAAAATAACAAAATGGTACTCAGCAAGACTTTACGACATAGGCAAAAAAGCCAGACTTTCCTTTATATATAAAGGGCTAGGTGCTCACGTTTTTTTTTTTGGCTTGAGCACACTTAGACTTTTCAGCTCCTTTATTAGTAAGCGTTCGGTTATGACAACTATAGCAGGAATTAGAAGAAGCAACCAATGCCTCCATGAAGAATTTTGGATGGATTGATTTAGGTTCTGGTGGCTCTTCTATGTGAAAAAGCCCCTAGACATCCAATCACGAGAGGGCTCTAGGTGATCTTCCATGAAAAAACAATAGGTTCTCACAAAGGAGACAAAAACCTTCTTCCTACACAGTTCAGAAAGTCAGGGTTCGTCTTGACCAGGAAAGACTACATTTCCTATTCTTATTAGTTTCTTTTGTCAGCACTCATGGTCTTGGTGCCTTTTCTCCACGTGGCATAAAATTGTATCATCATCATCCTCATCATCATCATCATCATCATCATCATCAATGCCTTATCCCAGATACTTGGGGTCGGCAAGTGCCATGAGATTGTATCACTTTCCAAAAAATATCCATAGAGATGAGTCTTGGATCAGTGCTTCCAATTATTTTGAGTTAAACTTGATTTGATGCATGAGGTCAGAGATATATGCTTCTATGATTTATTCGAAAGTTTAATGGTGATTGTTCTGTTGTGCAAAGTACTTTGGATGAGAGATTTTGTTTCTTAAGCTTGTTATTTAATTGAGCACTAGAATCCAGATAAGCACCAAGGAATTTCGGTGTTCCTGAATTACGAATAAGTTAGAGAATGAAATGTATGTCTCCTTGATCATTTAGAAAGAACCTACTTGTTCTAGTTGTCAAATTTTGCTTCCATTTCATCTATAAATGCAACTAATTTTTAGGGTAGTTTTGCTTCCATTTGCTTCCATTTCTAGTTAGCTGTGGCACGTGCAAGGCACAGGCACACATTATTTTTTTCGTCAACGAATTTCCACTATGTGCAAATTCCAAATACCTGAAACAAAATGAAGAGTTTATGTACAAAAACAATTTTTACACATTATATAAATATTTCACCACAAACACTGATGGCTTCAGATACCCCCAAAAGAAGAACATTCCGATACCCAAAACTCTGATTCTCAATTCACATAATAAACCCGATGATCAGTAGACTAAACTTCAGAAGAAAATACCTCAACCAAGCAAAGACACAACTGTACTGTTCAATCTGAAGGGATCTATGGATACCTAACAAGAATAGAGCTATGAAATTATTTTACTTTGTGAAACCCCCACTTAAAATGAATGACGATTTTTTTTTGATAGGTAATAGAGATTCATGTATTATAAGCAATAAGAGAAGTACAAGATGGGACGAGGGATCACAAGAAAGTGAACCCACGGCCAAAAGACTAACAATAAAGAGAAAGCATAATAATAAGAGACAGAGTTACAATAATGGATTTAGCCATGCTATGTCAAAAAAAATTTAGGATGGGGCACCAATGCATTAGGAGGTGTCCGGCTCTATGACAAGTTTTTGCATGGGATGAGCGGAGTCATCAAAGACCCACGAAAAAACCTTACTGTTACACATATTCTCCAGGGGGAGTTGTCAAAAACCTTACTGTTACACTTATTGTTGAAACTGACGCTTATTGGTCATTGACACTTCTCGCTGGCCGTAGAAACACGGTTATTGCCTGCCTTTTTCCCTTCCTCCACAGACAATTTTTAAGAGATGGTGGGTATAGAGTCTGCGTTTTATTGGACCTAGAAGGGGCTGGAAAGTCAGGTCATTGGCAACGATGGGTGTGGTGATTAGAAGAAGAGTGGTATTATAAGCAGGGAGAATGTGGTGACTGAGGTAGGGATATAGGTGGGAATGTAGGATTTACTAAAAGACAATGAGAACAAAAAATAAAATACCTCTGTAAACTTCTATATTATAATAGGTGGTATAGTGGTATAGATATAGATGTAACAGTACCTGGAAAAAATCAATAAGACATTGTAAAAAGCCAATTTAAAATAACTATACACATGAACTGATTTAACCATCTAAATTGCATACCTGATACCTTCCCATACCCATCGACCATCATGGCCCAAGAAAACATCTCGCTCTCTCGGTCTTTGGCATTTATTCGAAGAACACTTGGGCCTCACTCATTTCCCCACACCTAACATAGCCATGGATCATCGAATTCTAAGAAACCAAATCCTTAGTTGTAAGACCCATCAAACAAAGTTCGTGCCCAAGCTGTCTCTCCATGGTGACAATACATACCGATCGAACCATTCTTCAGAAACAAATCAAGTTCAAACCCTATCTTGAAAACCTCCCCATGAACCTCTCCCTTCCTGCAACCCACACGTTTTAAAAACAAATGGGTATGTGTAACTATCCTTCAAAACTCCTTTCTTTTGCATCCAACTATAGAAAGGGCAAGCTCAATGAAGACTTGAGCTTTCTATGTAGCCTCTAATCATATGGTATTCCAAGTGAAGGTGTTGGGTTGGTCAATTTTGAGTAAACCAAATTGACCAACTATAGATTGGAAAGCTCAAAGGGGTACTTTTATTTGTTAGAATCAACTGGTCGATTTGAAAGTTAATAGTGATCCCTGGGGCTTAGGTGGTACATTTAAATGAAAATTTTCTTCTTCTCTATTCTAGATTGAGGAAGTTGAGCACCTTTATGGAAATCCTTCCCTACAAACATAATTAAGTACTCCTAAACACACAAAGCTGTATTCATCAATGAACTTGAAACGAATCCTCTCTGAGATAAAACCCCTTCCAAGAAACAGTATTAATTTTCTGAAAGTGGACTAATTCCAAGAGAATCAACATTAGCATTTCCTAGTATGTTTACGGGACTTCGTATCTACAATGAGTCAATGCCATAGTTGTGAGTCACCGCTAAAGAAAGAAAAATAAAGAACATAATAACCTAATTGCTAACACAAGCCTAAGTATGATTTAATAAAAACCTGTAAGAAATAATCAATGCACCCAAATTTGTAGATTAAATATACTACTAATTTGTGAAAAGCAAGAACAAATCGAGAAAACCCAAACTAAGAAACTTCCCTACTAACTCAACCGTCACCAAAAGAAATCCAAGATAAAAAATGAAAAGAAAAATCCTAAAAGAATATTAAACCAAATCCACCAAGAATCATCCTACAGAAAATTAAACGGAAGGAAAATTGACAAAAAATATGAAAAGAAAATAAAGAAACCCATCGGCGAGGCGATGCCGAAATTTCTGAAGAGCCTCTTTAAAAAAAAGGGTCCATGAGAGAATTGATGACCTCTTTTTCTTTCTTGGCGAGGCCTTTGATGTGAGAAGCATTCGAAAGGATAAGAACAGAGAACAACAGAAATAGAGGCAGTGGGAAGATAAGAACAGA
Organism: Tetracentron sinense; assembly: GCA_015143295.1. Taxonomy (NCBI): domain Eukaryota; kingdom Viridiplantae; phylum Streptophyta; class Magnoliopsida; order Trochodendrales; family Trochodendraceae; genus Tetracentron; species Tetracentron sinense. The sequence goes on from CM026561.1 coordinate 18,831,801, forward strand.
TAGTCGGTGGGGCGGTGGAAATAAATTGAGAGAAGGTAATAAAGGATGGGAGTATAAGGGTATAGACATTATTGATAAGGGACATTTTGGAAGAAAAAAAGAGTACGTTGAAGAGCATTCAAGTGGTCCAACTCTCTTTTATTATACTCTAGTGATAATTAGTTCTCACTTGTTTCGTGATCTCATGAAAGCTTTTGATAAATAGGCAAAATTTCCTATCCCGGAAACCGCCATAACAATAAAGTGGTCTCCAAGGCTCTGAACTCTGGGCTTGAACTGGCTTAGTCAGCGGTAAACTTTTTGGTCACATGTATCACGACAATCCCAATATCCATATTGTGGGATCTGTGATGTGACCCCATAATGCTCCTAAACAGAATGATCAATGAAGTATTCGATGTTCATTTGAAAAGAGTCATGGATCTTTTTGGTCTTGAACTCTGATGAACTTTTTACAGCGAATGACCTTTGTATTACGGGTCTTCTAAGCATGGTTGATGCATGAGAATTCCAGACCAAACACTGCCTCAACCCGAGAAGGATTAAGTTAGAACAAGGCAAAACATTCCTTGTGCCCAAGCTTGTAATTTTAGCTTAATCACAGTATTACCAGTGGTAGTTATTTCATTCACATGCTTTGAGAAAGAGAGAGGGACATTAAAGTCTAACCAGCTTAGCCATCATATCATATCTAACTGACATGGGACTGAAAGCCTTTCTTCAAAAAATAAACTTCAGTCAAGAAGTATAATGACTTTTCAAAGCATCTTCAACTGGTTATGCTCTCATTTGCTTCACTAATATTAAGACTTCTAATGGGACCGACCATTGTGGTTGCAAGTTTGACTTGTCTCCTTCCAAACAGCAAGAAATACAGGGGTTGGGCTGAATCCTCTGTACCCTTGGCATAAGGGCATGCTGGACTTGAAACACTAGGCTGGGGCTGGCCATTTGTCTTTTGGATTGAAGCATCAGGCCTGGGCCCCACTGCAGGCCGATTTGATGCAGGCTGAGATTTGCCTACTCGGTCCTCTGCTCTTAATTAAAATTACATGTGGGCCTAAAAGTGGACTGGGTTTTTCCATATGTGATAGTTTTGCAACATGTACTAAGCAGAACCTATAATCTTGTAATATTTGATGTAGGAAGTGCCACCATTGGATGTACCTGAACTTTTGGCATACTTTGTTAAGCAATCGGGGCCCTTTTTAGATCAACTTGGCTTTAGACGAGGTAAGAAATTTCTATTGGTTTTTGTACAATCAAACTTGTGGACATATATGCATGAATTAAAATTGTTTTAAATATACTATAGTGTTAGGAATGGATATTCTTTACCCCCCTTTTTTTAATCTCGGATAATTCTAACTCTGGTTATTGTTTAATTATCTAATCTACTATTTTCTCCTTACTACTATTTCTGGTTTGAATGACGTGGTTGTTGATATAATTAGGAATTGAACATGGTGTCTAATACTCTCAGTTTTAGATGTTTTTTAATAATTCCATACCTATGAACCTGATTGTGGATCAACATTAGGCTTTACAGATCCAACTTCAAACCAGTGCACTATTCTCATGAACAATAGGGGAGATTTAGAACACTTCTAAAAAATAAATAGAAACAGATTCCTCAAGTATCATGGATTCCTGAATTTTATTGCATATTGGTGGAGTTCTTTCTAAAATGAATGGCTGGTCATGCGTTAAATACTTAACTACATTTGAAACTCTAGATGCTAAAAATTAAGCTCAGGATGTTGAATGATAAAAAACATTAGCGGAATCAAGGGACCTCTTTATTTTATTTTAATATTTATTTATATTTTCTTCCTGGAGTTGGGAGGAGGCATGTTTGAACAAAGCTCACATCTTTAGGGGTTATTGTACAATTTAGCCGAGTATCTGGGCCACATACTAACCTGGAAAAACTAAAAACCAGTGCAACTTGGATCATTGGAGCATCGACCAAGCCACCTAGGTGGATCAAAATGAATCTGCCATTATAAACGATGATTTGTTTTGGCCAAAATAGGTGGATAACTTAAAGAAATAATGATAAAAAAGGTAAAACCTCATGAAAATAGTATGGAGGGTTTACAATCATTTGAACCCCAAAACAAAATGAAAGAAGAGGAGAATCATTGTGATTCCAATTTCCAACTGAGAAAAAAGGGGAAATCTGCATCCGACTCCTTTCTTCGCGTCTTTGGTTCCCTCTCTCTATCACACACACACATACTCTTCTTCCATTTCTTAATCTTGTATTGTGCCAATCATTTGTATCTAAAGCATTAAGAAAGGAGGAACCTACTTAATCTTTTTCCACGACTATAACATGTTTGAATCCATCAAATGAGCCACAGCATTCTTCGTCATTATCTTGTCTATACTTCATCTCCTTCACCCGGAAGAAGACCAAACTAATAAAATACATAATTACCGATGATCCTTTCTCCTTTTTGAATTTCACTGTTTGGTAAGATGGTTACCTAATTTTTCAGTGTATTTTATTTGTGACATCTTTTTGTCTTCAGATCAACCCAAGTCGAGATCCCAGTTTGACCTGGTTTGCCCTCCTTATTAGTTTCACTCTCCCAAAATCTCGTACACATAGTTTTAAAGATCTCTATGACAGTAACTGGAAAAAATGCAATAGAAATTACAACCAAATATTTGGTGTGATTATATAATGAAATGTCAAAGCATCTTGAATGGTATCCTTGCTATATCTATTGAAGGGGGACTTTCTTTATTTCTATTTCCCCTTTGGTTCTTCAAAGGACTATAATCCTTCTTGAGATACCCCTTCTTCTACAGTCCCACCATTCAAACTTTGGCCTTCCTGATTTTGAGTTGCTTATTATAGATTTTGATCTTATATGATTTCCCCTTTCAAGAGTTCTTCCCTTGTTATTCAACTCAAAGCATTGCTTGATGATTCATCTGTAAATATCTGGCTAACTTCCTCACTCAAATAGATATCCAAACATTATCAAATTTAGAGTGATAGAATTATAGAACCTGAAGACTTACTCAAAGCTATAACCAAACCGTTCCAACTATCTAATAGAGAGTATAAAATAAATAAAGCAAAAACTCAATCATCAAAATTCAAAATTGATTCGTACAATCCTTAATTGACTAGATGCTGCATTGAACTTATTTAGATGTTTGGGTACAACTACACCATAGGGAATATTCATTTTAGATACTCTTTCCATTTGAAAAATCTTGTTTGAAGCTGATGGTTTTTTCTTTTGTAGTATTAAAAGCCATAGATTCAACAAATGAGAAACGAGCCATATCTTGTGACTTCATGTCGAGTAGCTCTCACTATGGTTCTAACATCTTCTTAGGTTTTTTGAATTTTCCTTCTAATGGTAGATAAAGATTTTTTTATAAAGGTAATCTTCAATCTACATCTTCCAAAGATCGAAAACTAGATTCATTGAAGTTTTCAATCCATACATTTCCTTCTTTCTACCATTGCTCTCACTCGATTCAAGATCGTTCTTTGATCAAGAACCAAAGGTCTCATACTAGTTTGTTTGAGGCTGAGCAATAAAACTAGCGGGATTTTAAAGAAAAATAGTTGAAGAAAATAAAGAGAATGCATAATGAAAATTTTTTCTAATTCACTCGCTATAAGCTATGTACATGGACAAATCCAGCCTTCACTATGATAGTCAAGAATAAAACCAAATGTGGGACCAACCTTCGTATCATTTTTCATAGTTCCTTCACAAATCGTGCAAAAAAATCTTGTTTCTTCTTCTCACATGATAAACCCAATTTTGTCAAGGTTCTAAATGTCGATATCACTCGACATGTCGAGCCGTTGAAAAAAGATTTATCGGAAGATATATCGTTTATCTGTGATTTTTGAAAAAATGGCAAAACATGGAATTTTGCAGTGAATCTTCAGGAAATGTTAGAATAGATGTTAATACCCTTGTTAGTTAAATAAGTTATATTATTTGGTTGATGTTGATATTACTAATTACATTATTTAGAATTATTAACTATTAATAATTATAATAAAACATTATTAAAATTCATAACTAAATAAAATATTCATGAATTTCATGCATAATCTTTAAAATAAAAAAGGCTTATATTACAATTCTAATACATTTTTTTTTGATGTATAGTATAAATCAATATTAATTTTTGTCATTTAATATAATTTGGTGTATAATGTAAATCAATATTAGGCCTTCTATTAAAATTTTAATACTTTTTTACATGACAATTAAAGAAGAATGTTTAATGATATAAGAGTGACCCTAGCATACCCTTTTTAGGGTTACTTAAGTTAAAACATAAGAGAAATATGTTTAATGACATAGGACTAGGAGTGTCCCTAGCATGCCCTTGTTAGGGTTACTGAGTTAAAACATAAGAGAATATGTTATTACATAGGGCTAGGAGTGACATTAGAAGGGACTTAGGGTTACTTAAGTTACAAAATAAGAGGCTAAGCCTCATCGTATTTGCTGATATCAACAGAACCCAAAAAAAAAAAAAAAACTCAGACTGAGCTTGGAAAGGAAGAGAAAGAGGGGAGAGGGGATAACCTTGACGGTAATGGCTACAACCCACGGGCCCACGACAACCCACGGTGAGAGGTATGGACCCTGTTGCCTCATTCTTCTTCCCTCTTCTTTCTTCTCTACTCTCAACCCTTTTTCCTTTTTTTTAAAAAAAAATCAAAGATTATGGAGTGAGGACTGATTTTAGTCCGTGATTTTTCTTTTGTTATTTTGGATGATGCATGTGCATCTGCAAAAAAAAAAGGGAAAAAACAGTTAATTTTTTACAGATTTGCTTGATATCGCCGATATCTCCCGACATGGTGTAATTTTTCCCCAACAAGGTATCTATACATCGGTAACCACCGATATCGAAAAATATCAGTGATATTATCGAAATTTTGAACCTTGAATTTCATGTGTACACCCTTAATCCTAACTAAAACCCCATTACCCCTACTATTTTTAGTTATTTAACTCAGAAGTAACCACAATTATAGGATTGGATCTCACTTAAAGAGGGACCTAAACCATTTATGATTCATTAACCCAAAGAAACGACAAACCCTAAAAAAAGATTGGAAACCCCACGTTTAATTAGGCTCCAAACACAACAGGTGAAGCACTACCAAAATTCAAAATGGTGCAATATCATCCCAGTGTAGGTGAGTCATATACTGTTAGTTTGACCATGGCTCTACGACTGAAAGTGCAGCATGATGGCTATGCCAACATGTACACCTTTGAAGAAGGCAAATCCAGTGAGCCAATTGCATATCTTGACAATGCAATCTCTTGAAGAAGGAAGTTCGAAGCAAAGCATAGTTCCATTGAATCGAGAAATTCCAAAGGAGCATGATAGTAAAGTTGCATAATACTCTCCCTAGATTGACAAGTTATGTTTGAACACTCTGACCTGGTCCCCAAAAAATCAGCGAATGAGCCTTATAGTTGTATGGCGTGGGGATGCTTCCTTCAGTTCTTCACATCCAACATGCCATCGAAAGAAGAAGAATGATGAGTGAATATAGCAAGTGGATAAATTGATAAGTTTGTGGATGGGACAGGCATCCAAACAAAACAGAACTTTTGTGAGGTTGTAGACTTGTAGTACCAACTTTTAATGAAGAACAAATGCCAACAGGCATAGTGTGAAGTCCAAGGCCAAAGATGCAATAAAATCGAAAGTAGATGATCAAGATCATCATCAAGAAGGTGAAAATTATTTTAGTAATTTTCTTGTTTGTTGAGGGGTTGTTCTAGTATTTGGTCGGCCGATAATTTTTTTTTAACGCAGGGTGTCCCAAAGCCTTCGAGTATCCACACCAACCCACTCGGAATTTTCCCTACGAATAGTTGGCTAGTAATTGGTTAAACACTAAATCAAGGACAAGAGTGAACAAGGCACTTCTAGAGAAGTGGCTTTGGCATTTTGGGAAGGAGCAGGACAGTTTGTGAAGGGCAGCAATAATGGCTCGGCATGGGGAGACCAACAGATGGTGCCCTAAGCAAGGGAGAGGTCCTTTTAGGGTTAGGGTGTGGAAGGTCATTTTGTAGGGTTTGAAAGATTTTTCTAAACTCACCTATCTCAAGGCCGGCAATGGGGAGATCAGCTTTTGACATAATCTTTGGTAGGCTCTTGGCAACCTCTTCTTGGTAGTATCAAATAAGGAAGCGTTGGTGGCCGAGTATTTTGAGTGGCGAGATGGGGCAGCCATTTGGATTCCCAAGACGCAATTTATTCGATTGGGAGGTTCAGGACTTTTTGAGGTTACTCTCACAACTTCAGCATGCTACCCAGGCCTGCTTGTCAGGGATAGTCGAATTTGGGCTCCTTAACATTATTACAAATCTCCCGAGAAATATCTAATTTATCGCAAAAAATACTAAGAAAACATATAAAGTTTAAAATTTTATTTTTTTATCACGGTATTTTAAAAGTCTCGTGAGAAATACAATTCTCTTTTTATCATGTAAATATCCTGAGATTTAGCCGATATTTTAAAAGCGTTGTGAAAAATACCCAATATTGTTGGTTTGATGAATTTATAAACTGGTGATTTTAATTACTATTGATTGTAATTTTAATTATTATTTTAATCATTACCCAGATTTAGGCGAGAAATACCCGAAAAACTCCATATTTGAAAATCTCCCGAGAAAGAATTCAGCTGATAAAGACCCGAGAACGAGATTTGTGACAGTTTCGAACCAAGGTTCAAAATTTCAATAATATCGGTGATATATCGCCGATATTTTTCGATATCGGTCACCACTGATGTATCTATACGATGAACATAATTTTTTACATGATGTCGGTAGATATAGACGATATATCGCCGACATCAATGATTTATCGTCGATATCTCACCGATTTTGACAGAAACCGTGGATGCGAACCTTTTTCCCAAATTTTGCTCGTCTTTAAATGTGAAAATTCCAACATCATGCAATTCAAACAATATCTTGAATATTTGATTTAGAAAAAAAAAAGGAAAGAGAGTTGAGAGTAAAGAAGAAAGGAGGAGGAAGAAGAGGCAAGAGGGTACATACCTCTTGCCGTTGCCGTCCCTTCGCCAACAACAAAATCCATACGCCAACTTATCCGGTTATCCCCTTTACCCTTCCCCTTTCCGAGCTCTGCCTCTTGCCCTTGCTTCTCTTTTTTTTTTTTCGTATGTTTTGATCGACTGAGAATGAGGGCTTGGGCTCTCTTATGTTTTAACCCTAGCAAGGGTAATGCTAGGGTCACTCCCATAATATCATTAATCATATTTCTTTAATTGTTTTAACCTAATATGGGTAATGCTAAGGTCACTCCCATAATGTCATTAAGCATACTTCATTTAATTGTTTTAACCTAGCAAGGGTAATGCTAGGGTCACTCTCATAATCTCATTAAAAAATATCTTAAGCTCATAAGGGCTTTTTAAAAATATTTTCAAAAGAAATATTAAAATTTAATATAAGACCTTTTTTATTTTAAGGATTATACATGAAATTCATGGATATTTTATTTAGTTATGAATTTAATAATGTTCTTCTATTATTATTAATAGCTAATAATTCTAAATAGCATACTTAGTAGCATCGACAAAATAATATAACTTATTTAACTAAAAATAATATACAAAATTACTAAATACTACTTAAATATATTATTTAATAACATTAAAAGTAAAAAAAATTATTAATCTGTTAAAAAAATAAAATATTTTTGATCATGAGTTGTATTAAAAAAGTATTGATTTTTAAAAAATATAACTTATTTCAGATTTACATGAATCAATCATTCAGTACCGTTACTCGTTAGTGCACATCTTTTCTCTTTTCTCATTGCATCTCTTATATACGTTGTTGTTTTTTAAATCTTTTTATCCTAAAAGGTGTTTTAGCATTTATTTTAACATTTCTTGAAGTATAAATTTCATGTTTTTCCCCATTTTTTATGTCATTTTTCCAAAAATCACCGATAAATGATATATCTTGCGATATATCTTTTTTCCGCGGCTCGACATGTCGAGCGATATGACAATTCAGAAGCAGTTCTCAATGAGGTCCTTTTTACAATTCTAGCAAGCTAGACCTAGTCTAGAATTTTCTCATCAGGCTGTGGGGTACCCCTTGGTACCCTCTAAGGTATCGTTTTTCTTATGGACAACAATTTTAGATAAAATCCTAACATGTGATCACCTCATGCATAGAGGACGGTGCCTGGCGTCGGTGTTTCATGTGCCTTCTAGCGGAGAAATCTGTGGATCACCTATTGTTGCACTGTCTAGTTGTGAGAGATGTTTTGTCCTATTTCCTTTCCCACCTTTGCATACCTTGGATCTTTCCCTGATCCTTCAAAGCTTCTTATCGTGTTGGCTTTCAATGGAGTTTTCTTCGCCGGCGGGAGTGGTTTAGCCTTTCTTTTCGGGGGGTGATAGCATGGGTTCTTTGAAATGAGTGGAATAGGAGGGTCTTTGAGGACACTTTTTTGACCATTCCCTTGATCCAGTCGCGAGCCCGTCATCTAGTTTCAACGTAGTGCTCTGTTGGGGGAAATAGAGGGGACCCTTAGGGGGATATCTTTTCTTCTTAGTCATGTGATGTAGCCGGGGTTCTTCGCTGCTGTTTTTGCTTCCTTTGGTTCACTCTGCATTGTAATTGCCTCTTTATTTATATATACATATTCTGATAACCGATAAAAAAGGAGGACAGGAGTGCGTAATCAAATGCTAAAACAATTGAATTTTACACGGAAGCCCAGCCTTGCAAATGCTCCACCAATCCTGTACTCCACTAATCTTCCCTCTCCGTTTCCTTTTGATACAACTACTATAGAGTTAAAGATTTATAATGCATCTTCTGATTCTCTCATTGATGTTAAAAGATAAGATGATTCTGTTCCCTTTCATATGAATGAGCTAGTAGAAGCAGATGTTCTGGCACAATGGAATGTAAGCTAGAAAGGAGAAGCAAGTTATGCAAAAAGGTTTGAAAATGGATGAAAGAACTGGGAAGTTTGTGAGAAAGAAAGGATATTCGTCGGGGACTTTGACTATACGAAAAGATAATTCTTCTTGTTCAATTTTATTGGGTAGGGAAGAATAATGCAGAATGTTGTGTCAATTCTTCATTGTTTTAATACTTAGGTTGAGCTTTTTCCAACCAGGGGAGAAATGATGCATTAGGCTATATGGACCTGAGTCCTTACACCTGCAGGCCCAGGCCCAGGCCCAGGCCCAGGCCCAGGCCCAAGCCCAAGCCCAAGCCCAAGCCCAAGCCCAAGCCCAAGCCCAAGACCCCTGAGTCCTGCCCAACAAGTCCACAAGTGTGACAGACCCATGAAGAATACGATAATTAGAGCGTGCAACTTATTTTTATATCGATGTTTCTTATAATTATGTACTTTTAGATTGAATAAGAGTTTTATTTTAATTTCTATCTTGAATATGGAAAGAACCATAGTATGCATTGTATTGTACTTATATCCTATTGGTACTGATATGTTACGATAGTGAATGACACTTTAAGCGAAGTGTCGCTACTCGCTACAGATGCGTAAGGCATGCCGTAGGCCCGTAGTATTTTGGTATCGTAGTTCGCATGCGTTGAATAAGAATTGGGTGGAGGGAATAGACTTATCCTAATTATAGAGAAATGAGATGTTGATATCTTCAGTGGAGAGGAATACAAAGAAAATATATAGAAGGAAAATGAAATTACTTGGCTAATGTGGGGGTAGATATAAAGCTTTCAATACAACTCCTTAAAAGGATCCATGTGATCGGGTAAAGGATAGACTAAACCCCAACTCTCTCTTTTTTTCACCTCTTCTTCCTCCCTTTTTACTTCTTTCCCTACCTTACTGATCTTGTATAGCCATTGTTGTATTTAACTCTAGAAATTATAGGTTGCAGATGCATGTCTAGCTGGGCCAATTTTGGGTGGTCAAATTGAGACTGCAAGAATTCTATGCACCTACCCTTGAGCGTTTTAACTTTTGTTTCAGCTGTACTTTATTTTTGCTTTATTAATATTGTGTACGATTAATTGATGCCGAAATATCATATTTTTAGTTACAGTTCCTAGTTCTCTCTAGTTATATCACAATACGTCAAGGTTCGAAATATCGAAAATATCGGCGATATATCGCCGATATTTTTCGGTATCGGTGGTGACCAATACATCTATACGGTGGAGAAAAAAAATTACACTGTATCGGCCGATATCGGCGATATATCGTCGATATCTCACCGAAATAGTACACTGTGTCGTGAAGCTCATGTTTTTGTGGGTTTTGCAGATTTTGCAAGGAAATTCCAAAACAAAGTCCCAAAACTTCATCAATCATCAATTCATCATGTAATAGCAAAAAATTTCTACTTCAATCTTTTATTTAGAAGATAAAAAGAATGGTAGAAATTTGAGAGTAGAGAATGAAGAAGGAAGAAAAGGCAAGAGCCAAGATGGTAGTTACATACCTCTGAGAGGAAAGCCGCCGTCATCGCCATCGCCGAACTCAACATGATCCATCGAAGGCGCCGGGTGCGTAATCCCTCTCCCCCTCTTCTTCTGTTTTTCTTCTTTCCTTCTGCGTTTTTTTTTTCGTTTCCTCTTCTTTGCTTTACTGGTAACGAACGTGAGTGGTTAGGGCTTTAAATATTGGGCTTTTACGAATCAGGCTCTTAAGTTTTTATAGTTTGCAAATAAACTATTAATATTAAGTTATTAACATATTTACAAATAAGTTCAACAGATTTTTCTAATTTACAAAGAACCTAACCTTGGTTCACTTTTCACTGTTACTAAAATGACCACTATACCCTTAAGATATTTCATAACCTCACAAAGCCTCCTTTAACCACCCTTGAACTATGGTTAACAAGTTTTAACCCTTGTGATTATTTTTTTCCTAAAAACTAAGGTTAAATGTTTTAAACATTTAATCCTAAGGGTTAGTGAATCTTAACCAAAGTTAAAGGGGTGCCCTCTTAAACCCCTTTAACTGTGATTAAGATTCACTAACATTTAAGGTTAAAACATCTAACTTTGGTTTTTAAAAAACAAAAAAAAATTAAATGTGTCACCTTGTTACTCCCTTTATAATTTTGACTTCTATAAGTTTTTTTAAAGCATCTTTTTAAAAAATATAGTGTTGAATGGTTAGAAAATACAGCAGCCAATGGTTAAAAAATACAGTGTTGAATAGATAAAAATTACAGCATCCATTTCCTCTTTTGTATCTAAGTAGTCTTATCACTTATGTATAATGTATTCCATTAGGTCATATGCTTCCTCTAATGCATAATATTACCAAAACCCTTATTTTTAATGCAAATATTCTATCTACCCTCAAGTTAAGGTATTGTACTAATATTTTAAGATTTTTAAAAAAAAATTAGTACATTTAATATTTTACAATTGTTTGGATTGTACATTCACGTGTATTGCATGTGCCTTCCGATAGTAGTTAATAATTCTAAATAATATATATTGTAATATCGACCAAATAATATAACTTATTTCACTAAAAATGATATATAAAATTACTAAATATTATTTGAATATGTTATTTAATAACATTAAAACTAAAATAAATTATTAATATTTTTAAAAATACAAATTATTAATTGAGACAGTAGAAACCATAAGAAATACTTTTCACATATGCCATTCATGGTCACGATTTATGCAGATAAAAAAATCTTAAATAATTTGTAAAAAAAAAACCAAAATTATATTTTTCAACCTGTTAAAAACATATAGATAGAAAAACAAAAACTTTGTATTTTGGCATAGAAGTCTTGCTTGATTATATTAAACTTTTAATCACGTAAACAACATTCAATAGACTTAGAAGTCCTCTTGTTTACATCAAAAATGAAATTACATCAACTTTTTTTTCCACAGTCAAATAAAATTACAACCCTCTTCTTTTTACACAATTACATCTAAATAAAAATAAAATTCACATCTGACTTGCTTACATCAAAAAGAAGTCCCACACATTTGAATAAAATTACATCCACTTCCTTTTACATAATAACATCCACTTCATAGTCAACTAAAATTATAGCCTTGTTTTTTTTCTCTTGATGCATGGTCTTTCGATAATTTAACCATCTCCTCTTCTTCCCATATTGATCCAGTCCTGTAAAAACATAGAACTCATCAATTGCATATAGAAAAAGGTTTACAAACTAAATTAAAATTTAATGTGCATTCATAAGTTTTTTCAAAATTTTAAAACAATTAACATGAATAATCATTAAAAAAAAAAAAAGAATCAAATGACCTTATATATTTGTTCAAATGAAGTAAAATTGATTATAATATAATTAACATAGGGGTCAAAGCACATCTTATTAAAGAATGAATGACACATGAATCAATCATATATTATCGTCACTCGTCAACGCACATCTTGGCTCTCTTCTCATTGTATCTCTCATGTACATTGTTGTTTTTTAAATGTTTTTATTTTAAAACGTGTATTAGCATCTATTTTAACATTTCCTGAAGTTTCACTGCAAAATTTCATTTTTTTTTTGTCATTTTTCCAAAAATCACCGATAAACGATATATCTTTTTTTCGTGGCTCCGACATGTCGAGCGATATCGACATTTAGAACCTTGCAATACGTGTGGGTTGCCGTTTTAAATGACATACTTATGCCATATTAAGTTTAAAACGGCAATATCCATATAACATGCATATTAAATGCGTTTTCCATATTAAACCCGTATGATACATGCACAAAAAGTATATATTTTTTTTTAAAAAAGTTCTATAGGGTCGCCGTTTGAATTAACGATCCATTATTTTTATCCTTTACATATTGAAATTTAATTTTTTTAGGGTTTCTCTCTCATTCTCATTTACTATTTGAATCTTATGATAGAGTTTGTATATAGGGTTTATTTTTACAAAGATATTTTTGAATTTTATGTTAGGGGTTGAACTTTGAAGCTTATGTGAGGGTTTGAATTTTATGTTAGGGCTTGAATATTATGGGATTCTAATTTCAAGGATGATGATTAGTGTTTTTTTTTTGTCCTTGAATGGTGAATCATGCTATCCGTTCGTTAAAATGGTTGAATGGTGAATGATGATTTTTTGGAGGGCTATATAATTGCAATTTTTTTGTTGAATGATGACTTTAAATGATTGGTAGTAGTTGGTATTGTGTTTCCTATTTATTTATAATTATTCATAATTTAAAAAAAAGTTCCCGTACTTTCCCCATGTTTCCCGAACGGATCATTGCCATTTTGAAACTCGTACCCATACTTGGTGACTATGCTCTCTAGTTAGAAATTCCAAACCTTATCTGGCCTGAGAATGGAACTGTTCTCATGTCCCGGTTCTCTGCACTTGGAATACTTTCTAATACAGGTGGCATATTTCCAATTTAAGGTTTCTCATGTGTAATATATGGGGTTTATGTGAATCTGTTGTTGCTGTAAATTTTGAAGACTTCTTCTATCTTTAATATTAGATTAGTGGAAACTTTGTCATCTTTATCATTATAATAATTGGAATATTGTTTTGTATTGTACTAGTCAAGGCTTTGAGGCTTATGGACTGAGAGGCCTCACATGTGGCTGTGGCAGTGTTATTGCTACCAAGAGAATTAGAAAGCCCTGTTTGTAGCAACATACATGGGCAGTCTTACTAAGTTGACATTTGAGTTGAATTAAGATTGATGTCTTTGGATACCAAATTTATTACTCGGGCAAGGTATAATTGCTTCTAATAGTATTCTCGCAATGGCTGCAGATATATGTGACAAAATAGTGGAAGCCTTGTGCAGCAAACGCAGGAACCAACTTCTCTTGCGTTCCCTATCACCGGGGGAATCCTCCATTCTTGAGAATGAAAACATTAACGATGAACTGGATTTAAGGATAGCCAGCGTCCTCCAAAGTACAGGGCATTGTTATGAGGGTGGCTTTTGGACCAACTCTGTAAAGCACGACTCAACAGACAGGAAAAGGCATGTTGCTATAGTCACAACTGCTAGTCTTCCTTGGATGACAGGAACAGCTGTAAATCCACTGTTCCGAGCTGCATATCTAGCCAAGACTGCAAAACAAAATGTAACACTGTTGGTTCCATGGCTTTGCAAATCAGACCAGGAACTAGTTTATCCCAACAACCTCACTTTCAGTTCACCAGAAGAGCAGGAATTTTATATACGGAACTGGCTGGAAGAAAGGGTTGGCTTCAAGGCAGATTTCAAGATCTCCTTTTACCCAGGAAAGGTAGCTCCCTGATGCATTATATCCTGCACTTCTTGCTAATCATAGAAAACTATGATGTGTGTTTAATATGTCTTTTCTTGGTTGTTAGTTCTCAAAAGAAAGGCGAAGTATTATACCTGCTGGAGATACCTCCCAGTTTATTTCTTCCAAGGATGCTGACATTGCTATCCTGGAAGAACCAGAACATCTGAACTGGTACCATCATGGTAGGCGTTGGACTGATAAGTTTAACCATGTCGTTGGGATTGTCCACACAAATTACTTAGAGTATATCAAGAGGGAGAAGAATGGGGCTCTCCAAGCTTTCCTTGTGAAACATGTAAACAATTGGGTTACCAGAGCATACTGCCACAAGGTATCGTCGTCTAACCACCAAAAAAAAAAATGTTGAGTACTCTGATGATCTGACATTGTTTTTTTCATTCTGCACTTTTCTGAGTCTAATAGAGATTGGTTTGTTTCTAATTTGTTGGGAACTGGGGAGATTGGTTTATTATTTCATCCTGTTGTTTTATTTGTTCAAATTTTAGGGGTGTATGAGGAACTCAATGAACTAAACTGTTGGTGACCTCCATCCAGGTTCTTCGTCTTTCTGCTGCTACCCAGGATCTACCCAAATCTGTCATATGCAATGTCCATGGTGTGAATCCCAAGTTTCTAAAGGTTGGAGAAAAAGTGGCAGCAGAGAGGGAACTTGGACAGCAAGCCTTCTCTAAGGGAGCATATTTCTTAGGCAAGATGGTCTGGGCAAAAGGATACAGGGAGTTGATAGATTTGTTAGTGAAGCACAAGAACGATCTTGAAGGTTTCAAGTTAGATGTGTTTGGGAATGGGGAGGATGCACATGAAGTCCAGTCTGTTGCCAAAAAGTTGGATCTGAATCTTAACTTTCTGAAAGGGAGAGACCATGCAGATGACTCGCTTCACGGGTACGAATAATTTCAAAAAATCCACTATAGTTCATGTTTTTTTTTCTCGACTGCCACTTATGCTTCCCTTTTACTATATAGATCTGACCAAAATAGTACAATTTATTCCTTTTTATTTATGCTCGCAGTTACAAAGTCTTCATAAATCCTAGTGTCAGTGACGTCCTCTGCACGGCAACAGCGGAGGCTCTCGCTATGGGAAAATTTGTAGTATGTGCAGACCATCCATCAAACGAGTTCTTTAGGTCATTCCCCAATTGTTTGACTTATAAGACACCGGAGGACTTCGTTGCCAGAGTGAAAGAAGCGATGGCTAATGAGCCTCAGCCTCTTACTCATGAACAAAGATATAACCTTTCGTGGGAGGCTGCAACCCAGAGATTTATGGAGTATTCTGAGCTAGACAGGATTTTGGAAAAGAGTGGGGATAATGCAGAATCAAGCAAAACTAATGGGAAGGTTACAAAATCAGTTTCGATGCCTAGCTTGACAGAGATGGTAGATGGGGGGTTGGCGTTTGCCCACTACTGTCTCACGGGGAATGAGATCCTAAGGTTGTCTACAGGAGCTATACCCGGCACACGGGACTATGACAAGCAGCATTGTAAGGACCTGCATCTCTTGCCGCCACAGGTAGAGAATCCTATCTATGGCTGGTGAGTAAATAACCAATCTGTATCAGTTGCCTCTGTGTATAATTATTTTTTTTGTATTTGTAAGAGCCTGACATCCTAGTTAGTCTGAGGGTCTCTTGCTTTCCTCATGATAATTGTTTTCCATTCATATGACACATTGCCCATTCCAAATTTTGTTGTTTTTCCCCGTTCATGTGTTGAACCTTCTAGTGGTAGTCAAAATTCATATTAGCTTGCTCATTATGTGCCATTCAGTTGTAAACTTGTAAGGAAGCTTGATAAAAAAAATGTAGCTCTTATCCAACAAACAAAAAAGTTTGTTTTTACTCGATTAATCTTTCTGTGGAATTGTTGGTTCAAGTCATTAAAATTGCTATTTGAGCTTCCCTTCTGAAGAAGAGGAAGAAGAGTAAAGAGATAAGCCAGATTAGGTAAAGGAAAGAGGATCCTGGATATTCTATTTATGTAAATAAGACTCGGTGATGGACTGACAGGAATTCTGCCTCATCACGAGGGGTGGTGGGATGGGTTGGGGGGTTGATATGTTGTATTAATATTGCTATTATTCACAGAAAGTCTGCAGGCATTATCTTGTATATTACCTGTTGTTCAGACATCTGTTGTTTTAGCTACTGTTATGTTTTAATCTTTTGATAAACACCCTGGAGATTGGTTTTGTGAAGTTGGAGCTGAATCTAATATTTGGAGAGAAAACACCCGATTTGTACAGAAACCTGTGTCTGATGTGTGCATTCACTACCTTTTATGTTGTGTTTTGGTGAATAAGAAATGCTTTACTATCAGGGATGGGAAGATGCTGTACTTCTAGGGACGGTCTCGCCTACCGGATCATCATGCAATTTAAACCCTATCTGGTGAGTTTGATATACCTATACATGATCAGTTTACGCAATGGTCTGTATTTGCAAGACTACCGGCCACCTGATTAGCCTCTCTAAAGCCATGATGTGGCTTCCAAGCAGTGAACTTCACTGAGCAAGCTCCAGATCGACCTAGGAGGCTCATATAGTCATAATTTCATTGGAGGCAATCTGGTTATGATTTTCGGAGTACCTTTCAGTTAGGATCAGTCATCAGTGACATTTCTGGTTGCCGCATTTTCATGATATCTTCTCTGATTTTTTGCATTGAACCAGATTGCCCAACATTCTGCTGCATTGATTCGTAGTATTTCTCTACATATTCAATGCGGATGATGAGAAACAGTATTCATTTACTGGTAGTTGAGATTTGCCATTGAAAATAGGCTAGATGTTGGTTTTTATTTTTTATTTTTTTAAAGGGAATGTCTACCAGTGGAATCTACTTCTTTGCAAGCGGGTTGACTCAATTCCCATCTCTGCTTGGCAAGAAGGATAATTTAGAGAGAGTTATCCTTAGAATTGGAATTGCATTGAAAACAAGGCGTTTCCAACAATATTAGCTAACAAAACTCTCTTCGAAACTTTGTTTTATGGATAAAGCTTCAGAGACCCCCTTAGGGCCGAGACCACCGAGACCGTGCTCTAAGAGCACGGGATTTCAGGTGGGGCCTACCATGTGAAATGGGCCCCACCTGAAATCCCATGCTCTTAGAGCATGGTCTCGGTGGTCTTGGCCCTAATGCGGTCTCAGTAGCAAAGTCCTTGTTTTATACAGGAAAAGGTACGCTCTGATGTTTAAATGTTCTGAACTTTGGAAACTTGGGCGTTTGATAACACTAATCTAAATCGTAGAGATTATTTGAAAATTGTATTTAGTTGGGCTTTAAATTGTTAAGTTGAAGGTTAATTGCATGGCTACATCTTTTTGATGTAGTTAGGTACTTTTTTTAATAAGAGGTAAAACCCCTAGGATCAAAAAGATGCAGACATACAATTAACCTTCAACTTAACAAAGATGTAGACATACAATTAACTTTCTTCAACTTAACAATTAACCTTCAACTTAACAAAGATGTAGACATGCAATTAACCTTAAACTTAACAATTAACCTTCAACTTAACAATCTAAAGTCTAACTAAGCACAATTTTCAAATAAGTTCTACCTATTTAGATCAGTGTTACCAAACGCCAACTTAATATAACGAAAATTATAAGCTCAATTAAAATACATCTTTTTGAAGATCTTTTATTTAGGTAAGGGGTTTAATTGTCTTTCTTGATGATATAAGCTCAATTTTTTTTTGGTGAAATGTCTCACACAAAACTCACAATATAAGCTCAATTCATTGCTTTTCTCGTAGTTTTCTCGAATTTTGAGCCAAAGCCATTAGTTTCACTTCTGTATCATGTTCAAAATTTCATTTTTCATTCTAATACATTAGTATATGTTAGGATGATCAATCAAGCCTTTTATGTCCCTGCTCCACACCCATATGAGCCTAAACTGCTTCAAATGATCCATTAAATATCATAGAATTAAAAAAATTTTAAATTTAAATATACTTAATTATATTTGTTTGGACGTGTGACTTGATTCTACTTTAGTAGATACAGTGGTGAAGCCAGGATTTTCTAGTAGTGGGAGCACACGGTGGATGATTGAAAATGGTAGTAATTATTGATAGATTTGTGACAAATTATTAGATGGGTATGAATATTCTATGTCTAAGCCTTTTATTTCCCTACTCCACACCCAAAGCAAAGCCCATTTTTAGAGATACTAGAATAGGTGTTAGATCCACTATCGTCAATTCCAAATTACAAAACTGGAATGTCAATGAAGGGCCTACCACCAATTCTAGACTTTTCTGGAAAATGGCTTTGCGGTCAAGGGGGCAGTAGGGGGAAGCACCAGAGGGTCTCTGGACCCTTAGGTGAAGTCTTGATATTGATTTGAACCTTGGGATTAACCTGGGCTTAGCCTATAGTGGACTTTTGTGCCAAAGTAAAATAAGCCCCAGAATGTTGGTAATTGCAGTACCGACATTCTGAGGTTTGGTCATATTTTCGAATGTTCAGCCACAGGTCAAAGAGCTTGGAGGTCTAGGGAAGGTCAAGGTTGATACAAGAAGGCCAAGGGAGTAAGACCCAGGCCCTGGAATGGACCAGGGGCCAACGAGGATAAGCGTGGAGCCATTGAACTGAAAGGGGTCCATAATGGCGGTAATGACAATACCGCCATTCTGGATGATGCCCAGAAACTTGAATTTTTCCTCAGCTTTGAACCTTAGCATCACTAGGAGCATTACCATGGACTAGGGGTACTCTTGGGATCTTATGGGAGCTGAAGCATTGAGAACAAGCAAGCAAAAGGGGCCATTGTCTGCCTCCTTCATGGGGTCCTCTATCAGGTCCCTGGAAATGGACTAGGGAACACAAGAGCTGAAAATGTAACAAGAAAGAGATAAAAAGAGAGAGCTGTCCTACCCTATGCAAGCTTTGAGCTCCAATGATGGTGAGAGAGGCGTGGCCGTGTATGAGTGACCTTATAAGAGAAGGAGACCCAAGTCTTCCCTCAGGTTCAACTCAGTACAAAGGGCTCTGGGAATCCTAAGACTTGGGGAAGTTGGCTTTCAGATTTTGCAAGGTTTTCTACAGGGTTCTTCCTACAAGATTCTTCAGGTATTTTTTTTTGTTGGCATGGGCTCCCAAGCTTGGGGTGTGCTGATATTTATAGACGTTTGAGGGCAAGGGTACTTAGGTAATTCGAGGAGAGGTGGTTGGGACAAAGAGCAACCATTGGGAGTCAACTTGGAGTGCTCAAGGGGGGCCGAAACTCAGTACCGCAATTCCTGATTTAGGCAAAATCAATAATGGCGGTAAATGGTTTATCACAATTTCTGAAGCTTTCTCGGAAATGTCAGTAAAATTATTACCGACATTTCCAATTTTTTTGAAAATTTGAAATTACGGGCCCCCTAACGTTAGGTTATGGTTTGTGGGCCCATGCTTGAGCCCACAGGGTATCTGGTTGTGGTTTCTTGGCCCTAGGTCTTGGATATGAGGTTTAGCTGGGCCTTGGGCCTTGGGTTGAGTTTAGATTAGGTCAAGGGGCTAGTTAAGGTTAGGTTTAGGATAAGGGCTAGGCCTAGGGCTAGGGGTGTAAAAATTGGGTGCTTACATACACAACTCTCACACAAAGGCCAACCACACACATAGCGGAAATAATACTGAAAACATGGCCACATGACATGTCATCAAGTTTTTTTTTTTTAATGCAGTGACGCTAGCACTCCCAGTTACAATATAAACCCAATTAGAAAATTTTGGAAATGAAATAGAAATGGGCACTGTTTTAATGTGACAGAAGAGAGGAAGAAGAAGAAGCTCAAAAGAACAATGTCTTGTTAGGATTCCTTCTTTTGGTAAGACTTATATAGCTTGACACTTTACACTTCGTCATATGGTAGTTGGGAGGAAATTTGAGTCACTTTGTCAAGGTTTTTAACAAGATTATTTCTTACCATCGTAAGATTTCAAGTCTTACCATTTTTTATGAGAATTGAAATTATTCATTTTGTTGCATTGAAAGTCTTAACTGGAATTGCAACCCAAAAGATGAAAAGCATCTATAAATCTAGTTCTCAAAAGAAAATGCATATTGTCCATTGACAAAATTTGTAACGTGCCGGACTTTATAATTCTCCGTAAAAGAACGGACCCTTATAGAAGAAAGAGGAAAAAATACTTCTCCTCCCCATTTTCTCACTCTGATGAGATCAAGCTCATTTTACTCAGCATTTTATTATACAAAGTTGAGGTTTATATAGGTTATATGTTATACACATATATTTATACTTCCATGCATCTTTGAGCATGGGTTGGTGTCGGAAAGCTGTTTTACAGTTCCCATGGAGTAATCTTGGTTTCTATGGTGTTAGGATAAGGTCCACACTCGCGAAATGTGCTAGTTGGGCAAGCTCACAAACGGACTCTGAGATTTATCCGTGCAGGTGACAATCTTGATTAATAGTGAAGCGACTGTAGTGGCTGGCACGACCTCTAGTAGGTCAGTGTTCTCCAACATGGCAGCTTTGAGCAAGGTTTTGAGGTCATTTACAGTGGTTTTGGCGTTCTCCACATGGCGATCCGTCGAGGATGAATGTGTCATTGTTTTGATTGCTGAGGCTAATTCCTTCAAGGCCTTACCAGATTCTGAACTCATCTTTGTGCAGGAAACCTGAATATTTCTTTGGAATTCTTGCTGTACCTGTAAGATAACCACAGTCAGCAAGGTGATTGAAACAAGTGTTACATGGTATGGTGCATGTAAATTTAACAGTTATTTATTCTGTTTGTTAGATAAATAAACAATGTTCCATCTTAAAATGGGCATATTTCTCAATATTAGTTGTTTGCATTTTACTTAATTACAATAATAAAATAACAATAACAATTATAATTTTATGGGTTTAAATTTTCGCCAGACACAGGTGTACTATCCGGTCAAAATCTTCTGTTCTTTATGTTCATTCAATTTAGGTTCTCTTAGTTGTTTGGTTCTCTCACATTTTCTAATGGCAGGTAAATGCCAATAGAGAGGAGAACAAATGGCTCAGGAATCGACCAGTTCCGAGCAGACTTGTAGAGCTTCAATAGATTTACTTTGGAGCTTGTTAAAAGAAATGCAAGTTGCATTTGCAGTAGGAGCTATCATATTCCTCGAATCTGAATCTCCAGTTTTCATATTCAGGGTGCGACAGTAGGTGAAGGATGGCTAGCTAGTATATCAATTATATTTGATCAAGTGGTTATTAAATTTAGTATTCAAAGGGAATTTTAATTTAGCAGTTCTGGTGTGCTGCTTTAATGAATAGAACATTTTGTTTTAACAATAGCATTTGGATAATAGGGCCTAGCTGTAATACTTGGGTCTCAGAGTTAATGTTTCCCGTTAAGAGCTTCAACTTGGCAGGCACATTGCCGAGTTAGAGTTAGCGCTCCAATCTTCAGATATTCTTTCCATGGATGATGGAACCTGAAACGACCTCCCGTCTAGCAAAATTAGCTAGAAATACTAACACAAATCAATAAGCTTATATGGAATATAATATCCTAACTAGACAGGCACTTTAGCACTGCCACAAAAATCAGTGGAGTTTTTTTTTAAAAAAATAACATCAATTGCTCCTGCACGCACTATGATGATGTTACCACACCCAGTTTTACACCAAAAAAAAAAAAAAACTGTCTGTTATTGTACGTTAATAATTAATAAATGGTTTTACTGGGTATAGATAGATTAATTTCTTATAGAATCTTTTTGTCAAATCTATTTTAACTAGATCTGTCTACATTGTATGTCATCCAAAGGTTGATTTGAATGAATATTTGAATAGATTAGATTTGATTATGTTTTGTTTCTATCTTTATATCTTTAGATTATCAAGCTTTGTCCATAAACTTATGAAGTAGCACATAGCTCCAATTAAGAAGTGCAATGACACATTGTAGAGCACAAAAAACAAAAAAGAGGAAAGCAGTGACATGCCAATGTTGACTTAGGATTTTTTTTTCCCTGGAAACAAGACGAAAGATGTCAAT
This sequence comes from Tetracentron sinense, assembly GCA_015143295.1. Lineage (NCBI taxonomy): Eukaryota > Viridiplantae > Streptophyta > Magnoliopsida > Trochodendrales > Trochodendraceae > Tetracentron > Tetracentron sinense. Next base: position 18,854,145 of record CM026561.1, read on the forward strand.
GCGTCTCACATCCCATCGTTGACTTAGGATTCCTATTTTGGCTCAAAGCGGTATTATGGTTGGTTTCTATGGTGTTACAATAGGGTGCACACTCTTGAAATGTGCTAGGCGGGCAAGCTCATGAACGGACTCTGTCATTTTATCCATGCAAGTGACGATCGTGATTAATAGTGAAGCGACTGTGGCGACTGGCATGACCTCTAGTAGGTCAGTGTTCTCCGGCATGGCTGCTTTGAGCATGGTTTTGAGGTCATTTACGGCGGTTTTGGAGTTTGCCATATGGTGATCGGCCGAGGATGGATATGTCATTGTTTTGATTGCTGAGGCTAATGCCTTCAAGGCCTTAGCAGATTCCGAGCTCATTTTTGTGCAGGAAACCTGAATATTTCTTTGGAATTCTTGCGGTACCTGTAAGATTAACCAAAGCAAGTCAGGTAATTGAACAAGTGTTATATGATATTGTGCATGTAAGGAAAAATCCGATATTTATCAGTTGATTATTCTATCGGTTAATTATTCTATTTGTGAGATTGAACTAAAAAATCCAATATATTTATTTGAGGCTTGCTAGCCATACTCTTAGGCATTCCTTACTCAAAGTCAAAGCAAGGACTTGGGTTTTTTTTTTTGTCCATAGCAAGGGCATATGTTTATTTTATTGAGAGTAAATAATGCATGAGAGTAAGGCTAGCACAACTCTATTTACGATGCAGGTCATTGAATCTAAAGATATATACATTAAAAAGAATTACTTGAAAAATTAGTATGAGGTGTGCTAGCCTTTCCTACTCTCATGTACTCTTTCCTACTCACACTCAACCAACCACCTGCCTGTCCATATATTGTGTGCTTTACTTGTAAGAGTGTAATTTCACCCGTGGTTGGATGAACGTTTATCTCCTCCCCTCTTAATTGGCGGGGAGACTAGTACTAAAAGGATCCAACACGTACCCTAGTTTGAGAGAAAAAACAAATAGTTAAATAGTTTTTATTCATTGGGATCCTTTTTAAAAGGGCTTCCAATTCGCTCTATGGATGCCCGAGCTGGGAGTTCATCAGGCACCTACCAATAATAAAGGGAAGAAGTCATTTCATTTTCTCCTCACAACTTTGACTTCTCCCCACTTGATATATCTCTCTCTTTTATTGCCAGGTGTCAGATGAAGTATGGATAACCCCAACGGGGTGCTCGGCTTCCACCAAAGCAAATCCGAAGCCTTTTAAAAGACCCAACACGTACCTTGTGTACGGTAATCAAAGTCTCCTAAGGCGGCTCGAGAGTAGTGCTTGATGAACTCTCTGATTTTTTATTCGTTGGGATTCTTTTCAAAAAGATAATTTTTGTGAGGTAAAAAAGCATTCCATTTTAAAATGGGTATATTTCTCAATACTAAATGTTTGAATTTTAAATAATAATAATAATAATAATTTTGTGGGTTTCAAAAAAAAAAAAAACTTGTTTCAGATATATCACCCAGTCAAAATCTTCTATTCTTTATGCTCATAACTGTAGGTTCCTTATTTGTTTGGTTCTCCTATTTGTTCTAATAGCTGGCAAACGCCAATTGAAAGGGGAGAACGAATGGCTCAAGAATCCACTGGTTCCAAGCAGACTTGTAGAGTTTCAGTAGATTTACTTTGGAGCTTGTTAAAAGAAATACCTGTTGCATTTGTAGTATGAGCTATCATGTTCCCTGAAATTGAATCTCAGTTTTCATGTTTAGAGTGTTACAGTAGGTGAAGGCTGGCTAGTTTTTCAATTATATTTGATTAAGTGATTATTAAATTTAGTATTAAAGGGAATTTTAGCAGTTCTAATATATATAAATACTATATGTTGGTTGGTTCCATCTTTTTAAGTATTATTTTTTCTTCACAAAGACACTTTTCATTCTCAAACATGTAAGAGTTTTCCATGTCTTATGCACTTCAATTAGTATGGTTCACCAACTGGGAGGTTTTTTCTAAACGTTGGAGCATCTAGAGTCAAAATCTTAAGAGATTTGTTATCACAACTACTATTGGAAAGTTCTGGAGTCTAGGCGCATTATGCAGAGTGCATTTTGAGGCACTATTTTGTGTAATTTGATGCTATTGGAAGTTGTAAGGTTTTTGCTAATATATATATATATATATATATATATATATATATAAAATGGGGCCTAGCTGTATTAATACTTGGGTCTCAGATGTAATGTATCCGTTAAGAGCTTCGACTTGGGAGGCACATTGCCGAGTCAGCGCTCCAATCTTCAGATATTCTTTCCATGGATGACGGAACCCGAAACGACCGTGACCTGGCTCCCATCTCGCAAAATTAGCCTGAAATACTAACAGAACTCAAATCAATAACCTTATATGGATGGAAAACAAAACATGAACGGACACTTCAGCAATTCTACAAAAAACAGTGGCGTTTTTTTAATGGAAAGGTCCAAATCATTTGTGAGAATGGTATTACCAAAAAAAAAAAAATTGTGAGAATGGAGAAGGAGAGAGTTGATGCAAAAGGTAAAAGCTAGTAGTGAACTGAAGCTGTGGTCATCCATCAAAAGAGGGAAAGGGAGAATGATGGCTATAGAGAGAAGCTTTTACTCACCAAGGATTCTTCACTGGCTTTTGAATTGAGAACACTTTTATATCCTTGAAGAAACGACTTGTCATCGATCAAGATTACAACTCTTTCTCGATCCTCCGTCATTTTGAAATATTCATCTCCAAATCCTGTGAATTCAATCTTTTTGGTAAATTTTAAAATCTCGTAGAGAGAAATACAAGAAACAAAGGATAATACCTTCCAAGAAGCTCGCAAGCTTTTCCATGTTAACTGTGACCAGATTGTGAAGATTTTCACCAGCCCATACTGGGCAAATGAAAATCGAGAAAACCAGGCAGATAGTGCAACCAATGAGAATTGTCGATAGTCTCTGGTGTGCCATCTTTAAGATCTCGTCATCTCGATAACCGGAGACTGCTAACATACTGAACGTCAATATAAATATCAACACCCCATAATCATATCTTGCCTTTATCCGAGGAAAGAATCGTGAGAATGTTGAAGCTGCAGCTGCAAGGCATCCAAACAATTTAACTAAATAAATAAGCTTCTTAAAGAAATTAAGAAATATTGGTGAAGTATAAAGAAAGAAATGATGAAGTATATACAGCTTCATTTTCTCCTGTAAAATGAATTTACCTAGTAGGAAGACGAAAAGGCCGCGGAGTATGTGGTCTCCTTTCTCCCCAGACAGACATGCTAAGTAATGAGCTCCAACCCCTAGAGCACCAGCTAGTAGTGTTGCAAATCCTCTATTTAAACCTTTGCTCAGGGTTGCACCTGAAATATTCATCATTTTCATAATTCAAACCCATTGCTTCTATGTTTATAATTGTAAAATGTCATTAGTATCTTAGGAACCAGTAGCTAGGCAACTTACCCACAGTGAATTCGAAGACGATCACCACAGTTAGTATAGCCCAGATAGCCGACACCCTGAAACCATCATAGAGAGGCCTGAAGTAGTAGAATAATGAAACCAATGTGAGAGCTAGTCCCACCTTCAATGAATGAGTTACCCTTCTCGGGTCGTCTTGTCTGAGCTTCTTTGTCTTCTTAAAGACCTCTATCACATTGGCCTTTAACTTCTCAGGCAAGGCCTTAATCCGACACCACCCGCTAACAAAAAGCCCGGTTGTTTCATGGTTAGCTGACCTAATTTCCATGGTAAGAATGAAGGGGCAAGTTTGCCTTTGCTGATAAGAGAGAAGGGTAATAACTAAAAGCAGCCCAAAGCGAGACCTTTTGGTGTCTTTCCTTTTCCTAGTTAGTCCTACAGACAATAGAGAGATGTTCCAACAAAGAGAGAAGAAAGGGAGATAGAGATGGGCGGAGCTATTTCCTTGGGGGTCAAGTATATATCAATTTCTTAATAGGGTTATGGTAGGGACATGGGGGGTTCGGAGTCCGGGGCACAACGATGGATTTTTATTTATGTTTGAGTAATGAGTCCATCGTGATCATAAAATTCATTAATATTGTATTCTAATAAAGATTCAATATGAAGAAAAACAAGAGTCCTCCCTTTTGATAATAGAGTCATTGTATAAATAAAAGAGCAGTGGTTAGCCTACCCATCGATATGTTATCTAACGTACCTCCGTGTCTTCGTCTCCCTTTTAACACCCCTTTAACCCTGGTTAAACTTAAATAATTTAAAGTTAAGATTTTTGTATTTTTTTTAAGAATCCAAAATTGAATTGCTTAATCCTAGGGGTGAGCGAATCTTAACCAGAGTTGATGTCTAAATAAAATTAATTTTTTTTATTATGGAGATTTTTTTTTTCTCATCCGCATTCCACTAGGTGGAACACGTGCACCTCCTTGCATGCTTCCCTTTTAACACTCATTAATTGTATTTAAGATTCATTCACCCTAAGGTTTACACATCTACCCCTGATTTTTAGAAAATAATTTAACTCGTGTCTATAAATATTAACTAGTGTTTAAAAGGGACACATGGACACGTAAATAATCAATCCCTTTATATTATGCATATAATAAAAAAATTACAAAATTTAGTTTGGGGCCATTATATAGAAAATTTTGATATTATATGTACATATATTTAAAAATATTCCTATGTTATAAGAGATTTTAAACAAAAATTGAGTGGATGGGTCGGTGGGTGGGCCTCCGCCCCTGGCCCCTGGGTAGAGATGTATGTGAATAACATCGTTCTGGAAGGGTCGGTGGGTGTAACATCGCTCTCAGAAGAAAAATTGCCAACCCTCTTGAATTCCGTTACACTTTTTGATTTTCCCTACTGCTCTGCACACGGACGATCTCAAAAGCAGAAGCAAAAGGTTGGAGTTCGAACATAGCCAATTGTAAATTGAATTCAATCACATATGTGGCACACCATCATTGGTGGAGAGCAAAATGATGGGAAAATTAAAATTCAATTTTTTTTGCTCTCCTCAAATAGTAGTGTGCCACATATGTGATTGAATTCAATGACCATTAATAGACTAAGATTCGAACTCAAAAGGGTTGGTTGCAGCCTGCTGCAAAATCATTTGCTGCCAATTTTGACTTTGCAATAACTTAGCCCTAAAGGAGCGCAAATTAAGCAGGACCCCGGGCTGACATGTTCATAATGGCCGCCAGGAAGATGTCCTAAATATCAGCACGGAATTTTCTTAGGGGTTTGGCCCCCCATTAATTAACTTTAACTTTGCGACCTGATTTGATTGATGAAAGACGAGTGAAGCTCGAGTTCAAGCATTTTCCGATCGAATTGTGACAATAGGTCACTGCTTAAACACGTGTGACCAGTGAAGTTGAAAGTGTAATGACTTTCCAAGGCTGAAGAGTTTTGAAAGACTGACATTGTAGGAATTGCCTTACAAGTCTTACAGATAACGGTAAGTCAATCGATCAGAATTGACCCCCCAATGGATCGATGTTCAAGGAGGATTTTCGGAATATGACTGATCAATCGGTCACTGACCACCAATGGCTCGGCCGTCAAAGGATTAGGCAAATACAATTATTTGTATTAAGGTTTAGTATGACAAGTCAAATCTTTTCTTTTGAGAGACAGATTATTTGAGAGGTTAGAAGTTAAACATTTTTTTTTGATTATTAATGAAGAAGATGATCTCTCTATGGAGGTAACCCATACTAAGTGAACTATGTATATTAGTGTGTTTGTTGTTCTCTTTCAACGGTTTCATTTCACCACAAATTGGTATAGAGCACAGGTTGGTTTGAAGCAATGACATTGAAAAGTTCAAACGTCAAGTTTGATACTGCAAGATTCGATGGGAAGGGTTACTTCGGATTATGGATTATAGCAAAATCGGATGAAAGATCTATTGATACAATAAGATTTATACAAAATATTTAAGGGTAAATCAAAGAAGCTGCAGTCAATATCCGATAATAATTGGGATGAATTAAAGGCGGCGAATACTATTAGGTTAAGCCTATCTGACGATGTTCTACCACGTGATCAATGAAGATTCAGTACCGAAACTTTAAATGAAACTCGAGAGCCTATATACGACAAAATCTTTGTTAAAGAGGTTGTTCCTAAAGTAGAAGCTTCATACTCTCAAGATGAAGGAATGTAGGGATCTCATGGTGCACATGAATATGCTCAATAGAGTACTCAATGAGTTAATAAGTATTGATGAGAAAGTCAACGATGAGGATCATACCCTACAATTTCTCTTTTCACTTTTGCCATCTTATGAACACATCGTTACAACCTTACTCTATGAGAACGATACCCTAGAGCAGTCTAATGGTGTTGTCTACGAAGAATCCTTGTAAAGAGCTTTACAAAAGAATCCCTCTCCTTTCAAATGTCGTCTCTTGTTTGTGTTGCCGATTTATCTTGATTTATTTATTTAGAATGAGGATATCTAGGACTCTTAGAGCACCCGACTAAGTCTCTCGGGCCATGCAGATCCCCACCACACAAACGGTTAAGCCGGGATCAAACCTACCTATTCTTCGCATTTTCCACGCTAAATATCCTATGCATAATAGGATTACATATTATGACTCCAATATTCTTGAAGACAGCCGTCGCATAACGAAATGTGAAATGCTTAACTTTCCGGCGGCTATCTTGATGTAAGTGAAATAAAAAAAAACACTTACGGGAGGCTTCGTGGCTTTCTGTTTTCTCCTCTCGTCAATTTCGGTCAATGTATGTACAAAACAAATCGTAAGAGGAAAAAATCAATGAGATTGATTTACGCTTTTGTCTTTTTCTTTCTTTTCTTTTATGATATTGACATGGAAGAATTAATACAATTCAAAGTAATTGAGTTTGAAAGAACTAATTAAACATTACTTTTTTGACTAATGGGCTCTAATCTAGATTTTTGTTTCGTCTCTTGGTAGGCACAAAATAACATCAGCTGGCTTCTACGACAGAGTATATCTCTCATGTGAACAATGTGGGTGTTTAGAGTTCCATCTTGTCAGATTGCCGGTGTGAGGTTGATATCTCCACTAGGGCGTCAATCCATTTGATAAGGGGGCCTGACCTGACCCGGCCCTTCAAACGCCGCAACATAGAGAGCTTTGTAAGGACCTATGGCCGAGCCAGGCCTATTTCTGGAAGACCATCTATTTAAGGGTCGAGCTTGGTAAGTACTTGGTCTGGCTCTGGCCTACATTATATATAAGTTATACCACATATAATATAATTACTTAATATTTATAATAACATAAGAAGCTAAGCTTTACTTTGTATATGTGTAACATACTAACATTATAATGTAGTATCTTTCTAATACGGTAACCTATAACGTTTTTTTTTAATGAGAAAATCTAATACTAAGACTTACTTTGTATATGTGTAACAAACTAATAGTGTTGTCTCTTTCTATCATCTTTTAATGTTACTACTTGTAAGTTGTAACTCTTTAAAATAAATATAAGAATATTAATACTAACAATTTAATGATAACAATTGGGGGGTGCAATAATACTAATAATCTAACAGTATTAAAACTATGTTGTGTTGATCTTTGAATTGCATTATTGGTCCCAAAACCAGATAAAAGAGGAGAATTATACGTCAGATTAGCAATCAATGTATAAACAAATCGCCAAAACATAGTTTTTTTTTGTTCTTTTGGTCTTGGGCCTTGAAGGTAGGGCTTGGGTCTAGTCAGTTCAGGCCCTCTGAAGGCTATGGTTGGGCTAGGGCCTCACCTTGGTGAATGAGGGTCAGGCTTAGTAAAACCTAGGCCCTGCCTTAGCCCAACCCTTTTGACAACCCTAATGCCGACCATGTATAGCCTAGCTACTTTCTTAGATGGTTGAGTGTTGCACTTAGATACAATTGGCTCTAGAGGCAGAGCCAGTATTCTCTTGCAGGGGGCTAACAATGGAGGTTTGGGGGCGTAGGCCTCAATTTTATATTTTTGAGGGTCAAGTTCATAAGTAGGAGTGACATCGAGCCGAGCCGAGCCGAGCCGAGCCGAGCCGAACCAAGTCGAGCCAAGTAGTTTTGTGTTCAAGCTTGTTCGTTTATTAAACGAACTCGAAAATCATGTTCAAGCTTGACTATTTTATTAAATAAACGAGCTCGAGCTTTACTAACTAAACTCAAGCCGAACTCGAGCAGTTCATGAGCAGCTTGGTTTATTGGATATAACTATTTATATTAGCTAAAAAATTCACTTTATTATCTTAGGCAAAGAAATCACGGTGTTAACTAAAATCTTAGTATAAGATTATAATTATCTAAAGAGTATTCGTGTCATACAAAATATATTATATACTATTAATCTTTATTAGTATATGATACATATACTTAATTTTAATATTAAAATGAAATAAGTATATTTTAAATATTTTAGTAGGTTAATATGTATATATAATCAAGCCGAGCTTTTAAGAGCTAAGTAGGGGTGTGTTCAAGCTTGGCTCGTTAGAGCTTGAAAATCGTGTTTAAACTTCGCTTGTTTACTAAATAAACTAACGCTTTTAACGAGTCGAGCTCGAGTAGTTCACGAACACTGTGGTTCGTTAACCACCCCTAATCAGAAGCCATTGTGTCTGTTTGGAAACCATATCGTCTGTTTGTGTCCGTTTGTAAAGAATATTTCTTATTTTTATAAAGGTTGGAGAAAAAGTACGTGGCAGCAGAGAGGGAACTTGGGCAGCAAGCCTTAGGATATAGGGAGTTGATAGATTTGTTAGTGAAGCACAAGAACGATCTTGAAGGTTTCAATTTAGATGTGTTTGGTAAGCACATGAAGTCGAGTTTGTTGCCAAAAAGTTGGATCTGAATCTCAACTTTCTGAAAGGGAGATGACACCCCCGCCTCTTGCGTGAGTGGTAGGGGTGTGGCCTTCCAAAGGTGGAGGTTTGGGGATCTAATCCCCCTAAGGGGTAAGAGTTGCAAGAGCTCCACTGCCCTAGCTAACTTCTGACCGGCTAACTCTACTGACTGACGTAGGTAAAAAGATATCTAGTTCCTGTGGGGCCCTCCAAAAAAAAAAGGACCAGGTAGATGACTCGCTTCATGGGTACCATAGTTACCAAGTACGGGTACGGGTATAATACGACAATGATCTATTCGGGAAGTACGGGTGTTATACAGCAAAAACATGGCAAAAGTACGGGAAAATCAAAAAATAATTATTGTAAGGGATAAAATTTTTAAAATCAAATTGATTAAGTGTTGGGGAACGAGCTAGTCTTCGTTGATATGCTAATAGATGGGAGACACGTGGCCAAAAAGTGTACGTATCCGTTGTCCAATTCACAATGTATCCGTTGTCCAATTCACAACGTGTTCATTGTCCTGTTCACAACGTATTCGTTATCTTCTTAATATCGTGTTTGTTGTCCAATAGACGTCATATTTATTGTCTTCTTGACAACGTAACCGTCCTCTTTGGACAGCTGTCATTTTATCCGTGCTAGCATACACAATGAGCCCGAGCTTGAGTCAACAACGAGATCGAATCGCAGGAGGAAGTAATCAGGAGGCGATCGCCTGACTCTGTTGGTAGGTGGAAAGCACTGTTTTGGCATTTAATGCTGGTCACTTCATCTTGATGTCAAAACCAAACCGACTCAACTAGTAGTAGGCTCACATGTGTGACACGTAAGGCTCCAGATATATTTGACATATTTGGTGATGATCATAAAGCGCATGGCATAGACATATTTGGTAATCTATGGGCATCCTGAACTAAACCTATATATACCCCCAAAAGATTCAGGGCTAGAGAGAGGCATCCAAAATCAACCAAGGGAAACCGAGAATTTTCATATGTCTCACTCTTCTTACTTCAGTTTGTGCTTACTGTTCAGCTTCTTCTCCACATACTTACTTTAGCATTGGAGTTCAGGACAGGGTGGCAAACCCTCCACTTCTTCATCAACAACCGAGGTTCTGCTATCTTCCTTCTACCATCAAACCTGTCTATGGAGTAGCTACTGATGCGTGTCTTTCTCAGAAATTTTCCCGCACAAAAATTGGCGTCGTCTGTGGGAACTTATAAACAAACCTCCCTTCACTCATCTGGGTCACCATGTTTGAGCAACCCTCTTCATCCCAGATTGAGGATCAAACCCCTCACACTGCTTCACTCTTTGGGCATCTCGAGCTAGAGACATCTCAAGCGAGTCAGATTGTGATGATGTTGCAATATCAGAATTCCATCCTTACTCAGTTAGCTAGTCAGCAGCAATCATTTCAAGAGAGGCTAAAAGCCTGTGAACATGGCATGTATGACTCAGGTGTGGCGATGTGTATAAGTAATCCTCAAAGAAGCATAGCAATTCGTCCAACATCGCCTGAGCAACAAGTCCTTCAGGACAGGGGCATTCAAACAGCGGAGCAACCTTCTTTCTCCAATCAACTCGATCAGATGACATTCACAGTCAGCCCGTCAACGGTTATGCAATCAATAGAAGACGATCCAAATTTCGAATGGCCTGTACGGGCATGTCGTAACATCACAACGGGAGCGCAGGCACGAGAGTACTACCACTATCACAAGTGTCGTGGACACACGACTAATCGGTGTTGCATCTTGAGGGCGTATCTGGAAAGGTTAGTACGAGTAGGCTCTTTGGGACAATAAGTGGTTCCTCATAGTGACAATCCATGAAAGCAAAGCGTAGTGATGCGACTGCTATCAACGGATAACCAACAGAGTTTTAAGAAAATATCCAAGAGGTATGTCTTCTTACGTGCTGTTACCCCCTATTTCACTGTGTAATAAACTATCGTTTGAAGTATCAAGTGAACTATCAGGAGTACAATCAAGAGAGGTGACCATGAGTCACAAGGTGGAGTATATGCTGAACACGGCGACCATAAGTCACAAGGTTCAATACATGTCGCAGAGGGGTGAGCTTGAGTTCTAAGATATGGTGCTTATCTGAGCATGGTGGGCACGCATCGGGGTATTCCTGAACATCGTGACGGGACACTTGTGGCTAATCCAAAGGTATTATCATAAGGAAGAACAATGACTTTTCCTAAGGCAAGAACCTCTGAGCAAGGTGTCCCAATAAGTCACATCAGAAGTATATCAAATGCCGTCTCAATAAATTTTGAAGCGTCATATCTTCGCTTTTCGGTGTTCTTTTGTTCTTGCATGTGTTCTTATGTTCTTATACTCATACGGATGTGCGAAGTGTTTGTTTAACTATATATTTTCTTGGTGTTATGATACATGTGACCACCTGAGTGGGGCTTTTCTCAAAACGCCATAGTCAAGAGATCCACTGTCGTAGGCTCTTCCATGACGCCATATGCGAAGTGACTTGAGTAGGGGCTATAACAAACCTTTGACGACGTAAGTCCCCCCTTGTTCACACGAGCTCGTCCTCATTGTCCGCTGAATTCAGACTCGCTTGCACGTCTTCGTTGACACAAGTTCGTTCTCGTTGTCTGCTTAACTCAACCTCGTTGTTACATTAATACAAGTAGAGCGAAATAGAGACTCAAATGAAGGCCAATCAATCCAATTACACCAACCTAAGTACTTTTTCTACAAAGAGATATATATAATGCATAGCGTCTTATCAATGATTGATCGAATGTCAAAATATATTAAATGTAATATCAACTGATTGATCATCAAGAACTTGGTGCTCACTGCAGGGTATACGTGGCTCAGTCAGATGCATTGTCCTCTAAAGCAATCAATTGACTTAGTCTCTTAAGCAATGTCATCTGGGTATGATGTTGTGGTATCCTGCTACGGGTCACTTAAGGATTCTATACATGTGAAAAATGATTTGCAACCTTACATTTGTGGTGTTTTGTCACTATAGCGTGTTGGTTGTCTTGGGTTCAACAACTTGTGATACATAACTCCCTATTAATTCATTCATCTTGGTTTTTTATGACATGTTCATATTCTGCGCTCTTATGAAAGATTCAAGTAAAAGTGTCCAGTACAATACGAGTAACAGGGAAAAATGAGCAAAAAGAACTTTTCATTGATGAAGAGATTCGACAACGGACCACAATGTTAGTGTAAGCACCCAATTTTTACACCCTGCTTAACCAGGGTAACTCCCATAACCATGGTCATCCCCCAGTGGAGTCCCCAGTAAAACCCTAAACTCTAGACAAGCCCTAGGTATATCCTCAAACCCTAGAACCTAAACCTTCGGGCTCAAGGCCCATTACCATTAGAACGCCTATACCCTAGACCTAAACCATAGGTGAACCCTAGCTAAACCCTAGGACTAACCCTAGGTGAACTCTAGACCAAACCCTAGACTTAGCCCTATCCTAAGCCCTAGCCAAGTCCTAGGCCAAAGTCCTCACGGGCTCAAGGCCCATTAGTCCAAAGCCAAATCCATAGAGCAAGGCCTTTGTGGGCCCAAAACTTGGGCCCACAACCCATAAGAGTCCACTAGGGTGGGGCCCACACCCCTCAATTCGAAATCAGGTGGGAACACCCTAAAAATGGCAAAACCCCATCCCCTTTGGGCCCAAGTGTGCGAGGGCATGACCCAAAGAAGAAAAACTTCAGGGTGTCGATAATGGGATTACCGACACTCTCAAAATTAACTGTTTTGGGAGTGGCGGTAATCCTATCATTGCCACTCTGCAATTTTGCAAACTAGCGTATCAGCTTCCTCCCTGCCACCCTAGGTCTTCCACCATTGGTCCCCCACGCCTGGGAAAATGCCTGAAACACCCCCAGGCCTCCTCCCATCTTCTATAAAGCCCAGGCCACCCCCTTGTTTTCCTCCACTCTCAAAAACCATAGGAAAAACTCTGTCTCACTCCATTTTTCCACCTCCAACCTCTGCTCGAGATCCACCAGCCCACCTGAACTCAAACCAGCATACCAACAACCATCTCAGGGCCACCCAGGAGTTCCCTTAACCTCGCATCACCGGCTGTATAGTCGTCACTGCCCAGCATAGCCACCTGCAGATGCTGATCAATGGTAGTAGACCTGCCCTCCTCTTGTTTATCATTATAAAGGTCCCTTGGTCCCACTCCAGGGGTCCTATTTCACTTTTGCTTCACTGTTATCACTGCACAGACCAAGGATAGGGGTCCCTATAGCTTCCTGTAAGCATAGGGAACCCCTTGAGGTTCTTGTACATGAGTTTAAGACCCCCACCACTGTGCATGGCTGCTTCCTGTAGGGTCTGGGGGTCCCTTAGTCCATGAGGGAACCCTTAGACCCCTGCTGGTTCACCCCGGATATGAGAAAATCTTGTTTTTGAGCATACTGCTTAGTGTCAGCAGTCTGTTTGCCGACACAATTGGCCTTCTATTGTAACTCGCACTTAACCTTGGTTAGTGTGAACCCTGGTCAGTTCCAGGGCTAAGTTTAGATACCTCAGACCCTTGGCCAACTCCCTGCAAAAAATCAGATCCTAACTCAACCCTTAACTAGGGTTAGTTTGCTCCCGGACCAAAACTGTCTTATTGTCGCTGATCTGATTACCGACAGATTGGCCCTTTTTTATCAATGACTTTGGGCCCACACAAGGCCCAGTGGGTAGCCCTGGACCTCATCTACCTCCCTGTAAAATTTCAGTCCCTGGGCCCAAGCCTAACCATGCTTAGCAGGGCCCTAAGCTTTAGTTAACAGGTTATCGGTAATCAATTTACCAACAACACAGACACTTTTTTGGAAGACTTGGGCCACTGTGAGGCCCACATCCGAGCTACTCTTGGGCTCGTACCAAGCTCATTGGATTCCTGGGACTTCAAGCTATCCCCTTGTGCTTTTACTTTTCTCTGGTTCATCCCCTAACCTCAGTTAAACCCCTGCAAACCAAGGTTAAAAACTCACTATAATGGAGGTAATCCGATTACCTCAATTCTTGGATTTTTTAATCTTTGGGCTTTGTACAGGGCCCAGACCTAGTAGGAGGTCATTCTAGGCCCCGCCACACCTTCTGGGCCTATTTTTGACTTATCATGACCCTTAACCATGGTTAAAACGACCCCGATTAACTTTTAACCATGGTTAATCACTCCATTAACCCCACAAAATCTAGTAAAATCTCAAAAAAATCAGAAAAATACAAAAAGATAAAAAAATTTGTTTCTGGACTTTTTATCCATGGTTAGCACCCCTAACCATGGTTAAGCATCTTTTTAACCCCGGTTACAACCCTAACCCTGGGTCAACACACCCCTTAGCCTCCGAGCTTCATCTTTACTCTACTAGACTTACCCTAGGCCTACCGGGCCTAAACCTTTGCACATTGACCAACCTCGGTCAAGCAAAACCCTAGTCTACCGGACTAGGCCCATTAGCCATCCTTAATGTACACACCCACATCCCCTCGCCTTAACACGGGTTCATGTGCTAGAACTACGCTCGGTCTGATCTCACCCCAATGTGAATATGTAGGCAACCCAACTTGGGTTCGACCCTAGTTAGCTTTTCTTTCTTACAATTAGCATTAGCTTAAACATTTTGGCATTTGATTAAATTCGATCTCATTTTAGCTTAAACCTAGTAAATAGGGAACCACTGAAAAGTGGAAATACCGGGTGTCTAACCCCTTCCTGGACTTAATCGAACCTCTTACCCTGATCTCTGATCGGAGATCAAAGACCTTATCCAACATCCCGGTGGACTTATCCCTTCTGAATGAATAGGTGGCGACTCGAACATCTTAACAAACCTCCCGTGAGAGAATTCCAGGGTTTCTCCGAACCGAAACCCGCACTCATAGTTAGACAATGCAAATGATGCAGTTGAAAATGAGAAAGAGAAATCATAACAAAGAAAAGAGAAGAACGGAATTCAACAGATGGCTTGTTGTTTCTAAAGCAGAATTTGGCTAGGCAATAGCATCCTCAACAGCAACAGAAGTGGGTTCAGCAGAAGTAGGAGGATTAATAGGAAGATCAGGCATAGCAGGAGCTGACTCAGTAGAGAGAGGAGGTTGCTCCGCTCTTTGCACTTCTTCCTCGTCGTTTACATCTTCAACGTGTCGACCGACAGCTTTAGAACAAGTAGTTTCGTCCTTCGATTGTTGAGGAGAATTGACCAGTCGACCGGACTCTTGGAGTTCTTTCAGTAGTTCTCTCTCTGTCTCAATCCGGTCTTCATCGAGCAGTTGGTCCATCTCCTTCTGGAAGTGAATTCGAAGATTCTCCGTTAAAGCTTCTTTTGCAGCTTTGGCCTCCTCGAGTTACTTTGCCAGAGCTTCTTTTGTAACCTCAGCTACCTCGAGCCGTCCGGAGAGAACGCGTGAATATTCCTCTAGCTCGCTAATCTGAAAGATGGACCTTTCAACTTGCTCCAGCGCCATCTTCTCTCCTTTTGTTTTGTGAGCTTCCTCTTGAACTCCGTCTCGTTGTGTTATAGCTGAGACGAGCTTGCCTTCAGTGTTCCTCAATTCGGCTCGAACCTTCACCAATTCAAGGTTCGGATTTTTTGTCTCTTCTGAATTCCTCTTCTCCAGGTCAAGGACCCTCTCTTTCAAGCCATTGGATGTGTTTCTGAGGCTGTTGTGGACCTCGTACATTCCCGTGAGCATGTTGCCCAACTGACAAAAGAGAAGTACTGTCAACCGCGTAAAGGCAAATTGAGAACTAGAATATGTGAGTTGAAGCATGAATCTTACCGTGACAACAACTCGGTTTGCAGTGCCAAACATCCCCATCCAGTGCATGTCTCTTGTTGCAGCGATGTCTTCGGAGAGCCTCATCGCTAAGAGCATGGATGTGGCTATGAAGTCATGGTCCATTGCCGAGTGAGCAACGGTTGGACGTGGGTATCCGTGTGGGAAGACGGGACTCCATGCCTCGGCAGGTCTCTCCATTGAGGTCTCCTCCCATGGTGGAGCAGAGGATGAAGCAACGTTTGTAGCAGGAGCAGCAGCAGTAGTCGCGGCGGCACTTGGAGTGGCCACGATGGCCATAGATGGACTAGCAACCACTGGTTTGGTTGGTGCATTTGGCTCTTCGGTTTCTGTCCCATCCGGGGTCGAGGTCGTGGCGGTCGCCTCTCGTTCTTGGACCCTTCGGTCGTACTCCTCTTCTCTTCTTACTTTTTTGGCCCTTAGCTTTTTCAAAGCTGCATCTCTCCTCCTCTTCTCAGCCCTTTTCTCCGTTGCGGAAGGTTGGACGTGTCTGGGAGCTTGTGGTGCTCTGTGCAGTAGAGGCATTTGTTCAGCCCTTTCTTCTTCGACGTCTTCGTCTAGGAAGATTGTAGGTCCAGGTTGTCTTTGACCTTGGAGAGGAGCTGTCCGTGGTAGGTTATCAGTAAGGGGCTCTGCCTCTGGGATTGGGAGGGGTCTCCAAGTAATGTATTCTTCTTCTTTCTCAGTGCGAATGTCCCGTAGTGGACGCTTTTCTTTGGCAGTAAGGTCTGCGAAGCGTGGTTTGGAGATATCTACAAAAATGTGTATCAACAGTGACAACGGGAGTATGTGATGAGAATGAATAACGGAGCTAGATAACGGAGAACGAAGTAAAGACAACCAACCTGTGGTGAATGTGTTGGGGACAGGACAGGCAGTCTCAGCCCTCTAGGCACTAGAGACTATGAAGGGCATTTTCTTCCAGTCCCGTTCTATATTAGGGAGGTGTGTGATGATATCTGGGATTTTGGGTCTTGGACTCCATGTGAAGTAGGTATTCCCTCAGTCCTCGGCAGTTCCCTGGCACTTAACAACATGGCAGAAGTGAAAGACGTGCCTAACCTCTATATTATATCTGTCTCTAATGAACATGGCCATCAGAGACATAAATTTATAAAATTTTGGGTGCATTTGACCCGGGGCTACTTGGAGAATGGTGAGAACGGAATCAACTATGAGATCTAGAGAGAACCGAAGTCCAACCTCGAACTGAGTGAGGTAGACAACGGTGCAGGAAGAACGGTGGTCAATGTGAACATCCTCTTGCTTAAAGTGTAGATGGACTTGAGGGGGAATCTGGTATCGGGTTATGTAGTGATCAAGGGCATACCTTTGCGCTGGTTTGATTTTGGGTTTGGGGACAGAAATAACAACACCGTGAGGGGTGCTCCAGAGCAGCTAAGCTCATCGGCACTAGGTGCTCTGACCTCTTGAATAGAGGTGTCAGCAGACAGTGTTTGTAGAAAGGTATAGGGACAAGACGAAGATGCAGAGGAATAGAAGAGAACAGGAAACAACAACCAAAGTACGCAAAGCAAAAGGCAGGGTCTTACCAAGCGCGAAACAGTAAATCAAAGAGCTGTGAAAGTAGGGAAGAGCTTGGAAGCTTAAAATCTTCGGCTGAAACGCAAATCCGGCAGAGTTACAGTAAGGTAAAAGGCAAGTGAAGAAGACGAAACACTATTCCCTCTAATTTATAGGCGGTTCAAAATTTCAAGGACGAGAATAGCCTCCATCGCAGCCGTACACGTACCCAAGAGTAAGGTTAGGATAGTTATTTCCTTACATTTTAAATTGTGTGTCAGAAATAACTTCGTGCAGGACGAAATTAGTCTTCATCTATGTCGTACATATCAGCAACAACAAGGGCTTGATCGTCTTTTAAAGCCGAATAGGGTAACTGTCAAAGAGATTGAAGCGTCTCAAGTTTCGAAAAAGGCAATGATGACAGCCTAACATACATTAATGAGGCGTGAAGGTTTTGTGCACGTACTACAGCTTGCACGACGATACATCTTTTGCATATATCACAAGCAAGCGTATCAGTGACCATGAATTAGGTACAACGGAAGAGAACAGAGAACGGAACACTATTTAGCATCTGTGGACTACGGTATTCTTCACTTGTGTTTTGAGTAGTTTATGATACTTCAAACTACGTTCCAAGCATCATAAATGGGCTAATTGTAAGGGATAAAATTCGTAAAATAAAGCGATTAAGTGTTGAGGAACGAGCTAGTCTTCGTTGATATGCTAACAGATAGGAGACACGTGAACAAAAAGTGTACGTATCCTTTGTCCAGTTCACAACGTATCCGTTGTCTAGTTCATAACATGTTCGTTGTCTTCTTGATATCATGTTTGTTGTCCAATAGACACTGTATTTATTGTCTTCTTAACAACGTAACCGTCCTTTTTAGACATCTGTTATTTTATCTGTGCTAACATACACAACGAGCCCGAGCTAGAGTCAACAACGAGACCGACTCGCAGGAGGAAGTAATCAGGAGGCGATCGCCTGACTCTGTTGGTAGGTGGAAAGCACTGTCTTGGCATTTAATGTTGCTCACTTCATCTTGTTGTCAGAACCAAACCTACTCAACTAGTAGTAGGCTCACACATGTGACACGTAAGGCTCCAGATATGTCTGACATATTTAGTGATGATCATAAAGCGCATGACATGGGCATCTATGGTCATCTATGAGCATCCTGAACTAAACCTATATATACCCCCAGAAGATTCAGGGCTAGAGAGAGGCATTCGAAATCAACCAAGGGAAACCGAGAATTTTCATATCTCTCACTCTTCTTACTTCAGTTTGTGTATACTGTTCATCTTCTTCTCCACATACTTTAGCATCGGAGTGCAGGATAGGACAGGGTGGCAAACCCTCCACTTCTTCATCAACAACCGATGTTCTGCTATCTTCCTTCTACCAGTAAACCTGTCTATGGAGTAGCTACTGACGCGTGTCCTTCTCAGAAATTTTCCCGCACAATTATAAATAGATAAAAATCATGATATTTACTAATAACAATCATTTAATGCGAAATATGCGTTTAACACGGTAAAAATACGTGTATTGTACGTGTTTAATACGTAATTCACGTATTAAACGGTGATACGGGTATAACACGTAACATGAAAAAAGTACGAAATTTTAAACGGCGACCCCCCTAAAAGTATTATATGAGTACTAAACGGGCATAATACGGGTGTTTGGTAACTATGACGGGTACAAATGATTTTAGAAAATCTACTAAAGTTTCATGTTTTTTTTTTTTTTTCTCGACTGCCACTTATGCTTCCCTTTTAGTATATAGATCTGACTAAAATAGTACAATTTATTCCTAGTTCATTTATGCTCGCTATGGGAAAATTTGTAGTATGTGCAGACCATCCATCAAACGAGTTCTTTATAGGTCATGCCCCAATTGTTTGACTTACAAGACACCGGAGGACTTCGTTGCCAGAGTGAAAGAAGCGTTGGCTAGTGAGTAGTGAGCCTCAGCTTCTTACTCCTGAGCAAAGATATAACCTTTCGTGGGAGGCTGCTGTTAAATTTTAAAGTGTTCTTTTTAAAAAGAAAATTTTGGTTTTATTCCTTATTTTTATTTTGAGGGATGGAGTGAGGATAATTATGTAATTTTGTGCCGGGGCGTATTTTTGTCATTTTCTTTTTAGGCTTCACTTACACATGTTTGACACATGTCACCATCTCTCTCTTCCACCCCACCACTTTTTCATTTCTGTTAACACTGTCTGGTGAGTTTGATATACCTATACATGATCTGATTTAAGCAATGGTCTGTATTTTTGCAAGACTACTGGCCACCTGATTAGCCTCTCTAAATCCATGGATGTGGCTTCCAAGTTCCAAGCGAGCAAGCTCCAGATCGACCAAGGAGGCTCATACAGTCATATTTTCACTGGAGGCAGTCTGGTTATTATTTTCGAGTCCCTTTCACATATGCTAACTTTCTGGATTTTTAAGATCTCTTATTTAGGTATGGGTTTTATTTGTCTTTCTGGATGGAAGTCTCTTATATCTATATCTGCTGCAGTAATTCATAATTATATTTGACTGTTTTTATTCTAATTTGAATAAAATATTTGAGTTTTCTAAGTTTATAGCTTTGGTTAATTTAAAATCGTAGAGGCAATATTTTGAAAATATTGCTAAAGGGTTTCCTCCGGATTGATTGGTAATTAATCGTTGATGTGCTCAGAAATCAGAGTATATGCAACATTTCCAATGCATTACCCATTTGAGCAACCGTGACTCTTTGGGATCACAATAAACTCATGATGTGGATTCCCCTTCCATAACTCGGGGCGGGAAAAAAAAACACATTTCGAGATGTCATCGGATATGTTCGTCATTAAACCTAGTTGGTTAGCATTAATCTTTATAGTTTTTTCGGTGTTTGAACGGATGACCTAGACATTTTTGATTGGACTCCTTTCTGCCACGTGTTAGGGAAGGGGGACTGCATCATGGGTTTTCTGTATGGCCCAAATGAGCGTCATGTATCACTCAAACATGTTAAATATATATATATATATACTAGTAAATGTGCACGTGTTTTGCCCGTATTAATTTTCTGTTAATATAAACATTCAAATTTAATATAATAAAAAAAAGAAAAATCTTAGAGAAGTCATAATTCAAAAACAAGTGCAAAAAATGTAATACACCATTCCTGTAGCCTCATTTATATAAAATTTTATTACTGATTGGATAAACAAAGGTTAGAATTTACATAAGATAGAATACTTAAAATATCTAACAAAAAAGGAAAAGAAAAATAAAGTCACAAGGACACACCTTTGTTAGCCGGTGGAAAGTAGCGGGCCCACTGAAGAGGTCACCACTATAACTTACGATTGGGTACAATTTTGGGTTTAAGATGGTAGCTATGCACTTCAATGTTGACATCCAATAGTCAATGCAAGCTTTGATGATCAATAATTCATCGAACATTGTAAGAACAAAGCCGATACCCGATGGCCACATCTCCAATTTTTTTTTAGCTCTAAACCAGTAAAATCCTTAGAGAATGCCCGTCAATGAAAGACTCATAGTAAGGGTTGGAAACAAAACTCACAAGGAATTGAAAAAAAAAAAATCTCTTTCAATGTATGTGGCTCTAGCAAAAGAAAAAAAAAACCGTCAAACACATGATAAAGATCAAGAACTTATTAGTTACCCCATAATGATATCGTGAATGTATGACAACATGAGGAAGCACCATACAGGTCCCCATCCCTCCAAGCTTCTCATCAATGGCTTGTAATGTGGTCTGCATTGCTTTAAACAACAAGTCCTCATAGATTACAACTTTAAATTTTCATCACTTGTTGTTCTATCACATCAATGTGCTGAACATACTCATTAAAGCTGCCACAATTGGGCTTTAAATGCATTACGAAACCTCTTAACCCAGAAGCCAAATTTGCAAAACTTTTTCGGTCATTTTGAGATTCATATCCTCAAGTAATTTAATAGGAGTAGGAAACTATAAAGAGATAATTATAAGCCTCTTACCCTCCATGATTCCCACTTACTTAAGGATAAGGATCAAATCTCTAACTCTACATAGATGAGTAAGGACTCTCTAATAGTCCTTCAAAGTCTCCCTAATTAGAAGGATATACATGAGGTTTTAATTTTAAAACTCTTTAAACTTTTTTTAACCTAAGTTAATAGAATTATTAAATTAAATTAAAGGATATTTTAGTCAACATAAAATTTAGGTTACTCCTTGTACTTTTATTAGTAGAATGATATACTAGCAGAGACCCTGTGCGATGCACAATAATAATTAAGAATATCTACAATTAAATAATATTATTTATTTATTTAAATATTAAGTAATATATTTTAAGAATATTTCATAAATTTTATTTTTAATAGTATAAGTTTTTTTATTATTTGTATTAATTAATTAATTTGACAATAATAATTTATCATTATTTTAATTACATTTACAGGAAAATCATAATTTTTTAGTATTAAACTTAAATTAATTCATCAAGAGTTGGATATAAGGGTGAACTCTACAATAGTAGAGATAATGAGATAGTGGGTCATAAACGTGTAAGAGTTGGAGATAAGAGAGAAGTTTATATTAGTGGAGATAGAGAGGGCTTTAGGATGAAAAGTGGGTCCCAAATTTGAACGGTGGAAATTAAAGAGAAACACCACATGTCATCTCTAATATAGAACTTATGAGATTAGAGGGATTAAAGTTTGGAGAGCAAAGAGAAAAATCTTATTTCTTTATATTATAGTAGTAGATATATATATTATTATTTGCATTAATTAATTAATTTGATAATAATAATTTATTATTATTTTGATTACATTTATAGGAAAATCATAATTTTTTAGTATTAAACTTAAATTAATACATCAAGAGTTGGAGATAAGGGAGATCTCTACAATAGTAGAGATAATGAGATGGTGGGTCATAAACGTGTAAGAGTTGGAGATGAGAGAGAAGTTTATGTTAGTGGAGATAGAGAGGGCTTCAGGATGAAAAGTAGGTCCCAATTTTGAACGGTGGAAATTAAAGAGAAACACTACATGTCATCTCTAAAATATAACTTATGAGATTGGAGAGATTAAAGTTTGGAGAGCAAAGAGAAAAATCTTATTTCTTTATATTATAGTAGTAGATATATGCCCAAATGAGCATCATGTGCCGCTCAAACATATGATGCGTAGGCAACTTGGCCTTATACATATCTATATATTCTAGTTAGCTTGGCAAGTGCAGCAAACTTGCCAGAAGATCAAAAGAAATAAAATATAAAAGAAAGATATAGCTAACAGCAGAAAAAAAAAAAAACAGATGAATATTCTTTTCCCTTTCCTTTTCAACAATTTTTTTCAGAACGGAGTCAAAAGAGCAGATGATTTTAATTACAGCTCTTATTCCCTCAATCATCTAATATTTTGAACTTTTTGTCATTTTCTTTTAACATTACAATAGTAATTAAAGATCACCTAACGGCATTTCTGCCTGTGCCTTGGCCTTTTGTAAACTTCAGAGAAGCCTGAGATTGCTGCTTGACATGTTGTTGCTTAGCTTGCTAAGTGCCTAAAACCAGTAAGCGTGGGCAGACAAGGCTCTGTCCAAGAGCTCCTGCGGACACGGTTGAGGGGCGATTCTTGCTGTGTGCACCAAAGTTTTCCATCTATCCTGCACATTCCCCAAATCCACATCAAGTGAGAACAATGATAGGCTTGCTCACCAACATTATATTATGTAAAACCAGCCATGGGTCTCTTTTGCTTTCCAACCCAGGCATTCAAATTGAAGTAATATCTATTTAACTCTAAAGAAAGATTCAATAGTTATAGCACTGAGAGAAGGGGAGAAAAAGGTTTGTGTTCTGTTATTTGGAAAAAGAATAAACGAGTCATCCGAAGAGAAAAATCTATGTTTTAACTGTGGCTGTAGAGTAAAAATACAATAGAAAACAATTTTCAGCTTCTACCTTCAAATCAACATAAGTTCGATGCTTCACATTGTCAAAAGTACGCAGTTTAACATCACGCCACCTGCAGAATAAGAGAACGATTAGAACTCCACATGCATCATCTTAGAATCTCTTTTACTGAACCAGAAAGGAGGGAGGGGGCGATTATGATCAGTCGAGGGGTGGCAGTAATCAGCAGACAAAACTTGCAGTTCCAAGTTTCTCAACTGCTTGAACCAGTGCCTCTACTTCTGATACAGAGATCCCACTCATTGCCAAAATGGCAACCAACACTCTGGAATCTGGCACGGTTTTCTCTGTTGAAATATCAATAGGAAAGAACAAAATCATGATGACTTTTGACAAAGTTGCAAATTGGTCACTGGAGGATCTGGGGAGGCATCAAAAGTCACTAGATCTAAAGTAGGAGTGGTTGGGTACCTGGTATTGTGGTAATTTCATATTAGTTCAGCAGTGACTGACGCATTTGCCTTTATGTTCAGGAGAAATAACACAGTTACTTAAAATATTACTACGCATTAAATTTTCACTCTTTGAGAAAAGATCATTTATCTGTCATTGTCTAAGCCATAGCCAACTTGGTAAGAATCATGTAAATCAAACCATAGATCAATTGACCCAAACCCCCTGTATTTGAATAGCTGAGAAGAGGTGCCTCAAAATAATACAGAATAAAGTCACAAGCACCATTAAAAGAGGGTCCTATTCTGAAACTGGCACCTATTAGAGGTTTATGTACATATGCATTACCTGGTCAGCGGCTGAGGTGTATCACAGATTCACAATGAAGCAGGAAGGAAGAATTATCAGGACATAGAGGGGGTGGAACTTGTGCAGGGTTGGGCTCAAGCATAAAACCCAAAGTATCCAACCTGTCATCATGAGAAATTCCAGTCTGCAATAAAGTTTTGTTGCATCTCTAACCTTCTTCTCTTGAATAAATACACCAATATGTAATTCACCTCCAAGTATAGCGGTCACTGCCTCCATAACTACACGGATTTTGGTACCCACATGATTGATTAGAGATTAGGAGTCACCACTTATTAATTCTGAGAGATAAGTCCCAGATATGGATAAAGTCTTATGGTCTACATGAGATTCTAGGTAAGAGGTTCGATTGAGCCCCAAGAAAGGTGTTAGTGTCCCCTGGGACCCCCATTTTGCAATGGTTACCTACTCCCTAGATATAAATCAAATTAATGTCAAATGCCTAAGTTTTTAGAGTATACTAACCCAAGAAAGGAAAGTCCTAACTAGGGTCGAACCCGGATTGGGTTGACTAAGTACTCACAAGGGGTGAGATCAGACCGAGTATAGTTCTGGCAAATGAGCCCGTGCCGAGGCTAGGGGAGTGTGTGTGTGCACCGGGGTGGCTAAGAGTCTAGCTCGGGAGCTAAGGTAGGATGACTGGGTTGGTCAAGTGCATGGTCTAAAAGGTTTGGGCCCGGAGGCCAAAGGTTAGTCCGGTAGACTAAGATTGGGACCAGTAGGCCAAAGTTGGGGCTCAGAGGCCAAAAATTAGTCCGTTAGGCTAAGGGTTTAGTACGGTAGACTAAGATTGGGCCCGATAAGCCAAGGATGGGCTCGAAACAAGGGTTAGCCCAGTAAGCTAAGGATTGCTTAACCGAAGTTAAGGGAGGAACTAACCATGGTTAGGGTTACTAACCATGGTTTACAAAATCCAGGATTAGATTTTTGGTCTCTTTGTATTTTTTAGATGTTTTTGGAATTTTTTCAAGGTTAAATGGTCTTAACCATGGTTAAAAGTTAATCGGGGTTGAGTTAACCCCAGTTAGAGGGTCTGGTCCGGTCAGGGGTGGACCCAGGCAGTATAACAGTGCCTAGAATGACCTCCTACCAGGGGTGGACCCAGGCTGGTTTGGGCCCTGTGCAAGGCAACTATTATGTGAATAGCATGATTGGCGGTAGAATAATTACCGTCAATTCCATTTATTTACAAAATGAGATTGACGGTAGAATAACTACCGCCACTGTTGTTGTTTTTACAACAGTGGCTTTGCAGCCAAAAGGGGATGGTAGGGGTGATGCCCAAGGGATCCTAGACCCATGAGGGTGTTCAGGGGACTTGTTGCAAGTCCTAGGCCTAGTCTGGGTCTGGCCTGGCCTAGGGTGGGCCCATAGTGGTCATTTATAGTAAAAACCAGAAAATCCAGAATGTTGGTAAACTGTTTACCGACATTCTGGACAGTTTCCACAAAAGTTTAAGTTAATCAACGTTAAGTTAAAAGGGGGAGCCTGGAAGGACTAGGGAAGATAGAGGGAAGTCCTAGGACCTGAAAAAAGGCCCTGGAATGGACCAGGGCTCACTCAAAATAGGCATAGGACCACTGCAAGTCTGCAATAGGGAAGCCCATAAATGGCGGCATTGTGTTTACCGCCATTTTTGGATTTTTCCATAAAATAAACTTTCTCCCCCTGGGACTGAACCAAGCTACTTCCAAGGGATCCCTCATGGACTAAGGGTCCCCAAAAGCTTAGGGGAGTAGCCATGCATGTGGGAGGCTATGAGGCCGGAGCTTGTTCCCTTGAGAGGGTCCTCATGCCTATGAAGAGACAAAGGGACCTCTGTCCTTAGATTTACAATACTACAACAGAAATAAAGAGGCCCCTGGAGTAGGACCAGGGGCTCACAATGCTATTTACAGAAAGAAATATGGGTAGGGGGAGTCCCTACCCTGCTGGAACACGCCGGAGAGAGGCGGTGGCAGTGGCTGCGAAGGGTGGCAGGCCTGGGAGAGGGACCTAGGATAGTCCCATGGTGTTGCTAGTCTACCCTTAGGTGAAGAATGAGGCTGGGAATAAGGGGATTCGGAATCTCAAAATTTCTACAAGGTGATTTTCTTGGGTGCTTTGAAGGCTTGAGGAGGAAGGTATTTATAGGCTTGGGGACGACCTAGGGTAGTTTAGGGATTAAAAACAAAATAGAGGACCCAAGGGCGCAACAGGTGGTCCAGAGGAGGTGCCAGACCTACGCACTCTCCAATAATGGCTGTAATTCCAGTCCCGCCATTCCTAAAATAGGCAAAAATGGTGATGGCGGTAATTGGATTATCGCCATTTATGAGTTGTTGCTTAAGCAGGCCCAGACTAGTTGCTTTTGGTCTGGAACACTGTAGCTTTGCCAAATCCAATAATGTCGGTAATGTTATTACCGACATTATTTGATTTTTCAAATTTCGAGCATAGGCCCCCCACCAACAGTCATCTAAGGCTTGTGGGCCCATGCTTGGGCTCACAGG
This sequence comes from Tetracentron sinense, assembly GCA_015143295.1. Lineage (NCBI taxonomy): Eukaryota > Viridiplantae > Streptophyta > Magnoliopsida > Trochodendrales > Trochodendraceae > Tetracentron > Tetracentron sinense. Next base: position 18,880,551 of record CM026561.1, read on the forward strand.
GTGGTATGGTTCTAGTTTTTGGGTCTTTGGGCCCATGGGTCAAACTAGGGAGTTTAACTAGGTTTGACCTAGGCTTGACTAGGTTTACCCGGGGTTTGACTAGGGTTTGACTATGGTTGACTCAAGTTTGTCCTAGGGTTGACTCAAGTTTGTCATAGGGTTTAGCTGGGATTAACCATGGTTAAAAAGCTTAACTATAGTTAAGGGAGATGTAAAAATTGGGTGCTTACAATTACCATGTGGTAAACTAAGTGACCGGAGAAAAGATTCATAGGGCAGTGTTAATAAACACGAGAAATAAAGAAAGCTAGGTGAAAGATTGAGGTGAAAATAGTACATTACGTTTTGAGATTGTCTGATCAGTGCCCTTTCAGTGTTATGTACAATTAGAGATACATAAAATTCAGACTACCAAACTATATTAATTTATCATAATTCATCAAACCCAAATATACTGCAATAAAACCAATCGTCGCTCCCAAATACGTAATGAAACTCCTCGCTACCGCAGTGTTAGAAAAAACGTATTCCATCACGAGATTCGCACGTGTCAAAAGAGTCACAAATTCACTTGTAAAATTACATTAACAAAAGATAAACCCAGTAGAATGGAGAAGATCTGAGAGGATAAAAACAGAGGGTGGCAACGCATTGCAACTTGCAAGGCAAGATTTTTATTCAATTGATTTTTTAGGTTGCATCTTTTAGTATGTGGCCAATGGGCCTTGAATTTACATCCCAATATATAAAATGGAACAAGACGGCTTTAAAATTTGAATAAGAAGAAGCTAAATGTAAGTGATGGCCTACGAATATTTGATCGGTCATGAGCTTCAAACCTAAATTCAGACCCAAATATCCAATTACAGATAAGAAACCAGAAAAATGAAAATAAACTTACAACACAAAAAGAAAATAAAAGATATTACCTTTCAAGGGAAAGGTCTTCTCAAATCTGCTGATAATCTCACCAACCTGAAACATAAAACTAAATCTTTGAGACAACTGAGGTTTCTTTGTGAAAACTCAATATCAGATACAACCCATCTAGCGTTTGGCAAATCTGTCACAATATTCAAGCAATCTAAACCAAGCTATATACAGATTTCAAATTATTCAACAGCCCGCAATAATAATAATTAAAAATAAAAATAAACGCAGACTACAATCCATCTAGAATAATGCTAGATATATAAAAAAACCCTAACAATTTGGAAAAAAACAACTTGAAAGCAAAACATAATATAATAATACTCTAAAATCACATAGTATCTGGTTATCTGCATCTTTCCAGATTTTTTTATGAATTTGCGTGTGACTCAAGCTATGCATTTTTTTGGACTGCGGGAAAATGCTAGAGTTGTCAAAGGCCTTCACTACATAGAATCTAACCAACTAAGAAAAAATAGAAATAGTCAATGTAATTAATTTGCAAAATAAATTCACCCTCCATTCCTCTTTTAAAATAACCAAGAATAAACCCTAGCCTTCATATAAAATAAACATACCCACATGCCTGTAACAAAAAATGTCATTTTTTTCCCCTAAAATTTTACGAATTATTCGCGCATTTTTTAACTGCCGAACTATTCGGCATTTAATTCACAAACTAGTCGTTTTTTTTTTCTTTCAATACATCTTCAACAAATTATGAAAATTAATTTTTATGAGCACACTGAAAGGTTAAAAAATTATCTATAAATTTCCTAACTATCTATGTATTTCATCCAAATCACATCTGCTCACACCAAGAAATTGGGGCAGGCTTTGCAAAAAGGTGATCAATGAGTAATCTAGAATATCAGCAATAATCATCATGATGTTTCACTTAATTGTTTTGAAGTGCTAATGACGGCATTCCACTTCATATTTCTTACTTGGGAGTTTATTTACATTTGTTTTTTTTGCTAACACCATGGAATGGTCACCACAATGCCTTCATCTATTCTTCCCCCCCACCGCCAAAAAAAATCTCAATCAATACTCATCTCAACTTCCTAATATCCACCAACACATAATAATTTGACAGTGACTAAAACTAGATGAACATTAGCAAGCATCAAGCCATAAATGAATGAATAAACAAAAATCTTGCTTAGTTGCAATTTAGATGTATGTAATAGCAATACAATTTAATCAAACATAAATTAAAACAAAGAAAAAACTCTTGTTTAGCTATAATGGGAATTGATGATCTAAATCTAGTTGTACCAAACCATTCAAAAGATGAAGCAGACATGAATATCTTATTGACCTAAATATGTAATTTGCACACCATTGGGATCAGGTTTGGGCGAACTAATCAAGGCATGTGGATTGATGGTGGATAGTGATCAGAAAAAGCTGCCACTGGTCGATTCTCTTTGATGCTAACTTCATTTCCAGCCAATAAAGCAGTCGGAAGTACGGAGCCGGATCTTCCGATGTATTGGTAAGAACTCCATTTCACCTTCTCTTTCACTCTAAATCTACCTTTTCAAAAGTGAGAGCGAACTGAATCTGAAAGGATATGGAGAAACACGTGTTTATTAACTTACCTATTGATTTAATAACACAATAAAATGCCTTGAAATTCCTATTAATATTAAGCACATAAGGTGACATCTTAAGAGAAATTACAGCGACAATAGTCGGAGGTGCCAATAGCACCTCCACAATTTGGTGAAGAACACGTGTCAGTTTATCCTAAAATGATACCTTGCCACTATCGAGCTTACCAGTAGATACTTTATAATATGCAAATGGGGTAAATTAAAGATTCCAGTCCAACAGTAAAGGACGTTGATCTTCACAATAATTAATACACCAGGATAGACAACAAGTATAGCCACCTGTTGTTGTTGTTGATCTTCTCTCTTGAGAATGTGAGTTTCCCCATCGGCATCTAAATCCTTTTGCCTGTATTGATTTTTTTTTTCCCTTTTATTACGTGTTTCCGGCGGGCGGCATTGCCGCCGCCCGTCGGGACTGAAGTTTCTCTATTCTCTTTCTTATTTTTTTTGTCATCAAAGCCAACATAGATGTTAGCATGGTTGGTCTAGTTTTTTTTTTTTTTATTCCTCTTTAATGGTTGTCGTAATAAGTGTATCTCCTTTTATTTTATTGAAGACCTCTCTCATGAGAGTTTTTCTTCACATTGCAAATCATTCTTCGGGTGTTTTGGGAAGACGATCATGACAGCTTGATCTAGTGGGCTACCGGCTCCGACAGACTCATAAATATGAGCGGGATGTGACAGAGATAGACTTCACAGACTGGCGGTGACTACCAAGCACGGATGTTTTAGCTCTTCATGCACAAAGGGAGTACTCAAGTTGCGCAAACCCATGAAGATTTTCAATCCACATGTGTTTGAGGGGGAATATTAGGAAATATCCTATTGTAATAAAGTGAATGAGATACACTGTATCATTATCAGTGTATCCCTTCACAATTAGATAGTATCAATTAAATTTGAATTTAGGATTTGATTAGGTATGATTAGATTAGGATTATCTTTGAGAGATCTTTCTATATTAGGAGTCTTGGCATGAAACATCTATTTAAACCCTTTATGAGATTATTGTAAATCATTCAAGAATTCTCAATAAATTCATTCACTTTAGACACCACCAAGCTGCATAAACAAGAAACAAAACAAAACAATATAACCTTAGATTATGGAACAAATTAACCTCAAGGTAGTGTTTTTAGTTTATCGAAATGAAATTGAAATATATTAGCAAAAATTTGAACCCAGAAACTTTAATGCTGAGACTCGTTGATAAGGCAAGCCATAAGCCTAAGTTAGTACAACAAACCCCTAGTACAATTCTACAACCCAAACTGAAGCCTAATACCTAACACTGAAATCCAACTGTCAAAACCAGAATCCAACCTGATTTGAAATAAAAAATTCCCAGAACCTATAAGCCAAAGACCTAACAATGAAATCCAACCCCCCACCTTGCAATCTGATTTGTTTAAAGATTACAATTCAATAATTAAGATTAACTGAAAATCATCAAAAACAAAATTTTTTTATAGGTAATCAAGATATCAATATAGAAAATTCAAAGGAATGAAACCCTAGAAATGCCAAACTGGAAAAAGGGAGAATTAGAATCGCACCCCATCTCATTTTGTAGCCTAAAAGAATAATCTCATTTTGAAGCAAATATATTTTCTTAGGATTGAGAAAAGTATTTTAATTCATCAGTCATCACCCACAACAACGATTTCTTCCACCATAATAGAAGGAAAAAAAAATGAAAATAACATAGCCTATTTTAATCAAACCCCCTAAATAGAATAAGATCAGAAAGCAGAGATATCACCTAAAAACAGAAAACTCACCTTGATCAAACACCCATAGCAGAAGTTCTTAAGGAAAAGGAAAAACAAAAGAATCACCTTAATTGATTAAAGTAGGGTGGTGATAGGCGCACCCCAATAAATGATTACCGCACCCCATCTTAAATTTTTTTCTCGTATTCAGTTTTCAAGTCTATTCATAGCCGCACCCAATATTCTTCCTCATCTTGGTTTGGCATGAAACAATACGAAACGGTTGCTGCTCTCTTCCAATTCTTCCTCCTTTCTTTGCTCTTCCCTTGTTCGGCTCTTTCCATTCTCCTGCGGCTGTTCCATTCTCCGACAGCAACAAATCTCAAAACGAACAAGCCAAGCGTTGTGAATACTCTCTAAGGTAAATCCTCAAAGCAATCTATCTACAACCCAATTGAATCCTTTCTATATCCCATTCTCATTCTCATTCAACATTTCTATTTGATTAATTTTTGTTATTGAGTTGAGAAGACAAAACTAGGGATAGTTTTCTAAGGCCGTAGGTTGAATGTGATGAGATTTAGGTTATACGTTGAATGTGATGAGATTTAGGTTAAGAAGAGAAGATGAGTTTTTGCATTTAGGTGAGTTGCTATTCTGATCTTATTAAGGAGTTGTGTTAAAGGTGATGGGGCATTCCTGTGAGTTGATATCCATTCTCATTGGGCATTCAGTTGAGTTGATAATCACTCTGAGTTTTCTCTCCTTTTGATTCTTTTACCCTGTGATTGTGAATTGAGTTTCTCTATTTATTATTATTCTTTTTGCAATTCTAGCTTCTTCTTCTTCTTCTTTAATCTTTTTTCTGAATATGTAATCTCACAATGCCGGTGATTTCGAAATTTATCTTGTCTACCATCGAAAATTAGAACTAGATTTTTATGTTTTGTAGATGAATTGCCTGGTTTGATTCTAGTTCCATGCATGTTTTTTGCTGTATTTTTTTCCCCAGATATAGAAAAGTAGCTTATTTGGATACATATGTAGGGTAGCCGGGGTTTACTCCACATGGTTGTATTTGTTGATCAGGGATATACTATAATACAGGGCTTCTTAGTGTTGCTTTTCATATATATATATATATATGCCACAATTTTAGATGTCATTGTCGATATTACAAGAGCCCCAATTGGTCAATGTCTGTCGAAATATGGCCTAAAATTCATACGCTTTTAAAAAAAAAAATTATGCAGTAAGTATGTCTGCCGAAATTAATTTTAGTGATGAAATTGAGATTGAATCATTCACTGGACCAATCGAAGTTAATGTAGCTGATCAATTTTCAACAAAAAAGGTATGTTGCAGATAAATTAAAGTTGATATTTTTGCTTGAGTGTTATCTTTTTACTAAAATAATTGATGTCTCTTTATTCATGATATTGTGTTTTCTTTATTTGTTACCGATTGATAGGTCTTTGAACAAAGAAATTATTTGATAAAATGGGTGCAAGAAGTCGCCAATGATATTGGTTTTATTTTAACAATCCAAAAATCTAATGGACTGAATTCACATCCATGTCCACGAGTGTTTCTTGGATGTGATCGATCAGGAAGTTATAGGGAAAGACGAATGAAGAATGGAATTCGTCATAGTTCTACTAAACGTTGTGGGTGTCCATTCTCTTTGAAAGCAAAAAAAGTAAATGGGCTAGATCAGTGGAAAGATGAAGTTGTTTGTGGGGTTCACAATCATAAAGGGTCATCGTATTTGGAAGGGCATTCTTTAAAGGACATGTCTCGTTTAGGCATCAAACCACGTGATGTCCTTCGAACTATCAATAAAAAGGATCCTACTAATGTAACTACTATCAGGATAATCTACAATGCTCGAGCTGCTATCCAATTAGAGGAATTAGGTGGAAAAACTCCGATCCAACATCTCTTCAAGTGCCTTAATGATCTTGGTTATGTGACTTTCCATCGCATGGAAGAGAAGAACAAGAACTTAACGGATTTGTTCTTTTCACATCCAACTTCAGTTGAACTTTCCAAAGCATTTCCAAATGTGTTTCTTCTCGACTGTACTTACAAGACCAATTGATTTCGGTTGCCTCTCTTGTCTAATGTTGGGGTCACATCAACAGATCAAGCATTTTTTTTTGCATTTCTATCATCGGAGACAAAGTTTAGTTATACTTGGGCATTGGAGTCCTTCAAATCGATTCTTAACCCATATTCACAACCTTTAGTTTTGGTCATGGATCGTAAATTGGCCTTGATAAATGCAATCAAAACTGTGTTTCCAACGTCCAAAAACTTGTTGTGCTTATCGCATATTTCAAAGAATATCTTAGCCAATTGCAAGAAGTGTTTCACTGAAGAGGAGATATTTGACAAATTCATGCAAGATTGGAATGCTTTGGCACGATCGCCTACCAAGGTTGATTATAATCATGCTTTGATGTCAATGACGAGAGATTTCTCTCTTTATCCTAAAGTACTTACCTATATAATGCTTACTTGGCTCAATCCATACAAGGATTTTTTTTTTCCTGCTTGGACCAATCAATATTTCCATATTGGGAATACTTCGACTAGTCGAGTAGAGAGTGCCCACGCACAACTAAAGTGTTATCTTCAAGTATCAATATCTAATTTGACGACAGCATGACAAAGTTTTGATAATCTGATCAACCAGCAACATACAGACATCAAATCTTCATTTTCAATAAGCCGTATAAAAATGCCACATGTTTATAATCAGATTTTCGACCATGAACTTTATGGGCTTGTATTTATTTATGCTTTAGGAAAGATTGAAGGGCAGAAGGAATTAGTAGTATCTTATCAAACATGCAATATGGTCAATGCCCAAAAATGCCAACATGTAATTCGCCACTCATTGGGAATACCTTGTGCTCATGAATTGGAAATTTATGTGAAGGAAGGAAGGTCTTTGCCATTATCTATGATTCATGATCATTGTAAAAAGATTAACATTAATGGATGAATCTTCGTCGAAGAGTTTTTTAAGGATATTGCTCCAAAGTTCGAGATGATCATTGTAAGATATCTAAAGTCTAACCAACATCAAAAAGTTGAATCAAGCAAAAGTTACGTGAGATTGCACACCCAGCCTCAATACAAATGAAGGAACCTGTGGTGACGGTTAAACAAAGGGGCAGGCCAAAGGGATCAGTTAAGCGATTACCAAAGAATTCTAAATCAACAAAATGAGACCTTTCTGCATTTGAATATGTGGAAAAAATCCCTATAAGGAAAGAAAAAAAAAATTACTCACGGAATGGTTGGCTATAGTGAAACTATAAGTTGTCTCCCTAAATCTTTGTCTAATTTCATCCAACACGCCATAGATGTTGTGGGTGATGGTCATTATGAATTTCGAGCACTTGTTGGTTTGTTGGGAATGGAAGAAGAAAGTTGGCGTAAAGTAAGAAAAGATTTGACTTATGAGTTGCAAAATCACCATCAACAATATGATAAAATATTTGGTGATTTACAGAGAGTATGTGAATTGACTAAAACCCTACGGTGAGAAGAAGTTCCTGCTAGTCCTCAATTTTGGATGTCTATGCCAGACATGGGGCATTTGATTGCTTCATACTACAATGTTGTACTGCTACATATTTCAAAAGAGCAGTGTCTCACGTTTCTACCTTTGTGGTCCCAACCTCCTACTATCCACAAGCTCATCGCTATTGGTTACATACACAAGAATCATTTCGTCCAACTACACATGGTTGAGAATTCTCCAATACCACCAATTGCCTGCAATTGGACCAAATATCATGATCCAATCGCTGACAATTGGGCAGCGCCATATGCTTCACAGATCAAATTTTTGACTCAAGTGATAGAGCCAGAGACAATTATATCGGAGATGTCAAATGATGTGATATGAGTGTAGTAGATATATGGTTATTTTTTTGGTTGTGGATATGGAATAGATTTTGTTTTTTTTTTTTTTTTTATAGATTTGTTTCTTGGACTAAATGTTTTTTTCCGAAATAAGTAAAAATTGATGGAGTAATGGGGTTATTATAAGAGTTGAAGCAAATTAATAAATGCAATTGATGGATAATGATTTCTAAAAGTTCTTGGGACTTTGTTGTTGGGTGTTGTTTCTTGGTAGTAGGATGGTATCAATGCTTAAAGATATTGATGATCTGTTTGATGATCTGTGTATTGTGACTGAAGTTGGAAACTCTTTCATGCTTACCTTACATCTTCCAAATTTCTTCCTTCCAGCCTGTATCAATTCTAGTATTTTGGCTAGAAAATAATTGGCTGTTCTACAGGTTAGGTGTCCTCTTTTTTAAAGAGTTCATCTTGTGATAAGAAGGAATTCCTTTACAGTGAAGTTTTCTAGTATTTGGGGCATTACTAATGCAACCCATTAAGAAGCTAATTGGAAGATATTAACGGCCGTCTTTTGGTTGACCTTCGTTTGGGATGGCTATATAAATAAGGTCTGAACTTTCTCCCTCCATGTATTCTTATGCTAATATTGCTACTTAACTTACCTACCATTGTGTACATCAGTGTTACCTAGGCACTTCAGTTTTCCCAAATTTTGCCGTGCTGACACTTGGACACGACATGACACAACACTCCTTGATACGTGCCTATATCATGTCATGGTAACATTAACATTATGATTAGGTGCATGGTGCTTCAAATATGCCATGTCATTTTAAAAATACAATTGCAAGAAATTTTTTGTCAATTTGTGTTGTTTTTTTCGAAACATAGACGAAATTTTACTGGAGAGCAGCAACAACGATGAATGTGTACATCTCTCTCTTCTCTTCTCTCTTGTTGTTCATTTCTACTCCCTATATAAGTATTTTTTATAACTTATGTATATATTTTTTTAAAACATTGGGGACTGGTGATCCCCCTCTTATTATTATTATTGTTATTTAAAAATTTTGAGTTACAAATTATAATATATATATATATATAATCATTTTTTTAAATATGTATGTCCATGCCGCTGTATTGAGATTTTCAGAGCTTGCCGTGCCTAACACCCTTAGACACCTAGACACTTGGCACCTGTACCACGTGCCTAGGTAACACTGGTGTACATACACAGTAACCCTGTTGAACCACATACTCTACTTGGAGAGTAGTACTTTGGTTGAAGGTTTGGAGTGGTGAAATGGTGAAAATAGTTGAGATCCAAGCTAGTTAACCAGAAATAGAGGTCTTCTTTTCTCTAGGAATCTGGAATTTCTCATGCTCAGGTGGTGGAAGATGACAGAATTGATTCCTTCTACTTGAAATACAATAAGATTTATTTAGAACTCCTCTCCAAGCATCAAGTGGGTTGCATTTGCATGAATGCATAGGAGATGATTACCCTTTGTTGTGTGGTACAGTTAACATGCTTATCCTTTGTTGTGTCTTTGTAATGGTGGTACTGTTAACATGCTTATCATTTGTTGTGTCTTTGTAATGGTTGTGCTCTAGCTCACCATTCATACCACAGCCATGCCAAATTCATGTGTCTTACATGTCCAACATGGTCAATGATCAGCATAACCTTCCACATCATTCTTTGTTCTTACTCTGTACTCTTGCACTATATAATTTAAACTTCTTGAGGGCATTTTGATAACTTCACATGTTTTTGTTGTGCATACACCTCTTGTCATATTCTTGATTAATATTTCACAATAGTTTAGAATTCTTACTGCTTCCACCAATTGTTTGTCATATGTGAAGTCTGCTACAGATAGCCGTTTTAGCTTCCTATTTTGATACTGCAGATGAATTCTTGGAGGGCTTTGTCAAACAAAATTTGTTGCCTCCGTCTATGCCCATAAACTATGACACACTAAAATTGTTGAAAAATGATGAGAGGAAAATCGTTCTAGCAATCGTGGAGGATGAATCTGATGAGAAATCATTGAAATTAATCAACCTATTGAAGTCTGCTGCATCTGCAAATCGTGACTTAGTATTTGGCTATGTTGGGATCAAGCAATGGGAAGACTTCATTGATAAGTAGAGCTAATTTATTGTGTTCTCGACTTTATTATTTGTTTGATAAGTAGAGCTAATTTATTGCAAGAAGTGGCGAACCACATATATAAAAAAGTGAAAAACATGATCTACATGTGTATGATTGATCCTGCAAGAGAGTGCAGTTTAAAGTATGATAGCCCATGGTTTGAGCCTGAAAAGCGGATTAGGTTACTCAACACATTGATAAATCTAGTTTTTCTCTTCTAATTAGTGCTAGAAAACTATATACAATTATAGATTTTCCTGTTAGTTTAATATCTTTCGAGATTGCTCAAGCTGTGTTTTTTAGTGCCAATATTAGAGAATTTATTAGAGCTTTTGTTTTGGCAGTGATATTCAAAGTAAGTTGAAATAGATATATTTGCTGCATTTTTTGTCTTTAAGTCATGTTTGAAAATTTATGTTGTAAAAAAGCAAGCATGACTTATTTCTTATATGTCATGTGTAATTGATCCCCCACCTCCATATCCATTTGTCTGTACCATTGACTCGCCTACACCCTGCATCTTATCCGTATTTTTTTGGTGTGATTCATGAGTTTCTTGAGTATCAAAACAAATATTTACACTATGCAGTACTAAGTGATTCAAATCTGTATCACTGTGCCACAGGTGATAAAATGAAAGGAAGTTGAAAAGGTGAATGGAGCAAGCAAAAGAACGAGATTGATATTGGTTTTTGTTGGAGTAATCCTTGCCTTGCTTTGAGAAGAAGCCAATGCCTAATGATCATCGAAGACCATGATCTCAGGTTGTTGTTTAAGAATCCAATAATGGACAAAAACACTTCCAATTCTATCTTTTATTAGAGGAATTCTGTTTCTGGATTATCTTTGGCGCTTAATGGGTCAGCCTTTTGTTTTGGTTGGGTGAAACCAACATTGTGACAACCCAACTTCTATCAAAATAATTTACAATGTATGTTATTGGAACAATACATAAGGGGTAGTTTGTGCATCTCTATGTCCTTCTTTGCTTAGTTGGGGATCTGGTGAAGGTAAGGAATACCATGATGCAAATGACCATGTTTGTAGTTAATGGGGCATGTACTTAGAGAGTAATGTGATGTAATGATGATAATGGTGTGCAGATTTTGTTGCTACCATAGAAAGAAAGTGGGTTCACAGCCAAAGAGATATCTCCACAGCACCCAAGTTGCTTGTCCAGGCAAATTGGCTCTCCCATAATATTTCATGATCAAAATAAACAAGCTTTCTCTAAAAATTATCACTTCTCTCATCTGCATCAGCAATCTTTCTATGACCTTGAACTCCTCAGCCGCCCCAAGCTTATCAACTAGAGCATAATACATACACATCGTATGAAGAGATATAGCCCAAGTAACTTACAAAGCTGGTGTGGGGTGATTCAATTGAGAGATTCCCTAAGATCTTAAAGGTCCAAAGGTTTTAGTAACTTTTGCCATTCATTCTCACTCGCTGGACCATGAGTATCCATGCTGGTACCATTAGAACAACCACCACTACTACTATCCCTGGAATAGCTGACTGAAAAACAGGGTTTTTCTCCAGGAAAAAAAAAAAGAAATTCAGGGTTTTTGGTAATAAATGGTGTGTAAATATAAAATTTATAGGTATTTGTTTGTTTTTTTGTGTATACAAGTAATTTTATTAATTTAATGGTATGCAATCAATATTTTGTTACTAATGGGTGCAGTCATCAAACATTGGTGTGCATCTAATACCACCCTTAAAGTATGTGAACCTCTTTTTTTTTTAAATCACAAGAAACAGAGAATAAATCATCTAATGAAATAAAAATAAAAATATTTATGAACACACAGCGCCGAGAGAGAGAGAGTTCACCCCTGAAGAAGCCAAATAAACGTCTGCACACATGAGGAAGCCAATGAAATTTGTTTCTTCTTTTTGATTCTTTGTGAGAGCTGAATATCTAAAATCATACAAACATGAGAATGCGGGTCAAACAAAATCCTTAAAATAAATTAAAAAAATAACCAGAACTTCCCAAAATTCATTGGGGTTTCAGGTAAGATAGCTGAATATCGAAATCAAAAGATAGAAATAATAATCACCTCAAAAGATAGAAATGCATTAAAGTTTCAAGCATCAAAAACTAAAAGTAAAAGAGGGCTAATTCTAGAGGAAGAGAGCGAGAAAAGGTGGAGTGCTCAGACCACTCTTTTGCCGGTGATGTACCTCGCAGTCGGCATACTGCTCGTGTATGATTGTCCTTGCACGGTGAGGAAGGTATCAGTGCGAGCCATGCGGCGGTGGGCGTTAAGCAATCGAAGGGAAAAAAAAATCGGAAGAGGTGGCATTGAGGGAACTTTTTTTTTTTTTTATTAGAGATATTATTCTTCGAGATATCATTTACCTACATTAGTTTCAGACTGCCAGAAGTTAGCTTGGGCAGTGGAGCTCTTGCAACTCATTCCCAGTTGGAATTAGATCCCCAGACCTCCTCCATGGAAGGCCACACTCCTACAACTCACGCAAGAGGAGGGGGTGACTTGAGGGAACGTTGAGTGGGAACATTTTGGTGGGTAAAGTTAATGATGAAATAAGAGTTTGCTGTTTGTCTCTTTCCTACTTCTAGAACTCAAAATTAAAGATTAAAGTGACATTTGGATTGGATTTTATTAGCCAAAAATCAATTCTGATAAAAATGATTATGTAGAAATTAATGGTCAAATAATCATTTTTTCAAATAATAGTGTTTGGAGATTAGGAAGTTGAGCCATTAATTTCTACATAATCAATTTTATCAGAATTGATTTTTCGATAATAAAATCCAATCCAAACGCCCCATAAGAAGCGGAAGAGAAATCAAAATCTCTTTCCTACTTCTAGAATTTAGCTATGTTTGGTTGCCGAGAAAATAGGTGAAAACATAGAAAAAAGAAAAGAAAATTTTGGATTTCTAATACAATTTTTAGTTGTGTTTTGTCTAATTTTCTTTTCTTTTCCATGTTTTTAATTATTTTCTTGACAACCAAACATAGGGTAAAAGTAAAGATTAAAAAGAAGAGGAAGATAAATCAAAAAGGACTGGTTGGCCGTTGGAGAGACACGGTGTGCTCTAAACGATGATAGGCAAAAATGTGGCAGTGGGAACTCCAAACTCGGTGAGAAGAACTGAATTAACTTGTTTGATGAACTTGTTTGATCAAGTGGAAGTATCTAGAAAAGTACTCGAGGAAGTATCTGGATTCTGAAGATGAGATGGGATACCAACGAAATTTATATAAAAGATATAAGACGAAAAGTATATAAGAGGGGCATTTTAAACCTCTTTCAAAATGGTAAATTATATATATACTAGTAAAAGTGCATGTACCTTGCACGTATATTTTTTTTTTATTAAAATATAATTTTTAATATATTTTCATTAGACGTCAGATTACTCTCTTTATATTAAATAATTTTTTAATATACTATTGTATATTATATAAATATAATTGAGTAACTAAATTTAATATTTCTTATATTAATTTAAATTTAATATTAAAAAAGATTATTTACTGGTCCCACTTATAAATGTATTAAAAGCAAGAATCATGAGCAATAATCTTCTACTAATAAAAAATAATAATATTAGAATTAAAAATTTTGACATTATAATTATTTTCCATAGTTAGAATATTGGTGCTTTTGACTTTAAAATATATAAAAATATAAATAAAGAGTCCTTATCCATAAAAATAGCAAAATTGAAATTTAATACATAATAGTGGGTCTCATAGGTCCCACCTTAGATTAGTAAAACTTTCTAATAATTGAGTCATTTTCCATGAAAATGGCAAAATAGAGATTTTTTTGCAATGTTTCATCATAGTTTTTCCCCTTTTCATTACTATTGTTACAGAGGAGGGAGAGAGGTATATATAGGCCTATCAAAAAAGCCCTAGTCAAATGGTACCCGGCCCTTCCAAACCTGCCAAAGCCCGGCCTTTCTTCGGCCCTTGAGCCGGGTAGGGCCCAAAACCAAGAAGCCTTTCTTCAATAGGGTCGGGCTAGGGCTGACCGCTGCCCGGCCTTTCGAGGTCCGGCCCGCCCTCCCCTCTTTAAGAATACTTAATTTAAGTTCTAAAATTACTAATATAGCTCTCATTAATGATATTAACATGGGGTATATTCATAAATTCATAACCAAACCTCTTTATATACCAATTTTTCTTGAAAGTCATCACAAAATTTTTCATGAGTTCAATATGTTGTATGATTGTATCACCTATTTGAATGGTTTTCTTGAACAAAATCTCACTCTCTTCCGGCCCTTTGGCTCGGCCCTTCTTCAGCCCTTGAGCCAAGTAAACCAAGAAGCCCTTCTTCAATAGGGCTGGGCTAGGGTTGACCCCTATCCGGACCTTCCAGGCCCGGCCCGCCCTCCTCTCTTTAAGAATACTTAATTTAAGTTCTAAAATTACTAATATAGCCCCCATTAATGATATTAACATGGGGTATATTCATAAATTCATAACCAAACCTCTTTATAAACCAATTTTTCTTGAAAGTCATCACAAAATGTTTCACGAGTTCAATATGTTGTATGATTGTATCACCTATTTGAATGGTTTTCTTGAACAAAATCTCGCTCTCTTCCGGCCCTTTGGCTCAGCCCAGCGGGCCCTAGCCCTTAAGGGCAGGGCTAGGGCCCAACCAACCTTAGCCCTTGAAGGGCTAGGGCTGGGCTAGGGCCTTACTCTTATAGGGAAGGGTAGGGCTAGGGTAAACCCCGGCCCTACACCTACCCGGTCATTTGACAGCCCTAAGTATATGATTAATTAGGTTTAAAAGGTATTGAACAACACTAAGAAATAGGCATAATCTGATAGAATAAGTGAAATGGAATCAAATAAAATATCGAATTTATGAAAGCAAAAAGTATCTTCAAATGATCCAGGGACACAGATACGAGAACAGAACCATCACGATGTAGGACGCCTCTGTAATCCACCACTTCACCCTGTGTTCGAATCAAATATTAATAATCAATTTCCGCAAAAACCTGATCTCCTTCTGCATTGGCAATTGACCAATATGTAACTTCAAAAGATAGGTATAAAAACACACTTTTGCAAGTTCCAAGAATCTCCATAACAAAACAAAAATAACTCTATTCTTACTTAACCTCCCTTCACTTTTCAATTACTATCCATAGTTTAGTAAAAGTTGATAATCTTACCTGAACATCAAATCAGAAAAACTACATATACACATAAGTGTTGCAACAATGGGAATTCATGGTTGTCTTCTTTTCTTGGTTGCTCCCCGGGTGTCAATCCGGAATTTCTACGGTCCTTCTTATAAGGGTCGATCAATCAGGTTGTGGAGATTATAGGAAGATACTATTCCTAATTGTCTTCCCTAAAATATTATAGAGTCCTAAACCAACTCTCCTTTCCTTTCCAAGAGATTCTCTTTCTATAGAAATAGAATTCTTCCCTAGAATATGGTAGAGTCCTAAACCAACTCTCTTTTAGGATTCTTCCCTAATATGATAGAATCCTAAACCAACTCTCTTTTAATAATGGGTCTCACATAGTAATAGATAGTGACTTAATTAAATTTTAGTTATATTATAAGTTATGTATTAAATAAATTAAGTTAAACGGTATTTAAGTCCAAGTGAATTTTTGCATACTCCTTGTACTTTTATTAGTAGAATGATATATATGTGTGTGTGGGCGCGCACATGTGTGTACAGGTGTGTGTTCCATCCAGCGTACGCTCTAGCAGAAGGCACAGGAAAGAATCAAGATGCATTCAAAAAAAGGTTTAAAAAGTCATTTCAAAGAAATTTAACATTTGTTAACTAAATTATTGATGGAATGGTGGATTTGCAAAAGATTTAAAAGTTAATGGGGGATAGAATACATAATAACAAAAGGCAAGGGGTATTTACAAATAACTAAAAAGATAGTTATTTTTACAAAAAAAAAAACTATTATATATATATTTTTTTATTTAAGGATGAAAATTACAAAAGAAGTTTCTCTTTGTGCTATTGGATACATATGTTGGATTTGGAGTGCTATGGCTTGGTTGATTGGTTTTAGACTTTATAGTTAAATTTAACCTTAGTTTTAATTGAATTATTCACTTTAAATTTATAATAGTGGGCGGCCCGTGCGATGCACATGAGAGTAGGGATGGCAACGGGGTGGGTTTGGGCCGAGGCGCCCCCAACCTGACCCTGCCCCTAATGGAAAAATCATACCCCATTCCTGTCCCAAACCAAGGGCAGGGCGGAGCGCTTCTGATTTTCCAAAACATTTCTTAACCCCATCCCCGCCCCGTCCCATTAAGCACTAGCTGGGCTGGGTGGGGCAACTGAGTTACAGGTTTTGTTCCATATTCACATCTTTCCCACGATACCCTACTTAAAATTGTAAAACCTGAAAACCCTTAAGATTCTTTAACAACTGTGTAAAAATCTAATTAATTTTCAAAAAATCAATAACAAGATTAACTCAAACCAGATTTGGAATCCCAACCAACAAAAGGAAACCCATTAACAGAATCAAACAAAAAAAAAAGACAAAAAAAGGAAAAAAACGGAGACAGAGTGGAAGAGCAAGAGAGGAAAACTTGAAGACCTGTTACGTGCCTAATTCCTGCACGTAGGAGCCCTACAAACGTGTGCAATGGAATGAGCTTAATCTTTCAGTCTTTCCGTTATTTCAGTTTCCTTTTCAGTTTATCTGTAAGTAGTTAGTAATGAGTGGTAACGTGGGTAGGAGTGAAAGCTTTTCAGTTTATCTGTAAGTGGTTAGTAATGAGTGGTAACGTGGGTAGGAGTGAATGCCTTCGTGTAGAGGGAAGTTACTCAAGTTTAGGAGTCGTGGAGTCCTCATGTATTTAAACTCTTTTTGAGTTCTGTAAATGGCAATTAGAATATTATCTCTTCAATTATGCTAAGGAGGTCGGTTACCCTCGAAGTAACCAGTTCACACTAAAATTGCTAAAAAGAAGAAGATACTTAACATTGGTATCAAAGCGGCAGGTCCTACTATGGCGGAAGGAACTAGACTTGCAAAAATCGATGAAATGATGGGTTTGTTCAAGGAAACCACTGAAACACAAGGACGGATGTTACAAGAATTGATGCAAAGGATCACGATCATGGATTCTAAGATTGAAAATATATCCAGCAATTCAAGTAAGGAGAGAGGAGAAGATTCAAATGAAAGAAGCGGTAATCGAAACTTTGGAACAGGTTCTTTAGATTCAGACCGTACAGTTTATACTCGAATGTCCAGAATCGATTTCCCAAGGTTCGATGGAACTGACCCTCCGGGTTGGTTATATAGGGTAGAGCAATTCTACGTTCATCAACAAACTCCAGTTTCCCAAAGGTTGCTCATGGCTTCCTTCCATATGGAAGGGAAGGCTCTCCAATGGTTCAGATGGATGGAGAGATCAGGGGCAGTGGCTAGTTGGGAAGATTTTGCAAAGGCTCTCATGGTAAGGTTTGGTCCTTCTCAGTATGAGGACCCAACTGCCTTGTTATCAAAGCTACGCCAAGCTAATACTGTCGAGCATTATCAGTCTCAGTTTGAAGAACTGGCTAACTGCACAGATGGGCTCAATGAGTCCTTTATGGTGAGTTGCTTTGTGGGCGGACTCAAGGAGGAAATTCGCTTGAGTGTACAGATGCTCAAACCTTTAACACTCACAGATGCTATAGGACTAGCACGTATGCAAAAAGAAAAGGTCATGGTTCGCCGGCATCAATCCAGACCTGAAGTTGGACGATCTGCATCAACCTCCAACGCTGGGTTCCAAAAGCTCCAGACACCACCCATAAAAAGGCTGACACCTACAGAATGCAAAGAACGGAGGAATAGAGGTCTTTGCTACAATTGTGACGAGAAATTCGCCCCCGGCCACAAATGCAAAGTGCAAAAGCTATTTATTATGGAAGGTAACTGGCCTGAGGAGGCTTCCGATGAACAGGAGGTGGAGTTGGCAGTAGATGATGCACAACAAGATGGAGTACAAGAAGAAGCCGCATGGCAGCCTGAAATATCACTCCATGCTATTTCTGGTTCCCACACCCCACAAACTATGCGAGTAAAAGGGCGCCTTGGAAAAGCAACGGTAATGGTACTGGTGGACTCCGGCAGCACCCATAATTTTATGGATCCAACAGTTGCTCGCAAGACGAACCTTACGGTGATAAAAGGTGGCCGATTCGAAGTAACAGTAGCTAATGGCGACCGACTTCCTTGTTTGGTCGTTGCTTGAACGTGGAGATGGTGATCCAAGGAGTCCTTATCTCAGCTAATTTTTATTTACTGGGACTCGGTGGCTGTGATGTTGTTTTGGGTGCCCAATGGTTACAAAAATTAGGCCCCATTACTTGGGACTTCACAAACCTTACTATGGACTTTAATCTTGGGAAGAAGTCTTGCTCTTTCAAAGGAGAGAATTCCAAGGAGTTGGAATTCTTAAACAACAAGGAGGTGGGGCGATTTAATTACACACGAGGTTGTAACTTACTCCTAAAATTATGTAGTATTACTGGGGTGAAGGAAACCAAACCTATCAATCCACAAATTCAGTCCCTTTTAACCCAATTCAAAGACGTTTTTGCTGAACCTAGAAATTTGCCTCCAACACGTCACTGTGATCATCAAATTCCTTTGCTACCCGGTACCAAACTAGTAAGTGTGCGACCCTATAGGTACCCCCACTATCAAAAAAATGAGATCGAAAAACTGGTTCAAGACCTATTGAAAAATGGAGTAATCAAGCCAAGTCAAAGCCCTTTCTCATCTCCAGTGTTGATTGTTCGGAAAAGTGATGGGTCGTGGCGACTATGTGTTGATTATAGAGCGCTGAATCGGGAAACCATCAAAGACAAATTTCTGATCCCTGTCATTGATGAGCTCTTGGATGAGTTGCATGGTGCAAGGATCTTCTCAAAACTCGACCTCCGTTCAGGTTATCATCAAATAAGAGTGCGGTCGGAGGATATCCACTAGACTACATTTAGGACACATGATGGCCACTACGAGTTCCTCGTAATGCCATTCGGATTAATGAATGCCCCAGCTACCTTCCAGAGCCTCATGAACGAAATTTTTTGACCCTTTTTAAGGAGGTTTGTGCTTGTTTTCTTTGATGATATCTTGGTTTACAGCAAATCCATATCCGAACATTTCAATCATCTTAACTTGGTGTTGAGTATTCTTCGCAAAAACGAATTGTTTGCCAAGGAAAACAAGTGCAGGTTTGGGTGCTCTACAGTCGAGTATCTCGGCCATGTGATTTCCGAACATGGGGTGTCTGCTGATCCGAGTAAAATCTCATGCATGCTTGAATGGACTCTTCCAAAATCATTGAAATCCTTGAGGGGATTCTTGGGACTTACTGGATATTACCGTAAATTTGTGAAGGATTACGGTAAGATTGCTCGACCCTTGACTTCTATGTTGAAGAAAAATTCTTTTCACTGGTCGCAGGAGTCCGAGGAAGCCTTTAAAAATTTAAAGGTAGCCATGAGCAATCCACCGGTGCTTGCATTGCCGGATTTCAACAAACTATTCATCATTGAGTGTGATGCTTCCGGGTCGGGTATTGGAGCAGTCCTAACTCAAGAGGGGCGGCCAATTGCTTTTCTCAGTCAAGCTTTGCGTGGAAAAGCTCTTTTCCTCTCAACATACGAAAAAGAATTGTTGGCCTTAGTCCTAGCAATTCGGAAGTGGAGACTATATGTATGGGGACGGAAATTTATTATCAAAACTGATCAGCAGAGTTTAAAATTCTTATTGGAACAACGTGTAGGTACTCCATCTCAGCAATATTGGATGTCCAAATTAATGGGCTATGATTTTCTGATGGAATACCGTAGCGGCAAACTCAATACAGTTGCAGACGCCTTATCCCGTAAAGATGAGAGGGTGAATTAAAGGCCATCTCTTTTCCAGTTGCTTCGTGGCTGGAAGTTTTAAAGGAAGAACATCAAAATGATAAAGCCATTCAAGAAAAGCTTCAACAGTTAAAACAAGGATTGCTGGACCTAACCAGGTTTACAGAGCATAACGGACTATTGTTCTATAAAGTTCGGTTCTATCTGGACTCTAATTCCTCTCTTAAAGATAAGATCTTACAGGAGTTACACAACAGTCCAATTGGAGGTCACTCAGGTTTCCATAAAACCTATAAACGAGTGAAGGGCGATTTCTTTTGGCAAGGGATGAGACGAGATGTGCGCAATCATGTTCGGGAATGTGATACATGCCAGAGACACAAGGCGGAGAATGTCGCCCCTGCTGGTCTACTTCAGCCCCTCCCTATTCCTTCAAGAATCTGGACTGAAATCTCGATGGATTTCATAGAAGGGCTGCCTACATCGAAGGGAAAAACAACTATACTGGTGGTGGTAGATCGACTCTCTAAATATGCCCATTTCATCGCGCTCTCACATCCTTATACGGCAGCAATGGTGGCCCGGTTGTTTGTTGATAATGTCTTTAAGTTGCATGGGATGCCCTTGTCTATTGTAAGTGACAGAGATCCAACTTTTACCAGCAATTTTTGGGGTGAATTTTTCAAGCTCCAAGATACTACTCTTAGTTTGAGTTCAGCTTACCATCCCCAAACGGATGGTCAAACTGAGATCGTGAACAAATGTCTTGAGCATTATCTAAGAAGCTTTTGCAGCATCCAGCCGAAGGAGTGGCTTAAATGGCTATCATTAGCAGAATTCTGGTACAATACATGCACTCATTCAGCCACAAATCTCACAACTTATGAGGCTGTTTATGGTGTCCCTCCTCCCCGTTTGATGTCCTACACCAAAGGCACCACCAAAGTGGAGACAGTGGAGCAGGCCTTAAGGAGTAGAGACCAAATTATCCAATGTCTCAAGGATAATTTGACAGTGGCCCAACAGAGAATGAAGCACATGACAGACAAACACAGAACAGAGCGTTCATTCGAAGTAGGAGATTGGGTCTTCCTCCGGCTCCAACCTTATCGGCAACAGTCAATGGCGGTGAGAAATACTCTCAAATTATCTCCAAAATATTTTGGTCCCTACGAGATCCTACACAAAATTGGAGAGGTTGCCTATCACTTAAGGCTACCGGATGGTGCGAAGATCCATCCTGTATTCCATGTTTCCTGTTTGAAAAGAAAATTGGGGAATAAAATTCAGCATCAGACCAATCTTCCAGCTACTGATGACGATGGCATTCTCAAGCCCCAACCACAGAAGGTTCTTGATCGTCGAGTAGTGAAGAAGGCGAATCGTGCAATCACAGAAGTATTGGTTCAATGGCAAGGTTTGGAGGTTGAAGATGCTACATGGGAATCCTACTACAAACTGCAAAACCAGTTTCCAGAATTCAATCTTGAGGACAAGATTGGTGACAAGAGGGAGGGTATGTTACGTGCCTAACTCCTGCACGTAGGAGCCCTGCAAACGTGTGCAATGGAATGAGCTTAATCTTTCAGTCTTTCCGTTATTTCAGTTTCCTTTTCAGTTTATCTGTAAGTAGTTAGTAATGAGTGGTAACGTGGGTAGGAGTGAAAGCTTTTCAGTTTATCTGTAAGTGGTTAGTAATGAGTGGTAACGTGGGTAGGAGTGAATGCCTTCGTGTAGAGGGAAGTTACTCAAGTTTAGGAGTCGTGGAGTCCTCATGTATTTAAACTCTTTTTGAGTTCTGTAAATGGCAATTAGAATATTATCTCTTCAATTATGCTAAGGAGGTCGGTTACCCTCGAAGTAACCAGTTCACACTAAAATTGCTAAAAAGAAGAAGATACTTAACAAGACCAGCTTAAGAAGAACGGCTCCTCCTTCTGCAGCAGCGCCGCCATTAATGGCCGATGGAGAAGCTGCTAATGAAGCCGACGAGGATTCCGAAGAACCCGTCGAGAAGCTCTTAGAGCATCTCCAACCGGGCTCTATAACTCTAAATATAGTTTTTCCAACTCCAACCGAGCTCTATATCCAGAGGCCGGCCTCTATTTTGCTACAGTGAGCCTCTATATTTAGAGGTTGGGAGAGAAAATAGAGATGGCCTCTATAACACTATTCATGTTCTTACAATACCACTTGTGTCCTTTTTTTGTCTTTCAATCTTTGTTAAAATACCGATTGTGTCCTTTTACCTTTTGATACCCCTTAACCGTGGTTAAGATTCACTCACCCATCTTTGGTTTTTTTTAAATATTAATTATTTTAAAAAATTAAAAAATTGCTTTTAATATTAAAAAACTCAAGAAACAATTTTTTAATTTAAAAAAAATTAATATTTAAAAAAAACCAAGGATGGGTGGATAAATCTTAACCACGGTTAAGGAGTGTCAAAAGGGACACGTGTTGACCTCAAAGGTATCCACCCCTTGAGTTTTAGAGTAAGAATAGTGATATAGAGTTTCTTCCCATTGGAGCAAATAACTTTAAAGTGGGTCCCATCTCCTCTAAATATAGAGGAGATGCCGAAATAGAGGAGAGATATAGAGTTTTGGGTTGGAGATGCTCTTAGAGTCCTTTACTAAGTAAAAGATCAGCTCATCAATCTCCTTCGAGAAGCCGCTAATAAGCATCCTGAATTTCTGATTTCGCCTATTTATAGGTGGGGGTATTAATGTTATTTTGAATAAAAATAGGGGTAAATATATGTTATAAACGGGGCCGGGCCAGGTGGGGTGGGGTGGGGCGAGCCTAAATCCATCCTAGCCCGAACCCAAGTTGAGTTCACCCATTAATTCTCATCCCTGACCCTACCCCGTTTAAGAGCCTACCAAACCCGTCCCAATAGGGTCGGGTGGGCTAGGTTTACCAATTAATTCTCATCCCCGACCCTACCCCGTTTAAGAGCCTACCAAACTCATCCCAATAGGGTTGGGTTGGGGCAAGTTACCCGTTTACTCCGGCCTGTCATTCCTATGAGAGAGAGGAAGAGGAGAGAGACTGGGAAGACGGACCCTAGTGAGGGCATTTTGATTAAAAAAAAGCATTTTTTTAGGTATAAAACTTAAGGGACATTTTAAATAAAAAAATTTGGGAAAGAAACATTGCTTATTAAAATATGATGCGGAGACATTTTAAGAAATAGAAAGCTTTAGAGACATTTTGGTTATAGCAAAGAAAGGTGGCGGGTGGGGCCTTGGTGAGACGTTATTCTTTCAGACCATTTTGCCAAGAGAGTGAGGAGTCCGGTTACGCTACTGAGGTCTTCATGTGTCACTTTGAACACTTATTAACTATGATTAAGATTCACCTACCACTACGGTTCACCCACTTATCCTTGGTTTTTAGAAAAAAATATGAAAAAAAATTAACCCTAGGAGTTAATGAATATTAACCAAGGTTAAAAAGAAATTAATTTTTTTTTTCTAAAAACCAAGAATAAGTGGGTACCCTAGGGGTTGGTGAATTTTAACCATAGTTTAATAATTCCTAGGATTAAATTTTTTTTTCCATATATTTTAAAAAAAAACCAAGGATAGGTGGGTGAACCTTAGGGGTGGATGAATCTTAACCACAGTTAAAGAATGTAAAAAAGGGACACATGGTGACCTCAGTGACGTAACTATACTCCAAGAATCCAGTTATATCCGTAGAGAATTTTGTCTAATAGATAGATGAGTGAGAGGTAGTACGAGAACCAAGCAAACATTCAAATTAAGTGTTTGTCCTATATAATGATTATGATAAGGGTAGTTTGGAGATTTTGCAAAATTTCATTTACATTTTCAAAGAGCTATATATAAGATAAGAAGAAGATGATGATGAGATAAGAGCATAGGGTAGTTTTGGAATTATATAAGATTCAATCAATGTTTTGAACATGGGGCATCCTCTTTATATTCGTATAAAAAAAATAAACTGGCCAAACTTCATTTATGGACATGGTTTCAGCCAAATAACATACATGCCGAGGCAATTTTTGATCAGATATGTCTACACCGTTAATCATTCCATAAATTGTATGATGAGATTGATAACCTCTTAATGGATGATTCTAAGTCATGGAATTTAGTATTTAGAGATTTTTTTGACCTCTTGAAGTCATCTATGTCCTCTAATATGGTTTTCAAGAATGATATAAAATACCTATAATTATAGGCTAAATATTAAAGTGGACCCCACAATCAAATTCTTTTGATTCAAGCACTCATATTTTAATAGTAGAATTTTCTTTCAATTTCAAAAATACCACAAAAATCGGGATTGGTTTGAAGTTCAGGAGAAGAAGTTATTGGGGGGTTTTCCCCAAATAACCAAGTTTTAAGAACCCTTATCTGAACGTCCCCACACACATGTGAAGGAGTTCACACGTGAACTTTTTCCCATTTAGACTATTTTATCCAAACCATTTGAAGGAAAGACATTTGTGTCCCCCCCATTTCTTATCAATTATGAAGAGCTCCTTCCGTTCCTTATCAACAATGGAGCCTTGATTAAGAAAAGTTTTCAAACATTTCATTGCCTATCATTTCGACCAAAATTTTTACAAAAGAGCTTTGTTCCGCTAAATAGTAACCACGTCTGTGAGAGAACACTATTAACCGAAGAAAAATATCGATTTTTCGGGTTTCTTGTGTTTTTCTTTAAAATGAATTAGTTTAACTTAAAGAAAAAGGATTATAATCATTGCATTTATGATTTTAAACCTTAAATCCCATGTTAGGTGGTTTTACATGTGTTTTCTTTACATTTTTTTATGGTTTATAGTGTGCAGTTGATACTTGATCTACAAGTCAGGTTGATATTTTGTATCGATATTGGTTGTGTTCCAAGGTTGAAAATGATTTGTATTGATTTGTATCGATATAGGGTGTATCAACCACGTGGTGTATCAATAATGAAGACAATAATTACAAAAATGTCACTGAAATAGAAAAAGTGTCTGAAACCCTCTAAACGATCTTGAAATGAAAATATAAGCATCAGAGAACTGCATAAGTTGTTCAACCCAGATCTGTCTCATCAAACTAACTCAAATTCATATATTATAATGGTCAATTGGACTTCCAGATCAAAAGTTATGACAAAAAAAAGTTCTACCATTGGGTATCAATATGGGTATTGAGCAGGTGTATCGACCACGTGTATCAATCAGTATAGATACATATCGACCTTGCATGAAAAAAATTCGTTAACCCAGATTTTTGCGGTTTTTTCGTATTTTTTCAAGATCACTGCTATAAGTTTGTACTAAAACACTCATTAAAAGAGAAGGATTGAAGAACTTCGTGAGATGGGAAGATGAGGAGAGTGAGAAGCTTCTTTAATCTCATTCGCACATACGTAAATCCCTATTTTCCTCTTCTTCTTCTTTCAAAACTATTGTTTAAAGTGTTGGAGGTAGTGGAGGGGTGTTTTAGACATTTCATAAATAAGAAATTATAGGAAAATACTCATAACCTTCTTGTGGGAAGGGTTTAAAACGTGGGTAGTTTGATAACAAACTCATTCTTGAGGGGTAATTAGGAAAAATCTCAAGTTATGGTTAGAACAAGTTTCTAGGCATAACTTACTACAATAGCATGAGATTGTAGCTGGCAGTTTATTATCAACCGCAAGTTATCATTTTGGCCTATTTGTACTCTATTGGTGGTTGAAGTGCCTATTGTCCCACCTCGGTTGGGTACTAGCCTTCGTAAGGGTGTTTAATGGACCATTTAACCTTCCTTAAGTCAAGCCCTTTTGGAGTGCTTGTGTGTGCTTACTCTTATGACACCCTGTCGGTTAACTTGGGTATGATGTGTGTGTTTAGATTACCTCACTAACGAAAACAAAGGTGCCTAATGTCAATCTAGCGGTACTAAGACAACTGCAAGAATGTTATTCATTGTTTTTCTCAATGTTTCTCAAATTTTGAGCCAAAGCCATAAGTTTCGGTTCTCTATCATGTTCAAAATTTTCATTTTCATTATTTTTAACACATTATTATACGTTAGGATAATCAATTGAGCTTTTGATTTCCATGCTTCATTCCCATATGAGCCTAAACTGCTTTAGGTCAACCATAAAATATTAAAGAAATTAAAAAATTTTAAATTAAATATACTTAATTATATTAGTTTGGAACTACGTTTGACTTGATTCTACTTCAGTGGATACATAGACTACTTTTATCGGGTTCAGTTACTACCATAGGTAGAAGCTTTAGGTGAGTTTCCTTTATTAGTATTTATTTCTATTTTAGATAATTTCTATTTAAATTTTAGAAAATTTTCAAATGATTTAGCAAGGTTTCCATTTTGGACTAGTAAAATGTTCCTAATTTCAATTGATTATTTAATTAGCATGTTTCAATTTCGATGCATGATTCTATAATTTCATGTTCTTAATTAGAAATTGTAAGTCAATTTCTATTTAGTTTAAGGTGGGTTTAGCGATTAGGTAACTGCATTTGACAGGTGTCTTAATACATTCCCTTAGTTCAACCAAATCTCATACCCAAATATTTGTTATTGGCTATTTGCCTTATCTACTGTTAGATTAGGATTCCTATTTTCCCTCACGTTAGAATAGGTGACAACTCCAATTTAGTGATTTTTAATTACTTCTTATTTGAGTTTTCTCGATTTAGAATTGTGCTAAATCTCATGTCCATAAGAGCCAAAGATCATCTGCCCATACGCATTGATCGTTTCTTGGTGATAAATGTCGCTGGTGGGTGGCTATGTGAGTATTGTCTAGTCCAATTCTATCATATCGCGGTGAGGAAGAACCAAAACCCTTCGCGCTCTCTCTCTCTCTCCCCCTCTGAGAATGAAATTTTTAACGTTGTCATTAGTCCTCTATGCTCTCATTCTCATTACTTTACAACTTTCTATTTCATGGCCCATCCCAATGTTTAAAACCCGGATCGACCCGGCCGATTGGACAGGTTGACCAGCCACCTGGGACCTTCAACGGGTTTGTTTAAATCATTAATGGGCCAATTGTCTACCCGGATTGATCCAGTGAGAATCGCTTGACACGGAATGACCTAGCCAACCCAGGCGGTTTTCTTTGAACCGACCGGGTTATGAAAAAGGCTAATTTTGATTATCCATTTCATTCTAAAACTTTTGGGACCTATTATCTCAAATAAAAACTAATTACTAAATACAATATATTAAAAAGTTAAGAATTTTAAAACAAAATCCTAGAGAAAAGAAAAAATCTACATAGAAAAGTGGAGAGGAGATTAGAGATGAAGAGGGAGCTCTAATCAAGATGAGGAAAAAAATTTACTCTTTTATTCAATGATTTCACGTGTTCATATACTTTTGCTACTTTCATTTAAATTTTAATCTAAATTTCAATAAATTATATTCTTAATATAATCTTTATGTTCGTTCTTTATTATTTTTTAAATATTTGAGTGAAAAAGTGAGATTAATCTAAAGAGAAATTCAATCTCTGAGATCATTTTTTTTTCGTTGTATATTTTTAGTGAGAAAGTGGGATATTTTTTTTTCAATCAATGGAATTTTTTTAATGTATTTTGATTGATTGTAGTAGCTAACCAAGTATTCGTAAAAATGTCTAATATGAGGGAGTGTTATACTACTAATTTATACTTTTGATTATCGATGAATGCTAACAAAACTTCAATTAACATTTTTCTTTACTTTTTTTCACATTTTTGATGAAAAAGTGATTATTTTAGATTTTTTTTCAATCTATGAGATCTTTTTTTTAAAATTTATTTTGATTGATTGTAGTAGCTATGCATACCTAGTACCAACTATTTGTAAAAAAATATCTAATAGGGGTGTTGTAAATGTTATACTAATAGTTCATTGGGTCAACCCGGATTGACTCGACTGTCCAACCAGTTTGGACTGACCCACCTTCTTGTCCGGGTTAGTGTCCGGTTTGGGTTTTAAAACATTGGTTCATCCACCACCATTAAACATTGGTTCATCCACCACCACTACTCATCTCTTAATCTCCCTTAACTCTCCAACTTCTTCTTGTATCACTTCCATAGATTCAATTTTATCAGTTGCTTATCAGGTCTAAAATAATAAAAAGACTTAAAAAGGATTTGGCTAATACTTAATAAGTATTATTGTTTAGATTAATTATCATGTATGCATATATGTATTTTGATCACACTGCAAACAAACTCCTATTATTTAATAAAAATATAGTTTGTTGTTGTTTTATCGTGGTCATATTATTCATGGATGTACGATATATTCATGGTGGTTAATTTATTATATTATTTGCAAGTTGGTCTGTATATGAATGCTTTATTTTATTCATGTATAAATTTAGAAGTGGTTGTGACTTGTGAGGAGCCATAGGTGGTAAGGGTTGCATGAAAGAGGATTTTAACTTAAAAAATGGACGAAGATTACAGGAAAAAAAAATCAATGAGCATGGTTAATCAAAATACTGTGATTATCACGATCCAAAATACCTCTACAAGTTAGAAAACCTTTCAGCTCGAGACCTAAATCATGTGAAATACATAAGACATACAAATAGTAGAAGCATAAAATTCCTAAAACATAATTTGTATATACTCCATGTCTGAACCAACAATTACAAACAAAAGTATAAAGTGTAAAGTGGACATTCCCCAATTTCAAAATACAAAGATACACTTGGCACAATTTAAAAAAAAAACTAAGTGCAAAGGCAGCCAGGCTAGCGCCCCTATGTTTTGGAGAAAACTTGGTGGAAGCCGTTTGGCTGGCTAGGAGCCTAGGTTCGGGCAGCCTGGATGACCCATTTTAACTTTTCTTTTTGGAGAAAACTTGGGGTCCATTGGGTCACACTTTTATTTTATTTTATTTTATGTTTTGTTTTTAAGAACAAAAATTTGCATAAAATATATTTGAAAAGTATGTTATTTTTTAAAAAAATCTAATACCAAAATTTTTACAAATCAAGACAACAGAAAATTCCTGTTACATCAGTTTTTAGAAATAGAAAACAAACAGATTAAAAGTAAAACTTTTTATAAAGAAAAAATTTCCTTTTTATTTCTACTAATAAATTTTAATGAACACAAAATTGCGCTTCTACTACTATAATGCTAACTTTTATAAAGGCAAAAATGTCCTTAAAAATGTAGACGAACATTTCAAAAAGACAAAATTGCCAAACGAAAATGAAATGGTCACTGTTTTAATGTGACAGAAGAGGAAAAGAAGAAGCTCAAAAGAACAATGTCTTTTTATAGTAGAAAGATGAGATAGAGAAAAAAATCTTTTATTTAAGGTTCTTTCCCTCTCCTTTTTCTCACTCTATGATGAGATCAAGCTCATTTTACTCGAGGTTTATCTATAGGTAAATGTTATTCACATATATTTATACTTCCATATCTTTAAGCATGGGTTGGTGTTTGAAAGTGGTTTTACAGTTCCCCATGGAGTAGTTCCACACTCTCGAAATGTGCTAGGCGGGCAAGCTCATGAACGGACTCTGAGATTTCATCCGTGTGGGTGACAATCTTGATTAATAGTGAAGCGACTGTAGTGGCTGACATGATCTCTAGTAGGTCAATGTTCTCCAACATGGCAGCTTTGAAGAAGGTTTTGAGGTCATTTACAGCGGTTTTGGCATTCTCTACATGGCAATCCGCTAATGATGAATATGTCATTGTTTTGATTTCTGAGGCTAATTCCTTCAAGGCATTACCAGATTCCGAACTCATCTTTGTGCAGAAAATCTGAATATTTCTTTGGAATTCTTGCGATATCTGTAAGATAACAAAAGTTAGAAAGGTTATTGAAACAAGTGTTCTATGATGCATGGGAATTTATCAGTTATATATTCATTTTGTAAGATTAACTGAAAATTCCAATATATTTATCATACCGACAGATAGTTCTTACTTTGAATCTTAAGGTACTTAAATTTAAAAAAGAAACCAGAGAAAGAAGAAATATGAAAATTTTATAATACTAATTGTTCACTGTATCACAGCTATACATTTTATTCATTGGGATCCTTTTCAAAGAAGACTATTTTTGTTAGATGAATAACCAATAATCTATTTTAAAATGGGTATATTTTTCAATATTATTATATATTTGCATTTTACTTAATTACTACAACAACAACAACAATAATAATAATAGTAACAACAATAATTATAATTTTGTGGGTTAAAATTTTCGACACAGGTGTACTATCCGGTCAAAATCTTATGTTCATTCAAAGTAGGTTCTCTTAGTTGTTTGGTTCTCTCACTTTTTCTAATGGCTGGCAAATGCCAAAAGAGGAGAGAACAAATGGCTCAGAATCGACCAGTTCTAAGTAGACTTGTCGAGGTAATTCAGTAGATCGACTTTGGATCTTGTTAAATATAAGTTGCATTTGCAGTAGAATCTATCATATTCCTGAATTTGAATCTCCAGTTTTCATGTTTAGGGTGCAACAGTAGGTGAAGGTGTGGGTTTTTTGGCTCGAATTGGAGCAAACCCAAAGTGGGCCGATCGATCAGTGGCCGATGATTTTCGGTGGGCTGGTTTTTTTGAGTCGTTTTGAAAACTCTTATTTTGTTAGAAAGTTGCCTTGTGTTAAAATTTATATATTGAGGAAATTTTAAAAGGGTTAGGACTCTTTCTTTGTCTATAAATAAGCCTAGGGTGAAGGCTTATAGAGATAACCTAGAAAGTAAGAATTAAGAGAAAGATAGAAAGCTACGGATATGTGAGGTGTGGTAGGGCTTCCATGGAAAGCGAGGACATCTTCCATGGAAAGCCCAAGTGAAGCTCTTAGGTGGAGAAGAGAGTTCTTACGACTGTATCTCGGTGTGCTCTCATGGTGAAGAGTATTTGTCAGGTTTTGAAGGGTTCGAGTTTTGTGTCTCATTTGTACTAAAAGGATTAGATCTTTGGTCAGATTCGGATTGGAGAAATTGAACAAAGATGTGGGCAGTGTGAGAGCCTTTCATTGGTTGTGGTAGAGTCTTTGAGTGTGTATTCTTTATTTATTTATTCTCTTGTAATTTTCTATTTAGTAGTGAAGGTTTTCTATACCGTTTCTAGTGTGGACGTAGCCCTAGATAAGTGAACCACGATATATTTTGTGTATTGTATGTTTATGGTATTTTCTTGAGAATACCCTTGATAGCATTGCTTCCGCACTTTTCCCAACAGAAGGATGACTAGTATTTCAATTATATTTGATTAAATGGTTATTAAATTTAGTATTCAAAGGGAATTTTAACAGTTATGGTGAGATGCTTTAATGAAGGAGCCAAATCATCTCAAATCCGGTTATCACCCCTAGAGGTCACCACATGTCTCCTTTGACACCCCTTAACCGTGGGTAAGGTTCACCCACCCATTTTTAGTTTGTTTTAAAGATATTAATTCTTTTTTTAAAATTAAAAAACTGTTTTTAATGTTAAAAAAACTCTAAAAACTGTTTTTTAATTTTAAAAAAAGAATTAATATTTTTTAAAAGAAAAACTAAAAATTGGTGGGTGAACCTTAATTACCCATGGTTAAGGGGTGTCAAGGAGACACGTGGCGACCTCTAGGGGTGATAATCTGATTTGCCAAATCCGGTTATCACCGTAGAGGATTTGACTCCTTCAATAAATTGAACATTTTGTTTTAACCATAGCATGTGGACAATAGGGCCTCGCTGTAATACTTGGGTCTCGGAGTTGATGTATCCATTAAGAGCTTCGACTTGGGAGGCACATTGCCGAGTTAGCGCTCCAATCTTCAGATATTCTTTCCATGGATGACGGAACCCGAAACGACCGTGACCTGGCTCCCGTCTAGCAAAATTTGCCTGAAACACTAACGTAAATCAGTAACTTTATATGGAATATCCCAACTAGACAGGCACTTTAGCAATTCTACAAAAATCAGTGGAGTTTTTTTTAATGGATAGGTCCAAATCATTTGTGAGAATAGAGACGGAGAGAGTTAATTAATGCAAAAGCTAAAAGCTATTAGTGAACTAAAGCTGTGGTGACCCATCGAAAGAGGCTAGGGAAAGGGAGAATTCTCAATAGAGAGAAATTTTTACTCACCAAGGATTCTTCACCGGCTTTTGAATTGAGAACACTTTTATATGCTTGAAGATCATCAATCATGATCAAAACTCTCTCTCCATCCTCCTCGATTTTGAAATATTCAGCTCCAAATCCTGTAAATTCATATTTCTGGTAAATTTTAAAATCTCATAGAAAGAAATACAAGAAACAAAGGATAGTAAGGATGCACCTTCTAAGAAGCTCGCAAGCTTTTCCATGTTAACTGCGACCAGATTGTGAAGATCTTCACCAGCCCATACCGGGCAAATGAAGATGGACACCACCACGCAGATAGTGCAACCGATGAGGATTGTCGATAGCCTCTGGTGTGCCAGCTTTAAGATCTCATCATCTCGATAACCGGAGACCGCTACCATACCAAATGTGAATATAAATATCAGCACCCCATAATCATATCTCGCCTTCATCTGTGGAAAGAATCGTGTGAATGTCGAAGCTGCGGCTACATCAACATATCCAAACAATTTAAATAAATAAGATTCTTAAAGAAAGAAATGGTGGATGTATAAAGAAAGAAATGATGAAGTACAAGCTTCATTTAATTTTCTCCTGTAAAATGAATTTACCTATTAGGAAGACGAAGAGGCCGAGGAGTATGGGCTCTCCTTTCTCCCCAGACAGACATGCTAAGTAATGAGCTCCAACCCCTAGGGCACCAGCTAGTAGTGTTGCAAATCCTCTATTTAAACCTTTGCTCAGGGTTGCACCTGAAATATTCATTAATTCCATAATTCAAACTCATTGCTTCTAAGTTTATAATTGTAAATACTAAATTAATTGTGAGTATCTTAGGAACTAGTAGGCAACTTACCCACAGTGAATTCAAAGACGACCACCACGGTTAGTAAAGCCCAGATAGCCGACATTCCGAAACCATCATAGAGAGGCCTGAAGTAGTAGAATAATGAAACCAATGTGAGAGCTAGTCCCACCTTTAATGAATGAATTACCCTTCTTGGGTCGTCTTGTCCGAGCTTCTTTGCCTTCTTAATGACCTCGATCACATTGGCCTTTAACTTCTCAGGCAAGGCCTTAATCCGACACCACCCACTAACAAAAAGCCCGGCTGTTTCATGGTTAACTGACCCAATTTCCATGGCTAAGAATGGAAGGGCTAGTTTGCAAGAGCTGATAAGAGAGAGAGGGAATAACTGAAAGCAGCCTAAAGCGAGTCCTTTTGGTGTCTTTCGCTTTCCTAGTAAGTCGTACAGACAATAGAGAGAGATGTTAAAGAGAAAGAGAGAAGAAGGGGGCTAGAGATGCTTGTGAAGAACATGTCTCTGGAAGGACTGCAATTAGCCGCAATTTATACCAAGAAAAAATGGGTGGGATTTGGGATTGCTTTAGGGCGCTTCACCTAGAAAGGGCATGCATATTTAGTACAAAACCATGCCTAAATGTGAAAGGCAAGCTACAAGTGGGGGCGGAGCCAAGATTTTCTTGCAGTGGGTGCAAACCGTGGTTAATTGAAATTTGTAGAAATTATTGATAGATTTGTGGAGAATTATTAAAAGGTTGCGAAATATTTGGGGTCTAAATGTTTCGGGGCATAGCAGTCAATTTTTTTTATGACTAAATTCTTATGTCATTTCGTTCATACATTTCGTACATATCTTACAGGTATTCGTACATATCTTACGGATATTGTTTCTTCTTGTTTACCCATTGTTTTCTAACTATGTCCTATTAAATAATTAAAATACATGATATAAAAGATAAATTTTGTTTTCAAAAGTTTAGGAACAGTTGTTCCTAAGCTTCATGACTCTGTCATATTAAATAATTATATAATATAATATAATTTTTTATGGCAACTGCCCTTGTCCATGATTATGCTCAAATAAATAATCAATCACCTTAGTATATAATATATATTTTTTAAAAGTTCAGGAGTTGAGATCATAGTCAATTGCGATTAAACTTGGGAGAGTTCAATCGCACCCATAAGTCAACACGTGTCCCTTTTAACCTCGGTTAATTGTAAATAAGATTCACTAACCCTTAGGGTTTAACAATCTAACATTTGTTTTAAGAAAAATATTTTAAAAATATTAACCCTCCCACTTTGATTCCTGGCCCATTGTGAGTACAATCTCAAGCTAGATCATTGGCAATTGGAATGACTCATACTCAAAGCTCATGGTGCACCGACTCCATTCCCAATGTGCTTAAATCACAGCCAATAGCAGTTGAATTGAGGGAGAGTTTAATCACACCCACAGCCTAATACGTGTCCATTTTAACTTTTATTAACTGTGATTAAGATTTACTACCTCTTGAGTTTAACAATATTACCTTGGTTTAAGAAAAATATTTAATTCTAGTTAAAAAATTTAACTTTTAATGTTAATATTTTTTTTGAAAACTAAAGTAATATTATTGTACCCTAAGGGTTGGTAAATCTTAACCACAATTAATAGAGATTGAAAGTTGTGTTGGACTGTGGTGCGATTGAACTCGGTTCAATCTGAATTGGCTGTCGCACCCACAACCCATACGTGTCCCTTTTAACTTTTATTAACTGTGGTTAAGATTCACTACCTCTTCAATTCAACAATATAACCTTGGTGTAAGAAAAATATTTAACTCTAGTTAAAATTTTTAATTTTTAATGTTAATATTTTTTTTTCAAAACTAAAATTAAAGTAATATTATTGAACCCTAAGGGTTGGTAAATCTCTTAACCATAATTAATATAGAGATTATAAGTGACATGTGTTGGCCTGTGGGTACGATTGAACTTGGTTGAATCTGAATTAATTGGCTGTGCAGATTCGTTCTCTATTCCATGCCTTTAATATTTAAAAAATAATTCATTTTCTACACAATTTCAGTGGGGGAACGTGCCCCCACATAGCCCCCCCCCCCCCCCCCACACCGGCTCCGCCCCTGGCTATAAGGCTGCATTAGCAGGTTCAAAACCCATCACGGCACCACATGGAAAAAGTTAGGGTCTGGCATTAATTATTAGAGTGGTATTCTTCTCAATTGTAACCGGTTTTGCCAAAACTGGTTACACCCTAAGGTGTCCCATGTCTCTTTTGACACCTCTTAACTGTGGTTATGAGTCACTAACCCGTAGGTTCACTCACTTCGGTTAATTTTTTAAAATATTTTTTTTCTAAAAACCAAAGATAGGTGGGTGAACCCTAGGGATAGGTGAATCTTAACCATAGTAAAGGGGTGTAAAAAGGGACACGTGGTGACCACGGGGTAACCGATTTTGTCAAAAACCGGTTAGAACTGGAGAAGATTACCAGTCTAATTATTTATTGTCAGGGTTTCTTTGCTAAATCCTAATTTTTTTCCTTTGTGACATCGTGTGGACTAGGGATGGCAATATGACCCGCCCCCGTAGGGGCTCCGACCAGCCCCTATAGGGGCATTTTTTTTTCAAATAAATCAGGGGCGGGGACAGTATACAAAATAATGACTCGACTCGGTTTCAGGACGGGGGCCCCGCCCCGGAACCACTTTAATAATATATATATATATATATAAAAGGCAGTAGGGGTGGGACGGAGCCGGTTTCACCATATATAAGCCCCGGTTGGGGGCGGGTCGGAGGCGGGGCGGGGCCGGGAAGGTAGAAAACCGCCTCGCCTCATTGCCATTCCTAGTGGAGACCATTTGGAGCCGCTTGCTGTTGATTATTGTTAGCCTTTTTTTTTTTTTTTTGAATTTAATTATTGTTAGCCTTAAACAGTATTAGTTTTGGTGGAGGGCAGTGTAACATATAGTACTTAACTCATTATTTACCGTAAAGGACCGTGACCACACCGAGACCATGCTTGTGATGTACACATTTCAAAATTTCATTAAATTCATTTTTGAAATTTTGAGATGGGTGCATCACATGCATAGTCTCGGTGTAGTCTCGGCCCTTTGCGGTCTCACTAGCATTTTCCTATTTATTTATTTATTAATTTTTTTTTTTTGTTCTTAACTCATTATTTTATTGAGCATGCATTATTGTCTTTTCCGTATGCACAATATTAGAAGAACAAAAATGGCAAAAGGTTTACTCTGATGCTATCGCAGCAAATCAATGGTCCAAAAATAAGAAAAAAGGAAAAAAAATTCAAATGGGAAGAAGTAAAAAAAAATGACGGAAAAAAAAAAGACTTCCAAGTGAGGTGGCATTTTTTTGTCCATTGATTTGCTGCTCAATAGAGGGATGCTCTGGTCAGCAAAAGAGTAAACCTTTTGCTAACAAAAATATATCCGTACAGTCCGACTGCTCATGGACTTTGAAATAGTTGCACACACGTTTCAAATAAGTCAACAAATTATAATACCTATCTCTATGAGCATCAACAATTGAATAAGGACCAACAAAATTCCGCCTCTAATGACATTAGCAACGAAAAAGGATTATTAGAGATAGAATTTATGTAGATTTCTTATATGAATCGTAGATTTCTTGTAGTAAGGTTAGTTGCCAAGTTTGAGTCAATGCTGTGTTTTAAAAGCAGACCCTAGGGCTGACATGCTCATAATGGCCGTGATGAACATGTCCTAAGTATCAGCCGGGAATCTTCTTGACAATATGTGTACCATCTCTTAAGGGTTTGGCCCCCCACTTACTTCTTGAAAGACAAGTGAAGCACGATCGAGTCCAATCGTTTCCCAATCGAATTGTGACAATAATAAACATGTGTTAGCCATTGAAGTTGAAAGTGTAATGACTTTCTAACGCTGAAGAGTTTTGAAAAGAGGACACAGGGAGGAAAAGAGAACGAGAAGTCATACCACTGATATCACGTATTCCCATATTCTTCGACGGATGATGACTGTGTAATTAGTGAAGAAGACAATCGTTTCTATGCACATTAGCCCATTCTGGGTGAACAATGTAAAATCCTGTGTTTTTTGTCTGCATGTCATTGATTTGATTTTGTCTTTATTTTCAACAGATTAATCATACTTCATTTAATTGTCAACCATGAAACCTTTAGGAGCGTTTGGATTCACTTTTAATTTTCTGTTTTTATTTTTTATTTTCAAAAGTTGGAAACGATTTTTTGTTTTCAATTTTTTAAAGTAGGAAACATGTTTTGTATTACTAACTCTTACTTATTTTTAAAAAAGAAAAACCAAAAAACATGTTTGGTAAATATGATTAAATAATTTCAATTCATGGTGGTGGTAGTGGTGAGTGGTGGCGATGGGTGTTGTGTGGTGGTGGTGGTGGTGTGTGGTGGTGGTGGTGGGTGGTAGTGGTATTGAAGGTGGTGGATGGTGGTGGTGGTGTGGTGGGGGTGGTGGATGGTGGTAGTATTATGGTGGTGGTGTGTGGTGGGTTGTGGTGGTGGTGAGTAGTAGTGGTGGTGGTGGTGGGGTGGGGTGGGGTGGGGTGGGGGTGGTGGTTGTATTGTGGTGGTGGTGGTGGGTGGTGAGTAGTGGTGGTGTGGTGGTGGTGGTGGATGGTGGTAGTATTGTGGTAGTGATGGATGGTGATGGTGGGTGGCGGTGGAGGTGGGTGGTGGTGATGGTGGCGGTTATTGTAGGTGGTGGTGTTGATGGTGGGTTTATGTTTTTTATTTTTGTTTTTTGTTTTCAAAAACAGAAATAATAGAAAATTTTTGTTACCTTGAATTTCAAAAATTTTGTTACTAATTTTTTAAAACAGAAACCAGAAACATGTTTACTAGATTTTTTGTGTAAAATTTTTTAAAATTTTATTTTTAAAAACAAAAAACAGAAACGGAAATGCAACCAAACGAGGCCTTAATTAATTAAAGAGTGATACTCCATTCCCCTCTCCTCTCAAACCCCATCTCTTGTTTGTGTTGGTTTTTGTCTTTTTAGATCAATTTTACTGTGATTTATTTTTGAGTGTGAATACTTGCAGTCAATGGCTCAAACCAAGTTGTTGAAGCGTGAGTTGTATTAGGTAAGTAGAAACAAGTGCATTTAAAAGTGAGCGGCATAAGGTAAATAGAGATAAGTGCACTTACATAAAAATGTGTAT
Source organism: Tetracentron sinense (assembly GCA_015143295.1). Lineage (NCBI taxonomy): Eukaryota > Viridiplantae > Streptophyta > Magnoliopsida > Trochodendrales > Trochodendraceae > Tetracentron > Tetracentron sinense. Next base: position 18,918,823 of record CM026561.1, read on the forward strand.
TTTGCGAATATTTTGCCTTCGTTGGGAATGAACATGTAAGATGGATCTAGGGCTTCAGAGTTCAGACCTATTCTTCGCATTTTCCACGCTATTCTTATGCATGATAGTGTTACAGATTATGTCTCCAACATTCTTCAGAGAGGGTTTTCCCAAACCCCTCGGCTATCTTGATGTGAGTGTGAAATAAAAAAAACATTTATGGGAGGCTTTGTGGCTTTCTGTTTTCTCCTCTTGTTATGACATGTATAATATGAACTAGTAACATGCCCGTGCGATCGCACGGATTTTTTTTAAAACAAAACTGAAGAATAATTAAAAATTAAACACTTTAAAATTCAATATTGGTTGTCCATGCCAAACCAATAAGCCTAAAAGATTTGGTTTGGGATACTTTATAGTTATCGATGCCAGAGCATTGTAAATCATCTATGGTAGTAAATCATCTAGGGTTGGGGACACCCCGAGTTACAAAAACAATTAAAAAAAATTGGGCATTGTATATAGACAAAGAGTAAGGATGGATAACCTCAGATATAATATAGAAATGCTGCTGAAATGTTAATGCATTCCTACTAAGGGTCATGGGTTTATTTTTCGTATTCCAAAGAACCTGTATCATTTAATATCATCAATTATGGAAGTTATAGAAGGAAATTCTATTTGAAATAACAGTCAAGATTTTTATCCTAACAAAGTATATCAGAATACTAACATTATCAATGGTAGCTGTAATTGCCAGGAAAGCTTGTACTTGTAACATTTGAAAACTGATTTTTTTAAGATTTGTTCGGACAACATGATTCACAACGACATCATGGGTAAGAAAAAAATTCAATACATTTTCTATGCGTGATACAGTGTGATGCATGCTATAATATGGTCTTTATGCATAATATGTGTTATACATTATTATCAAAAGGATACATTACACAAATTTACATGCTACTACACATATTATGCATTATACAATTTAGTATGGTTTTTATGCATAAATGTGCATTATACTGGATATTTGATGTGATTGATAACCCCTGCCGTATATTTAATAGTAACACAGTGTCATACATGTCCAGCATCAATCGTGCTACCCATTAATATGCTATTTAGCTTGTAAGTAGCATTATTAACCGCACTTATTAATACATTTTTTTTGGCAGAAAACCAATTGTGTTATACAGCTCTCTATAGCCAAAAGATGAGCATGTGAACCATATATAGTAATACAACGTGTAAGGATAAGACCAACCAAATTTTGTAGTGTATCATTTATAGTCCCTGCTGATATCAGACATTTTTTGTTTAGGAAAATCTAATAAATAATTTTAATTTGGAAATAGTAGTTGTAACGGATAAAATTCGTAAAAATGAGCAAAAAGAAGGGGTAAAATAAGGATTTCTCATTCTGGCAAAATCTAACAATTTAGTCGACATCAGCCCATTTGGGCTATGTGCTGGCTCACTTGAGTGTTGTCTGACAGGTGATCTTATCATGACTACACAAGTCATGATGACTCCAAATACCTAGAAATAAGCAAGGATCACCAGAGAGAAAAGATGGATGATGCGCAAGAAGAAGAGAAGGAAGAAGGATGGTGCGAAAGGCAAGGAGGATGGTGCGAAAGGCAAAGGAGGATGGTGCAAAAGGCAAAGAAGGATGGTGCGAAAGGCAAGAGAGGAGAGAAAGGGCAGAAGAAGAAGAGGAAGAGGAAGAGGGAGATCTGAGAAGCTTGAGTCATTCACACCCCTACCCCGAAGTGCTGTGTAGATGGCCACTCCCCTGATTCTCTCATCTTCCTTTGGTGTTCTCCGGCTACTTGATACTCTTTATGGCCTCACAAGCGTTTATGGCCGTCAGATTCTCTCAAATAGGCTATGTCTGCCTGATGCTCTCCATGAATGGTCACACTGCCACTTGCACGGCCTTGCAATTGATCATCTGGTGAGTGCAATCACACTTGAACTTGTGCCTGATGCTGTGAATAGTGTCAAAATCCGTTGTCCCGTTGTGCTGTGAATGGTGCCGAATACGTTGTGCTGTGAATGGTGCCGAATCCGTTGTCACGTTGTGTTGAGCATAGTGTCAAGCTCGTTGTCTGTTGTCTGATGTACAACGAACCCGTCGTGAGCTGACAACGTACACGTTGTTTGCTGTACAACGTACACGTTGTCTGCTGTACAACGTACCCGTTGTCTGATGCACAACGGAAGCACAACGTATATGTTATCAGAGCTAGAGTTACGTTGTCAGAGCTATGTTATCCGAGCTAGGTTATCAGAGCTACGTTGCCAGTGCCTTGTCAGAGCTACGTTATCAGAGCTACGTTGCCAGTGCCTTGTCCGAGCCACGTTATCAGAGCTACGTTGCCAGTGCCTTCTGAGCTACGTTGTCAGTGCCTTCTGAGCTACATTGTCTGTGCCTTGTCCAAGCCACGTTGTCAGAGCTACGTTGTCTGAGCCATATTCTTTGTGCCTCCTGAGCTACAATCTCCAGAGCATAACACCAGAGCTTGTCCTCAAGTGCATATGCTCAGTGCCCTCACGATAAGTATCTCTATACTGTGCTTGTGCCTTTTACCAATGTGCTTGTGCTTGTGCCTTATACTGTGCTTGTGCCTTGTGTTCATGTGCTTGTGCCTTATACTGACTTTATCATCGGAGCTTATTTCAGGGTGCACACCCGTCCCCTCAGGCTCATTCACAGGTGGAGTTTTGCTATCATTCCTCTACCAGCTAAGCAGCTATAGACGCGTGGCATGTACGAGATTTTTTCCCTTTCAGTAGTATATAGTATATATGGTTGGTTACATGAATGGGGCGGGGGCTATAATTTTTTGGGATTGATGTGAAATGAGAATTAGCAACTGTGCAGCAAGGGGGCTGGCTTATAGATACTCTGGTAATGTTGTAACTATCTATCAAATGAATTCAATGCTCATTTTAACCATGTTTCATTTGGAAAAAATTATTGTCTACAGCATGATATAATTCTGAGTGTGGCCATTGTCCAAAAGTGGGGTCAAATATTTAAGTGTCTAATATAGATGTTCAAAAAATTGCCCAGATTAATGTAAGGGCATTATGAAGCAAGCATCGATAAATAAAGGAAACCTCATTATAGAAATATTAAATGATTGTAGTGATATAAAGAGGGTGCAATCTGAAAATGAATCCATCAAGGAGCACAGTAAAGGTAGAATACAAAAAAATTAACAGACGGAAAATCATTATGTAAGAGAAAAAGATTCTAACGTTTAATTGATGATTGAATTTAGATTTTTTTTTTAAAATAGCAAAATCTAAGAGGGAAAAAATAAATATAGAAAAATAAATTGCCAGTGATCACGTTTCTCTATTCAGAAAGGGAGAAAGGACGGTTTATAACTCGGCATTTATTTATGTCCCAGCCCAGCCCATTTAGAAATATAGACAAACAGACGTCAGGCCATTGGGGTCTATGTCCAACCCCAACCCAACTACCTAAGTTGGCCAATCCAAACCATGAATCTGGCAAGCATATGTATTTGTTTCAAATCTAGGTCATGGACTCATGGTTCATCAATATACCATGTATGAATATGCATTAGAACATTTATTTATGCATATATGAATACTTGTACTCAACATATAATCACTATAATTATGACATTTATCAATACTTTTACTCACCAAATAGTAAATATAATTATTACACCCCTCACCCTTCTTTTTTTAGGAATAAGTCTGGTTACATGCTTGATTTGAGATTAGTGGGCAGTTTGTGTTGTTTCCGAGTGTGTATATATATATCTTTACTATTATAATGCGAGAGGCATGCATAGATGATTTTTCAGAAATTCCCATACTACCCTTTTAATGTTTTACTTTAATTCCAAACTATCTCTTGCCTTTGATTTAATGTTTTACTTTAATTCCCAAACTAATCCTTGCTCATCTATTTATTTAGAATCACAGCCAATTGCGATTGAACTCGGGGAGAGTTCAATTGCACCCAGGGGTTAACACGTGTCTCTTTTAACTTCTATCAACTGTGGTTAACTCCTTCCTCTCGCTCTCACGTGTATCGTACGTGCCACTAGCGAGTTCAATTGCACTCGCAGGTTAACACGTGTCCCTTTTAACTCTTTTTAACTGTGGTTAACTCCTTCCCCTCACTCTCACGTGCATCGCACGTGCCACCTGCTAGTATATATATATATAAGAATACAAATAAGTATAGAATACAGTGAAGGTACTCTCTCATACGATATTCTACTTTGTCTGAACTCCCACCGAAGAAAATATTTGCAAAGAGAATGAAAGATGAATTCCAACATCAATATTCTCTTCCAATGTCATTTCTCTCTTCAAGATTTCTCTGTCCATCTCTCCCTATTTTTTGCTGTCTTTCTCTCATTATCTCTGCATTTCAGATTCCAATTCTCCTCCCCCCATTCATTCCTTATGCTACAAAATCTCGAATTCGGATTTTCTTTGAATCATTCACATTCCCAGGTAGAAATTTCTCCCACTTTGTCGCTTCCTCCTGTCTGTTTTCTGAATTTTGGTATATTTATCAATCATTTTACATATTGTACTCCCATTTCACAAAAGAAAAAGAGTGGGATTTTTAGTTCCCTGAACATATTATTATCTAGTGCAGTCTCCAATTTATCTTCCTCTCAATGTTTCCTGGTAAGGAACTTGCCGAAATCATGGCGACAACTGAAGAAACCAGCCAATTATTTTATTTCTATGGAGGTGTGCCATTCGGTCTTCACTATCGGAACTCATATTGATAGGCGGCGGTAATCACTTAGATTCTATCTTCTCGCATTGCCCACCATGAGATGCCACCACCACTCACCAACCCGAGCCATAGTAAAAAAATTTTAACGAATTTTTTTTTACAGTCTATGACCAAAGCAAGTGGTCATTCAGAAAAGAAGGGATTTAATGTGATGATATTACACCCACCAGGAAACCAAATAAGGAGGAAATAAAACCACTGAAATGGGTCTGCTCATAAATCCACCAATGAAAAAATAAAAGTGAACACCCGAGAAGATGATGATGGAAAACGTAGAGAATAGAGGAAACAAAAGTATGTCCCTAATGTACTGAACTTCTACGCAAGAAAATGTTTGCAGAGAGAATGAAAGAAGAACCTTTTACCTTTTCGATCATTGCCTTCTTTATCGACACCCAAAAATTTTTTACCGTAAACACCATTAAAGAACAAAAAGAGAGGATGAAACCAAATTTAGATCTAAACACTGCACTATGGTCTTCTGCATGCTTGACTAACTGATATGAGTATGTCATATTCTCTAGTTTTTTTTTTTTTTGACAATTTGCAGTGATCTATATTGATATTGAAGACAAATTTAAAGAAATATAACTAACATTCAAATTCAATGAATTGCAGCAAGCCTTTGATAAAAATTAGAGTACAAAGACGAAATGCAAGTTCGAGATATCCGTGCACGATGGTTTATGCTAACTGCAGTAATTATTTTTAGGGATGAAATTCTGATCCAGGCGGACATTATGATAGAAGGAGTTGAATTGAGAGGAGAGGAGAGGAGAGGAGAGTAAGAGGAGGTGTATCTAGAAATGAGAGTGGAGCAGGTTGGGTGTCCGATCGGGCGGCTCCGATCGATCGGCCCATGCAGACCGATAGATCGGTAGGCACCTGAGATTTCCCAGATTTTTCTGTTCAAGTCCCGATCAATCAGAGCTTACTCCTGATCGATCGGAGCGAGCGATCTGCGTTTTTAAAAAACCTCCCAAATTGCATATTTTAGGGGTTTAAACCCCTAGAACTATAAATAGAGGTTCTATTTCGAGGTTTTAGAGTGTTTTAAACATTTCTAACCTAATTTGACAAAGGAAGAGAGAAAACCTAGAGTTTTAAGAGAGATTTGACTTAGAGGAGAAGGTTTTTGCTCGGAGAAGAAGAAGATTAGCTTGGAGATCAATCCCAAAGCTTCAAGGAGCTTCATCTTGCGATTTTGATCTAAGGGAAGGATCCCAAAGGTCGATATCTTCTCTAATCCAACTCTATCAAGTATTATTGAGTGATTTATTATGATCAAGATAAGATTATTGAAGTTTAGCATGATGAAGGTAAGATTATTGAATTTCTATAATTATTTTGAAAAGATTAGGGAATGTGAAACTGAAAATGGAGTATTGAAATTATTAGAAATTTTATTAAATATGATGAAAAGAGTAGACACTATTTATTGTTAATTGATATGATTATCTTGAATATGAATGCATGGAAATGATGAAGGATGAGTTTAATGGAATGGTTATGGGTTGTGGATGAATGTAAATGGTGGTGGATGTGTTTGATTGCATAATTATGGTTTATGGATGGATTGGAAGGGAGGATGAAATGTTGAAAATGGAGGAAGGGCATTGTACAATAATAAACGATTGAATGTGTTAATTTAAATGTTTTGAAATGTTAAATGTTGGAATAATACTATTGAAATTGTTAAATTAGCTTATTATCATATTGTAGTTTGTCATGTTAAATTATGCTCTATTTATATTGCATGGTGATCGACATTCGGATAGGCCAAAGCCTAAAAGAAGTCCCCTACATCGGGAATTCTCTAACTAGGGAGATATAACCTAGCGGAGTTGCTTGGCGGAAGATGAAAATCTAGGTGATGACCAAGTTCGGATATTAATCACGATATTCAAGCACAAATTCACATGTGTGGTAGTTTACACGTCTCACGAGTACACAAGCATGACACGGACACTGAATGGACACCAGACACACTGAAATACAAGAATACCATACATGAAATAATAGAACAAGTATAAGATCAAGAACAAGTACAAGTACAAGTACAAGAACAAGAACACGACATAATTTTACAAGGACTCTGAATTTCAAGTAGCTCGAGTAATCGTTAATGCTCTCTATGGATAAGATTTCAAGTCCTGGATAATTATCATGAACTCTGATATCTAAGAGCTCTAGGGGCTTACGCTTCTGTCGATGCATCTTTATGGACTTAATACAAAGACCTCGATGACTATTTTTATGGGAAAACAAGCATGCAGGACATTCATAGTACAAATCCAAGAGTCACACAAATATACGAGTCAAGATGATGTCATGATATGTTCACCTGTTTCCACACTCTTATTATGTACATGTTATTTGAAACTGTTATTGATTATGTAATTATCGCATGGACTGGATATTGAGCAAATATGCATGTTTTACTATTGTTGGTTAGTTTGAATATCCCCTGAGTGTTTTCAATACTCAGTCGACCTGTTATTGTCGTCAAGTTTAGCGCAGGAGCCAACAACAACTCCTTGAATTGAAGAAGATTACCTAGAGGAAGCGGAGGAAGGTGATTCTTTCGTTGAGGGTATTTGGGACCATGACCGGTTCCCTTATCATTAGTTTCATTTCAGTTTGGTTTTTATGAAATAGTTGTAATAGACTTTATACTTTTTAATAAATGTTGCTTTGGTTCATGTTTATGGAGTTGGATTCATATTGGTTTATGATATACCGGATGAGATGTTTTATATCAACAGAACTTTATGGTTGCTATTTCAGGAGAATTATCTTTTAGTTTTGCCTTATTGCTATTGAAGTCAAGTAAAGATAAGTAATGTAGCAGGCCTAAAGTCCCATTATGGTCGAGGTGGGGTTTTGGGGTTGTTACCATCTATATAGGCTAAAGCAGGCACCACAACAATGGTATAAGAAGTTTGATTCATTTATGGTTGATCATGGGTACATTAGAACAACTTCTGATCATTGTGTGTTTGTGAAGAAATTTTTAGATGATGATTTATCATTTTCCTACGTTATGTGAATGACATATTGATTGTGGACCAAGATGTTAGTAAAATTGACAGGTTGAAAAAGGAGCTTAGTAAGTCTTTTGCCCTGAAGGATTTGGGACCGGCAAAGCAAATACTTGGCATGAAAATCTCCCGTGATAGGAAAAATGGAAAACTTTGGTTATCCCAGGAGAGGTACATTGAAAAGGTACTTGAAAGATTTAAAATGGACAAGGCAAAACTTATCGGCTCTCCACTTGCTAATCATTTCAAGCTTAACTTCAAGCAAAGTCCTACAAGTGAGAAAGAGAAAGAAGAAATGAAGAGAGTTCCCTATGCATCTACAGTTGGTAGTTTGATGTATGTCATGATATGCATGAGGCTAGATATAACACATGCAATTAGTGTTGTTAGTAGGTTTCTCTCCAATCCTGGTAAAGAACATTGGGATGCAATGAAATGGATTTTCAGATATCTTAAAGGTCCTTCCAAAGTGTGTTTATGCTTTGGGAATGGCAAGCCCGTGCTAGATGGGTACACAGATGTAGAAATGGCTAGAGATATTGATTCTAGAAAGTCTACATTAGGATACTTGATCACCTTTGCAGGGGGCAGTTTCATGCATGGCAGTCTAAGCTACAAAAATGTGGTGCTTTATCGACTACTAAGGCCGAATACATAGCAGTGACTGAGGCTTACAAAGAGATGTTATGGATGAAGAAATTCTTACAAGAATTGGGGCTAAAGCAAGAGAAGTATGTTCTCTATTGTGACAGTCAAAGTGTCATCCATTTGATCAAAAATCCTAGTTTTCATTCAAGATCAAAACATATAGATGTAAGGTACCATTGGATCCGTGATGTATTGGAAATGAAGTTGTTACAACTTGACAAGATCCATACCAATGATAACGGGTTGGACATGATGACTAAACCCTTAATGGAGGACAAGCATGAGGCTTGTAGGAAAAAAGCGGGGTTGGTCAAGTCCTCCTCATAAGTAGGGAGGGGGAGATTGTTGGGTTTTCCCTCTTTAGTGGAGGATGGGACCCACCTCATGTGTACTCTCTCTCTCCTCTTACATGCCCACTTGGGTGGAGTTTGGTGCTCTTGGTTTTGGAGGGGAGATACACACGCACATCTCATTTTTGGGGATTTCTCTTTCTTGAGTGAAAGAAGAAGAAAATCCAGCATTCTAGGTCATTGGTGATCCACTATTTTGAAGGGTTTCTTCTACTCCATTTTGGGTGAAATTTTAGGAGATGATTCCCAACGACGGAAGCTTCAACCCCTTGGCGTCGGATCGTTGATTGGAGTCTCCAAAGACTTACTTGGAAGAGGGTTTGTCAACCTACTTGGTGAGATCCTTTCATTCTTGTTTTGTGTTAAAATCCATCTTCAATAGGTGAAGTATTGTAAACTAAGAGTATGTTTACTCTTGATGTGTATTTTTTTTTCATCTAAAGGTATCTAGATAGAAATCTATTGTAACCCCCATTATTTTACATAATGGAAGATTATCGACCAGATTAGGTTATGTGGTTTTTCCCTTCACATCAAAGGGTTTTCCACGTAAAATTATGGTGTGTTATTTGTGGTTGTTTGCTGTTTTTTTTATTGCTTCACTTGGATTATTGTCATATACTTTGATTTGAACATAGAAGGGCAAGGAGTAGGTTTCCCAACAAAGCATACCGCAAGCGTGCGCTCACCTATTTAAGGTGAACTTGAAAACTAAAGAGGAACTTTTTAAAAGTGATAAAGAAAGAAAAAACAAAGAAGCACCACAAATCTGAAAAGAAGAGCAATAATTTATAGTAAAAAGAAAGAATACATGGAGGAAAAGATCTTTGTTTAGGGTACTTTCCCTCTTCAATTCCTCACTCTATGATGAGATTAAACTCATTTTAGTCAACATTTTATAATACAATTATTGGTTATAAGTCAATTAACATATATTTACACTTCCGTGTGCCTGGCATGCCATATTTGCCTGAGGATTCTCATTTTCTGCCAAAGCAAGAGATGCCCCACATACTGTAAGGAGAACATGGGGACCATCGGTGTCGGAAAGTGGTTTTACAGTTCCCGGAGGACGTAACTGTGGTTTCTCAGGTGTTACGTTAGTGTCCACACGCCTGAAATTCGCTACGCAGGCAAGCTCATGGACCGATTCAGCAATTTTATCGGTGCATGTGACAATCTTGATTAGTAATGAGGCCACTGTAGCCGCTGGTATGACCTGAAGCAGTTCAGTGTTCTCCAACAAGGCAGCTTTGAGCGTGGTTTTCAGGTCATTGGCAGCAGTTTTGGAGTTTTCCACATGGTCATTGGCAGAGGATGGATATGTCATTGTTTTGATTGCTGAGGCTAACCCCTTCAACGCCTTACCAGATTCTGAGCTCATCTTTGTGCATGACTGCTGAAATTCTCTTCGGAATTCTTGCGGTACCTGTAAGATAAACACAAGTTAGTCAGGTGAATGAAACAAGTTTTATATGCTGTGGAGGCATGTAAAAGAACATTTTCAGTTCGAGGGTGCATGGTGCTTTGATGAATTAAAATAATTTGTTTAAACCATGGCATATGGATAAAAGGGTCTTGCTGTTATACTTGGATCTCAGAGTTAATGTAGTCATTAAGAGCTTCGATTTGGTAGGCGCATTGCCGAGTTAGAGCTCCAATCTTCAGATATTGTTTCCATGGATGTCGGAAACTGAAACGACCGTGGCCTGGCTCCCATCTCGCGAAATTAGCCTGAAACATTAACATAATTCAAATTGATAACCATATCTGGAGAACATACAGGTATGGCAACTGGAAACTGGACAGGCACTTCAGAAAGTGTAAAAGAATCAGTGGATTTTTTTTTTAATGGAGAGGTTCAAATGATTTTTGAGAGTGGAGGAAGAAAGTTCATGAAAAAGGGAAAAGGCAGTGACCTTAAACTGTGGTCACCCACCAAGAAGGATAGAATTTTATATAAAGAGCTTTTACTAACCAAGGATTCTTCACTGGTTTTCGAATTGAGAACACTTTTATATCCTTGAAGAAATGGATTGTCATCCTTAGAGACCACAACATTTGCTCCATCTTGGGCGATTATGAAATATTCACCTCCGAATACTGTAAAGTAGTTCATCTTAGTAAATTTAAAAAGCTCACAATAAAAAAAATAAAAGAAATAAATGATAGTAGTTTGGTATGTTTATTTAGCTCTTTTGTTTATTTATACACATTTGTTGATGTAGAACATGCTACTCGTAAGTTTCTAGAACGTTTGGATAAGAAGAAATTGAGCCTCCAAAGGAAGAAGTAGACTATTTATGCACAACCTAACTTCCAACTTGCGCAACTTTTAAACTCTATCCGATATAAAGGAATCCATCGGACCCCGATTTTCGATTGAAATGATTTATTACTATTTTTAGAAAAATTTTATCTTGTTATGTTTAGGTTTGTTTTGGGTTTAAAAAGTCTAACTGGGTCCGAAAACCCTTAATTAAGAATTTAGTAAGGGTTTGAGTTATTTTTTGTTTTTGCTATTTATGAAAACTTATTACTTTTGGTAAGTTTGCCATTATGGTGAATTTGAGTCAAACTAGGGCTTGAGATGTATTTAAGCTGCTATTTTAAGGAGTTTTTCAGTGCTAGATCAATAGAATTTAGAATCCTTTTAAGATATGTTTGTTTGCCGAGAAAATAGGTGAAAACTATTAGAGATAGGTTTAAAGAATATTGAGTGGTGTAATAAAGTGAGATGAGATACACGGTATCTCATCTAGGTAGATTTGAATTTGAAATAGATTACCATCAAATCTTAGATTTGATTATTATTAGATTTGATTTGATTATGATGTGATATTGCTTCTATCTTGAGACTCATGTAATCTTTATATAATTCGGAAGAGACAGGGAAAAGAAAGAAAATTTGGGATTTCTAATATAATTCTTTGTTATGTTTTGTCCAATTTCCTTTCTTTTTCTCCTTTCACTTATTTTCTTTACCACCAAATTAAGATAGGGTTAGAGTTTTCTTCGTTTTCCTTGTGATACAAGGTTGGTTCTTAAAGAGAGAGACGTTGATCTCTTCTTTCATTGGATTTCATGTTTCGGTCTGTGTTATGTGTAATTCACTAGTTTAGTGGAGATGTACCTTCTAAGAAGTCTGCAAGCTTTTCCATGTTGAGTGCGACCAAATTATGAAGATCTTCACCAGCCCATACTGGGCAAATGGAAATGGTTATGACAATGCAGGTAACGCTTCCGATGATAATTGTCGATAGCCTCTCGTGGGCCATCTCTAGGATCTCATCAACTCGATAACTGGAGATCGCTACCAAACTGAATGTTAAAATAAATATCAACACTCCATAGTCGTATCTTGCCTTGATATGAGGAAAGAATCGTGAGAATGTTGAAGCTGTGGCTGCAATACATCCAATCAATTTGAAAGCAAAAATAAGCTTTTTAAATAGAAATGATGAAGTAATTTGTAGTTGTAGTGAAGTGGTTGATTTGTTTTTCTCCTCCAAATGAATTTACCTAGTAGGAAGACAAAGATACCGAGGATTATGGGCTCTCCTTTCTCTCCAGAGAGACTTGCTAAGTGATGAGCTCCAACCCCAAGAACACCAGCTAGTAATGTTGCAAATCCTCTATTTAAACCTTTGCACAGAGTTGCACCTGAGAAATTTATTTCATGATTCAAATTCATCATTTTTTAATTATTAAATTAGCCACTAAAAAAAAGTTACTAAAATAAGAGTATCTTGGGAAATAGTAGACAAATTACCAACAGTGAATTCGAAGACAACCACCACAGTTAACACAGCCCACATGGCCGAGACCCCAAAACCAGCATATAGAGGTCTGAAATAGTAGATCAATGAAACCAATGTGAGAGCTAGTCCAACCTTTAGCGAATGAATAAACGTTCTCGGGTCGTCTTGTCCAAGCTTCTTTATCTTCTTAGCGACCTTGACCACATTGGCATTGAAATTCTCAGAAAAAGCCTTAAGCCGCCGCCACCCGCGAGCAAAAAGCCCGGCCTTCTCATCGCTAGCTGACCCAATTTCCATGTCTAAGAGTGGGAAAGCAAGTTTGCATGAACTATAGAGAGACCTTTGGGTGTTTTTTCTACTAAGTAGTATAGACAACAGAGAGATCTAGATGTTATAATTAGCTAGAGAAAGAGAGAAGAAAAGGGTGGCACAGATGCTTGGGAAGAACATGCCTTTGGAGGGACTCTCTGGGGCCCCAATTTATAAGAAGAAAAGTTGGGTGGGAGTATGGTATTATTTTATTAAGGCATTTGTTGATGTCTTTTGTACGATGAGAGGACAGATTTTCTCTGAGAAAAGAGTTGCAACTTGCAAAGGTGGATGACTTGGTTACAACTTAGATATAAGCCATTAAAATTAAAAATAATAATAATAAATAAATAAATAACGAAAGCCAACGATTCAGAAGAAAAGGTAGAAGTCCTTGGCATTTTCACAGCAGAAGTTCCCATTGGCCTTTTGGTGCCGAATTCCACTACTCATGATGGTAATACCTAGCTAAGCCACTGGAAGTGTAAAGCATGGACTGTATTCCACTGTTCAAGAACTCAAGACAAGAAGGTTTTAGAACTGGACCATGAGCTTGAAATAGGAAGGATATTGTCATATTGAGGCTATGGGTTCAAAAATATGGCTAGTCTCATAGATAAATCCGTTGAAGAATGGTCATTAAAAGTGATTAATTAAAAAGGTTAAGTATTCATGGTAATGACCATATAAAGAGACATTAGCATTCAACTGAGTCATTAGTATCATTGTGAAGCATGAATTATATAGCAAGCCCCATTATTAATGACCTTCCTAGAATCAGAATTCAACTGAGTCAACTCGTTACATACCAAGTTCAACAACAATTTTTATTAGAATGAGGAAGTTTAAATCCATTATTTTACGGTTAATTTTTTTGAAAAATGGCCGAGTCAAATGAGAAATCAAACGACTGGTTTCAAAATCCGGTAACAATGATGTATATATAACATTGTTTCTTGGTAAATGAAAGGGAGTAACGAATTACTTATTCCCTCACCCACCAAGAAAAGGAAAAGGCGACACGATGACTCATGACCATACTTATCGAACTTATTCTTAGTATCTTACATACTTGATACCACCTTTCCCCTTTTCTCTTTAGTTACATAAATTAATACAAAAAGAAATACAAATTTAATCCATAATACCTCATCTATATGTCTCTGAATTTAACCATGTAGATTCTCCATTAACATAATCACTTATTCTCAACCAATGAGGGTTGTGTGCTGGCCAAGATCATGCCACAGAAGCGGAGGTCTTGAGTTCGACTCCCTTCCTCCTGTTGGCCACCCTAGGGATTTATCCCTACTTACCTGATGCATGTGGTTGAGGGTCTGCACGTGCCCCGTGCCCAGGTATTAGACAGGTGCTCTAAGAGGCACGGACACTCTCATCACCCAAATCAAAACAAAAAATGGCTTACTCTCTTGATTACTATTAACAAATTAATAGACACTTCGTCGACTCAATTAAGTCAGCATTCACTATAGGCTATGATCTAACTCAAATCAATATATTATTATTATTATTATTATTATTATTACTATTCGGTCCTTAACTGCCGAATTTTAGATTTTTGTACATTTTATGTTGTATATATAAATCAAGCAGAAGATGTCTATACATTTCTCTTGGTCTTTTACAAGATATTGGAATAACATGGGAATGGGAATTTTGTTTTCTCTTTCCATGCACCCACTCAAAACTTCTTTGCCAAATCTAACCATTGTTTTTTGAGCTAATTGCATAACTGAATGTATGGATGGATGGTTGAATGACTGATCAGTAGTACTGTTTTACGAGGGAAAAAGCAAAGCAAACCAAAGCCTTGGAACCTCCTTTTCTATATCTCCCTCTCCTCCCCACTCTTCCGAACTCCGAACCTTATCCTTTCTTTCATTTCTGTTTCTGGGCTACCAAACGTACATGGCTACGGATATCATCTAATGGCCCAAAACTTACTTCGGAATATAACTATTCTTTTTATCTTTTTGGGGAGATTTCTTGATTTTGATTGATGGAGAGTGAAGAACTCCACATATTTCTTAGACATTAAGAATATATACTTTTGGATTGAATAAAACTTTTATTCTGGTTCTCTTTTAGAACAGTATCCTTTAAAGCTACACGGCCTCTCTTGTCGGTAGCAGGCTATAGAAATCCATACTTTAGGTCAAGAACAACATATGGACAATTTAAATTTCCGGGTTTTTTTTTTTGTATAGAACGTGTTTTAGTGCAATATATAAAATAGAATGTTCTTAGTTCACGTCTTCTAGAATTCATATTTAAGGGATATCTAGGGTAACCTTGGTGGTTGAACCCAGGGAGGGCTTTGTTAGGCCGCACACGTGATTCACAATGTGGGACATAATTTGGACCCTTAATATCATGGGTTCCCATTAAGTATTAGGGACCCATTGTTGTTAATTAGGCACATTTGATATTGCACAATCTAGTATTAAGATATCCAAGGGAGGCACAAGTATTTGATCACTGTTATTTTCTATCCGGCCGATCATATCCCACAGCACATGTGATATTGGACTTACATGAGCTTAAATATAAGGGGAATATGGGTAATAGTATTGAAATAGTGGAATATGGTGTACATGAGACACCTCGTATAGTTCATCAAGTGATCCTAGTGGTGAAAATCAACTCAATCAGATGACCTTACCCATCTGTTTTCTTTGGAGTTTGGACCATGTTCTGGTAGGTATCACCATCAAAATTAATGTAATCAATCGATTTGTTGTCACTATTTGATCAAGTTGATTTTGAATGCTCACAAATGATATATGTCGACCATCAGTAGAACGCTAATAGTGAGTGAATCATAAATGATAGATGAGAGCGAAAAATTTGAGCACAATTTAAGGTTTAAATTGTGCTCGAAGGATGAACCGTAAACCCGGAGGTCTCGAGATCGAATCAGGGCTCTACTCAATATCAGATGTATGGGTTGGGGGTTTACCTATGCATCACATGGGACTAGTTAGGTCTCGGCCCAGGATGCCCATGTTTACCAAAAATAAAATAAAATAATTAAGGTTTAAATATGTAGTCTTGTATGATGACAGTATTGCACTTAAAATATATACAAGAGAAAGAATAAAAATTATTGTGTATAATTATCCACAATACCTCCTTACTATGTATAGTGACCCAGGCATTAATTTAACCAAAAAGAAACAAACATAGTGCTCATTTATCCATTGCTGAAGATATCACCCATTTTGTCCTCCGTGTATACAAAGAAGATCTGCAGATCACCTAGCAAAACATGCACGTTCTCAGTTGAAGTGATGGTTTATTTTAATATGCATTGTCCGAGCATGGAATCTAGTGTCTGCGGCAATAAGAGTGACACTTTCTTATAACAAAAAGAGAGATGAGATGGGGTGAGGAGCAAAGGACCAAAATTTTGAAGGAGATATGGGATCGACATAGGTAGAGAATAAAATTTGTTTTAAATGAATTGCTTATTTTGTCTACTCGAAGCATTTTGACATAATAGAATGCCTAAAACTTCTCCAAAATTAAATGAATCAGAGGTTTTAAGTTACAGTCACAATTACGAAAGTCTTTAGATCCTGCCAATTTAGCTAGACTAATCTAGGACTTGAAAATCAAACACATTCTAGGGATAGAGAATGGAGTATAATAATAAAGTGTGATGAGATACGGTGTATCTCCTCATAAGATGATCTGAAATATTGATTAGATTTGGTAAATTTTGATTTGATTTGATTGAGGTTTCCTTCTATATTAAGAATTTTGACTTATCTAATTAAACCCACTTTGGATCCTTGTAAACTTTTCAAGCCTATCAATGATATTCAGTTTTAATACTAAGCAAGACAAGTTCGTGATGCACCTCGCTAGATACTAAATTAGAAAATCATGAAGTTTCAAGCTAGAAAACCTTATTATTTTTACATTATTATCATTAGCTACACTGTAATTATCTCCAAGAAACTTAAACATTATAAAGTGTTGGATTCATGGTTCTGAAATTATGAGATCTTTAAACCTGGCAGCCCACGATATCCCATGTCAGGCTTATTTTAGAGAACATGAATGAAGAGGTATCACGATTCATTGGTTCTGTATTACTGTATTTAACTAATTATGAGACCTTTAAACCTGGCAGCCCACGATATCTCATGTCAGGCTTATTTTAGAGAACATGAATGAAGAGGTATCACGATTCATTGGTTCTGTGTTACTGTATTTAACTATATATATATATATATATATATATTTACTATTATAATGCGAGAGGCAGCTGTAGATGATTTTTCCGAAATGCCCATACTACCCTTATATAAAAACAAAATTTTCTTTGATTTAATGTTTGGTTTAGTTCCCAAACTACCACTTGCCTTTGATTTAATTTCAAAACTACCCTTACTCATCTATCTATTTTGAATCACAGGGAGAGTTCAATCGCACCCACAGGTTAACACGTGACCCTTTTAATTCCTATTAATTGTGGTTAACTCCTTCCCCTCGCTCTTCCATCACGTGCCACTAGCGAGTTCAATCGCACCCGTGGGTTAACACGTGTCCCTTTTAACTCCTATTAACTGTAGTTAACTCCTTCCCCTCGCTCTCACGTGCATCGCACGTGCCACCCACTAGTATATATATATGGGATAGAAGTTGACCCCACTGACCTCAATGGCCCAAGCCTTTTTTTTACCATCCATAGACTATGGTTAACCCCTTAGGGTTAAGTAATCTAACTATGGTTTTTAGGAAAAAAGATTTACTAATTATTTTATTTTTTTAAGCTTAACCATGGTTAAATAAGGGTTGAAAGGGACATGGGACACTTGGGTCAGCTTAGAAGCGGACCCTATCTTGGTCCGGGGTCCGCTTCTCAACGCGTGCTCTCTCTCTCTCTCTATATATATATATATAGATATAGGGAAGGATACTAATGAGCCATGCTCATTTAAGTTTGTAATGAGTCTAGTGAAAGAAAGATCAACCATTTCTATATCCTAAATAGGGTCAAATGAACCCTAAGAGGTTAATGCTGCAAACTAGGGTCTAATCAAACTCTCCAAACATGTATGATAAGTTTTTTTGGCATGTGTCTCCAATGGACCCAACTTAATAATCTAACAGTAGGATTAAAAAAAAGTATATAACACATCATTTTCTAGAGGGATCGCTCATTACAAGCTTCAATGAGCACATTAATACCCTCTCTCTCTCTCTCTCTCTATATATATATATATATTTCCTCGAGAACATTTGTGACCCAGCTTAGTTATGCCGATCGTCTAATTCATGAAGTTAGATATCACTTGTGACCATGACATCAAGCTCGTCGGTACCAAATAAGGTGGCTATGGTTGATGAGGAAAGCCCCAAAAATCTAAGCCTCTTTAGTGGGTTTATTAGGTGGCTAGGCCATTGGCCTCAGACCCATCTTTGTATATAATGATTAAGGCCTCCATTAACACAAACATTCCTTGCTTCAGCTTTTTGTTTAGTCTTGATCCCAAGGACATGGTTTTGAAGTTGGACTAGAGTTGAGGAACTTGGAAGCTCCCTCTCCATTTTACCTTTTTTAACCATCTATTTTCAAATCTTTAAGTTAGGTAGTGGTTTGTAACGTTATTTAGGGAAAGAAACAACTGTATAGAGCATTAGAATGTTTGGCTTAGAATATAGAAGTGATGATGGCGTCTTGAGTCTGATGGTTGAGCAATGACATCATTGATGCGTCTGGATGAGCTTTAATTTTATAGGAAAAGCTTATGAGACCGCACAGTCTCAGACCTACCCGAGACAGTACATTAAAACCGGGATTTTAGGATTCTGTTGAAATTTTTTTTTTTTTAAAGTAAGGCCAAAATTTTCAGCATTGATGTGCGGTCCGGGTAGGTCTCAGAAGTTTTTCCTAATTTCAATTAACAAGAAATCGTCCATGCCAATTGACAATAAGAAGGGACTTTGAAAACCACGGCGACAATAAGATTTACTGGTTCATCCTAATATCAGCAGGCTCAAATCATCATAAAGAGAACTTAAGTGGTCAATCACCTAATTTAAGTGCCAATTGAAAACCGATGAATTCAGCCACTATGGAGAAAAATCCTCGCACTGAGAGTAGGTACATTTAGGCTGCTGCTACAAGCACACCAACTTTGTGTACACCAAACGTACAATTTACTAACTACACATTAAATACATTAAATTTTATGAGCATACTAAAAGGACAAAAAATTATCTATAGATTTTCTAAGTATACACCAAACTTAAAACTTACAAATTGGACACCATTAAATTTTTGAACAATCAAATTCAAAAAAAAAAAAAAATTTTGAACAACATTCTAATTAATGAGAATTTGAATGACCACATATGTATATTCCATAAAACGAAAGAGAAAAAAAAGAACATTGAAAATCATGCATTTCATCTCACAATCACAACCGATCACACTAACAAATCGAGGCGGACTTGACCAAAATATGGTCAATGAGTAATCTAGGATATATAACATCTATAATTGCCATTGCCATGATGTTTCACTAGCAACTTGCCAAAATATGGTTAATGAGTAATCCAGGATATATAACATCAATAATTGTCATTGCCATGATGTTTCAATCACTAGCAACTTGTCGTCGTGCCATGAACGAGTGAACTCGCCGTGGTTTCTCCATCATCACCTTCAATGAAAGGTTTGGGGGAAAAGAGGCTAGGGTTTTGAATTGGCAATATATTCTAAGAATTAATACATTTCCAAAAGTTTTGTTCTTATATATCTATAGTAAGTGAAGATTGTGCATAACATTTATTGGGTTTCTCTTAACCTGAACAAAAGTTCAATAATTGATCTAGGAAATTGATAAGAAACTCTCGATAGATTGGCAGCAGGATTGATAATCTAAAAGGTGCCAAAGCTTGTATGCATTTAATGGGGGACCCACTATATGTTTTGATGCCGTTAGATTTTATAAACAGACGACCTAACTCTCGATAGTACATACTATAGATAGTACATATTATAGTGAGAGCTTTTAATCACTTTCCTTGATCTATATTATTAGGTCCTTCCTAATTTTCTTTTTCATTTGGGATTCATTCTAGAAAGCGACTCTTAGGTAGGCGTAATGCTATCAAACCAGAAAAGTTTTCTGGCTCTTGTCATGATTAAAAGAAGTGCTTCGCTTTGGATAAGGGGTTATACTTGGAATTCTCGTTACTCCTTGGAATCCGGTTGCTGCAGAGAAGCCTTTTTAAGTGTTCTATTAAACTCTATTTAACAACTTTAAATTTAAAGTTAATATTTTTTTTTCTAAAAATCAAGGTTAATTATATGGTTGAACCCTAAGAGTTAGTGAATTTTAATCATAATTAATGGGTATTAAAAGGGACGCGTGTTGACCTATGCGACATAATCGGACACTTCTTAATGTTTAGATGGCGGCTGACTTGCAATGATTGAGAGAAATAGTGGAAGTTTGGCAATATTTTTCTTCCCATATTTATAAGATTGTAACGGATTTTATATTAAAAGTGGAGCTCCCCTCAAACTCCATGAAGTGGAGCTCCACCTTATATTTAAACTCGTTTTTGAAATTGTTAAGAGTTTTCTATGGGTACTCCAAAATATACTCCCTAATGACCTAACCATTTATAACTAACCACTAAGGGTGTGTGTGGTTGCCGAGAAAGTGGGTGAAAGAAAAGAAGAGAAAAAAAAAATAAAGTAAAAGAAAATAAAATAAACTTTAATTTTCTTACAAAACAACCATCAAAAGATCGATGAAGGTTTTGGAAGAACATTGGTCACTTTTAGGAAAATGCAAGAAAATGAAAGTGTGTTTCTTGCAAACCAAACCTAAGAAAAGTGTAAGAAAATACACTTTTCTTTTCATTTCCTTCACTTTCTAGCCAAACGAATGCACTTTAGGGGTTAGGATTTGACTTGACTTATTTTGTTTTTTCTATTGTCACATCAGCTCTAAGTTTAACCCTTTAATAATTGAGATAATGCACATGATTCTCTCGAGTTCAACTTGAGAGAATCTCTTGAGTTGGAACCCCTAGAGGTCGCCATGTGTCTCCTTTGACACCCCTTAACCATGGGTAAGGTTCACCCACCCCTAGGGTTCACCTACCAATCCTTGGTTTTTTTATATATATTAATTATTATTTTTTAAATTAAAAAAACTGTTTTTAGAGTTTTTTTAATGTTAAAAAAAGTTTTTAATTAAAAAAAAAGAATTAATATTTTTTATAAAAAACCAAGGATGGATGGGTGAACCCTAGGGGTGGGTGAACCTTACCCATGGTTAAGGGGTGTCAAAGGAGACACGTGGGTGACCTCTAGGGGTTCCAACTTGAGAGGATCCTGAGCCTTGAGATAAACAGTTAGGATTAGGGAGTGTATTTGGGAGTATCCCCAGACTAATTCAATTGTTAAACCCTAATATTTTATGAGCAGGTCATACTTGCAATTTCACAACCCTTTTCTTAACTAGCTAACACTAAATGAGTGTTTTTATCACCCTTGCTCCCAGCCTTATTGGGCAAGCTGAGTATGGTGGCATTTTTCCCTTATGCTTCGTTTGTTAGCAAGAAAACACAAGAAATGAAAGAAAACAAAAAAAAATATTGAAGTATTATTTTATTTTTTTCCTTTTAATTTCTTTTCTTGCATTTTGGTTCTAATCAAATGAAGCGTTAAAGAAATAGAAATGCACATTCATTCTTTCCTAAGAAACAGTTCTGAAAAGTGAAAAAAAAATGATTTCCTCAATTTTCACTCCAGGATAAGAACATTTCATCGAATTGTTTCAGAATTTGCACCAGCCAAACACCATTTTTGGGTTTATACTTCCGGAGAAAAGAGAATTGTTCCTAGCCAATTGGCCCTCAATTATCAATTGAACAGATAAGACTACTCTTTTGATGTACATCTTCGTATGACTTTTACCAAAAAAAAAGTGATAACTTGGTATTTGGCAACTTTTTACAAGTAAAGGAGAATAATGTAGACAAAATTATCGTTATTCACCAAAATCAAAAAATGTGCTAATATCTTGGGCTGCCGGCGACTATATTTTGCCTGCTGAGGTTTTCTTGAACAGGGCCCATATAAGAAGGCCAATTTCTTTAGAGGACCCCAGATTGCATAGGGGTCTTTGAGTCAAGCACACATCAGATGTTCCTTTTAGAAGGAAAGAATCGGAGTATAGCGTTGGCCAATAGAAACACACAACATCTCTTTTTAGTGGTCAACTTTCTCTAAACTCTTAGTGCCGTTTGGAAACTCTACTGAATTAGAGCTTATTTGCAATTAAGAGCTTATTGGAATTGTGACCGTTTGATACCCCTCTAATTGGATGTCTAAAGAATTTACAACTAGAGGTAAAACCTCTAATCTAATAAGGGGCAGGAGGGTTACTTTTCTTTTCAGCTCTAAATTAAGATTAGAGCATCGGCGTCAAAAAATGTCGGGAGCATTGGTGTGATAAACCAATCTGAGAATTGGTCCCCATCAAGCTCCAAGATGTGCAATAATTTGTATTCACTGTTCCTTGCTGGGTTCATTAAAGGGTTTATCTTTGATGAGGGAAGTGTGTACTTGTAGCCAAATGCATTTTGCTTAAATAGCGTAGACACTCTAATCATGAATAGTTCTCTTTTATATTGCAAATTCAATTTTCAATATAGGTTATTGGCTGATTCCCCTCTTCTACATGGTTTTGCTTGTGTATAGCTTGATTTATAAAACATGGCGATGAAAGAATTTTGGCATGAATTATGTTATCTTCATTTCTTAGTTGGGATAAGTATTAAACCCATCCACTAAGGAGATGGGTTGATGGAGGAACCAGAAGGGGGTGGTGGTGGTTGCCGATGCAATGAAGGGGGCTCTTATTTGCATATTTTGGAAATGACATCTCTTATCCCTATCAAACTCTCAAAAATCTTATTGTTTACAGCTTATTCTTTAGAGCTGATTATATTCGAGAAGAGTTTCCAAGCGGACCCTTAGTTGTGTCAACATTTAACTTCAGTCAGGTTTTAAAAAAATGGAGACATGTGTTGCCTTTCTATTGGTATGTACAGGCCTAGATACAGAAACTCAAGCTTGTATACGGTTTGAGTAGAGGATCACTACAAGAAAACACACTTTTAGCAGTGGAAAAAATCATCGCTAAAAGTGAAAAAACTGGCGCTAAAAGGTTTTAGTGACGGAAAACATGTTTGTCGTTAATCTGTTACTAACGCCATTGTCGCTAAAAGTTAAAGCGACAAAAGCACAAATTCGTCGGTAAAATTTTTGTTTAACGACAGTTCTCTTTTCTGACACTAAAATTGTAAAAATCGTTTCTAAAGGTGATTATTCAACGACGAATTAAAACTGCCGCTAAAAAGGTAAAACTGTCACTATATGTATTAGGGTAATTTACACTCACCTCCCTTGAGGTTTAGTGTAATTTCAGAAACATCCTCTCTTGTTTTTGAAATTACACTGACCTCCCCTGTCAGACTCATCTCATTAACTCTGTTAACTAATTATATTATTTTCCAAGTTTACCCTTATTACTTACTAGAGGAAACAGGTAAAAAAAAGTTTAGTTAGTTTGAAAGATCAACAAAAAAGAGCACATAAACATCCCAAGCCACACATGTCCCTTTTAACACCCATTAACTATGATTAAGATTAACTCACCCTTAGGATTTATCCA
Organism: Tetracentron sinense; assembly: GCA_015143295.1. NCBI lineage: Eukaryota > Viridiplantae > Streptophyta > Magnoliopsida > Trochodendrales > Trochodendraceae > Tetracentron > Tetracentron sinense. The sequence goes on from CM026561.1 coordinate 18,942,451, forward strand.
TCTAACCTTAGTTTTTAGAGAAAAAATAACCTTAGGTTGATTATGCTTAACCACAATTAAAGGGGACTCTACAAGCCGCCACGTGTCCCTTATAACACCCATTATCTGTGGTTAAGACTCACTCACCCTTAGGATTCATCAATCTAACCTTGGCTTTAAGAAAAAAAAAATTAATCCTAGGTTAATTATGTTTAACCACGGTTAAAGGATCTCTACAAGCCGCCACTTGTCCTTTTTAACACCTACTAACTATGGTTAAGATTCACTCACACCAAAGGTTCATCCATCTAACATTGGTTCTTAGAAAGAAAAAAAAAAACATTAGTTGATTATGCTTAACCACAATTAAAGGGGACTTTACAAGCTATCACGTGTCTCCTTTAACACCCACTAACTGTGGTTAAGATTCACTCACCCTTAGGATTCATCCATCTAACCTTGGTTTTTAGAAAAAAAAAATACGTAGGTCAATTATGCTTAACCACAATTAAAGGGGGTTCTACAAGCTGCCACGTGTTCCCTTTAATACCCACTAATTGTGGTTAAGATTCACTCACCCCTAGGATTTATCAATCTAACCTTAGTTTTAAGAAAAAATAAAAAAATATTAACCTTGGGTTAATTATATTTAACCTCAATTAAAGTGTCTCTATAAGCCACCACGTATCTCTTTTAATACCCACTAACTATGGTTAAGATTCACTTACCCCTAGAGTTCAAAGGGGTGGACTAGTGGTTCCTGGGCCTTTCCCCAAGTGGAAGGTCTTGGGTTCCATTTCTCACTCCCCCTTTGGGCCAGCCCCGCACGGGTTAACCCGAACTTACCTGGTGTGGTGGGTTGTGGGCTCACGTCGCACCCTCAGGGATTAGTCTTGACTCGTTGGGGACACCCCGAGTTCCAAAAAAAAAAAAACATTGGTTTTTAGATAAAGAAATATATATTTACCTTAAGTTGATACTATTAACTTTGGTTTTTGAAATATATATTAACTTTAAGTTGATACTCCTAACCTTGGTTACTAAACCCAATTATCATTTATTTTATTGTATTAGTTGACTTTGTAAAGGGTAATTTAGACATTTTAAAATGTTTAAATGATGACATCATCAAATTTCATCCATAAAAGTAACGACCAACTAATGGAAGAGGGTATCTGTTACAAAAATCAAAGTTGAGGGGAGGTTAGTGTAATTTCAAAAACAAGAGGGGAGGTTTATGAAATTTCACCAAACCTCAGGAGAGGTGAGTGTAATTTACCCTATGTATTATTAGCGACTACTTATTTTCTACCAATAAAAGTATTTTTAAATACAAAAAATAAAAGTCTCTAAATGTTACTAACGAAGCTTTTTTCCAACCACTAAAAGTCTAAAAAACTTTCCGGTATATTATTAGCAACGATTTATTTTTGCTACTAAAGATATTTCAGAGGCAAATAATAACCGTCTCTAAAGATATTACTAGTGATGCTTTTGTTCTATCGCTAAATGCAATTCCATGTAACTTGTTCCATTCACATTCACGCAAACCATACATGAATCAAGTCTTACTACTAAACCGCATATTAAATAATTCTTATATATAGTCAAACATTTATATCCAAATACAGTCAAATTAAATCTAAATTGTACATAACACTTTCAAAATCAAATTGAATAATGTCTCAGAATGGTGCCATATGCCATCATCAATCATCTTGGGTATCCTCGGAGGAAGTATTGAAAACCTATTAGGAATAAAGAAGTGATATAAGTATACATGAAATTTTAAAAAATAGTAGAGAGAATTAAATCCAAATATAACTAAGATTTTAAATGTCTATTACCCACATGTAAAAATGCAAAAAACTGCCTACTAGCCATCTGCCTATACAAGAATGTCCTCCACTCGGCCAATTGGCTTTGTAAAGTACTTACTTTTCATAGTGTGCAATTCTTCTTCCACAATACTCTTCCTCTACTCACGAGCTATCATCTAACTCTCAGTCTCTGTCATCTTCATGGCAGGAACCTATTTAAAATAGAATTCAATAAAATTACTCTAGTACTCTGGAGTTGCATTCAGGTTAATACATTTCCTAGGATTTGAAATAGAGGAGTGCTAGCCCAGACTCAGAGGTCAATTTTTTTTTAACTCTTAGTGTCTTCGTGAGACACTTGGCATTGCTGCCCTTTAATAGGTTAAGATAACAAAATTTTTAAAGGTTAAAGTTCTTTTATACTCGTTCTCAAGGTAACAAGGAAATGAAGCGACACTTAACGCTACCATCATACGAATTTGGAACTACGTCTAACATTTCTCTTTTAAAAATGTTGACATGGTGGGACTGAATTTAGAGCTAGGATTTACAAAGCAGGGAGTGAAGTTCTAATCTATTTAACTCCCTCCCATGCCAATGAGAGGAGAAACTCTCTCTCTCTCTCTCTCCAAAAGAATTGGTTTTTGTTAAATAATTATTTAGTCTAATCTATTTAACTCACCCTCCCAATGTGAGATGAAACTCTCTTTCTCTCTATCTCTCTCTCTCTCTCTCCAAAAGAATTGGTTTTTTGTTAAATAATTATTTAGACAGCATGAATAAAGACGGGTTTTCTATATCTCCATAATATATCGAGAATAGAGCAAATTAATTAAACGTTGATTGAATTTTTTCACTATTAACAAAATCACCCTTGCACGTATATCTTTTCGATTATTATAATGAGGATGAAAAAATTACTCTTTCACTTATATCTTCTCTAAAATTTGTCACTATTGACAAAAATGCCCTTACACTTATCACTTCCCTCTATCTCATGTGCATGGCACGTGTAACTCACTTAGTAACTTATATATGTAATTTTTTTGTAATACAATTTAAAACAACAATATACCATGGGAGAAGACATATTTTTTTTTTTTTTTTTGGTATGGAGATATACGTTTAGGCCACAACGCCGGGTTAGGTGTTAGTATCTGTTCGAATTAGTGGGCGGGTGGAGAGTATAAACGACTCTCACCCTCGCGGGAGTTGAACCCCGGACCTCCCCCTAAAGCTGGGGATACACAACCAGTGGGCCAAAGCCCTGGTGTGTGGGAGAAGACATATTAACTCCTGTGTTTAAATCAAAGTTTAATAAGTTTGTTACAAATGGGTAGAATAAAAAAAAGCTGTCCATGATGTTTTCATTAAGTGCATGTAAGAATCACGTGGCCACTAAGAAAACACCTTTTCTTTGCCATGTGGATTCCACCCTTTTCAGTTAACATCGGATCTTCTCCAGTTGGCAAGGAGACCGTCAGCCATTCACTGGGAAGATGCCACATCCAATGTGCACACATATCAAAGTGTTGGTTTGCGTGGAACAAGTGTGTCCAAGCCTTCCCACTGGGTGCTAGCAGTCTCCTTGTCAGCGCAAGCTAGAGAAGATCCCAAGTCTTTCGGTTTTAAGGTTTTGCAGGTTTATCATTTCTTCAATTTTTGTCCACTTAAGAGAGAATGAAGATGGCCAAACTAAAATAAGTTGAGAAGGATAGTTGTAAGGGTAATAAATCATTAAGGTGTTTAGTTTGGCCATATCCGACTTTCAGTATCGCTCAGCTTACTTGACCCTAACGTGTCAGCACTGTTCAATTGGCCCAGACCCGAGCTGGAAATATGACGCTGTATAATCCGACTTATCATTATTTAATTATAAATTTCCTATCCAAACCTCATCCCCAGTTGTCATCAAGAGCGAGCCTCCAACTCGGTCAGTCGACTATCCGACCATGAGCTTAGATTTACTTGCTAGCCTCGACCTCCCGAGTTGATTAGCTGGGCCTCATCCCGAGCCAAGCATTAGCTCGGGCAACTAGTAATCTGACCTAGCCATCAGCTTAGACCATTGTCCTACCAAGCTGTAGAGCATCTGGCAATCTGACCTAGCCATTAACTTAGCCCGCTGTCCTGTCGAGCTATGGACCATCCGAGCTGTAGAGCAATAATCCAATGTATATTCATAGGTGTCCCATCGTACTAGCTAGATTGTGGTATGGTTCTGGCGTGCATGCAGGAGATGCAGGCTATCAACCTAATTTGGAACCCCAATCCACTATCACGTTGACGGGCATGTTCAATCAGTCTACAGTACTGTGTAGAAGCCATAATGGCAGCTGCTCGACTCTCCTAACAGTGTTAGTAAATTCAAAGGAGGATTGACTAATGAGGAGACCTTTCAACCAAGCTATAGGGCTAGTGTTCTCATTTGGAAGATGGGGGGCTTTTTCTTCTTCTCTTCTTCCGGCTCTCTAGTTCTAGAAAGAGACTGACTTAATTGCCGGAGTGTCATTTCATGTCGGACGACCACCGCACTTAGATGAGAACATTGCAACAAAGTGGGAGCAAACACGCATATTGGAGGCACTAGATCAGGTTCACCACCCTAAGACCGCGAAATTCTTTAAATCGCATAACATGGAAAAAGGTGAACTCTAGCTTGCACTTAAGTGGTCTTTTACTCTTGACCAAATTTATGGCTTGACAAAAATGCAAGCCAAACTTGTTAAATCTTCAAAAAAAAATGTTCCTATTAAATCTTGGCTCTACACTGAAAGCGCCGGTTAATACGTCAGGAAAGAAAATAGTGTCCACCCAATACATTACAGTCCAAATTATTGACAAGCCGGAGAAAACTAGTCACACCATGGTTTCATCTTTAACTACATCAATCAACACAACACTTCAGTGTTTGAGGTGTTGGGGCACGAGGTAGCTCGATACTAAACCCACAGGCTCCCCAATATTGGCATTAATCTGCGCCAGCTCAACTAGGTCCACAGGAACAAGTGGATGAGTTTGCTCCCTAGAAGAGGTCCAGAAAGCATCACAAATGAGAAATGAGAAAAGATGGGCATTAGTAGCAAAGACGTTGGTGAGCTTAATGTCTAGAAATTTTAGAAGTAGCAATTGAAGATGATGTCAGACCATCGTCTTCCCCAACCAGGAAAGGAAGCCAGTGAAGTCGAAGATGTTACCACTATCAACCACATCACTATCCAAGAACCTTCCTAAGAAAGTCATCTTCTTTAGACAGTGGGCTAAATATCATGCTTCGAAATCCCATCCAAATTTCTTGAAATTTTGATTTTGTTCCCACCGAAATTGCTAACATCTAGGGTAAAATTGATTTCAACCAATTTTGGGTGAAATTTTAGAATTTTAGCCAAAATTATAGAAATTCATTTTAAAATATTTTTTTTATAAAATAGTGAGATATATCAAATTTTTCTAAGAACATTATCGGGTTTTTTTGAAATTTTAAATTTTTTTTAAAAAAATAAAATATTAATATTTATAGAAATATATTAATTTTTTTTAAAAAAAATACTATTTCAGCCAAAATTTTTATCATGAAATATCAATATATATCTTGAAAATATTTAATAAAATATTTTTTAAAAATAAAATTTCAAAATTTCATCGAGAAATCCAAATTTTTTGAAATTTTGATTTCATTTGCAGAAACAAAATTGCTGACATAAATGGGATTTCAAACTTTGCTAAAAAGCACTCTTCTTCTTTTGAAGAAGGGGCCAAGCGACCGTCGATGAGCTCAAGCAATTAGACCTTGGCACAGATGAAGACCCCACTTATTTACCAAGACACTCCTAATTCTAGAGGAAGAGGCTAACTACCTCAAGAAATTGCAAGAATATGGAGACGTATCATAAGGAGATGTCTATGCTTGATCCTAAAGTGGAAAATCGTGAACTTGTCTTCAAACGTCATGTTTGCCCCCTCCCCTCCCTCACCCAATTAAATTTGGTGCAATGTCGTTACCAATCTAAGATGGTCCCACATATCGATGCCAAAGTTAACAAGCTGACCGAAGCAGAATGCATCCAAGAAGTGAAGTATCTAACTTGGATTGTTAACATCATCCCAATTAAGAATAAGAAGGGTATGTGTTGACTTTTGTGACCTGAACAATGCATGGCCAAACGATGACTTCTCTCTTCCGAACATTGAACTCATAGTTGATACGACAATAGGACATGAAGCCTTATCCTTCATGGACAATTTGTCTAACTACAAACAAATGCATATGGTACCAAAGAATGAATAGTTCACAGCTTGACGCACACCAAAGGGACAAATCCCCACTTGATTTTATTTTAAAATATGTATGAGCATTCAAGAATATCATGAGCATAAATGAAGGTGTCTTTCGACTTGAATCTCCACTTAGTGCAAACAAATCAAAGATATCAAAAGAAAACAGTGGATAGAACCTTGAACAATAAACTTGAATTGACTAGCTGGATCTGTCGCACACACATTCCTTTCAAAGGTTATTTGTACCAAACAACTAAGCATTTTTACGTCCATGCTTCAATCCCAATTTATTGAGAGCTCTAGAGATAAGCCTCAACTCGTAAGAAATGATGAACTTCTTACTCTTAGAAAGGTGAGTCTATCAAGAGTGCTCTTCTCTCACTCCCACCATTTAAGGTGTATAGTACTCATTAAGAGAATTCTTAATAATTCTCAACGTATAACCACATGATCATCTGTAGGTTGGCAGCCTATAGGATATGCACTATCTATTGTATACAAGGAAGGGACACATCTCTAAAGAGATTGATAGAAATAAATAATTTCTTTAGTGATAGTGCTCAATAGTTATTACATATAGGCTTGTTTGTCTCATTGGACCTGAGAGACTCATCAAGTTGGATTTTCATCTCATATAACTATTTTACAGGCTTTAGTCTCATTCTCTTTGAAGTTTTTATCATAAGGTTTGTGCCAAGGCCCTTGGATAAAGGATCTGCCAAATTTTCTTTGGACTTAACATGTAAATCCCTAAGTTGGTGTTGGCAAATTCCGTGATAATTAGATAGGTCATGTGTGTTGTGTCTTGTTCAACTTGTCTGAAGAGTTAAAGTTTCAAGAAGATTAAGATATTGAAGAAAAAGCTTCTACTCCGGATCTAGACAGGTAATGGACTTAGAGACCCCTACCTAGGTTGGATTTGACTTAGATAACTCTAAACATACTTAGGAGGATATTTTTAAGCCTAACAAAGTCTTTTGGTCTTATTTGAATCAAACAAAAATAAAAGAAAAATGTTTTGGCTAAAATTCTGTCTCAACCGATCGGTCGGTGTTGAGACTGATCGATCGGTAGCCTACCGAGCGATCGGTGGCTATCGACTAGTCAAAAAATTTGTATGGGGTATTTTTCCAGAGAGGTAATTTTTAACAGATCTCTCAGTGGAAATAGCGATCGACCGAGCGATCGGTTATAATCACCGATCGATCGGTCCTCATAAACATAATTTCTATTTTTCTGCACTCTTTTCTAAACCCTATATAAACAACTTTTTGGAGACCTAATTCGTATCTTTGTTTATTTTTGAAAGAGTAGAGGTCTGAGAAACCCTTCTAGGGCTTTTTCCCTTATTCCTCATAGATCTTTAGTGATCCCTCCTTTTTCAATCATCCTAGAGAATGCAAGTGTAGATCTATACCCTTGATCTTGCATTGTGTGATCTCAGATTTGTATGAGATCCCTCTAGGGTTTGAAGCTTTCTAAATTGATTCACAACCCTACACCAAGTGTGTGTGTCCGGTGTATGATCCGGAGCCTTCGTGGAAGGAGATCGATCGTGTATGATCGTGGTATTAAAGTAGCTTGAGAAGATTTGGTCGGTCAGGAACCGAAGCTGCTACGACGGAGATTGAACCTGCTGGTTCGTGGAAATCAAGAGTAAGATTCTGTACCTAGGAACGTCGTGTCCGGTTTGGGTAAGGTCTTGTCTTATACTTTAATTCTTCTTATAGTGAAGTTTGTTGCTGGACGCGGTCCCGTGGTTTTTTCCCGTAAGGGTTTTCCACGTAAAAATCTGTTGTGTTTGATTTGTGTGGATTGTTGGTGTGAATTGTTTATTGATTTCTAAACTAATTATTTGAAAAATTAAAATTGGTTAGAAGTTCTTAGATAGACCTATTCCCCCCCCCCCCCCCCTCTAGGTCATACAGATCATTGATCAGGGTAATTTCATAACATACTAAACAACAATCTTGTCATCAGTTATAAGACCCCTCACATGATTGTGCTTCAGAAGAACTTGTCTGGATTTCCCATTGCAGTTATTGTTGTACGCCTTGACCATTGCAGTCTGGTTGTCACAATAAATTGTGATATCTGGTACAAGTATACCCCATATTGGTATATCTACCAATACACTCTTGAGCCATTCTGCTTCTTCACCTGCAGATGACAGGGCAATGAACTCAGATTCCATAGTGAAATGAGTAATGCACGTCTGTTTCTTGGATTTCCAAGATATGGCTCCTCCACCCAGAGTAAAGATCCAGGCCGTTAAAGATGTAGACTCATCCGGACATGAGTTCCAAGTGGCATCACTGTAACCCTCAAGTACAGCTAGAATTCTCCCAAATTGTATCCCATAAGTCAAAGTACCCTTGAGGTATTTGAGAACTCTGATAAGCGCTCCCCAATGAGCCTTCCCTGGATTACTAGTGTATCTGCACAACATGCCCACTGCATTGGCAATGTCCAGTTTTGTGCAGTGCATGACATACATGAAATTGCCAATAATTTGAGAGTACTTAAGTTGAGATATACTTATGCCTTCATTTTTGCTTAACTTAATGCTGGAATCAACTGGAGTTAGGGCGGAGAGCAATCGAACTGATTAAATCTTCTGAGAAATTTTTCTATGTAATTGGATTGCAATAGAGCAATTCCTTGATTGGTTCTGATAATCTTAATTCCAAGAATTACATCAGCTTCGCCCAGATCTTTCATGTCAAAATTCGACGATAAAAATATTTTAGTATTCAGAACATTTTCCAAATCTGTTCCATTTATTTGATAGCCATCAGAGAGGAGAATCCTCCTGAATTTGTCGTGCCACTGCTTAGATGCTTGTTTAAGACCGTAAAGGGACTTTAACAGCTTACACACTTTCTTATGATTCTTGGGTAGGACAAATCCTTCTAACTGATCCATATATATCTCTTCTTCAAGATCACCATTGAGAAATGCAATCTTGACATCCATCTGGTGGATAATCAAGTCATTGATCGCAGACAGAGCTATCAACAATCGAATAGTGGCATCCTTACTACTGGGGCATAGGTGTTGAAATAATTGAAACCCATTCTTTGTCTAAACCCCTTAGCAACCAGTCTCGCCTTGAACTTATCTACTACACCATCAGGTTTTAACTTTTTCTTAAAAACCACTTGCATCCAATAGTCCTGCTTCCAAGTGGAAGATCCACTAAAGTCCAAGTGTTGTTGGACAACATAGAATACATTTCATCATCTATTGTTTCCTTCCAAAATGTAGCATCATTAGATGTCATAGCTTCAACATAGATGATAGGTTCTTTCTCCACAATGTAAGTGATGAAATCCAGACCAAAATATTATGAAACCTTAGTTCTAGAACCTCTACGAGGATCTAGCAAAATAGAAGTTTTAGGCTCTTTTCTCTTAGTGCTTGACTCCAGATGCACCCCCGCTATTGCCAAGAAATCTACATTAACGTATTCGACTATAGTATAGGGGGTAGGAGTTTCTAAGTTTAGAAACCGATATGTTTTGCTTGTCAAAGAGTAACCAATTAGGACACAGTCAGTGCCCCTAGGACCTACCTTAGGTAACCTAACTTAAGCAAGACATGCCCAAACCCTGAGATACTTTATATTAGACTTTCTACCTTTCCATAACTCATAAGGAATCATTTTTGAATTTCTTTGCTATACTCAGTTCAAAATGTGACATGTTGTCAATAAGACTTCACCCCACAGGTTTGCAATTGCTCTTGAGCTGGTTACCATTGTGTTTACCATCTCAGTCAATGTCTGATTTTGTGTTCAGCAATCTCATTTTGTTATGGTGTGTAGGGAGCAGACATCTCATGTTAAATCCCGTTGTTTTCACAAAATTTTGTACAAAAATTCAGCATCAATATATTCTCCACCTCTATTGGACCATAGAATCCTGATCTTCTTTTCAAGTTGGTTTTCGACTTCTGCTTTGAACATTTTGAACTTCTCAAAAGCTTAATCTTTCATCCGTAAGATATACATACGTGAATTTGGATGCATCATCAATTAAGGTAATGAAGGACAGGGTATTAGTCATTTCACAAATATTAGTGTGAATTAGATCTAGAGTGTTGGTGGACCTCTCGACTCCGGAAACGAAGCTCTCGTTATTTTGCACTTACTACAAGCAATACACTTTTCATGCTTATCACTTATATGACTTTCGATTAGTGAATTTAGCTGTCTGAAATATCTTATTTATACTTTGCCATTGCATTAACTATTTTCTAACTCATCTCCCCCACTACTTCAAGAATTCATTAAGAGTGTGACCTTACAATTTTGGTGAGTTACACCAATCTTTATCTGCTAATCGAAACTGCTATGCACAAGCCACTTGATAACAATTAAAATTTATTAAAGTGCACAATACTCTCATATAATAATCCAATAAAAAATGGAAGATCAGTAAATATTAAAACATCGATAACATAATATATCACAAAATAAGTTATTGCAAGTCTTAAGAATATAAAACATTAATATTTATAAGGTATGTCATTTACCCCATTTGACCGGTAGAGATTCTTTCTTTTCATTATATTACCATTAGTATGCTTCAAAACCACAATAGTGTCATTGTGAGTGTGCATTATTCTCTGCTTCCAAAACATATAAAACATGTCTCAAGGATAGAACTAACTAAATAGCAAGACGTCATTAGATATGGCCCATGACCAAAATAAAATAATTTGTCATGCAATTTGATCAAATTAAAATTACAAGGCACGCAGCCAATTTACACCTATCAAATGCTCGATAAATTAATTACGAAATACGTAAATTATACAAAGAAGTGTTGCAAACCGATTACAATATAACTGAGTACCAAGTAAAGTTCAAACCAACAAAGTGGCGGACAAACCGAGTATATGCAAGAAATGCATACTAATATGCATACAAAATTTCATATAAAATTGTATACCAAAACACATACAAAACTGTAAAAGAAATTATTTAAATCTTATTAGTGTTTAGGTGATGTCATCATGACTAATATTACTAACAATAAGTGACATTGGCATATAGAAACTTGACCACAGGCATCAACATGGGTGAGCCACCTCCTTTCAATGAAAATACACATTATATTAATTACATCAGTGCTATTGAATAAAAAGAAGCTCATATGACTGTAGGGCACTCTTTGCATTAAACAATTCTCATTTTTGTTATAGTAGCAATAAGAGAATGACTATATCTTCAAATTATTGACTATTAGTCTAAAACATTCACAATTCAAAGCACAATTAGCTACAATAAACAAAGAAACAAAATAGATAATTATATAATGAATCAGTCGAACTGCGAGGCGCTCGAAGAGCCTTTTTTGAAGATAGTCGAAGCCTCCCAATGTGCAAGGGATAAGGCAGGTCTATCTTTGGGATTCAATTCAGCTCAGATTCATCCGATCTTTTCCTACAAGTTTGCACTGCTTGGCAGAAGACGACAGTTCCCAACCTCCTTTAGAATGCCCGAATAAAATTAATTTTAAATTTAAATTGAATTTCTTCACATGCTTTAAATTTAACCAAATATATAAAATTAATCAAATGAATTTTATTGCATCAAAAATTAATTTCAATTAAATTAATTTAATCTCATGATTAAAACGCCCCATAATATGAGATTTTAAAATCGGGTTAAATTATTTTACCGATTAATTCAAAACACTTCTAATTGTAATTATTTAAATAATATTATATTAAGTGTTGCAAATTGTCCAAAATTCGCCAGAGTCTCCCTTAGCCTATGCGGTTTCGGGTTGATAGATTAGTTCAATTAAGAACCGATCCAAAATTGACGATCTGATCGGAATATCTCAAGATTCTAGTCAGTTAAGATGTGCCCAAAAGAGTCTGTCCAATTAGTCTAGACAAGAGATGATCCATTTAAATTGTCAAAAATTGAACCCAAGGTCTGTCTAAAAAGACAATCTATTTGGATCAATTTAATAGGTCCGAACTGAATAGTCTGATCCCAAGAAAGATCAGTCCGCATAATATGGCTGGTCAATCTGGATGAGAAGCTTCAAAGTATATCTCAGATCCGTTTTGTACCTCTACAACTAGAGTATAAGATTTACTCGATTGGGAGCAATCTTGCCAGAGCTCTAGCTCATAAAAAATGAACTCTACAAGGCTCTCTTTCCCATTCTATATTTATAGAGGAGATAGAATCTTGCACTCATGATGTGGACGATTCTCAAGAGGGCCAAGCCATATGTTATGGCATTAAAGCACTCACCATGACTCATACGTTATGTTATAGAAAACCAAAGAGACAAACACTTCAAAAAACTGTTGGATAAAGAAGGGTCTCTCAACTCTCAAGTCAATACCCATTGGATATACATGAATGTTAGTTCATGTCTCTTCATCAAATCCATTGTTTTCCTGTGAGCACGGATTTCGTCATACCCACAGTTAGGATTCATCACTTATTCATTCAGAAGGGATAAGTCCCCGGGTCATGAATAAGGTCTTGGTATACGGGAGAGGTCTAGGTAAGAGGTTCGGTTAAGTCCAAGGAAGGTGTTAGGCACCTCAGGTTAGGTTGCCTACGTACATGGGGTGAGATCAGATCAAGCGTAGTTCTGGCACATTATCCCGTGCCGAGGCTAAGGGGAGTGTGTGTGTGTGCACCAATGGTGGCTTAGGGTCTAACCCAGAGGCTAGGGTATGATTAATTGGGTTGGTCAAGTATTTGGTTTAGTTAAGTTGGGCCCGGTAGGCTGAGGATTGGGCCCGGTAGGCTGAGGGTTGGGCCCGGTAGGCCAGGATTGGGCCCAGAGGCCAAACGAGTTTTAACCAGAGTTAATGGATGGTCAAACCATGGTTAGGATTGCCAACCATGGTTGGCAAGGTCCAAATTCAGTTTTATGGTCCTTTATCACCGTTTTGCAATTTCATGGATTTTTTCCAATTTTTTCAAGGTTAAGTGGGCTTAACCATGGTTAATGCAAACGGGTTAACCATGATTAAGCTCATTTTACCATGGTTAGGCAGATTGCAAAGTTGATTTTGCATTGTATGACTTTTAAGATTTTTAGGGAATTTATGAGATTTCTCCCTTGAGATTAGATCGGCTAACCACGGTTAAAATCTAAATGGGGTTGGGTTAACCTTGGTTAAAGTCTAGGTAGGTCTGAAATTGCCCCACGAAGCTTGGCAGGGTGTAGAATGACCTCTACCAGGCTTGAGCCCTTACAAGGCCCATAAACATGAAACAGGGAATGACGATAAATTGTTTACCACCATTCTCAAACTTTCACAGTTTGGGAATGACAGTCATCTACCGCCATTCTCAGTTTTGTTGAGAATATCTTTGCCTGATCAATGGGGATTTTAAGGCTTAACCCAGGGGGTCATGGACCCTTAGGGATGGTCAGGGATCTTGCCACGTGTCTGGGGCCTGTGGTGGGCCTTGGACTTGGTTCCAAAAAGGAGCCACAGTGGTCCTAAACTCCCTGTAACAGAATAACTACCGCCATTCTTCACAGTTTGCATTTTTTTAGGTTTTTAACCATGGTTAAGTTAAGGGGTTACCCTGGAAGGACCAGGATAGACTCAGGGATGTTCCAAGTATCTATTGTAGGGCCTGGAATGGACCAGGGCTTGATCAAGTGGGGTCCACAGAGGCTGCAAAGGGGAGTACCAGGAATGGCGGTACTGTATCTACCGTCATTCCTGGATTTTTCCAGGAATGGGCTTTTGCTCCTCGGGGTTGCTCTACGATGGTTCCAGGGGATCCCTTATGAACTGAGGGACCTGGGGAGCACGGGAAGAGGACCTATACCCGTGAGGGGTTCCCCATACCTATGAATAAGGTAGGGGAAGCCCCTATTTTTTATTTGAGCACCAAATAACAGAAGGTAAAGTCCCCTGGAAGGACCAGGGGTTCACATTGATTTCAATGAAAGAAAAATGAGGTAAGGGCAAGCCCTACCCATGCTGGACATTGCTGGTGGAGGCAATGGTGGCCTGCGGTGGTAGTGCACGGTGGTGGTGCCACACAGAGGTAGGGGGAGGAGCTGGGGGTCTTGAAGGCTCCAATGGTTGTTAGGCAAAAGATCTGGGCCTTGAAAAACGAACAAGGGTTCGGATAGATGGATTCTTCCGTGGTTTTAAGGTGGTAGGGGTGGTGGTATTTATAGCCAAGAGGTTGAGGACACCCAGGACATTAGGACGTAGGTAGGAGGAGCTGCAGGAGGAGTGGGGGCGGCCAGGGAGCATGACTGGTGTGCAGGGGGCAGGTGGTTGCTGAAAACATGAAACACAGGGAATTGTGGTAGAATAATTACCGTCATTCCCTTACTGTGCTGAAATGAGAATGGCGATAGAACATCTACCGCCAGTCCTGGTTTTTACCTAGAAGGGGCCTGGCTCAACAGTGCATGCGGTATAGGGGTTTGAGTATTGAATTTTTGGGCCCATGGGCCCAATCCGAAGGTTTAGGCCCTACGGGCCTTGAACTTGGGTTTAAGCCCTAAGGGCTTGGCTAGGGTTTTAAGACTATAGGTTTAAGGTTTTGAGGTTTGGGAATTAACCTAACGCTTGACTAGGGTTTAGACCTAAATTTAACTATGGTTAGATCCTAGGGTGCACTAGGGTTAACCAGGGCTGGACCTTTGGTTAAGGGGACTCGATCGGGGATAACCATGGTTAAAAGACCTTAACCATGGTTAAGGAGGGGTATAAAAATTGGGTGCTTATATTTCCAATAGTAACTTGATCCAATGATCCATATGGATAGAATGGATCAATATCTGAAACACTAAGACACACATTAGTATGTCTCTTATAAACACTTTAAATCAAAATTTAATAATATTAAAATCTTATTATGTTATTAATTTATTATTTTAAAAACAATCAAATCCAACAAACCCCCACTTAATTTTATTTTAAAATATATATGAGCATTCAAGAATATCATGTGCATAAATGAAGGTATCTTTTGACTTGAACCTCCACTTAATGCAAATAAATCAAAGATAGCAAAGGAACATAGTGGATAGAACCTTGAACAATGAACCCGAACTGACTTGCCCGATCTGTCGCACACACATTTCTTTCAGAGGCTATTTGTACCAAACAACTCAATATTTTTACTTCTATGCTTCATTCCCAATTTACTGAGAGCTTTAGAGATAAGCTTCAACTCATAGGAAGTGACAAACTTCTTACTCTCAGAAAGGTGAGTCTATCAAGAGTTCTCCTATCTCACTCCCACCATTTAAGGCGTATAGTACTCATTAAGACAATTTTTAATAATTCTCAACCTATAACCACAAGATCATCTGTAGGTTGGCAGCCTACAGGATATGCAATATCTATCACATACAAACATAGTTCAAAATATTGGTATCGGGTCCATATCGATAAATCCAAAATAAAATACATCCAGCGTATTAGACCGTATCGGATGGATACGACGGAAAAAATTAGGATCCGCCAAGAAATGCTTGGATAGGCAAGGAAACACTTGGATACCTTGCATAAAACTTCTTTTAATTAAAATAGAAGTTAAAAACAAACTAAATGAATACCTCCAACTATGTTTATAACTATGCATATAAGAGTTAACAATTATATTAGTTAAAAAAGGCATGCATGCAAGGTATGAAAATACAAAACATAGTCACTTAGTTAAGTATAAGAAAAACAATTTAGATTTTAAAACCTTAAAATAAGAATGTATTGAATTACAATCCTAAATTTTAAGCTTAATATAAGTCTTTTTATGTTAAATAGTTACACACTTACACTGTTAGTTAACTTTTGACCTTATAGATGAAAATATTTTTTAAAACTAAAATATGAGACTTTTTTTGTCAGACTTTTGAGTTTTGGTAATTTTTGATATAATAGAATTCATGAAATTTTAATATTTAATAAATACTCTATCTTTTGAAAGTTTAAATTTTGACCCAATCCCTAAAAGACGCTAAAAAGAGGGTTTTGTTCTTAAACTGGAAAGTTGACTTTTTATTCTTTAGGAATTTATATTGAGAATAATTTTTCTCAAATAGAGGGATAACCTTATTTACATATTAATATCCAAAGTAAATGAAAGTAAAATCAAGTTAAAATCATTTACTTAAATAATACCTTATGTAAATAAGTTGTATGTATCAGATCTATATTGTGGATCCTAGTGCAAATGGAAGGAGAAAAAAAATTAACTTCAAAATCTCGTATCAAGCCTATATTGGCCCAATATAGTGAAGTTTTTTTTTTCGGCATACCAGTGTATCGGTTAGTCCCAAATAGGATACATATCGGCCCGTATCGATCGATACATATCGATATTTTAAACCATGTATACAAGGAAGGGACACGTCTCAAAAGAGATTGATAGAAAGAAATAATTTCTTTAGTGATAATGCTTAATAGTTATTACGTATAGACTTGTTTGTCCCATTGAACCTGAGAGACTCATCAGGTTGGGTTTTCACCTCATATAACTATTTTACAGGCTTTAGTCTCATTCCCTTTGAAGTTTTTATCACAAGGTCTATGCCAAGGCTCTTGAATAAAGGATCTGCCAAATTTTCTTTGGACTTAACATGAACAGCAATCTTGTCATCAGTTATAAGACCCCTCACATGATTGTGCTTCAAGTGAACTTGTCTGGATTTCCCGTTGTATGCCTTGAGTATTGCAGCCTGGTTGTCACAATAAATTGTGATATCTGGTATAGGTATACCCCATATTGGTATATCTACCAATAAACTCTTGAGTCATTCTACTTCTTCGCCTGTAGATGACATGGCGATGAACTCAAATTTCATAGTGGAATGAGTAATGCACGCCTGTTTCTTGTATTTCCAAGATATGGCTCCTTCACCCAAAGTAAAGATCCAAGCCGTTACAGATGTAGACTCATCCGGACATGAGTTCCAAGTGGCATCACTATAACCCACAAGTATAACTGGAATTCTCCCAAAATGTTTCCCATAAGTCAAAGTACTCTTGAGGTATCTAAGAACTCTGATAAGCGTCTCCAATGAGCCTTCCCTGGATTACTAGTGAATCTGCACAGCATGCCCACTGCTTGGGCAATGTCCGATCTTATGCAATGCATGCCATACATGAGATTGCCAATAATTTGAGAGTATTCAAGTTGAGATACACTTATGCCTTCATTCTTGCTTAACTTAATGCTAGAATCAACTAGAGTTGGGGCAGGGAACAATCGAACTAATAAATGTTCAATTTATTGAAGGAGTCATTATTTTTTATACCGTTCCCGCCCCCGATTTATTTGAAAAAAAATTGCCCCTATAGGGGCTGGTCAGAGCCCCTACGAGGGCGGGTCATATTGCCATCCCTAGTCCACACGATGTCACAAAGGAAAAAAATTAGGATTTAGCAAAGAAACCCTGACAATAAATAATTAGACTGGTAATCTTCTCCAGCTCTAACCGGTTTTTGACAAAATCGGTTACCCCGTGGTCACCACGTGTCCCTTTTTACACCCCTTTACTATGGTTAAGATTCACCTATCCCTAGGGTTCACCCACCTATCTTTGGTTTTTAGAAAAAAAATATTTTTAAAAATTAACCGAAGTGAGTGAACCTACGGGTTAGTGACTCATATCCACAGTTAAGAGGTGTCAAAAGAGAGATGGGCCACCTTAGGGGTGTAACCAGTTTTGGCAAAACCGGTTACAACTGAGAAGAATATGACTCTAATAATTAATGCCGAACCCTAACTTTTTCCATGTGGTGCCGTGACGGGTTTTGAAGCTGCTAATGCAGCCTTATAGCCAGGAGCGGAGCCAGGTGGGGGGGGGGTATGTGGGGGCACGTTCCCCCACTGAAATTGTGTAGAAAATGAATTATTTTTTAAATATTAAAGGCATGGAATAGAGAACGAATCTGCACAACCAATTAATTCAGATTCAACCAAGTTCAATCGTACCCACAGGCCAACACATGTCACTTTTAATCTCTATATTAATTGTGGTTAAGAGATTTACCAACCCTTAGGGTTCAATAATATTACTTTAATTTTAGTTTTGAAAAAAAAATATTAACATTAAAAATTAAAATTTTTAACTAGAGTTAAATATTTTTCTTACACCAAGGTTAATGCCAAGAATTACATCAACTTCACCCAAATCTTTCATGTCAAAATTCAATGATAGAAACTTTCTAGAGTTCAGAACATTTCCAAATATGTTCCAAAAATAGCATATCGTCAACATAGAGACATATGATAACTTCAAAATTTTCTCTAAATTTGTTGTAGATGCAAATATCACCACCATTTATTTGATAGCCATCGGAGAGGAGAATCCTTCTGAATTTTTCGTGTCACTACTTAGGTGCTTGTTTAAGACCGTAAAAGGAGTTTAACAGCTTACACACTTTCTTATGATTCTTGGGTAGGACAAATCCTTCTAGCTGATTCATATATATCTTTTTCAAGATCACCATTGAGAAAGGTAGTCTTGACATCCATTTGGTGGATAATCAAGTCCTTGATCGCAGTCAGAGCTATCAACAATCGAATAGTGGCATCCTTGCTACTGGGGCATAGGTGTAGAAATAATTGAAACTCATTCTTTGTTTAAACCCCTTAACAACCAATCTCGCTTTGAACTTATCAATTATACCATCAGGTTTTAACTTTTTCTTAAAGATACACTTGCATCCAATAGTCCTGCTTGCAGTTGGAAGATCCACTCAAGTTCAAATGTTGTTGGACAACATAGAATACATTTCATCATCTATTGCTTCCTTCTTAAATGTAGCATCATTAGATTGGTGTATAAGCCCAATAGATAGGAAAAAAAACTCTTTAAGCTTGTCTTTATCCTTTCTTCAAAAGGCATCAAGATTCAAGAGAGACTTAAAAAAAACGACAGTCCTCTTAATTCTATTCGGTTTCACAACAAAAGAAGAGGGAGGGAGTTAAGTCCCTTGGAATTTCTTATACTTATCTTCTCCCTTTTCTCTTGGTTTTGAGATGTTTCTTTATCACCTTATTGAAGAAGCAATTGATAGCATCCAAAAGTGTTTTCAAACCTTGATTTGTTGCCTGTTTCATACGGGCATCCTCTTTTTCTCTAACGAAGCTATATGATATGTCTGAAAGGGTGGTGATAATGATCGTTATGAAAGCGTTTTCTTCCTACAGACGTTTTGATGATGATAATGCGCCTATTGCCACAGCCTGCAGCCGCTCTCCCATTAATTACCAAGCTATCTTTTCCGATTTGAAATGGAAGCAATCTGCAAACACAGGAGAGAGAATGCACGCACAGTTCCCTTCGGACCACCTCTTCCCATCTTTTTCTAACCATGCTCTGATACCACTGTTGGGTCCCTTAAATGAGAGGAAGAAGAAGATGGAATAGAGGAGGGTATTGCTTTGAGTCTAGGTGTCGCAATTTAGAGGGCTCTCTCTACAGCAGCAGATCTTTTATGCTTTGGAGCATCTTTCTCATGAGATTTAATCATCTTATATAGATCTGTAATAGTAACTCTCTCTCTCTCCTGGATTTCAGTCATGAATTGGAGACATAAAATGGAGTTTATGGCACACTAATGAGTGTCTTTATACCTGTTGTTACTCATCTTCATAGAGTAACTGATGGCTCCATGGCCACAAATGCCAACAAAATTCTTTTAGGTTGTGTTCTTTTTCTGCGTATTTGAGGCGAGTTTTTTATAGTCCCGGATTTTTAGAAAACATAATCTATTCTTTTACCAAAAACGTGAAACTTTAAAAACCTCTAGGACTTTAAAAGCTCACCAAAGTGAGTGTTTGAAGACCCAACCAAAAGGCCTAGGGTTCTGAAGGATCTAAATAGTCGGTATCCACCATGGAAGATGAATAGCATAGGTCTCTCTTCGTCGTATATATTTTGCCCTTCCTGACGATCTTCTCCGCTGATTTTTTATCAACAGAAGCCATGTGAGTATCCAATTCTCGATACTTACGCGATGGAATCACATCTTCCTTGTTTCATGTCTCATTATCACTCTTCCTCGACCCTCTTTATTTCTATCTTCTTTCTATTGGAGGTTTAGCTTGCTTGAGAACAGACTTCAATTTGGGGATTGTGGTCATGTTCTTTCAATCAGTGGCTGATGTGTTCTACTTACTGTATTATAATCATGTAGTCCTGGAAATTTACTCACGAAGTCCCTGTTGAAAAGAACACAAATCGTTAGATGATAGAGCTTGTGAAAACCCCGTATCTTGAGAAACCCAGGCTTTTTAAAATCCTGCACTTTGGAAGTACCGGCAAAAGAACACAGAAGTTAACCGAGAATATCAAAACTGTTGTTCATTTGATATGGGAACTACTGTAGTTTTAGGCAAAAAGGCATCCATTTTTAGGTCAGCAAGGTTTGCCAACCACTATATATGATGGTCCTTCTGTGGGGGTTGCCTGCACAAGATTTTGGATTGTGGAAGTCATGGTGGAGACAAAAGCTGCTGCTTGTGGCGTAGTTGGTCTATAGATTCAGCGCTTGTTGGATTCGTGGTGGTGGTGGTGGTGGTAGTAGACTATTTTGTAACAATGATACCACATACCCCTCTAATAAGCTCTTAAGACCTGCCCTTCGGTTATAAAATGGGACGTTTACTATTTTCCAAATATATGTTTTACTAAACATACTAATATTAAATAAGGGAAATGCTACGGAGACCCCTTTAGGGCCAAGACCACCGTGCTCTAAGAACACGGGATTTCAGGTGGGGCCTACCATGTGAAATGGGCCCCACCTAAATCCCTGCTCTTAGAGCACGGTCTCGGTGGTCTCAGCCCTAAAGGGGTCTCAGTAGCAAAGTCCATTAAATAATACCTTCTTTGCCAATTTTCCAGGTTTTCACCTAGCCCTTTTATTTTCTTTTTTTATTGGTTCGAATTCATACGATTAGGCCCAGTTAGCAAGGTTAATGTTAATATGGGTAGCATTTTTCAATACGGATTGATAAAAGAGAGGTAAGGTTGCTAGGCATAGAGGCCCATTTAACTAAACCATGAGCTTTTCTGGCCCATTAGAGAACAGGTATAGGGTCTCTAGAGGTCTATTTATTGGCCCAGAGGCTCCCTTTTGACCATTGACCATTATGGGACCTATTTAGAGGCACAGATCTGTAGGCGCCAGAGGCCCATAGAGGGCCTATTTGTTAGGTCCAGTAGAGAGAGTAGGATTACTAAAGTCCCATTTTTTGTCTCATTAATATATCTATGGACTAACTTACAAAAACTCACTAAATGAGCGAGTCTAATACTAAGGGCACGCTTTTGGTAGTAAATTCAAGTATATCTAAGCACATAAACTTCTTTTGAAATGTAAATATGTCAGTGCACTATAAGAAGTATATGACGAATACTTTTCAAATCCCCATGAGTTTTGAGGAGAGGAGGAATTGGGAAAGGAAAATAATCACCTCCTTGGTAGGTGACATAGGAGGGTCGTCCCGGCTCCCATTTTCTTGTCATGTGTCCTCCTTCTAACTCTATTAAATTGTGGTTAAGATTCATCCACTCTTAGGGTTCCCCCATCTACCCTTGGTTTTAAGAAAAATAAAATAAAATAAATACTAAAGGGTCAAAAAACTAACCCAAGTTAATGGGAGTTGAAGGGTCAGCTATGTGAGAGCAAGGAAGAATAGTCCCCTCTTCAGCGGATGAGGAGACTATTGCTCATTGGGAAATATGTATGAGAGTCACAACAAGGTGCACATGTACACCATTAGCAACCAATCTCAAGATTTGTTGTTTGTAACCGTTGTTGTTTGTAACCGGACTCAGGATTCCTCGTGTCCCTTTTGACTCCCCTTGGAGTTTGTGAATTTCAACTGGGGTTAAAATATTTTTTAAAATATTTTTTCCTAAAAACCAAGGATAGGTGGGTAAACTATAGGAGTAGGTAAATCTTAATCACAATTAAAGGGTATCAAAAGGACACATGGCAGCATCAGTGACGTAACTAGAGATTATCACGGGTCTATCTAAATTTATTTATACCTTAAGGGCCTATATTCTAAACGTTTTTTTTCTTCTACAGAAGTGGTTATGAAATGAATAATTTGAACCTAGGGCGGCCAATGTGGTGGGCCTATGGAGGACTTACTCCTCTTATTGACCCTGCCGATGACCTTCAATAAGTTTTAGCTTACCTACTTCATAAACATGTCTTTCTTCTGTTGGAATTAAAGGCCCACACATCAATGACTAGTCCAAGCGCAATACTTTTAATCACTTAATGTGATTAACGATTATACATTAGTCTCAAAGCGTAAACTAGGGGTGGCAGACGCTTGGGCCAGGTCTAGTATTGACCTCTTAAGACCCTCAACCTCAACTCAACCAATTCATTCAAAAAAAAATTAGCTAATTTATAACCAGTTTGTTAATATAAATCGGAACCTAAAAAAATTACCAAATTCCTCAACCCTAATCCTCCTGCCTAACCTGTCTATAAACAATATTGAAGTAAATAAATTAGGAATGATTTCAAGATTATAATTAATAGCCTATCCCTATGGCTATTAATTAAATAGAAATGTTAGTCCTTGTCTTCCATGCTCTCACTCTAGTAGGGTAACTGTCACTACTTTTCCTTGTTACCTTAAGAACTGGGATAAATCATAAATTCTTCACTTGAAATTTTGGTTTAATACCTGTTGAAGTAATAGCAGTGTCAAGTGTGTCATCCACATTGAGAGTTTGTAAAATTTTTGAATTTTGTGCATGGAACTAACACTCTTAATTAAATTGGCTTTCTCTATAGAGCCCAACCCAATCTCAACCCAATTATAAAAGGGGTGAGAAATACTACAATCAGGCCCAAACGGTGAGGCGAAATCCTAGTAATCGTGAAAATTAATGCAGGCGGGTTGATGGGTCAGGTTAAAAATTGTCAGAAATAGGTCCACATGTGGTTATAATAATAGACACATACACCTATACATCCAAGTAATACATACATACATAGAGGGAGAATCTCATCTCAAGTAGGGTTCAATAGGTTTGGAAGGTTCTCTCAAAAAACATGTAGGATACCACCGAGAACATGAAAATGGCATCTCATGATGGAACAAGAGTGCCGTTTATATATTTCATTACGAAAATAAATCTCTATGACAACCCACGTAGATTGAAAGAATTAACCATTGAAACAAAAAAAAAGGATGGCCATGGCCTCATGGCAAATTATAGTTTGATTGTATTTTAATAATATTATTAATGTCAGAAGAAACCCAACATTCAGATAGAGGACTGCGACACATATATTACATGATCTTGAAAGAGAAAGATTACATCTTTGTCCATACTTTCTGAGGCACTCAGCATCCAAAACCAAGCATCAAAGAAGCTTACCCCATGAATCACTTCTAGCTATTACCCCACCCAAAAAAAAAAAAAAAAATCAATTAATATAAAATTAAGATAGAAAGAGAGAGGAAAATCCCTCTGAGAATATAGTCTTAGTGGCCTCTATCTCTTCATTAGGTTATAATATTTGTTTGAATATCTATCTTAGGAAGGAGCCTCAAGGTCACATCTCACATCCATTTCTTTCAAAACAGATTGCGGCAGCCAATTATCCATCTCTTGTTGCATCTAAAGGTCAAGCATCAAGATTATTCAAAGGGAAAAAAGAAAAAAAATTGGGTTTAGACAGACAGACATACCTATATAATCAACAGACCAAGTTGTTAGGATCTTGGTAGGACTAGCTTGACAGAACCCTCTTGTTTTTTGAATCATGGGTTTGATCAATTGAGTGGGTCTTGGTCTTCAAGCAATATGCGTCACAATCTTTGATAATACAGCCTTATGCATGAAGAGGCCCCTGAAAAAAACAAGAAGACAATGATACTTGCTACTTTCAGTATCTTCCTGACCTTCAGAATCTTTCATGATAATGCTTCTAAATTATGAGGTCTTTGAAAACATAGGTCTGACTCGACGATGATACTTGCTAATCTCAGTGCTGCTTAACCTAATTAATCAAAGATTCTTAGCTTTTCCTTTCAGTGGTCCACTATATGGGGTTTTAATATTATTTATATACGATTAGTTGCTTAGTCTTAGGAGTTAGGAGGCATATAATTATTAGTAGTGTTTGTAGGGGAAATTCCCTGCTCGTCGCGCGTCAGTAGCTGATAAAAGGTAGAGATCAAAATACTTCACCTGCAAAAGAAAAGAAGGAGTCGGGTGTACACCCTGAAATATACTCAGATGATAAAGTCAATAAACGAGAGAGATGATGAAAAGTAAAACACTGTAGCACTGAAACACTGAGGGAAAGCATGAACTTTGGAAAATATATTCTCTGATTGATAATGTCGCGATCCCATGCACTGAGTCTCAAGTGGGTATTTATAGGTTAAGCTCTGAATGACCATAGATGACCATCGATGACTTGGATGATCATGCCATTAGCTTGCCACTTATTACCAAATAAGGCAGACAGATCTTAAGTCTTATGTGTCACACGTGGGATCCTACAATCTCTAAGTCGGTTTCGAGTTGAAAACTCATATGAGGTGACTAGCAATAAATGCTAAGACAGTGCTTTCCACCTAACGTCAGAGACAAATGATCGCCTCCTGATGATCGGATCCTGATAATCAGTCTCGTTGTTAACTAAAGCACGGGTTCGTTATTCACAACGAAGACGATATTGTTATCCTAATGACTACGAGTCCGTTGTCTAGAAGACAGCGTTTCCGTTGTGAAGAGCACAACGGGTCCATTGTCATACGCACAACGAATACGTACTCAAAAACACATATGAGCTCATACACACTGTTATAACACCAAAAATATGCTCGTTGTCACAACACATAAATTAATTACGAATTTTATCATTTACAATTAGTCACTTTATGATGTTTTGAATGTAGTTCAAAGTATCATAAACCTCTCAGCATTCTAGAAGAAGAATACTGTAAGTCACAGAAATTGGTTGTACTCTGTTTTTCGTTCTCTGCTCTCTGTCGTTGTATATGCTCCGTTGTCATTGATCCCTTGTTTGCACTATACGCGAAGATATATCGTTGAGCCAATTGTAACATGTCTACAAATCAGTCACGCCTCATTAATGCATGACAGATTGTCATCATTGCTTTACACGAAACTCGAGACGTTTTATTCGCTCCGACGGTTACTGTCTTAAAAAAGACAATCAAGCCCTTCCTGCCACTGAAGTGTATGCCCGAGATGAAGGCTAATTTCATCCTACAAAAAGATTATTCTGACACGCTATATTCAATTTTTATGGAAATAACTATCTTACCCCTGCACTGGCCCACGTGTATGGCCACGATTGAGGTTATGTTCGTCTTTACCCTCTAGAATTGCCTATAAATAAATATGCGAAGAACTCCTACTCTTTACTCAAACTTGCACTATTATTCAACCGGATTTTGAATCTTCCAACGATCTGTAGCTCATTTTTCTCTCTCTGCTTAGCACCGTTTTCTACTTGGTAAGACTCCTTTCTCTGCTATTTGTTTTAGTTCGCCATTCCACTCATAGTTTGCTGGTTACTCGTTGTCCTTAGCTCCTCACTGATTCTCTATATCTTAGTATACTTGGCACATCACTGATTTTCTCTCTCTATACTTGCTTTCATTTCTCCATTTACTTTTGTTTTTACGCCATGGATGCCGAAATAGTTAGAGTTGATAGCGATGATGAAGTTAGTTGCTCTGGTAGCACTCCCCATGATACAATTGCTACTGCTTTCAAACCCAAACCAAAACCAGTATACAAATATGCTCTTGACCACTATAGGACTCGATATGAAATTCCTCCTTATGTTTATTATTTTAATGAAGAAGACGTCCATCCCGACTATCGCTCTTCTTGCACTACTATTTACCTTGCTTAATTCGAAGCTGAACTACGATTTCCATTAGACCCTGTTGTCGACTCCGTCCTTGCTACCCTCAAAATAGCCCCTAGAAAAATGCACCCGAAATTTTATAGGTACATGTCTCTAATGACCAAGTTCAACAGAGACAGATATAACATAGAGACTAGACACGTCTTTTACTTCCGACATGCTGTGAAGTGCCGAGGAACTCCCAAGGGTGGAGATAATTCCTACTTCTCTTGGAATCAACGAGCCAATAATCCTAATATCGTTACACACCTCCTCAATATAGACAGAGATTGGAAAGAGTTGCCCTTCATTATCTCCGGTGCTTGGAGAAATGAAATCGCCCGTCCTATTCCCAGTGAATTATCCTCAGGTTTGTTGATTCTGCTCTACTCCTGCTACTGAATTTACATATCTCCACTGCTACTGATAATAATAATTCCTTCTGCACAGATATCTCCAAACCACGATTCACAGAACTTACGACTGCAGAAGAACAACCACTACGAGATATTCGCAAGGAGAAATGAGACGAATACATTACCTGGAGGCCACTATCAACTCTTGAGCCTGTCCTTGCTGCGGATAACATTCTTCAAGCTACCAATATTGCTGCTCCGGAACAACTGACCAGAGAAAGAATGGCCGAACGCATGCCTCTACTACACTGAGCACCACGAGCTCCTCGATCTACCTGTCCTTCCCTTCTTACCACAACGGAAAAGAAGGCTAAAAAGAGAGAAAGGTACGCAGCTCTGAAAACACTGAGGACCAAAAGAGGTCGATGAGAAGCGGAATACGACCAAAGGCTTCGAGAACAACAAGGAAAAGAGATAGCTGCCACAACTTCTATACCACCCGAAATAGATAGCGATGAAGAACTTTTTGGCTCAGACGACCTGCTAGAAGATGATCAACCTCTAATTACCAAAACAACTACTACCAGGACTGCGGTTCCGTCTCCTTTGCTTGCTGTTGCCATTGCTGCTGCTCCTAACCCAAATGCTGCCTCATCCTCTGCTCTACCATGAGAAAGAACTACAACGGAAAAATCTGCTGAAGAATGGAAACCAATCTTCCCACACGGATACACACACCCTACCGTTGCTCACATGGCGATGGATTGCGATCTTATAGCCACATCTATGCTCCTCGCAATGAGGCTACCTGAACACATCGCCACAACAAGTAATATGCACTTCATGAGGAAGTTCGATACTGCAACTCGAGTTGTTGTCATGGTAAGAACTATTTCACACACACACTCATAGTCAACCTGCATATCTCCATACTGATAACATTCTTCCCTTCTAGATAAGCAACATGCTTGCAGGGATATACGATGACTATAATAACATCAGAAATACATCTGCTGGATTAAAGGAGAGGGTCTTCCATCTGGAGAAAAAAGAGACAGAGGAGATGAAGAAACTAAACCGTGAACTGAAAAAGGTGCAAGCGGAACTGAAAAATACTGAAGATAAACTATCTTTAGCCGTCACACAATGAGATGAACCTCGACAAGTGACTCGCAAAGCTGAAGAAGGAGAGAAGAAAGCTGTCACACCCCAAAACCCCACCTAGGAGAATGTGAGATCTTGGCACGTGACTTACTTAACAAACCATCATGTTAGAAGCATTTAAGGCATACTAAAATATGAACTTAAAATTTTCTTCATTTAATACCTCAACTGAACATCATTTAAAATCTGTAATTAAACTAAACCTACATAATCTGAATCATCATCGTGATTCTCAACTCTTTAATTAATCATATCAAATCTAAATATCCCAAATTAAAACTAGAACATAATAAACTAGTTACAATCTCTCTGGAATTTAAACAATTTCTAATAAACTAAAATAATAATAAAACCATCCATCGAAATCCCGTTCCTCTTCGGGATGATCACCTGTAAGATCTTCCTTACGTACTCCTCTTCAACTCAAGGCTCCTGGACACAATTTTCAATTCTCGAACCTGCCAACAACAAAAGTTATCGGCTGAGTAACAAGTTAATCCACGTATATAACAATCCATAGTAAATAATATTATAACGATAACATGCATACAAGTAACATAAATCAGAATGTGGAAACATTTTTTCTTTTCAATTCTTTCATGTTCTCACTTATACTTATCTTGCTTATTCTTCATTTCTTACTTTTTTTTTTCCTTTCTTACTTTTCTTTTTTTCTCCTCACTTTTCTTACATTCTTACTTTTCTTACTTTTCGTAGAGATCTTTCTTGAAACCAGATAACTAGTACTCTTGGGAACTTATCTTGAAGCAAGGCCCTAGCGTCCTTTTCTTTTCTTACTTTTTCTTTTCTTTTCTTACTTTTCTTACGTTTCTTTGAGATCTTTCTTGAAGCCAGATAATTAGTACCCTTGGGAACTTATCTTGAAGCAAGGCCTTAGCATCCTTTTCTTTTCTAACTTTTTCTTTTATTTTCTTACTTTTCTTACGTTTCTTTGAGATCTTTCTTGAAGTCAGATAACTAATATCCTTGGGAACTTATCTTGAAGCAAGGCCCTAGCATCTTTTTCTTTTCTTACATTTTCTTTTCTTTTCTTACTTTTCTTACATTTCTTTGAGATCTTTCTTGAAGCCAGATAACTAGTACCCTTGGAAATTTATCTTGAAGCAAGGCACTAGCATCTTTGTTACTTTTTTTTTTTTTCTTACTTGTCTTTGATAGCTTTCTTGAAGCCAGATAACTAGTACCCTTGGAAACTTATCTTGAAGTAAGGCACTAGTATCTTTGTTACTTAGACTTAAAGCCAGATATAACATACCCTTGCATAACTTATACTTGAAGCCGGACATGATATACCATCGATGAGATTAAACTTGGAGCTGGGTACGATATACCCTTGGTTACTTACTTTGTTGGTATCTATTATTTATGAGAAAACTCGTTCATGCAATCTTATTTATATGACTCTTACCTTCTTGTATTCATATTCACATCGTGCGTATATATATAACATTATTGTGATTGAAAATGGTAATAAACCCTCGATTAAATTTCACTCTCGATCATAGGTTGAAGGCATCAAGAATCCATCATAGCAATTCACATCACTATGATAAAATCCTAAAACCACCAAAACCATAACCAAAGCTTATTTACCCGAATGCATATTACCGATGCAGCAATTCATATCTTGCATTCATTATCGATCATCGTGCATATAAATTTTATAGATTATAATTTAAACATCAATAAATCAGGGTTCTTACAATAACAATAATAACATATGTTCATGAATCTTACTTCCATAGATCATACATCATCATGGTTCTTCGGTCGTTAAAACTGATAATAGGCCATTCATCATACATTGGCTTCAAGTAATTCATGCATAAAGTAGTGATCATGAAATCCTCACTTATACAAAAATATATAAATCATCATTCTACATACCATCATTTAATCCAATCTCCGCCATACATCCCTTCTATTACATACATTCACATATCTCCATAATTTTCTTTTACTTTATTCTTGCATAAAATATAATATCAATAGGGTTATTCACATCCTACTTATATTATTCACATCATACTTTAACAATTCTTAAGAAAACATACATAAGGGATGATAGAAATTCATAAATCTCATTTCTATCCAAGTTCTTACTTAGATTTACCTTTTTAAATCTTACTTTACATTAATATTCATGAAATTGAGAATTAGGGATTTTTATTTACGTTATTCACATCTTAATCATGTTCTTTACATAGATCTTATCATTAGATTCATACGTTAGATTAATAGTTATAAAATTGAAAACTAGGGAAAGTTATTTACCTCACTTGATCGCTTCCCTATGATCTATCGCTTGCGAATAAGAATCGATCTCAATCTTCAAGTCTCCTTCTTCCTTTTTCTGATCTTATCCTTCAACTCCTCAAGATTCCCCTTTTGATCTCTTAGGAAACTCTCATTTTTCTCTCTGTTAAGTTTAGAAGCCTATAGAAACTCTAACTCACGAGTTTGAGAATTATATATAGAGTTTAGGGACCTTAGGGAGTTAGAAAAATCAAAAATCATGATTTTCTGGAAAATTCCCGTGTTGGGCAATCGATCTCTCTGATGGGCGATCGATCTCCTAGATGGGCGATCGATCCCCCTGATGGGCGATCAATCTCCCCCCAATTGTTTTTTCCTCCAAAACACTTTTTCAGTATTTTGACCATAACTTTTGACTCGTTTATCAGAAATGGACGATTCAACTTGTGTTGGACTCGTCATTCAAAGGGAAACAATTTAATGTGTAATAGATAAGTCTCAATTTTAATTTTTTAATTACCTAAATGGGATCTAAAGCTGACTGGTTTGGAATGGATTTTAGTAGCCCCGATTTTGGAAATCCAACATTTAACCTATCTTTGACTAAAAATCTGAAAAAATGATAAACATGAACCTCGAAGAGGGTTTTCATACCTTCCTAATGGTTTAAGAATCATTCAATTCCGATCAATGGTAACATAACTAAAGCTTCTTGAAGTTGAGGGTATGTCAAGGCATCCTTTTTAATTCATCTTTTAAGAACACATGTATTTAAAATTGGGCACATATTTCAAGATATTCATATAAATTGCACGAATGTCAAGAAACTAAATTTTGGGTCTCTACAAAAGTCCTGGAACAGGCCGAAAGGGTTATCTTTCAGAGTGGCGAATAGGACGAGATCGCCAATACTCTGCGTAAACAATTCAAAATATCTGAGGCGGAAAAAGATGTCCTAGCGAAGCAACTCGATGAGGCTAATACCATAAAGGACAAAGAGATCAAGGCCGTGAAAGAAGCTCTAACTGAAACTCTCCGCATTCACTTCCAAAACGAGATGGATCGGTTGTTAGATGAAGACCGGAGAGAGACTGAAGATATAATAATGAAGCAGCTCCAGGAACAAGGAAGACTGACCAACATTGATGATGACTTCTCTGCATAGCTTTGCCCCGTTGTCGTTTCTCGTTGTACATTGTTTTTTGAATGAAATACTTTTTGCACATATGTCTCGTTCACTGTATTACACTTTTTAGACACTTGCACAAAGCTTATGATATGTGTATAATACAGGAAAACCAGAAGTAAATTCATATGCTCTTGAGAATGTATGATAATAAACACTTAATATGAATACAATGCAAAGCTATTGGAACCCATGCACCTAGAAAATGATACTCATGAATACATCGAGGAGACAAGACATCGTGCCTGACACTATGCAAATTATTTATCGTCAAACCCTTAAGGGACCCGTAGTGGCACATTATGGTAACAGGCCCCGATAGCATTGCAGGCCACTTGATTGCCTAGAGACAATATATTTGACGGATTCACAAATGCCCCATGTTGAGTATTAAGGTTTTGATGATCAGTCATTTGATAGCGCATTTACGATATCTTATCATTCGATTAATCATAGAGACGAACTTATGCACCAAAGAATAATTCACCAAAGAATAAATCATCAGCTCAATGTAAGCTCAAGTAACACACTTATCACTGACCTTGGCATCTCCGAATCTTGTGTTTGTTACGTTATACTTGCACTATTGAAGATCGCACTCACTTGTCAATCATTGATTACACTGAAAGGCACTGAACACCGGGATAAAATAGACAGCGAGAACGAGCTTATACTAGCGAGACCGTGCCAACGAGTCTGAGATTAGATAATGAAGACGAGTCTACGATAGCGCGAATACACTTGCACTTGTTCGTCTGCTAGTCACTTTGCACATAACACCTCAGGGGGTGATAGAATATCGAATTGTACATGTTTCACAACATTAAGTAAAAAAGGAAGTCGTTAGATATATATAATCATTACAAGATAAAAACCTGATAAAAACTTCAGACAAGGCTCTGAAAACCCCTGCCGGTTGATATGATATCCCCAGCCAGGCACAAAAAACATCTTCAAAAAGACTGAACAATGCTCGCAGCTCATGGACTCTCTTGCGATTCATCATCAGGAAGCACACATTCATTTAAGAAACCTTCCCGCACAAACCTCTCCAAATAGGTCTTCAAATCACCGCATCGGTTAGTCATATGGCCACGAATTTTGTGATCCTGGCAATACTCTCGCGCTCTTGTCCCCCTAGTGATGTCACGATTTGCATGAGTAGGTCACTCAAAATTTGGATCATCTTCTATGGCTCTCATGATCGCCGCAAGGCGAGCCATGAACATCACTGGTGCAGCTTGCTGGAGGAGAGGCGTCGCTCTGCTACCTGAGGATCTCTGCCCTGGAGTAACGCACGATTCAACTCAGTTAAGCCTTAGGCCCACATGTCGATTCGCTCTTGCAACAACTGCTGCTAACTGGTAAGTTGCGTCAAGAGGGATTGTTGATATTGCAACAGCATGATGATTTGCTCTGCTTGAGACAGCTCTGGCTCCGGGGCTTGCTCTTCCATTGGAGACGCAGGATTTTGATCGGACATGACGGAGGAGATAAGCAAATAAAGGGTTTGATCTCTTCCTTGCAGATATGGAATGGAAGAATCCTGACTCACAGGAGAGTCAACTTATCACTTTGTATAATGTAAGCTAACTAGGGTTCAAATAATTTTGTATGAAGAATCAACTTATCACCTTGTATAGTGTAAGCGATTCAGGAGAAAGTTTTCCCACATACGGCACCATTTTTGTAGGGGAAATTCCCGGCTCGCCACGCCTCAGTAGCTGATAAAAGGTAGAGATCAAAATACTTCACCTGCAAAATAAAAGGAGTCGGGTGTACACCCTAAAATATACTCCGATGATAAAGTCAGTAAATGAGAGAGATGATGAATAGTAAAACATTGTAGCACTGAAACACTGAGGGAAAGTATGAACTTTGGAAAAGATATTCTCTGATTGATAATGTCGCGATCTCATGCACTGAGTCTCAAGGGGGTATTTATAGGTTAAGCTCTGGATGACCATCGTTGACTTGGATGACCATGCCATTAGCTTGCCACTTATTACCAAATAAGTCTGACAAATCTTGAGTTTTACGTGTCACGCGTGGGAGCCTACAATCTCTAAGTCGGTTTCGGGTCGAAAACCCATCTGAGGTGACTAGCAATAAATGCTAAGACAGTGCTTTCCACCTAACATTAGAAACAAATGATCGCCTCCGGAGGATCGGGTCCTGATAGTCAGTCTCGTTGTTGACTAAAGCATAGGTTCGTTGTTCACAATGAAGATGATATCGTTGTCCTAATAACTACGAGTCTGTTGTCTAGAAGACAACGTTTCCGTTGTGAGGAGCACAACGGGTCCGTTGTTATACGCACAACGAATACGTACTTAAAAACACATATGAGCTCGTACACACTGTTATAACACCAAAAACATGCTCGTTGTCACAACATACAAATTAATGAAGAATTTATCCTTTACAGTGTTATAGGGTGTGTGCGCCCACATCGCCCAAGAGAAATTCAACTAATTCATTGAGAATTTCCTTTTTAAGAATTGAACCCAAACCTCCTAATGAAAGGGCGCACCTTCACCCTACTAGCTACAGGAGTTGGTGTTCAAGAAACCCTCCATAACCCTAATGAGTTGGTGTTTAAGAAATACAAAGTAGCACACATGCTAGCTGATTCCCACTATTACGGGATCTGATTTGTCGTATATTCCTTTTTGAATACGGTTTCTTTTATCATTTACATGGAACGGATTATGTAGGAGTAGGGTTGTAATACAACGGATCAGATTTCGATCGGATCCTGTCAGTTTTGAATCTGATTCGACGAAAAATCAAACAAATCTGAATCTGAACCAAGGTTCATCAAATTATAAATAATTAGATAGGTCTATCTGAATTTGAATTTGATTTATCTAGTCAAGATTCAAATTCGATCCAAATCCAGCCCAATTAATATCAAATTTCTTAAAATTAATTTTTAAGCATATAAAAAATTTAAGAAAAAATTCATAAATAATTTAAATAAAAGCAAGCATAGTATTTTATACATTCAAAAAATATTAATCTATTTTACATACATACATACATACATATGTGAAAACATATAATCAAAACGGATCTTAATCAGATGGGATCACCAGAGATCTAAATCTAATCCGATTATAATCAAATCCAAAAATCAAGATCTGTATCTGATCTGATGAATCTAAAGTCAAATCAATGTCTGCCCTAATTGGATTGTGGAAGTGTACAATCGTAATTGAAAGAAAAAATCAAATAAAAAAGGAATATATAACAAATCAGATCTCGTGTTTGTGGGAATTGGCTAGTTGTGTGATTCTCTATATTTCTACTAAGGTGTGTGTACCCTCTGACCACCTCACCCAAGATAAACTCTACTAATCCAATGAGAATTTTTCTCTTTAAGAATTGAACCCAATATCTCCTTCAAATGAGAGGGTGAACCTTCACCATGCTAGCTAGCGGAGATGGTGTAAACCCTCTGTGAGCACGGAGATTTTTACTCACTAAAATGGTTTGACTGAGAGTCGCCACCTATTCATTCTGAGGGATAGGTCTCGGGATTATTTTGGGTAAGGCAAATAGTCTATCAGATATTAGAGTAAGTGGTTCGATTAAGCCTCGGGGAAGGTGTTAGGCACCCAGGATCTCCATTTTACAATGGTTACCTACTCTCTAAATTTAAGTCAAATTAATCTCAATGTTAATTAGAATGTCTAAGTGTTTAACAAAATGTTAATCCAAGAAATAAAGAAAGCTAGCTAGACTAGGGTCGAATCCGAGTTGGATTACCTACGTACTCACATTGGGGTGAGATCAGACCGAGCGTAGTTCTGGCACATGGGCTCGTGCCAAAGCTAAGGGTGTGTACGTGTGTGCATAGGGTGGTCAATGGTCTAGCCCGGAGACTAGGGTTTAGTAGACCAGGTTGGTCAAGTGCAAGGTCAAGTCTAACCACGGTTAGAAAGGTGTTAACCATGGTTAGATGGGCTAACCAAGGTTAAGAAAGCAAGCAAGCATGTTTTTTGTCATTTTTGGTCTTTTTGCATTTTTCTGATTTTTGGGGATTTTTCCAAAGGTTAAAGCATTGTAACCATGGTTAGGGGGTAATCGGGGTTAAGGTAACCCCAGTTAAGCAAGTTGGTCAAGTCAAAAGTGGGACCCAGAACATATGGCAGGGCCTAGACTGGCCTCCTACCAGTCGGGGCCCAAAACAAAGCCCAAAATCAGATTTACAGGCAATGGCGGTAGACGGTTTACCACCATTCTATAGCAAAGGGGTTTTAAAATTGCGGTAGATCATCTACCGCCATTACAGCATTTTTCATATTTGGTTTTGCAGGGGGTTAAGGCTAGGTTAAGGGTTAAACTCAGGGTCAGAGGCCCTTAGGATTTGGTCAGGGGACTCCCCAAATATCCTTGGCCCAGGGGTGGTCTGAAATGGGCCCAAAAGGGTCTGAAATAGTCTGTTACATGAAATGATGAATGGCGGTAGATAATCTATCGTCACTCTGACAGTTTAACTCTAGGGGCAATTTAATCATAGTTAAGCTACAAGTTAGGGTCTAGTAAAGCTAAAGTAGGTAGAAGAGAGGTCAGGAAATCCATCCATGGCTCTGGATAGGACAAGGGACCATGTTAACTATGGTTAAATAGGCTGCAAATGATGGGTTCAGTAATGGCGGTAATTAGTTTACCGTCATTACTGGTGTTTTCTAGAAATCGAATTTCTCCCCCCTGGGGGTGAACCAGAGCTACACCAGGGGTTCCCTCATGGACTGAGGGTCTCTTAGGTGTGAAGGGAGTGAAGCCACATATGCTAAGGGTCTTTAACCCGAGTTACACCCTCTAAGGTGTCCCCCATACCCATGAAGAGGAAAGGGGGCCCCTGTCCTTGGGTTCTATGAAGCAAAACAGAGTATAAATACCCCTAGAGCAAGACCAAGGGTTTACAGAGGTGAACAAAAAATAAAAGTGAGGTAGGAGTGGTCCTACCCCTTTACAACTGCTGCTCACGGTGGCTCACAGTGGTGGTGGCTGGTGTGGAGCTGAGGGGAGTCGAGGGAAACTTGGGGTAAGTCCCTGGATTGCCTGAGGGTGAAAGGCAAGGTCGGAGATGGCTATAGATAGGTGTAGCCGAATGTGGACAGGGTTTTGGTAAGTGATTTTGGAGTCTACAATGGTGGTGCACGTGGTGGGTGGCGGTGGTTCAGGGTGGTGTATAGTAGTGGTGTAGAGGGCTAAGGCAGGCTCAGGGGACTTCCTACAAGGTCTAAGCGTATTGGCAGAGTGAGGAGAGCAGCAAACCGAATTGGAGCAGAGCTTAGCTATGGGGTTTTTGGAATGAACTGAAGGTTGAGGAGGGGGGTATATATAGGGTTAGGTAAGGCTTGGGGTAGTTTAGGGATAAAGGTAAAGGTCCTAGACACTTAGGGGGCAGAGCACATGTGGTCCAAGGGCTACAACATGTGAGATTTGCAGAAAATAGGTAATGGCGGTAATTAGATTACCGCCATTACCACAGAAGGCTAAACTAAGGTTGGCGGTAATCGAATTACCGCCACGAAGGGATGTTGCTATTTTGGGCTAGACCCACACACACTTGGGCCGACAGTGATATGGCCCCTACCTTTTGAGGGAATTTAGCACCCTAATTTGAGTTTTGAAAGTGGGCCCCACATAAGTGGACCCTAGAGAGCTTGTAGGCCTAAGTTTGGGCCCACCAAAGGCCTTGGCTCACGGTTTTGGGGTTTTGCTTTGTTGATGGGCCCTGAACCCCTGGGACTAAAACTTAGGTTTGGCTAGGGTTTAGCTAGGGTTATCCTAGGGTTTGGGTTTGGTCTAGGGCTTATCCTAGGGTTAGGGGGAGCTAATCATGGTTAAATTAATTAGCCATAGTTATAAGGGGGGTGTAAGAATAGGGTACTGACAGCTGCCCATCTTTGTCGGAGAGTGCTGATTTGGCAACTAAACGACCAAGACTGGAATCATCCAATTTTTACACCAGCAAGCAAGATTGGTAATGATGTCCCTAACTTGAAGGTACAAAGGATGAGAGCAAGCATGATGAGCAAGATGAGTGGACACACGTCCGCTCCAACAATGATGAGGTGAGGGTTGGTCACATGACCATTTCATCGGAATTAGAAGCAAGCAATGATAAGCAGCATTAGCTTCACTGGAGGCGGTATCCAACATTCGGTCACACGACCGTGTCAGTATACTCCTTTAATAGTGAACTAGCAGAGTAAGATGAGGGATGATGAAGCAAGACTAACATCACTAGAGGCCACAACTAGCATCCGGTCACATGACCGTGTTAGTATACTCCTTGATTAGTGAGCTAGTGGTGCAAGATGAAGGGTAATGAAGCAAGACTAACATTACTGGAGGCTGCAACTGGCATCCGGTTACACAACCGTGTCAGTATACTCCTTGATTAGTAAGCTAGAAGAGTAAGATGAGGGATGATGAAGCCAGACTAACATCACTGGAAGCCGCAACTGGCATCCGGTCACACGACCGTGTCTATATACTCCTTGATTAGTGAGCTAGTAGTACAAGAAGAAGTTCACAAGAGGCCGCAACTAAAATCCGATCACACAATCGTTTTTCAGTATACTCCTTTAATAGTGAAGGGGAAGCGAGGTTGCAGACAACCGCTCGATTGTCTAACATGATAAATGAGGGTAAAGGCAGCCACCCGATTGCTTCACCTAAGATAGGATGCAATGATAGTGCAGACAATCACCCGATTGCCTCACTGGAGTAGGATGCAAGATAGTGCAGACAATCGCCCGATTGTCTCACTGGGGTAGGATGCAAAATAGTACAGACAACTGCCCTATTGTCTCACTAGAGTAGGATGCAAGATAGTGCAGACAACCATCCTATTGTCTCACTGGAGTATAATGCAAACTAGTGCAGACAACCGCCTAATTGTCTCACTGAACTAAGATGATGAGGGTGAAGACAGCCGCCCAACTGCTTCATCAGAAAATAGATGCAACGCTGATAGTGTAAATAATCACCCAATTGCCCTGTTGGGGATAAATTTGAATTGATAGCTGGTAGGCATGAAGACGATTTGGTGAAGCAAGATAAATTGAATATGAGGGATAAAAGCCATGACCCTGAGTTCATCAGAAAATAGATGCAACGCTGATATTGTAAATAATCACCCAATTACCCTGTTGGGGATAAATTTGAATTGATAGCTGGTAGGCATGAAGACGATTTGGTGAAGCAAGATAAATTGAATATGAGGGATAAAAGCCATGACCCTGAGCCATTACACGCATCCTCACCCTTCTGTATGTATCTGTCCTGTTTGAACTTGAATTGTCACTTGCTTGGGTCATTCAACTGTTTGTACTTGCCCTCCAGGATAAACTACCAAATTTGCTTTACCATGGTTTCATTGCTCCTCTTGTACCAGTGGGAATGACCAGTCGACTTTGAGATGACTCTACTGAGGAATGAACTTTGACTGACTATGGATATGAATGACTTGATAAAAGGACTGATGGATTGACTGACAGACTGATGGATTAACTGACAGTTGATGTGAACAAATTGCTAACAAGAGTGATAGATGGACTGACCAGACGGTTTGACCAATAGATTATTTGCAATGAAATTGACTATTTTTCTTTGTGTCTGAGATTGCCTGCAGTGGGAGACCTAGTTAGGTTCCTTTGCCTGCAGGTAAAAATGATTAAGCCACGGTTGATCATCTTTGGAGTAGATCTGCATTTCCTCCTGATTGATTGATGCCCAAGCTTGTATTGATCATGTTTCCTTATTTTGTTCTCGAGCTTTTTAGCCTTTCACTGGGATTGGGTTACATGTTCTGATCTTTGTCCCTTTTTTGCCCCTGGGCCTTTTCAGGTTTTCACCAGGACTGGGTTCACGTAATTTTTGTGCAATAGTAGGATTGATGATTCCTTACTATGCCCGTGAAATTTGAATTTTGATTTACCCCTTTTTTACCCCTGGGCCCTTTCGGGTTTTGTCAGGACTGGATATACAAGTTTGCATTTTCTCCTCTTCTGCTCTTGAACAGTTCTCTGAGAATTCTCCATTCTTCTCTCA
This sequence comes from Tetracentron sinense, assembly GCA_015143295.1. NCBI lineage: Eukaryota > Viridiplantae > Streptophyta > Magnoliopsida > Trochodendrales > Trochodendraceae > Tetracentron > Tetracentron sinense. The sequence goes on from CM026561.1 coordinate 18,981,486, forward strand.
TCATCACCTGTTACCAAGTAGGGACGAATGTTTTTGAACGTCAATACTCAAGTCCTTTCAAAGATCAAGGAGGGCTTAGTGTTTAGGACGAAATGAGGTTTTGTTAGAAATGATGTAAGGTCCAAAGTTTCTGTTTCAGCAAGGGTAGGGCACCCTATGATGTTTGTTTGGTGCTAAGATGGAACCAGTTTCTTCATCTTTTGTCCTTTGGTGAGTTTCTTCATCTTTTGTATTTGGTGAAGCTTTGCTTCACTTTTGACCAAGTATTTTTTTTTCTTTTTCTTTTGTACACAGTTGTCTTGTTTTGTAGACATTTGTTGTATTGTGATCGAACCTGATTTCAGGCTGCCTAAGTACCCAAATAGGGATCAGGTCAAGACGTAGTTCGGCCAAAGGCCAATTTGCTATTGTTCTTTGCTGGTTGCTCTTGTTTTGTACTGTCATTTTGACTTTCATGGGATGCACTTGCACGGTTTTTGAAAGAAAGGCTATTAGGCTCAAAGGTCTAACTAGCGGATATGGATATAGGATGGGTAAGCGAGGTGTTGTGAAGGTTATCCAAAGACCTCCTATCATTTCCTTGATCGGACTAGAGCATGTACGTTCATTGCATTGTCCTTATTCTGGTTGATCGAAACTTGACAGTTCAAAGAGTTCTTCGGTGTTCCTGTATCGCTCTTGCTTTGGATTATTCAATGTCGGGAGAGTACTTATTGGTTTCGAACATCGCACCTTCCGTTGAATGATCAACTTTATGTTTATCAAATTTTCCCTATAGGCAGTAGAAACTAGGTCAGTTCCTAAATTAGGCATCTCAGAGCACAATTGATTTAGACAAGACATTTCATTGAATAGCACAAAAGGTGAACAGACTTGATATGAAACCAAAAGACACAAAGGGCCACTGGCCAATTGTTCGACTTGGACTGGGAAGAGGGATTGACACGGGCCGACAAGGCCAACTGTAAGACACTAATGAAGAAGTAAAATAAAGACACAACAAACATAGAGTTTGTTCAAAAATTCGATTGTAGGGATTCCGACTGAAGCGCCTTAGTTTGCAAGTGGAGCATGATTAGGGAGAGGAACCTGAGTGATGTCGGCGTTCCCTGGTGTAAAGCAAATCTTCTCCATTTCCAACAAATCCTGGACAACATGCTTCATAGCGTAGCATCTATCCGTAGGATGCCCTGGTGACTGATGATATTCGCAATGTTGTTCTGCCCGGTAGTTCTTCAAAAGATTAGTCGGTGGAGGCTGAGGATCGTTTAGTGTGATCAGCTTCTTGTTCACAAGGAATTGGAGAAGTTCAATCAAGGCATATGGGATTAGAGTGAACACTCAATTTTTCCTCTGTTCAAAAGACATTTGGTGAGAGAGCAGCTTTCCTTGGTTCTGTTGAACCTGCTGGAGCTGTCGAGGTTGTCGGGGCAAATTGGGGATTTAGACAGGTATAGTTGTGATCATCCGCCCGTCATCTTTTTTTTTTCTACTATCTCTTTTTGGCTGTAGAGGAGTACGGGAAGAAGATGCACCTTTCGATCCTTAGAACATGTCGAATGCCCCAACATCATCCATTATTGCCTTGATCCTTGCATCACATTTGGCCATGGTGCTAAAGTCCGATATAGGTTGTGTTGCTAGTAGGATCTTGAGGGGGTGCTTGAGGGTACGAAGAAAAGTTGTCACTAGCTCATCCTCTGGAAGAGAGGTGTTCATTTTTCTAGCCATCTCCCTCCATCGAACTGAGTATTCAATTAAGGTTTCATTACCCCTCTGGGACATTCTTTCTAGGTCTGCCCTTTGCAAGACAAGATCGACATTGTAGGAGTACTGGACAATGAATGTCTCACAGAAATCTTCCCATGTTTGAACTATGTCAGGATCTATTTTGATGAACCACTGAAGTGCAGCCCCTTTTAAGCTTTTCTGGAATAGCTGAACTAACAACTTGTCTCCAACTGGAATAATTCTCCGTGGTAGGACCTCAAATGGGTTTCGGGACATCCTATCCCACTGTACCTCTCAAAATTAGGGATCTTGAAATCCCGGGGCAGAATCCCTGGGTGTATGCACATGTTTCTGAAGTCGGTGATCTTTCGGGATTCCTGATTCTTCTTCACTAGCTCTTCTAGCTTTTCTATCATTTCTCGGTATGCATCTGGAATTTGGGCTGAACTGGAAGATATATGAGCGGATCCAGTATGAGGTTCAATGCCAACCCTGACTTCTTCCTCCTCAAATTGGTCTATGATAGACAGTGTGATGTGGTGAGTAGGTTGTAGTTGTGTAGGTGGAGGCGGAATGTTGAAAGTGGATTCAGATCGCGGTTGAGTAGGTGATGGGGTGATGTTGAAGGTATGTAGTTGTTGGGGTTGAACGGGTGATAGGGTGTTGATAGCAAGTGGTGGTAGGAAAAGATTGATGACATGTGGAGGATTGGCCTGTGATGGGCTTGGCACATCGGCCAGTCGGGGGTTAGAGGAGGAGTAAGCATGGGTCATAGCTTGCATGAAGTCCTGCAAGATGTTTTTCAGCTCTTCAATGTTTTGGGCATTCTTGGTTGTTTTGGCCTCAAGATCTGGGGCCTCCTACTGCGATGACGGGGTATCCGGATCGGTTTCATGGCCATCTATTTGTTCCATGTTGTAATTGGTGTGCTTGACTCAGGGTCCACTCCTGAAAAGATGAAACAGTATGGAATAAGAGCCGGAATAGATAAGAATGGGGGAAGATTGGCAAGCATGCAAATGACCTAACACAGTCTAGTGGACATAGGGGCAATACCCCTAGTTTGAAAACTTGGAACAACATGCAAGAGAGAGGATTTTTTGATTTTTTTGATTTTTTTTGATTTTTTTGTTTTGATTAGGTGTGACAAGGCACATATAATCTGATAAGGCAAACGGATAGAGGTTCGATGTGCTTTATCTGGGTTATTGGAAACCGGGAAACCTATCAGGTCAAAGTTGAGGGTAGGTCCGACGAATACCTATTTGCCTGGGATTTGAACCTCATATGCTATGTCAAGAAGCAGGGTAATGTGTGTTTTATTACAAGTACAACAAAAGGCTCATTACATGCCCCTGGGCGAGTATTTATCCGGATAGAAAGTGCCCAGGTATTCAACTATGATTGGGGACAGCTATAAGGTGCAAGCAGGTTAGGGTTTAGAATTCCCTCCAGGATGGCTGCTTGTAGACTATACCCTAAAATAGTCTATATGTATGAATGTTGTTGTAATGCAAGGGTGTTCCTAAAGGATTGAGTGATCACTTAACACCGTATATGCGACTCCCCTATATATAAAACATACCTGAAAATGGACGATTAGTGTAAGCGGGAGTATTCAGAATGCTTCCCTGAGGGTAATCAACCACCAGGAGTAATTCCACGGACCTCCAAGACCTTTAAGCCACTGACACTGAGGATGATCATCCACCAGCCGTTAGCGTAATTAACCTGTCTAATGGGTTTAATAGGACATTACACTACTATGGTATGTATGAAATACACATTTACAAAAGCACCCAAAAGAGGTAAAGAATTAGCATTTGGTTAAGCATTTCGATTAATTTGGCTTAAGTTTAAGTTTTGGCTTGAACCAACTCCCCAGCAGAGTCGCCAAAGCTGTAAGCACAGAGATTTTTACAAAAGCACCCAAAAGAGGTAAAGAATTAGCATTTGGTTAAGCATTTCGATTAATTTGGCTTAAGTTTAAGTTTTGGCTTGAACCAACTCCCCAGCAGAGTCGCCAAAGCTGTAAGCACAGAGATTTTTACTCACTAAAATGGTTTGACTGAGAGTCGCCACCTATTCATTCTGAGAGATAGGTCCTGAGATTATTTTAGATAAGTCAAATGTCCATCAGAGATTATGGTAAGTGGTTCGATTAAGCCCTGGGGAAGGTGTTAGGCATCCCAGGATTCTCATTTTACAATGGTTACCGACTCTCTAAATTTAAGCCAAATTAATCTCAATGTTAATTAGAATGTCTAAGTGTTTAACAAAATGCTAATCCAAGAAATAAAGAAAGCTAGCTAGACTAGGGTCGAATCCGAGTTGGATTACCTACGTACTCACATTAGGGTGAGATCAGACCGAGCGTAGTTCTGGCACATGGGCTCGTGCCAAGGCTAGGGGTGTGTGCGTGTGTGCATAGGGTGGTCAAGGGTCTTGACCGGGTTGGTCAAGTGCAAGGTCAAGTCTAACCACGGTTAGAAATGCGTTAACCATGGTTAGGTGGTCTAACCAAGGTTAAGAAAGCAAGCAAGCATGTTTTTGGTCATTTTTTGTCTTTTTGCATTTTTCTGATTTTCGGGGATTTTTCCAAAGGTTAAAGCATTGTAACCATGGGTTAAGGTAACCCCAGTTAAGCAAGTCGATCAAGTCAAAAGTGGGGCCCAGAACACGTGGCAGGGCCTAGACTAGCCTCCTACCAATTCTGGGCCCAAAACAAAGCCCAAAATTGGATATACAGGAAATAGCGATAGACGGTTTACCGCCATTCCAAAGTAGAGAGGTTTTGGAATGGCAGTAGATCATCACTGCCATTACAGCATTTTTCAGATTTGGTTTTGCAGGGGGTTAAGGCCAAGTTAAAGGTTAACCCCAGGGTTAGAGACCCTTAGGATTTGGTCAAGGGACTCCCCAAAATATCATGCGCCTTTGGTGGGCCTAGGGGTGGTCTGAAATGGGCCCAAAAGGGCCTGAAATAGTTTGTTACATGAAATGATGAATGGCGGTAGATAATCTACCGCCACTCTGACAGTTTAACCCTAGGGAAATTTAACCATGGTTAAGCTGCAAGTTAGGGTCTAGTAAGGCTAGGGTAGGTAGAAGAGAGGTCAGTGAAGCCATCCATGGCAGTGGATAGGACCAGGGACCATATTAACTATGGTTAAATAGGCTGCAAATGATAGGTTCAGTAATGGCGGTAATTAGTTTACCACCATTACTGGCGTTTTCCAGAAATCGAATTTCTCCCTCCTGGAGGTGAACCAGAGCTACACCAGGGGTTCCCTCCTAGACTGAGGGTCCCTTAGGTGTGAAGGGAGTGAAGCCACATATGCTAAGGGTCTTGAACCCGAGTTACACCCTCTAGGGTGTCCCCCATACCCATGAAGAGGTAAGGGGGATCCTATCCTTGGGTTCTATGAAGCAAAACAGAGTATAAATACCCTTGGAGCAAGACCAGGGGTTTACAGAGGTGAACAAAAAATAAAAGTGGGGTAGGAGTGGTCCTACCCCTTTACAGCTACTGCTCACGGTGGTGGTGGCTGGTGTGGAGCTGAGGGGAGTCAAGGGGAACCTAGGGTAAGTCCCTGGATTGCCTGAGGGTGAAAGGCAAGGTCGGAGATGGCTATGGATAGGTGTGGCCGAATGTGGACAGGGTTTTGGTAAGTGATTTTGGAGTCTACAGTGGTGGTGCACATGGTGGGTGGCGGTGGTTCAGGGTGGTGTATAGTAGTGGTGTAGAGGGCTAAGGCAAGCTCAGGGGACTTCCTACAAGGTCTATAGGTATTGGCAGAGCGAGGAGAACAGCAAACCGAATTGGAGCAGAGCTTAGCTATGGGGTTTTGAATGAACTAAAGGTTGAGGAGGGAGGGTATATATAGGGTTAGGTAAGGCTTGGGATAGTTTAGGGATAAAGGTGAAGGTCCTAGACACTAAGGGGGTGGAGCACATGTGGTCCAGGGGCTACAGCATGCGAGATTTGCAAAAAACAGGTAGTGGTGGTAATTGGATTACCGCCATTACCACAGAAGGCTAAACTGAGGTTGGCGGTAATCGAATTACCACCACAAAGGGATGTTGCTATTTTGGGCTAGACCCACACACACTTGGACCGAAAGTGCTATGGCCCCTATCTTTTGAGGGAGTTTGGCGCCCTAATTTGAATTTTGAAAGTGGGCCCCACACAAGTGGACCCTAGAGAGCTTGTGGGCCCACCAAAGGCCTTGGCTCACGGTTTTGGGGGTTTGGCTTGGTTGATGGTCCCTGAACCTACAAGGCGAGGCCCTCTTTAGCACTAATGAGATTGGTGTCCTACAAGGCAAGGGGACATGGATAATATATGTTCTTGGAACTACATGCATGGACTAACTATTAGGGAATATATCAAGAGTATTGTGATATATAAGGTGAATGAGATACACTATATCGTGAAAGTGTATCTCATCACAATAATATTAGATTAATATCAATCAAGAATATAATAGATTTTGTTAAGATTAGATTAGATGAGGTTTCTATCTTGAGATCAATGTAATCGCTATATAAACTCTAATGGAGATCATTGTAATCATCCAATAATTATTTCAGTGTTAAGGATCGACATTTATATTTTATGTGTGAATTATCAATTGCACTGGAAAGTGTGTGGGAGATAAGTCACCAGTACGCAAGACAATGGAATAAATGCCTTGCACACTAAAATATGAACAGAAATGCTAGCCCGGTAGCAGTCTTTCCCAGATGCAAGATGGTGGCAACGAGTATCAAACCATCTCCTTGTTATAGGGTAATAACACCACGTGTTGCATCCACTCTAGGGACGAATTTTGACTTATTGTGTTTGGGGCTAACACTCCTCAAATATGAATCCATGCACTTGAAATTCCTAGGATGTTGTAAAGTACCAAAACAACCCTCAACTCGACCCAACAATTAACAAAATTATCCTTCATTACTTTCAAATTAGGTGCTGATTCCATTTAACATAAGAGTTAAATGTGAACAAATGCTCTGGTTCAAAAGTTAAAAGAAGCCCCCCAAAAAAGTATTTTGGGAAATACAAAAAATAAATAAGGGTAGTTTTATCAACAAGATTTTTTATTTTCTCATAATACCCCTCATTAGGCTTGTTTTGGGAGTTCCGAATAGCTTTTAAATTAGAGCTTTTGCTCATATTTATACTCTTAACTGAAGTATTTAAATATAATACCGAGCTGGATGCAATCTGAGTCAAAATGCAAAAGAAAAGAATTCTTATATTTTCTATTCCTAAAGTAAGTAGCCCAAATAGTAATTCTCTTTGAATCCTGAATTCTAAACAAGGGGGAATTCTTGGTACTAATTTCAAAAAGAAAAGATTAACTCTCATTGTAAATGGAGTGGCATTTTCGTAATAAAGAGCTCCAGAATCACATTTACGTAGTGAAAGCTAGTAGTTTTGGCTCTTTTGGATTGTTTTATAAATAGTCATGTGTTACTCCAAAATCACAAGAGGCTCTTTTCGAGATTTTTTTATCATCAAAACATCACTATATATCTAGTACAACAACGTTTTAACATAACAGTATCATTGATATAACTAGACAGCAGTGTTTTAGAACACATGAGGCTCTTTTTCGAGATTTTTTTATCATTAGAACACGCTACTATCCGATACATCAATATTTTAAAATAATAGTATCGCATGTATAATGACATTTTTTTAAGGTACATAAGAGATTTTTAAATTTTATATCATCAGAACGCCACTGTCTAATACAACAATATTTTAGTCTAATAGTAACACCAGTACTATAATTAGATATATAGTAACGACGACACGAGGCTCTTTTCGGGTTTTTTTATCACTAGAATCTCGTTATCCGACCTAAGAAAAACAATGCCGAAAAATGTCATCCATTTTCTAAATCAAAATAAATTACAATACACTCCATTTTAAAATGACTAACCTTGCATTACAAGATTAAAATAGAAATAGTCGCAGACCACTGATAAATCATTCCAAAAAGTATAAGTATGACATCATAATAAATGGTCGTAGATCATTAATGCAATACAATAAAAAAATATCAAAATAGGTGGTCACAAATTTGTTAGTTATGACCTCTTTGTCCGCATCTCCCACGAGTCACTGACGGACATAGTTCTCCATGGAAAAGAATTTTATTCTGTCTTGATCTTCCAGGACGTCTTACTTGGATCAGGGACACGACATTCATGTTCCTCACTTCCTATAGTATCTCAAAGGGGTCATTTTCAATCACTGAATAAACTAGTTTTGAATATGTTCTCTGAAATGTAAAAGATCAGTTGTAGCGTAAACAATAGGTGTAAGGCAAAATATTTCTTTTTTACACATGCAGCTAATACAGGTTAATAAGGCACCTCAAGCACATCGAATTTGTGACAAGGTAGCCCCTATAGTTCGTCGTTGATAAAATAACTTTTGAACAAATTCATTTACTTTAACAAATTTGTAACGTCGACCTTGATATGTAGAACTCTTACTAGAATGAATTCATTTTCCATCATAGAGGCAAATCAGTGGTAATTGAGACATTTTCCGAAAAATTAGATAGGACTACAGGAAAAAAAAAAAAAAAGTATAGTTAAATTGTCACTATAGTGCATATTGACGATTCAAATATCCAAAATGTCATTATACTGCATATCGGCGATCTGATTAACAGAATAGCATAATCACTACTATGACCAATAAAGGCTATCTAGATATCGAAATTGTCCTTGCATACACATAGAGGCACTTTCAGAAAAGAAATTCACACATTTTCTGTTTTGGATATGAGTTTAACATTAAAGCTATGTTTCGTTGCCGAGAAAATAGGTGAAAAGATGAAAAAGAAAAGAAAATTTTAGATTTCTAATACAATTCTTAGTTGCGTTTTATCTCATTTTATTTTCTTTTCTATATTTTCACTTATTTTCTTGGCAAACATAGGGTAATGTCATTTCAAATATAACCAAAATGACATAAAAGTACCCCCAAAAATGAAGAACAGTGATATTACGGATTTCAAACGAAACAAAACAATCTAACCGGTACACAAGATAAATTTTGAAAGTAAGAATTTTAAAAAGATTTAGGATTTTTACCTCTTCAAAAAGTCCCTTAAATGAGCCGATAAGTGAAGAATGAGATAAATGCACAGATGAGATTGAAATTCTGAATTTCTTTGCCATTAGACTAAGAGAGATTTGAAAGGAGAGGAAGATGAGAGTTTGAGAAATTTTCTCTAAATAAGAGTAGGTTGGTCATTTAACCATCTACTAAGGTCCTACTCCCTACACGTATATGATTTTTCATGTACCTAGCTAAATCTAAAATTAAAGGAAAATGTTAGTGAGACTGCAAAGGGCCCAGACCACACTGAGACCATGCTTGTGATGCATGGATTTCAAATTTTCAAAAATTGTTTTAATGAAATTTTGAGATCCGTGCATCACAAGCATGGTCTCAATGTGGTCTCGGCCTTTTACGGTCTCAGTAGCAAAGTCCTAAATTAAAATTGTAGAGAAGTTGGAATTGTTTCTTGTGATATTGTAATAGCACGTGGCAATTCATTAAAAAATAAATAAAAATATTTTTTTGAAATTATCTCAGAATTGTCAAAAATGCTCTATTTTAAGTGATTATACAAAAATGTCACCATATTTATATTGAAAATGAAACTGGCAGTTGTCTTTTAGCATCATATTAACACTAATATAAACTCTCTTTTTAGTGGGCCCTTAAAAATTTTATTTAAAAGCAACACTCCAACGGCTTTAGTAGGAATCCATTTATTAAGGAGGTTAATTAGAAACCTAATAAGTTCGTTTGGTATCGTCTCTATAAAAACTTCTTCTTCTTTTTTTTTTCTGTTTTTCGAAAAGAGAATCAGAAAATTACGTTTGGCAAAACGTTTCTTCAGATCTAATTGAGAGGCTTCTAAAAATATTTTTTGCACAATCCAGAGAACGCAACACGTACCATTCTCAATTGAATAACAATTCAAGAGGGGGTAATTCTAACAAGGCAAAGCCAGGATTTTCTTGTAGAGGGGCATGTGATGGTTGATTGAAAACGGTAGTAATTATTGATGAATTTTGTGAAGAATTGTTAGGCATGTAAGAAATATTTTGGTCCTACTGAGATGAAGGTTCGGGGAGGTAGCTCTTAAAAAAAATTGACAATTAAGTTCTTGAGTCATTTCAAACATACCATACAGGTATTGTTTATCCTTGTTTACAGGTAATTATCTTATTCCCTGTGGTTATGCCCTATTAAATAATTAAACGAAATTGAATAGTAATTAGTTGACCCTGTATTCGATTAGCTATCCAAATGTCTTCATATGTTGTCCTCATTTAACTGTGGTTAAGCTTGGTTAAACTTAATCAACTGAAGATTAATAATTTTTTTTAAAATCAAGGATACATGGATGAACCCGAGGGGTAAGTGAATCTTAACCACAGTTAGTGAGGGTTAAAAGGGACACATTACATACTATATATGCCCATTCGGTTAGGTAGTCAAATGTGCGATCCGCTATTTATTTCCTTAAAAGATATATTTTGTCTTCAAAAGTTCAATAGCATTGCCCTATTTCACTAAGAGAAAGACAATATTTTGTACTAACACATGTCATATCCTTAAAGAAATTAGACTTTAAAGAAAAGTGAAACCAACTAGCAATATTAGTGCATTTGAACAATGCTAAGTTCACTTTTTTTCATTTCTAAACAAAAAAAATAAAAAGCTTCATCAATATTTGTTGTCTTCTTACTTCAAAAGAAAAAAAAAATTGGGTGTGAAGGAAAGTGGGGATTGGATTTGGTTTGGCCTTTGCTTTTTGGTCTGGCCCACTCACAAAGCCACTTTCATTGCCCTTTTAATGCATGTTATGAAAATTTAACTCATGTAGTTAAAGAAAATTAAAATACTCTTTTTCTAAAAACTAAGGTTACATAATTGAATTCCAAGGGTTAGTGAACTTTAATCACATGTCGACAAGGCCAGACGGATTTTGTCTGGTCCATTCCCTAACCTTTTGTTTGATTGTTGAGAAAATAAGTAAAAACATGAAAAATAAAAATAAAAATTAGACAAAACATAATTAAAAATCTAAAATTTTTTTTTTTTTTTTTTTTTTTAAATTTATGTTTTCATCAATTTTTTCTACAACCAAACATATGAAACACTCTCTTTTCCTTTTTAGGGGTGGGTCGAAGTGGTACTAGTGGCAGCTGCAGCAGTACAAAAGAAATTCGGAAGGGCGGAAACAAGGATGAAAGCGTCATTTACTGAAAGAGATAGAATGAAGTGAACTGGGTGGAGGTGCAATTATTCGAGGTAGAGCGGGTGGCATGGTCAGATGCTATGTTAGGGCTGCGGGAGGGACGCGTCTTTCTTATGCTGCCCGAGAATGACGGGCTCGAAGAAATATCTACTTAATAAATCAGTTGCTGAAAAACCGTACTCTCTCCTGATTGGTTACAACCTTGACGTATTGACATGTGGGGCCCGTTCATTCGTGGAATTACACGCCATAAAACAACGATTGATTGGATTGTAGGACCCACATTGCCGGCTGAACGAGGAGACCGAATCTTGAGCTGCTGCACTGACACGGATGTGCTGGTTCGTTGACGCGTGACAAGAGCTTAAATTGTGGGGACCAGGTTGATATCGGAGTCTAATTAACCTTCGAGGAATACTAGCCCTACTCTTTCAGTCATCCTACTCTCCACTATTTATTTATTTATTTATTTATTTATATTTTTTTTTTCTTCGTGCATAGTAGGGTCAATGAAGGGTGAGAGTATGGGTATAGTTAGGGCTGAGAGTATGGGTATAGTCAGGGCTGTCAATCCCGCCCTTTGACGAGGGGGCCTCCAGACCCAGCTCTCCCAAGCCCCGCAAAATAGAAAACTATGTTTTCCTTAACAAGGCCTTAGGGATAGGGTTAAGTCAGGCTTAATTTTGAAATGCCCTCTTCACTTGAGGGTTGAACTTGGTAAGCACTTGACTAGGCCTAACCCGGCCCTCTATTCTATATATTATACCATATATAATATAATTATTTACGATTTATAATAACCTAAGAGGTTAAGCCACACTAACATTATAATGTAGTATCTTTTTAAAATCTTTCTAACGGAGTAACTTGTAATATTTTTCCTTTTTTTTAATAAAATATTTAATAAAGTCTTAAGACTTATTTTTTGTATGTGTAATAGACTTATAGTATAATCTCTTTACATAATCTTTTAATGTTATTTGTAAGTTCTAACTTTTTTTAATAAACATAACAGTACCAATACTAACAATTAACAATTTAATGGTAACAATTGGAACACTAATATTAACAATCTAACAGTACTAAAATCCGTCGTGTTGCTCTTCAAGTTGCATTGTTGGTCTGAACGAAGGAGGAGGTTTGTCTGTCAAGTAGACAACCAATAATGTAGAAAAAAATCGCTCACCATTATATAATTTTTTTTTGTTCCTTTGGCTCTAGTCCAACCTTGGCTAGGCCCAAGTCTTTGAAGTAGGGCTTGGACCTTGCCAGTTCAGGTCCTTTGAGGGATAGGGCCTCACCCCAATGAATGAGGGATGGGCTCGGTAAAACCTAGGCCCTACCTTGGCCTGACCCTTTGACAGTCCTAGGTAGGGTAGGGCTAGCACTCCACTTATCATTTTCCAGGTGTTATGAGGTTCACCCATATTTGTCTAACCTGGATATAGTGTGACGAGATAAGTGGCACTTTCTCAACCCATCAAGTAAAAATAAGAAAAATAATCTACTCCTCATGGCGAGAGCTAAGTAACCAGTGTGGGAGCGTCAAATTTTAATTTAGGATAGGGTTGAAAGAGCTTCTTGGGTACCGGTATAAGCACACACAAATATATATATATATATATATATATATATATATATATATATATATATATATATACTTGATGATATTTGAAAATACTTGAAGATACAAATATGTTATTTTCATTTTTTTAGAATTATAAAAAAGAATTGATAAAATCATTTATCATTCGAATTTGTAATCACAGTAAACAAGATGACTACTAATATATTAAATGTATCCTTCCAAATTCAAATCACTAATAATTAACAAACCTTACAAGAATTGTGTACCTACAAAAGAAAATGACATTTGTAGCTAGAGGTTGGGGAGGTTTTAGTTACTAAGGGTTAGAGCAAAAAACACGTCTACATGTCCCTTTTAATTCTCTTTAACTGTGGTTAAGATTCACTAACCCTTAAGTTTAAAGCATCCATTCTTAGTTTTGGAGAAATTAAAAAAAAAAATTAACCACAAGTGTTAAAACTTATTAACCATGGTTCAATGGCAGTTAAAGGGCTTTGTGAGGGGTGAGAGAACCAATAGTTTGCTCCTCGCCCCAAGGAGCATATTATTGCTCAAATTAAAAAATGAAGAGCAAATTTTCTATTAAAGACCTGAGGCTTGGTGTTATAAAAGAGCGTTATGTTTTTTTTTTTAACACAAAAAACAATGAGATTGAAATACCTTTAATTTTTTTTTTCTATCTTCCACTTTTGGGAAGGGGGATTATAGATGGGCGTGTCAACGGATAAGGACATTATCCGAATTCATTTACTTGGATAATTATATGATAGAGTGAATTCAAATAGTAATTTTACTATCTGTTTATAATCGGATACAAATTCAAATATTGATAAATTTGATTTGATAAATATCTGACCAATTATATAATATATTGTCATATATAAATAATATATTATAAAATTATAAGATTAAAATAATCTTGTAAATATGTACCTTTAAGATTATTTAAGACATTAAGTTGTTATTTTAATATAAATATAGATAAAATATTAATTTTCTATTTTTAAAACAATTTTTTTTTTACACTTCTAACATTTTTTTTTCTTTTTAAAATTTTAAAAGTAATCAAATAATTCAGATACTAGCTGAATTCAAATATTTTAATCGGAGTTGAATTCAAATACAGTATTTCACTATCAGTCAGATATTTATTCAAATTCGAATAGGCAAATGTGTAATTGGATATAAATTTGGATATACCACTATCTATTCCAAATTCGCTCCTTAACAGCTCTAATTGTGGAATCCAACCATAAAAGAGGAGTGCTGGCCATGACATAGAATTGGAATTTTTTCCAAACTCAAATTGTTGTTGCCTTTTCGATCAATAGGTTAAAGAATTAAAAAAAATTTCAAATGAAGAAGTTATTGATTTAACCGCTTTAGTAGTAGCAGTGAAAAGTAGCAACAAGTCGCCCTAATATTAAAAATGTGTTAAGACTCCACCTTTCTATGTAATACACAGTCTGGATTTTGGATTTACTCTGGCTGGGACAGTGTAAAAAAATTTTTTTGCTAAAAACCAAGGCTAAATTCTTTAATTTCAAGGGTTAGGGAATCTTAACAACAGTTAAAAAAAAAGTTAAAAGGGACACATGGCGAGTAGGAGAGGCTAGGCCAGAGTAAATCCTAAATCTGTAATTAGGTTCTGAAACAAGAAAAATTGTCAGAAATCTACTCTTTTAAGAAATATCACACCAAATATTAATGTATCAGCAGCCCTGATGGCCCATTGCAGCCCTAGCAACAAAGGCCATTGCTGCCAATTAAGTTTCACTCACGAATCTGTATTTGTCCGAACAAGACATGTTAAGGGGTAGTGATTTTGGTCAATTTGAATAACTAACACGAATTTATCCTATAATTGAACAAACCTAATAAGTTTGGAATAAATAATAAAATAACTAATCATCTTGTGAATAATTTAATTAGACCTGGTTTGGTTCAGATTATTGCAGAGATTATTGCAGTCGTAGTAGATTATACAATTCACTGTAATGAATAAGTGTTGGGGTAGTGATCCTATTTGGTTACTTCCATAATTTTCACATAATCCTAAAGTTGCATAAGTGATTATGCTTCTCCATAATCAACTTCGACCAGATTATGGAAATACTAGTTGCTTCATAATCGCTTGTAAAGGATCGAACCAAACGCTCAACATGAGTGGTTATAAGAGATCAAATTGATTCTTCCAATAATCTGATTGAACCCATGCAATTATAAACTAGTTGAAAAATCCAATTAAAATCCGTTACATGGTCTTAAACATCAACCCTAACACAAGAAAAATTGTCGGATTCATGTTGGTTAACGGACTGGATGGGCATTACCTTATTTTGAGGGCATTATTGTCAACCTTAGAAAATTTTATTTGTATTATTTGGTTTATTATATATACCCCTGTTAAATTAGAGCTAACATTAACAGCTAATTGATAGAAGTGTTGTGGCCCACTTAACACTATGCGTGTCGGTTAGCGAGCGCGTACGATGCATTATAACAAATTTTGATGATAATCGAATGGCTAGAATTGCATGATCAAAGCAATCCCACGCCGATGTCGGTGGGTATAATGGCTCAAGGACAAGGTGAAGGTGGTGGGATGAGGGGGCCACATTTTTCTAATAGCCTAATGCCTAGGGTTTGGTTTGTGGCTGTGGGGGTGTCTTGCACTTGAGAAAAATCAAACAAGGGTTGCGTCTTTGGAGAGGCTTCTAGCCTTCTACAAAAGAAAATGAGTCACATATAAAAGCACAAATACCCCCACATTTGGTAGCTAATGAAGACATGGGTCCCCTAGTGAAAGCACCTTCTTTTTTTGTGATCGGATTACAACAGACAATTGTGATTGAACTTGAGGAGAGTTAAATCGCACCAACTGGTCAACATGTGTTACACTATTAACAATGGTGAAATCAAATCGTCTATTTTTTTCCCTGGATTCTTCCTTTTGGCCTGAGTATAAGAAGGCCACAATCTCTTCGAAGGTTGCTTATAATTGTTAAATCTGAACAAATGATTTGATTCTGGCCTTTAAATACTCATTGCCACCGGGAAGAACATAGACAATTCGTTTCCAACTATGGTTAAGATTCTCTAATTCTTAGGTTACATAAATCTAACATTAGTTTTGAGAAAAAAAATATTTTTAAAAAATAATCCATAGGGTTAAGAATTTTTAATCCTAGCTCCCAACTAGCTTAGTTGGTAAAGTCCCTTGGCTTCGTACCAGGGGCCTGAGATCGAATCCCGCTTATGTTTCTCTGGTTGGGGTGTCTGCTTAACCTCAACTTGCCTTCTACAAAAAAGAATTTTTAACCATAGAATTAATTTTGAAAAAAAAATTCTAAAAACTACAGTTAGATTGTTGAATCTTAAGGATTAGTAAATCTTAACCATAGTTAATAAAAAGTCAAAGGACACATGTTGACCTGTGGCCTGTGGGTACAATTGAACTCGGGAAGAGTTCAATTGTGATTGATTGTGACCTGATCTCCCTTTTTCTTTTTCTTTTGGTTAAGGTAACTATACACCAGGTGAAGCTACAGTCGTCATGAGAAAGAAGACCACACACACCCTCAACCCAAATAAGGGTTGCTAAGGATTTCATATGCCTATATCTTCACACTACACTGCTTACAAGGTATATGTAAATGTCACTAACGGGTCGGACTGTCCTTTAATGGGTCACCTCTTGGATGATGGACGTGTAAAAAGGCAGCGATGAGATTGATAGCGGAAGTACTATGGGTCTGGGTATCTAATCAAAGGCCCACCAGATTGCCTATACACCTTTCAGAGACTTTTGAGGAGCATTTACCCATAATTATTTTGACCAGCTTGATGATATTTCGAATTAATATGGATTTGGTTTGTACTAAGGGTTCTTACAGGGCAAAATTAACTCACACGGTACTACGCTACGAATTGTTTGGTGTCTTCGATCACACCTTGATCGGTCCCCACCAATCTCTCTCATCATCTGATCCCTGTGGATCACCAATCGACGGCCAAGATTGATAAGTTGGCTAGTGGCCCATAGTGGTAAAGGAGAAAAGAGCCTTGGGTCCATGATGCGCATCTAAAACGAAGCTATATAATTATTTATAGCCGGCTCATGTCCCTCGTTTTAATCAGCTTCCTTAATCTGCAGGCGCTTTTAATTTCCTACATCGAATATTCTTATGATAAGAAACAGATTCTTTAAAATTCATTTATTTAAGAGATGAACTATAAACAAGAGCTCCGGTTGAACCCAGCCAACCAGCAACCAAAAATTACTTATGGTAAGGGTAGTTTGGAAATTACAATAATAAAATAAAGGTATTTTTGTCAATTAAAACTATTTTAATAATTTTCAAAATACCCATGCCAAGGCCTGTTGTCTATTTGACGGAGCTCCTACACATAGTTAATCTTTTTATTTAGTTAGTAATTCAATGGTTGTGATGACCAAAATTATAATGATGATAATAATGTGCTTAGTATATAGTTTTTTTTTTTTGGTATGAGAAACACGGTTAGGCCACAACCCCAATTAGGGGATAGTATCTGTTCTGAGTTAGTGGGCGGATGGAGAGTATATACAAACTCCCACCCTCTCTGGAATGGAACCCGGACCTCCCCCTAAGCAGGGAATACACTACCATTAGGCTATGCCCATGGTGTGTTAGGTCAGTGATTTAGGCTTTTGTTAATGTTGGGTCTATGAAGAATGATTATGCAGGTATAAAATATTTGAGGTCTAGGGGGTGCAAGAGGGGTTCCGAGGAATTTTCTTTTATCAAGACCAAGTTCGTGGGCTGTATCGTTTGTGTTTTGTGTGTGTACTACAGGTGTTTTTTTTTTCTTGTTTAAGATTAACTCATATTTATAGCCTTGTAATGACTTGTGTTGGGTTAATATAAATTTTAGAGAAAATGGAGAAACGAGATTGAAATGTAGAAAACGACGAGGATTGTTCCTCTTATTTTCAAGGTTTATTCTCTGGGTTTCTTAAATGTATCTTCGTGGACGTAGCATACATTAGGTGAACTACATAAATTATTGTGTTGCTTGTTCTTGTATTTATCATTCTTTTTTCTTTCGTTTTATACATCCCCAGTAGACGTTATTCATAAGAGCTAATGTATATTTAATTTAAGATGCTTATGAATTTAGACCGCTCAATAAATGGGGGCCACTAGTGCTAGTCAAAACTTTGACCTTATGATGATATTGATCCTTTGATGAGCGCTCCTCATCCAAATAAGTAGAAATGGAAAAGAAAATATTTTCCGATTATTTTGATCATATGATTCAGAATGGACCCATTATTTGCAGCGTTCTGACTCAACTACATATATATATATATTTTTTTTGGGAGGTAATAGCATTTTTCCTTATAATAGAAGAAAGAAATTAATACAAAATACTACTAATATATGTAAAAATATCATTTAAAGGACTTTACTCACCTTGGTTTAATCTCTCAATTTCATCTTAGAAGTTGGTGTGTTATGGTAGTGGTTGGTTATGCTCCTTAGCATTTCAATTGTTTTATCTTAGGAAGGCTGGACAATAGCACAAAGCACTTAATTGCTTTATCTTAGGACGAGTGGTTAACAGAGCAGGATCTTGCTTTTTATGGGTTTAGAGGCCTCCGATTGTCTCTGGCAAAACCAGAAAGGGCTCTTGCGGTTCCATACATTTTGCGGCAGCTGGCAGAAAAATGGGGAAAAGTCATTTATTTTCTCCCCATGATTTTTGACTTCTCCTCATTTGATATCTCTCCCCCTTATTCTCACACACTTATCGCCACATGTCATTTGTGTGTAGAGAAGTCAAAATCATGAGCCCCATGATTTTGACTTCTCCACCACATGTCACCTATTCTATGGAACCCCGAGATAAACCCTTTCTGGCTTCGCCAAAGGCAAGCCAAGGCCGGGTTTAGATCTCTAAGGTGGGTACTCAACGGTCACACCACGATCCGAACACGAGTCACTCCTCCCCCGAAGGGAACTATCACTGCCAACCCAGGCGTGTCAGCTAAAGTACCTGAACTTACCGTTACCTCAGGGAAATGCGTTTTTAGCACCAAATTTGGGCAACAGTGCAACAGCCGACGCTTGCCCATCTATTCGCTTTATCATCGAAGTGTGGCATCCAACGAGATAGAATACTAAAAAGAAAAAGAAGAAGAAACAAAGAGATATTTAATTTTTAAAGATCATTACTCTCCCAAACTTTCTCATCTTCCTTTTTTAATTAACATTCGGTGGAAGTAGACGTTTCCTCGTTTTTCAACTGTTCTTAACTTTTGACAAACTTTAAAAGAGGGGTTTTTTTTTTTTTTGGGGAAAAGGGTTCACTGCAAGAGAGTGCTTGCAAAAAAGCCTAAACCATAACCCTAACTTGCTTTTTGAATGTCATTGTATATAACTTTAATAAAGAAACACGAATCTTTAGGGTTAATGTTATTAGCCAGTCAGAACAAGAATGACATTTTAAGGTTAGAATTAGGGTTAAAATTTAAACCTAAAATTGAAAACCCTAACCTTAACCCTAAAACGCTTTTGCTGCTACCAATGTTATCAGAACCGGACCGGTGATCGAACTGGTTGAGTGGCCGGTTCTTGGTTCGACCGTGTCATTTTTTATTTATTTTTTAAAAAAAATCTATTTTTGCCTATTTATGACTGGTTCTGACCACCGGTCCCCGATTCAACCGGCCGGTTCTTCCGATTTTCACGAAAATGACCGGTTTTCAAAACGGTCCCGTTTTGGGGGGTTTGGGAACCGGTGAGGGGACCAGTTCCTTGTTTTTCCGGTTCGACCGACCGGTCCGGTCCGGTTCTGACAATAGTGGTTGCTACTATAAGTTTTAGAAAATGCCAATATGATACCCATAACATTTTACGAGATTGAATAACAACCAATTGTGATTGAACTCAGGGAGAATTCAATCTCACACCCACAACTCAACACGTGTCATTTTTAACCCTTATTAATCATGGTTAAGATTCTCTAACTCTTAGGATTTAACAATCTAACCTTAGTTTTTAGAAGAAAAAAAAAATAAAAATTATCTTTACGGTTAAGAAATTTTAACCATATGGTTAAATTAAAAAAAAAAAAAGAATTTCTAGAAACCAGGTAAAATTGTTGAACCCTAAAGGATAATAAATCTTAACCACAATTAATAAGAGTTAAAAAAAGGACAAGTGTTAGGGCCTGTGGGTGCATTGAACTCTCCCAGAGTTGGGATTGGCTGTGATTCGATCTCAAAGATTACGTACGTGCTTTTGCAGTCTGCTCTGCACTTCTCTTACACCGAATCCTTGCTCTTTTTAAAGCCCCACCTCTCTTATATCTGTGTGAGTGAATGGTTCTTATTTTGGAAGGTAAAGGTTCTCTGCTCCTCATCAAACGTGCCTGCACCTAATGATTTGAAAAGGAGAGTTAAATCACTCGAGTTCCACTGTTGTCATCTATTCCAGGTACCCAATACAAACCCAATATTAGAGAGAGAGAGAGAGAGAGAGAGAGAGAGGTGGGTGGGGGGTGTGAAGGATAGCAATCCTACACACCCCACCAATCAAGAAATTAAGCAAGAACATATACAAAATTCTTATTATTATTATTATTATTTTTTTTTTTGAAAAAATGGTCATAAATTTATGGATAATGAGTAAAGAAAGATAGGTATCTTTTTATCAGGCTTTTTAACATCTCTCTCTTCATTTCTTTTCTTTGCCAGTGTGAGAGTTGCAGAAATTGGGTCTGCCAAGGGCTTAAAAAAAGTGAGGAGATTAATACATCCATAGCCATAGATAGGTGGATGTGGTATTGTTCTTTGATATATCCTTTTCCAACTCTATTTTATCCATAATTGTATGATTTCAAGCTGTCTGTGCTAGATCTTTCATGGGTTTTTAGGTCACTGTAAGTAAAAATTTCGCTCCTTTGCAGATGATGAAGCACGTGCACTCAGATTTCCATCACACCAGGTATTCCTAATAGTATCTAATATTATAATCAAATCTCTCTTTCTGTCCCCCCTTTCTCTCTCTTTCTATGAACAACATATATGGCTACATATTCTCGTATACCCATTTCTTCATCTTTATCTTATATATTCTTCAGTCTATCTATCCCCTTGAAAAATAATAGTAAACCTTGAAATTATGAGAATAATGGGTACTGATCTGAATTTTGAACTTCAGGCTTACGGCTTGTATCCAAATTTCCCGTATTCATCATTTTCTTCTCTCTTCCTTTCTTCCAGGATTTGGCTATCGGAGTTGGCGTAGAATTTTGACGAATTTTGGCTTTTGATTGAGCAAGAAATGGGCTAAATCATTTGATAGATAAGAGGAGGATAAGAGAGAGATTATACCCAAAAATAAATAAATATATAGAAAGAGAGAGAGAGAGAGAGTTTGGATTGGTTGTGCAGCCTAGCCTAAAATAGTCTCTTTCCAGTGATATTGCTATCAAATCGATGGCGACGTACTTTCATGGAAGTTCGGAAATCCAAGCTGATGGATTACAGACACTTTATCTGATGAATCCTGGCTTTGTTGGATACTCTGACACACAGCCGCCACCCAACATGCTCTTCCTCAATTCACCTGGAAACGCCCTCAATCCGATTCCGCCCAACTTCCCTCACGCGCCGCCGCAGCAAAATCAGCACTTCCTCGGAATCCCACTTCAGGCACCGCCTCCCGCTGCCGACTCCGCCACCGTGTCCCGAGATCCTCCATCCATGCATGCTCAACACGAGATCTCAGCCCTACATGGCTTCGTCCCTCGTGTTCACTATGATCTATGGACTTCCATAGACCCCACCAAGTCAGCCGGAAGCCACCAGATTCCGGCGAGGCAAGCTCCGACAAGTGATTCTGATGTTGCGACGCAGATGGGTCTTCGGCGGCCGGTCGTGTCGCCGTCTCAGCAAGGGCTGTCGCTGAGCCTTTCGCAGCAGCAGCCGAATTATGGGTCGTACCGGCAGGAATATGACGTTCCGGCACGGGCCACAGTACCGGAGATATCGCCGATTAGTGGCGAGGAGATGCGGATATCTGGAGGCTCTTCTTCTTCACCTTCTGCTGTTTCCAATGGGATTTCTGGTATGCAGAGTGTTATTCTGGGGTCCAAGTACTTGAAAGCTGCACAGCAGCTCCTCCACGAAGTCGTTAATGTCGGAAAGGGAATCGAGATAGAATCGCCGAAGGAACTTAAAGGGCAGACCAAGATGAACAAAGATTCAAAAGCTGCCATTAGAGAAGGTGCGAGTGGAGGTGAGACGAGCGCCAAACGTGGAGCTGAACCCACCACTGCTGAAAGACATGAACTTCAGATGAAGAAAGGAAAGCTTATTAGCATGCTTGATGAGGTATGGATATAAATTTTGCATATTTGGTAAGGTTATGATTAAAATTTCAAGAAATCGAGATGGTTTTGATCTTGAAAGCAAAACCCATAAGCAAATTTTAGGCGAAACCTATGGGAAATTGAGTTGAGTCCCTATCAATTGAGTTGGGTCAGATCTTCAGAAAAAACCCATCAAAGAAAATGGTCATACTGAGGTGTTTCTTTTGAATTATCTATTAACCAAATAAAAAGGTGTTTCTTTCGAAGAGAGAGAAATTTAAGTTAAGGTCTGATCTTTGAACAGACACCCTTCATGGAAATTTGATTTTTCAAAGCTTTCTGCCAACAATTTTATTTATTTATTTTAAATTTTTTGGAATTTAATCTGAGGTTTGTCTGGTTGATCTCCGGTTCTTCTTCTTTTTCTGGAAAGGGACATAGTCCTTTTTCTTAATGTTTCTGATTTAAACAGAGGATAGACAATTTGGGTTTCCGGTGAGATTAAATATATCTATATATGTTTTTTGCTAACCATGATGCTTGAATCTCAATAAGCCTTTGATTATAAAGAAATTTTCAGCATTTTTCTTCATAGATATGCTTTGGACGCATTTCTTGGATTAATCTTACTGAAGAATATGTAAAAATTTGTGGTACTACTGTCCT
Organism: Tetracentron sinense; assembly: GCA_015143295.1. Taxonomy (NCBI): domain Eukaryota; kingdom Viridiplantae; phylum Streptophyta; class Magnoliopsida; order Trochodendrales; family Trochodendraceae; genus Tetracentron; species Tetracentron sinense. The sequence goes on from CM026561.1 coordinate 19,004,139, forward strand.
GTAATTTCAGTACTTTACTCAAATTCTTTGTTGGAATTTCAAGGTTGAACGAAGATACGTACAATACCACCACCAGATGCAGATTGTAGTGTCTTTATTCGAACAAGCAGCAGGACTTGGGTCTGCAAAAACATACACGGCCCTTGCACTACAGACCATCTCCAAGCAATTCCGGTGTCTGAAGGACGCGATATCGGGGCAAATTCGAGATACAAGCAAGAGCTTGGGAGAAGAAGATTGCTTCGGGGAAGGGAAGGTTGAGGGTTCAAAACTCAGGTTCATCGATCATCAGATTCGACAACAAAGAGCGCTTCAACAGTTGGGTGTGATCCAACACAATGCTTGGAGACCCCAGAGAGGATTGCCCGAGAAATCTGTCTCTGTTCTTCGTGCTTGGCTCTTCGAAAATTTTCTGCACCCGTAAGTATTACTATTTAATACCTCACAATCCATCACCAGTCTTTCCTCAATTTTGGAAAGTGTTTAACTTTAACTAGTCTTTTTCAAAAAAAAAAAACTAAATTCTTCAATCTGGGGTTGCAGCTATCCTAAGGATTCAGACAAACACATGCTTGCAAAACAAACAGGACTTACTAGGAGCCAGGTGCCTATTAGATGATTCTGGTTTTTTCAATCTCTTCTTTCCTCAATTATGGGGAGCCCCAATTTGAGAAATTTTAAATCTTTGAAATGCAGGTATCTAACTGGTTCATAAACGCTCGAGTTCGGCTCTGGAAGCCAATGGTTGAAGAAATGTACATGGAGGAAATCAAAGATCAAAAACAGACTGGATCAGAGGTCAAAACAAGCAAGAGAGAAGCCAATGAAGAGTCGTCCACAGCTCCACAAGAGAACAGTCCCATTAGAACATGCCATTTTAAGAATCTCATATCAAAAGAAGACAATCCCAATGACCAGAATTCTCCAACTGCAATAAAAAATTCACCAGTTTCACCACCTCCCATGGGAGCAAACTTTCGAGGCCAAGCTGGCTTCACCCTTATTGGGTCATCGGAGATGGAAGGGATGGTACAAGAAAGTCCCAAGAAACCCCGGAACTCTGATTTACAGAACTCCCTGAATGGTATCCCGTCGACGGAAATGAACATGAACCATGGTGGAGCTTTTGGTGCATACTCAATTGGAGGGATAGGGAGGTTCGACGCCGATCAATTTGCACCGAGGTTCTCTACCAATGGGGTCTCCCTAACTCTAGGCCTTAATCACTGCGAGAACCTCTCTCTATCGGGAACCCAACCGACATACCTCTCCGACCAGAACATGCAATTGGGAAGGAGACTTGAAATGAGCGGTGATGAACCGAACGAATTCTGTGGGATTAACACTACTCCACAGCCTTTACACTCCACTGCTTATGAGAACCTTGAAATTCAGAACAGAAAAAGGTTTGCTGCCCAGTTGTTACCTGACTTTGTGGCGTGATAACTTAACCTCTCCTTTTGCTACCACTGTGACTCCATGATTTCTTCAAAGATATTGCAGGTTAGTCTATATATATAGGTGTACCATTCAAACCACCGGAGAAGAGAAAGTAAAGAAGAAGATGCTAATCTCTCAGGCTTACTTTCAAAATGCTTCTTCTGTTCCCTCCTTTAGTAGGGAAGAGGGGTAGAATGCTTAGTGTAAAGATAGAAGAAAAGTTAGTAAATTTATACTTGGAGAGAACCATTTGAGTTCTTATATATATATAGCTTAGGATTTGAGATCATAAGGTTGATGATTGTATAATGTTATTTTGATACATTTGAAGATAGATAGATTGATATATATCATGAATATGCAAATCAGTTATTTCAATAGACAAATATATTTTGCAGATGCATGTATGTGTATGTGGGTGTGCATGTATCCGTACGATATCAGTTGTAGAGAAGGGAAGAGGCCGGAACCAAAGTGGTGAATTTTTTTTCCTTAATTGGGTAAGAGGCGCTAATTCTTCAAATAGTTTGTTTACCAAATTGTATGTATATATACATCTGTGGGTATACATACAGTGTGTATACAGGTGCCATTCTGGAGGATCATTTCCAAAGACCCGGATTCTTTTCCCTCACAAATAGAACCGTTTTTTAGGTGTTTCTCACAGGTATCTCTATTACTGGATGGAATTTCACGGTTAATATATACTCGAAAACACATACAAGCAATGTTGTCAGAACCGGACCGGCCGGTGGAACCGGGAACCAGCCCTCTCGTCGGTTCCAAAAACCAAAACTCTTTAAGAACGGTCACAACTAGTCAGAACCAGTCAAAACCGGCCAGAACCGGTTGGGAACCCATTAGAACAGGGAAAAATAAAAAAATTTACAAAAAAGTACACGGTCGAACCGGTAGAACTGGGACCCAACCACTCTACCGGTTCGGTTATGAAAACAGTGCATACAAGTATTTCAATGCATATATATGCATTTTCTGAAGTGATCAGCTACATATGCTCAAAAAATATCGACACAATCTAGTTGTATTGCCATGATGACACATTTTGAAGGCACAAGTGGTTGCATTTCACTGTGTATGTGTGTGTGTATATATATATATAACAAGAAACCCTAAGGCAAGTATATTGCATGCTTCATTCAAACTAGAGCTGTAGGTTGGCGGCTGGCCCTAGTTAGTTAGAAGATAGGTTTTCTCATGCATATCAAGTGAATATAGACTACTTAATGCAATTCTTTTAAGCATAAGACAAAATATGAGAAGAATCAATCTTCTTTCCTTGCAATTCCTAGAATGATTGCCAATTCTAATCTAAAATAAAATAATAGTTTTAATTCATTTATATTAGCTTGCTTGTCTTTCAAGATACGCATATCTTAAAATACTTTTTTAAAAAAAATGAATAAGATTTTTCTCATTTCTACCAGCTTTCATATCACATGGACAGGTACTGATCAGTGCCTACCACTGCATAGGAGAAGGCCCTAACCTAGATTAATAAACCGGCCGTTTTCATGGCTCGTCCAGTGGGTCCCAACATCCCACTTCAAGGAGAGATGGTAAGGGTTAGCCCTTTAATGAGGGAACCATATCTTCTGTGGCCTTCCCAGTGGCCAGGGTGTTTAAAGGCCGAGATTACTTGTATAGCTATTAAATTCGTACGAGACAAATGATCTTGGCCTTTGAAGACCCCTGAAGCATGTTCTTATATCTTTTCTATCAGTCCTAAAGCTTGATTCTCCATAGGATCAAGTGGATATGATAATGCATGGGCACTAATGAAATGTGGTGTGAAGGTGGTCCTTACTCCTAGCTAATCATTTCCAGTACCCAAGACGAAAAAGAAAAGGCGATAGATCTTTGTTAATTAATTGATAAGAGTTTGTTCACCCAACCATTGTCTGGTGTAAATGGGAGGCCCCCCCCTGAGGGTGCTTGGTGTATTAACACAGGTGGGTCGGTTCGTGGTGCCTTGGTGACCATTGGGTGTGTTCTCATGGACCACTCTATGATGGGCATTGCGTGTGGAATTTCTTTAATAAGCTCCATTTGATCGTTGAGCTTTTAGCTGTTGATAGAGGAAGATATTTCTAGGCACAATAGTTTCCTCCCGTGAGATGAGCTGGGCAAGCTAAAGGTATAAGGAAGGTCATGGTTTACTTCGACTCTAAAGGAGCTATGGACTATATCAACAACCGCGGTAGTCGGCCTTGGGAAGCTAGCATTTGGGTGCTGCTCAATTACATCCAATCCCTTACGACAAATTTTTATAGTATTACGATTTCCTTTGTGCATCAAGAGATTAATAGGGCAGCCAACTTCCGAGTTTGGATGGGCAACAGCGCTGGCTGTTGCGCTGTTGCCCGGTTGTGTCTGAAAATCAAAGACCCCACATTCAATAAGGTAGGCCCCACATCAACAGATGAGGACCCCATTTGATTTTTTTAACCCAACCGGGACAACAGTGCAACAGCCAGTGTTGTTGCCCATCCAAACTCCCAATTTCCTGTCTACTTTTTGTAACTGCGTTAAGGTAATCTCTTTGATCCAAGAAAATTCCCTAAGTGACCTCTCAAGTCTCAATATTTATTGAGGCGGAAGATAGAGGAGGTATGTATGTTCGAATGTTCGGTTTGGCACTACAAGAAAAATGCTTGTCACTAACAGTTTTTTCCCGTAACCATAGATTATTGATCACGGTTATAGTGCGCAGAACGAACCGTAACCTTTCGACGCGTGATCGTATGTCGTATCAAATATTTTGTTGAAATTTGACTTAAAATCTGCATGTTCCGCCCGGGCGGAACTAACTACAGACCGAGCGGCCACAAACTGGATTTTGGGTTTTTCATATCCAAAACAGCTCGAGCGGTAGTGAGGCTCTGCCCGAGCGGTGTCAAGCACCCGGAAGAGGTTTTGAGTACTGTTGTGATCCGCTCGGGTGGCGATAAGCTCCGCCCAAGCGGTGGTCATGGGATTAGGTCACCTAATCCTAATTTTTCCCTTTTATAAAGAGTTCTTTGTACTAAGGTTTGGGTAATGTGAAGTCAAATTATTTATTTGACAGAGAGAGATTGTTTGAGAGGCTAAAAGTCATTTCTCTTTGCTTTGATTATAAGTGAAGAATGTTATCTCTCCATGGACGTAGCCCTATTTTGGTGAACCACATATACCCATGTGTTATTGTGTGTTTTTTGTTCCCTTTCATTAGGTTCTCTCTTTTCACCACAAATTGGTATCAGAGCCAGGTTGGATTCAAAGCAATGACATCAAAAAGCTCCAACGCCAAGTTCGATGTTGCAAGATTTGATCGGAAGGGCAACTTCGGATTTTGACATAGTCGGATGAAAGATCTTTTGACACAACAAGGTTTACACAAAACCCTAAAGGGTAAATCAAAGAAACCAGAGTCAATATGCGATAAAGATTGGGAAGATCTGGAATTGAAGTCGACGAGCACCATTAAATTAAGTCTATCTGACGACGTTCTCTAGCACGTGGTTAATAAGGATTCAACACCGAAGCTTTGGATGAAACTTGAGAGCCTATACATGACAAAATCATTGTCAAAGAGACTATATTCCTAACGCAGAAACTTCATACTCTCAAGAGGGGATCTCACCAAGCACATGAATGCACTCAACAGAGTGGTCAATGACCTAACAATCATTAATGAGAAAGTCAGTGATGAAGATCATGCCTTACAACTTCTCTTTTCACTTCCACCCTCGTATGAGCACCTCGTTACAACCCTACTCTACAAGAATAATACACTAAAGTTAGAAGACACAATAGCAATCCTACTCTCAAACGATTTGAGAAAGAAAAATCTAAAAGAAAATATTCAGGCTAATGGTCTATTTGTAAGAAGAAGAGAAAATGAGAAAGAACAAGAAGAGGAAGGTCGAAATCAAAGTCTGGGAGGACTCGACCTCAATGTCACTATTGAAAGAAATATGGTCACATTAAGAAAGATTACAGAATCCTAAAAGAGGAGTAAGAAAAGGAACTAGAAATAGGAAAAGGGAAAGCCTCAGATCAAGCTAATGTAGCTTCAAAAGAAAGTAGCGACATACGGCGACACTTTTTGCACCTATACGCGTAAGAAAACTTACTCTGACTCTTGGATTTTAGATTCCACATGTTCATACCATATGTGTCCAAATAGAAACTGGTTTGATACATATAAAACCTACAATGGGGGTATAGTTTTGATGAGAAATGATGCAGTTTATAAGACAATAGGGATAGGTACTGTCAGAATAAAGATGTTTGATGGAGTTATTTAAACCCTAACTAATATTACATATACCTGACCTGAAAAAGAATTTAATTTCTTTGGGTATTGATCGTCAGTCAATCTTAAATTATTCATTTTTAGTAATAATTCTGTAGAATAGTACTAGCAAGGGTATCGTTCCTCTAAGGACTGCGCTGGTTTCGTTACCTTTTATTCAGATTAATTTTAAACTAATAAAATGGATAATTGAATTTTGTTTGATTAAACTAAAATAATTAATTAAACTAATTAAAGGAGATTTCTAAATTAAACTAAAAATAATTAGGTTTTTAAATCCTTTTGAATAGAAAATCTAGGGTTTTTAAATCCACCACTAACCTAATAACCAGTCTCTATTTTGAATTTATTCTAACTTTTTAATTTGCAAACATTACAATTAGAGTGACAGCACGTCCCCTCTCAACTGATCTAGAAAAATTCAAGTGATTATATTCTAAGCATATCGTATCTTCCGTTAGCACGAATGATACACACTAATCTACGATTGTGTAATCACTTGTCTTCCCTTAGCATAAAATATATTCGAATTTAATCTCTTGATATATTAAAATCATTGCATAAAACTTATGTCTAAATTCTAACGAAAATTAACACAAGTGATTTCAATTCTAATTTCATAAAACCTAAGATAAGGTTGAGAATTCCATTAAAATTAAATATAATTCAAATAAATCCAGTTGTTGAAACAACCCTCTAATTTATGTAATCAATATCTTACAATTCAGAGAATCTGAATAAAAACAAAATAAATGATACAATTACTTGGCTAGGGTTTCATCGAAACCCTAGAATGGAAATTAGTTCATCAAGAGGGAGGAATGCATCATCTTCATAGACAAAGCTACTGCACTTCTCTTCATGACTTCCTTAATCTCCAGAGCTTCTCTTCTTCAGATCCAAGATCTCTACAAAATTCTAATAATGATGATAATAATGGAATCTCTATAAAGAATCTCTCCTTTTATAGGGAAAAAAAGAATAATAGAGTCCTTATACAATAAGGACTTCTAATTTGAGTACAACTCTTATTTTTTCTTTTCTCTACGAATTTGGGCCTTAAAAGAATAATCAAATTGGGCCCAAAAGGAGATTTCTCGCAACTTTAAAATCTTCAAACGCACAGAGGGGCGATTGATCGCCCCCCCTTGGGCACTCGATCGCTCAAGGTAGAAATTCCCCATTTGTTCTGCTCTTTTGCTCCATTCTTTTACTTTTGCTCCTGAGAGCTTTTTGAACCTTTAATGCTTTTAAACTCTTCAATTTTAAGCTCTTTTTTTTGCATGAACCTGAAACAAATTAAAACTACCAAGTAGCATAAAATAATACAAATAATTACTCTAAAGAATTTAACAAGTTAAGTTTGAGGTGCTTTTATGTATAACATTTAGCACCGATCAGGTATGATGGAAGTCGTTGGGTGTAGGTACATAGTTTCAAGTGGAGTTCGAAAGGTAGTCAAGGGAGTCCTTGTTATCTTGAAGGGTATAAAGACTGGAACCCTATACAAGATGATAAGAAATACCATTACAGGTGGAGTCGTGATTGGCTCATCAGAAGGGAATGATGAGACCAAACTATGACATAGGAGACTGGGTCATATAAGCAAGAGAGCCTTAATAGAGCTTCACAGCAAAAATCTCCTAAAAGACATTAAGACATATAAGCTACAATTCTGTGAGCACTATGCGTTCGAGAAGCAGTCAAGAGTGAGGTTCAAGACCTTTTCACACCGCAATGAGGAAATTTTAGACTATGTTCATTCAGATGTATAGGGGCAGCCCTTGTGAAGTCTCTATCAGGATCTCTATACTATGTGACATTTATAGATGATTTCATGAGGAAGATTTGGGTGTATTATATGAAGCAGAAGTCTAATGTATTCGACAAGTCTGATGTATTCGACAATTTCAAGCAGTGGAAATCCAGGATTGAAAAAGCAAACAGGAAAGCAGGTAAAGTGTCTGAGGACAAACAATGGAGAAGAATATACATTTGCAAAATTCACTAAATTTTGTAGAGATGAGGGTATTTCTCAAAACTTCACTACACCCAGAACTCCACAACAAAATGAAGTGGTAGAGTGGATGAATAGGACATTCCTAGAGAAAGCTCGAAGTATGAGGATCAATACTGGATTAAAGAATAACTTCTGGGTAGAAGCAATCAACGCAACAAGTTATTTGATCAACAGATCACCATCTACAATAGTAGATCTGAGGACACCGAAAGAGGTTTGGTCTGGAAGACCTTCTAATTATTCTATGTTGAGAATATTTAGGTGTCCAGCATATAAACATGTGCATGGTGATCTAAGGAGTAAGCTTGATGCAAAATCAAGGAAGTGCATTTTTTTGGGTTTCCAGAAATGAGTTAAAGGTTACAAGTTATGGGATTCCGAAACAAGGAAGATAGTTGTGAGTAGGGAGGTAGTCTTTGGTGAGACTGACATGATGAAAGAAGAACATCATTGTGATGATGCAAGCGGCAGTATGGAGCATTCAGTTCAAGTAGAGCTAGATAGATCTTAATCAAATAAAAATGATGAAAAACCACCTCAGATCGGGAGAGTCGATCAACAGCTACAGCCATGAAGATCAGAATGGATTCAAAAAACATCCAGAAATTATGATGATAACACAGACATGGTAGCTTTTGCTCTCATGATTGAGAATGGAAAACCATCAAACTTTAAGGAAGCGATGTCAGATAGTGATCACAGAAAGTGGGAGAAGGCTATGAATGAGGAGTTGAAATCACTACACAAGAACCATACATGAGATCTTGTAGAACTGCCTAAGGGGAAGAAAGTCATCAATTACAAGTAGATTTTCGGAAAGAAAGAACCGACCACTGAAAACAGTGATATAAAGTTCAAGGTTAGACTGGTTGCAAAGAGTTTTGCACAAAGAGAATGAATAAATTTCAATGAAATTTTTTCACCAGTAGTAAAACATACCTTTATCAGAACACTATTGTTGATAGTAGCTACGCAAAACCTAGAGCTTGAATAGATGGATGTGAAGACAACTTTCCTATACGGAGAGCTAGATGAAGAGATATATATGCGACAACCAAAGGGATTTTAGATAAAGAAAAAAGCAGATCAGGTCTTCAAACTAAAGAGGTCTTTGTATGGTCTGAAGCAGTCACCCAGACAATGGTACTAGCAATTTGACTCATTTATGTTAAAGAATGGGTATTCTAGAAGTGAGTATGACCACTGTCTCTATTTCAAAAAAATTAGAGATAGTTCCTTCTTTTTCTTAGCAATTTATGTGAATAACATGTTAATTGTTGCCAAAAGTATGTTAAAGGTGAAGATATTGAAGAAGTAACTCAGTAGTGAGTTTGAGATGAAAGACCTAAGTGCAACAAGAGCAATTTAAGACATGGAAATTTAGAGAGATAGGAAACTGAGAAAACTATCTCTATCCCAAGGGATACATAAGGAGGGTCCTTGCAAGATTTGAGATGCAGAATCGGTGAGTACTCCTTTGGCATCCTATTTCAGATTATCCTCTCATTTATGTCCAATAAAAAATGAAGAGAATGAAGAGATGACAGAATTTTAGTAAGCAAGTGTTGTGGGCAGATTGATGCATGTCATGGTTTGCACTAGACTTGATATCTCACAAAGTGTTGTATTGTTAGCAGGGACATGGCGAATCCTAGAAAGGAGCACTGGCGAGCAGTGAAGTGGATTCTGAGGCACTTGAATGGTACCATTGATATCAGAATCTTGTTTGACAAGAATGACAAATGTGAGGTAGTTGGTTATGTTAATTCCAACTATGCTAGAGACTTGAACAAGATGAGGTCTATTACAGGATACTTGTATACACTAGTGGAGATCCATGTGCAGCTACTACAACATTGTCAACAATCAAATCTGAATACATGGCAGCTTTAGAAGCAACCAAGAAAGCTATCTGGTTGATGAACTAGGGGTAAAGCAGAAATAGATAATTATTTACTGTGACAGCCAAAGTATCATACACTTGGCAAAGAATCAGGTTTACCATTAAAAAATGAAGCACATTGATGTGCGCTTCCACTTCATTAGAGATGCGATATCTGAAAATGAGATTTTATTGGAGAAAACTCACACAAGTGAACCCTTCAGATATGATGACAAAGCCGATTACCATTTTCAAGTTTAAGCATTGCTTGGAATTGGTCAACATTCGGTGAGATTGATGAAAGACCACACTCTTATGGAGGGGTGTGAAGACATCTTTGGAGATGCAGTTATCTTTCTCCCAAGGCAGAGCAAAATTGAACCCAATGTGGAGAGTGTTAAAATTTGACTTAAAATTTGCATGCTCCCCTCGGGCGTAACTAACTACTGTACGAGCGGCCACAGATTGGATTTTGGATTTTTCATATCCAAAACCACCCGAGCGGTAGTGAGGCTCCGCCCTAGCGGCATCGAGCACCCATAAGAGGTTTGAGCACTGTTGTGATCCGTTCGGGCAGCGGTAAGCTCTGCTCGAGTAGTGGTCGTGGGATTAGGTCACCTAATCCTGATTTTTCCTTCTTATAAAGAGTTCTTTATAATATGTTTTGTGTAATGTGAAGTCAAACTATTTCTTTGAGAGGGAGAGATTTTTTGAGAGGTTAGAAACCATTACTCTTTACTTTGATTATTAGTGAAGAAGGTGATCTCTTCGTGGACATAGCCCCAGTTGGGTGAACCACGTATACCCGTGTGTTATTGTGTGTTTTTTATTCCCTTACATTAGGTTTTCTTTTCATTACAATATCATGGTTGTATAACTGTGACTGTATACATAAAATAACCGAGATTATACATTCAAACTACGTTCATTCGGGTGCATCATACAATCGCAGTTATATTATTAACCGTGATTGTTTAAAATTAAAAGTTCACGATTGTTTAATAAACAGTGATTATTGTTCTTTTTCGGGATATTTCTCCTTTTTGTTTGCCAATAAAAATTGTCATTTATGCAACCCTTACCACCTATAGTTCTTCACAAGCACTTCTAAATTTATAAATGAATAAAATAAAGCATGAATCCACACAACAACTTGTAAATAATAGAGTCAATTAACCTCCACCATGAATAATATAACAACAAACTCTATTTTCATTAATTAATAGAAATTTATTTACAGTGTGATCAGAATACATATATTCACAGATGGAAATTAATGTAAACAATAAAACTTCTTAAGTAATCAGTCAAATCTTTTTTTTTTAAGTTTTTCTATTGTTTTATCATTATATGGTTCACTACCCTTAACAAAATAGTCAGCAATCTTATCGTGTATTTCTATTTCATTGTTGGTGATGATGTCCATCAGGTACAACATGGTGTAGTAACCACATTTTCAATTACTTTTTTGTTTGTGACACTACAATACTTTTTTGTTTGTGACACTACAAAAAAATTAAGATAATGATTGAAATGTCAATAATGTTTAATACATAAAGTTTCTAAAAACAACGATTAAAAGGATTAATTAATATTGAACGCACCTTAATATTAATAAAAATCTGCTCTTGTGGATCTAATCTTGCTTTTCAAAAGACTCGACTTGTATGAAATTTTCCTTTACGACAGTAATTTGATCAATTATATAAAGGTAGTACAAAACATAAACATAGATGTAAATTAATGTGTAAATGCTAGGGAATAAATTACTTACTCATTGAGGACCTTTGTAAATTATGGGCATACGTATGTGCCTAATTGCAATGGATCCAACCAGTATAATAAAGTTGTTCCTGGAATGTTTGCCCTTGGAACTTGGTGAAAAGGAAAAGCATGGTGGAGGTTGTCTGACCTTTTACTGTTAACTGTGGTTAATTAAGATTAACACACTCATCCTTACATAAATTACGACACCACATAGAACTACCCTGGTCTTCCTGCCATCATAGGCTAGTGTGAATATGTTGAGGAAATACACAATCATCGTTTGGGAAAAACTTATTTGCCTTCTAGGATGGATAAGTCTAGATTGGGTTGTTAATCAACCTTCTTTCATATTCAAACCAAATTGATCTATTTCGTTATTCAAAAAAATAACAATGACCAACAAGAAAGAGATCCTATTAGCTGCTTCCCATAGAAATGCAACTGCATCTCTTCAACTTCTTTTATATTTTCCTCTTTTTCTCTATTTTGCATGAGTTAAGGCAAAAGACAAAGATGAAGGAATTGGAGCTGAAAATTTTTATCCAAGAGTCGTTTGCAAAAGAAGAGACTTGTGTGAGACTTCCTAAAAAGTGATATTTGTTATGAAAAGGAAATAAATATATTCAATAGCCAAGAAGAAAAATAAAAGTCCATCAAGAAACGAAGAACTGTAGCAAGAAAAGTGATGAGAGTAATGATTTTTCTCAATGATCCAGGGAGCTTATGTAGGCAGGAATTACAATCACGATCACTAGAAAACCGTCATATCATATTATGGCTATTTTTAAATCGTGATTGAAACTTAAAAAAATTTAATTCCAATTTTTTTTTGAATTTATGACGTCGCAATTACGGTTTCTATAACATTTACAGTTATTATCTAACTGTGATTGGAATTCTAAACAATAATTGTTCATATATTAGAATATGAAAAGTTTAGTACTTTAGTTGGACTTACGAGCACATTTCACTATACAGCGTGGTCAAAATGGAATTGTCAAGTTTTCACGGTTCTATATAAAAACCATGATCGTAAGGTTTTTTTTAAAGTCATCTTCTATAGTAACCATAATTACAAGAATATAAGAGTTCTTATATGATGCTTCAAGTAGAAGAGATATTTCATATCATACTTTTTCATCTTCTCTCTGTTTGTCAAAATGTAATCTTTTCATGCTTTCCTACAACTATTTTCTTCCTTATTATACTTTGAAATTCAATATGCAGCAGAAGATCCATTCTTTCTTTGTAAGAAGTAACAATGACTTTAGAAGACATGTTGATTCTTGGGGTATTTTCTATTTTGTAAAAAAAAAAAAGACAAAATTAAGATGTTCTTCTTTTAGTAAAAGATGCAGACATCTCATTTTGTGTTTCTTATTCTTCTTCATCATCTAAATGCAAAAAATGGTTCTTGATGACAGAGATGAGGAGGTCCGAACCAACATGTTGAATGTTGAAACCACTTCTTTTTCTTGTAAAAGTTTTTGTTGGAAAACACGTTTTTCTTTCTCTCAGGAAGTTTACTTCCACTCCATAATAAGAATCTCTACACTTAAACTTCCGCAAGAGAAATAAAAGTTTGTTTAGAAAATACATTTATAAAACGCAAAGGAAAATCATAAAAAGATGAAAGGAGAAGAATTGAGAAGATTAGTGTGGGAGTTGCTTGTTAGCAACTTAATAAGCATTAGGAGTATATATAGTAGAGAGTAAAAGCAATCACGGTTCTAGATTAACAGTGATCAGAAATCAAATAAATTTTAATTATAGTTTTGTTATTAATTATAGTTTTTTTCTCAGTATAATATCACAATTATAATACTAAAAATGATATATAGAAATTGCGGAAAAATATTTATACTCACAGTTACTTAATAACCGTGATTTAATAAATATTTATACTCATGATTATTTAATAACTGTGATTTAATAGATATTGTAATCACGTATTTTATTACAACCATGATTTAAAATTCTATCAAAACTTTTGCGCGATCAGAAGAGATAATGGATTTCATCACGGTTTCAATGTAACTAGTGATTGTACTTAAAATGCTTATGTGACTAATAAGCAATTTTGTAGTAGTGTGGTGTCATAAATCGTGGTATTCCACAATTTGACTTCTTAATTAGTTGAGCCAGGATCCCTCTACTGATAATTTGTAAGGAAAGAGAGGTGAAATCAGGTGGCATCAAGTTTGGGTTTCAAAACACTGATTACAAAAGATGTCTAGAAAAAACATTTAAGCTTACTTACTGCAGTACTACTAGTTAGCATTCCCCAAATTCCAAACACTCAGTACATGCTCTCCTTAATTAGTTGATGCTTGCGTTATCCCACCCGCTGAAATGTGGAAGTGACAACAAGTGTCCTTGCAGTTGACTCTTTCTCTATTGAATGTAGGGTTGCATTCAAGCCAAGCTGACTGGCTCGTGAGCTTGGCTCATTCAAGCCTAACTCAAGCTGACATTTCAAGATTGAATCACCAAGCCAACCTTTTATTTGAGGTCAAATGTTTAAACAAGCCGAGCTTAATTCTGTTTGATTTAGCTTGACTTGAAGCTTGGCTCTTTTAGGACTCGCTTGACTCAAAATATCATATATATATATAGTATTTTGGTATTGTTGTTTATTTTAATATATACCAATATTTTTAATTTATAATAGATAAGCTTAAGATATAATTAATGCAAAAGAAAGTTGAAAAGTTAAAAGCAAAAACCCTAATCCTAATTCCCTACTTCTAAACTGAAGACTATCCTCAAATCTAATTATGTATATGATTAATTAATTTTGTGAGCTCAACTTCACTTGGTTAGTTCTCAAGCCAAGCTCATGTAGGTATTTTAGGCTTGAACGGCCAATCCAAGCTTTTATTTAAGGTCAAATGTCTAAATAACCCGAGCTTAAGTCATACCTTGTTTGATTCGGCTTGGCTCGGCTCGTAGCTTGGGTCGTTTAGAACTCGACTTAATATTTCGGTAATATTGTTTATATTAATGTCTAATAATATTTGTTTTTAACTTATAATAAATAAGTTTAGAAGGTAATAATTCTCTACTTCTGAAATTCGAATTCAACGCAAAATAGTCTTGAAAGTCAAATCAAGCTTAATACAATTGAAGCTTGGCTTGAGCTCAATCAAGCTTGTCCAAGCCAAGCAGATCAAGCTTGAACATTTGAGCTCAAATCGAGCTCAAGCCATACTCAAGAATGTTCAAAGCAAGCTCAAGTTTGGCAAAAGCTCGGATTAGTTCGGCTCGAATATATGTCTAATTAAACAAATAATACAATATATATTTTATATTTAATTAATTTTTTTTCAAATTATATTTAATTTGTGAATGCTGGTAAAAACTGCCTTATGAAAAAAAATATAGTGAATGATAGATTCCATATGACTCAATTGCTTTTATTTTGCTTTTTCTTATAATATAAGGATAATGCTAGGTCTATTTTTCTTTTCATTCACTTTCCTATTTTTATTAAAAATAAGAAGATGAAAAAATATTTAAGCCCCACAAAAAAATGTCACATTTTGTTGACTTCTTGTTCAAAAAAGAAAAATTAGTTGAAATGAAAAGTGTACATAGCATTGCCCACAATATTTAGGAGATTTGGGATCATCTCCGGTTGTTGTCAGCGAGGATACCACCAGCAACACACGGGAGACGCCACATACGGTCTTACGCCAATTGAGGTGCTATTCACGCAAGTTAAGGCCTCAATTGACATGTGCATGGGTATGTGATGCTTCTCAAGTGGCGGTCTCTTGTTTTACATTTTGCAAAGAAGGGCAATGTCTATCAAGAGCAAATGGGCAAGGCCTTGGATTCTCTTTGGCAGATGCCAAAAAAGTGGTCTCAGGCTACCACATATTATGGGACATGTGGTGGAGAAGTCATTTCATTGTCCCTCATGATTTTGACTTCTCCACACAATATGGGACATGTATCGATAAAATGGTGAGAAAAAGGGGGGAGAGATATCAAGGGGGAGAAGTCAAATTCATGGGAGAAAATGAAATGACTTCTCTCATTTTTTATGCCACATGTCACATAATATGTGTAGCCCGAGACCACTTTTCTGGCATTTGCCAGAGAGATTCCGATGCCAATGGGCAGGGGAATGGATTATCTCTGGCGAATGCCCAAGTCCCAGCTTCGTCGTCCACACCACACCAGCCATGTGGTGATAAAAAGGGGGAAAGATATTAGTTGGGGAGAAGTAAAAAATCAGGGGAGAAAATGAAATGACTTCTTCCCCTTTTATCACCACATGGCAGGTGATGTGTGGACGTCTGAGGCTGGGCCTTGGGCGTCTGCCATAGGTCATCCGTTCCCGATGGGCAGGGGCTCCAGCAATAGGGTTGTTAATGGATCAGATCATGATCTGGATCCGATCCGATTACCCGAACTTTGGACCCTATATGTGATCCGTTGGATCGGATTCAGATCGGATCGGTGGAATCCGATTATAATTAGATCAGATCCGGATATAGGATGATCCGATCCGATCCGATTAAAATCCGATCCGATTATATTAATTTTTTAAAATCATTTTAAATAAATGAAATAGATTTTTTATGCATAAAGTATTACTTTTAAAAAAATTAACATTAATTAGAGTTAATTAAGGTAATATTAGATTTTTATATTATTAAAAAAAATATATTTTTTTAAATTAACCTTAATTGGATCGAATCGGATGAGATTCGGATCGATTAATTAATGATCCAGTGGATCTCGGATCGGATTTGGATCTATCGGATTCTTAATCAGATTGGATTCAGATCTAGACAGATCCGGTCCGAATCCGACCCGTTGACAGCCCCATCTAACAGGCAGCGTATTGATCTTTTACAATAAAAAATAATTTTTGCTGACACATCAATTTTTTTATATGTTTAAAAAAATGATAATATATATATATATATATATATATATATATATATTTTTTTTTTTTTTTTTACTTGGGAGTATCCAATAGGATGTCTGCTGCAGCCCACTGAGCTACAACAGGAGCTGCTGCCCGTCTGAGCTCGCGTCTATTGCCCCACCGCCGCGTATAAGGCTAGCAAAATCCTAATCGCCAAGAAACAGAACTCCATTTCCTGTTGTCTTTAAAACAATCGACTTGGCAAACGAGCAAGCGAGCGATGGAAGGAGAAGACAAGTGGAGCGAGGCTGTCGAAGAACTCGTCGATAGAGGAGACATCGATGGAGCGATTTCTCTTCTCGAATCTGTGATTTCGAAGCTTGAAACCCCAAATTCATCTCAATCAGATCTGCAATTGGCCTCTGCTCTCGGCGACTTGGCTAATCTTTACTCGTCTCGAGGTTTCTCTCTGAAATCGGATGAGCTCCAAACTCGGGCTTTTCTCATCAAACAAAGACCTCAACAGATTCATCCACTGTGGTTAGATTTTTTTTTTTCCTTTTGATCGGTAGTTTCTTACTTTTCTTCTTCTTATTTTTTCTTATGTTTTTATTAGTTTAATTGCATGAATTATTAGCTTTTGATGTTTTCCCTGATTTCAGTGATTTAGACACTGCAAAGATGAACGATTTAGGGGAAAATAGGGTTTCGCCATCTGATGCTTCGCTTTCCAATGCCTGCAATGCTTCTGATGATGGTACTTCTCTATTTCTTTCATATTCCTTTTTTTTAATTTGAAATAATCTTTTGTTTTGGGCTGTAATGCCCTTATGAATGTTCTTGTTTCTTTTTTCTTGAATAATAAAATTCCTCCCAGAAATATTAATCTGGTTAAATTTTTTGATTTGTTGGGGCGAGGAATAGTAGCTTCTGATTAATAATATGAATTAGTAAACACCTTGTGAAAAAATATGAGAAGAAAATGATACAAAAACATTAACAAAATAAAAACAATCATGTAATTGGAACTTAAAGATAATTACGAAAGTGAAACCACATAGAAAGAATAACAAATACAATAACATATATGCAGCGAATATATAATATCAAACATGTCAATTAATTATTAATGATGGAGTAACAAATCATAGAATGTTGTAAGTATTCTTCATAACTACATTAAATCTGAAAAAGTAAGATAAGAAAGAAAATGTTAGTACTTGTGAGGTGACAATAATTTGGATGTACAAATAAGTAATAAATTGCTTGTTGTGTTTATTGTAGTATCTCACAAGTTTTGTAACCGTTAATGCTCGAACTGATACGCCTTTCTATATTTTCCACTTCTGTTTTGCGATTAAATATATTTTTTGTGTAAAACTGTCACAAATATAGATTAATTGTGTTGATTTGTTAATAGGTTAATGTATCAATATATAAATAAATGCATCAATTTCTATTTATGTAAAGGTTAATAAAATACATGTTTCAATTTTGTTCTAATCCTTTACTGATCAATTTTTTTTTGGTTCTAATCCTTTGATCTAATTTTGTCCTGAAATTAAACCAATGTAGTCAAGGCGTCCAGGCATCCAGGCGATGTCTAGGCGATTATGATGCAAACAAGGAGATTGTTGCAACAATGAACAAGACAAACTTACAACAGTGGAGAAAAATGGAGAAGAAGAAAAAGGTTCTATTGATAGAGGCAACCGCAGTTGCACAAGACTTAGGTTCTCAGACTTACAATTTACTCAAAACAGAATTACATGCATCTAAAACATTTCCAGCCATCCCTACTTACAGAAAAATTAAAGAAAATTAAAAAGTCTTCAATACCCATGGTCAAAATCTAGGAGACATATAAAAATTAAGAAAACTAGAATATTGAGCTTGCTCCATTCCAATGTTCATTGGAAATTGTGACATTCCTTGGTTGATGTAGCTTGGTGGAGAATGAAGCATACTTTGACCAAAACAATGAATTACACGACCTCCTCCATGTGGCCTCAATCAATGGGTTGTCAAACTAGAATCACTTGATTTGCATCATCCACCCCGGGTTGAGGAGAAACTCGTCCTCGAGTTGTGGCCATGTATTGCCATAGAAGATCTGGGGCAATATTGTGCATTTTTGATTCTGCTACCCAACTATTTTCCATATCCAAACGACCTTTTCTCACTTGACGAAGTATTGGGTATCGCTACCTTTTCGAGTAGTAATGCTTCGGTGATAAAGAATGACATCAACTTCTTGTTCAATTGGTTTGGAGATTTGATCATTTGATTTCTCCTTTGTAGGCATGATATCATCTCCCAAGTACCTATATAGATCAGAAATGTTAAAGATTGGTGAGATGTTAAAGTCGTTAGGAAGCTCGACTTTGTATGCATTTAATCCCATTTTAGCCAAAATTCTGCATGGCCCAATCTTCCGGAACTTAAGTTTGTGGTATGCAACCTTGGGAAATCTCTCTTTCCTTAAGTAAACCATGACAAGGTCTCCAACTTCAAAGTGTTCTTCTCTTCTATAAAGATCAGCAGCATTTTCGTACTTCTCATAATTTTTCTGGAGTGCTTCCTGTACTTCTTGATGTAGCTCTTTGATTCATTTGGCAAGTGCTTCAGCATCATCACTAACCCAATCCGAATTTGGCAATGGAACCAAGTCAAGAACACTATTAGGAGTTTTTCCATACACAATTTCAAAAGGGCTCTTGCCCGTGGATCGATTAACTGATCGATTGTAGGCAAATTCAGCATGAGGCAAAACAAGATCCCATTGTGAAGGCTTATCACCAGCAAGTGCACGTAACTAATTACCCAAACTTCGGTTAACAACTTCAGTTTGGCCATTGGTTTGAGGATGATATGCAGTACTGTATTGTAATTTTGTACATCCATAGGGTTCGCCAAAAATGACTAACAAACTTCACATCACGATCTGAAGTAATTGTTCTTAGAACACCATGCAGACGAACTACTTCTTGAAAAATAAGTTGGCCACATTTGAAGCATCCAATGTGTGCCGGCATGAGATGAAATGTGCCATTTTGGAAAATCGATCAACAACCACATAGATGGAGTCCACATTTCGTTGAGTCCGAGGAAATCCCAATACAAAATCCGTACTTAAATCAGTCCATGGATTTGTTGGAATGGGCAATGGAGTGTACAATCCACTATTCTTGGCATGTCCTTTTGCTAATTGGCAAGTTTAGCACCGAGCAACATATCTGGAAATGTCTTGCCTATACTTTGGCCAAAAGTATCTTTCTTCAAAGAGAGTAGTGGTCTTATCACAACCAAAATGCCCACCAATGTCTCCCTTGTGTAGCTCATCAATGATTTTAATCCGAAGAGAGCTATCAGGGACACACAAACGATTTTGCTTGAATAAGTAGCCATCATGCAACTCATAGACTTGTGGCTGGTCATGTTCACCGTTTTTTATGCTTTCAACAATTTTTGAGAAGAAAGGGTCCTTGTCATAGAGTTCGTTTATTATCTCAAATCCCACCACTTTTGTAGAAAAGGTTCCAAGAAGATTAACCTTTCTACTAAGTGCATCCGTCACTTTATTTTGCGAACCCGATTTGTGTCGCAAAACAAAAGTGAACTCTTGTAAGTAAGACACCCATTTAGCTTGCCTATGATTTAACTTCTTTTGAGCATTCAAGAACTTAAGGGCCTCGTGATCCGAATATAAAACGAACTCACCATGGAGAAGGTAATGCCGCCAAAATCTCAAGGCTTGGATGATGGCGTAGAATTCCAAGTCATAAGTTGAATACCTAGATTTTGCTTCATTGAGTTTTTCATTAAAGAATGCAATTGGTCTTCCTTCTTGGCTGAGAACCGCTCCAATTCCAATGTGAGATGCATCACAATGGACTTCAAAAGTCTTTTCACAGTTCGGGAGAGCTAGAACGGGTGCTTTCGTCATCTTCTTCTTGATAAGTTGGAAACTTTCTTCGGCTCCTTTGGACCACATGAACTCTATCTTTTTTAAGCAATTGGTGATGGGAGCCATGATAGCAAGGTTTGAAATTTCGATATCTCGCACGAGATATCTCGATTGGTTTCGAAATATCTGAACCATGTATTTTAGTTTTTACAAAATTTCGTATATTTCGTCGAAATTTCGAATATTTCGGTCGAAATATTTTCTACTGGTTTTTTTTTTTTTATATTTTCTCACACGGTTTTTACAAAATTTCGTATATTTCAACGAAATTTCGTAGATTTCGATTGAAATATTTTTTACTGTTTTTTTTTTTTAATTTTTAAATTTTCTATTGGCTACTTATTTATACTTAAGTTGTAATGGTCATTTACAAAATAGAACTTATGTTATAAAATAATAATTTTAAATGCCTCTTTATAAATTAATTTCATTCTTATCTATATTTCAAAACCCTCCCTTAGATTAAACTAATTAAAATAATTTTTTATTTTAAAATTGCATAAATGACCATATTGCCCCTATGTTACAAGTATTAACCTAATTATATTTTATAAATTAAATATTATTTAACTATTTTTAGTATTGATTTTTATTATACACACAATAAAAAATTCAATAAAATCTTAATACAATATTTTTAATTTTAACTATTCTTAGTATTGATTTTGATTGTATTTGAGTTAATTGTTATACTTGATTGAGAAATGAATGCAACTTTTTATGTAAGTTACATCAATATTAGTGAATCATACATTGTCGTCATCATCCGCGCACGTCTTTGGCTCCCTTCTCATTGCATCTCTTATATACATTATTGTTTTTTTAATTTTTTTAAATCTTAGATGTGTATTAACATCTATTTTAACATTTCCTTAAGTTTCATTGAAAAATTCTATGTTTTTTACTATTTTTTTCAAAATTTTCCTTCACGTGCGATATTATTCCCTTGATATCGATATATTTTACGAAATATCCTCGATATATCTTTTTTCCATGGCTTGAAATGATATGCGAAATCGAAATTTCGAACCTTGCATGATAGAACTGAAATCTTTGATGAACTGCCGATAAAAGGAGGCAAAGCCATGGAAGCTTCGAACTTCACCAATGTTCTTTGGTGTAGGCCAATCAAGAATGGCCTGAATTTTGGTTTCATCTTCTTGAACACTTGCACAAGAAACAACAAAACCCAAAAACACAAGCTTTTCCACAATGAATGAGCATTTTTTGAGATTGAAAAATAACCTCTCCTCCCTAAGGATTTGAAACACTTCTCAAAGGTGATCCAAGTGTTGATCCGCATCTTTGCTATGGATGAGTATGTCGTCAAAGTACACAACAACAAATTTTCCGATCACATGTCGCAAGGCTTGATTCATTACTCTCATAAAGGTACTAGGTGCATTGGATAATCCAAATGACATCACAAGCCATTCAAAGAGTCCTTCTCGAGTCTTCAAAGCCGTTTTCCATTCATCTCCCGGCCGAACTCTAATTTGATGATATCCGCTTCTAAGATCGATCTTGGAAAAGATCTTAGAGTTAGCCAACATGTCGTCAAGCCTTGGGATGGGGAACCGGTACTTAATAGTAATCCGATTAATAGCTCGACTATCAATACACATTCTCCATGATCCATCTATCTTAGGGGTCAAGAGGGCTGGAACCGAATGGACTTAGACTTTCACGAATTAAGCCCTTGCCCAACAATTCTTGAACTTGCCGATTCAACTCTTCACATTGCTTTGGGCTCATTTGGTAGTAAGGCAGATTTGGCAAAGTTAGATCCGAGAATGAAGTCAATTTGATGCTGAATGTCTCTTAGTGGAGGTAATCCACTAGGTAACTCATCCGGAATCATATCACCAAAGTCCCTAAGGAGAGATTCAACTGAGCTTGGTAGAGGTGTAGGGATGCTTTCATCTTTTACAATCATTACACATATAACATCACTTTCTTTTCTTTCTTGCACAAATTGAGACATGGTGAGAAGCTTTGGACCCTCCCTTCTCTGAGGCTTAGGTTCCAAAACTTCTTCAGTCATTGGTCAAAGGGTAATTTTCCTTCCATTAACTAGAAAGAAATATGTGTTCAACTGGCCATCATGTATTACTTTTCTATCAAATTGCCATGGTCTCCCCAAAAGTATATGGCAAGCATCCATTGGGAGTACATCACATAATACTGACTCATTGTAATTTTTTCCAATTGAAAAATTCACAAGGCATCGGGATCTTACCGGAGTCTCATTGCCTTTCTTGAACCAAGCAATGTTATATGGATTCAGATGATTCTCCATTTTGAGCCTTAACTTGTCAACCATTTATTGTGAAATGAGATTGGTGCAACTTCCACTATCAATGATGATGGTACAAATCTTTCCATTGGTTGTGCATTTAGTTTGGAAAATGTTGGAACGTTGTGATGGTTCCCTTTTTACCTTTGGAACTGAAAGGACATGACAGATGACTTAATTTTCTCCATCATCCGGATATAAGTCTTCTTCATCAAGGGGTTCATCTTGAACATCAACATCAAGACCTCCAAGTGGCTGATCTTCCTCTTCCTCCTCATCATAAATGGGATCTGCAAGATGGGTCTCAACACCTCGCCTTTGAAGAGGACATTCATAAGACCGATGCCCGATTTCACCACATCGGAAACATGTAATGGAGTTTTGGGCTGGTGTGGGACGGTTGGATGGATCTGAAGGTGTCTGCATTCTTGGGTTAGGGGTTGGTTTTGAAGAGGTAGATGGGCTGAATTTGGGTTTGTGGCCTTTTGGACATAGAAGATGAGGATGGTCTAACATTGGTTCGGGATGGGGTAAACCGGGCTAGTTTGGTTTTTACTTTAAGAGAAAATTGGTAAGCTTCCTCAATAGTAGTAAGGTGGTGAAGGGAAAGTTCATCTTGCAAAGGTATCCTCAATCCTCCAATGTATCGAGCAATCAATTGGTCATTTGACTCATGGACATCATTTCTACTCCATAATTGAAAAAATTCTTCTGTATAATTTGCCACAGATTTTTCTTTCTGACGAAGAAAAAGAAATCTATGATAAAGTGCTTGATGATAATCTACAGGTAAGAATTTAGCACCCAAGTTTGAATTCTCACCTTGCCTTGTTGCTCGCGTGTACGTTTCAATTGTTGCCACCAAATGAGAGCGTAGCCCTTTAATCGAGTAGCAACAAATTTCACCTTCTTGTCTTCGAGCAGATTTTTCCAATCAAAGGTCTCCACACTATTCAACCAATCAATAAACTCATCCGGTTCAAGTCGTCCTTGAAATTTTGGCACATCAATTCGGATACTACGATCTGAGTTTTCTAAAGCATGAACCAATCGT
Organism: Tetracentron sinense; assembly: GCA_015143295.1. Lineage (NCBI taxonomy): Eukaryota > Viridiplantae > Streptophyta > Magnoliopsida > Trochodendrales > Trochodendraceae > Tetracentron > Tetracentron sinense. The sequence continues at coordinate 19,027,762 of CM026561.1, forward strand.
TCTTCCCACGTTGGTTGGGGTTTCATTCCTTTGGCGACGAAACAGGTTCTCGTCATCAGAGAAGTTACTATGATTGGAAACTGAACCCCTTCCTGATTGATTCCTCAAGAGCAATTCTTGCTCTAGATCCTCCACTCATTTTCTCATAGCCTCAAATTCCTCCAATGAAGCTAAATTCGTATTGTTTCGGTCTCGAGCACCTCTACGTCCATGATTCACCATTGCAACTCCACTAATGGTCAATCGGAACCAGCTCTGATACCACTTTGATGCAAACAAGGAGATTGTTGCAACAATGAACAAGACAAACTTACAACAGTGGAGAAAAATGGAGGAGAAGAAAAACGGTTCTATTGATAGAGGCAACTGCAGTTGCACAAGACTTAAGTCCTCAGACTTACAATTTACTCAAAACAGAATTACATGCCTCTAAAACATTTCCAGCCATCCCTACTTATAGAAAAACTAAAGAAAGTTAAAAAGTCTTCAATACCCATGGTCAAATCTAGGAGAAATATAAAAATTAAGAAAACTAGAATATTGAGCATTTTTCCAAAAGCTTGCTTCATTCCAATGTTCATTGGAAATTCTGACATTCCTTGGTTGATGTAGCTTGGTGGAGAATGAAGCATACTTTGACCAAAACAATGAATTACACGACCTCCTCCATGTAGCCTCAATCAATGGGTTGTCAAACTAGAACCACTTGATTTGCATCAGATTAGGCCTGGTTAGTTTGATGCGATGCCTAGGCGATAAGAATAATTAAATTATATATATATATATATATATTACATAAATAATAGATATATAATTAGTTTGAATTTTTCTAACTTTTAAGGGGGTTTTGAGTGTTTACTTTGGATGTTGCTCTTAAAGTTTAAATGCACCACCTCTAAGCCTATATATCTTAAACTTTAAAAGAGGGTTTTAAAATAGGGTTTACGATTTTAAATGATGGTTGAAAAATAAAATTTAAAAGAGGGTTTTTTTTTTTTATCAATAGCACACTTTATTAAAAGACGAAAAACGAAACCAAACACGCTCAGAGTTTACAAGCAAGTAAACTAGCTGAGCGGCCAGAACTAAAAAGCAACTAAAAAGCAAAGTTTAGCATATCCTCCCTACAATAAACAACCCCTACCCACTCCAAGACAGTGGACCGAATCTGGGCGCAAAGACGAGGCACTGAAGTCCCCCCATTGTCGAAAACCCTCCCATTCCTCTCTTTCCACACAAGCCAGCAGATCACTCCTGGAAGAACTCCCGAAACCACCTCCCGAACCCTATCTCCATCTATCCCATTCCAACTCTCCAATAAACTCCGCAATGAATAAGGAAACACCCAAAGAACCTCCAGCCGAGATAGGAAGAAATTCCACACCTCCCTCACTACTGAACAATGCACTAAGAGGTGGTCCACCGTCTCTTCCTCCTGATAGCACATAAAGCACCTATTTGGAAAACTCCACCCCCGCCTCTGCAACTGATCTAACGTGAGGATTCTATCCAACGCCGCCGCCCATAAGAAAAAAGAGACCTTTGATGGTATCCCTGGAAACCAAACAGCCCTTTTTGGAAACCACTCCCTTTCCCTCAAAATCATCGATTGATACAAATTTTTAACGGAAAATCTCCCATGCTCCTCTTTACTCCACAACCGACAATCTCTTACCTCTGGATAAATGACTATCGCAGATATACGCTCCAAGAGCCTAGCTAAATCGTCCATCTCCCAGTCATGAAGGTCTCTCCTCAACCTAGGGCACCAGACCACTTCCGACCCCCTTCTCTCATAAGAGTCTACCACAAGAGCTTCCTTGTCTATCGCTAAACTAAAGAGATTTCCGAAATCATCTATAAGCCTTGAGGAACCCGACCAAACATCCTTCCAGAACCTGACTTCCGACTCTCGTCCAATGCGGAAACGATAGAAAGGCACCACCAAACCCGCCGAAGCCATAATTCCTTTCCACAATCCCAAGCCATGTGGTCCCCTAACGTCCTTAGGAACCCAACACGAACACTCCCCATACTTCGCTGCTACTACTGCACGCCAAAGACTGCTCCTTTCCTCGCCAATCTCCACACCCACTTCCCTAGCAACGCTTTGTTCATTCGCCTAATCGACTTCAAGCTCCCACCCTCTTCCTTAGGATGACACATCTGGGACCACGCCACCAAATGATACTTGGCTTTACCACCCCTCTCATTCCAAAGAAATTCCCTCTGCCTCCTCTCAATAATATCAGCAATGGATCGAGGAATAGTGAGAGTAGATAAGAAATAAGCAGGTAAACTCTGCAGCGTGCTTCGGATCAACGTCAATTTCCCCCCTTTAGATAAATAAGATGACCTCCACCCTGTTAATCTTTTCTCAATCCGATCTAAAACTGGAATCCACACTGATTTCAACTTGAAACTCGCACCAAGAGGCATCCCAAGATACACTGAAGGAAGAGTGCCCACTCGACAATCCAAACACATAGCCAAGTGATCCATAATGGGGACCTCCCCTACTTTAAGAATTCCAGACTTTGCCAAATTTATACGGAGGCCCGACACAACCTCAAAACACCGAAGAATGCACCTAATGTTTTAAAATGAGAAATGTTTAAATTACCGTCCCCCTTTTTAACACCCATCAACTATGGTTAAGATTCACTCTCCCCTAGGGTTAAGCAATCTAACCTTAGTTTTCAAAAAGAAAAAAAATATTAACCTTAATTTGCTTAAGGTTCACCATAGTTAAAGGGGTATTAAAAGGGACACGTAGACACAACACTTGACTATATAGTCAAATGCGTAGTGGGCTAATCACTGCCCTTTTAAAATAGGTTTTAAAGGAAATTTTTTAAATAGGGATTTAAAGAGGGTTTTAAAATAAGATTTTAGAAGAGGTTTTGTATGGACCGTCTAGGCGACCGCCCAACGCATAGCGCCTAGATGCCTGGGCGTCACCTAGGCGGTTGCCCAGTGACTTTCGCTTGTCTAGAGGAGTGCCTAGGCAGTTGAGCCCCAAAAACGCCTAGACGACGCCTTGGATGCCTTGACTACACTGAATTAAACAGATAAACATAAATCCGTAAAAAAAAAAAAATGTAAACAATACACATGAAAATTTAAATATATGCTAAAATTAGTGTGCTTACCAGTATTTAGCTATGAATGACCATTTTTTAAAATGTCTCACTTGTAAGCCAGCGCAACACTGTGAAGAGAAGTTGAGCACCCCATTTTTGCACCCCCTATTCTTCCCCATCTTCTTCAAAGCCCCCAGGCATCAACCAAAGCTCCGCACCCAATACTTGACTCCGGTCTAACCCAAGCCTAGATACCTTCCATTATCCACCCAAATGCCATTCTTTATAGCCCAACACCCATATCCAAGCTTAAGACCATGCCCAGCTCAAACGGCCATTTATGTTGGAAACCATCACAACCGCTCAAATTTCCCTATGTCGTTCGAATGGATTCAAGTCTTTTTGAGCAACTCCACTGCTTAAGTCCTATTCATGGTTGTTAAATCCTTGCGATTTGCGATTTAAATTTTACGATTCGATTCGAATCCCAAGCAAAACAATTCAAATCGGAGGTGAAAATCTTAATTGGGTAAATCTCATTTTATTTGCGATTCAAATCGCACGATTCATGCGATTCAGACGATAAGCACAAAACCCCTTTTACGGACCAATACTTAAAAAATAATTTTTATTAATTTGATTTTCTAAAGGTGCTTTATGTCTTTTAAGAAGAGAGAAAAAACATGAAAACCCTTGTTACGGACATAGTTACCAAGTCGGGGTTGTCTAGGAAAAAGTTCGGAAAAAATCGCCAAATTCAGAAATTTCGAAAATAAATCGGAAAAATGTCAAGTAAGAAATGAAAAAATATAAAATAAGATTACTAGTTTTGAAAGGTATAAACAAATATATTTCATTTATTAGATATTTATTCGACACTTCTTAAAAAAATCGTGAAATTCATGACTTTTTGAAAAAGTCGCTATTTTTCGAAAATCGCGAATACTTCGTGAATTAATCGTTCGACGAAAATTTTGGGTATCATTCGGAATTTTTTGAAAAAACCGAAGAACTTGGTAACTATGGATACAGACATGCCAAAACCCCTATTTGGGTTTTCTCCTTGTTGCATACATGTTGTGAAACGGGGAAAAAAAAAAGAAAAAAAGAGGAAAAAAAAAAATGGAGTTGGATTTTGGGAAAACTTGATAGTTTATTTTATTAGTTTTTTTAATTGTATAAGTCTTTTGATATTTGATCTCATACAATATGATTAGATGATTTTATTTTTGTTGATTTATCTTTAATAATATTAGATTTATTTATTTATTTTATGGAGTTCATTTGTATTTTTTTTATAGTGTATGCAATGCAATGTTCATTACTTTCTTTCATTAATAGATATGAATGAAATTTTTTGGATAATAGATTATTTTATTTTTTTATTTATTAAGTAATTTTTTGTATTTTTAAATAATTTTTTTTAAATGGATTGAATCTTACGATTTACGATTTGAATCTTGATTTGAATTGAATTAGTCCAAAAATGATTTTACGATTCGATTACGATTTAACAACTTTGGTCCTATTTTCCCAAAGAAAACCTCATTTCTACCATTTTCAGCCTTTTTCGTCCGAACGACGACTTGGCTACTATTTCTTGTCTTTGAGCATTTCAAAACCATTTTCCTGAATGCTCGGCTTTCAAACGAAATTAAAAGTTGTGTTCGTTTGAATGAAACCAAGTTTGTTTGAATGATTTAACTATTGTTGCTCTCTGGTGCTTTTTTTTTTTGACTTCTTGAATGTTAGTCTTTTGAACGATCCCCAGGTTCGTTCAAACGATACCTAGGTTTGTTCGAATGACTTGTGCAGACTCCGTTTTTTAAGGTGTAAACCCTAATTAGGTCACTCAATTCCCTTCTTACGTCACCCCAAACTTTCCTAATAATCCCCAAACTATCCCAAACCCTTAGAAAACCAGTATAGTCAAGATGCCTAGGCGATTTGGTTGGCCTAGGCGAGGCTTAGGCAATAAATATTATTTAAAATGAAAAATTATATATATATATATATATATATATATAACATATATGCTTATTAATAATTACATAAATAGAGATATATAATTAGCTTGAAGTTTTATACCTAATTTATCACTATAACTAGCAATTCTTGTTTCATCAAACAATTGTGGTTCTTGATCTGACTAAAGCCCTATACACAGAGGGAGAGAAGGGGGAAAATGAAAATGAAAAATTATTGCTTCTGAGCGAAAAACAAAAGATGCCTGATTCCATATTATAGGGATTCCCATTTGGTACATTTTGTCTATGTAAAAAGATAGTTAATTTATTAAATATGCTGTAAACTATAACAGGGTACCATTCATGGCCCCAATTGTAGTTCATGCCCCCATTAATTAATTAATTAAAACAAGTGATTTAATTAATTAAATTGGGCTGCTAAACCAGAAAATATTCCAAATCATGGCCCCATTTGTTTACCTTCAGTTGCAAGTGGCAAGTGCTCGTTATAACTTAATAAGTCATACCCTCTTCACCATTTGTCTTGAAGGAAATATAATAAAAGGGTTGCTTCGTTTCCAACTTAGCTCTCAACTAACTTAAACATGCTGTGAACTATAACAGTGGTACCGTTCACAAAAAACAGAAGCAATGGGTCATCTCTAAAATCAAAAGACAGAAAATGGGAGACTGGTTGGTGAGAAAGAGAATAAGAGAGAGAGAGAGAGAGATAGAGAGAGAGAGAAACACAGATGTGACCCCGACCACCAACGTTTGTAGGCATCAATTCGATGCCCAGGCAACAATGCGACGCCCAGGCCTGCTGTTTCTCGTTCGACTAAGCTCCCGCCCAGGCAGCCTACCCTCCAAAACAGCTAGGCAACCGCCAAGGCGACGACTTGACTACCCTACTCTCTCTGCTGCCATGGTATATAGATCTGAAAAATCTAATGCTGAAGGTGTATCACCATATCATGGATCTTCCCAAAACCTAATTATGATGCCACATCCCACTTTATATTGTATCCCCTTAGGAATTCCGTCTGAACTTTGGTGATGCTTCTCCAGACGCTCAACCCATAGTTGCTTGAAATGGAATTGGTTTATTCACTAAAATAATTTTTAGTCAATTGAATTTTTAGATGTGCAGTTATAGGCATAGTGACAAAGTTGGGGTTCGGGAATAATTCGGCAGGGATCAAGTTCGGAAAATTCGGGGAAAAAAAAACAAGTAAATTAATAATTATAAAAATATACGGAATAATTTGATTAAAATATATACAAAATAAGTAATTTGTTTAAATAATTCAGGAAATTCTTGAATAATTCGTAAAAAATGCGAATAATTCTTAAAAAACACGAATAATTCGTAAAAACGGCATTTTTTTTAAAAACGCGGTTTAAATGCCGAATACTTCGGCAACCCAAAAATTCGGGAATAAAACGCGAATTTTTGAAAAAAAAGGTGTTTTTTGTTACTTGGTTTATAAGGTCTTTCTTGATTTTCTCTTCCCCTATATATATATATAAATAAATAGTAGAAGATAAACAAACATAATCGCGTTCATAAGTGGCCTAGGCAACTAGAGAATCCCTATCACCTAGACATGCCCGACGACTTTGACTACGCTTTTTACGTATTTTATTTGGAATTTGATTCTAATCCTAATCCTAATTGAGTAGTCGACTCAAGTGAGTATTGAGTCCAATTGTTACTTTTACAATTATGATAGTTTTCATTTTTAGAATGAGATTTTGCTTGTTATCATTTAGGTTCTTTAACTTTTTGCCCATTTTATACTTTTAAGTAGCCTGATATATAGTTTAATATGCATTGTTTCAAATGTTTAGTACTTATATGTCAAATTTTTCATCAAGGATCTTGATGTCAATGTCATCTGTTGAAAATGTGCAGATTGGGAAGCTATTGCTGATCATGCGCTAAATCAATTTTTTTCTCCACAAGATGAAGTAGGAGTGTCAAAACTTTCATTGGAAGATACTGAAATTCGGACCCCTAAGCGGCGTGGAAGGGGGACATTCTTGTATGGAAAAGATGGTTTATATAGTGATCAACAAGCCGATGTTTCAATTGGTGGTGAGTCAGACGATGAAGTTACTTGCCCTAGTTCAAAGGGAGACACAGAAATAAGAAATTGTAAGTCAATCATGTGCATGCCGGCCACTTTGGTTCAAAATTTCATGTCTGAAAGTGTATTCTGTGTTAAGTGACTTAAGTGCTTACTTTATTTTTGTTCTCTTGAATTTTATGAAAAAAGCTGATGCTATATAGTGCTTAGCCATTTTATCGAGTTAGAGTTATTCAACTCTCTCTATACATGCAACTCTGAAGTTTTTGTATTATTTTAGGTGTAACAAAGTTAGAGAAAGAGTAGCTGACAATTGCAAGCACAGCTGTGAACCTATAACACTACTTAAACTGTTCCCATAGTATGTCAGTTTTCAACCAAAGTGCTGTTTAAGTTGATTCTCACATGCAGGTAATCCTGCAAGCTCCTCTATGAACTTCACGTCATAGCCAAATGCTCTCTAGTCTCTACACCCTTTTGACCTCATATGCCCAGCTATCTCCTTCCGTTAAGATGAAATATTCTGTTCTTACTCTAAACTTGGGTAAACCATGAATAAATCAAACACTAGAAAAATTCTAAAGAGATTGCTATCAAAATATTAACATTGGACCCAATTCTCCAACAGAAGGAGGAATAAGTTGATACCCTCACTTTTTTATGATGTCTCTATCTTCTCAATTTTTTAAGGTTTTATTTCTTGGTAACTAAGCTTGAGCTTTGGTGGACCCTTACTTAACAGTCAACACTAATGACAAAATACACTGTAAAAGGTTTTAACAACTTCTACCATCATGATTCTTCCAAAATGATAAAGGATTAGGGAAATCTTGTCCGAACAAAATCAATCAAAACAGACTGATGCAAGATAATCATAAACCTCCCAATAGTGCAAAAGATGAAATATATATCTAATTGGGATTATGAGGTTTTCCTTCCCAATGACATACCATCTCCTTATTGGCGGAGTCCACAGCATCTGCCAAATACACTCCAGGAACATTATTCATCACTTCTTGTTGTCAGGAAAGCTGAAGTTCTCAAAGTTCTGCTGTATTATTTTTCTGATGGTTGTTCACAGACCAGGACAGATTGGTAATAGAACTGGCAAAGGAACTGTAGATATGACTTCCATTAGATGTTTGTGGAGATAATTCTAGAACGGGGATTATGCCCCAAGTTCTTTCATCTCAACTTGAAATTGTATGCAAAAGAAACCAGTTCTAAAAACAATGCACCAAGAAGCTATTTTTTCATAGTGGTTGAATAGAATGTGTTAAAAAAAAAAGATAAGAAAGAATGAAAAACAAAAGAGATTCTGTGAACCATTACCATTCCTTGGTTTAAAATGAAGCTTACATTAAAAATAAGAGTTATAATCTCGTGATTAGCAGCTTATGCCTGATGAATGCCCCACCAAGAAAAAACGTAAGCCTATGGGGGATGTCTAGGGGGTGTACTCTTAATATGCATCGAAATGTATGCCACTCATTCTGTCTGTCACAATAGTAATCAGTCTCTGGCATCCTCATTATGGTGCTGGAAGTGGAACTTATATCCATAGTAACAAAGTTCTCCAACTTTTTAAAAAAATCCCAAATAATTTGCGACTTTAAAACTTTTTGAAAAAGACGCAAATTTTGCGTATTCTTCTCAACTTTTTGGAGAAGTCTCGACCTCGAATAAGTAACTAATAGATGAATTATATTTGGTTATAAATTTTCATAATTTGTAATTTTATTTTTATTATTTGTCTCATATATGGGCCGACATTTTCCCAAAATTTCTCCAAAATTTCTGAATTTTGCCGAGTTTTTCCTTAAACCGAATAATTCTCGGTCTCCAACGTGGTGACCATGCTTCTATCCATGGTTTAGCTAGTATATTATGTCATCACAAATATTGTAAAGTATTACGTGTAGAAGCTCTGGATCAAATAGTATGCAGGATCTAAGGATTACTTTTTTTGTGAGTTCAGCAAGACTCGGTACGAACCATGTTCTTGTTTTGGCCGATTTTCCGCCTAGTACCAGGACAACAGAGTTAGAGAAACTCTTTGAGAACTTCAGAGATCGTGGAGTTGTTATCCGTTGGGTCAACGATACGGTTGCACTTGCAGTATTTCAAACGACATCAATTGGTAAGTTCTTCTTTGATCAATTTTGTAATTTTTAGATGCAAAATTTTGAATGTATATAATGCAGGATTTTGTCTTTTTTTCTGTGCATGGAAGTATTTATTCAAAACAGTTTCCCTTTTTAAGATTTGTTTGAACTCTCCTAGAACAACTAATATATCAGTTGGATTCTGCATTGTTTTTATGGGAATCATATAATCATTAATGACATGCTACATTACTGTTTGGTACATTTTTCTAACATGCAGTTGTGCTTGTTCATGTAAAAGATAATTTTGGCAACCTTTTCATTTTGGTTATTGATAGGGATGCATTAGTAGCATATTGTTTTGAGCTGAGAGTAGAAGGTGTAGTGTGGTGCCCGAAGTTGAGATGAGAATTGAATGTCTGAGAAATTGACAATCTTAAAAGATTATTGGTTCACCCTAGTTCTTTGCTCCTGAGTCCACAAGGCAAGGATACTAGAATATGGTCTAGAGGCGATAAGAGTCGATTTTCAGTGAGATCATTTTTACAATCTCTTAGCTTGGTTCGTTCAAATTCTTTTCCTTATAGAATTGTGTGGAACACCAATATCCCATCTAAGGTATTTTTCTTTTTTTGGAATGCTGCTTTAACTAAAATTCTTACTTGTGATCACTTGAAAAAGAGAGGGTGGAGGATGTTTAATCGTTGTTTTTTACGCCTGTGTGCGGAAGAGTCAGTGGATTACTTACTTTTGCATTGCCCTATTGCGTTGATATTTGGGGATACTGTCTATCTCGAATAGGTGTGGATTGAGTCTTTCCTTCTTCCTTTCACAACTTTTTATCTCGTTGGTCTCTGATTAGGTTAGAGAGAGCCTAGGAAACTCTTTCGTCAGTTCTTCTTGGAACAATTTCGTGATCGATATAGAAGGAGAGGAACAATAAAGTTTTTTAGGATTCCCAATCTACCCCCCTTGTATTTGCTCGAGAATTAAGTTAATCATTCTTGAGTGGAGTTCAATACGGCAGGGTGGTGCGAATTTGGGTAATTTGAAGGGCAGAAGGGGTGAGAATTGTATTGTCAATGCGATTTGGGTTGTCTAAACTCTAAAGTTCAGCCCAAAGAGTTATCTTTACCTTATTTCTGCTTGTTTCTTTTCCTTTATGTTCAGAGTTTATGTGCTTGTCAACTCATTTTGTTGCTTTTGTATCTTATTTATTTATGATATAACATGAGATTTACCATTAAAAGAATCTGAATATTGATGACTATTAATATCCATTCCTCAATTTGTATTTTTTTTTGTTAGTACTTATTATGAATTTGATTATATTACTGCCTATCATCAGTTATGGACTTGCATTTATAGGTCTGCTTGCTAGATGACATATGTATTGGATTACCAAACTAAATGGCTATCAAATCATTACTAAACAAAAAGAGTGTAATAATACTTAAAAGAAGTTAAACTTTGGATTGATTACCTTGTTATGAAAAAGGATGAACACAGGATAATTAAACTTGTCTGAAAGGATAGTCTTGGGGTTGTTACTGTCTGTTGTGGTTTAGGCAAGTTTATGTCCTTCAATTTTATGCAAAATGAATGAAATGATTTGACAAGATTCTTATTAATATTTTCTTTACAGGCTTATATGCCACAATAATTTCTTAACTAATCGGACTTTGTCTCAACTCATGCGAGTCAGTGCTTCAACATTTCTGAGTCACAAGTCAACTATTGGACTAGTAGAGCCAAGTCCTAGTTTTCCCATGATCCATACCGTTAACAAATCAATTCCGAAATTTATTTTGGTTATAGAACCAATCCCCAAAATAATTAGTTTATGCAGGAATTAAAATAAGTCACCAAAAAAAGGTCAAGAGATGTACGATTTTATTAACGTGGTAAAAACCCCGATTTGGGGAAAACATCCACAACCAAAGAATAGCAAAAGTTCCACTATCAAAGATTAAGAAAAAAGCATAAGGCGATTGTCAAGACCACTTATCTCTTGGTACTAGCCTCACAAAACACCCAAAAACCCTTCTTCCCTATTTCTTTCCTCCTCTTCTTACTCTCCAAGCAAAAGGAGAACACGTGTTTTTTTTTCCTCCCCCAAGCAAAAAGAAACCCTAATAAAATATAAAATAATCCACAAGGCAAGGATTTTGGAAAATCTCAAACTCTTAAAAGTTTGAGACATGGGGTGTGGGTGGACCCCACACGTCTCCCATTCATACTCTCACGGATCAGGCCTCCCCGCCAAGGAGGCTTTTTGATCCTTCAAAAGCTGCATCAATCGAATGAGGGAACTTCTCTTTGACTTGCTCCATGAAGAACCACTTTGCTCGATTTACAAATTGACCTTAGGACATATCCATAAAAATTGATAGCCCCATTTCTAGTCATCCTTATCTTCCTATCAAGTATATATCAAGTACAAGATCTGTAGTAACTTGCTCGCTAGGCACCAAATCATGCACTCTCGGAAATATAGTGGTATCCTCTTGTTCATCCAAGAGAGATGGCTCAAACAGCCTTAAATTTTCAACATTCACCATGGAAACATATGCATAAGCCCTCGTAAATCAAGCTCGAAAGCATTCTTGACATATTGTTCAAGAATTTTAAACGGACCATACTGAATAGGTTTCAATTTCTTGTATGCCCCTTTCAATCTGTCCTTTCCCAAGTAGAACCATACCATATCCCCAACCTAAAATTGGTGCTCAACATGATGCTTATCATGACGCTTCTTGTTGTGCTTTTGTGCTTGTACAGTTGTACCAATGTTTTAAAAGGTATGTGAGGCTTATGCCTTGAGACTTGCCTCGGGACGAGGCTTAAGGAAAACACCTTGAGGCTTAACTTTGAGGCTTATGCCTCAGAGAGTGAGATTTACATGAGACGAATGCCCGTCTTGTGACTCGCTTTATGACTAAGGCATACATCTCATGCATTAACCTAAAATTGGGTTCTAGCTACATAATTTATGACTCTAGAAATTATTTTTTTATTTCTCCATTTTTTCCTTTTCGAGACTTCTTTGCAGTTGTCTCTTGGAATGCAAAAGTCAATACATGAATTGATGAGAGCATCATCTATTTTGCAATAAGTATATGAACATAAATGTAAATCTAGATTGTAGCTTTTGTTTGCCTTTCTAATACTTACTTTTGATTATACGATGATTGACTAATTTGTTAGCACTTCTATATATGTATATTGATATTTTTTCTAATTATTTTTATCTACAAAATGAGGAGTCTCACGCCTTGAGGCTTACACATCTTGCCTTTGGAAGTCCAAACACCTCGCCTCACGCCTTCGCATTTTAAAACATTGGCGTGTACACATTTCAAAGCATTATCGGATTCATTGTTTATACCCATCTCTACATCTTTTCCTATAAAAAGATTGTCAAATGGTGATTTCAGAAGAAAACAATAATATACCTCGAAAGGTGCTAACTGATTAGATGAATGAATAGCTCGATTGTGGCAATACTGCTCATATGGAAAATTCTCATCCCAACTCTTTGTCTTCAGATGAGTAAATTGTCTCAACACATGAACAATAGTCCGGTTAACAACGGTTTGCCCATCTGTCTGTGGATGAAATGCTATAGATCTCTTTAATTTTGTGTCTAATATACCCCACAATACCTTCCAAAATCTATTTAAGAATTTTTTATCATGATTACTAATGATACTTTTAGGCAATCTTAAGTGCACAAAAACATGCGAGAAAACAAGTGTGCTGCTCCTACAACATCTATGATTTTCTTGCAAGGAATCATAATAGCCACATTACTAAATCTATCAACCACAATCCAAGAAAATCCATAAAGATGTTCTCCCATGGCTGACTAGGAATAGGAAGTGGCGTATATAGCCCAAGCTTTCGAGTTCGGCTTACTAATGCTGCACCCAACACACCTTTGTATAAAACGATTCACATCAGCCTGCATATTTGGCCATGAACATACCTCGACAAATTTGCCATTGTCTTAAGCACGCCAAAATGTCCCGCAAGTAGAGATGTATGAGCTTCCTGAATAGGCTTTAAATGGCTATCCTTAGGAACACACAACTTCCCATCATTGTAAAGCAAATCATCTTCCAAGTGGTACCCATCAACAATATCTATATCTTCTTTTAACCGCTTGAAGTATGCTTGAAATTTATTATCTTCAACATATCTGCATTTGTAAACCTTAGGTCCAAACGATTCCAAACTCATAACCACAACACCTATTTTTTTTTTATTGGTGAAAGGCAGTATATATATATTTAAAGGAATACTTGGGGGGCTAGGGATCACAAGAAAGTGAACCCGGGCCAAGTTAAAGGAACCACTATCCTATTCTCAAAGGAGGTCTAGATAACATATCAGCTAGTTGGTTGACCTTCCCTTTCTTGTACATAATTAGGAGTTGTATTGTTGTAGAAAACCCACCCACTTGAAGTGATATGTCTGTTATAACTTGGATTGAGTTTGCAAGTACTTCAATGGTTCATGATATGTATGTACCTATTTCCTTGCCCTAAAGATAATGCCTCCATTTCTTAATAGCAAGTACTAAAGCATATAACTCCCTATCATAGGTGTGATAGTTCAAAATTGGACCGAAAAATAGTTTTTAATGATAACAAACAAGTTTATCTCCCTGCAGTAATATTGCTCCTATATCATGTCCAGATTCATCGGTCTCTATCTCAAACGGCATTCTCATGTTAGGCATGGCAAGAAAGGGTGCACTACTGATATTCTTTTTCAAGAATCGAAATGTTAGTAATTTGACATATGGTGAAAATTTGGTACAAAAATTAATCGAGTATAATTCGGGATAGTCATTCAATAGTTCGATTAAAAATTCGGCAAAAAACGCAGAACAATAAAAGTACTATACAAAAATAATTCAAGTATAATTTGGGCCGACACTTAATAATTCATTGAAAAATTCGGCTAAACATATAAATTTACATATTTATAAGAAATTGCGTTAAATCTTTAACTTTACATTGTAGAAAATAAAGAAAAAAAAAGTGCAGTCGGAGATTAAGAGAGAGAATCACATTTAGAAAGGAGATTGAGAGGTGACAGTTGTTGGCGTTGAAAAGGTTGTACAATTGGAGACTCAATCCTTGACTATTGGTGGCTACGGTGGTGTTGTGGTAAGTAAAGACTATAAATAGTTTGAGTTAGAGATTTATGAAGAAAAAGAGATTGTGAAAAAATGAGGAGATTGTTGAGATTTGCCTAGAATTATATTTTGTGTAGAACTATTGTTATGGAGTTATCTGTTAGGATTAGAATTTGGGAAATCATAATTGGTTTTGATATGCTTATAAATAGGCCTAGGGTTTAGGCTTATTAGGTAAGCTAAGCATAGTAGTGTTTAGGGCTTTCAGGGAGAGTGGGTTGCTCTTAGGGAGAGCGGGTTGCTCATGTAGAGAGTGGTGGCTCTTGGAATGATGAATGGTGGTTCTTGGGAGAACGAGAAGCTCTCGGGATGAAGAGTGGGCTCACGGTAAATCCTAATGGCTCTCGTAGAGAGTAGACTCTCGGTATTTGAGAGTGAATATCCTTGTACTATGTAATCTCTGCATAGTGGAAATTCTTGATTGTCTTCGTCCGTGACTGTAGCCCTATTGGGGTGAACCACGTACATCTTGTGTTGTGTATTTGAATCTTTTAAAATTTGTTTCTTATATTATCTTGTAACCCTTAAGATCCATGGTTCAAAATATTGGTATTGGTCGCCGTATCGGTAAGTCCAAAATAAGATACGTATTGGCGTATCGGTACTGTATCGGTTGGATACAACGGAAAAATTCGGGATACGCTAAAAAAAGCTTGGATACGTGAGAAAAAACTTGGATTCCTTGCATAAAACCTCTTTTAATGCAAATATAAGCTAAAAACAAACTAAATGAAGGCCTCCAATTATATTTATAATCATGTATATGAGAGTTAACAAATTTATAAGTTAAAAAAGGTATGCACGCTGATAAATATGTATGAAAATACAAACCATAGTTACTTAACCAAGCGATAGAAGCTCACTTGTATTCATAAATCAAAAATATGAAAATACATAGATCCTTGTATTCACAAATCAAATTACATACATGATAGAAGCTCAATACCACATTGAGCTTCATGCCAACTCATACTCTATCATTGTGGGATCAGGAATTGAGTAGAGTGATATATTATAAGTGGTCCAGACATGATGACACCACTGTGTCTAATTCATCATCGTGCGGTACATGCCCAATTATATTTGTACATATTCTTGCTGTTGAGTCGTGATCTGTTCATAACTGTCAGTCGAAGACTGGGACTGAGCATCATAACTAGTGGCCCCTGATAAGTAGGGTTGAGCTGGGGCATCATAATCAGGGGATAACCTTATTTACATATTAATATCTAAAGTAAATGAAAGTAAAATCATTTACTTAAATAATATATTATGTAAATTAGTTGTGTATCGGGTCTATATTGTGGATCGTAGTGTAAATGGAAAGAGAAAAAAATTAACTGAAAAGTCCCCGTATTGAGTGTATCGGGCCTGTATTGACCCGATACAGTGGAGTTTTTTTTTTCCAGCATACCAGTGTATCGAGTAGCTCCAAATAGGATACATATCCGGCCCGTATCAGTCGATACGTATCGATATTTTAAACCATCTTAGGCGTTTTCTCTACACAACAAATGGTATTAGAGCAAGGTTCGGGGTTGCAAGGATTATGACGTCTTTTAAAATGTTGTTCAAGGTGGAGTAGATCGAAAGGTCAAGAACTGCACATCCAGTAGGTTTTGCACAAGATTGTTGAAGATAGAGATATAGAAGTGTTTTATGTGAAAAAATGTTTAAGTTTTGGTTAGAGTTGATTGACATGCGTTAAGGTTAGTTAGAACACCTTAAAAGGTGGTACAAGTGAAAAAAGAATTTTTGTGATTGATTTGATAGAATTCAAGTCAAGGTGGATTGCTCGGATTTGCCTAGAATTCGATTTTGTGTAGATCTCTATTATTATGGAGTTATCTATTAGGATTAGAATTTGGGAAGTTATAGTTGGTTTCAGATTTGCTTTTATGTTTATAAATAGGCCTAGGATTTAGGCTTATTAGGTAAGCTAAGGATGTGAGTGTTTAGGGCTTCAAATAAGAGCGGGTTGTTCTCGGGGAGAGTCTTGTAGCTCTCATGAAGAGTGGTGGCTCTTAGGAGAACTAGAAGCTCTCGGGATGAAGAGAGGGCTCAAGGTAAATCCTAGTGGCTCTCGTAGAGAGCGGAGTCTCGGTATTTGAGAGTGAATATCCTTTCACTATGTAATCTTTGCATAGTGGAAATTCTTGATTATCTTCGCCCGTGAATGTAGCCCTATTGGGGTGAACCACATATAACTTGTGTTGTGTGTTTGAATCTTTTCAAATTTGTTTCTCATATTATCTTGTAACCCCAAGATCATGTTTTTTTTTTTTGTTTCAATGCACAACAGAGATTAAGTGGTGGCCGAGAGTGCTTCTAAGACTGGTGGCTAGCGGCTTTTAGTGACGATGTGGCCAGTGAGATAGAGACTTAAGATTATGGATTGAGCGAGAGAAAGAAATCGAACGAAAATGAGTTACGTGTGAATGTGAGAAAGAAGAAAGATGGATTAGGAACTTACCTTACGGGTTTAGTTTTTTTTAAAAATCTTATAGGTATTATTCACGAACTATTCGTTTTACTTAAAAACGAATGTTTCCGTATCTTTGAATAGTACGGAGGAATTATACGGATAATGAATTGTACGTTTTATTCGTGTATACTTCATGTATAATACCTAAATTTGTTAACTATGCCTGAGAGTAGCCCTTTATTAACTTCCTGAGATATTGTGTCGCACCAATAAAACTGCATAACTCAGTCATTGTGTGGGGTTTTTGCTAGTCTGTTATTGCCTTTACCTTATCCTGATCAATTGAATAGTTCCACCGCCGATGACATTACCCAAATAAACAAGAGATACTTTTCCAAATTCGCATTTCTTTGCATTCAACTTCAACTGAGCATCTTGTAAAATTTCAAACACAGTGTTCAAGTGTCCAATATGCTCCTCCCATGTACTACTATAAACTAGAATATTATCAAGGAAAACTAACTCAAATTTATCCAAAACAGGACGCAAATCATCATTCATTGAGCGTATAAAAGTATGCGTTAGTAAGGCCAAAAGGCATTACCAACCACTCATATAACCCATGTTTTGTCTTGAAAGTAGTTTTCCAGATATTTTCATCTCTCATCCGAACTTGATGGTAACTAGGTTTTAAATCTAACATACTAGAAGAAGTAACATGTTTCAATTGATCAAACAAATCATCAATGCGCGGAAGTGGGTACCTAATCTTTATGGTGATTTTGTTTAATGCACGGTAGTCGATACACATCTGCTAAATGCCATCTTTCTTCAACACTACCACAATAGGACAACCAGCTGGTGAAGTACTTGGATGTATCAATCATTGATCTAACAAACCTTTAACTTGTTTCACCTCATCAGATTCAGACAATGGTTGACGTGAACATAGTCACAAAAATCACGAATTAGTGATTCTCTTATTAAATCTAGTTTAAATCCTATTTAAATGATTAAATTAGCGATTCGCGAAAAATGCGTTTTCAGCGTTTAAGCCGCGTGATTCGCGATTTAACCGTTCGTGGTATTTGTTGTATTTATTTAACATGCGCAAGGGTAAAAATGTCATTTGGGAGTTATAAATTACAAAACTAGACGTTGATAGCGAGGTCTTGAATCAACTTATTGGTCTCATGGTATATCTCAGTATAGAAGATGATACCACGGATCTGCATTTGTTTATAAACTCTCCCGGCGGATGGGTAATACCTGGAGTTGCTATTTATGATACTATGCAATTTGTACCACCCGATGTAAATACAATATGCATAGGATTAGCCGCTTCAATGAGATCTTTTTATCCTGGTTGGAGGAGAAATTACCAAAAACCCTTTTCGTTAGGGTTACTGTTCAGTGTTGAAGTTAGAGTCTCAATTGAAGAAGAGAAGGAGAAATGAGAAGGAAAAGGGGAAAAGAAGAAAAGGGAAAAGGGTTTAGCGTCTCTCCTCTTGTGTCTCGCAGCCTTGCCTCTTGTAGCCTCTCCTCTCGACAATCCCAATCTTGGAAAAGGGCAAGCCCTCTTTCTTACAAAAGATTTTGTCATAGCCTTATCCCCATCTTGTTCAAAGCTGCATCACCGTCAAGCTTCTCTTCTTTCTCCTGAATCAGACCAGCACAGAGTCATGCCTCAATTAATCAGTAGCATGAAATGCAAATCATCAATCTTCGTAGAAAGTAAACTAGACAAAGTGATGAAATAAAAAATTACTAGGTTATCGGCAAACCTCCTTCACTTGGGCTTCCAACTTATCCTAATCTACAGGTCTTGACTTTTAAGAGAGATATGTGGGTCTTCGGATATGTCCGTATAGGTATAGGGTTTATAGACAAAGTGAAGAGGTATATGTGGGTCTTCCAACTAATCCATTATTCTAAAAATGTTTTTTTAGGAATCTTAAATTGTGGGATAATGTTGGGCGCGGACTAATGGCTTGCTCAGTTGCTTGAGGCTTCTGTTTTTCTTTTTAATTTCGTGGATAAGGTATGGTTTTATTAATTTATTTTTTTAATTGACATTTTAATCTAATGTTTAAATGAATTATTTCTTGGATAAGGTCCGACTTTCATGAATTATCTAACTTGCGGAGTAATTTCTTTAGGGCTTATTAATCTATTAATTTTTTGAGGGACTGAATAAATATGAATTATTTATATCCCTTCCCAAAGAATCCTATTAATGTTTTGAGGGACTGAGAGACATTTCAAACTAATGTTTTAATCTATTAATGTTTTGTGACTATGCCCTCCACTATATATATATATATATATTGAATTATTTTATGATTGTTCTTTTCCTAGGGAGGGAGTAGGGGGACTAGGGATAACTTGATAAGGGTTTGAATTAAAGTATCCGAGTTAACCATGCCAAGAGCTAGAGATTCTTTTTGGGAGTATTTAACTGAAGATGAGACAAAGATTCGGTGTAATTTTTGTCAAGAAGTGTTTGTGGGTGGCATTACTCGTATGAAGTCTCACTTTTCAAAACTAATGGAAAGAGATGTGAGGCCTTGTCCTTCTGTGCCTGATTTCGTTAAGGAAATGGCACTAGAGGCCTTACAAGAGTTGGATTCACGCAAAAAGTCGAAGGTGTCAGATTTTATGCGACCATCTCATTCTCAAGTTGGTGGTGGAAGTTCTACGGGATCAGATGCGCATGCAAGCACAAGTTGTGGTAGTCTAGGTCCTTTAGGAAGAGGAGGAGTTCAACCAAAGATACACCAACTTGTAAAGAAGAAAGAAAAGGAGGCAGCAAATCTTTCGATTGCAAAAGCTTTGTTGGCTAATAACCTTCCATTTCAATTGCTAAGGTCGCAAGAGCTTAAGGATGCCATCATATGCGTTTCGAATCATGACCCTGGTTATGTTCTCCCAAGTAGTGAAACATTTAAAGTAAAGTTATTGTCAAGTTTGAAGGAACAAGCAAAAAAGTATGTTAAGAAAATTAAAGAATCTTGAGTTGTTTCGGGGTTTACTGTCATGTTTGAATCTTAAACTGATGCAAAGAAGATGCCACATGTGAATTTGTTGGTGACTTGTCCTAAGGGAACAATATTTTTGAAAAGTGAGTGTAGAGTGGGGAAGAATAAAGATGCAACATACATTGCAAATTTTATTGCATCCGAAATTGAAGAAATTGGATAAGAAAATGTTGTCCAATTCATATCAGACAATGCTTCAAATTACAATGCAGCTAAAATTATTATTGAAGATAGATATCCAAATATCTTCCATGCATCTTGTGAAGTTTTTATACAAGTTTCAACATGTTTTAGATTTGATGAGATCAAACATACAAAACAGAGAACTGAAAATGCCCTGTGCTACTAGATTTGCAACACAATTTCTTTGTTTGCAATCTATTCTCAAAGAGGGACAAACTTTAAGGTTTATGATTACTTCAGCTAAATGGAGAGCTCTACCTCAAATCAAGACAGAGGACGGAACAGAAATTGCAAATACAATATAGGGTAATATGTTTTGGGAGAGGGGAAGGGAGATAATCCAAACAGTTGAGCCTCTTGTTAGGGTGTTACGAACGGTGGATAGTGATGGCTCCACTATGGGAAATTTATATGAAAGCATTGATAGGGTGAAAAAGGCAATCAAAGAAGTGTATAAAGGAAATTCTGAGAAGTATATGCCTTTTTGGAAGATGATAGATGAAATATGGAACAAGACATTGCACAGTCCCTTGCATGCAGCTGCCGCCTACTTTAATCATTACTTGTTTTATAATAAACTAGTGAAGATGGATAAAGAAGTGAGGGTGAGCATTGAGAAGATAATTAATAAGATTCTCTCTAATTTTGAAGAGGGAAGGAAGTTTAACAAAGAGATGAAATGTTACCACACACAAGATAGGTCCATTTTACCACATGGGCAATTGACTCTCTTTCGGATTCACATCCAAGTAAGTAAATTACATTTATTTTCTATTTTTGAAGTTAATTAAGATTTTAAATTTTATATATAAGTTTTTTTCATTATGTATTTTTATTGTAATTAGGGCTTTGGTGGGATATGTGTGGACAAGAAATTCCGACCGTTCAAAAGGTGGCAATCAAATTGCATAGCCAACCATGTAATGCCTCCGAATGTGAAAGAAATTGGAGTGCATTTGAGGCCACACACACGAAGAAACGGAACAGATTGGAGCCACAAAAATTACATGATTTGGTGTTCGTTTTTATGAACTTGCATTTGAAGAGGACAAATGCAAGTAAAGAAGAGACGGATTCGGGACCAATTGATCTTGTGAAAATATTAGCATTCCCAAATGTTCCTGAAGCTAAAGGGGATCATGACCTTGAAGATGGAACACCGTCTTCCAATGAAAATTTAGAGAATGAAGATAATGCAGCTATTGATGACCTAGATGATGATACAAGTTTTACGCTATTGATGACCTAGATGATGATTTTATTATGTAGTAGTTTATACTTTGTAATACTTTTTTTTGATGAAATTGTGAGTATAAACAATCAATCTTTGTTTTTTTTAAATCTTGAGACTTGAAAGTTGATGATGTCTTGGTCAATTTTGATGCCTTGTTGGAAAACTTGGAATGAATTGAATGTTGAACTGATAATATGAACTTATTATTGTTGATAATTAGCTAATTATCTTGTATATTATATAATCAAATTGTTAGATATATTAATTAGTATTATATATCTATGTTATATAATTATTATTATTATTTTTAACTTTCCTGAATTTTTCACGATTTTTTCCAAATTTTCTGAACTTGAACCTTGTCGAATTATTCTTGAATTCTGACTTTGTGACTATGGCTGATGATACAAGCTTGGACTTGGGAGTTGGGACATCGGACAACAAAGCTATCTCGTGTTGCACTTCTCTCTTTGCCTAGGTTCTTTTATCACCTCTGGGAAATTTTCTAGCAGTTGTTTTAACTTTTGTTTTTTACTAGACATACAATCATTGATCCCATCTTCAATCACTTGTGATCCCATACGAACTTCCCTAACAATGAGAAGAATAAAATGCTTACTTGCATTCACCATATGCTTGGCTTGCTGTGCTGTCACCAATGAGAGCTTCTTTCAGTCCTTGGTTGGACAAATGCGATAACCTACGTCATCTTTAACCGATCTCCAAATATTTTCCCTCCTGTGGAATGTAGCATCCCTGTCCAAAAGTAAGGGTTTCCAAAGATAACATGACAAATATCCAATAGCACAATATCACAAGCAACCTCATCCTTAAACTTTTCATTAATGGTAAACCTGAAAGTACACTGTGCGTGCACCTGAAATTCAGCATTCTTGTTCAACCACCCAAGAGGATGTGGCTTTGACTTCAACCTGAGTTGCTTCACTAGCTTCTCAAAAAATAAGATTTCTTTGTGATCCGAAATCGTATAAGGTCACCACCTTGGACATGTGAATCTAAATGTAAACTCAAAATAATTCTTCTTAGATATTTTCAGGAACATCTTTAACAATTTGCCTCTAGCTTAGACCCCCCATCTGGAAGAATATTTTGCTGATCGCCTCCCTTATGGACCATGCATGCTAATTTCTCATTTGGTTCATTAAAACATTCAACTGTCTAATCATAAAAATCATGACACATGGTTGCCGCGTTCTTTCCTTTCTAATTTTTCAGTTTCTTTTTGGGATGCAAAATTTAACACTTTTCCTGAGTGTGTCCACTTTTCTTACTGAGTTCACAAGTTTTCTCATTCTTGTGAAATGTCAAATTTGCTTTCTTATCAGCCTTCTTACCCTTTTCTTCGAATTTCCCGCTCTCCTTTCGTGAACTTTGGTCATGATTTATAGGTTTTCAGTCAGGCTTCTCCAAATGCATAGCTTTAAAACAAGCATCATCAATATTATGAACATCAAAGAGAGCCAACTTAGCACCTTTTTATTTTTCCAAAGTAGACAAATTCCGTAAATTCACCCTAAGAAAAATTGCATGCCTCATATACTCTATGGTATAATCCTGAACAAGAATTTCTACCACTCCTTCAACTCATCCTGGTAATCAATCAGATAAAACTGATTTCGTAGTGCTGCAGTAAATTGTGCCCAAGTCTGAGTTGGAGGTTGATGGTCTAATTCCCACCTTGCAGTGTAAGCTTTCCACCATTTAAGTGCATGTCTGCCAAGCCTCAGTCTTGCAAAAGTAATTTTCAGTACTTTGTTATATCGCTTGGTACTAAAATAAAACTCCATCCAATTTTTCTGGGTACAACAGAATCTCAATGCAAACATCCATTTGCAATGGTTCCATCGGCATTGGTTCTATATGCGGATCAAATCTCCCTGCCTGATCCGTGAGAATATGAGTGGGGTCCACCCACACCCCATGTCTCACACATTTAAGACTCTAGGATTTTCCAAACTCCTTGCCTTGTGGGTTATTTTATATTTTATTAGGGTTTCTTTTTGCTTGGGGGAGAGAAAGAAAGAAAAGAAAAGAAAACTCTTGGTTCTCTTTTTGCTTGGAGAAAGAAGAGGATGAAAGAAATAGGGAGGAAGAAAGGATTTGGGGTGTTTTCTGAGGCTAGTACCAAGAGGTAAGTGGTCTAGACAATCTCCTTGTACTTCTTTCTTAATCTTTGATAGTGGAAATTTTGTCATTCTTTGGCCGTGTATGTTTTCCTCAAATTGAGGTTTTCACCATGTTAAAAAATCCTGTGTCTCTTGATTTATTTTGGTGACTTATTTAAATTCCTACATAAACTGTTTATTCTGGGGATTGGTTCGGTACCCGAAATATATTTCAGAATTGATTTGTTGACGGTACGGATCATCCCAACTATCAACACAAGCTAATATGATATAAAAAGTGAAAAAGTAAATTAGTAATGATCAAGTTAAGAAATTTAAGATAAGTACAAAAACCATACATTTGTAAAAGTGAGGATAATTATTTTTTAATTTTCATGAAATACAATTATATATATAAATAAGATAATAAAAATAAATCAAAATAGGAAAAGTCTTAAATTTTCTCTATATATCTTTTGACTTTGTATCACTCGGTATTTACATTACATCTATTGTCCATATGTTTAACCCCTGTTTTATGTTTCTATTGGAAAATTTACTGAGAGAAATAGCATAACAGACCATGTACATGTATTTTCATATCACATTTCCTAAAGTTATGTATTTTTTGTGACAAATGCATTCCTTTATTTTTTTTTGGTAAGGTGACATGCATTCCTACTGCACCCTTTTTGTTCATGTGGATATCTGTTCCACTTTCTAACTTTTTACCCCTGCCCACAAGATTTGTAAAATTTGGTTATTCATCTGTACTACCTTATTGTTTACTGTTAAGACATTGGTTTTGCAACACTTGCCATATATTTACTATCATTTTGGTTATAGATTGTAATGCCATTCTAGAGATTGATTGTAAGGTTGTGATAGATTTCAAGTTTCGAATTTAGTCCATATACAATCTTGATTCTCAATTTTTTCTGGTGCAGCACTCGAGGCTTGTAACAGCATTCGTTGTCCATTCACAGTACGAGGACTCGAGGAGGATGATATTCTTTTGACCTCAATTTCAACTAAAGGTATCATATTAATTTGTTGTCTCTTCTGAACTCTGCAAAATGGTGTAGACCGAGTTCTATTAAAGTTGAAGAACAAAAGACCCAGAAAAAGGTGTCAAATATGTTATGAAAGGAACTTCTCCCCAACCACATTCTGTATGCTAATTTAACTAAAATTATCATCAGCAGCAAGTATATATGATAGTAAAGAAAAACATCAGCGCTTGTCTTATAGGAGTCCTTACAAAGTTAGCTAAACCATCCTACATTTTTCTGAGTTTGGTCTTGCTGAACACCAACATATGGCCTTTCATCGTAATGTTATCCTGAAGCAAGTACACCAGAGTTACTCGATAACACTTGCTCCTTAGATGATGCATTAATCTCCTAGAAAACCCGACAAAATCATGCGGTAAACTCATCATGTCCTATTATCTCCCTGGCCTAAGAGCCCTCCTATTGTTACATTGCATTTTTCTGGATGCTAGCTTCCACACCTCATCCTTGATCTGAGGAAGAGGGCTTGGAAGTTCTCTTCTTCCTCTCATGCTCAAAATCCTCATTATACACAGAAATATATTGCATACCTTTGGTTTGCGAGTCCTTTTTTGGCTCGAAAAGTCCAGAATTCTAGGATATAGGTTGAAAAATGAATAGAAAGAAAAGCAACTGTTTTGATTATAAATGCTTTATACAATCAACTTTCTCATTGAAACTAACCGGTGTTGCCCAGGCATGTGGTATGGGTGCCAAGTATCCAGGTGTCTAGGGGTGTTCAGCACGACAAGCTTTGAAAATCCCAATATGGCTTCACAAGTGTATAATTTTTTTAAAATGATTATATATATATATATTATAATTCAAAATTTTTAAATAACAATAATAATAAAAAAAGGGGGATCGCCGGTCCCCATTTAAAAAATATATATATATACTTAAGTTATAAAAAATACTCATATAGGGAGTAGAAATGAGTAACAAGAGAGAAGAAAAAAGAGAGACGTACATATTGATCGTTGTCGCCGCTGGTCTCTTAGTAAAATTTCGTCTATGTTTCCAAAAAAGCAACACAATTTGACAAAAAGTTCTTTGCAATCGTATTTTTTAAAATGACAGGATATACTTGAAGCACCATGTGCCTAATTATAATGTTGATGTCACCGTGACATGGTAAGACACATACCAAGGAGTGTCGTGTCCAAGTGTTGGCGCGGCAAAATTTAGGAAAATTGAAGTGCCTAGGTAACTAACCAAGGACTGAATTATCCATTTTCAGATCTGGAACCTCCGTATCCGAGGCCAAAAACATCAGCTAGAACTGCACAGAGGCTGATTGCTCACGGGATGGGACAGAAGCTTGCCACAACCACCTTTGGGTCTAGCGAACTAAGGAAACAAGAGGATGCCCGAAGGAATCGCATTGTTACGAGGCAGAGTTTGAGGGATGAGGCATGGGGCACTGACGAAACTTAAATCACTTTCCTTCCCTTAATTTATTCTTCAAATATGTTTTTTTCTTTTCTTTTTTCTTTGGGGGACAAACAGCACTAGATGGTCTTGTATTCCATTGTTTATGTAGTATCTTGGAGTGTTTGTGTCTGAAGAGTTGTTTGCTACAGCCTGTTGTTTATGATACAAAAAGCACAGTTGTGATCAACCTGTTGGTTGACACACTGCTCTTGCTACAAGACAAGCTGGCTCATGAGCTCGTCGGCTCTTCTTAGCTTGTCCGAGCCTAGCTCAAACTAGCATTCAGGTTTGAACAACCTCTCCAAGCTTTTATCTGAGCTTGAATATTATTGAATAAGCCTTCTGCCAAAAAAAAAGAACGTGTAACATGCAAGCTGAGCTTGAGCCACACCTTTGATTTGGTTCGGATCATTAGAGCTCGGTTTGGCTTGTACTCGGCTTGCCTCAATATATATATATATATATATAACTTTTAACATGTAATAAATAAGTGAAGGATATAATAACAGAAAATTGATAAGTTAAAAGCAAATATTTGGATACAATTCTAAATTAGGGTGTGCTTGGAAACTCTTCTCACATATAATAAGCTTTTAAAAATAAACTCTAAAGAATAAGCTCTAAAGTTTTAGACCCAAAAAATAAGTTACCCCGTGCTACTTATTTGTTTAGAGGCTTTTCCTCTACTTTTAAATTTTCTAGAGGTATAATAATCATGTTATCAAATATTTTAAAACCCAAATAAGCCATAAAACCCAAATAAGCTCTTATTATTTAGAGTTACCAAACGCCACCTAACTTTTAGTAACTTTTGGCTCTTGAAGAGTCAAAAGTAAGTTAAAATGTCATTTTACTGTGGTCCTTAAGAGAGTTAGGGCCTTTTTGGATAAAACTTTTCTAAGAAGCGAAGGACTTCTCTAAGAGAACTTTCAAGAAAAGTAACTTTCGAAAAGAGTTCGTGACTTTTTGCTGAATTTTTTTGGGCTAGCTTCTTTTTTTTTTTTTACAAAAGTTGTTTTTCTTTTTCTGACTTCTACTGACTTTTGATTTTCACATATTCAAAAGTTCTGCAATGATGAAACATAATTTCTCTTGACTTGACTTTTTGGAGTTAAAAGTGGGTAAAAGTAAATTTAGAAGTTTATCCAAACTCAACCTAACTTTTCCACGGTCAAAAGTCATAAAAAGATGCTTTTAGGGAAGCTGCTCCCAACTAGCATTTTTGTGCAATATCAATTTTTTTTTTTTAAAGTTATTTTGAAAAAGTCCTTACCTTCTAGGAGAAGTTTATCCAAACAAATCCTTAATTCTTAACTCTCTACCCTCTAAATGAGGACTATTTTTAAATTATGTGTATGATTATATTAATTGTGCAGTTCTTGTATTTAATAATAAATAAATTTATTAAAATCATGAATAATTTATCAAAATAATCTTGAAATTTGAATTAAACCTGAGCCACCCAAGCTCGGCTAAGCTTGAATCGAGTTTGAGTTCAAGTCGAGCTCAAATAAAAATGCCATTAAATTTTAGTTGCACACCAAAAGGAAGGAAAAATATAAAAGCGTCCTACTCATCTTTCTCTTCCTCCTTAAAGTGGTAGGAAGCTTGCCTCATTTGCACTACTCTTGGATGCACCACTGTCCATACAATGAAATCCTAAGACCCTTTTCAGGATTCGTAGGGTTTCATTGAGGTTGCTAATTAAGTGGACCAAAATGTATCACGAAGGGAGGTAGAGCTAACCATTCCTCTCAAAGGTGGATGCTAAGTCTTTCTCCCATTTCTAGAAGGGAACATCATTACATGCTAGTACACTCATACTTGCTTTCTCTAAAGTAACACCTTGAGTCTCCATAAATTGTCTGCACTATTTAACTCATAATGACTGGCACTTTGAAATAAAGATTTCCCAGACTTGCCTTGACATGCTTTGTGGGCCCCACATCACTCATCCACCATGTGTTCGATAAAATGCCTAACTTGGCTTGCACCCCACCAAATATTTTGAACACTCCGCCCAATCCATGGTACCTCATAACCAACATCAAGAAACCTTAGTGTTCATTTGGGGTGTAAATTGGTGAAAGAAAGTGAAGTAAAAGAAAAGAAAAGAAAGAAGAAGTGGGTTTTCTCTTGTATGTTTGGTTTGGGAGAAAAGTGGTGGGAGAAAGTATATTTTTTTCCAAATATACCCCTTGTTCACATTTACAAAACTCTTTTGATAAAAGGGTAGAATTGGAATAACAATGGGCTTTTTTCACTTTCTCTCACTATTCCATCAAAAAGCTGGAATATGAAATGCGTGTAAGTGCAAGAAAATCTGTCACTATTGAGAATCATGATTCTCTAGAAAGTAAAGGTTTCTTGCAAACCCAACATGGGGTAAGTGGGTGTTTCTCTCTTTCTTTTACTTTCCCCCACTTACCACCCAAACGAACACATCCTTAGTGACCCTTCAATCTCCATGTAGTACTCATATAACAAGCACTACAATATCCCCAACACTAAGGCACTAACCCGTACCATGTTGCGCTAACACTTGATAGTACATCGACATAGGCATTTCTTTCCCATGTCTGGACCACCCCAGCCCATCATCATGGTCATGGAACTACGCCATCATCATGATCGTGACAGTCTCCCACACTTGATTCGGTTGACGCCCTGTTTGACATTCACCAAATTTTTCATCAGCACCACACAACGGCTTGTTTTCAGATCAGAACTCACTTCTAATGACACACCTCATCAATTATAGCCTTGGATTCACATTCTTACAAATTTTTTGGAAAACTTGACCACACTTCACCAAGTCTCACATTGAACTTGGCTTTGAAATCTTTGTACACTGCCTTTATCTTCAACACGTACTATCTTCGACATGTTCCCAAGATTCCGAGGGGATATTCTTCTTTAAATTTCTTCAAGTGCACCTATTCTCGTGCACTCCAATCCTCCCAATACTATTGCTTGTTGCTCCAAATAGTACTCTTGACTCTGATTATCACAACATGAACACTGATCTTAAACTTCATCATGCCTTCAACTACCATTCATTTCACCCTTAAAGTTGTATCTTTTGCAACTCATTCCGTCAAACTGCATTTTAAGGCTCAGATCATTGTTGACCAAACTAGGGCTTTACTCTTTAAAGACTGAGCCTGACCCATCTCGGCCCAACATAATTATTTATATATATATATATGTATATATATATACACACTAGCGGAAAGCCCGAGCCTGACCCACCAATGGCCTGATCAATAGTAAAGAGGAATTGATGATAGATATTAATCAGTTTTAGCAGAACATCAACAATTACGAACTTGTCATATATTTCTTATACTACAAAATAAAGCACTATGTTCACTCAAAAGTTTGGAACAAAAAAAAGTAAATCATTGAACAACCCAGTGTAGATGTTACTTTAGGGATTGTAGGGTCACTTGCTCTAACCTTTGAAAGTTATCTTCAATCATAGTTCAAAATATCAGTATCGGGTGAGTGTTTTATTGATAAGTCCAAAACATGATAAGTATCGGCATATCAGACCGTATTGGATGGATAGGACAAAACAAATTAGGATACTTTAAGCAATGTTTGGATATACAAGGAAAAACTTGGATATCTTACATTAAACTTCTTTTAATACAAATATAAAACTAATTAATGACATTCAACTGTGTTTATAACCATATATATGAGAGTTAAGAATTTTATAAGTTAAAAAAGACGTGCGTACTAATAAATAGGTATGAAAATACAAACCATAATCACTTAGCCAAGTATAGAAAAAACAATCTAGTTATTGAAACCTTACATTAAATGAGTTAAATAAGAATGTATTGAATTACAACCATAAATTATAAGCTTGAATGTAAGTTTTTTTATGTTGAATTGTTACACTATTAGTTGATTTTTTTACCATGTTGATAAAAAATATTTTTGAAGACTAAAATATGAGACTTTTTTTGCCGAAAATTTGAGTTTTAGTAATGTTTTGATATAGTAGAATTTATGAAATTTTAATATTTGAGAAATACATTACCATTTGAAAGTTGAATCTTGACCTAATCCCTAAAATGTGCTAAAAAGATGATTTTGTTCTTGAATTAGAAATTTGTCTTTTTGTATATTTTAGAAATTTAGATCCAGTATAATTTTTATTGAATTCAAATGAGGGTATAACCTTATTTACATGTAAATATCTTAAGTAAATGAAATTAAAATTATTTACTTAAATAATATTTTATGTAAATAAGTTGTGTGTATGAGTCTGTGTTGTGGATTTTAGTGTAAATAGAATAAGAGAAAAAAACTTAACTAAAAAATGCCCCATATTGGGTGTATTAGTCCCATATCAGCTCGATGCGCCCGATACTCCCATTTCAGGGGATTTTTTTTTCCAGCATACCAATGTACTGGGAAGCTCCAAACAATATACATATAGACTTGTATCGAATGATACGTACCAAAATTTTAAACCATGTCTACAATAGAAAAACATAGATATATGTAAATTGTACAACTTTGTATGTTAATACTTAATAGATTACACTTGTTTTAATTATAAACCTATTTTTAGCTAACTTTTTTTTGACAATTGCAGAGTTCATTTTTTTCTTTAGCAAACTCTTTATGCGTCAATAATTATAGAACTGCTACCAAATGAGTAAATATTAATATAAAAAAGTTTGTTATAAAGCATATATAATAGTTAAAGTCTCTTTCATCAATTCGTAAAAGAATTAAATATGGCATCTCAATCTTAATTTCCAACTCCCATCTTCATCTTTGCACACAAAAATTTTCTTACTCCCTTACAATAATATTTGAAAATATTTTTGTTTGACCCATAACTGATCCACCCCATCCATGAGTTATCATATGCAACCTTAAAGTACTTCTTGGTAATGTTCTTTATGTTGTTTGATCTAGCGGGGACTCTAATTTCATTTGTAAAAATTAGAAAAATCAATTAACTATGATTATCCAAATTATGGTACCAAATATTTCACAGGTATAGATAATAAAATATAAATAAGAAAATAATGCTATATTGTGAAATTCCAATTTATTTACTTTAAAAGGTTTCCATGATAATATCAATAGAGGAAAAACTATGTAAACACTACATTGCAAGAATGAAAATAGATATTTTGCGATTGTTTTAGAGAATTTATATTTAGTAATCGTCATGATCAAATACACTTGCTCTTGCTGACATTTCATATGTATCATACTCTTACCTTCTAAATGGCCAAAGGTAGGACAATAGAGTCTTTAGTTTGTGAGTTTTGTCTTAAAGTTAAGCATTGCATTCAATAATTTTCTTGTCAAAATCAATTGAAATAGGCATTATTTCATTTTTCTATCAAAACTAAGTGAGAGGATTTTACTTAAATATTTTCTAAAAAAGCAACCTTGCAAGTACATTATTCACTATAAAAATGCAAAAATATTGAAAAAAAATAAATTAAAAAAAAAGAATATTAAAAAGGAAATAAGAAATAATACACCCAAAAAAATATTAGTGAGATAAAAATCATATAATTGCATTATCCTATTTGAACTACTAGTAAATTATGATTTTTTTTTCACATGATCTATAAAACCAAACAAAATGGTCTTACGTATCGAAAACAAAAACAAACAAAATCAAGAATGACACTCAAAATAATAAATAAGACATTTACATGGTTCTTATTAGTTGCTTTCTTCAAAGATTGCACAGTCTGCCTCATCTTATACGGAAAGAAAGAGTGCTTCACATGCTATGATTTGCTCTGAAATAATGTTGCTCTTGAGTTTGATTGGATGAAAAACATAATGGTCAATTTTTTTTTCAAATAGGTGGGTGGTATGCTTATATTATATATATATATATATATATATATATATATATGTTAAATTGATTAGCTGCATAACTGGGAGAGGTGGTTAGAGAGAGAAAAGTGGGAGGTGGGGAGGTGTGGCACGAAGATTGGGAGAGAGAAGTGAGAAGGGAATGATTGACTCCGTTTTGTGGTTTGTGTGAATGGAACACTACACTTTTGATTACAAAACCAACAAACTGGAGAAGCTAATGATGACTCCGTTTTGTGTGTTTGTGTGAATGGAACGTATATTATTCATTACAAAACCAATAAACCGGGAAAAGGATGGATTATTTTGTGAAATAATTTTTGAGCCAATAAAAAAAGGAAAGTGATGAAAAACTCTGGATAGTACCTACTATCGAGAGTTGGACCGTTGGATTTAACATCCAATCATTCCATGTCTACAAGTGCTTTAAATGATGGCCCCACCTAGTGCTTAAAACCATTAGATCTTGAATCTAACCGTCCAACTCTTGATAGTAAGTACTATCGAGAGTTTTAAATCACTTCCCATAAATAAAAAAAAAGGGGAGAGAGAAAAGTTGATGACAAGCTCTATAAGGGTGTGAGACTTAGCAAAACAGAAGAAAAATAAGAAACAAATAGAAGTGTCAAGTAGACAATTCTTTTGCTTTATATATATATATATATATATATATATATACTAGCAAAGATCCCGTGTGATGCACAAGTAATAATTTAAGAATATTAAAAATTAAATAATATTATTTATTTATTTAAATATTAAGTAATATATTTTAATAATATTTAATAAATTTTATTTTTAATAATGTAATTTTTTTATTTGATAAACATTATTATTTGTATTAATTAACTGACTTTATAATAATAATTTTTTATTATTATTTTAATAACATTTAATAAAAAATCATAAACTTCTTAATATTAAACTTAAATTAATACACCCAAGAGTTGGAGATAAGAGAGAACTCTACAATAGTAGAGATAGAGAGATCTCTAGGATGAGATAGTGGATCCCAAACCGGCAAGAGTTGGAGATAAGCGAGGACTCTACAATAGTGGAGATAGAGAGGATTCTAGGATGAGATAGTGGGTTCCAAACCTGAACGGTGGGGATTAAAGAGAAAAATCCATATGTTATCTCAAAAATATTAGAAGTTATAAGATTAGAGGGATTGAGTTTTGGAGAGCAGAGAGAGAAGTCTTATTTCTTTATATATATACACTAGTAGAGACCCTGTACGATGCACAAGTGTGAATAAAATAAAAATCTCTACATCTCTCTCTATCCCTCTTATCACAATCTCCTAAAATTTTTCTCTATATTATCTCTCTTTATCCTTCTTATCTCTCTTTATCCCCTAAAATCGCTTTCTACATTCTCTATCTATCCTTATCTTTATTTCTCTTATCACAATCTCCTAAAATATTTCCAATGAATTTTGAATTGTGAAGAAAACGTATGTATCCCCTAAAATCTCTCCAATAGTTTTTGAATTGAGAGGGAGAGAGAGAAAGATTTAACGGTTGAAATTTTTAAAAAGGGTACCACATGACATCCTTAAAATAGAATTCATAGGATTGAAGATTGGAGAGCAAAGAGAAGGGGTTAGGTGGCACTTATTTGTTGGGGGTTAGGTGACACTTATTTCTTTGTATTATAGATAGATACTAGCAAAGACCCCGTGCGATGCACAAGATAATAAGTCTAACTCATTGAATTACAAATAATATTTAATTAGTTAGAATAATTTAACTTTGATTTTTAGAAAAAAAAAAATTAACTACATGAATGAGTGAATTATAATCACGGTTAAAATTTTGAGTATTTTTTTCTAAAAACTAAGGTTAGATTATTAACCCTAATGTGAGTGAATCTTAACCATCTTGAATCTCTTAAAATCCCCTTCTCTCTCTCTCTCTCTCTCTCTCTCTCTTTTAGGCTTAAGAAGCCTTAGAAACCCTCAACTCACGAACATAAGAAGTATTTATAGTGTTGGGAGCCCTAGGGACTCGAAAAAATCGAAAAATCGTGCAAATCATCACCAAAACGGCGTTGTGGGCGATCGATCGCCGTCAGGGCCATCGATCGGCCACCGCGCCGATCATATATATATAAGTCTTTTGCTACTTTTTTTTTTGCCTATTTTTCTTTTCATGCAATTTAACTCTAAAATATCTTAAATTACGTAATTTATTTGAGTTTCAAAATCAATGCGTTTCACATAAAATTTATAAGCTCGATCTCATTAAATTTTTAGATACAGGTTTCCATAAAATTTAATAATCATCACGAATATCAAGAATAATAAATTCGGGGTTTTACAGATAATATAAAGAAATAAGACTTTTCTCTTTGCTCTCCAAATTTCAATCCCTCCAATCTCATAAGTTCTATTTTAGAGATGACATGTGGCTTTTCTCTTTAATCTCCACCATTTAAATTTGGGACCCACTATTTCATCTTAGAGCCCTCTCTATCTCCACTATTGTAGACTTCTGTCTTATCTCCAACTCTTATGCTATATTTGGTTGTCGAGAAAATATGGAAAAGAAAAGAAAACTTTGAATTTCTAATACAATTTTTAGTTGAGTTTTATCTTATTTTCTTTTCTTTTCCATGTTTTTATTTATTTTCTCGGCAACCAAACATAGGGTTAGGGTGTGTTCTTTTCGTGGAACTTTGAGGTGGCACTTTTAAAATCCCAAAACTTCAAAAGTGTAAGCCTGTTCTTTTACCCAAAGTCCTGGATCTTTAAAGTTCCGTGGAAGTTGAATATCTGCGAAAAACGGAACTTTATAGTTCCATGTAAGAGAGCTGGAACTTTAAAGTTCTGTCTAAGTGGAACTTTTAATTGAGTAGGAGCCTAGTAAAAATCAAGTCTCTCATTCCAAATACACTACTCCCTTTTATATATCTCATAAGTATTAATGACATTAAGTAGATTATTCACTTTTATTCGGTTTTGACATAATTTCAAATGACTCGTAGAACATTATCGAATGATATGAGAACATTGTGAAATGATGATATGAATACCTCGAGTTATTAAAAAAAAAAAAAATTATATTCACATCGTATATTAAGAAAATAAGAAGATTAATTTTATGATATTACAAGTACAACTAAGAAATTAACCATGAATGAGTTTTTAATGTTAAATTTCCAATCTCAAAGTTCAATGTCAAAAGAACAGTGGACTTGCAAAGTCCCAGGACATAACTACAAATCTGATGGAAATTTCAAAATCCAGATCTTTGATGTTCTAGGAACTTTGAAGTTCCTAGATCTTTAGAGTTCCACGAAAAGAACACAATTTATAGGTTTGGGACCCACTATCTCATCCTAGAGCCCTATCTATCTCCATTATTGTAGAGTTCTCTCTTATCTTCAACTCTTGGGTGTATTAATTTAAGTTTAATACTAAAAAACTTATGATATTCCTATAAATGTTATTAAATTAATAATAAATTATTATTATAAATTAATTAATTAATACAATAATAATGTATATCAAACAATAAAAAACTAATAATATTAAAAATAAAAATTATGAAATATTCTTAAAATATATTACTTATTATTTAAATAAATAAATAATATTATTTAATTTTAGATATTCTTAATTATTACCATGCATCGCACGGGGTCTTTGCTTGTTTCTTTATATTATAGATAGATACTAGCAAAGACCCCGTGCGATGCATGGTAATAATTAAGAATATCTAAAATTAAATAATATTATTTATTTAAATATTAAGTAATATATTTTAATAATATTTCATAAATTTTATTTTTAATAATATTAGTTTTTTTATTATTTGATATACATTATTATTTGTATTAATTAATTAATTTTATAATAATAATTTTTTTTTATTTTAATAAAATTTATAGGAAAATTATAAGTTTTTTAGTATTAAACTTAAATTAATACACAGTACCCAAGAGTTGGAGATAAGAGAGAACTCTATAATAGTGGAGATAGATAGGGCTCTAGGATGAGATAGTGGGTCGCAAACCTGTAAGAGTTGGAGATAAGAGAGAAGTCTACAATAGTGGAGATAGAGAGGGCTCTAGGAGTAAATAGTGGGTCCCAAATTTAAACGGTGGAGATTAAAGAGAAAAATCACGTGTCATCTCTAAAATAGAATTTATGAGATTGGAGGGATTGAAGTTTGGAGAGCAAAGAGAAAAGTCTTATTTCTTTATATTATAATAGTAGATATATATATATATATATATATATATATATATATTCTCAGGCGTCTAACTGTTTAGGTTAATTGTTAGTGTTAGTATTTTGGGTGAATAAAAAAAATTGCAACCTATTTAGTAAGAATTCTCTCTTTCTGGGTCTTGATTCACTATAAATTTGTAACTTTTAGCGGCGGTTTAAAAGTTTTACCAGCGATTTTCTAAATCCCTGCTGATAATAGCGTCGGAAGATGATTTAGCCATGGATTTTACGTACAGTGGTTTCAATAACTGCCACTATAGATCAGGTTTTTAGCGGTGGGTTCTAGACCTTTTAGTGGCGGTTTGGGAGGACAATATTGTAATTTTAATTAAAGTGATTTGGAACCGCTGCTAAATGTTTTTAAAAAAAAAACAGTGAGAGAGAGAGAGTGAGAGATTGGAAGAGAGGGAGAGGGGGGGAAAGAGAGAGAACACAAAGAAAAGGGGAGAGAGAGAGAGAGAGAGAGATTCACCTGTTGGTATGGTCCTTGAGGCTGTGGGGGAGAGATGAAGATTGGGAGGGAAGGAGAGGGGGAGACAAAGTTTTAAACAAAAATATAGGACCTTTACTAGTGGTTTTCAGAAAACCACTGGTAAAGGTCTGGCGTTAAAATGTTATTTGAGCGGCAAAATTTAATATATTGGACCTTTACCGGAGGTCAGAAAAGCCCCACCAAAGGTCGATCTGGTGCCAAAATTCTATTTGGACGGCAAAAGTTAATATATTGGATCTTTATCGACGGTTTTTAGAAACTCGCCAGTAAGGGTGTAACTCTAAAATTCTATTTGGGTGGCAAAACTTAATATATAGAACCTTTACCAACAGTTTCCAAAAAATCCTCGCTAAAGGTTTGCTGCTAAAATTCTATTTGGGCGATAAAACTTAATATTGGACCTTTACCAGGGGTTTTCAGAAAACTGTCGGTAAAAGTTACTCTTTTAAAGGGGCTTCCAATTAACCGTGAGTAAAAAGAATGATTATCCACTTTTAGGGGTGGTTTCCTAAAACCATCGCTAAAATGTACTTTTAGTGGCCGTTTTTTAAAACCACCGCTAAAGGTTCATCGGTAAAAGCCCAAAATTTTGTAGGGTTTATAGGACCTCCGTTAATGAAAGGCAAACCTTGTCATTCGAGTTGAGGGACGTGTGTCTGTTATTGATGTATGCAGCTAAGGCATCCTAATATACCGTTAGACTTGAACCTGGTTCCTACATGACCCCGATCAATTCGATCAGACACTCGCCATCTATTTTCATTGTTTAACTCTTTGATTTTAGTAAATAACCAAATATAACACTTCTAAGGCTAT
Source organism: Tetracentron sinense (assembly GCA_015143295.1). Taxonomy (NCBI): domain Eukaryota; kingdom Viridiplantae; phylum Streptophyta; class Magnoliopsida; order Trochodendrales; family Trochodendraceae; genus Tetracentron; species Tetracentron sinense. The sequence goes on from CM026561.1 coordinate 19,065,119, forward strand.
TGTTTTTTTTTTGGTTGAAATGATATCATGTAACACACACTCTAAACGCACAAACAGAGAGCCAGACCTAAGGTAGCCCGCTAAGGTTCCATAAGGGTAAGTCCAAGCAACCACTCCAAAAGGAACTGTCTCAAGGAGGGTTGATGGCCCCTTATACACCCCTATGAAGTCCACTTCCCACTAAAGCGACTGTTGAAACCATGATTTTCTATATGGTTTTGTTTTATCGTTTATCATCCACTTACATTTGAATGCTTTGATTTTTCAAAGGGAATAGAGACTATAGAGTAAGGACTGAGTTGTAGTAGTAATAGTAGTATAGAAAGTCAAAGTCAAAGTCAAAGTCAAAGAAGCATCACCATTATTTGGGCCCGCCACCAACCCTAATACAATCCAAAAACAAAAAGACCTCGAATGAGTTGTGAAGCAAAGAGAAAGTAAGGATGAGCAGCCGACATCTCGAGCTGTAAATCTGATCTGCTTCTTTGAGAAAGAAGAAGACTAGTGAACTGGGTAAAGATCGCTGGTCTTTTGTTTTTTTTTTTTTTTTTCTAACTGAGGTTAAAAAAGACTAAGTTATTCTTAACGTTAGTGAATTTAATTACTATGAAGATAAAAATGTTTTTAAGAATGTACCAACTACCAAGTGCACTAGCATTTACAACGTTAGCAGCGCCCATGTATAACGTTCTAATGAGTACCCCTCACTAAAAAATCCCCCCCCCCGGCGTAGTTTGCCTCTATTCTAAAAATATCCATCTTTTGAAAACTTTTCTCATAATACCCTTGTGATTAATTTTTCATAATTCCTCATTTATGAAAAGTTTGAAACACCCTTTCATTATCACTAACACTTTGAAGAATGGTTTTGAAAGAAGAAAAAGAGGAAAAAATGGATTATGTATATGGGTATGAGATTAGAGAAGCTTCCTGCTCTTCTCATCTTTATATATCATGAAGCTTCTCACTAATTTATTTTTAAATGAATGTTTTAGTATAAATTATCTTGATAAAAGATGTAAAAAAAACACAAAACTGAAGTTTCCAACGCACAAGATCGATACATATTGATACCGGTTGATACACGTGGTCAATACATCTACTCAATACCCATATTGATACATATCAACCCATATCGACACTCAGATCGATATATATTGATACCCAACGACATAATTTTTTTTGGACATATCAATGCTTTTAATATACAACCAATGTCGATACGAAGTATCGACTCGACTTGTTGAGTATCGAGTGCACATTGTAAATCATAAAAATGCAAAAAAAACACATGTAAAATCATATAACATGAGATTTAAGTTTTAAAATTATAATTGCCATGATTATTATCATTTATCTTTAGGTTAAATTAACTAAATTTTTTTAAAACAAATATTTCAAGAAATCTGAAAATGTATGTTTTTCTTCTGTTAATGAAGTTCTCTCACAATCGTGCTTAGTAGTTTAGAGGAACAAAGCTCTCTTGTGGAAATATTAGTCGAAAAAATAGATAATAAAAATTTTGGAGACTCTTTTTGATCAATAAATGAGCTCCATTGTAGATAAGGAAGGAAGGGAGCGCTCTATGGTTGATGAAGAATAGAGGGGACACAAATGTCTTTCCTTCAAATGATTTGGATAAAATGAAAAAAATTCGCATGTGCAAACTCCTTCACATGTGAGGGGGAATTCATGAAAAAGTTTTTAAAAGGTGAGTATTTTGATAACAAAGCCAAACTATAAGGGTAATTAGGAAAAAACTCCAACTTTTAATGAGCAGTCTCATGAAAAAAGGATAAGTGACATATTTTAAATCTAATCAATGGATGTTATGAGGACCACTTGAGATGATACATGGTAAAAAAAAAAAAACATAGGCCGAACAAATATTTTAGACCATTTGATTATTAGTCCATAAACTGAAAAACTAAGTTTTAATGGGATGATTTGGTCTGATTTTTGTCATGTGTCTATCATAAGGACCACTTGACTTCCAATGATCAAATCTTCAAAAGACATGCCACCTGTTGAGATTTTAGAAGGGTCACTCACTAAAACTTCTATTGAAAGGGTCACTCACTAGAACTTCTATTGAACCGCGCTAATGAGCGTTATTTCATTCCACTAATAAAAGGACAAAAAGTATACCAAACATAATTTATATGGTCGTAATTACTCATTACCTTTATTTATTATATACAAAATTTTAATAGAAGTACAGTATAATGACTCTTTAACTAAATAGACCCACTGCAAAAGTTGGTATTAATAAAAAATGATCATGAAGCAAAGAAACTTACGAAGTAAATTAGATCAAATTACAAGAAATACGTTTGTCAATGGTATATCCACAAGGTCTGTAACTCTACCTATATTAATCCCCTTGGTAGAAAGATCACGTCTCTCAACATGCTTGGGATTTGGGAATCCTTAGAGAGAGATGCTTTACTACATCTTAGCATAGGATACTATACTACATTGTAGACATTGTACACCTAATAATTGATTTAGACCATCTGATGAATATAACATCCCACCCACAAGTCAACACGTGTCCCTTTTAATCCCTATTAATCGTAGTTAAGATTTACTAACCATTAGGGTTCAATAATCTAACCTTGATTTTAAGAAAAAATATATACTAACCTTGACAAATTTTAACCCTAAAGATTAGATTGTTGAATTTTAAGATTAGATTGTGTGTGGATTTGCATGGGTGGTGTGAGTATTTCCTTGTATTTGCCTTCAGTCATTGCCTTGTGGTATGATTGAGTTTACCAAAAAAAAATCTTAACCATGGTTAATAGGGGTTAAAAGGGACACGTGTTGACCTGTGGGTGCGATTGAACTCTCCCCGAGTTCAATCGCAATTGGCTGTAATCCAATCTCTTCACTTTGTGGGATCCTTATTTAATCACAATTGAACTCGGGTGAGTTCAATTGCACCCATAGCCATAGATCAATGTGTGTCCCTTTTAACACCCGTTAATTGTGGTTACGATTCATTAACCCTTAGGTTCAACAATCTAACCTTATTTTTAAGAAAAAATAACTTTAACCCTAATGGTTAAAAATTGGTAACCAGAATTAAAAGGGCACTTAAAAAGGCTTTGTGAGTTTGATTGAACTCTCCAGAATTCAATTGCAATTGGAAAGGATCCGGATTCTAGAGAGAGAGCGAGAGAGAGAGAGAGAGAGAGGATTTAGGTCTCCAACTTTGACTGGGAAGTGTTAAGAGTATCTCACTCCCAGCTCTTCATTTGGCGTAGACTTAATCCCAATCGTCCAATCCCGAGCTAAAAACTTCATATACAAGCAGCACTGAGATTTCTTTATGGCCGACAGATCAACTCGATCGGTGGGCCCCATTATAAGATATCCTACCACTACTGTGTGCCACGTGGCATCATATGAGCCCACCGAAAGAAAAGGTTTTTCAAAGAACAATGCGTACATGACAAATGTGACTTAAATGGTTTTTCGTAGGGTTGACTGCTAAATTAGACAAGGGAAAGCAAGACTGGTCCTATATTCATAGTATGTATGGAATCTTCTTTGAATTCTAAGTCTTTCTTTTTTTAAAATTTCAATAAATTAGCCGCTTTCTCTTACCATTTGTTACCCACACAACCATTTCCTTCCCCCACTTCTTTAGAACTCTTCATTTGAAGCCTCTTATCCTCCCTGTACCATTCTCATTCTTATTAGCTTCTTTTCTTACCCATTTATTCTCTTCAATTTCTCTATTTTTCATGGATGATATTGAAGTTCCTCAGTACTTCATCTGCCCCATATCTCTTCAGATCATGAAAGACCCCGTAACGGCGGTAACCGGCATCACGTATGATCGGGAGAGCATCGAGCACTGGTTGTTCTCCGGCAGGAACACGACATGTCCAGTTACTAAGCAGACCTTGCCCAAGGACTCTGATTTAACCCCGAATCACACACTCCGCAGACTAATCCAGGCATGGTGCACCGCAAATGCATCGTATGGCATCGACCGGATCCCGACACCAAAACCGCCTCTCAATAAGGTTCATGTTCTTAAACTCATTCATGACCTTTGGGTTCCTCAATTGCAGTTCAAGACATTGAAGAAAATGGAGGCCCTTGCAGCTGAGAATGAAAGGAATAGAAGATTCATGGTGGAAGCTGGTGCTGCCAAGGCAATGGTGTCATTGATCATAACATGTTTCAAGAAAGGCCAAAAAACTGGCCTCGAGGAAGCTCTAAGTGTTCTCCACCTTATTTGGATTCCCATGGCTGAAACAAAGCTTCTCGTCATGGAAAACTACGATTTGATCACTTCCATTACTTGGATTCTAGGATGCGAGATGGATAATCATGTGGCAGTGAAGATCCATGCAGTTATAGTCTTGAAAATGATCGTCGATGTGGCGAATTCAAATCTACTAGAGCGATTGAAGCCTGAATTATTCAAGGGGATCATACAGATCTTGAGAGATAGGATCTCTCAACAAGCGACTAAGGCTGCCTTGCATGTCTTACTAGAAGCAGGCCCATATGGAAGAAACAGAATGAAGATCGTCGAAGCTGGTGCAGTTTCCAAGCTCATCGAACTCGAACTGGGTACACCCGATAATCGGACCACCGAGCTCATCTTCGGTGTATTGGATAATCTATGTTCCTGTGCTGATGGGCGAGCTCAGCTTCTGGGTCATGCAGGAGGCATCGCCGTGGTCTCGACAAGGATCCTGAGAGTTTCTCCGGCGGCAGATGATCGAGCAATTCATATTCTTGAATCGATCTCTAAATTCTCTGGGACCAAGGAAGTTCTTCATGAGATGTTAAGGGTTGGAGCTGTGTCAAAGCTCTGCATGGTTCTTCAAGCAGACTGTGCAGCATATTTGAAAGAGAAAGCAAGAAAAATCCTTAGATTGCACTCGGATGTGTGGAAAAAGTCCCCTTGCTTTTCTGTTAATCTGTCAAGAAATCCTAGGTGATCTTGAAATCATTAGTTTTTCTAAATGTTTCTATTTTTGGCTCAATTACTCCCCTTCTTGTTTGTAACTGTATGATTAAACCTTATAATACTAGCTAGTTGTGGGGTTTTATTTGGTCTGGCATTTTCCAGATTTGAATAAGTTTATCCCTTAATCAGGATAGCTCATCATCACAGTCATTGTTTGAGGGATATCAGCATCGTTCAATATAAGAAGGGCATTCCAAATTTGTTTGAAAGAGAGGTTTTGAGATCCTTATTATGAAAAAACTACCCTCAATTTTTGTTAGAATCTCAAAGGCAGTGCTAGCAATAATCATTTACAAATCAAATTTTGCATATACATATATTTGCTTTTACTAATTTATAAATCAAGTAAAGCCAATACTATATAGCACTTAATATGTTATTAGGGAATAATGAAGTGTCTGATATACACTACATCAGTATCTTTAGATTTAATTATGATGTGATAATGCTTCTATCTTGAGACTCATGTGATCTCTATATAATCCTGAATGAGGAGCCATTGGAATCATCTATGCTATTCAATAGTATTAGTTTTGTTACCATACTCCATTCTCTATCATATGTTGCTTTAACTGGCTATATAAGTAACTGAGCACAATAAATAGAGGTATTGTCAATGACAAAGCCAGGATTTTATTGTAGGGAGCAAACAATGGTTGATTGGAAATATTAGTAATTTATGGAGAATTGTTAGGTGGGTATGAAATGTTTTAGGTCTTGGGGATGGGGGTTATGGGGAGTTACCCCAGGAAAAAATTTGACGACTGACTTCTTCGTGGGCCATTTCGGGGAGTAGGGGCAAGTCGCTGATGAGCTATACCATGTAAATGCATATACTGTTTCAAGTCTTGATTAACGAACTCTTCGCTATTATCAGTGCAAATAGGTTGTATATGAGATTGATACTTAGTGGCTATTATCCTATAAAATTGCTGAAAGAGAGAGCTTTCTCCTTGATTGTTAAATAAATTAGAAATAGTTTAAAAATATATAGTTTGTTTTCAAAAGTTCAAGCCTCCCTTTGCCCAATAGTTATGTCCTATTAAATAATCAAATAATATAATACAAGTTTTTTTCAAACGTTCAGGAGCACGTGGTCCCATGCCTCTGGCCTTGCAGATCTTGGGTGCCGTGTTCAATAGGTGATTTGATTTCTAAGTGATTACTATTGTCATCCTCGATCGCAAATCTTCTAGAATGGTCATCCAGAAGATTTGTGTACTCGGGTCCACACGGCCAAGTAAAATGGGATAAGTGTCCCTTACGTTCGATATTTTATTTATTTAAAAAAAAAACTTAATTGAATTAACATTAACTTTAGAGATTAATGGTGTTCAACCTAGAATTCTAATATATATATATATATATATATATATATATATATATATATATATATTATTGCATTTCGATTGATCGATCATGTGGGTCAAGACACATAAATCTTCTAGATCGACCACTAGAGGATTTGCCCTCTTATTCTCCATTGTCATATAGTCAAGATAAAGACTTCACTAAATATTACAATGAGATTATATATATATATATATATATATATATATATATATATATATATATATATATATATATATATATATATGAGAATCCATGTTACTTCAGTATAATGAGTAACTTATTTAAAACTAATCTATTCAAGGTCTTGCACTACTGAGTATTGGTCAAATCGAGACCTAAGGGAGGTTCACTCACGGTCGACTCTTGTTAACATGTCATCTCAAAAAATTGTTTATTTTTTCGAAAGATGACAACACCATTATTTTATATTTTTGTTTTGTTTTGTTTTGTTTTTTTGGTTTTTGTGTAGGGGTAATTAATCATTTATCTAGAGTTAAGAGTCAGGTTTAGAACAAAGGGGCCTTCAACCCCAACTCAAGTCCAAGTCCTTTCCCAAAGGGGAATATACGGCCTACCAATGGTGCAAACTAGGGGGCGTTCTTTCAATTGATAAACATTTCGACATATATCACGAATGAAATGTAAAGAAAAATATTTCATCACTAGAAAAAATAAACAAAACAAAGGAGGAATTTTTGTCATATTAAAAACGGTTTAAGTATGAAAGGGGGCTTAAATGAAGGTTGCCCTTGAATGAATACGGTCCCTACCTTTATTTAGACGTGTTTAAATATGAGGCTTCCACGCGTGAAGCGGAGCTCCCCATTTCAATGCATTGTTGGGTGGTAGTTTTGTAAGGGTAGTTTTGTTTCCTCATAATTAAAGAACTGCCACAGTTCAATAGAAAAGGGGAGCTTCGCTTCAACAGAGCTCCGGCTCATATTAAGACTCTATTTAGACGCAAAAATTGGGAGCTATACGTAATTTTTCATGCGGAACTCCCAAAAACATGTACACTCATTGGGCTTTGTTTGTTTGTAGGGAAAACGTTGTGGGAAAAAAAACTTTAAAATGATTTCTCCTTAGCTTTCCTGGTTGTGTAGTATAAGGGGATCTGCACAGCCCAAGGGATTCAATCGGGTGCTCTAAGAGGCCCGGATACCCTCACTCCCCAAAAAACACAAAAATTAAGATTTTTTCCAAAAAAATAATTTAATGTATCTAGTTTTCCTCCAAACAATGGCAGTCTTCAGAGGATATTTTTATTTTTCAGAAGAGCTCATGTAAGGATAGATATCAGGGAATGTAAGGAGGATAGATATTTTTACTATTCTCGGATGACTTATTAACAGAAATAAGATCATTTGAGGGCTAGAAAGAAAGAAAAAACACCCTTAGGTCACTATTTGGTATTAAAAAAATATAATGCTAGCAACATACTCTTTGTTGACACACTCTATAAGTGAACACGTGTCTTCTCTGTATGGGAGATGATAACAAATGTCTTCTTGTTGAAGAGAGTAAGTTTAAAATAAAGTATAACCTTTACCCAAAAAAGCAAAACCTTCATTTGGCCAATAGCCAATAATATGGGCACTTGAATTTGAATGAAATTAGTTTTTAAAGGTGGCACTCCTCTGTGTATAATAATAACAATAATAATAATAATAATAATAATCTTTACTATTATAATGCGAGAGGCATGCGTAGATGAGTTTTTCAAAATTCTCAAATTATCCTTATATAAAAACAAAACATTGATTTAATGTTTTACTTTAATTCCCAAACCTTGCCTTTGATCAAATGTTTTACTTTAATTCCTAAACTACCCCCTTGCCATCTATCTATTTAGAATCACAGGCAATCGCGATTGACCTCAGAGAGAGTTCAATCACACCCATGGGTTAACACGTGCCCCTTTTATTTCCTATTAACTGTGGTTAACTCGTTCCCCTCGCTCTCACGTGCATTGCATGTGCCACTAGCGAGTTCAATCGAGTGTCGTTAACTCCTTCCCCTCGCTCTCACGTGCATCGCACGTGCCACCCGCTAATAATAATAATAATAATAATAATAATAGTAGTGTTGATTTCAATTGATGACTTCATCTTTATATATACTCGGACTTTAACCAGATCTATCATGCATGGCTGGAATTCGTATTTAACTGTGTGGGAGACTTTGAGAGATGTACGCATGCTAATGGTCAGCTCAAGTTGTTTGAGTCTAAGCTGTCTCTGTAGACTATCTTTTGGTGCTAAGATGATCCTAATTACCAAGAGTCTGGTGTTGCATATCCTAATTAGACGATATCTTGGACCGATAGTCCAGACCCTTCAAATGTAGGGCGAGCCCCTGTCCAATGAAATATCAGCATGAGCTGTACTGGAATCTCAGTTCCTTGGACTCTGAGCCCTTGATTCGGTGAACTCTGAGTGCTTTTGCGAGCATGGCACGTCATGCTTTAAGAAGATAATACGACTGTCCATTACTTTGAACATTGACGTGGTCTCCGGTCACGTTGGACTCTCTCATCCTGTCGTATAGGAATTTTTCCCTTATGGCCCCCAAAGTATTCGATTGCTCTCAAACTATCCACCTTTCGAAAACTCTTCTCATAAACCCCCCACACACATGCGCAAGTCTTTGCACATGCGTTTTTTATGTTTTTTTTTTACCTTTTTAACTTTGTTCTTTACAAAGAAAGACCAAGGAATCTTCAAGCCCTTTCAAATACCCAATCCCCAATTTTGGGTATCACCTGTTATTAATACCAAAGTTCCGACCGCCAGCTTGTAATTCCAACAGGCTTTCCGATGAGATTTTCAACCCCTTTCGATCTTTAGACTATTCTTTTGAGTTCAACTGTGACCATCAAGGTATTCTTTATACTTTAAACAATGCTATAACCCTAGAATCCGTAATTTTTTGTTTCTTTTAACTTTTATTTAATCTTTAACAAAAAGAAATGAGTTTAATCATCAGAAAATAGCTCACAGTCATTAGTATATGTTTGAAAACCGAATTTGTTCTTTGAAATCCAATTTTTTTTCAAATTTCTTTATTTTACGGTTTCTATTGATACACACAGTGAGTTATCGATGCTATTTATAACTATATTGATACTCGTTATTACCATATTGATATTAAGGGATAGGTTCAGAGGTTGAAGATGACATATTGATCCACAGGTATCGATATGTATATTTTTAGTATCGATAAATGTGTTAATATCGACACCTACCCTTAGTTGCGAGACAGTACTGAACTTTCTACCGATAGGTATTGATAGAAAGACTTATAGTTGTGAGCATGGATTTCTACTCACATTGAGAGTCCCCACTTATTAATTCTGAGGGATAAGTCCCGGATATAGATAAGATCTTATCCATGAGAATCTAGGTAAGAGTTTCGATTAAACCTGAGGAATGTGTTAGGCACCCCGAGACCCCTATTTTGTAATGGTTACCTACTCCCTAGGTATAAGTAAAATTAATGTTAAATTTTTATTCAAATGCCTAAGTTTAAGAGTATACTAACCCAACAAGAATCGAACTCGGGTTTGGTTGTCTACGTACTCACAAGAGGTGAGAGACCGAGCATAGTTCTGGCACATGAGTCTGTGCCAAGGCTAGGGGAGTGTGTGTGTACACCGAGGTGACTAAGGGTCTAGCCCAGAGCGCTATGGTTGGTTGACCGGGTTGGTCAAGTGTATGGTCTAGTAGGTTTGGGTCCGGAGACCAAAGATTGGGCCCGGAGGCCAAGGGTTAAGGCCCCGAAGCCAAAGGTTGGGTCGGGAGGCCAAAAGTTAGCCCGGTAGGCTAAGGGTTTAATCCGGTAGACTAAGATTGGGCCTGGAGGCCAAGGGTTAGCCCAGTAGGCTGAAAGGTGCTTAACCGGAGTTAAATGGAGAACTAACAATGGTTAGGGATGCTAACCATGATTTACAAAGTCCAAGGTCAAATTTATAGTCTCTTTGCATTTTTTAAGATGTTTTTGAGATTTTTCCAAGTTTTCCAAGGTCAAAAAGGTCTTTACCATGATTAAAAACTAACTAGGGTTAAGTTTAACCCAAGTTAAGGTTCTGGTCCAGTCAGGGGTGGGCCCAGATGGTGTAGCAGGGCATGAACTGGCTTCCTACTGTTCTGGGCCTTGCAAGGCCACTATTGTGTGAAAATAGTAGAATTGGCAGTAGAATAATTACCGTCAATGCCATTTCTATGCAAAATGGAATTGGCGGTAAAATAACTACTGCCATTGTCAATGTTTTCCAGAACAGTGACTTTGCAGTCATGGAAGGGTTGAGGGTGATGCCCAAGGGTACCTAGACCCAAGTGGGTGTTCAGGGGACTTGTCACAAGTATTGCGCCTAGTCTGAGCCCTAGGCTTAGCCTGGATTGGGCTCACAGAGGCCAACTACAGTGAAAAGCAGAATGTCCAGAATATCGGTAAATTGGTTACCGCCATTCTGGACAGTTTCTACTCTGATTGATTTTAACCATGGTTAAGTTAACTAGGGGAGCTTGGAAGGACCAAGGAAGAGAGAGGGAAGTCCTAAGGACCTGAAACAGGCCCTGGAATAGACCAGGGCTCAACCAAAAGCGGCCTAGAGACATTGCAACAGGGAAGCCTAGAAATAGAGATACTGTATTTACAACAATTTTTAGATTTTTCAAGAAAATGAACTTTCTCCCCTTGGGACTGAACCAAGCTACTTCCAGGAGATCCCTCATGGATTGAGGGTCCCCCAGAAGTTCAGGGGAGTGGCCATGCACGTGGGAGGCTACGAGGCCGGAGCTTATTCCCTCGAGAGGGTCCCCATGCCTATGAAGAGGCAAAGGGATCTCTGTCCTTAGGTATACAACATAACAACAAAAATAAAAAATTAGGACCAGGGGCTTACAATGCCATTTACAGAATGAAAGGGGGTAGGGGAAGACCCTACCCTACTGGTTCGACTCCCACGGTGTTGGAGATGGCGGTGCTTAGTGGTGCACGATTGGGGGAGGCCTAGGGTAATCCCTCCTAGTCTCGCCTCTGGTCTCACCTTAGGTGGAGGATAAGGCTAGGAAGGTTGAAATTCAGATTGCCAGAGTTTCAACATGGGGGTTTCTTAGATGGTTTAAAGGCTTGAGGGGCAGGGTATTTATGGGCTTGGGGACGACCTAGAGTAGTTTAGGGATTACTAACAAGGTGGAGAACCCAAGGGGGCGCAACAGGTGGTCCCAGCGAGGTGTTAGATCTGTTCCACGCACTCTCCAGGAATGACAGTAATTCCAGTCTCACCATTCATGAAGTAGACAAAAATAGAAATGGTGGTCATGGGATTACCGCCATTTAGGGATTTTTGCTCAAACAGGTCCAAACCAGTTGCTTTTGGCCTGGGGTACTGTAGTTTTTACCAAATCCAGCAATTACGGTAATGTTATTACCGCCATTGTCTGTTTTTTTCAAATTTGAGAAACACAAGCAGGCTCAATGCGAGGACGCCAGCTAGGGAGGTTAGAACTTATGCTGGGGAAAGAGGAGTGGATAGGGCCGCTCATGCTGGGGATTAATGGATGTGCAGGGATGACATGTCCCGGAGGCACTTGCAAAAAGAAGGGGGGAAAAGGCAACGCCCGGAGGCGCCATCCAGATCAACTGTTGTGGCATCTCCCGGTGCTAACAAAATCGATGGAAGGACACACAGGGTGTCAAGAATACACGGGGTGTTGAGGACACACATTAGAAGTGGTCGGAAGGACATGCTGGTGTGTCAGCATATTGACAAGATGTGGCATTGACCGACGGTTTATCAATGGTACACACGATGATATTGGAGACACATGAGGATATTTAAAGGGGGGACATGCAGGAGGTGTAGCGATATGACAAGTGAGTTGTCAAGGTACACACAGGATGTTGAGGACATGCGGGAGTGTCAAAAAGGGGGCATGTGGGTGTGTTGACATGTTGACAAGATGCGGCATTGGCTAGCGGTTTGTCAATGGTACATACGATGATGTCAATGACACACAGGGGTGTCGAAAAGGGGTCATACGGTTGTGTCGGCATGTTGACAAGATGCGGCATTGGCCGACGGTTTATCAATGGTACACACGATGATGTCAAAGACACATGGGGGTGTCCAAAAGGGTTATGGCTTGTCTCAACAACATTAGCCAGATTGATATTGAAATGACATGTCCTAGAGGCACTAGCCAGATTGATATTGGAATGGCATGTCCCGAGGGCACTTGCCAGATTGATATTGAGATGGCCTTGAGGCGCTGGATATTGATCACTTTGAGTGATGCTAGGATGATTTGTCATGCTGAGTATGACACTATGCTTGAACGGAAAAATATTGTCATGCAAGGGATGAAGACGAAGATGCTTTCCCATTACTCTTTCGACTGTGACCGGATGAACGGTGTCATCTCCTTTTAGTTGTCTTGCCAGGGCTGCTCAGTGCAGGTTGGTACAAACAGATTTTGGTATCAGAAACTCTGTTTTGAAAACCTTTTTTAGAAAAAAGTGTTATGGATTTTTTGCAAAAGTTTTTGCCTTTGATAGAAGAATGCTTAGTTAGGTTTCAGATTTGTTGGTAAATTGCCTTTATTAGGGCTTAATGGGGATTTGTAGGTTGTCTTTCACTTTCGGAGAGTGGTGTATGACTCAACAGAGGATTTGTCCTCACTGGGGATGCTGCTGGGGTAGGTGAGCTTGTCTTGCTGCTGCCGAAGACTGCGAGTAGCTGGAGACTTCTACTAGAGATCCGCTGGGGAATAGAAAAATGTTGGAGACAAGTGATGATTTTTGTACTAATGGTCCATTGGGGAATTGTTCCTGGAGGAAACTCTACTGGGGATGTTAGGGAGTCTGGTGAGACTAATTGCTACTGGATTTTGTTGTCAAACTTCTCTTAAGCTTTTCTCCATTTTATACCCTTGCAATGACCAAGTCATGAGATTCGTATAATTTTTGCGCAATGAGACCGTTGCCGATTTTCCTCATGCTTGTGAATCTGATCATTTTTTGTCCATTTTTTGCCCCTAGTCACAAGATTAGGTCTGGGGGTTGCGTGATTTTTGCGCAGGTTTTCACTCATGCTCACGATTTGTTGGGGAACCGGATCTTCTCCCTTCATTGCCCTGGATGACACTCCGTTGAGGATGTAGACGTGATAGAACGCTTGCATTCGTAACTTCTAGGAGATCTAGGAGGACTCAGAGTGGGACGAGATGTAGGCTAGGGGACCAAAGTTTGGGACACTCTGGGATTGTTCTTGCTGTAGTTGACTTGCACTCTCTTGGAGAGTTTTTTTTTTGCTCCACTGGGGAATTCTCCTCTTTGATAGAGGCTGACTTTGGAGTTTTTCTCCATTTAAGACGGGCTCATTTGGGGAGTTTTTTGAGTGAGATTGACTCTACTAGGGAGAATTTCGGCTTGTCTCCATGAGATTACTGTATGGATATGGATTCTACTGGGGGAGAGTCCGAAGAGATTGTCTCTGTGGGGAGTCTTTGAGTTTGAGAATGTTTCGACTTCTATTTTGGGTTTTCCTTTGATGAAAATTTTATACCCTTGAGTGCTAACTCTGTTGGGGAGATTGGGAGAGTTTGACTCTGCTTGGGGAAGAATCCAGAGAGGTCTTAATCCTTTTGGTGACTGCACCTGACTGTCAGGTTGCCTACGTACCCTTTACAGGATCAGGTCATGACATAGTTCAGACAAATACCACAGATGGCAAGGGAGGGTGTCCCTGAAAAAAGGTTTAGTGAAAGAAAAGTTGTTAGGCTCAAGGGGCTAACTAGCGGATTTCATTGATTTAAAAAGGAATTTACATTGCTGGGGATGAGGAGGGTGCCAAGGATGGCCTCCTGTCATTTCCCGGAGAATCGACGAGTGCAAAGCGCCTATCAAATCTAGACCCTAAACGTAGTATTGTTTGACTTTGTCCATGTTGACGGGCTCTGGGAGGTCTTCATCATCCATACGTCTGATTCAAAGGGCGGCGCCAGAAAACTTTTCTCAGACACTGTATGGGTCTTCGTAATTGGGAGTGAACTTGCCCCTTGGATCAGGACGGTTTGACAACATTTTTCGGAGAACAAGGTCACCGACTTCGATGCTTTGAAGCTTAACTTTCTTGTTGGATGCCCTAGCCATGCGCCTCTGGTAGGCCTAGGAGTGGTTGATGGCTTTCAGTCGCCTTTCTTCTATCAGATTCAGCTACTCATACCGGGCCTACACCTATTCTGCTTCTGAGATTCTTACTTCCATTAACACCTGGAGTGATGAAATTTCTACTTCGATTGGGAGGACTGCTTTCATACCATAAGCCAAAGAAAATAGTGTTGCCCCAGTTAAGGTTCTGATGGACGTTCTGTTGGCCATGAGTGCATATAGGAGCATTTCATGCCAAGCAGAGTAACTAGTTGCCATCTTTTCTATGATTTTCTTCATGTTTTTGTTGGTAGCTTCGACTGCACCATTGGTTTGCGACTTGTGTGGCGTGAAGTTATGATGTTGTATCTTGAATTTCTGGCAGAGATCAGTCATTCTCCTATTACAGAAATTTAGAGCATTGTCTGTTACAATCTCGTACAGGATGTCGTATCAGCAGATGATGTCCCTTTTTAGAAAGTGCTGAACCACAGAGGCAGTGGCATTGGCATAAGAGGCTGCCTCGACCCATTTGATGAAGTAATCAATTACTACCAAAATGAATCGATGTCTATTTGATACTTTCGGTGCTATAGGTCTGATGACGTCGATGCCCCAATCCGAGAATGGCCACGGAGTAGTTAGATTGTGTAGCCTAATCGGTGGTGCATTGATCTTGTCGGCATAGATTTGGCACTGGTGGCATTTCTGTACATGCTGACAATAGTCAGATTCCATTGTAGACCTGTAGTAGCCCAGTCTAAGTATCTTCTTAGACAACATTAGCTCATTCATATGTGAGCTGCAACCTCCTCCGTGAACTTCTTCGACTACCTATACAACTTCACGAGTATCGAGGTATATGATCCAGATCATGTTCAGTGATCTCTTGTACAAAATTCCTCCTGAGATGACAAATTGAATGGCCTTTTGATTGCTCGATGGTCTATTTTGGTGGCATCGAGTGGAAAGGTCCCGTCTTCGAGATATTGCTTGATGTCTGCATACCAAGGCTTCTTGTCTAATAATTCTCATATCTCTAGACAGTAAGCAGGTTGTTCCTGTTGCTGGATTTCAATTAATCAAAGCATGATGCCCTTGATAATCTGAACCATGGATGCGAGGATGCCTAGTGCGTCAGCAATTCTGTTGTGGGTCCTGGACTTATGGTTGAAAGTGATTCTTCTGAACTGAGTGATCAATACATTGAGATAGGCTAGGTATGGGACTATCCTGGCTTCTCGAATGGCCCAAGATTCGTTTACTTGGCAGATTACTAAAGATGAATCACCATAGATGTCTATCTCTTCAATTTTGATGCCTAGGGCTTCTTTTAGTTCGACTATGCAGGCCTCATATTCTACCTCATTGTTCGAACATCTGAATTTCAGTTTAACTGAGATGGGGAGGTGGGCTCCCTTAGAAGAGATCAAGACTGCTCTTGCCCCATGTTCGTGACTATTAGTGGCTCTGTCGAAATATAACTCCCAACCGGGGTATTCTTCTCCTTCAATTTTTGCATACAAGATGGATTCATCCGGGAATTGATCATGTACTGAAACGTAGTCCTGTACTGAACTGTGGAGTAGGTGGTCTGTAATTGTCTACCCCTTGATTGACTTCTAATTTATGTATGTGATGTCAAATTCAGATAACATCATAAGTCATCAGGCTGTCCTCCCGGTAGTGGCTGGCTTTTCCAGTTGGTATTTGAGGGGTCCATTCGAAAAATCAGAATTATCGGATAAGAAAGAAGATTGTGCCATAGACGCTGAGTAGCCCAGACTAGTGCTAGGCAAGTTTTCTCAAGGGTGTTGTATTTCTCTTCATATTCTAGCAGGCATTTACTGTTGTAGTAGATGGCTTACTCTGTTCTGCCTGTCTCGTCATGTTGTGCCAAGACCCACCCATGGAAGTTTCCCATACTGAGATGTAGAGTAGTAGTGGTTGTCTCAGTGTGAGAGGCATGAGTACTGGTGTGGAGAAGATACTACTTTATCTTGTCAAAGGCTTCCTGACACTTGTGTGTCCAGATTGTTGGTACATTCTTCTTGAGAAGCTTGAAGATTGGCTTGCATATCGGAGTGAGTTGAGAGATGAATCAACTGATGTACTGAATTCTGCCTAGGAATCCATGGATTTTCCTTTTAGTTCGGGAAGTTAGCATTTCAAGGATAGCCCTGGCTTTGGCTGGATCAATCTCAATGCCTCTTTTACTGACTATGAAGTCAATGAGTTTTCCTGATGTGGCTCCAAAGACACATTTGGCCGGATTCAGTCTTAGACCGAACTCTCTGAGTCTATCACACAGCCTTTTCATGTCTTCAGGATGTTGCTCGGCAGTTGAAGATTTGACGATCATGTCATCTACATAGATCTCAGTTGTCTTATGGATCATATCGTGGAATAGTGTTGTCATGACGGAGGTTTTCTCCATGTCTTCTTCTGCCATTCTGATCTGGTTGTATCTGGAGAAACTATCCATAAATGAGAATGTCTCATGCCTTGCTGTATTATCGACCAGGATGTCGATATGCAGGAGAGGAAAGTTATCTTTAGGGCTGGAATTGTTCAGATTTCGGTAGTCAATACACATTCGGACTTTACCATCCTTCTTGGGTACCGGCACAATGTTGGCTAACCATTCAGGATAGGTTGCTACTACCAGGAAGCCTACTTTGATCTACTTCTCTACTTCTTCTTTAACCTTCTGTGACCATTCAGACCGCATTTGTCTCAGTTTTTGCTTAACTGGTCTTATCTTAGGGTTTAGGGGCAATCTATGTACCACCAAAATAGGGTCTAAGCCGAGTATATCTGCATAGGACCAGGCGAAGACGTCACTGTAGCTCCTCAGGAAACTGATCATATTTGCTCTTAGCTACGCGCTCATAGTTGTACCGATCTTGACGAGCTGGGGGTTGTCTTCGGATCCAAGATTTATGGTCTCAGTGTCCAAGATGTTTGACTGTAATATCCCTTCACTGTGTTCTAGGAGGTCCAAGATCTCTTGAAGAGATTCATCTTCCTGCACTTCGTCATACTCAACTTCTGAAAGTTCAAAGAGGGTTTCGAGGGTAGACTTATCATAGGTGATTTTCTAACAAATCATTTAGCTTAGTTTAACACGTTATTGTTTTTGGTGGCTTCAGAACACTAGGCATTCCAGGGGAAGGGTCCGTGTGATTTCGTTATCAGCCGATTTTGAAATGTTTATGCAAAACATGATTTTGAGTCAGAATATCAGATTTTCATTGATAAAACAGATGAATGTTGTTTTACAAAAGCTTTGACTCAACAAAAAAAGAGGCTCACAGTGGTCGATATTGGAATTTTCAACAGGAGCAAAGACAGAAAAGAAGAGAAAGAGAAATGGTGCTTGGTCACTGTCTAATCGGACCAACCTGCCCTGCAACTTGCTTACCCCGGCCTTGGATGGCCTTGACGATGAGAGCCTCGGTCCATCAACAGATCAGTGGTTGACAACTGGATGATGCTTCAGTGCTATTGGAGAGGGTGCAGACCTGCTCTCCCGTTGGATCTTCTGCTTCGGTAGCATCTTCAATAGTTAGTTCGTCAAACATCTGTGCCACGCTGAAAATTTCGGATATGGAATTTTAGAAGACTCGGCATTGGGTTGGGGGTTTGAGATACTGGCAACTGGTGCAAGAGGGGTGTCAAGGTAGGCTTTGAATGTTCCCACTGGAAAGGTTACGAAGATGTGGGCTCAGGGTTTTGGTTTCGCCAACTAGCTGCTCCTCTTTGTCAGTTTTGAAAGATAGTCCTCAAACTTGAGCTTATATCTCAATCCAAATAGCGGTGTGTAGCGAGGAGGTACATATCTCTTCTTCATTCCTTGATTTTTGATTCTCAGACCTAACCCTGGCTGGTTGTTCAACTTGGCCATCATCTTGACAAATGGCGGTACTTCCTGCTAGTTTTGCTCTTCTATCTGAGCGATAGAACTGACCTGTTCAAACTGGTATATCATGAAGGCAGTGCCTTATCCTAGCTTCTGGATGTCCCCGAAAGAACTTGCCAATTCTTGTGAAGGGATCATGACCAAGTGGTCATCCTGAATGAATTTGATTCTTTGATGGAGAGAGTAGGGAATGACTCTGGCCACATGGATCCATGGCCTCCAAAGGAGCAAAGTGAACAAGGCTGACACATTCACGACTTAGATATTTGCGGTAAACTGAGTCGGACCAACCATGATGGTTAAGTCTATGTCACCCAAATTCTGACGGGTGGAGTTGTCAAATGCCCTGATGGTCATGGGCCTTTTTTTTACTTGACTGAGATTTAAACCCAGGCTCTGTAGGGTGGACAAGGTGCAGACATTCAGTCCAAATCCATTATCAATCAATACTGCTAAAAGGGTTCTGTCTAGGCATTTGACTATAACTTATAGGGCCCGGGTGTGATCCTTGTCACCATCTGGTATCTCTTCTTCTGTGAAAGAGATGATCTTGGTTTCCAGAATTTGTCCCACCATCTGCCCTAGATTCTCGGGTGAGATGTTAGGTGTTACATGGGATTGTTGAATACCCGGAGCAGTTGCTTCTGGTGATGCTCAGAAGTCAGAAGATGACCCATTATAGAGACCTATGCTAGTGTCTTGCTTAACTGCTGGGCAATATTAAACTCTTCTGCCTTTTCTAAAATTTTCAACATTACCACAGAGTCTTCTGCTTCCTTTTCTAGGTCTAGTACATTCTCTTTCCCTTTCTCTTTTATCAGCTCAGCCACTGGGGGTTTGTATACTCTGCCTGATCTAGTGAGATTAGCAATACTTTCATTCTCAAGAATGAGAGAATGAGGGACAGGTACACGATTAAGGGTAAAGGCTGGGGCAAGTATGTAAGGAAATTTAACAGGGCCAATTGAGGTGGAGGGTTGTACAGGGATCGTAGGCCAGTTGGCAGGGTAGGGAATGGTGTAGATGACTTGTTCTTCCGTGGGAAGGGGAGAAGGGATTTTAACTGGAGGCTAGATCACTTGTATGTTGGAATGGGGAAGGGGGATTATTACTAGAGGTTGATAACATGGCCTGATGATGCTGTCATCCACCGTAGGTTTATTTGATCTTGGATGGACTGCGCCAGGTTCTTCGCACTCAATGAAATTTGCTTGTCCGTTGTGTGGGGGCAGTGATGCTTGGTTAATACTGGTATTACCAGGGGCCAGCTCGACCTTGCCTTCGTCCAACAGGTCTTGGACAACATATTTTAGGGTGATACAATTGTCAGTTGCATGTCCTGGACCTTGGTGGAAGGGACAATGGTGATTGGCTCTGTAGTTTTGGCTTTGCTTGTCGGGTGCCAGAAGGGGTGTGGGTCCTCTTAGAGTAAGGAGGTTTTGCTTTGTCAGAAAGTCAAGGAGTTGGCTCAGGGTATATGGCAAAGGGGTGAAGTTTCTAGGAGGTCTATCCTGTTGGTGATTTTGCCCTTGGTTTTGTCGGCCAGGCTGGGTATTTCTAGGTGCAAGCTGTTGTGGCTGAGCAGCTGAATCCGATAATTTGATTGGTGTTGCGAGAGCCACCATCTGAACTTCTTCTCTTCTTCTCTAGTCTCTCTGACCATTGTTTCTGTTTACTGGTGTTGTTGTTCTTGGTGGGGTTAACCCCAAACTGGAATGAATGGTGCCACTTTTGATTGCAGTCTCGATGCGGGCTCCAGTTTTGACAATTGTGCCAAAGTCTATGACTAGCAAAGTTATCATTAGAGTAGGGTAGGGCTGCTTAAGAGTGCCCATGAACATGGTGGCCATTTTTTCATTGGCTCATTTACCCAACTCTCTTTACCTGGCCGTATACTCCATGAAAGACTCATTGTTTCATTGGCTCATTTGCTCGAGCTAACTTTTCTGAGGCAGTAACTCTTGATAGATAGAGTACTGCTCTTCGAAGTATTCATGGCATCATGCTAGGTTCTGATCTGGCTCTTGTCTATTATCATCCACCAAACCAGGGCAGCTCCCTATAGGCTCTTCTGAAAACACTGGATGAGAAGAGGTTGATTCTTGTCGTGTTGGAGCATGTCCCCAAATATAGCTATCAATGTTGTTTCGGGCAACCTGTGCCTTCATATTTCTCAAATTTGGGCATTTTGAAACCTGGGGAAATTGCATCTCCAGACGAAAAAGTCAAGCCTTTGAGTGATAAGCCAGAGCCAAAGGATGTTCCTTTAATTCTCCTCATCTCTTCCTTCATTTGTTTGATTTCTTCTTACTGGTCCCTAAGGGACTGTATAGGATCAGAAGAGGATGGCCTGTCATGGTTGGCATGGGAGGCCCTAGGCTGCTCATCTCCATCATATTGCCCATAATCAACTTCTCCTCCACCTGTCACAGGACTTGGGTTAGGGATGATGATTGAGATCCGGGGTGGCTGCGGTTCCATGATGGGGGGATCTGAGGTTTCTCCAGTTGGCTGGCGGGTAGGCAAGTTATCAGGTTGGGCCCCTATGAGAATCTTCAGGGATTCCAAGACACTGTCAAGCTTACTCTACATGGTTGTTATATCCTGGTTATGAGACTGCAGGATTTCATTGGTCTTTGTTGTTGGTCTGCCGGTTCTGCCATTAGTTCTGACTCTTCCACCAACCTGTTGCTAGGCGTTTCTTCCGTGACTGGTACTTCTGTGAGGATCGCGTCTAGAGCTACTGCTTCTGCGAGAATTACAGTCGTAGATCGAGTCATAGGTTGGCTTATGCAACTGAAAAGAATGAACGACTAAACATGAATATGCATGATTTGTAGGAAAGAAGATGTTAGAAAATATTTTTCATTGATGCACGCTTACTGAGTACAAGACTATGCGACTTAAGAAAGAAAAACAAAAAAAACTCGATCCTAGGTAGGGTCATCAGGGGGGATGGCAAAGTCAAGTGGTTGTAGCACATCGTTGAGGTCCAGGATTTGCTATTGGAGGGATATGACCTCAACCTCCATGTTATCAATGGTCTCAATAGCATTGAACATTCGGGATCTGAACTGTCGGATCCGGGTGGTCATCTCAACTTTTGCACTGCCTAGTTGCTCTTGGTAGAAATACAGTTGGGCTCTGATGACGACTGTCTCTCTGGGGTCGCCTCGTCATCTCTTCTGGAGAGATTGGACAGTCTGCTCAAGTTGCTCGACCTTTCCCTGCATTGCTTGAAGTTCACGATCCCGCTCTGCTTCTTGCTTCCTGAATGCCTGTTGGGCTCTTCTTAGCCTTTTCTCCTTCTCTTGGATTTGTAATTGTCTCTCCAGAAATGTGTCTCTCTAGGGAACCACCATCTCAGCTATAGGAATGGTTCATTTGAATGGTGTTGAAACTAGCATGAGTAGTTTCCTTGGTATGGGCATATTGGATGGAATGTCAAGATCTCCCACCCAAAGAAGGTATGCTGAATCAGTAGGTGATCCTGTTGTAACCAAAAAATCTAGCCATTTGTCTCTCCTAGAGCTTCGCTAGTCTGACTGGAAGCGAGGAGTAAGGTATTCAGAGTGCTCAATGAAGTCAACACAATCATTTCCTAGCCTGTCTATTATCGGGATACACTGAGCGAGTCTGAACTGGTGGAGGACTCGGAGTGGTACATAGGCTGTTGAGCCGATTAGACCAACAAGAATCAGGCATCGTCTTCCTGTTATGACAACGCGAGGTAGTTTTTTAAAATTTAGCCACTTGCATTTTCATATGATCTGCTCCCCTGTCAGGTTTGGAGAAGCTGGTGGAGAGTTTTGACATATGTAGATATAATCTGACCTTGATTTTGAGAAATCTTTTTGGGTAAACTATAGGCTTTGCAGAGATCGACAGGCACTGGGATGATTGAAGGTAGATGTCCTACTAACCACAGGTGCAACAGGGGTACACTAGCATGGAAGATGCCCCTTCGACGGTCTGCGGCTTCTTTGAGAGCCCTAAGAAGCTCCATGAGGATGATTGGGATAATTGTACCCGAACTACACATATTTTCGATAACCCCTACCACTACTAAGTCAGCGAGGGTGCGGCACTTCGGGAAGACAAATTGAGACATGACTATCAGTGCAAAGGCGTTGAGACTGGGTAGTTCAGTTGTTATGGTATCAGGGTTCCATTTGCGGCTGTACTAATTCTTAATATAGCTTACGGGTATCTGATTGTAAGAGCAATTAGGACTGTGCTCCAAGTAGGCAGGCTTGATATGGAAAAACCTTGAGAGGTCTGCCTGGTATGTTGCTTGTAGTGTGGTACTATGGCTTCGCCATCCATGGTCAAGCCCAGAAGGCGCTAGATTTCTGCCAATGTTGGACACAGTTCATTCTTACCAAAACGGAACACCATGTATGATGAGTTCCAACACTAGATGAATGCATTCATGAGGCGCCAATCTGGTTTAACCATGGATAAGTCTAAGATGGATCTCATTTTGTAGTACTGAGCCTAAGTGAAACACTGACTAGGAGTGAGGGCTTCAATTTTTTTCTGGAGGCTGTCATCACATACTGCCTGAGAGGTCAGATGCATGGGCTATAACGGTTGACCAATTGAGTTAACAATCCCTGAAGGTTCTGTCATCTACCTGGACAAAGACAGATTCTGTGTGAGTGTACTGTGTATGCAGATGCAAATGCAAAAGATGCTAATGATGATAATTTTTTTTAATTTTTGATTGGGTGTGACAGGGCACATATGATCCGATAGGGTAGTCAGATAGAGGTCCGATATGCTTTACCCAGATTTTTGGAAACCAGAGGTCTATCAGGTCATGGCTGGGGATAGGTCTTTGTGAAAACCTATCTACCTGGGGTTTGGTGTATTACATGTCCCTAGATGGGTGCTTACCAGGGTAAGAGTGCTCTGATACTCAACCATGATTGGGACAGGTATAGGGTGTAAGCATGTTAGGTGATAAGTGCTTAATTTTTGCTTAATTATTCTAATTTAAATAAGCATTATCATAATTTTGTGGTGTATATCTTCATTTTTACACGTAAAGTGGTGTAGTCTCTTCTCACCATTGCATTGTTCTCTTTATCTTAATTTTTATGATATATTTGCATGTATTCATACATGTTTAGGAAGACCGCTTGAAAATATTTTTAAGAGAGACTTATTACGTGTATTTAGTTTTTACAGGGATCCTAACCTCGAACCACTCTAGGGATCCAAGAACCCCCAAGTTTTAAAGAGCTCATGTTCAACTCAAAGATCTAAAGGAGCTAGAGCCTAAAGGACAAGCTTGAAGAAGATAAAGTCCAAAGAAGTTCCAGAGAAGACAAAGCCCAAAAGTCCATGTTCAACACAAAAACCTAAGAGCCTGAAAGCCCAAAGAAGAAAGAAGTGTCTGTTAGCTTAGGGGGATGAATTTGGTACATGGGAGAATAATCTAAGTTTGGAAAGTCCAAAAGGTGGCTTTAGAGTGTTTCATTATATAGAGAAGGAGAACTCCAGGAGAACTCAAGAGTGTTCTACTTTGGCTTGGCTGAGTTCTCTCTCCTCTCTCTTGCTCTCTGTCCCTTAGTGGTCTTTTTTTTTTTTTGAGTTATTTAATTGTAGAGTTGGGAAAACCAGAGGATGACAACTCCAATCATGGTGGTAAATACCCTCTAAGGTTAGGGATTTGAAACCTTTTTCCAATTTATGTGGACGATGTGGATGGTTTGATCATTAATTTTAATTTGAATAATTTTCTTAGTTTGGTTAATGTTCTCCTCTATATGCTCTTTGATTTGTATGATCTATTGATATATGGAATGCTTGGATCCCCTGTGAGTTAGATACAAAGTACTTTTCAAATTCCTCTAATTATTCAATTGAATTTAATGGTCAGTGGTTTTATCATAGTATTTTTCATCTAGATTAAATTATTATTTAATTCTAGATGTGTTTCATCCAAATCTAAGCATAAGGAGGGATAGGTGGATTTTCCTGAAGCCTTAGACCTCTTTCTTTTGCTTTATATTTTCAGTGATTTTTGCTTCATTCTCATTGAGGTGGAAAACCAATTTTAATCTTTCTTCTCTCTAGATTTCGTTTCCTTAATTCTTGTTGCACAATAGTCGATCCCTGTGGATTCGACCCTGTGCTCACCAGATACATCAATTGTTTCACTTTTGCACTTGCAAGTATATTATTTTTACTCTTGATTTTATATCCATTAATTTGGATTAAATTAAGTTGTAACAAGTTTTTGGCGTCGTTGCCGGGGATTGCAACGTGTGACAAGAACACGAGTTACGAAATTCTCCCATTCCCCATCCCCTTCTAACATCCTAACTTCTAACATTATTTTCTGCACATAACTTCTAACTTTTACCTTCTGCTTCTAACTTCTAACTTCTAACTTTTACTTTCTTGCTCCTAACTTCTAACTTTTATTTCTTTGCTTCTAACTTGACCTGAAAAAAAAAAAAAAAGTCTAAATTTTATTTTTTTTTATTTTAGTGGAAGGTTGGAATTCCGTGCACCCTCCCATGGTAGGTAATTAAGCGGATTGATATTGCTTGTGTAAAACAGGTACATCTATTGTTTGCCTACTTAGAAATAGGCATTGCTTTGCCTAAGCTCGGAAATTTCTTCGCTTCTGGTAAACTCACTCCTTCACTCTCGTTATTCTCCAACTTATTTTACATCTACTGTCACTTACAACCTAGTGGGGAAGCTCGGCGTATACTCTATATACGTGCCTCGTCTATCGCTCCTTAAGTTAGGCTATTCGTATAGAAGACTCGTAGGAGGTGCATGCATTCTTGTTTGAATCCCTGATTTTTTCTTGAGTTCTCTCATTTGTATGATCACGTGCAATCGAGATCACACAAGCCGCTTAAGGAGACAAGACTTTGAGATTGAAGACTTGTCTAATAACTTGTTTGAAGATTCTGATCAATCTTATTCATCAGACACTATGACTAACAATGAAATGATCAGGGTATAATTGAGTTCATAATAATCCACCAATGCCAACCTTGCATGATATTTACAACCAACAAGGACTAGATCTCCGTCTTGTATGGTTTTTCCCACTAATGCAAATACTTTTGATTTAAAACCCGGAGTGTTCAATACTTCCTAAGTTCCATGTCTTAGACTCAGAAAGGCTTACCTACACTTGAAAGAATTTGATGAGGTTTGTGCAACTTTGCGCAATCAAAATGTTAGTGATGATGTGGTTCAGTAAAATTGTTCCATTTCTCTTTAAAAGAGAAGGCCAAAAATTGGATAAATTCTCTAAAGCCAAGATCCATTGGCACATGGCAAGAACTGACTAGAGAGTTTCTGAAAAAATTCTTCCCTACCCATAAGACTAATACTCTCAAGAGGAACATCATGAATTTCTCACAAAAGGAGAATGAACTTTTTTCCAATGTTGGTAACGTTTCAAGGAATTATTGTTGACTTGCCCTCATCATGGCTACGAGACATAGCGCACGTTAGTTTCTTCTATAAAGTTTAACTTCTCAAATGCGCCAGTTTGTAGAGATGATGTGCAATGGTGAGTTCTAAATAAAGATCCTGAAAGGCTTGGGATTATTTTGACCAATTAGCTGAAAATACCCAATCGTGGGATAACACTGATAGATCTGATAGGTCAGATAAGACCAAGCCTAATGCCATGACTAAGGGAGGTATGTATCTCCTGAAAGAAGAGAATAATGATGTGAATGCCAAAATAGCCAGTTTGACCAGAAAAGTAGAAGCCATGGAACTTATGAAAGTAAACTCAATTAAGGCCACTGAAAAAGTGGAAGATGTTTGTGGCATATGCGAGACTAATGTACACCGAACTCAGGATTGTCCAACAATCCCAGCTTTTCAAGAGGTGTTACATGATCAAGCAAATGTCAGGATACCTATAAAAGGCCTTTTTCTTCTCCCTACTCGGAAACTTACAATCCTGGTGGGAGGAACCATCCTAACTTTAGTTGGAAAAACGGTCCTACTCTGCAAACAACCTCCTCAGGGGCCTTCCACGCCTACTCCTTCTGTGCCTCCACATAAGAAGACTCTTGAGGATTTCGTTGCAACAATTCATGCAAGGTCAAACCAACATTAATAATCAGACAATGCAAGCTATCAATGATCTGAAGAATTCTGTCAAAGAGTTGACCTCTTCGTTGAGCTTTCAAGAAAGTGAAAAATCTCAATTCGGTGAACCGCAAAATCAAGGGTTTGAGTTGAGCAATCTACAAATTCGAGGGGATGGTTAGGCTTCCATAAGTCTATCTACCAATTTTTGATGTTTTTAAACAATTAAGTTATTAAGTTAAGAGATGATGTAAATTTAA
The DNA here is from genome assembly GCA_015143295.1 of Tetracentron sinense. Classification (NCBI taxonomy): domain Eukaryota; kingdom Viridiplantae; phylum Streptophyta; class Magnoliopsida; order Trochodendrales; family Trochodendraceae; genus Tetracentron; species Tetracentron sinense. Next base: position 19,091,883 of record CM026561.1, read on the forward strand.
GTGCGAAAAATAGAAGCCAAGCAAACCATAACACAAGGATTTTTACATGGAAACCCTTCGGGAAAAAACCACGGGACCTACTCCAGCCATGAGAATCCACTAAGACACAGTAAACAAGAACTTACAAGACTCGAACTTGACTCCTTCGGACTCAACAACACAATCCTTCAGTTCTTAGTCCTCCACGCCTCGAAAAGTCATCACGTACTCACAAGTCCGTGATCAACCGCAGTCGCTCATATTTCTCTTCGTGTCTCGAAAACAGTCCACGATCTTTTGATCGATCTCCATCAATGATGGCTTCGGATTTCACCGACCAAATCACACTTCCACGATCCATCTCAGATCGATCTCCTTCGCAAAGGCTCCGGAACACTCCAGCCAAGGTGTTCTATCCAGAACAGATTAATGGTTTGATAAGAATCATCACCTAGATGGACTCCTTCAATGCACAAGTCCAAACAAGCTAATATAGAGCTTTGGGCTTGCCAACTCTAGGTTTAATGCACTAACAAAAGGGGTAGAGAAAAATATATTCCATAGGTTTCATGACCTCTAGAGAAACTTAAAAATACTCTCAACACACTCCCTAAGTTCTTCTCCACGAAGTGGAAGGGTTCTATAAATAAAGGGAATAAAAAAACATGTTTAGAAGTTGCTAAAATAGGTTAAAAACCAAAGAGGCAAGCAAAGGGGTTGATTTAGCAAAACTCCCATATCAGGGTCGACCCACAAGGATGGTTCGATCAACCAAAATATACACTTTGGTCGACTGAATGATCCTCCAGGGTAGACCCCCATTTTTCAACTTGCTGTCCCAAAACCCCATACATATTTTTTGCTATTCAGAGTCGACCCAAAACGCCCAGGGTCGACCCTGAGGTTAAAAAATTTTTAAAATTTCGTTTTCAGCTCTTGGTCCCTTCACAAAAGTTGTATCTCTTTTTGACACGGTCGATTTGATATATTATGGAACAAAATCTGAGCTATGGTTTGGGAGATATGACTCTCGTAAGCAACCTTGGTTTTTTGAAAAATTTCAGATTTTAAAAACAAGTTTTGCATTGTTTATCTCATCACCTAGGGTCCGTATGATTAGACTAGGACACTTACCACCTAAGGCAACATGTTAGAATTATTATAAGTCAATTCTCACCTATGGTAGCATGGTATCTAGGTCACTTACCATCCTATGAAGGAAATGATCAAACCGATTCTTCAACCGGTCTTCTTTGGTCTTCAACTTCGCTTTGACATGGATGCTTGAAAATAATGACACAAGACACACACCTAGACACCTAGACTCACTTGTTTTGACACCGAAATATGCCAATACAAAAACATAGATTACAAAAAGGGTAAATTTTCTGCTCAACCTCAACCAAATCCTAGAGGTCAATTTGAGGTAAGTAATTCAAATTCTTCAGATTCCCAAGTGGAACATATCAAGTTCATCACCACTCTACGAAACGGAAAAATAATTGATAAAGATATTCCAAAGAAGGTTCATAAACCTGAGGAATCTTTAAAATCAAAGAGTGATGATGAACTTGTTAAGTCCAAATCTGATATGGCTTTGCAATGTCTGATACCTGCTCCTTTTCCCCAAAGGTTACAACCTCCTCAAAAGTTAGTCCAGAGTGCTGATATTTTAGAAATCTTCAAACATGTGAAGATCAACATCCCCTTGTTAGATGCTATCAAACAAATTCCATCATATGCCAAGTTCTTAAAAGATTTATGTACAGTCAAGCGTAGGCTTAATGTACAAAAGAAAGCTTTCTTAACAGAACAAGTGAGTGCAATCATTCAACATAATACCCCACCCAAATACAAAGATCCAAGGTGCCCAATAATTTCTTGTATTATTGGGAACTTCAGGATAGAGCAAGCTTTGCTCGACCTTGGGGGTAGTGTTAACCTCTTACCCTACTTGGTGTATGAGCAGTTGGGTCTTGGTGAGCTAAAGCCTCCTAAGGTAACACTCCAACTTGCTGACCATTCAGTGAAAATACCAAAAGGGGTAGTTGAGGATGTGTTGGTCCAAGTAGACAAATTTTACTTTCCTGTTGACTTTATTGTCTTGGACACACAACCCGTGTTGAATGCAAGTACTCAAACTCCTGCCATTTTAGGCAGCCCATTCCTTGCAACCTCCAATGCTTTGATCAATTGCGGGAATAATGTAATGAAACTCTCGTTTGGCAATATGACTTTGGAATTAAATATTTTTAATATCTGCAAACAACCTGGGGATGATGATGATGATGTGCATAGGGTAAACTTGATTGAAACTCTTGTGCAAGACCAATTTCTTCAATCTTCTTTTTCTGATCCTCTGCAAGCTTGTTTGGCACATTTTAATGATTTTGATGAGGACATTTTAATTAATTCTGTAAACTCTTTGTTGGAACCTGTTCCGGTGTTGGATACTAACATGTTGGATACTAAAAGTGGAGATCATGTTTTGAGGAATTACCACCTCACGATACCCTGCCCCTCCCGTCAAGTATCCAAACACCAAATCTTGAGTTAAAAACTTTGCCAGCTGAGCTCAAATATGCATTTTTGGGACAAGCAAAGACATTCCCAATGGTCATCTCTTCACAATTGAATGAGACTCGGGAAGAAAAATTAATTGATGTTCTTAAAGACCACAAAGGTGCAGTAGGGTGGACCATAGCTGATATTAAGGGAATCAGTCCCTTAATTTGTACCCATAGGATATATTTGGAGGATAATGCTAAACCCTTTAGAGAGATGCAACGCAGGCTGAATCCCAACATGAAAGATGTGGTTAGAGCAGAGTTCCTAAAGCTTTTGGATGTAGGGATCATATACCCCATTTCTGATAGTATGTGGGTAAGTCCTACCAAAGTGGTACCTAAGAAATCCGGTATAACTGTAGTCAAGAATGCTAATGATGAATTAATCCCAACTAGAGTCACAACAGGTTGGTGTGTGTGCATTGACTATAGGAAGTTGAACTCAGTGACTAGGAAAGATCATTTCCATTTTCCCTTCATGGACCAATTTTAGAAAGAGTAGTTGGTCAAAATTTTATTGTTTCCTAGATGGGTACTCTGGATATAATCAGATAGAAATTGCACCTGAGGATCAAGAAAAAACCACTTTTACATGTCCATTCGAAACTTTTGCTTACCGAAGGATGCCATTTGGGTTGTGTAATGCTCCTGCTACGTTCCAAAGATGCATGTTGAGTATATTTAGCGATATGGTAGAGCGTTTTCTTGAAGTGTTTATGGATAATTTTTCTGTGTTTGGTGATTCTGTTGATGATTGTCTGGTAATTTAAAGAATGTTTTGATTAGATGTGAGGAGAAAAACCTCATTCTGAATTGGGAGAAGTGTCATTTTATGGTCTCTAAAGGGATCGTGCTTGGCCACATTGTCTCTTCCAAGGAATCGAAGTGGATAGAGCCAAAATTGATTTGATAGCTAATTTGCCCACCCCAAAGACCATTAAGGACATTAGATCTTTTCTAGGTCATGCAGGATTTTACAGAAGGTTTATTAAAGACTTTAGTGCAATATCTAGACCATTGTGTAACCTTCTATCAAAGGAAAACTCCTTCGAGTGGACTAAAACATGCCAGGAAGCTTTTGCAAAGCTGAAAGGCATGTTGACTTCTACTCCTATTATGCAACCACCTGATTGGAGTTTACCCTTTGAGATCATGTGTGATGCTAGTGATTATGCGGTTGGGGCCGTGTTAGGGCAACGCAAGGATAAGAAGCCTTATGTCATTTACTATGCAAGTAGGACCTTGAACAGTGCTCAAATGAACTATTCTACTACAGAAAAGGAACTCGTAGCCGTAGTCTTTGCACTTGACAAGTTTCGATCTCACTTGATTGGATCCTGGATTATCATTTTTACTGACCATGCAGCTTTAAAGTACCTTCTTTCTAAGAAGGATGCTAAGCCCAGACTCTTTAGGTGGATCCTCCTACTCCAGGAATTTTACTTAGAAATTAAAGATAAGAAAGGAGTCGAAAATGTAGTGGCTGATCATTTATCCCGTCCTGTGCTCTTTGATTCCTTGGAGACAATGTCGATCAAAGACACGTTTCCCGATGAGCAACTTTTTGTTGTCTCCCAATTACCTTGGTTTACGGATATTGCGAATTATTTGTTACAGTCACTTTCCTATTCATTGGAAACAACAAGATAAGAAGAGATTTTTGACCAAGGTACGTAGATTTTTCTGGGATAATCCTTATCTGTTTAAATATTGTTCTGATCAAATTATTAGGAGATGTGTGCCTGATTCTGAACACCTGAATGTCATCTCCTTTTGTCACTCTGAAGCATGTGGTGGTCATTTTTCAGCCAAAAAGACTACCGCAAAAATTTTGCAATGCGGTTTTTATTGGCCCACTCGTTTAATGACACTCATGAGTTTTGCAAAGCATGCGAGCGCTACCAAAATTAGGAGGAATCTCCCGTCGGAATATGATGCCTCTCAACCCAATTTTGATTATTGAAGTCTTTGACTGTTGGGGCATCGGTTTCATGGGACCATTCCCTCCTTCTTTTGGGTATCTTTATATCTTAGTAGCCGTTGATTATGTGTCAAATGGATTGAGGCTGTTCCAAGCAAAACCAATGACCACAAAACAGTCTTGTGATTTTTAAAAGAAAATGTTTTATCAAGGTTTGGCACACCTCGAGCCATTATCAGTGATGGGGGTTCCACTTCTGTAATCGGTTTTTGAGGCCTTGATGAAAAAAATGGGATAACCCATAAATTTTCTACCCCTTATCACCCCAAACAAGTGGACAAGTGGAAATATCCAATCGAGAGATTAAAAATATTTTACAAAAAAGGTAAATCCAGATCGTAAGGATTAGTCGTTACGACTAACCGATGCGCTATGGGCTTACCGTATAGCTTTCAAAACCCCGATTGGAATGTCTCCATATCGACTTGTCTTTGGAAGAGCTTGTCACTTTCTTGTTGAATTGGAACACAAGGCTTATGGGCGATAAAGACACTCAATTTTGATTTAGAGAAAGTAGACTCGCTTCGCAAACTCCAACTGGATGAGTTGGAAGAAATCCGACATGATGCGTACGAGAGTGCCAAAATTTACAAGGAAAGAATGAAGGTTTTTCATGATAAGCATATTCTTCGAAAATCTTTTGAGCCTTCTCAAAAAGTTCTTTTGTATAATTCTCGTTTGCATATATTTCCTGGTAAGCTTCGATCTCGTTGGACCGGTCCTTTCATTGTGAAAACTGTTTATCCTTATGGAACTGTCGAGATTGAGAATCCTGAAAACGGTAATGTTTTTAAAGTTAATGATCAACGATTGAAACCGTTTTTGGAGAATTTCACCCCGGATGTTGAGTCCACAACTCTGGAAGATCCTGTTTATCCTGATTGATCATTTCTCTCACTTGAGAAGGATTTCTGTGTATACTATGCATTTTTGTTTGTTTTCCTTATTTACTCTTTTAGTTTGATTGATTAGTTCATATCCCTATGATGTTTCATGCCCTCTATCTCTTTTTGACCTCTCAATGTTATATTTCATGTAAATCTTTATTTGAAACATTGAGGACAATATTCGATTTAGGTTGGGGGTGTAGATTTGTGCTTTATTGTTGGGATAATCTCTGCTAATAGTGAAGACCATTGCATTCCTCTTTAAAAAAAAAAGGTCTCTATCTTTGCTGCTTTCAATTTTCTTCCTTGCCGTTCGTCTATTGAGCTATTGAATTTTGGATTATAAAGGCACACGGTGAAAATCTTTAAGAAGCTCAATTCCTGCTATTTATAATGAAAAATCTTTGTTACTAATTCTCAGTTAGTGAATATTATAAATTGTTGAATTTTTGAACTTTCACTACACATCTGACTCAATATCTGGAGCTAGGTTGAATTTGGTAGTTGTTGACTTGAAATTGTTTGGAATGTAGGGAAAACCAAGTCTGATGAAACTATGACTATCTTGTTTACTTGGTTTGCTGGTAAGAAGAAAAACATAACTGGGTTATGATGAAGTCATGGAAAGAAACCAATGAATTAGACCAGGTACTTTGAAAAGGGCTACCTCTTGTCAGGTCTTTGAAAAAAAATGAATGAATGAAAAAGGACATGAAAATTCAAAAATGCGCTCTCAATGTTGAAATATCAGTTTGTTTTGCTATGACCTTGTTAAAACAAGTTGGGTGAAAGCCGTCATTGTAAAAAAGCGAATAAACTGGAATATCACAGATAAAGCCCATGAGGTATTAAGGTGAATATCCAAAACTTTCGTGATCCTGGACGATTAGCTTAGTTTTGAATCGGATCCTTAGGCCAACCCGACCATTCTGTGGTGATTAAAAGTTAACTCTACTTAAGGAAATCGATACTTTGGATATTTTTCAGATTGCACATGCACTCAAAATTTTCTAAATGGTGACTTAGTGATTTGGACTTTATTTAGAAGTGCTGGAATATATGGCTGAAATATAATGAAAACCAGTGCCCTAATAATTCTAAATTTGATGTCTTGAGTAAAATGTTCCCCATGAAGAATTTATTTTCAATTGTTTGAAAAGATAAACCTGTTTTAAAAAAAAAAAAAAAAGGAGGATTGTCAGTCATGCTTTATAGTTATTATCCTAATTAATTGATTGATTATATTTCGCCTCTTCAACCTAAGTTGAAATCATTGTCACAACTGGGGATGCTACTGAGAGATGAACTGAGATTCTTTCAAAATTTCTTGGTTATTATGCATAATGAAAGTTTTCTATTTGTCTCATGGAATTGAAATGATGATACTTTGATAGTGCTTCTTTGCATTCTTTTGCTCAAGGTTAGCAAAATGCTGGGGGGGGGGTTGATAAGTGCTTAATTTTGCTTAATTATTCTTATTTAAATAAGCATTATCATAATTTTGTGGTTTATATCTTCATTTTTACACGTAAAGTGGTGTATTCTCTTCTCACCATTGCGTTGTCCTCTTTATCTTAATTTTTATGATATATTTGCATGTATTTATACATGTCTTGGAAGGCCGCATGCAAAATATTTTTAAGAGAGACTTATTACGTGTATTTTTTTTTTGCAGGGATCCTAACCCCAGACTACTCTCGAGATTCAAGAAGTCCAAAGTTTCAAATAGCCCATGTTCAACTCAAAGATCTAAAGGAGCTAGAGCCTAAAGGACAAAGCCTAAAGAAGATAAAGTCCAAAGAAGTTCCATAGAAGACAAAGCCTAAGAGCCTAAGAGCCTAAAAGCCCAAAGAAAGAAAGGAGTGTAAGTTAGCTTAGGGGGATGAATTTGGTACATGGGAGAATACTTCTAAGTTTGGAAAAGTCCAAAAAGGTGGCTTTAGAGTGTTTCTATTATATAGAAAGGAGAATGGAAAGTCATTAAGTGTCACTCATGTTTTCTTTTTAAGTGAATCTAAAAAAAAAGAAGAAACAAAAGTTACTAAAAAGAAAAGAAGGGTCAACCCTATAAAACCCTCCTTGGATGTCCCTACACTCCACTTTGGCTTAGCTTGAGTTCTCTCAATCTCCTCTCTTCTCTCTCCTATCTCTTGCTCTCTTGTCCCTTAGTTGTCTTCTTCTTTTTTGAGTTATTTGATTGTAGAGTTGGGAAAACCATTAAGGGGATGACGACTCCAATCTGGTTGGCTAAACACCCTTCTAAGGTTAGGGATTTGAAACCTTTTTCCAATTTATGTGGACGATGTGGATGGTTTGATCATTAATTTTAATTGAATAATTTTCTTAGTTTGGTTAATTGTTCTTCTCTATATGCTCTTTGATTTTGTATGATCTATTGATATATGGAATGCTTGGATCCCCGTGGTTAGATACAAAGTACTTTTCAAATTCCTCTAATTATTCAATTGAATTTAATGGTCAGTGGTTTTATCATAGTATTTTTCATCTAGATTAAATTATTATTTAATTCTAGATGTGTTTCATCCAAATCTAAGCATAAGGAGGGATAAGTGAATTTTCCTGAAGCCTTAGACCTCTTTCTCTTACTTTATATTTTCAGTGATTTTTGCTTCATTCTCATTGAGTGGAAAACTGATTTTTAAACCTTCTCTCTAGATTTCATTTCCTTAATTCTTTTGCACAATAGTCAATCCCTGTGGATTCGCCCTATGCTCACCAGATACATCAATCGTTTCACTTGTGCACTTGCAAGTATATTATTTTTACTCTTGATTTTATATCCATTAATTTGGATTAAATTAAGTTGTAACAATAGGGTTTAGAGTATCCCTCCAGGTGGGCTGCTTGTAGACTATACCTTCGCCTATTCTACAGGCTGAATGCTAGAATAATGTAGGTTTCCTAAAAATTACAGTCACTTAACACCGTATATGCGACTCCCCGATATAGAACATACCTAAAAATGGACAATTGGTATAAGGGGAGTGTTCAGAATCCTTCGCTGAAGATAATCATCCAGCACCAACAGACGTAATTCCGTAGACTTCCAAGACTTTTAAGCTTCTGACACTGAGGATAATCATCCAGTAGTTGTAAGCGTAATAAACCTATCTACTGGGTTTTCATTGATTATTATACTACTATGACATGTATGATATGCACGTACAAAATAAACTTAAAGAGATGAAAGAATTAGTATTAGAGCTCAAAGATATTTGGTGCAATTGCAATAATTATGAAGGTTTTAATTTGGCTTAACCAGGTTCCGCCTTGAATACTTGAATCTTCACACAACAGAGTCGTCAGAGCTGTTGAGCACAAATTCTACTCACATATTTATGGGGGAATTGGTTTTGAGAGTATGGCATTTAATTAATTCTGAGGGATAAGTCTCAGATATGGATAAGGTCTTATATCGCCATGAGAATCTAGGATAAGAGGTTCGATTAAGTCTTGAGGAAGGTGTTCGGCACCCGGGACCTTGGAACCCCCATTTTGCAATGGTTACCTACTCTCTAGGTATAAAGCCAATTAATGTCAAATTTTTATTCAAATTCCTAAGTCCTTAGAAGTAATAACTAACCCAAGAAATGAAAATCATAACCTAGGGTCGAACTCGGGTGGATTGGTATACCGTACTCATAAGGGTGAGATCAAGCGGAACGAGATTCCTGGCACAGGGCTCCGTGCCAAGACTAAAAGAGTGAGTGTGCACCGGGGTGGCTAAGGTTTAGCCCAGGGGGCTAGGGTTGGTTAATCGGGTTGGTCAAGTGTATGGTTTAGAATGTTTAGGGCCCGGAGGCCAGGAGATTGGGCATGAAGGCCAAAGGTTAGGGCCCAGAGGCCAAAGGTTGGGCCCAGAGGCCAAGGGCTAGTCCGGTAGGCTAAGGGTTTAGTCCGGTAGAATAAGATTGGGCCCGAAGGACAAGGGTTAGCCTGGTAGGCTGAAAGGTACTTAACCGGAGTTAAGGGGAGAACAACCATGGTTAGGGTTGTTAACCATAGTTTACAAAGTCCAAGGTTTGATTTATGGTCTCTTTGCATTTTTTTAGATGTTTTCAGGATTTTTTTCTAATTTTTCAGGTCAAAAAGGTCTTAACCATGCACGTGGGAGGCTACGAGGCCAGAGCTTGTTCCCTCGAGAGGGTCCCCATGCCTATGAAGAGGCAAAGGGACCTCTGTCCTTGGGTATACAACACAACAACAAAAATAAAAAAGGCCCCTATACAATGCTATTTATAGAATGAAAGGGGGTAGGGGAAGACCCTACCCTATTGGTTCGACTCCTACGGTGGTGGAGGTGGCGGTGCTCAGTGGGTGCACGACTGGGGGAGGTCTAGGGTAGTCCTTGGTGCTCTAGTCTTGCCTCTGGTCCTCACCTTAGGTGGAGGACAAGGCTAGGAAAGCTAGAATTTGGATTTCCAAAGTTTCAACAGGGGGGTTTCTTGGATGGTTTGAAAGCTTGAGGGGGTGGAATTTATAGGCTTGGGGACGACCTAGGGTAGTTTAGTGATTACTAAAAAGGTGGAGGGCGCAACATGTGGTACTAGGGAGGTTCCAACCTGTTCTGCGCACTCTCCCGGGGCAATGTAGCTTTTGCCAAATCCAGTAATGGCGGTAATGTTATTACCGCCATTGTCTGTTTTTTTAAATTTGACCATGGACCCCCCACCAATGGTCATCTAAGGCTTGTGGGCTCATGCTTGGGCCCACAGGGTAGTTTGGTTGTGGTTTTTGGCCTTTGGGCTTGGAAATGGGCTTTGGGCCCATGGGACAAGCTGGGGGCTTAACTAAGGTTTTACTTAGGTTGGACCTAGGGTTTGACTAAGATTTGACTAGGGTTTGCCTAAGGTTTAACTTAGGTTGGACCTAGGGTTTAACTAGGGTTTGGCTAGGATTGAGAAGATTAACCATGGTTAAGATTGTTAACCATGATTAGGAAAGGAGTGTAAATTTGGGTTCTTACAATAGTATTGATATAATCATTTGTAATACCGATAAGTATCGATATACAGAATTACAGTACCGATATAGGGCATATTTAATATCGATAGGCATCGATATACTTGTTTACAATATCAATATGTAGTATCAAAAGGCCTATTCGATCTTTACTTGCCTCTACAGGATGGTTTTGAAAAAGACAATTGCACTGAAGGGGCATCTTGAGACTAAGAAGAAGATTGAACCCCCCCCCCCCCCCCCCACAAGCTCCTCAAGTGCTTTTGAGTCTCTAGTTGGTAAGCGGAAGAAGCATGTGAATTTGAAGTATCCTCCTAAGACTCCTCTGATTGAAAGGAATGGTCAACCATCATCGAAATGTACTCAGAATATTTCGTGAGACATGAAGTCCAATTTTCAAAAAGTATCAAATATGATGAATCTATGGATACAGTGTTTCTCCCACTTAACTGGCCAGCAAACTTTTGTGTTCTATGGTCAATTGCAAACTTCTTCCTACAACACCATTGATGGATGGAGGTTGAAATAGGGGGAGTCTTTTGAAGTTTAAGGAGTTGGATTTTGCCCTAAAAATGGGCCTCAAATCACACCCTAGTACCCTCCCTATGGTGAATGGGGTGTACATTGTATGTATTATTGATTTGTAAAGTAAATCAGGTTGTATGGATTGTTTGTCAATTGTATGTATTCAAAGCTATGAGTTGTTTAAAGATTGTATGGATTTTCTGGTCATTTTAGGATTTTGAAAATTTTCTCACAACAAGTTGAATATGTTTACTGGTATAAGGACTCCATATCGATACTATTTTAGACTATATTGATACTAATTTACTATATATTGATACGCATATCGATACACACAAACATATAGTTAATCACATTCCAGAATGCTCCCTCACCAGTTATGCATATCGGTATTGGTTTAATCTATATCAATACTAGTTACATCCATATATATATATATATATATATATATATATATATATATATATATATATATATATATATCGATTCAGACAGGTATTAGGTCATATATCGATACAAACAATCATACAGTAAATCACATTCTCGAATGCAAATTTCCATATCGATACAAGCATTTGTGGTATCGATATGGATCGATAGCTTCGAAGGCAGCATCGATAACAATGCTCCCTCACATTTTGCGTGGGTTTTTTTTTTTCCTTTTTTCTCTAGCGAGCAAAGTTTTGGTATGGTTTCTATCATTCTTGAATACTCAATCTAAATACATCATAAAATGAAGGATTAACCTTTATTTACAAGGTATATGAACAATATGTATGAATAAAAATCAAACATACCTTTCTAGGTTATGTTAAAAATTGATTTCTTCTTATAAAGTCACTAAATAAGAAGAAGAGTGGAACTTCGTGAGAAAAAAAGTTGAGCAGAGTGAAGAGTTCGCTAAAATGAAGAGTTTCTCTCATGCACGTCGAAGAAAGGTTCTCTCATGCACGTAGGTAACCATCATTCCCACCATCTATTTTTTAAAACTAAAAACTATTGTTTAAAACCAAAGAAAACTTAGTCATAAGGGCATTATGAGAAGGGTTTTAAAAAGGTGGGTAGTTTGAGAACAATCGCATCGTATACCCTATTTTGGGCTTTTTCCATGATTTCCCCTATAGTTTGGCTTTATTCTCAAAATACCCACCTTTTAAAAACCCTTCTATGAATGCCCTCACACACATGTGAATGAGTTCGCACATGCAAACTTTTCCATTTTATCTAAACCATTTGAAGAAAAAGACATTTATGTCCCCTCCATTCTTCATCAACCATGAAGAACTCCCTTCGTTCCTTATCAACAATGGAGCTCATTCGTTGATCAAGAACAGTTCCAAAAAAATTTATTACCTATCATTTCGACTAAGATTACCACAAGAACTTCATTTCTCTAAACTACTAACCATGTTTGTGAGAGAACGCTATTATCGGAGAAAAACACCTATTTTTCGGGTTTCTTGTGTGTGCTTTTTTTTATAAAAAATTAGTTTAGCCTAAAGAAAAATAATTATAATAATGGCATTAATGATTTTAAACCTCAAACCCCATGTTAGATGGGTTTACATGTGTTTTCTTTACATTTTTAATGATTTAAAGTGTACGGTCGATACTCAATAAGTCAGGTTGATACTTCGTATCGATACTGGTTGTGTTCCAAGGTTGAAGACGACCTGTATCGATATGGGTATCGATATAGGTATTGAGCAGGTGTATCAACCAGTATCAATATGTACTAATAGGAGTATCGATATGTACTGATATGAGTATCGATATGTGTTGATATGGGTATTGAGCAGTATCAATATGTATTGATATGTTTTGATCCTACGCGCAAAAAAACTTCGTTGAAACCCATATTTTTGTGAAATTTTTGTATTTTTTCAAGAACACTCCTATTAAGTTTGTGTTAAAACACCCATTAAAGGATAAAGGAGTGAGGAACTTCATGAGATGGGAAGATGAGGATAGTGGGAAGCTTCTCCAATTTCACGCGCACGTATGTAAACTCTATTTTCCTTTTCTTCTTCAAAACTATTCTTTTAAGTGTTAATGGTAGTGGAGGGGTGTTTTAGACTTTCCATAAATAAGTAATTATGAGAAAATAGCTACAAGGATATTATGAGAAAGGTTTCTAAAAGTTGGGTATTTTGAGAACAAAGCCAAACTATAGAGGCAACCAGGGGAACCCCCCACCCCCAATATTCTCTAGTGAGATCGAATCACAACCAATCATGATTGAACTCAGGGAGTGTTCAATCGCACCCACATGTTAACACGTGTCCTTTTTAATCACTATTAACCATGGTTAAGATTTATTAATCCTTAGAGTTAAACAATCTAACATTGGTTTTTAGAATTTTTTTTTTTTTAATTTCACCTTAAGGTTAAAATTACTTAACCTTAAGGCTAATTTTTTTCTAAAAACAAAGGTTAGATTGTTGAACCTAAGGGTTAAGGAATCTTAACCACGGTTAATAGGGGTTAAAAAGGACACATGTTGACTTGTGGATGCGATTGAAGTCTCCCTGAGTTCAATCACAATTGGCTGTGATTCATTCTCTTCTCTAGTAAATTGAGTCTTTTATTTTGGCCAAAAAAAATCATTTATTTAAATGTAGTATCAGTCGGAAAAATTAATATATAGCACTATAATTCAAATAGAAAAATAGACATAAGAATACTCAAATTTGGGAGTAAATAGAGACTTTAACGTATCAACAGGAAAACTCAAATTCATTGCATATATTAAATTGAAAAATGAAGGGTAGATCACTTATCAATATGGAGACCGAGGCACATGTTAAATATGTTGAGGTGATTAATGTCTCTGTTTTGGTGCTTACAGGTCTCTACCGGACACCCCCAGGATTCAACTGTCTTAATCCATCGGCAACGAGCACTCACAAACCAGTAGTCATAGCAAACTCAACAATATTAGTAATCAAAACTTAAAAAGACTAACACAACATAATTGTAGTAGAAGAGAGTATTCAAAAATTCTGTATCTTTCTCTCTACAGCTTAAAGACAGAAGGTTTTCCCTACTTCTCCCAATAGGAAATGATTGTCTTTCTTATAGAAAGAGACAAATGGTCTTTAAGACCCAAACCTATAGAAAAATTTAATGCAAATAATTCTCCATAAACTCAAAAAATGTTTGTAATATAAAGAGAATGATTCAAATTATAAAATGCTTTAATAGGAAATATACTACAAGCTTAATGAATATTCCATAACTAATATGGGAATATTAAAAAAAAACACAAAATTTTATTTTTAAAAACAATTTGCAATAATCTTCCACATAAAACAAAATTTTGGTGAAAAGAAGCTCCCGTGAAATGGGCTAAGGTATCTTTTGAACTTGAACTTGAACTTAGCTTAGTATAAACATATCGGGTGCATGAACGAATTGGTGAAAATAGTTTTGAACCAATCCTTTTTCGTCATGACCAAGACAACACATCACACACACAGAAGTTCAAATAATACTGTCGAGGTCTATCGGTTGTGCACATTTCGGCCATGTGCTATATTCCGCTATTTATGAGCACTCAGAATCATCCTAACTTCTCATAGGAAGCAGCCCCACTTCCACACTCATATAGCTGCATCTATTTAGGTTGTGTCGTAACTTTACACCCCACTAAGAATCAACTTAAATGTCATTAAGAGCCTATGACAATATGATTCATCCTCCTTACATTATATTTAGCACTTTATCATCATAGGGATAAGCATGGAGTAAACTCTTAAGTTGTTTTCTCATCAAATCACTTAACAACTTGTTTTCTAATTAAACCTAGATCTTGGGATCTCCAATCACATAGGTTGGGTATCATTGTTAGTGACTTATTATCTATAGGCTTTAGACTCATGCTCCTCAATGTACTATAGATTAGATCTCTTGCTAATCCTTTGGTCGATGGATCAAATAAATTTTCTATTGATTCCACAAAATCAATTGCAATAATTCCATTATTGAGAATTATGCCCTCAACAAATACATCAAGATTTCTCATTCATGATTTCCTTTTTGCCTTTGCTATATTAGCTTAGCAATCAGAATAAATTTGCATAGCAACATAAGCATTGACATAAACTATTAGTATATCTACCAATAATTTTCTTAAATATTCTGCTTCTTCTTTAGCTTTATCTAAAGCTATGAAATTTGATTACATCATGAATCAGGCTATGCAAGTATGTTTAATAGACTTCCACTTCCATGAAACTGCATATCCTCTAAAAGTGAACAAAAGAAGGAAAGGTGCCAAGATGTTTTGAATGGTTACATAAGTTATGCTTTGAAATTCTATAACCTCAAAAAATTTGCAAAATCTCCTCCTCTCTTCCCCTATTATGAACCACTCCACTATAACCTCCATCTTTTAATTTGTCTTCTCTCCTCCTTTACTCTTTAAATCATTAACAAAGCTTTTCTATTTTACCTCCTGCCTACTATCTCTCAAATTTCTACAATGGACGTGTCACGGCCCAAAATACCACCTACGAGTTATGATACTTTGGAAACGTGGCTTATACTTTAACCCATCCTGCAAAATGTACACAAGGCATGACAAATAGTGAACCTGAAAATTTCTTCTATATAAAAATTCTTCTAAGTAATGACATAGACAAAAGACTAAATAGAAACTACAACCTGTACACAAGATCCAACACTTGAGCTACTAACTAAAGCCCACCTGAGAATCCCCAAAACAAAATCCTAAAATACATGTCTCTCTCACTCAAAACTCAACCATAAGACCACATGTGAAGGCCCCTAACATCTACATGATGATCCTTCAAAAACTCCTGCTTTCCATAATCATCCTCGAACCATGGTTCCGGAGCGCGACCATCCAACCTGGAATCTATTGAAATAACAGTTCGGCTGAGTATTGAATACTCAACGTATACAAACTACTAGTTAACTATGTTACAATACATTAATATGCCATACATGATACAGTTCATCATAACATATACATAATCAAAGTACGGAAGTTAAGACAATATAACAGTTGTAGAATCCCAAACATCATCATTTAATCATACTTTAAGTTCATGCTTTTAAAAAAACGTATTTCAATATCTTATGAGTCTTGTAAGTTCCTTATGCCTCTTATGAATCCGGCTTCACTAATCTCATTTAGCTAGCACCCGAACTATGAAATGGACGGACATGCTTAGCATTCTTCATTTTCATTAATTAGTACCCGAACTATGAAATGGACAGACATACTACCATCTTTACTTGTTTTAACTAGTACCCGAACTATGAAATGGACAGACATACTAGCATCTTTACTTGTTTTAACTGATACCCGAACTATGAAATGGATGGACATACTAGCATCTTTACTTTCCTATCATGCTTAAAATCTTATTCTTGTCTTGTTCTTGTCTTGTGAAAATCACTCTTGTCTTGTCTTATTCGTGTTTAGAATCACACTTGTCTTATCTTCTCTTAGTTTAATTTCATATGATTGTACTTAAAAAAACTCGGTTCATGCATACATGCTTGTACATAGGAAATTCAAGTATTTCTATAGGCATGAGAGATCTTAAAGGAAGCATATATATAGGCATTATAGCAATTTGACATTTGTGAAAAAACCTTAAATCATGCTTTCATAGTACTACAATTAAATCTTATACATGCATTTTATCAAACACATGACATTCAACATTTCAATAAGCATTAACTCATGTTCTCATAGTCATACATTTCATCAAACACCTTAAGTGCACGTTTTATGTGTACATTGTGTAATGACCTAGAAATTAATTAGCTAGTGTGAAAATAATAATGAAATAAGAATAACATTGAAGGAGATTTAATTAGAAGTGTAAACAAACAAGAGTCACTAATGGCATTCTAGTAAATAAATAATAGGGTTAATATAAATAGAAAGTGATAAACCTAATTTTAAAATACACAGAACACAATTTCTAGATAATAGAACGTGGGAGAGTAGAAAAGTAGGGTTTTCACATTTGGAAAAGTTTTCAAGGAAGGAGATCGCGATTCCAAAGCTTGTTCTTCCTCGTGGTAGATTAAATAGTTGAGGCAAGTGAACACTCCACCTTATTTCTAGGTTTTGATTATGTTTTGGATTTATAGGAATGATGATCTATGCTAGAAACTTATAAATTAGAGTTTAAAATTCTGAGTAATGTTTTAGGTAATTCTTACAATCTTGGAATTAAATTTAGTATATTTTGATGTTTAAATTTTGTTGTTCCAACTCTTGTTTTACATCTATAATTACTCATAAACGAATTAAATGTCAGAAAAACAATGTATTGAATTTAGGGATGAAAAAAATTGAGAAAAACAGAATTTTAGGGAAGAAAATATAAGAAATCTAGGAGATTATAATTGGTGAATTTTCAGAATTAAATTAATTTGAAGGAAATTTACCCAATTTTGGTATACGGGTTATAACTTTATGACCTTAAGTCCGATTTTGGTCCGATAACACATCATTTCGAAGAGCTCAAAAAGATCTACAACTTTTATGAAGAAAGTTTTTCCAAAATCAATAGTTTTGTAGGTCAAAACCTTAGTCGAAAATCAAAAACCGGAAAAGAGATATTTCTCACATTAATTTTTTTAAGATACTTTAATTGAATATATTATTTATATTTAATATTCTTAATTATTGTGAATTATGAGATGAAATCATGCATGCTCTTGTCAATTATTATTTTGTTTATTAATTGTTGATGTACATGTCATGTTTAATCTATGAATATTGTCTTGTATGTCATTTAATAAATCTAGATTTTAATAAAAGACCAAAAACCTTGAGTGGGGTGATATCAGTTTGAATCCTATGGACATGAGACCGTAACCAATAATTGAATTAACGGTAAATTGTGAAACTTGTGTATAAATACATTGCATATGTTGTAATATTTTGTTGCATAATTTATTGCATCTGTCATGATATAATTATTGTTTTGCTTGATGTGTTATTTTCCTGACCCATCGTGCTCATCCTTGTTATACTCTATCTTTTCAAGAGAGGCCTGGGGAAATTAGAAGTCAGCAAGAGCTTAGTTAGTCCATGGAGCTTTTTGTTTTAGTTAGATTTTTATTGAGTTGTTTAAGGAATTTGTTTAGGTGAGTATTAAATTGAGACTAAAAAATGTCCATTTTATTTGGTTCTTGTCGTTGATTTATTTTAGTGGCCCGATATATACTTCTGTTTAATGGATAAATTTGAATTATTTCCATTTAGTCTTGAGATTTGTTTCAGGTCTTGCCTAGAAATTCGTGCATTTATGAGATATGAATTGTATTGATTTTCAGGGCGGGACACATTGTCCTTCCCCATTTTCCATCATATAATAACCATCCACATTCTCCATGACATCCAATTAAAACCTCAACCAATCCATACATCCCACACCATCCATATCCATATTAATTAATCTATATATTTTAATTAATCTATATATTTTAGGTTAACATGGTTGATTTAATAATAGGAAACGTCCGTGTTCAAATCCAAGCATACATACCATATAAAACCTAGGTTTTGGATCTAGGTTATCACTAAGTTGACTAGAATGGTGTACTTACTTCCTGAAGATCAATCCTAGCTTGAAGAAACCCTTGAGCACGAAATCCAAGCTTGATGGAGAAGATCCAACCTTTAGAAGGAAGATCCTTGCTTGAAGGAGAAGATCCAAGCCTTGGAATGAAGATTTGAGCTCCACTTGATCTCCAACAAAAATCCCCTTTTGAAACCCTACTATTCTCTCTTTTCCTCCCAAAATCTCTCTGAGATTTAGATGTAACCCTAAAACCTTTGAAAATCCCCTTTATTTATAGTCCAAGGGGTTAAAAACTCTGATTTCCGCGTCTTAAAAAAAACAGAGTCGCACACTGACGATCGATCGCCAGTCTGGGTGATCAATCGTCCAGACCTCCAGTGAGCTGCCCAGATTCTGGGTTCCGGGCAAACGATCATCCAAACCTCCAGTGAACTGTCCGGATTTTTCCCGTTTGGTATTTCAACCATAACTTTTGACTCACTCATTGGATTTTGACGATTCAACTTGCATTGGACTCGTCATTCAAAGGGGAACAACTTTTATGTTTTATAAAACTCCTAATTCTTCTTTATTCATGGTCCAAAGTGGCCTAAAGCTGACTGGTCCTGGAACAATTGTAGTAGACTACTAGAATTTCAGCAGACTAGTTTTCGAAATCCGACATTTGACCTAAGCTCAACTCAAAATCTGGAAAAATGATAAACATGAACTTCGAAGAGGGTTTCGATATATTTCTGAAAATTTAAGAATCACTCAATTCTAATCAGCGGTGACAAAACGATGTTTCCCTAAAGTTGAGGGTATGTAAAGATATCCTTTTTCTTTTCAACTTTGATCACTTAGAGTGTTTCACACTCTTGTTTTAACACCCTTAAGCTATTCATAAAGGTCCTTAGGACCCTAACACTATTTCTAACACATCCATGGAAAACAAAAACTCCCCATAAACATTAAGATCCACGTGGCCCTAACACCATAAACACTTAGGGTATTTCATACCCTTTGATTTTAAAACACTTAGATCGAGTATTCTTATACTCAGTGTTTCTGAGCTACACATACTCCTACCCAATTAAACTCAAGGTAAAAACCCTCATTATAGTTTATTCTACAACCATAACAATACAAGAAGGATCGACACTATTCATGGCACTATTCACCGTGCATGAACATCAAGGACCGGGGTTCTACATCCTCCCCCCCTTATAAGAATTTCGTCCCTGAAATTAGGATGATACGAATTCAAGCGGGGATACTTTTCCCAAACTTTACCTTGCTCAACTAAGCACACCGGTATTAGCACACTAGTAATGACAAAGGATGTGTCAGTCCATCTTCGATCAACACATGGGCGAAGCACCTACTTAGCGGCAAACACCCCAGTTTTATACTCAACTAAAAACAAATCAAATGCAAAACAAAATTCCTAGCATATAAATAATATATTTTTATACATCTTGCATATTTGGCACACACATATCATATCACGCGAAAACCATTATTCAATGTACCTTGAACCACATCGGCAAATGTCTAGGCATCCTGTCTTGATATGGCAAAGGCTCTGCCTTGGTGAGCCTGGCGAGGCGACTGGGTGAGTTGCTGGGGCCTCGAAGCCTGAAAAGACTCCCGCTGCGTGGACAATCGAGCTAGAAGTTTGTTCCCCTGAGACTGAGTCGACGACGGACGGTGAGGACAATCTCTAATCCGGTGTCCATAGTCACCGCAATGGAAACAAGCACCCGTGCGTGCTCGGCACTCCCCAACTCCATGCTTCCCCCCACAATATGCACAGGCCTCAAACATAGGTGCAAAAGATGTGGGCTGCGCATATTGAGTGACCTGCATAGTAGTAGGGCAAGGGGCCTGAGGTGTAATAGGAGGACTCTGCACCTGCGTATGTCCAGAGGACCGGTATAGTGTCGTTCTAGTCCTCTTCTTCGGTTGAGCTAAGCCACTGGACTGGTCTCCCATAATTTCTCTCCTCTGGAAAAATTCCTCAAATTTCGTTTATACCAACTGGGCCTTATCCACAACCTCTGCGTAGGTCTCATGCCTGAACATAGAGACCGCATCTCTAATATAGGCCTTCAATCCCCTCTCAAATTTTTGACCTCCGTTGCCTCTGTGGCTATCAGGTGTGGAGCGAACCTTGATAATTCAGAGAACTTGGCCTAGTACTCGGCCACTGTCATGTTCCACTGTTCTC
Organism: Tetracentron sinense; assembly: GCA_015143295.1. Taxonomy (NCBI): domain Eukaryota; kingdom Viridiplantae; phylum Streptophyta; class Magnoliopsida; order Trochodendrales; family Trochodendraceae; genus Tetracentron; species Tetracentron sinense. Next base: position 19,112,588 of record CM026561.1, read on the forward strand.
GGGTAATGAACTCCAATTCTTTCTTTTCTCTAACTCCTACTGGGAAGTATTTCTTGTAGAAAACATTGAGAAACTCTTCCCAAGTCCATTCTTGACCTATTCGAGTCAAGTCCCTTGTTCTGATGGCGGATCTCCACCAATGATCGGCCTCACCCTCCATCATGAAGGCTGCCCAAGTGACTCTCTCCGCCTCAATAGGCAACAACACTGAAAACAGCTTTTCCAGTTGACTGATCCATGCTTCAGCAACCAATGGATTGATGCCACCATAAAATACCGGGAGGCTCATCCTCTGAAATGCCTCAATCCCCGTGGCATGATGTGCAGGAGTAGGTACAAATGTTGTAGTAGGAGTGGAGGTAGAGGGTTGCCTAGCTGCAAGCATCACTAGTGTCTCTGCTGTGGATCCCAAAACCTGGGTGAGGTTAGGCTGCTCATCCCCCGATGGAGGAGGAGATGCTCCATTTTTCCTAGTATGGTATCCACAACCCCGATTGCCACGTCTCATGATTTAATCCTAAGAACAATAGCAAAACGTGAGTCTAACTCGGAATTCATAATTACACAAGCATTAAAATTCTAAAGCATCAAGTATTTATCTAAGTATAGGATATATATCAAAATATACACCATAGTATAATAATACACTCTGAGGTTCCTAGAGAAGCTAAGACACAAGATCGGTTGAGTTTCAACGGGTTATAGACTAAGACTAACTTGTTAGTCTACACTTGGAATACGACTCCCTAGATGAACCTAATGCCTTCATTTAATCGTGGTATCAAACCCTAACGACCCTAGAGAACCTAATACCTAGGCTTTGATACCACCTCTGTCACGACCCAAAATACCACCTAGGAGTTATGATACTTTGGAAACGTGGCTTATACTTCAACCCATCCTGCAAAATGTACACAAGGCATGACAAATAGAGAACCTGAAAATTTCTTCTATATAAAAATTCTTCCAAGTGATGACATAGACAAAAGACTAAATAGAAACTAAAACCTGTACACAAGATCCAACACTTGAGCTACTAACTAAAGCCCACCAGAAAATCCCCAGAACAAAATCCCAAAATACATGTCTCTCTCACTTAAAACTCAACCACAAGGCCACATGTCAAGGCCCCTAACATCTGCATGATGATCCTTCGAAAACTTCTGCTCTCCATAATCATCCTCAAACCATGGTTCCGGAGCACGACCATCCAACCTGGAATCTACCGAAATAACAGTTCGGCTGAGTATTGAATACTCAACATATACAAACTACTAGCTAACCATGTTACAGTACATTAATATGCCATACAGGATACAGTTCAACATTAACATATACATAATCAGAGTGTAGAAGTTAAAACAAGATAACAGTTGTATAATCCCGAACATCATCATTTAATCATACTTTAAGTTCATGCTTTAACAAAACGTATTTCAATATCTTATGAGTCTTGTAAGTTCCTTATGCCTCTTATGAATCTTGCTTCACTTATCTCATTTGGCTACCACCCGAACTATGAAATGGACAGACATGCTTAGCATTCTTCATTTTCATTAACTAGTACCCGAACTATGAAATGGACAAACATACTAGCATCTTTACTTTCATTAACTAGTACCTGAACTATGAAATTAACGGACATATTAGCATCTTTACTTGTTTTAACTAGTACCTGAACTATGAAATGAACGGACATACTAGCATCTTTACTTGTTTTAACTAGTACCCGAACTATGAAATGGACGGACATACTAGCATCTTTACTTTCCTATCGTGCTTAAAATCTTATTCTTGTCTTGTTCTTGCCTCGTGGAAATCACTCTTATCATGTCTTGTTCGTGTTTAGAATCACACTTGTCTTGTATTGGTTTAATTTCATATGATTGTACTTAGAAAAACTCGGTTCATGCATACATGCTTGTGCATGGTGATTTGTGAACATGAATGTGACATGAAGATACTTAGAGAATAACATATGACATTCAAGTATTTCTATAGGCATGGGAGATCTTAAAGGAAGCATATATATAGGCATTATATCAATTTGATATTTGTGGAAAAACCTTAAATCATGCTTTCATAGTCCTAGGTTTAAATCTCATACATGCATTTTATCGAACACATGACATTCAACATTTCTATAAGCATTAATTCATGTTCTCATAGTCATACATTTCATCAAACACCTTAAGTGCATGTTTTATGTGTATATTGCCCTTCCCCATTTTTCATCATACAATAACCATCCACATTCTCCATGGCATCCAATTAAAACCTCAACCAAGCCAAACATCCCACACCATCTATATCCATATTAATTAATCTATGCATTTTAGGTAAACATGATTGATTTAATAATAGGAAACGTTCGTGCCCAAATCCAAGCATACATACCATATAAAACCTAGGTTTTGGATCTAGGTTATCACTAAGTTGACTAGAATGGTGTATTTACTTCCTAAAGATCAATCCTAGCTTAAAGAAACCCTTGAGCACAAAATCCAAACTTGATGGAGAAGATCCAACCTTGAGAGGGAAGATCCTTGCTTGAAGGAGAAGATCCAAGCCTTGGAAGGAAGTATTTGAGCTCCACTTGATCTCCAACAAAAACCCCCTTTGGAAATCCTACTTCTCTCTCTTTTCCTCCCACAATCTCTCTTTGATTTAGTGTGACCCTAAAACCCACGAAAATCCCCTCTATTTATAGCCCAAGGGGTTAAAAACCCTGATTTCGCATCTTTAAAAAGCAGAGTCGTGCGCTAATGATCGATCGTCAGTCTAGGTGATCGATCGTCCAGACCTCCAGTGAGCTGCCCAAATTATTGGTTTAGAGCGATCAATCGTCAGGCTTGAGATGATAGATCATCCAAACCTCCAGTGAGCTGTCCAGATTTTTCTCGTTTGGTATTTCGACGATAACTTTTGACTCGCTCATCGAATTTTAACGATTCAACTTGCGTTGAACTCCTCATTCAAAGGGGACTGGTCCTGGAACAATTGCAGCAGACCAAAATTTCAGTAGACTAATTTCTGAAATCCGACGGTTGACCTAAGCTCAACTCAAAATCTAGAAAAGTGATAAACATGAAATTCGAAGAGGGTTTCGATGTCTTTCCAAAAATTCAAGAATCACTCGATTCCGATCAACGGTAACAAAACTATGTCTCCCTAAAATTTAGGGTATGTGAAGACATCCTTCTTCTTTTCAACTTTGATCATACTTTGATCAGTTATAATATTTCACACTCTTGTTTTAACACTCTTATACTATTCATAAAGGTCCTTAGGACCCTAACAGAATTTCTAATACATCCATAGAAAACAAAAACCCCCCATGAACATTAAGATCCACGTGGCCTTAACACCATAAACACTTAGGGTATTTCATACCCTTGACTTTAAAACACTTGGATCGAGTATTCTTATACTCAGTGTTTCTGAGTTACACATACTCCTACCCAATTAAACTCAAGGTAAAAGCCCTAATTATAGTTTATTCTACAACAACAACAATACAAGAAGGCTTTTGACCTTCACAACTCATGAACTGACATTATTCATGGCACTATTCACCGTGCATGAATATCAAGGACCGGGGTTCTACAGGACGGATCTCTCAATTTTCTACACTGGACGCGTCAGTCTTAGGGTGAAACGACTGCATTCATCAATTTCAACGTCATCATTTTCTGTACGATTAACAATGTTGTCATCTGTAGTTGTTGTGTCTCAAGCAAATTATCTCATCTTTCTTTCTAACAGGACAACTCTTGGGAAGCGTAGGTCCACCTCTAAGAATATTTCGACTTTGGTATGTTGTATGCATTTCAATCTCCAGAGAAATGGGTATTTCAGTTAGAGATGGATTTCCTCTTACTCATTTTTCTATTTTTAAATGGATATGTACTTAGATAATGATTTTCTACAAATTTTTCTAGATTTGATTGGGCTCTTAACATGTTTGATTGCTCATTAATTGCTCTAATTAGAGTATATCTTAAATTTATGTGTATTGGCTTGATTTCCAGATTCAGTTAGTGGAAAGAAAGTGATATCCAACCATGAGTGAGGAGTACCAGAAGGCAATTGAGAAATTCAAGAAGATTCTCAGAGGATAGGATTCATAGCTGAGAAGATTGTGCTCCTCTGACGCTCTGATTGGCTTAACACAAATCACAATCCGTGTGACTATATGTAGCGAGTTCCTCAATATGTTGTCATTTTAGTGGTGGTGTGGTTTAAGACTTTTTAGCTGGTTTTAGACTAAAATAAATGCTGCTAAGCATTCCCCTATTGTAATAAAATAATTCAGGACATAAATTAGTGTTGCTATTTTAGTGGTGGTGTGGTTTTAGATTAAAATGAATGCTGCTGAGCATTCTCATTTTGTTTTAATTCAGGACATATTTTAGTGTCTATTTTTGTTTTATTCTTTTTTTCGCTCTTTTTTTAGTACATTGTACAAGCATCATTTATCATCTATAGTTGGATGTTAGGTTAATGTATTGAGTATCTCTCTACCCACATCACCAGGAGAATCTATCTTTAACATCTATGTGGCATGATGATCTGATGGGAGTATGTTGTTAGGATACTCTCACTGCTTTGTACATATCCTTTATTCTTAATCAAATCTCATTGTTAACAGATGAAATTAAAAAACAAATCAAGCAAACGACTGAAAAAATGAACATGGTAGTTTCTTGAAACACTATTTGGTTAAAGATTATTTTCAAGTTCTACCACCCTTACATCCCTACTTCTAATGATGCTGTGTAGTTTATTAAAACAAAGCTTATTACAATTAATTGTAATTTTTTCTTTTATAATTCAAGAAATGTGAGAAACAAGAATATATAAATCATTCCCTATTTGGTAGAGTTTTAAATTTCTTATCATTAATAGTATATTTTTATTATTATTAAAAACTATTTTATTTGAATTCATTTATGTTGTCATTTATCTTTAATTTTTCTTTTGAATATCTCTCGTGCATCACACGGGTGTCTTACTAGTTGCTATTAAACTTGGGAGAGTTGAATTGTACTCTCACAAATCATTTATAATTATCTTTTTAACTCTAGTCAAGAACTTTTAACTTTCTTTGAAAAATTTAATATATTTTTATTTTAAACCAATATTATATTATTTAACCTTAAAAAGTTAATAAATATTACCACCAATTAATAAGGCTACAAAAGAAAACATGTTTGCGATGAACTCTGCCTGCGATTGAATATGATCCCAACACGTTTCAGCAACCCATTAATTACTTGCAGCCCTACAAGCACCTAAGCTGCCAAGTTTCACTCGTGTAACACACTTGTGTTGACTAACATAATGAGCCTGTGTCATATAAGAAATTGTGGGAGGCTGATCCATGTGCATTAATGAAAAGGGAGTTCCCCATCTAATAATTAAAGGGTGTTGCTAATATATATATATATATATTTTTTTTTGGTAGTCCATATCATTTACCTACGTCAGCCGGTCTGAAGTTAGCATGGGCAGTAGAGCTCTTGCTGCTCGTCCCGGGGGAATTGGATCCCCATATCTTTCCCTTGGAAGGCCACACCCCTACCACTCACACAAGAGGCGGGTGTGGGTGTTGCTAATATTCATTCAGTGTATTTATTAACCTTCACTAGATAATTTTACTAAGATATTTTTACCTATACTAATTATCAAAACCTACTAAAGTTAATGGTATTTTAGTCTTTACACCAATCTCTTATACGTTTTTTTCTCTCATATTTAATGAATTGTTTTGTATGAAAATATTAAAATATCAAAATACCATTGTGTTTATTAAAATGATATTCAATACATAAGAGTAAAAAGTGTAGCAAAGGTTAATAAATTCACACACCGAGTGAAGGATAGCAATCCTCATAATTAAATTGTCACGATCTTTCACAAATTATAACAAGTCCACTTCTTCCTTTATACAAATCTTTTAACACCAAGTTACCTCAACCAAAAAACAAAAATAGAGTAGTGATCACACCCGCCCCTCTAATCTGAATGTTGAAGGTGAGCGAAACCCTCAATAGATTAATATAAGTTTTTCATTTTTTTTACTAATGTGATTCAATGATTCATTCACCGTATTCACTAACACTAACAACTAACCCCGAAAATAAGTCAATAAAGAAAACTAGGGCAATGATAAAAGTGGTCCAAATCATCACTCATTTAACGAACAGACTTTGTTTCATCTCAGTCCACACCTTGAAGCTGATTGTACCCCTTGGATTTCTAATTTTTCAAACGGTCCTCCAATTCATAAATGCTCCTTTACATTTAAATGGGACAAACATTTCATGGATAAGTCTCCAATGTGGTTGCAACTTGCAAGGATTCAAGGGACTGGTAAGCTCTTGTGGTGGTGTGCACATGGGCTGACGCTTGACTTACAAGTTGGGCGGGCCCGCGCAAGACTAGACCAGCCCAGCCTGAGTCAACAGCGCGCTAACCCAGCCTGAATTCACAGCCTTAGTGAAACTGCTAAGGTTCACTTGATAATTTTACTCCCATGGCCATGTATTGAATGATTGGGCCATTTACAAATAGGGGTATTCAGTATTTTGATCATTTCGTAATTGAAAGAGAAATAATGGAGATAATCAAAGAATGTTAAGTACCAGCCCAGCTCGATCGGGTCCAATATCTCAGGTTGCATCAGGGCCTTTGTACATAAACTGGACTGGGCCCAAACGGAGTTCATGTCTGGTTTAGCCTGTAAAGATTAACATTCCGCTCCGTTCTTAAAGGGTTCACAAGCTTAATCCGCACCAACATAAGCCCCTCTAGTTAAGATGGTGTAGGTGTGTCCCTCATTATAATGCATCAACTCTTATTTCCTGTTGGATCGTATTGCCGTAACCACTAGACGTCAACTAAGGTAGCAATGAGCAATGTTAGGTTTGGATTGAGTAAATATACCATCAACCCAAACCCAAACCCAAACCCATACCGTTTATAAATGAGTTGAAAAGGCAAACTGAGCCAATACAGAAAACCCTCAACCCAAACTCACCACCTAACACATGAATTAAATGAACAATAACTACATATATATACATATAAATTAATAATGTTTTAATATTGTTTAGTTATGTTATATATGTAATTATATATGATCATTATCATATTTTGAATTTTAAGATCATTTAAACTTATATATTTAAACTTTTTATAAATATCTTATCTATATAAGTATATACGTTCATTACTAAATTAAATATGTATTATGATCTTTCAGGTTCTCAGAGCCAAACCCGAACTCGATCCAATTATATATGGGTTATGAACATTATAAATGGATTGTAAAAAACAAAATCGGATCCGACCCACAGTTCCAAAACCTCAACACCCCCACCGCTATATATATATAAATTTAAATTTGCTTCTATAAATTTGTTTCATCCCAACAGTAAAGTTGAAAATTCTATAACTTAAATTTAAATCCATCTACTCAATAAAACATCCAAATGACAGAAATTTGGACTATGAAAATTGACAGAAATTTGGACTCTATGAAATTAAACTAAGTGGTTTTTAATTCCATAGAAATCAATTCTCCTTGAGTCAAATCCAATTTCACACATCCAAAGGCACCTCTAACAATATTGTAGAAGATTCCCTTATAGACGAAATGGTAGGAGGGCCTACTTACCCAACTAATACTAAAAGAGCCAATAATATAAATAAATGATATTGTTACCCCCATAGTGGACTAACAAAGAAGGGGAAAAAAAGGGCCGATAAGCCTCTAATAGGCCGAATTGCTTTTCTTATACTGGGACTAGACCAAGCTTGGGTGTTTCAAATTTTCTACTAAGTAGTTCAGCTATGCTAGCTCAAAAGTATAAAACTATACTACAGAAATAAGGGGTATAAGTTCCATCTTGACTCAAATGGTTGGTACCCGTTTTGAGTAGAGCTTGGGTGAAGCTTATCTGGGTTGGGAGTATGTGGTTGTGTATGGTGTGTGCATGAGTGAGTGTGTGTGGTCTTCTTTCCAATTGCCTTCAGCTTTGCCTTTCTGGGGATGTTCTAGATGTGAATGATACTCGTCTTAGATGGATTATTTCTCCCTATCCTCTTACATCCATTAAATCGGGTATTTTCTTTGGATCAGTATTAGAAAATTATCAATTGGCAGTGTTTTATTTTTAAAAAATTCAATTGAATCCAAGAGATATTCGAAATTTTATATTTTTCTTTTGAAGGTTTTTAGTTTGTTAACTGTGAAAATATCAAATGGTTTGAATGCATGTCTGTTTATAGAAATCGAGATCCTTTAAGGGTCTCATCTGTACTCAAACTAGGGTTAGAATTATGGACTTTTATTTAATTGGGATTGTTTGAAGTTGGTCGACAATGTAGGTAGACCAGCTTTATGACATTGTGTTGTTGTGTAGGTACATCATGTTACTTTGGTTACCAACAAGGGAGTTCAGTCTCAACATTTTCAGGCCACATTGTGCGTTATGAGCGGTTGTAAGAAGAGATCGAGCTCCTGACATCAGGAGCTTCTCTCACAAAATTAAATCTGCCATGCATGGTGGTCTCAAGGAAAATATAGTGCAATAAATCATTTAAGCTCCATTCTTTTCGTGGAACTTAAAAGTCCGGAATATTAATGTTTTAGAACAAGAGACGAGTTGGGAAAAAAATGGGAGAGAGTTTCAGACCCTTTTACTCGATGGTATCTCGGATTTATCGAGTTCAATTTAACTAGTAAGAGACCCGTGCATCGCATGAAAATATAAGAGGGAAAAATATAGAAAAATATTGAGTAGTGATAGGCATATCCATGAAATCTATTTACAAACCCCCCCTCTCTTAAATACTCACCAAACTATTTCTCAAAAATATTTAATTTACCACCATTTGACTATGTAGTCAAATGTGCAGTCTTCATTGGTCCATGCCCTTTTTTTAACACTCATCATTTGTGGTTAAGATTCACACACTCCTAAGGTTTAGAGTAAATAATAATGATAATTTTCTTAAGTTTAACCATAATTAAAGAGGCGTTAACAAATTGGTGCTCATTCAATGGCGATCACAACAACATTCTTGGCAGAGTCTAGGTTAAACCCACGCATGACCTCCTTAAGACAGGCCCACCCTTTGGAGTGGCTGCTTGGACTTAGCGGCAATCTTAGAACGAGGCTGTTTGTTTGTGAGAGTTTAGTGTGTGTTGTTACAAATAGATTCCACGCTGCCGTCACAACTGTTCATCAACCTCTTTGAAAACCTTGAAACTTGCCTGAGGAAACCATATTATCAGCATTCAAGTATATAAATATATTGGGAGGGGGACAACAACACATTCAGTTAATATCCATAGTACCAATTCAAATCACAGATGGAGTGAGAGATCAATACTGTATTCAAGCGCCCGAACTGTAAGTTAGGAACAAACATCCGCCATACCTGACTTCAAACTAAAAACAGAACTTGAAAAATAAAACCTAGTACCGCAAAATCAGGGAAAGGCAGGGGCGGAGCCAAGGGCCCAAATTTTTTGTAATCCCTTGGTAGGGTAGTATGAAATAGTAGGCCCCTCAAAATGTTTTAATTTTTTGATGTATAGTTACAACCCCCGATTGTTTATGTAATCCCCTTAGTAGGGTAGTATGAAATAGTGGGCCCCTCAAAATGTTTTAAGTTTTTTGAATAGTTGTCACCCCATTCTTATATAATATAGTGGGCCTTCTAATGGAATCCAGTTATGCCCTTGAGGTTAGCACATGTCTCTATTAACATCCCTTAACTATGATTATAATTCATCCACTCCTAAGGTTCACCTATTTATCCTTGGCGTATAGAAAAAAATATTAATTTTTTTTTAAGCTTAGAAGTTGGTGAATTTTAACTTAGGGTTCAAAAAGAAATTTGATACTTTAAAAAAAAAAAAAAAACGGATAGTTGGGTGAATCTTAACCACGTTTGAGTATTAATAGGGACACTTGGCAACCTCAAGGGCGTTATAGAGAAAAAAATTCTCAAAATAAAAAAACTACAAAAAGAAACAAAATCGGGTCAGTGGTTAGTAGGTTAATAGGATTGCTTACCTTCGGGCAGATATTTCAACTGAAGTGCACACCAGTGGACTAGAACCCGGAACGAGAGTGTGGTCAGAGACGCACACAACCAATGGGACAAGTTGTCACGGTCAACTTTTTGATTTTGCGGAACAACCGTGCGGCACCTCGATCATCTCATGATCTTGGCTAGCCTTACACCATTACACTATCCGTCCACTAAACTGACTCAACGTCTCGTGCTACAATGCTACGACAAGGTATAACCCACTACCAAGTCTCATCCGCTAAGCTACGCTCAGCTGGCTTACGCATCACTTCATCGTGTCGCACCTGACACTCGTCCAACACATAAGGTTCCCGCGTCACCGAAGTTCCGTCTCGCGCATCTCTCATGATGCTAAGGTTCCCCGATCAAGCCAAACATCCAACACGGCCCGATACTCTCGAACACGACTATCGGTCATCCCCACGCATCGCGGATAGCTTAGGAGCATCACTGCCCCATTTACCGAGCATTGAGGGCATAACGTCTACAACGCGATCATCGATCCTCTGACCAAGTATCCCAACCATACCACGTATCCCTCTTAGACAACCATGATGCATATTGGATGCATAAAGGCCATACTAGGGTGAAACCTCTTATCCGAAGACTCTTGCGTAGTGTTAGGAAGTCTGTCTCCTTTGCACCGTCCTTGGACGCTCCAACAACCATCCAAGCAGATTCCAAGATCTCCTTCAGGATTCTAGAGCCCGCCCCCAACTCCTTTTGGGTTGCTCATTAGGTGGCCCCAGATGTGCCACAAGGGAAGATAGAGCTACACACTTCTCCTCAAGGTGGATGATAAACTTTTCACCCTCTACCAGAAAAAAACATCACCATTGCTGGTGGAGTCATACTGGTCTTTTACAGAACAGTACATTGAAGATCCATAAACCGTCTGTACCATTGAACTCGTATTAACTTTTTCTTCGAATGAAGGTACTATCGGCCCTACTTCCAATATACCATGTGGGCGCCACAACACTCGCCCACATGTGTCCGACCAAACACCAAACACCAAACTCAAACTTCACTCCATAACTCTTCATGTGCACTTCACCCAAACCATAGTACCTCGTACACAACATCAAGACACTTCCATGTCCCTTCACTTCAATACCTCAACAATAAGGCACCAACCTTGCACCATGCTGCGCTATCGCTTGCATAATGTCTCGCCTATCTCCTAGGCACTGCACTGGCATCCTTTGCCCATGCTCAGCCCATCCCGGTCCAGTATCACGGTCATGGTAGTACTTGACAACTTTTGACCATGACACTCTCCCCTACTTGATTAGGTCGATGTCCTCATCAACTCTCACCGAGATTTCATCAGCTCCACAACACAGCTTGCACACCTGCTCCTTCCATAAATCAAAACTCACTTCTGACGGCCTAACATATCAATTACTATCTCAAACTTCACATTCTCACGAATTTTTTCTGAAACATTCACCACACTTCGCCTAATTTCACACTGAACTTGGCTTTAGAGACTCTGTACATTGCCTTTGTCTTCAACATTTCTGTCTTCAACACGTTGCCCGAACTTCTGAGAGAGGTATTCTTCCTCGAATTTCTTCAAGTGCACATCTTCATGCGCATGTTTGGTCCTCTCAGGACCATCACTTGGCTATCCCAAGCATTAGGCTGACATTGATTGTCACCTTGAACTTTGATCTTCGGTCTCCCAACTCTGATCTTCAGCTTCCACTAGGCATTCAGTTGTCATCCACTTCATTCTTGAAGCTTCATCCATTGCAGTTCACTCCGTCGAACTACACTCATCGTTCACCTTGAACATGAAGTGCGTCACCCATGATGAGGCTCACAAGCCAACCGCATCTCATACGGTGCTTCTTCCGCGGTCTGCTTCCTTAGTTCAAACATGCGAGCATCAGCATTTTGTCCCACTTTAACACTAAAGTCATCCCATAAGAGCACCAATATCCACATCTTTTACCCAAAGTCACAAACACACACAACGCATCCTCCGATGTAACATGGCCAGCAACCCTATACGTTACTCGAAACCACAATAGCGTCCACTACGCCAAATCTCTGTAAAACTCTCTATTGGTGCATCAAGCCCCTGACGCACTAATCTTGTTTCTCTCATTCATTAGTACAAAACCATTTTGCACGTCTTCTTTGGTTGTGTACCAATCCATTGACACACTTATCCTTGTGATTCTTAACTCTATCACTTGTGTTGAACTCAATCCGTCAAGCTCAACTTTTCGCAGCCAACAACCTATAAAGTTGTCTGAAGCCACTGTATCATTTCAACCCTTAACACATTGCCTCACTCTTGAGGTCTTCCCTAGTTACCTCACTCTTGAGGGCTTCCCTCATACTTCTGATAATTGCCCGAGTGCTTCCCCACTCAAGCATGCCTTACATCTTGGATTTGTTCCAGATTTTGTGATTCCCAGACACCATTCTTGAGTTTCTATTCCCAAGAATAGAGAATTGTTCCCTAGGAGTAGGGCCGTCAACGGAGCCGATTCGATGCGGATAGTGCGGATAGGGGTATATCTGTTTCCGGTTCGATTATCCTAAATGACTATCCGAATTCGATCTGATATCCGTCAGATAGCACAGGGGAAGATTCGTATCCAGCTCCGGCTAAAGTATCCGAATTCAGAAATTATCCGAATACTTTTAAAAAAAAAAAAAAAACAGACAGTTCATATTTTTGTTTCTACTGGTAAACCCTAAAGAGAAGTCACTCAAATCGAGTAAAAATTTGAAAGAGATTTTTTGGTTTGTTCTAGGGCTTGAAAACGTTAAAAAAAAAAAAATTGTGAAATGAAGATCACACCACTTACTTAGTTCAACAAAAGGGAGTGGTGGTGGTTTTTGCTATTGCTGCTATCCTTAACAATTTGCATCTAGGGCATAGGAGAGGAGAAGGAGAGCTTCAAGGACGTCGAGTCTACATTCAAGATTTGCCCAGGACGTTGAGTCTACATTCAATCGCTGCTGAAGACTTTGAGAAGAAGATGATCAAAGATGAAATAAGAAAGGAGATGAGAGGAAGAGGAGGAGACGACTGTTATTGCTTGAACGAATTGGGGGTTAGGGTTTGGTAAGGTGATATATATATATATATATATATCTTCTTGTATAATTACTCTTATAGCCTCTAACTCTTAAAAGAATTACGAAAGTGTCTAGAAATTTAGTAAACATTTTAAAGGATCTAAAAGATATTTTGATCATGTAAGCTATTAATTTTATATACGGATACTTAATAGGATTAACTCCACGGGATACAATAATCGGATAATACCTGGACAAACGGATATGAATACGGAATGGATTCAGATAATATCGGAATCTATTGACAGCCCTTCGTAGCTAGGAGTGATGCCAAACGGCCCTGCTCCTCAAAAAGTCTAAGAATTGACTTTTTATCAATTCCATGGAGTTGCAATGCCTATGAATTGGGAGCGTTCAAAACACTGGAAGTAGAATTCGTATCCGTCAATTCCAATAATCCAAATGACCAAATGAGCCCTTCTGCGTCTTTCCATTATACACATGACGACAAGTTAAAAAAAAAGGCTTAAACCTTTGCAAAAGGGAAATTATTCCACCAGGACGATGAATTACTCTCCCCGGATTTTTAAGGAAAATGTGCTATGAAGAAAGCAAAAACCTGTTTCTTAGAGGGTCAAACCCACAGAAAATAATTTCCTTCCCGGAAAATATTTTCATGCAGCTATTTAATTTTGAGCAGTGATTTGCGGGCCTAGGGAACTGCTACTTAACTAATCCCATGTCCTTGTGTCTCTTTTAACCCTAGTTAAACTTAACTGAATTAAAGTTAAGGTTTTTATTTTTTTATTTTCTAATAACCAAGATTGAATTGCTTAACCCTAGGGGTGAGTGAATCTTAATCACGGTTGGTGAGTATTTAAAAGTGGAGTGTGGACCAATGAGGACCGGTCATTTCGTTGTATAATGGAAACCATGTCCAAACCAATGTTACCTGGTTCGTTAGTTCGTTCAGTTTGAATTCGGGTTTGTAATTCGCCACTCTAGAATGAACTCAATTCGCTAGGAGTATGATGAGATAATTCATTTTTCGGATCACTTTGGTTTGATAGCTTGGTCCAAATACTTCAGCATGTAAAACAAATATATGTTTTATATTACATTATAAAAATATATATTTTAAGCATGTAATGTATTGAAAATATTTATTTAAAAAATAATTTTTTTTTAAATGTCGTTTTTATGAACGGTGTGTGAAATTAAAGTATAAATTTGTTGAATCTAGAGAAAATATCAGTGAATTTGAATTAAAAAATTGATTGTTTTGAAATCATTATGTGGTTCGCTCAATTTCACGAACCAATCCAAACCGAACCACGAACTAAATCAAGTTCGCAATAGCACGTAACAAACTCCAAACACATGGAGCCTATGTTGAAACCCCAGAAAGGCATGGATGTGAATTCCAATTAAATTCAACCTTTATTGTGAAATTTCTCATTTGGTGGCTATTAACTGAGACAGTCAACCCCCGAGGGTTTCAGTGGTCACTTGGACGAACCGTTAATCAGGAGGTCTCGAGTTGGATTCCTGGCTCTCCTCACTAACAGTTGCATGGGGTGGGGGTATTCCTTATGTAGCCCGTGGGATTTATTCGAGCTTTCAGGGCTCAGATACCAACTATTATAAAAATAAATTAATTAATTATTTCCCCCAAAAAAAAAAAAACTGAGTCCAGATTCGTATGGTAGAATCAGGCGCCAGGACCATGTTCAGACAACTGACTCATGCATATATTTGGACCGTTCAATCCGTGTGTTCTGTTGAACCAGCGATAGCTTTATCAATTATGCTTTCTTTCTTATTTTGGTTAATATACCACTAGCGGGTGGTACTTGCGATGCACGTGAAAGAGAGGAGAAGGAGTTAACCACAATTAATAAGAGTTAAAAGGGACACGTGTTAACTTGTTGGTGCGATTGAACTCGCTAGTGACACGTGTAATGCATGTGAGTGCTAGGGGAAGGAGTTAACCACAATTAATAGGAGTTAAAAGGGACACGTGTTAACCCGCTGGTGCAATTGAACTCTCCCCGAGTTCAATCGTGATTGGCTGTGATTCTAAATAGATAGATGAGCAAGGGGTAGTTTGAGAATTAAAATAAAACATTAAATCAAATGCAAGTGATAGTTTGAGAATTAAAGTAAAATATTAAATCAATGTTTTGTTTTTATATAAGGGTAATTTAGGAATTTCCAAAAATTCATCTAGCCTTTACTCAACTGTTAAGTGTTAACCCCATTGCTCTTTAAGCTATCTTTGAATCTTTGTTGGACAGTTGACTGTCTCTGGTCAGCATAATTTTCAATAGGCTTATTTTGGAGCCCAAATCCTCTATAAGAACTAGGTAGAGGAATTTTTAATGGAGCCCACATGATTAAAGGAAAAATTGACACGGTCTCTTCAGTTGTATTAAAACCCTAGGGATCAACATTAACCCTAAGATTAATGTTGACGTCCATAAAAAATTCTTGTAGGCATTAACGCCTAAGATTAATGTTGACCAGATAAAAATTCTTGTACGTGGAATAGGATTTGCATCCATTTCACAAGGCGGCTCCATGAAATAAACCTGCTAAACCGTAGAAGGTTAGTGAATATATTGAAAATTTCTCTTTCTTGTCTCCGCCCACGAGCTTTGAGGTAAAGCCCACCAACTTCTACTTGATCCTTTCTACTTATCTTCTCTTCTACAAGTCTATGGACTGAATTCTTCTCGAAAAAAAAAATTAATAATATGAAAATTCCTCTAGAATCTCCTTAGCTACACTATAATAAAGGCATGAATACTTTTTCTTCTCATTAAAAACGACCGTTGTTTAAATTTACTTCTAAGTCGTTATCACATTTTCATTACATGTATTATATTTGGTAGTTCTAGAAAAAATTAGCAAGAGCTACAAGCACTAAAGAAACTAAAAATTTAGGCAAAAGATTACCTCTCGGGCATCCACAAACCATTGGCAGCTGACGAGATTTTAGGTGAGAAGTCATTTCATTGTCTCCCCTTGATTTTGACTTCTCCCCATTTGATTTCTTTCCCCTTTAAAAACGCCAGGTGTTTAAAGATTTGTGATGCCCGAGCTTAGCTCGGACAGCCACCAGAGGTAATCTTTTGCCAAAAATTTAAGATTAAACAAGTACTATAGGTCTAGAAAGGGAATTCGGGTGCACGACCTGGCCCTAATAGACGAAAACCAAATAGGTATGGCTACCCTCAACCTGTCAGACCTTCGTTAAGCATTCGGAAAAAATTTATGGACAGACCCAAGTGCATATCCATAGTTTCAAATGGTTGCAACTCAAGTAGGCCGACCACAATTAGAGCATCCATGGGTGCATGCCAGTAGAACGGTAGAAGCCTAGAAGGTCTGGTTTGAACAGTGGAAATGATCCAATAGTCTTGGGCTCGCAGTTGAGCTTTCTAGACTCAGTTTCCTAGCTTTTTTTATCTCGGTCATGTTTACATGGCATGAATCCCTTTCCGAATAGCTCTCTGGACTCCATTCCATATGTTATATGGGGTAAAAGACATTTATTGGGTTAAACTAGGGGTGTAAACAAGCCAAGTTGAGCCGAGTTGAGCCGAGCCGGGTGCTGCTCAAGCTCGACTCGTGACAAATATATACTGGCTCAAGCTCGTCTCGAGTCTCGAGCCCTCAAATACTAGCCTGAGCTCAGCTCGTCTATAAATAATAAAAACCGAGCCGGCTCCCACGCGAGCTTGCATTAAAATTTTAGGTTTGTTTATTCTAATTTTAACTAAAAGAATACAAATTAAGATCCTAAGAGTTAAACATGCTCATCATATTCACCTTTAGAAAAAAAAAAAGAACTCGACATTCGTGAGTCTAATTGAAGATGAAAATAGAAAACCAAAGCTAAAGCTAGACTGAGTGAAAAAATAAAAACATTTATCAAAAACATCTAAAGCAACGTTTGGTTGCACTTTCATTTTCAGTTTTCTATTTTATTTTTATTTTTTTAATTTAAAAATTTTACACGACAAGTTTCTGTTTTTTGTGTTTTTAAAAATTAGAAACAAAATTTTTGATAATCAATGTTACCACTATTTTCAGAAATAAAAAACAAAAATAGAAAACATGGAGTTGGACACCACCATTCACTAGTTAAACCACTCACCCACTACTCTACTACCCAACTAATAGCAGCAAGTTCAATCCAGCTAGCCATCCAACAGATTAGCTTGCACAATTCTGTTCCAGCCCAACCTGTGCTTATTTTAGCAAGTGTGATATTTGATTCTGTAATATGTATGTAAACCTTCTGTTTTGAGTCTCTTGATTCAAGGACTCTGTTTGTAATCCCCCTTATATAAAGACAGAGAATACACAGGAAAGGCAAGGTGGTTGTCTTATCCTTTGATCACAATCACATCTTTTACCAACACCATCACACCACTACTACCAACACCACCCACCACCCACCACCCACCACCACACCACCACCACCAACCCACCACCATTCACCACACCACCACCACATCACTACCACTCACCATCAACCCATCACCATACGACCACCACCATCACTCACCATTATTAATTTCTCCTAGCCAAATACCACATAGGAATATTCCTAAATTACCCCTAAATAGGAAATTATGAAAATATCTTTAGTATTCAAATTAGAAATTCCAAAATCGCTACACTTTGTGACGCTATGAGAGTGCGTCAATATTTTTTATTTTGAACTGAAACTTATGATCCAAAAATAAATACTAATTCACAAAACATAAATTAAGTTTTTTCCCTCAACTATTCACACGTACACAAATGTCTTTCAAGTATCACATTCACACAAGTTGCTCATCAGAGAGATAGGAAGGAGACTCACTAGCACCAAACATTTCACAAGCCTAATGAAATGGGGGTAAAATAGTAAAAGTGAATTCTCAATTAACGGTATTAACTTTAAACACTGACATGGGAGGTCAGTGTAATTTTAGAAACAAGATAGGAGGTTTCGGAAATTTCGCCAAACCTCAGGGGAGGTCAGTGTAATTTACCCGTAATAGTATTCTATTTTATTTATTTTTGTGGATTTTGACGGACACAAAAAAAAAACAGAAATAGTCTGGAAATACTCTCAAAGTGTACTCCCAAATCCTAACCATTTATTTCAATTATTAAACGGTTAGTGTAATGGATAAAATTCATAAAATTGATTAAGGATTGGAGAACGAGCTAGCTTGTGTTGTTGTGTTCACCAAAGTGTGACATGTGGATCACGTGCTTAAAAGAGAGAGTTGTTCCATTGTCTGATGCACAATGTTTCCGTTGTCTGATACACAACGTACCCGTTGTCTTAACACAACGAATCCGTCATCTTCGGATAACTAGACAAAACCTCATTTTAAGGCATACACAACGGACTCGAGCTCGAGTCAACAACGAGACCGACTCGCAGTAGGAAGTGATCAGGAGGCGATCGTTTATTCTGACGAGTAGGTGAAAAGCACTGTCTTGGCATTTAATGCTGGTCACTTCCGCGTGCTGTCAGAAACAAACCGACTGAACTAATAGTAGGCGCCCACGTGAGATACGTTAGGTGGCAGATTTGTCTGACATATTTGGTAATGAGTGTTGGGCACGTGGTATGGTCATCCATGGCCATACATGGTCATTCTGAGCTGAACCTATAAATACTCTGAGAATTTCATTGCAAAGGGACCGAGAAATTTTTCTACTCTCTTCTTTTATTTGCTTCTGTGCTTGCTACTGTTCATCATCTTCTACATCTACTTACTTTGGCATCGGAGTACAGGGCAGGGTATCATACCCTTCAACTGCTACCTTCTACCAATAAACCAGAGTTCGAGTAGTAGTTGCTGACGCGTGTACTTCCCAATATTTTTTCCCTCAGTTAGGATTAAAACTGATGTGACATTAGAAAAGTCAAAATAAACCAACTCAAATCCTGGCCCTTAGTGATTAGTTATAAATGGTTAGTTATAAATGGTTAGGAATAAGGAGTATATTTGGGAGTACCTATGGACCGACTCCAAAAAAAACATGGTCGATCGGTCTCATATGTGTGAGAAGAAAGTACAAGCGTTTCTCATCAACTAAACCACTTTTTTCTCCGAACCTCCTTTAGTAGTCTAGCAAAAACGTTTCTCAATGGAAGGTAACGAAAAGCAGCCTTACTTTCTGTATGCCCTTGACCATTTCAACTCAAGTAATTTAAATGTGACTGAAAATGACACACCAAAAGAGATCTATAGAGTATAGACTATATTTTGGAAGTCACATTTGCAGCCCAATAGGAGTAATGCATGCCATATTGCTCTAAATGTTGTTGATAATTGAAGCATAAACTTTCCAAAATAAGAAACGAAAATCTATTTCCATTGAAATTTTCTTTTTGGGAATATTATTCATGCCCAAATATATCTAATTAATATTCATCAATTTATGTACACAATAAACAGTCTCTCTCTATCAAGATGGATATGAAGAGAGCAAATGACCAGGAATGCATGAAGCGTTCATCCAAACCCTAGAATGCAATCTAAGGATCTCTCTGGCCTTCTCCTTGGTCTTGATGCTACACTCCACTTGAAGCACCAAACACAGCTTGGAGACAACACCCACTTGCACCATTTCCTGAAGAACACTTGATGTTGCCGAGAACTTAGAAATTGAAGAGAGTATTCTCACTCCCCTTTCACTTGCCAATGGTGAAACCCTAATTATCTTCTTCGACACAACCGCCAGCCCGGCGTCATGCTTTAACAACTCCGCTCGCCCTTCCGCGCATCCACATAGCTGATCTAGCGCCACCAACATCATTTCACAAGCCCTCTTCTCCAACCTGTCCAGAAGAAGCTCAACCAAAACGGATACTGCACCAGCCTCAACAGCTTTAATCTTGTTTCTCCCCCATGGACAAAGCTCTACTAGAAGTTTCAAAGCAGCCTTAGAGGCCTGGTGTGAGATCTGGTCCCTCAAGAGATGCACTATCTCGGTGAAGAATTCGGACCTCAAGCTGATCAATTGGATTGGATCAGCAACCTCGAACATGGATTTCAATAGCATTGCAGCATATGCTCGAGACTGGCAGCTCCCACGTTGCAAAACTCGCATCAAGGACTCGATAAATTCACCATTTTTGCCGATGAGATTCTTAAGGCCTTGTCCTGATATTTGGAGATGTGAAAGAATGGTTAGTGCTTCATCACTGGCTCTTGTAAACTCAAACCCATCGTTTGATGCTTCTTCTATCGCCGTGAAATTGTCGTTGTTAACGATCGAAGCCAAGGACTCAATTACACCTGCAGCCTCCATACATCTCTTGTTCCTTTCGCTTTCGATAGCAATGGATCTAAGCTTCCGAAGGGACTTCATCTTCAACTGCGGGACCTTAGCATCATTGAGGAGTTTTGTAATCTGGGTCTTGTCGATAGGCGGCTTTGGTGTCGGAATACGTTCAACTCCATATGAAGCATTGAGGGTGCACCATGCTTGGATCAATCGTCGAACAGTGTGGTTTGGAGTTAGATCGGCATCAGGCAAGACCTGTTTCGTGACTGGGCAGGTACTGTTTTTGCTGGAAAATATCCATCTCTCTATGCTCTCCCGATCATAGGTTATCCCAGTTGAAACTATCACTGGATCTCTCATGATTTGAAGGGAAATTGGGCACAGAAAGTAGGAAGGAACATCGATTTCATCCATTAGAGAAATAAAGAAGGAAATGAAACCCAAATCCCAAAATTCAAATTCAAGAAACCGAGCCTAGATTCACTTTCAAAAGAGAGTATATATATAGAAACAAATCAAAACAGATCCCAGAACCCAAATTTGAGAGAAAAGAAAACCCCAGAAAGCTTTGGTTGATGAAGATGGACAAGTACACCGGAAATTGAACACTGGTAAGAGAAATCGCCGGAATCTGACGCCAAAGAGGAAATTGAACTGCGAAAAGCCCCAGAAATATAATTTTAATTGAAGGTAAGAAGTGAAGGCTTTGTAGTCTGTAGATTGGTATGAATAAGTTTGGGGAGATAAGGTGGGTTTTATATATGCGGAGAGATTCAAAACAAGAAAGTCAAAACACGGAATTTTCAGCGTTTTAGAGATTAAAGAGAGAGAGAGAGAGAGAGAGGGAAGATTGACTTTTCTAACTAAGTTAACATAATTTAGACATGAAGAGAAATGCTCAAAATATGACAACTTTACTTAATCCTTTATGGCAAGTCCCTGCCGGTGAAAGGTGACGCATTTGCTCCCTTCATTTGACTTTCTCTCTCTCTAAAAATGATTTGACTTTCTCTCTCTAAAAATGATGAGCCTCCTCTCTCTCTAACTCGTGTTTTTTAATTCTGCATGCCGACAACTAGCCCCTCATGGAGCTCTCGACGACTTCGTGGCTGTTAGCCTTTTATTTTTTGTTTTGCTTGGTCTTTGATTTTTTTTTGGTCTAATAAATCCTATATGATATCATGTAACTAACTCACACTCCTCTCTATATTGATGATTAGCCTAAAATTAAATTAATGTACAGGACTTTGCGCGAATTTTATCGAATTTGAATTTTGAGCTGCTTGAATCACCACGTGGATATAACCAATTATTTGACGGCGTAACGTGGATTGGCCAATGGCACGTGGAGCACTTATAGATTACGTGCCACCCCAACTTTGCTGATCATATTGGATTGGATAGACTTGGGATTCCGTCGTGTTATAACCAATTATGACATCTTTTCTTTTATTCATCCATGTTAACTTCAACTTCAGTACTAAAACACTAATGGCATTTCCAGTGTTATAACCAATGTTATCTGGTTCATGTGTTTGTTCAGTTCAAACCGGTTTGTTAGGGATAGGATGGGATAATTCGTTTTTCGATTTAGTTCACTACTTAAATATGTAAAATAAATATATATTTTATAATATATTATAAAAGGGTGTTGCTAACTTTCACTCCGTGGGTGAAATTGTTAACTACCACCAATATATTTTTATCCATATATTAATTATCTTTAACTCATTAAAGTTAAGGATAGTCTAGTCTTTTCATAGGAAATCTGTCATTAAATGAATGAGAGTGAATATATTTTGACTTTTTATCTTCCCTATTTAATGAATTATTTGTTATGAAATATCAAAATACCCTTACATTTAAATAGTAGTATTTAATATATAGGGATAAAAAAGTCTATTAAAGATTAATTAGTTCACCCATTATAAAAACATATATATTTAAGCATGTAAATAATATATTACAAATACTTTTTTATAAATAATAAAAATGTCTTTTTATGAGCGGTTCGTGAACTCAACGTATAAATTTGTCGAATTCACGTATAAATTTGTCAAATCCGAAGAAAAATATCAGTGAATTCAAATAAAAAAATTCACAAATCAAGACCATTTTGAAACCAATGTGTGATTCACTCCATTTTATGAGCCAATCTGAACCGAACTATATACCAACTAGTTCGGATTCGCTCCGGTTCGCAGTATCATACATCAAACTTGATAACCCTTGTTATAACTAATCTTTTGGATGTGATCTTTAGGGCGAAGAGAGGGTCGAGTATGTACATGTTGCCGCCACCAACCTCCTTGGAGCAAAGTTGCTCCAACAAGGTGAAGTGTGGCCGCCCATTTCTCTCTCAGGAATTCAGCAGAGTGAGGCTGCTATGGGCAGGGAGGGCTACCCCCAACCCCAAATTTTTTTTTTCATATATATATAATGGGCCCCCAATGGAGTCATGTTATGCCCTTTAGGTTGCCACATGTTCCTATTGACACCCCTTAACTATGGTTAAAATTCATCCACTCTTAGAGTTCACCTACTTAACCTTGGTTTTCAGAAAAAATATTAAATTTTTTTTAACCTTAGGAGTTAGTCAATTTTAACTAGGATTTGAAAAAAAAAATTGATATTTAAAAAAAAAGCCAAGGATAGGTGGGTGAATCTTAACCACAGTTAAGGGGTATCAATAGGAGCACTTGGGCGACCTCAAGGATATTACCAAAAAAATTACTCAAAATAAAAAAATTACCCAAAAAAAAAAATTTCTCAGAAGCATGGCCCCCAATCTATACCCTCAACTCATGGGATTGGATCCTAGACCTCCCCCAGCAGAGAAACCACACCCCCACCACTGGCGCAAGAGGCAGGGTGTTGATTTCTGCTTTAGGGTGGTGTCTTTATCCAAAACATACAGTCCCCTACTCCCCTTATTAGACAAACATCTAGCAAGTTTATAACTCAATCTTGAAATGATGCTTAGGATACTAATTTTGGGGATGATTATGGAACTTATGGTTTTTAGGGTACTAATGAGTTAATTAAAGAATGGTACCGCCATATGAGAGTGCACGCGTCTTACACATAATTGGTCATGTGTTGATTTGTTTTAGACGGATTTGAGAATTAATGACATCTTAAACATGTTAATTATAACAGAATTTGCTGATATTGCAAGCGTATCATAACTAAAAGATTTTCTTTTTGGAACTTTATAAATAGGAATAATCTCACTTATTTTAGGTGATCTATCTTTCACTCAACTTCCATTTTTTTTTATTACTTTTCCAAAAAAAAACCTCTAGACATCTTCAGTGCCTTTTAGAATTTCTAAATTTTGGGTTTATTTGTGTATATGTCAACCATGGTATATATTTTCATATTTTAGAGTGTTTGATAGTGCATCTACTTGCTATAGAAAATAAAAAAAGACAAAAAAATCTTATACCTAAAAATAAAATTCAAATATTTAATATTTTTGAAAAAGAAACGTGTGCCTATTACGTTTCAGCGGAATGGAAATTTGTCATTTTTTCTATAGTTTTATTCTTTATGATTTCCTGATGTCTTGAGATTTGAGCTTAATACATAACTATTATTATTATTATTATTATTATGAGAGCAATGCTACGTCCACTTTCCCGCCATCCACTCTCCCCTACTTTTACACAAGAAAATAGAATAGTGTGACACTTTTTTGTGGGTCTCACTACTTCTGTTTCATCTTTCTGTTTTAAATTAATTAATAAAAACAATTGGAGAGTGGATGGTCACTAGGACAACGATGATTTTTATAATAAATGGATGTATTTAAGATGTAATGAAAATATTTGAAATTGACTATCAAATAAAAATCTTTTATTTTTAAATAACATCAACTCTCCCTGCAAATATTAAGTTAGCCAAATCAATATTAATAAGAGATAGATAGATATGAATAAAGAGGCGGTTATGGTGTATAACTACTTGAAGCCAGCCACTTGCTATGAAAAAGATCATATCTATTGGTTTGGATCAGCTACAATGCAAACAAAATAAATAAGTTCAACATCCGAACCCTAACCCGGGAAAACTAGATTTGGGGTCAGCTCTACTTCTGGGAGGGTTTTGACCACGTGTTACAGGGGAGGGGATTGGATTGGATTGGAATGCCAACAAGACAGCGACGTGTCCTTCCAGTGTCGGCGAGTGGGTGCGGTGCGCGGATGAGTAAGCGACGGGTGAGGATGAGGGTGACCACATGCGCGTCATTTTTGGGGAGCGTTTGTTTAATTGAGGAATCTTGGGAGCCGTGTGAGATGAGATATCAGCCTTCTTCATTCTGGTCAAACCCCATTTGCCAACTTGGCTCCAGCCCCAGCCCAGCCCAGCCCAGCCAGAGCGGCCGCAATAACTTAAAAGAGATATTATGGCACGTGCAGCATTTCAATTTTGAGTGGGGTCATCAGTCATCAAGATGGGCCCCACAACCACGTCTTCTTAACAACTCTTTTTTCAAGTCAACTATTCTGACCACTCACCAGTTGACACGCTTCAAATGGCGGAAGGGAATGGGATCACTTTATTCGTTATATTTTCTTTCCTTTATTTAGGCATGGGATTACTGTACGCCTTAAGTCCAGCCTCGGGTCCATTCATCAAGCGGCATTTGGCACTAAAAAAAATAGAGAAGTTATTTTATTTCCTCCTTTATTTTTTCTGAATTCTCTTAATTTTTTTTATCTTTTTATCCTTATGCAGCACATGATTGGACGCCTGAGGCTGGGCCTCGGGTTCACATTCCCATTTATTTAATGCTGCAATGGATGTTCGAGAGCGAGAGAGGAGACTTGTTGTTTGCTCTATTCTAATTGTTACATCTTCCTCCTTCGAATGAAGTCAGCGGGGCTCAGGAATCTAGGGCAAAAATGTCAGATTCGTTGAATGAGAAAGGACAGAAGATGATTATTGGGGCTACTTTCGGTAGTGTTATGGTGGGTAATTCGTCCCTCAAGTCATGGCGTGAAGCTTTGGCAATTCTCTTTGGTGTGCGGCCCTAAAATATCCCAACAATTCTATACACAGACGCCAAGGCTGTACTGTATTTTAATTTGAAAAATGTTAGCAACAGTCGCAGGCTACCCCAACCGCAAGGCGGTTGCAACAGGTGGCAGCACATCTCCTATTATAGGGTAGCAACACCACGAGTTGCACCCACGCTACATCTGAGATAAAATATCATTAAGTGCGTCTAAACTCTTGATAGTAGGTACTATCAAGATCTTGACCGTTGGACTAAACATCCAATGACAACAGTGTATGCAAGTGCTTTAAATGATGGGCTCTATTCAGTGCTTCACACCATTAAATTTTTAATCTAAGTAGTCCAGCTCTCGATAGTTGGTACTATCGTATAAACAATCAAGAGTTTTCAATCAGGTCCCTAAATTTATTGTATGTTTTATTGTTGTTGGATTTGCATACTCCTCTTCTCCAAAACCCAATTCAAATATAGAAAAGTAAAAACAAATCTACTCTACTTTTCAAATTCAAAGTTCATCAAAATAAATATATATACACACCGGCGAAGCCACATGGGGCTGAAGCCCCCCTTGAAATTTTGAAAAAAAAAAACCCCTTTTGTAAAACTAGGGGTTCAGCCTAGAAATGGGACGGTGCTGGGACGACGGGGGACTCTAACCTCCCCTAAACTTCCGAAAAAAAAATATATTCTTTATAAACGGACACAAACAAATGTGCTAATCCACGAACTTGGCACTCAAAAAGAATTTCGGGGGCTCTGCCCCCGAACCCCCATTGTTAGCCCCCTGCAACAGATTCCTGACTCCGCCAATTGTATATATATGGAAATGTTAATATTCACTCATGCACGTGAACGGTAACATTCTCACGCAAGGGGAAGTTGATGGCAATTTTGTCTAAAGTTGAATATTTGTCTAAAATCAATTTTTTTATGTTTACAAGACTACTTTCATGGCCATCTTAATAATGAAAGTACCTATCAAATTTGGCCTGCGTGAACTTGATAACGTTCAAACAAAGTTGTAAAATGTTATCAGCCCTCGTATGAAAATTTTAAGGTTCACGCAATGCGTGAAATTCTAACAGTCACGTAAGTGTAAAATATATGGTTTTTTTGTAATTAATACCAAAGTGGATGGCATTTTTGTAATTGTAGAAGACAATTGCTTTTGTAAAGTTGCCACCAGTTCACTCTATAATTACAGGAATGCCATAAAAATTGAATATACGTGAGCATTATCCCCTCCTCACCCTCACAAAGTCCTTTAACTGTCTTTCAATTATGGTTAACAAGTTTTAAACCTTATGGTTAAATTTTATAAAAATTAAGGTTGGATGCTTTAACCCTAAGGGTTGCTGAATCTTAATCATAGTTAAAGAAAGTTTAGAAGGAACACGTGGGAAAAAAAAAGGAGGGGCGAGATGGCTTTCCCCTCATTGCCCCAGGACGGGATTATTTTCCATTAAATTACAAATGCTCGAAGCATGGGCTGACCTGAGCGTAGCCCGAGTAGAAACTAGGCCCAGCTTGAGCTCACCCTCGGATACTATGACTATGGCTACCAATGGGTAAGGATCAAGTAAGACCTTTCCCTTACATATTTACAATTTCTTACCTATTTTACCTTTGCTATAGGCTAAGATTTAAAAAGAAAAATCTTCGGAAACCCTCATAGGGCCGTAGGGCCGAGACCATGCTCTAAGATGGCAGGATTTCAGGTGGAGCCCACCATGTGAAATGGGTCCCACCTGAAATCATGCTCTCTTAGAACATGGTATCAGCCCTCAGAGGGTCTCAATAGCAAAGTCCAAAAAAAATCCATACCCTTTCCTTTTTCTCTTTTTCTTTTTTTTTCGGAGGGGTACCTATAAAATTGATCCCAACACATTTCACTCAAAAGGACATAGTCTTATAAATCACGGAGGGTCTACATCATCTTAGCATTGTGGGACTAAGTTGAATGCAACCCAATCATCCAAACGGGTAAGTCTAGCACTCACTTTTGCTTCTTTTGGTATGAAAACTAAATAGTTAAACACACACGTGTTCATGACTTATCCATACCGTCTTTTTGGGTAGGATTAAAGATTTTTAATCACCTATGGAGTAGTTAGCCAATTAGGTAAATTATACATGTCAAATTTTTCCAGCTTTAAAACATTTACCTATTGCGTAATTGGGTAAATAGTGGGTAATTAGGTAAAACCTATTAAATCAAATAAATTATAATTCTCATACCATAAACCCTTATTATTATTTATGCATAACAACCAAATTATCAAACGAAAAAAAATTCATCAAAATACATCTCATAAAATGTATCACTTTTTTTTTCTGCTTCGCCTAATCATTTATCTACCTTAGGTTAGTGGTTAGCAGGGTTAACACTCATGGTGGGCGTCAACAGCCACACCAAGACTCGAACACGAGACACACCTCCCCAAAGGAGATGCACTACCACTGGGACAAACCCATGGTGCGTCATAAAATGTATCACACTCATAAAATAACAATGTAATCTCGTAAAAATTAACATATCTAGTCATCCAACCATTCAAGGATATATGTAAAATTATCCTTTGGTAATTGGGTAAAGGCTAGGGTTAGATTTTTTACCATGATGAGCCATGCTTTATATCTATTTATAAACTGGTACATATCCTATTATCCATCCCTTATGTAAAGACCTGAATCTTTTTCATGCTTTTTATGCAAGTATTATGGGTATAATAGTCTTTATGATGTTTTAATGCTTAAGTATTTATATCTAATTGGTTTAGTGTGTTTAAAGCTTAATCAAACTTGTAGAGAGAGGGATGTCTTAACATACCCTCAAACTTTAGGAAGCTCTAGTTTTGTTATCGCTTATCGAAATTGAGTGATTCTTGAATCATTAGAAATGTATTAGAATCCTCTTCGAGGTTGATGTTTAATGTTTTTCTAGATTTTGAGCCTAAGCTAAGTCAAAAGTGGGTTTTCTAATAGATTGCAATGTAATTGTGATCGATCTAGAAAAACATTAAACATCAAGGGCTGCAATAGATTGCAATGTAATTGTGATCGATCGCAATCTAAGTGCGATAGATCACAATCTAAGTGCGATCGATCGTATTCAGTCGATTTCAGGGTTTTTGTTTCGGGTCTAAGTGCGATAGATCGCACTATAGGTGCGGTGCGATCGATCGAATTGTAAGTGCGATCGATCGCAATCGCGCCATATTTTTTTTTTAGTTACGATTTCAGGGTTTTGAACCCCTAGGCTATAAATAGAGGTTCTATTTGAGGGTTTTAAGGTTCTAGACCATTTTCTAACCTAATTTGGTAAAGGAAAAAAGTAAACCTAGGGTTTTGAGGGAGAGGTTGCTTGGAGAAGAAGGAGATTGCAAGGGGAGCTTGGAGATCTTCCTCAAAGCCTCCTCAAAACTTCTTGTGAGTGATTTGGATCCAATGGAAGGATCCCTAAAGTTGATATACTATCCAAATTAACCCTATTATAATGTTTTGTAAATGTTAATATGATAGAAATAAAGATTAGATGTGTTTTTCCCCATTTTTGTGTGAAGTAAGCTATTATGGATGAAAATATGGTTTAATAATGTGGATGAAATGTATGGAGGATGGGAAATACTATGGAGGATGGGATGAATGTGTGGATGTGGATTGTATTTGGATTGTATGGATGGATTATGGTTTGATGAAATGTTGGAAATGTGAAAGGACAATAGATTCATAATCTACATACCCAAGGTGTTTGTAAAAATGCTTGAAATGATAAATACTAATATATCACTATGAAATTGTTGGGAATTGATTATGAATTATGCTAAGAATCATGATAGGATATATATGTACGTGATTGCTTTTCAAGTTATGCTTAATTATTTGCATGGTAATTGATATTCAGGAAGGTAAGAACTTAGAGGAAAATATCTTAAACCAAGAATTCTCTAATTATATGGTATGGGACAGCATAGTGAAGTTTCCATGGTGGGAGATTGGAATCTAAACAATTACCTACTCGAATGTTAATTACGACACTTATGCACAACGTACGTGCAGTATGTTAAGATAAGAATCTCACAAGTCACACATGTGGACCACAAGTATAAGCATTGCATACGCCTGATATTCTGAATAAGTCCAATGAGGGATCTGAATAAGTGCATGTTCTGAATAAGCTGCTCAAGACTCATAAGCATAAGCATGGCATACATATGACATTTTGAATAAGCATGGCTTGGGTATGGTCCGTATCCTCCAAGAACGGTATGTCAGTTAAGTAATTGCATGGGCTTGGTCCGTATCCTCCAAGAGCGACATGTCACTTAAGTGTATGATTTGAATATGTTATAATCATAAGCATCTCACAAGCACGTGATCTCATAAACATAAGCATGTTGTCTTCTAAGTCTAAGGTTCTCAGAAGTACACGAGTCAAGGTGATGATATGATATATATAAGCACAAGTTCTTCCACACTCTGATTATGTTATTATGATATTGGATATGGTTCTAACTAAGTGCAGGTATACTATGTTGTTGGTTGGATTTTATATACACCAAGTACTTTTGTACTCAGCCAAACTTTGTCTTGGCAGGTTTAGAGCAGGAGCATACGGCAGAGCCGTGGATTGAAGAGGCTTAAGTAGAAGGAGGAGAAGGTAAGCATTCCGAGGAGGGAGCCGGGGGTTTGGATGGTTACCCCTACTAGTTTATGTTCTGTTTTAGTTGAAGGAATTGTAATAGACATTTAAATGATGTTCCTTATTAGACTACTTTGCAGATGGTACTAGTTATGTTGGATTTTATTATGTTTGGCAGATGACCGTTGTACAGGATGGTTTAGTTTTATAAAATCGGAATTTTTTTACTCTCATTTTTGGAGACTCGTGTAGCATGCCTTGTACGTATGGATTTTAAGCAGGTTAAGAAAATGTGGCGATCCCAAAGTCCTATTTTGGTCAAGGTAGGATTTGGGGTCGTTACACCTTAAATCCTTCCCAGAGGTAAGCCTAATAATCGGATAAATGGTTAAGCATGTGACCTAAACAGGCACACAAATGTCTGCAGAATCTGTCCCGCTTCAGAACCAAGATAAGCAACCAGTTCAGGCTGTCGAAGGTTAAATGGGAGACCTAGAGAATAAGAAGAACTTCTTCAAAAACAATTTGGGATGCATCCATCTAATGGTTCCATGGCTTAAGCAAGCATAGATTTGTAGCGACAATTTTTCATCGTCGAAAAAATGAGGTTGGCATCGCAAATCTTAGTGATGATCAAGTGTTCCCAGAGTTGAACCACCCAATTGTGAATAAGATGAGGAGCAACAGGAAGACTTTTCCTAAGCATGGAGAAATTCCGAGTAGAGTTTCTCAATAAGCTTATTGTAACATCTTGTGATTAGGGGAGCTGAGTCGAAGTTTGAGCATGGCTTGAACATGCTCAGCTTGTGTTGAGGTCGAATGTTTAGGCTTGAGCTTGGCTTGAACATGCTTTATCGAGCTTGAGCTCCGTTCAAACTTAAACATGCTTTATCGAGCTTGAGCTCCGTTCAAACTTATTTTTACTTTTGATTTGTATTCACAAGTCCTGTTTCACTTTGGATGAAAGAAAATATATATTATCCTCTATTTCTCTAGGCGTGGGCAGCCCTCTCTCTCTATCTCGGTCTCGGTTTAGCATCATATATCGATCTGGAGAAACCCCATCGAACACGGCCCAATGCTCCGCTTGCTCCTTGTTCTTCTCCTCTGACTAAATGAATAGACAAAAGAAAGAGGAATGAAGGGTATGTTCGTTTGGCAAGAAAGTGAGGGAAAGGAAAATAAAAGTGTGTTTTCTTACACTTTTTTTGTGTTTGGTTTGCGAGAAATACACTTTTATTTTCTTGCACTTTGTCAATTGTGACAAACTTTCTCCCAAAAACTTCATTCATCTTTTGATGGTTATTTTGCGAGAAAATTTAAGTTTCTTTTCTTTTCTTTCACTCACTTTCTCGCCAACCGAACACACCCTATATGACTTTATTCAAGCTGAGATAAGCTCGAGTTGGCTCAAGCTTGATTCATGAAATTATTTTGTTTAATTTTATATAATTTTGATTACAAGTTTATTAATAAATTATAATATAAGAAACCATAGACAATTAATCCATTCAAATATAAAAAATAAGATTTTGGAGTAATCCTTCGGTCTAAAGATTTGAGAGTTAGATGGAAGTTTTTGCTTTTAGCATCTTAACTTTTTTTTGTTATTATTATCTTTTAAATTTATTTATCAAAAATTAAAATTATTACAATCTATTTCATGAAATTATTTTGTTTAATTTCATATAATTTTAATTAAAGGTTTATTAATAAATTATAATATAAGAAACCACAAACAATTAATCCATTCAAATACAAAAAATAAGATTTTGGAGTAATCCTTCAGTCTAAACTCTAAAGAGTTGAGAGTTAGATCAATATGATTATCTTTTAAATTTATTTATAAAAAATTATTACAATCTATAATAAAAGAAGTTTAAAATATTGTTTCACATTAATATAAACAATATTACCAAAAATATTTGTGTGTATAATATATATATATATAGAGAGAGAGAGAGAGAGAGAAACTTTCTAATGAGTCATGCTCATTAAAGCCTTTAATGAGTGGTCCATAATAACATAAAAAGTGATGGGTTGCTCTGAAGGTAGACTGAGGAGCTTGAGTACAAATTGTTGCGTCTTCAAGGAGGATTAGCTCTGATAGTTTTTCTCATGAACATAAAAGCCCCTAAAGTTTCCATTGTTAGAATACAATATACTTGTGTGATTGGAGTCTTAATTAGAGGACAGCAGGATCCTCTTCCAAGCTGACCACACCAATCAAATTTCAACACATTGGACTCTATTAGTAAAAATCTTTATTTTTTATACATTTATAAGTGGGACACATCAGAAATCAAATATTAGTCACTTTTATTAAATATAAACTCTTAGAAGAAAATTTAAATTTAATTATTAAAATATATTGTATAAAATGTAATAATATATTATAAAATAATATTAATATAAAGAGATTAACGTCTAATAAAAATATATAAAAAAAAATTAGATTTTTTTAATAAAACAAATTTAAACTTTTAATACTAAGTCGGTGGGACCCAATCCTAAACTAGCTCTTAATAAGTAGTCTTTAGTCTCCTTATATTATATGTAGAAAGAAGTTATTAGTAACCCTCTTCTGATGGAACTCTAGAGATTAAATACCCACTACCAATAAGGAATCTATTAAAAGAGACATTATTTTTTATACATCTGTAAGTGACTCCTAAATAATTAGTTATTCCATCAAAAAAAAAAGTTATTAGTAACTCTTTTCTAATATTCAATTTAAATTCATGTAAAAAAATTTAAATTCAATTACTAAAATATAACCTCTAAAATATACTAATATATTGTAAATTTAATTAATATGAAAGTGTAAACTTTAATAAAATTATATTAATAATTAGATTTTTAAAAAAATATATATTAAAATTTATATTTTTCATTTATAATGAAAAATTTATATGTGCAAAGCACATGCACCTTTACTAGTATATATATATATATATAGCCAAGTCAAGCCCTAAACAAGCCAAGATTTAAGTCAAGCCGAATAGAATCAATTAGGGTATGGCTTGAGCTTGGCTTGTTTAATTCGAGCTCAAAGAAAAGATTGGCTTGATTCATTCGATCGTGAAATGTCAGCTAAAGCTTGGCTCAAACGAGTTGAGTGGAGCCGTCGAGCTAGCTTGACTTGAGTGCAGCCCTACTTGTAACCTCCAAAAAAAATTTTGCTTCTTTTTTCAACAGATTGCATTGAATTCAGACTAAAACAAAACCCACATCCATAAACTTGAAACAATCAAAAATTTGACAACAGTTGCGAGCAGGCAAAGTAAAGGTGGCGTTTGGATTCGATTTTTTTTACCAAAAATCGATTATGATCAAATTAATTGTATAAAAATTCATGATCAAATAATCATTTTTTCAAATAATAGTATTCGGAGAATACAAAGTTGAGAGACTCACCTATGTATTCTCCCAACACTATTATTTGAAAAATGATTATTTGACCAT
Organism: Tetracentron sinense; assembly: GCA_015143295.1. NCBI lineage: Eukaryota > Viridiplantae > Streptophyta > Magnoliopsida > Trochodendrales > Trochodendraceae > Tetracentron > Tetracentron sinense. The sequence goes on from CM026561.1 coordinate 19,146,175, forward strand.
TAATTTCTAGCAACTAAACGCATGCTTTTACACCAATAGATGAAAGACATCATAAAAGCATACACATAGGGACCTAGGGTAGAGGTTTAGCTCGCTAATCATATAGAAATGTTCACAATCTTTCATAGCTTTCTCTTAGAGAAAGAAAAATGCAGAGTTAATTAGAAGGCCCCAATTAGAATTTTTAAAATTTTATTACTATACAAGTATAAAAAAAAAAAATTTTAAAATAATATATATCCAATTTTTGTGTAGAGTGGCCCCCAAAAAAATATTATAAGTTTTTTATATGTCTAATATAAAGGGACTTGTTCTTTATGCGTTGTATCCCTTTTAACCCTAGTTAAGATTTATTAACTTAGGAGTTAATTTTTGAATGAATCTTAACCACAGTTAATAGGTGTTAAAAGGGGCATGTGTCAAGCAAGGAGATGCGTGGAACGCACGTGGGAAAAAACAATCTTCATAATATAAAAGTATATGCAAAAATATAGTTAATATTACAGTAGTGATTTGCCCACCCCGCATTTGACTACATAATCAAATGTCTTCCCATTTCATCCTCTTTAACCGTGGTTAGTTAAGCTTAACCAACTTAAAGTTATTGTTTTTCTTATTTTTTTCTAAAACCCAAGGTTAAATGGATGAACCTAGGGGTGAGTAAATCTTAACCACAATTAGTGGATATTAAAAAGGTGGGCAGAGACTAATGACGACCAACATTCCGTTACATAGAGAAAATGCGCAGTAAGTTAAACATTTTTCTTAATTTTATTTAGGAAAATGTTTAACTTATCACCGCATTAGACTTTGTAGTTAAATGTGTGTACCCCATTTTCTAACACTCATCAACTGTTGTTAAGATTCACTCACTCCTAGAGTTAAATAATCTAACCTTGGTTTTAGAAAGAAAAAAAACAAAAATATTAACCTTAATTTTTTAAAGCTCAACCATAGTTAAAGGGGTGTTAAAAGGGACATAACATTCCCTCTTTATTTATACTAGCGGGTGGCACGTGCGATGCACGTGAGAGCGAGGGAAAGGAGTTAACGACACCCGATTGAACACGCTAGTGACACGTGCAATGCATGTGAGAGCGAAGGGAAGGAATTAACCATAGTTCATAGGAATTAAAAGGGGCACGTGTTAACCCACGGGTGTGATTGAACTCTCCCCGAGGTCAATCGCGATTGGTTGTGATTCTAAATAGATAGATGGCAAGGGATAGTTTAGGAATTAAAGTAAAATATTAAATCAAAGGCAAGGGTAGTTTGGGAATTAAAGTAAAACATTAAATAATGTTTTTTTTTTTATAAGGGTAGTTTAGGAATTTTGGAAAATTCATATACGCAAGGCTCTCGCATTATAATAGTAAAGATAATGCCTCCATCAAAAGGGAGGCCTGTATTTTTCTTGTTACTAGACCTTTTTTTAAATGTAATATTAACGAATTTTATGACCACGAAGGACCCATTACACTCAAAACAAAAAATTCTCGGGGGTTAATTTTCTTGATATATGTACTTCAGCCTCCAAGGAAAAAATTCCTAGTCCGCCCCTGTCAATTAGAGAAGATTTGGAGGCCTAAGGTGCTCTAAATTTTAAGTGTTCATTTGGATGAAAATTTTGGAGATGATCCTCACAACAGATCATTTGAAAAACCGCGCATGATGATGGCTAATATATGCAGTATGTGCAGAGAAACAGTGTTCATTTTAAGTTTTTACAGAAACCACAATCACCCAATTAGCCATCATCAATCATGTGCGGTTTCCTCAAATGATCTGAGCTACACAAATCCTAATCGAAGTAAATATTAATGGTAATTTATTTGAAAATTTCAAGGTTCTAAATCTAAAATAGAAGTCTGCTTCTAGAGGTGTTAATAGTAGCAAAGCACTTTAACAAATTAGTACCGTACATTTTGGCTGTGCAATAACTCAATCACAGCATCAACAACCCCCTTTCCTTTGGCAGGAATGTCCAGTCCCGGCTCCTCAATCTTCCTCCGCAAAAGCTTGTCAAGTTCGCCTCTCAACTTCTGCAAAACCCAATTACAGTTTTGTCAATAATCAACCCTTCATCACTGTCAGTTAAAATGGATCGAAGATGTCAATAATAAATAAGAGAAAATTCAGAAGCACTACCTGTATCAATTCCAAAATGCTCTTAGATGCCGAGAAATGAAGGTATCCCCCAAGCATTGCAATACCCTCTCCATTTTCGCTAGGCATGAGGTTGCCTCCAAAGAGAAGTAGAGCGTAATCAGATATATTTGTCAAATCTCGGATGTAAATGCTGGTTGTCTTCACCTTTTCACTGTAAACCATGTAAGGCAGAGGGAATAGGTGGACCCCAGCATTGACAGATGCAGGATGGATGTCAACTTTCCCGACTTCTTTAGTGTAGAATACTGTTCGCTTTCCTCTTCTTTTACACTGCAGAACATTTGGGTAGAGCCCAGCACATAAGATTGCACATACCATCTCCAGATCATCGCTGTATTGGTTGTAAGCCTGCATGAACACATATCTGATCTAGTAATCCTGCAAATCCACTGTTTTGGAGGGAATAATTCACAATGCAACACAATCTTCTGTTCGTTCAGTGAGCCACCTCTTCAATTGGTCATAATCCAAAAGTCACACATACTGGGCAACCGCAACCATCTGACAATTCACATTCTTTTGCACAGAAAATAATAATACAACCAGGATCGGCAATGTAGCTTAGTGGTTAACATTCCACGCTGCAACCATGAAGCTATGATTTGATCCCAGCTTAATAGGAGGATGAAGCAATATGAGTCATATGACTCAACTCTTTTAACCTTGTCCAAGAAAACACTGTTTATGGAGGTCGGAATGATCCAAGTATATTATGTTTATGGCAAGGATTAAAATAACAGTTTTGGCATGCGTAACAGATCTTGCCGAAACCATTAAGTAACAGCCATTACGGTTCATAAAATTATTATTATTATTATTATTTTCATTGGTCGTTTATACTATAAACTACAGTCGTTTGTACTAAAAATGGCACTATTTTAATTTAAAAAGCGCATTTGACACCGTTTTTAGTAAAAAGTAAAACAACCATTTCTAGGTCATTTTTTAGTATAGACAAGTTGTTTATACTGAAAACAGCAGTTATTTTAATAATAAAAAAATTACTATTTTGTGTTAATTATACTAAAAATGACAGTTTTTTTTTATCCGTTATGCAATTTTTTTTGTTTCGGTCAACATTTCGTATAGGTACATGCCAAAACCGATATGTATCGGATAACAAGTCTCAGTATCGGCAATTTTTATTTCCATCATTTATGGATAATGGAATATCGAGAGGTGGTCAATAACAAGAAGACCACAAATTGTGTCCTTGTGGGAGCATAAGTGGAAAAGTACGGAGAGTGTCACAATGGAATACCATTCCACTGTATAACACGGAATAGAGAATAACGGGAACAATACGAGTCACATGGTGTTTTGACAAGGCAAGGCTACTATACCATTGTGTCGGCAATAGATGCAAAAGTTCTGAAGCCTTGATGATACCGTAAATGTGACCCACTTATGCAACCATCTGGGTTGTGCATTCAGTGGGCCACCTCCACTGCAACTTTAACCATCTGATCAAAAGCTAAACATGGATACCTAAATCTATATGCATGTCATCCAATTTTCAATTATTATTTTTTTCCCTGGTGTGAGGGATAGGCTGTCATACAAATTGAATGATCTGATTGGTAGTACCATCAAACTATGACACATGAAAGAGGTGTCCTCACCAGTTGAACAGTCCCGGTGGGTATATGGACCATGTCTAAAGTATGGTGCCAAGGACGGAGAAAATTTCCCCAGAGACAAGATATAATGAACTCTCAAATCATACCTTAGCTCCCCTAGATTTGTTGACAAAGCCAATGTCTGATAATAGATCCAGAAACTGGCTTCTCATGTCCTCCATCATCTGCAAGGTTACAGGTGATAAGAAATTTTCCCAACAGAAGGCCCTTTCTCTACTATTACGCTTTGCATCCTTCCATCTTTCAAATGCTTTGAGAAGTGCAATGTGGTCACTGCACGAAAATGGGGTGCAAATTTTTAGTTTAGCAAATAGTATTATGGTCAGTTCTTGAAAACAGAAGTTTTTTCATGCTATGAAAAAGGAGCAGGACATGGTTGAATGACCCGACCTGCAAGAATCACCAGCAAATGATTTTTTTGCTGCATCAGCTTCCTCTTTCCTATTTATCGGAAGGACAAATGGGTCACGATGTGCAAGAGCAGAAGCTATTGTTAATGCAGGATCAAGGCATTGAAAGATGGAGCCCATGAGAAGCATCTTTCCAATATTTGGGTCCAAAGGTAACATGCAAAGATGACGACCTCTTAGAATAAATTAACTCGCATTACAAAAGAACACATATCTGAACATCAGAAGAAAACACAACAAATGTAAGTTTAAATACCACGTGGAGTAAGCTCCTCCATATCATCTAGAGCTCCAATTGTTTTAAGAAGCTCAATTGCATTTTGGACTGAGAGAGGATCAGGTGGCTGAAGTGCTTTTGCCAAAAATGACGCGACAGCTCCAAGCTGTAAACTTTTAATGTGCAAGCAAAGTTCTTGCAAAGGCATTCGGAGAATTTCAGGTAATTGATACTGGAGCATTGCATCATGGATCATTTTTGGGTACAACCGATAACAAAATCCAGGCTGCACACGACCTGCACGCCCTCGTCTCTGTAAATGTTTCAATATAACGACATAAAGAGAAACCTCCAATAAGTGACCGATGAGTAAGCTGGGATCAGCCCCACAACCACATGTTTGAAACTAAAAGCACGCTACGATTAGTAATTACAATCTAATGGTACACATTAGTTACCTGGTGTGCTGAAGCCCTTGAAATCCATGATGGTAACAGACAAGCCAACTTGTTTAGAGCATCATAACTGGTTTCCTTTGCCTTTCCACAATCTATGACATACACAACATCATCTATGGTGATACTACTCTCTGCGATGTTTGTTGCTAGCACAATTTTCCTACAAGAATAGCCAAAAGAAAGTTAAGTCATCATGATTGCACTAGAATTTCAAATAGGTTTGTAACTAGTGGAAAGCTTAGAAATGTTTCCATCGCAGTAATTGGCCAACTGCTAACAGAAACAACTCATTTAAAATATGTTTATATGATCTAAGGTAACCCAGGGCTAGATCTTGAGGACCTCATAACAGCATGGCTTACATGCAGGGTGGTGAGAGACCATTCGAGTAGTCCAACAGCCACCTAGGAGATTTGCTAGGCCAAATTTTCAGAGAATCAGAAAATGTAAACCATCACCTATTGCATAGATCTCTGAAAAAATGCAGTGAAATAAAAGGGGGGAAGTTCATAGAAAAAAGTACAGCTGTCATAATATAAAATGTATAATAGGTAAGAGTAAGACTGACCAAATGATGGGTGAGACCTCTTCTCCCGCCCCATTCCCCCACCCCATGTGCCCCAATCCCATCTGAGGCAGCATGAAGCTGGTATACAATTTATTGGATCTACCCAAATGAATACAGTAGATGTCCTCTGAATTGTATTCTAATGCGAAGATCAATGGTATACGTATGAAGTAAATTTAAGGTTCCCATTGAATGATAATCTACCGTGGCATACAAATACATAGTGATGCACATGCAGCCTACAAGGGGGTAAGATTCATCACTACAAGCACAAGGTATCACCTCATGATACATCATACACTAAAGATTAAGTTGACTGGATGCTCCAAGTCAATCTATTGCATTCTTTGAAAATCTTGGAGAAAACAAATACGGTGAACAGTCAAATAATAATCCAGAACAGATGGTTAAATCATCTAAGCTGTGAAACTTTCACCCAGTTGATCTCCTACTAGAGAGCCCTTACACCCACTCTGGATCTGAATCCAGTCTCCTACTCCGTGCGACTAATGTGTTAGAACGCAAGCTTATTATATTATATAGTGAGATTTCACAAAGAATGATTGGGGAAACGCGAAAAGAAATCTGACGAACCATCAAAATCTTATTGTCTAGCTCGCCTGCAAGGGAAGTTCTTGAAAGGAAGACCAAACCAAAGGCCAGTTACAAAATGATGAGGTCAACGACCGTGTCATGTACTGTACATACCTAGAAAATCCATTAGAAAGGGACGTGTGGATCAGGTGGGCCAGTGAGTCAACTGCAGGATTTTCCAATTTCTAGGAGCAGAGGTTCAGCTAGCAACCAAACCATGTGAAAGCAATCCAGGTCAGATCCTATCATGGGACACATAGATATGAAAGGTTTGCCTTCAAGAAAGTCTCCAAATGTGGCAGAAATGCAGGAAAGGGGCTCAACCTGCTATTTCAAATAAAAGGAAGGACATTTTGGTAAACTCATTCAATGATTCGAGTAGCATCTCGGATATTCCCAGGGGGTATTTCAGACAAATTTTTGAAAGGCAGATCCCCATGTTTACTGGAGACAAGTCTCTTGCTAACCCTGTAAAACTTGCTAATTCCTAGGGCTAGGGTTATTTCTTAAAAACCATTCTGAAAGGGAGCCCCTCATTTTTCTTTTTCTTTTTGGAAATAAGTCTTACCTAACCCTTTTAAAAATTGGTGATTCCCTCTCTGCCTTTCTCAGGGCAATGAAGAGTTGGTTGGAAAGAGAAGGAAAACAGACATCTCTGGTGAGATTTTTGGTCCCATAGGGTCCAAAGGTAGACCTTGTTGACAGTTTGTTGGGATGGCTGGCATAGATGGCCATTCAGCATCACGAAACTACTCAAAAGGTATATGATTACAGGGACGGTTTGTTGGAGCCTTTGGGAAGGAAAGTTACATGAGGATTTTTGACAATGTAACTGTGTCAGAAGAGAAGACATTAAGACTTAAGAGTCCATAAAAAAACTTCCCGGTTTTTGTTCTCTTCTTATAACTGGAATGACAGAGTTACTAAAACAAATTCTTCTCTTACGTGAGCTAGTTTATTTTTGTATTCATATGTACAGTTGATTTTGTGTGTGTGAGTGTGTGTGTGTGTGTTGCATTTGAGTTCTGATTAGAGGACCGCAAGGTCCTCTTCCAAGCTGACCACAACAATCAAATTTCAACACACTGGGAAAGAGAAATAAAGTTATAATAACAGTTTCACTGCCACGTGTCAATTTGCAATTGGGTGGTCAGTTTGGAAGAGGACCCTGTGGTCTGTTTTCCATTGCATTTTCAGGAGGTTGGATGTTTTATCCCCAGCTCTTTCTGTACTGAGATCAGATCACAGCCAATTGCAATTGAACTCGGGTAGAGTTCAATCACATGGTTCACACCCACAGGTCAACACGTGTCCCTTAACCCCTATTAACTATGGTCAAGATCCACTAACCCTTGGAGTTCAACAATATAACCTTGGTTTTAAAAAAATATTTAATATCTTAACCCTAAGGGTTAAAAATTCTTAACCAAAAAATATTTTTTTTCTAATAACCAAAGTTATATTGTTCAATCGCAATTGGCTGTCATCCAACCTCTTCTGTACTATTTTCTCTTTTGATTGATCCAATTCATACTTATGGATGAAAGGTTAAAATAATGGCCTGTAGTACAGCATGAAATTATATTCCACATTACAAAGTCTTTCTCATTATCTTTTTTTTTTAAATTCTGCATTAGACATTAATCACTTGGCAGTTGGAACCTAAGTTATTGTTCTTTTAATTGTCACTAGACGACTACACCAGTTAGCATAAATGATTTTAGCTCATGTTCCCATCATGGTTAAAATTATCGGTATCAAAGAGCATATTGGTCAAGCATATTAGGATATGCATCCTAGATATGCTTGGATACGCCGAAAAAAATTAACAAAACACTTAGATACACAAGGAAAAACTTAGATATCTTGCATAAAACTTCTTTTCATGCAAATATTAGCTAAAAAAAAACTAATGAAGTTCATTAATTACATTTATAACTATACATATGAGAGTTAAGAATTCAAGTTAAAAAGGCAAGCATGTTGATAAACAAGTATGAAACACAAACCATAGTCACCACCAATTATAGACAATACAATCTAAATATGAAAACTTTACGTTCAATGGAATACATAAGAAAGTAGAGACTTTACAACCTTAAAGTAAATGACATTATGACATACATGATACAACCTCAATATCACATTGAATTACATGTCAGCTCGAACACTGTGAGCTCAAGAAATGAATACAGCAATACATGATAAGTATGCCAAACATGATCATAATACTATAGCAACTCATATAAATGTGATACGTGGTTGGTACATCTGTGACTGTATTCACGTTTGGTATTGACTGGCATTTGGAACATACACAATCCCAATTGGGAGCAAACTGTGAACTGAGAAATTTTTCTATGAATTTCACTCGATGCTTGAGATTGAGCATTATGTCCATAAGTTGTAGCTGAGTCGGATTGGACATCACTAAATGAAGACGAAGATGCACTCTCATGACCATAACAACTAAGTTGTATACACTTATTTTAATGCAATATACATATGCATAAAAAATATTTTTTAATTACAAAATTAAAATAATTTTCCAAAAATTAGGGTTAGTGCATGGATCTTGTAGATCGTCGATAGACTTAACCCAATTCATTCAATGAATTTTCGAGAAAATGAAAATTGTAAGGTTTTCTAAAAAAAAAAAATTTAAGGAAAAATTGTCGATTTCTCCTCAGAAATGATTTTTGATCTATAAATTTTGCATGAAAGCAATAGATCTACTCATTTTGGATTGATTACAACCTATCTGCATCAATTTAAACAAGATGGAAAAAGAAATGAAAATTGAGCTTACCTTCAAAATTTTGGGAAAAACCTTTTGAATATGAAATCAAACACCTAGATCAATGTCTTTTAACTAAAATCGACAATGGAATTATTGTTTTAAGCCTAAAAATCGATCATAAAGGAAAAATAGATTCACAATGGGTTCTAAGGGTGTTTCCAACACCAAAATGATATTCGGTATTTAAACTTTTCATAACATATTGATCAATGCAGATACATATCATTAACAGTATCGATATCAATTGTATCGACCAATACTGTTACAATACTCAACAATATCAGTCAATATGGTAAAAAAATTTTAAAAAGGTTAAAAACAGGCATAGTATCAACATGTTATATAAGTCAATTTGAATTGGTAAAAAAATTTAAAAAGGTAAAACATGCATAGTATCAACATGTATGAAGTATTGACTATTGAGGTATATAAGTCAATTTGGATCGATACAGGAAAACAATGACTATATGTTCAAGTCATACGTTCAATAGCATTGATATTTTGATCCATGGTTCCCATCAATCACTGTGATTCAAAGATTCAAGGAAGATGCAACCAAATGAAATTCAGGGAAATCTGCAGAACAATGTCTCCCCAGATAGAAACTCAATAGTTTGAGAAGAGTAAAATTGCAAAAGTGTCCACAACCATCATTTTCAGTATATCTCCCGTGGACATTCATTGTGAAATATCATTTATTACGGAATGAATAACTATCCCAGGTCCTGAAATCATGAACACTCCAACAAACAATAAAGTGAAAGAACCTGAAAGTTGAAAATGAAAAGCAAAACACAGTTATACACAAATCTGTCATCATAGACTTCGCCGTATGTATGGGAACTACAATGAAGGTTACTTGCCTCACGTTACTGGGTGGCCTATCAAATATTGCACGTTGATTGATGGTTGGCATTGAACCATGCAGTGGAAGAACTAGAAATTTGCTAGGATTTCCAAGGAAGCTGTTTGCTTTAATTTTATCTAGTAGCTTATATATCGTCATCCCAACCAGTGAGGAATACAAGAATTGCTCCAGCATCCTCATGGCGACAAATATATTCATCATGGCTCCACCTACAAGTTCACAACAATAAATGGGGAAACAATTAGTTTGACTATGAAAGGCCAGAGCATTCACCGAACAACAGAAATTGTGAGAATGTGATGTGGGAACCCTCTAATTAATCGGAGGTCAATATGCCGGTAGTTATAATAATCTGGCATTGCAAGTTGCAACTAGTTTGAGTTATCTGTAACCATGTAGGTCACACCCTGATATTTCGGTTACAAAGCAAGATGAAATATAAAATTATATGAATACCATAAAAAAAAGGACCACAGAAGTTGGCCTTAATAGCCTCTGCAGTACCGATAGTACACACCCAGTGGGTCCCAACTCCCAACAAAGAGATCGTCTATGCCAAAAATTGAGCCAATCGGCAATCATAAGCATGCCACTGTAATGTTTTTAACTCTTCAAATATATTTCCTGATGTCCTAAAGAATATAATAGATCAGGTGTTTAGGAGCATCTTGTGTGGTTGATCTTTTGGCCTTTGGAAACTCGTAGCAGGACCCATCAACTAATGGTGTCAACTTCCTTGGATGTGTACCACATGTATGGCAGACGCAGGTAAAGAAGGCTTCATCAACACTGAAATTTGTATCTATACACAATTATGTCTGAACTACTATCTATAGACTCTATACATGCAATGATACAAATTTAACTGCAAATTTTTACAAGTAATATATGATATTAAGTACAGAAGAATATAAAACAAAGAGAACAATCCTGTGCAATCTAGAATTTTTCAACAAAGATGTTTCTGTTGAACTTGAAATATATATCTTAAAAACTGTTGCATTAAAATGTCACTTCATAATATAAGTTAAATCTTTCTGGATGGGCTAAAGATCATCTTGATCAAAGTATACGCTTATACAGTTAAAGATAGCACACATTGTTAGATGGATGTTTCTAATAGACCTACTCCGGGGTATCAGTACCTCTACAGAAGAGGCTTTCAGTATAAGATGGCATGTGCAAATCCTCTTGGGAAACCATGTACACTATTTCGTTAAACAAACTCTGATGTTCAAAGCTGATAAATATATTTAGGAGAAGCTTCTTGAAAACAAGCGTACACATGTGTTGACCCACGTGGGAAGAGGAAGAGATATATATATAAACCCATGAATCGCACAAAAAATCAATATCACAATTTTTAGTATTTGTTTAAAGTTTAAACTAAGCATACAAATGTGTTGTCGACCCATGTGGGAAAAGGAAGGGATATATATAAACCCATGTATAGCACATATAAATCTGTATCATACTTATTTGAATTTTTGGGATCAAATAACCACTTATTCATGTTTTAGTCAGTAATCTGCCAGTGCAATTCCAGTACAGTCTGTTCACTGATATGATGTTATTTAGTTGAAAGGGTTATGATCCTTATAGTGAGATCTAATTTTATGCATTCAAGTTTTAATTGTTTATAATGTTCATGTTGATGCATGTTCTTATTATAGTTTAATACATTAAAATGCATCTCGTGTATACGGGGAAAAAAGTACTCTATTATGCTTATTATGATTCATAGATGTAAGATGATAAAGTAAATTCAGGCCTTTTCTTCAGTTTTATAAATTGAACTTGGGATTTTCCTTAAAAAAATATCCAATTAGTAGTTATAGTCTTCCACCACAAACAATGAAAGAATTTAAATATGTTAACAATGATAAACAACTATTAAAATGGTCATCAGGAAAGTAATATACAAATAAAACACGTCTTAACCAAAGATCCTCAATACCTGCACAAAATATGTACTTAATGATGGTGTACAAAAAAAATTGAGTTACTTACTAGACCCAAATCAAGTTGTGCACCAGACCAAGCTTCAAGAGAATGTCGTGTAGATGTGCTGTAGTTTTTGTAGTGAGAATCAATATCAATGTCCTATAGATACAATCAATGAAACCATAAGTATGTTACAGAATTATAGCAAAATTCAAGTGTGTAGCTATTCATTCAATATTGATTATAATGATAGTACCACAAATTTTCGTTGAGCAAATTTAAAAATAATAATAATAAAATTTAAAATGATTTCATATTATTGTTGACAGTATGCGAATAGTTTTAAGTCTGCATCACTTGGAAGTTGAAACAAAGCAAATTTGGGAAAGGATAACCAAAAAGACTTGAGCAATGGCATTTCCAGAGTACTATAATATCAGTGGAATGAAAGGATACATAATGAAGATAATTTAGAACAGGTATGGACAGCAATTAACATTCATGAAAGGGAAAAAATTATTTATTACGACACGAACTGCTCTTCCAAGTCCTTATGTAAGCATTTAAAGTCAGTGTACTGTTTGATTAAGACAACATTGAGCAGCTTGTATCAGAAATGTATGTGAATGTATGAATAGTATCTATACATACTGTTATGTAAGCATGTGTGTTTGATAGGATGAATAGTAATTAGTACACGAATGGTTGCAATACTAACTATGTGTATCACACAGTTGTATGTTGAACTATTTTTGGTTCATCTTGGTTTTAATGTTTAGCATTGGGATGCTGATTTTTTGCCTCCACTATTTTGAGCTTTATGGTAGGGAATTAGTTTGTGTTTGATATAAGATATATTGTATAGAGAAGCAGCTAGAAGAATTTGTTGGGATTTAAACCACGTGTTTAATCCCTAAACCCTTCGGATCTTGAGAGACTATGAATCACAGAAATCACATAACAAATAGAAAAATTGCAGAGAAGAAAATAGAGACAAAACACACGGATATACGAGGTTCGGCAACGTGCCTACGTCCTCGGGAGCCACACCAATTCACTATATTGAAGATACAGAATACACAGAGTTTTTTTCTCTTTGAAAAATTACGGTCACTTCTCACACTCGTTAAACCTAAAAAATAAGCATACAACTATATGTTTAGGGTTAAACTGTAAAGCCAAAAATACCCCTGCAGAAACGTAAAATATCGATTTCGTCGCAATCAGGGCCTAACGGCCCAGAGTCGCAGGGGGGCGTTGCCCCCCCTGCCACCCCCCCGGGTAATCTGCTAAAGGTTCTCTACATTCCCAACAATCTCCCACTTGGAGATAACCGAAGCAACACTGAACTCCATATTCTCAAACAAAGTGAATGTAGTGATCTCACCCCTCCTAGTATGGCTCCAGTCTAGGAAGCACGGATACTTTGAAAATGGAAACGTATCGTATCGCCGTACCCGTATCGCCGTATCGGATACGGCATTTCTAAGGTAAAACTTAGCTGTTTTCATAATTTCTGCCGTATCGCCCGTATCGCCGTATCTAAGTATCGCCGTATCCGTGCTTCCTAGGCTCCAGTCATTCATTTCCTCAAGCATGAAGACCAACTGAAGTTGAACACAACTTCAGTTTCTCAATGGTGACTGGCTTGGTCAACATATCTGCTGGATTTTTACTTCCCAAAATCTTCTCTAGTAACAACTCCCCATTCTCTAAAAGCGAGCGAATAAAATGGTACCGCAAGTCAATATGCTTCGTTCTGGCATGGAACACTGGATTCTTGGCAAGGTGTATAGCACTCTGGCTGTCACTGAAAAGAACACTGTTTTCTTGCTTCAGACCCAATTCCTCCAAAAAACCCCTCAACCAAATCATCTCCTTGCTAGCCTCTGTCACGGCTACATACTCAGCTTCTGTCGTGGATAATGTCACTATCTTCTGCAGACGTGAGACCCAACTCACTGCTGTCGAACCCAAAGTATAGATATAACCTGTGGTGCTTCGCCTTGTATCATGATCACCGGCGAAATCAGCATCCACATATCCCTGCAACACCAAATCTTTCCTCCAAAGCACAGTGGTAAATCTTTGGTACCTCTTAAATATCTCAATATCCACTTTACTCCTTCCCAATGTTGTTTCCCTGGATTGCTAGCATATCTGCTCACAACTCCACTGCATGGGCTATATCCGGTCTTGTGCAAACCATCGCATACATTAGGCTACCAATGGCTGAGGCATAAGGAACCTTAGCCATGTACTCCTTCTCTGCATCTGTCTTGGGAGACTGCTCCTCAGAAAGTTTAAAGTGACTTCCTAAGGGCGCGCCAACTGCCTTGGCATTTTGCATATTGAATCTTTGGAGTACTCGTTCAATATACTCCGTTTGACTCAACTTCAAAGTACCCTGAGTCCTATCCCTACTGATCCTCATCCCAAGCATCTGTTTCGCTGCACCCAGATCCTTCATAGCAAACTCTTTTGCCAACTGTTGTTTCAACTTGTTTATCTCCTGTAAACAAGATCCTGCTACAAGCATATCATCAACATATAGTAATAAATAATGTAACTGGACTCAAACCTCTTGAAGTAACAACAGTGATCTGCATTGCACCTTTCGTAGCCATTGCGTTGCATAAAACCATCAAATTTCTTGTACCACTGCCTAGGGGCCTGTTTCAAACCATACAAACTCTTCTTGAGTCTACATACCATCTCTTCCTTGCCTTCTTTAATGAAACCAACAGGCTGCTTCATATAGATTTCTTCATCCAAGTCACCATGAAGAAAAGCAGTTTTAACATCTAACTGCTCAAGGTAGAGATTCTCAGCAGCTACTAAACTCAATACCACTCTGATAGTGGTCATCTTCACAACTGGAGAAAATATCTCTGTATAATCGACCCCTTCCTTCTGTTGGAAGCCTTTCACAACCAGCCTGGCCTTGTACCTCTTACTACCATCACTCTCTTGCTTAACCCGGTAGACCCATTTGTTATGTAAAGTTTTCTTCCCTACAGGGAGCTTAGCCAACTCCCAAGTCTTATTCGAGTGGAGAGAATTCATCTCTTCCTGCATCGCATTCTCCCACTTAACTGACTCACTAACCTGCAAAGCCTCATCATAACTCTCTGGTTCCCCACTGTCTGTCAATAGTAAGTAATAAAGTGATGAGAGATATTTAGGATTAGGTTTAGGTACTCTGGATGACCTCCTCAATTCTCTGGTAGGTGTGCTAGACTCTGCCTCTGACACTGTCCCCGGAACTGTCTCATCTACCTGACCAGAACTATTCTCAACTCTACTGTCATCTGGAAGCTCCTCCAACTCCAAATACTTGGATGTGTCTTCATCCTTAGTGGTACTCTCACTGTTCTGTTTGTTGTCCCTGTCTTTGTACAATACTCTTTCATCAAATACAACATCTCTACTCCTGATAATCTTCCTGTTCTTGTCATCCCAAAAGCGATAACCGAACTCATCAATGCCGTACCCAATGAATGTACACTTCTGTGACTTAGCATCTAATGAATGTACACTTCTGTGACTTAGCATCTAGTTTGTCCCTGACATGGTCACTAATATGAACATAAGACACACAACCAAAAACCCTTAAATGCGAGAGATTTACCTCTTTACCACTCCAAACCTCTTCCGGTATCCCAAAGTTCAACGGAACTGATGGCCAATGATTAACCAAGTAAGCTGTTGTATTTACTGCATCTGCCCAAAAACACTTTGGCAACCCTGCATGTAACCGCATGCTCCTAGCACGCTCAGTCAAAGTCCTGTTCATCCTTTCTGCAATACCATTATGCTGTGGTGTGCCTGGAGGTGTCCTCTCTAAACGAATCTCATTCAGAGCACATGCCTTCTTGAACTCCCCCAGCTCATACTCTCCACCATTATCTGATCTCAAACACTTCACTTTCAAATCTGTTTCATTCTCAACCATGGCTTTCTACTTCTTGAAGATCTCAAACACCTCTGACTTGTGCTTCATGAAGTACACCCATACCTTCCTCGAGTGGTCGTCAATAAAGGTAACAAAATACGTCGAGCCACCAAGAGAAGACACGGTAGCTGGACCCCATACATCTGTATGGACAAGCTCTAGCTTGTAAGCCTTAGGGGGCCTACCACTTTTCTGGAAGCTAACCCTCTTCTGTTTCCCGAAGATGCAATCCTCACACATGTCAATACCCACTGACTCGATGCCTGGTAGCTTTTCCCTGTGATTGCAGAACCTCATTCCCTTCTCACTCATGTGTCCCAACCTACTGTGCCACAATTTTGAACTCACCTTGTCATCTGCAATTGCGAGGGTGTCACTTGCATGTGAAGTCAAGTAAAGAGTACCATCTTCCTACCACGGGGCAATCACCATGGTACCATTGGAGACTTTCCAATGTGTCTCCTGTGAATGTCGAGGTATACACCGCTGTTCCAAGCTACCCAACTGAAATTAGGTTTCTTCTTCAATTTGGAACGTGCACTGACATCTTTCAAACAACCACTTGACCCATGCGCCTCAATCTGCACATCGCCTCTTCCCACAATACTACAAGGCTCATCGTCTCCCAAGTATACTTTCCCAAAGTCTCCTGCTACATAGTTCTGCATGACCTCTCTATTAGCAGTCTGCGGGGAATGAGGGCACCTGAATCAATCACACCATGATCGGCATTACTGTCCATAGCAAGGATAAGTGCGTCATGCACAATATGAGCTCCTGCTCGTTCTTATCCTTCTTTGGCGCTTTGCAGGTTGTCGTCAATATGCCCATTTGACCACAATTCCAACATTCCCTTTAATAGGCCGAACTCCATATTGTGGACCTATTTCCCTTCCTGGATTTCGATCGTTTCCTGTTCTAATTCTGACCACCCCATTTTTGGCTTCTGCCTCTCTGCTCGAGACTAAGGGCTGAACTCGAACTACTTGAAGCTTCTATTGATTTTCTTCTGACCTCCTCAGTCAAAATCAAACTTACAACCTCACTCAGTGTCAATTTCCTCCTTCCCAGCCGAGTTACTGATCGCATTACACTTCTCTGCAACTCTCTGGCAACTGAGACAGGATTAACAGAGCTTGAACCTCGTCGGTCAAAAGTAATATCGACAGAGGTAAGCTGATCTACTATTGTATTGAATTCACTGAGATGTAACATGAAGGAATGTCCTTCTGTCATCTCAAGGTTCCAAAGTTTTTTACAGATGTACCTATTCTGCAGCGAGGAACGGTTGCTCGTACAGCTTTGCTAGTGCTGCCATGGAGATCCACCGTCGTCTTCCTCCTTCAATTTATTGTAGGGCTACTGTTTTGCGAGCGATAATCGAACCTGGTCCCGATTGCCCTTCCTGTCAAAGGATATCCCAATCATTCATCGGTCTCGGTCCTTTCTCTTTCCCTTTCTTTACCCATCAATGGGTCGGTAAAGATCCTTATGATACAGATAAGTCCCTCTATCTGCGTCGTTCCAGGTCAAGCGAAATCGGAACAGTTGAAGTTATCAATTTCGATTTGCCGTTCTTCAGAACCCATAGCTCCCACTGCAACCCTAGACTGCTCCTAGAACAACTTGCGCTCTACAAATCTGTCGAACACCCTTTGCGTAACCTACGCTCTGATACAGTTGTTGGGATTTAACCACGTGTTTAATCCCTAACCTTTCGGCATCTTGAGAGACTACTGAATCACAGACATCACACAACAAATAGAAAAATTGCATAGAAGAAAATAGAGACAAAACACACGGATATACGAGGTTCGGCAACATGCCTACGTCCTCGGGAGCCACACCAATTCACTATATTGAAGATACAGAATACACAGAGTTTTTTTCTCTTCGAAAAATTACGGTCACTTCTCACACTCGTTAAACTAAAAAATAAGCATACAGCTATATGTTTAGGGTTAAACTGTAAAGCCAAAAAATACCCCTGCAGAAACGTAAAATATCGATTTTCGTCGCATCTGGGCCTAAAGGCCCAGAGTCGCAGGGGGGCATTGCCCCCCCTGCCACCCCCCCGGGTAATCTGCTAAAGTTGTCTACATTCCCAACAGAATTATAGGAATCTATTCCATCAAGTCACATATTTATGAAGTCATATAATCCCCCTATAGGTCTGCAGATGGTCCATATTTTTCAACATCCGTTATGCCTTTTCAAGGTTTCATGTTTCCTGAAAATGATAGAAATAAATGAGTATAGGAAAGTCACTTAACCAAACTATCCAAATTTAGTTTCCCCAGAATTTTATCATATTGTCTTTCTTTCCAGCCCATGAAGTTTCGTATTCATTACAAAAGATCCTAGAGAACTTGATTATCAATATTTTTAAGGCTTCTCTATTCAATGGAGTAAGATTTTCAGAAGCTAATATGAGAAACACAGTGCAGAACTATAACCAATTTTGTCTAGCTCATTTTTTTCTGGAACCACCTTAAATTATGTGATAAAATTAGACACGCATCAAGGTTCTTGTTGGGGTCTCTGACACTAGATGCACTCAAAAGAAAAAGAGCTTCCATGTTGCTTAATATTCAAATAAGTGACCCTCACTTCCGTGGGTTTCTTCCTTTACCTGTCAATGCAATTGTGAAACAATGAAAAGCATGCATTAGGCATATCACAGGATCATTGCCTGAAATATTATTTACACTCACTAATCGAAAATCATTCATATTATTTTAACACAAATCATTAATTACAACATATGAGGAATAACAGGAAACAAATTTAGAAATCAACAATCGAGCTGAGTTCCCAGAATGGAGAAGGCAATAACTAGCAAGACATTTAGCAATTTAGGCTGGCCCCGTTTGGTTGCACTTTTGTTTTTTGTTTTTTGTTGTTAAAAACAAAATTTTGAAAGTTTTTGCATAAAACATATTTCGTAAGGAGAATGATTGTTTGCGTGGCCACGTTCCAACCAGCGGAACGCATACGCTTCCACAGGATGCCATGTGCCCCTTTTTACATTCATGAATTGTGGTTAAGATTCACTCACCCCTAGGGTTCATTCATCTAACCTTGGTTTCAGAAAAATAACTTTGGGTTAGTAACACTCATTAACTGTGGTTAAGGTTTAATCATCCTTAGGGTTCATCCATCTAACCTTGGTTTTTAGAAAAACCCTCAAGTTAGTTAACACTCATTGATTGTGGTTAAGATTCACTCATCCCTAGAATTCATCCATTTAAACTTGATATACAAAATATCTAATAATCTCAAGTGAGTTAAACTAAATCATGATTAAGAAAACAGAAAACGAGACATGTGGCAGGCTGTGAGCACGCACGCGTTCCACCCAGTGGAATGCGGGCGCGCAAAGCATCACTCCCTATTTCGTAAACATGTTTTCGTTTTTTGTTTTTAAAAACTAATAAAAAATCATTTAAAATCAAGGTAACAGAAATAGAAAACAAAAGTAGAAAACAAGTTTTGTTACCTCTGTTTTGAGAAATAGAAAACACAGAGTGCTCCACACCACCACCCATCACCACCACCCACCCATCACCAGTCCACCACGGCACCACCCACAACCCATCACCACCCACAACCCCACCACCACCCACCCACCACCATGGATTGAATTGGTTTACCTAAATTATTATGTTCATCATATTTACCAAATGTGAAATGCATTTTTCTTTTTTCCCTTTTTTAAAACAAGTGACGGTTAGTAAAGCCAAGCGTGTTTCCTGCTAAAAAATTTGAAAACAGAAAGGCGCTTCCAGTTTTTACAAACAATAATAAAAATTAAAAACAACAGTAGTAAAACAGCCCCTTAGTTTTATTTTTATTTCTTTTGAGGAGTTACAAGGCATCATTTATCCACTATTAGTAGTTAAGGTTAGTAACTAATGAGTGGACCCCGTGCTTGCCACATCCATAGTTGTCAAGGCAACCAGGCAATTTGAGGCGATAGACCCCATGGACACCTGAGGCGGTAGCCTGAGGCGTCGCCTGATGAACTTTTTGTTGCAGAAATTCCCCCTAATATGAGATCTATGTATGATGCATTTTCTTTATAAGAGGCCCCACATTCATATATAAATTACATCATTGTCTAGATGAACTATGATAGAACCATCGTTAGAGACAATTCTAAGAATAATAAAAGAGGATTTCAAGTGTTAAAAAAAAATATAATAAAAATTAAGTCTATAATGACAGCTGAAATGACAGAAAAAGATTATGAGGGATAAAACATAGACAACCCAATAGGTAAGAGAGAGAGAAACGAGAGGGGAGATGAGGGAGAATATAAGACTGAAAAAAAGTAAAAAAATAGTTTGATAGTCAAATGTGACGCAGAACAGGGGAGAAAGAAGAGGGGGGGAGAGGGAGATGTTGTAACTATTACTCTCATTTATTTATTTTCTCAATTATACTCGAGATAAGTAATAAAAATAATATCGATACGTAAAATATATAACTATAGGGCATGCACTTATTTAAATTATAAAAGACCCCTTTCAATACGAGTTTATGAGAGTTTGGGGTGGTCCTAGAAGGAATTTGGGACATTTAAAGGCTCTTCATTTGTTATTGGGCCGCCTGAGCTAGCTATAATTTAACAACCATGGAAAAAAAAAAACAAATAGGGACTATATGGTCCACCCATAAACAAAGGGAGAGAGACCAATTGGTCCACCCATTGAATGAGAGAACAAGTTAACATGAGAGAAACATACTTGATACCGTTCGTCTCTTCTTTCTTCTTCTTCTATCTACAAACTTTTTGTTCGATATACAAATCCTAACATATTATATTGCAAAAGACATGAGAAGTATATAAAATAACATATTTTTTTTGTTTAATGAACAATTATATTCAAATAAAATAAATTTTTATATCTTTTAACAATAATAGTATTACATATATCATATTTTTAATAATGACCGTCTGAGGCAGTACGTGGCCTAAGCCAAGCAGAACACCTGGTCGCCTAGGCGACGCCTTTAACTATGGCCACATCATCGAGGGAAAGCTTTCCTACCAAGCATGGTAATAAAAATCGCTGAAACTGATACAAAACGGATGATACATACAGGTTTCAGTATCCCCATGCACAATATTTATACTGATAGAAAACGCTGACACATATCGTTTATTAGTTATTTATGTTTTCATTCATTTTGTAATTGCAATTGTGTTTTCAAATTTGTCTGAGTCATTTCCACGACTTTATATTTGGTAAATTTGGTTCCTAGAACTCATTTGATTTTTTTAAAAAATCTAATTTAATTTTTAAAGAAAATTATATGTATCGTCTGAAACCGATACGTATAGGTTTCGGTCGGGACCGATACATCCCCCGAAACCGTATTTTTAATCTTGCTTGCAATCTTGGACCTAAAAAAGGAAGATTCCGCTTTGGTGCCTTCCGAAGCCTGGGAGAGGGCGAAGTTGAAAGATGAGCTTGGCCAGCTTTTGAGATGGGAGGAGATCAGTTGGAAGAAAAAATCCCAAGTCAGATGGCTGAGGAGGGAGACAATAACACAAGCTATTTTCATCGAGCGGCTACCCAGCACAGGAGGAGTAATACCATATGAGGTATCAAGATTAGGAGTAATACCATGGGGGTATCGAGATTGGGGACCTGTGGCTGGATAGTGTCCATGAGAAAGGCTCATATGTGGCTTCCTCTTATGAAAACCTTTACACAGAAGACCAGTCATACAGGCCCACCCTAGATGGCTTGTCTTTCAAATCCATCTCCGAAAAAGTACATCTCGAGAGACCATTCTTAGCGAAGGAGATCCTTCAAGCTCTCCAAGGGATGGATGGCGACAAAGCGCTAGTGCCCAACGGATTCTCCATTGCTTTTTATAAACGATGTTGGACAATCATTGCGAATGATTTCGTGAGGGTCTTCCATGAATGACATTCAGCTGATTCCTTTGATAGGATTTTAAATGGTTCATTCATTGTCTTTCTCCCTAAAATGCCTGGCGCTCTAGATATCAAAGATTTTCGGCCCATCAGCCTGATAAGCAATGCCTACAAAATAATCTACAAAGTCTTGATACTGAGGCTGAAATCGGTTATGGATAGAATAATCTCCCCAGAGCAAGACGCATTTGTCGAAGGGAGACAAATCCTAGATGGAATCTTAGTAGCCAATGAAGGGGTGGATGACAGGCTTAAAAGGGAGACCTGGGTGTTATCAATAAGGTCGACATAGAGAAAGCCTATGACCATGTGAGCTGGTCTTTTTTAGACTATATGCTTGGGCTGTGACACCCCGAACCTGCGCCTGGGGAATCAAGTTCTGAGACGTGCCCCCGTTCGTCATTATCATGCAAGCGGAAGACTTTACCCACGAAAATGCGGGAATTTTCAATTTTTCTTATGAGCTTACATAAGCAATAACAACTAGTCATCACAATAACTCATCATAAGCAAAAGCGTTACCTTACTGGCTATAGTAGCCCTTATTTTTGGCGTCATAATTGCGCCGGTACACTTTCCAAACTCTATCAAGCGTAGCTCCTTGCCCACAAGCAACCGCTTCAGAATCTGAAGACATGAAAGAGAGAAGTGAGTTATAGAGCCCAGCAAAATCCACAATCCATCTAGGCTATTTTCCACCTAGTAATAAGCATCAATAACAATATAATATTACAGCACAATTCTCATATTATAATAATATATAATATCGTAATCCGTGACCCGAGGTCACTCAAGGCTATTTCACCCTCTCCCGAGGTTCCCACATAGTTCAAAATATCGGTATCGGTCACCGTATCAGTAAGTCCAAAATAGGATACATATCGGCATATCAGTACCGTATTGGTTGGATATGGCGAAAAAATTCAGGATACGCTAAAAACAACTTGGATACGCAAGCAAAAACTTGGTTTCCTTGTATAAAACATTTTTTAATGCAAATATAAGCTAAAAACAAACTAAATGAAAGTCTTCAACTACATTTATAATCATACATATGAGAGTTAACAAATTTATAAGTTAAAAAAGGCTTGCGCGCTAATAATATGTATGAAAATATAAACCATAGTTACTTAACCAAGTGATAGAAACTCACTTGCATTCATAAATCAAAAATATGAAAATACATCTACTCTTATATTCACAAATAAAATTACATACATGATAGAAGTTCAATACCACATTGAGCTTCGTGCTGGTCATACTCTATTATTATGGGATCAGGAATTGAGTAGAATGATACATTATAAGTGTTCCAAACATGATGACACCACTGTGTCCAAATCATCATCCTGCGGTACATGCCCAGGTACATTTGTACATATACCTGTTGCTAAGTCGTGATCTGTCCATAACTGTCAGTCAAAGACTTAGACTGAGCTTCATAACCAGTGGCTCCTGATAAGTAGGGTTGGGCTGGGGCATCGTAACTAGTGGCTCCTAATAAGTAGGGCTGAGCTGGGGCATCATAACCAGGGGATAACCTTATTTACATATTAATATCTAAAGTAAATAAAAGTAAAATCAAGTTAAAATCATTTACTTAAATAATATATTATGTAAATAAGTTGTGTGTATCGGGTCTATATTGTGGATCCTAGTGTAAATGAAAGGAGAAAAAAAAATTAACTGAAAAATCCTCGTATCGAGTGTATCGGTCCGATACAGTGAAGTTTTTTTTTCTAGCGTATCAATGTATCGGGTAGCTCCAAATAGGATACTTATTGGCCCGTATTGGTCGATACGTATCGATATTTTAAACCATGGGTTCCCAACCTCCAATTTTCAAGATCACTTAATCACCGTCCATGATAACAAATTATCGTTCTATTCTTGAGTCCGCATACTCATTATTCATTCCAGAATCTATTATCATCATACAATTCCATTACCATGGCATCCAACACCACCAAGATAACTATCAAGATCATCTGGCTTACATCCAATGAAATTGAACCTTAAGTCCTTAGACTTCATACAATCTAGAGTCCCTAGACTCAGCACACAATCCACATCTTGTACCATCACAAGACATACTTCAATACAGTGTTCCTTACTCATTTAGCTGTCTCGGGACATACCTAAGTACAACGATCCCCATTCCTCAACCTCTATTGGGTCATCCTTTGAATCCATGAGGCCTTTCACCTCAAGGTATCTTGTCTATCGAAACTCAATCTTTTGGTCATCCTTCAATCCACAAGATCTTTCACCTCCAGGTATATTGTTACCCTCAGACTCACCCTATATTGGGTCATCCTCTACTGAATTCACAAGGCCTTTCACCACAATGTACTGTTGGAACATACCGAAGTACAAAGGTCCCCACCCCTCAAGCCAACATTCTTTTTTTTTTACATCATCAGAGAGGATCACTGGATAACACTTCACCCACTCCCGACAATTAGTCACACACCTCGCCAAAGAGAAACCATGGATATCAATCCACTACTCCCGACGATCAGTCACGCACCTCGCCAAAGAGAATCTCTGGGCACTCCATCCACTCCCGATGATCAATCACGCACCTCGCCAAAGAGAATCTCTGGGTAACACTTCATCCACTCCCGACGATCAATCACGCGCCTCGCCAAAGAGGATCTATGGACATTATTCTACCCACTCCTGACGATCAATCACGTACCTCGCCAAAGAGGACTCCATGGACATTAATCCATACAGAACCTGGGCCTTCACCCAATGACTTCCATGAATAACACCTCTAACATATCACACTCTGTCAAGAACAATACCTCTGACATATCACTCTGTTAAGAACAATACCTCTGACATATCACATTTTATCAGGAACAATACCTCTGACATATCACACTTTGTCAGAAACACCTCTGACATATCACACTCCATTCACTTTCTCTCTAGATTTCTCCCTTTCTCTCTCTACATGTCGATCGAGGCGCCGGGAAAGAAAATAGACATCGCCAACGCATCGGGGACATCGAAATACCCCAAGATGGACTCCCCTTTCTTTTCTCTCTCTTCTTTCTCTCTCTTTCCCTTTCTCTCTTTCTTTCTCTAGAAAATTCTGGAGAGTTCTCTCCCACAAGCTATCTGTGTGAAAATGAGGGGCTTGGTCCCCTTATATATAGACCCAAGGGTTGAGATCATGTGCAAAGCACATGACCATAAGTGGTGTGGAAAGTTGACCAAGTCAACATTTGACCGATTGACTTTTTGACCTTTTTATGATTTTTCGCACATACAAGCCTCCGAAACTCTATTAAATGTCATCCAATTTTGACGAAACTTCAGGTGACCGAACTAGGGGCAGTCCGACACCTACTGTAAAAATTTCGGAGAAAAATATTGAGTTTTGACAATAAAAGCAAGTTGGAAGAAAACTGTAAAACCCATTAATTTCCTGATTTCGGACACAAAACATGCTGCCGTTTCTTTGTTTGACATGATTAACTGCTGAAACGACAAACGGTCGTCCTCATGGTCGATCGGCACGTTCCGGTACCAGCCGCATGGATTTCTATTAGAATCCTCAACAATTATGGAGTCCCGACTGAGTTCCGGGAAATCTGGAATTTCTTGGTTTTCTCGATTTTCTTACATTTAAGACCCCCGCGGTCTCGCGAATCGATACGCGATGGAAATGGAACGATGGGTGATTGTCTAGATAGTCGATCCATACATTGTGTACGATTTTCGAGAAAAAACACTAAAGTTTCCTCTGTATAATCCAATCCCGAACAAAACCCACTTTTCACCAATTTAACCAACACTTACTAATTAACCTCAATTAAGGACCCATAAACACATAATTTTATTATATTAAAATTCTGGGTCGTTACATGAGCGTCTGGTATTTGAAGTCAAATGGAGGTCCTGGATGAGAAGTTGTTATTCCTCCACTACTTTCTCGGTGTTGGTTAATGGCTCACCCATGGTTTTTTTTAAGCTCACGTGGTCTCCGTCAGGGAGATCCCTCATGTCCCTTCTTATTTATCATGGTCACTGAAGCGCTCAGTAGGATGGTAGTTAGAGCTTCCAGTTCCAGATCGGTCTGGAAAGGTTTTAGCATCGATCAGCCACCTGTCATCCTATCACACCTTCAATTTGCCGATGAAACCCTTGTGTTTTGCAAGGCTTCAGCCCACTAACTGCTTCTCATTCGTTGCATGTTCCGATGTTTTGAGACAGTATTTGGCTTGCGGATTAACTTTTCTATGAGGTCCCTCACTTTGAGGAGTTGGCACTGTGTTTAGGGTGTAAATCTGGTTCCCTCCCAACTAAATTCATCAGCTTACCATTGGAGGCTACTTTCAAAACCACATCAGTATAGGAGCCGATGATTGAGCAAAAGCATCAAGAGACTAGACGTTGGAAGGCCGATTTTCTTTCTAAAGGAGGCCGCTTAACTCTTTTAGAAAGTACCCTCGGTAGCCTTCCAACTTATTATCTCTCATTGTTCCCCATCTCAGTGTCGGTATCCGCTAGGCTTGAAAAGCTCCAATAGGATTTCCTATAAAATGAAAAGATCTATACTAGGAAGTATCATCTAGTTCGTTGGGGTCTGGTTTGTCACTCTAAGGAGTTTAGAGGTTTAAATCTATAGCCCCTCCAGGTCGTTAATCAAGCTCTGTTGGGCAAATGGTTGTGGAAATTCGGGGAATAAAGCCACAATTTTTGGCGTGCGGTTATAGTGGCGCGATATGGGGAGCATAGCAAATGGCCCCCCAAAGGGACGACCAATCCTTACGGGGTGAGTTTAAAGAGGGCAATCTTCAAATCTCATATAGACTTTGACCGCCATACCCGTCATTGGGAATGGGGAGGTGAAATTCTAATCAGATCTTTGGTGTGGTCCTAACACTTTACAACAGGATTTCTAGTCACTGTATCTGTTTTCTCTAGATCGGCAAGGGTTGGAGGTATCCTTGAGAGGAGGGACGGAGACATAGTCTAGACCCCCCCCCCCCCCGGCGGGCTTTAGGAGACCATTACAAGATTGGGAAGTGAGTTCATTTATCAACCTATTAGGGAGAATAGAGTTTGCAAAACCTAATCTACTTCTAGGGATTCTTGAGTGTGGTCCAGGGACGAGAAAGGTCGGTTTATTGTTAGCTCCATCTTGTGGGCTTGGAATGATTATACTCACACAACTTTTCCTAGCCATGGTGTCAAAAATTGACTCAATTCCACCGAAGTTGGCCGAATTGAGTCAACATTTGTGGTGTCTGAAGTGAAATGCACTTGTATTTTAAAAATATTGGACTTCGTGGTAAACTTCAGTGAACTTTGGTAAGCTTCAACTCAAACAGAAAAAAAATATTGAGAAAATACAGAACTCCGGTTAAGTTCGGTGGAAGTTAACCGAAGTGTACAAAAAAAAAGTCTGTAAACTGAAGGGCTTTTAAGTTTTAACTTAAAAGGGTAATGCTAGTTTCACTCGCTTTAAACCTACTTTCTTCATAAGGAAAGATATGTGTCCCTAGCATTAACCTATTATAAATACTAGCGGAACGCATGTGCGATGCACGTGAGTGTCCAGTCCTAATGAGTGCAAAACATTAAATCAAATGATAGGCTTGAAAAGTATGAATTGAATAAATGTGACATTTAATACATCAACATATTTCAAAAATTTTATGATATGCTAGTGCATAATATAGAAATAAATAGTGACTTCATGTTCAATAATATTATTTAGCTTCAGTACTAAAAGTAGAGTATAGTGAACATACATACTAATGTCATTGATGTAAATAGCTCCCTAGTGTCGAATCCTTGGGCAACAAATATGACTATCTCACTAAATCTAAATACAAACATCCATATGAAGGAAAAAGAAGAAAAATTCAACATTTTAGTCGAAAGATGACAAAAATCATTTGTAAGCATCAAATTCGTAGAATCAAATTCGTCAAGAACGACAATAACCCAAATATGAAAACACCCCCCACCCAAAAAAAAACCTGCGAATAATTGAGTCAAGATAAAGGCGTAGAAGTAAAATCATCTAATTTTGAAGCCTTAATCATACATAAATATGTTGCGCGTTTCATCAAATACCTACCCTACATTGTAGGGTTAGCATTGATCAAACCATTTTAGCATGAACCCTTTTGAGTATAAACCCTAAAATGTCACAATCAGTGGTCAAATCCTTTTAGCATGACTATCTTACTCAATCCAAAAACAGACATCCAAATTAAGGAAAGAGGGAAAAATTAATGGATTTTGCAGATGTGAAATGCCATAACCAACTTTATATTGATTAAGATTCTCTGCTCCAAGGCTTGGCTCAACCATGTCGCATTGCCTATATGGTCACTATTTCACGAAAGCTACAAAGGAATAAGGTTTCAAACAATAATTGAGTTATCCTTTAGAGAAAGGTTCGTGATTAATAGATAATACATACCATAAATGAGAATCAAAACTTGGATATCTGTAAACAATTCAATTAGCATTTCAAGATACTATAGCGTGATTAAGAGTTAAAACACTTGCCAAAAGCAACATAACTAAATTTTTTCAGATCTGCAATCATATTTTGATGTTATTGGTAACAGAAGATCTCAATTGAATCAGCCACAGGCCAAAGCATATGCAAACATGAATTTCATTAAGTTCAAGAATTAAGTTCAAGAATGGATTGACTCACCTAATGGTGCCAATGAGTATTCGTGCTTCAGTAAAACCCATATAAATAAAGCCCCTCTCCACCCAAGGTTGAAGATGAACGATCTATTGAATTTAATTGGGGCATCGATTGATTTTGCCCAAATAATTGTGAATCTGCAAAAAGATTTTGATATTATTGATAACAGGAGAGTTGAAATTATTTAGTACGATGCACAGGGCATCCAAATCTGAGAAAATATATGAAAACCCTAATATCAAGAATCCCTCTATATGCATCAAATTCGTCAAGAACGACAATAACCCAGATTTGGTTCCGATCAAATAGTCGAAGAAATTTGTGGATTTTGCAGGGTAATAAAGAATGATATAATCTATCAAAAAAAACAGTTGCCGATCGGTGTCGACTTGTTATTTATGGATAGAAATTTGTGGATTTTGCAGCGTAATCCAAAATGATCAGGTTTCTTTTCTAAATCTGAGATAGGTAGAAGAGATGGAGCAACATAAACTAAAAAAGGCAAAGTAAAAGAGCTAAAAATATGTGAACTTACGGATTGGATTAGAAGGAGGACTTCATTGCAATTTTATAGTTGATGCTTCATTTGGTCTTCGTGTCATTCTTCATCATCCTTTGTTCTCTTTACAAATCACGCCCAAAATCTCTGGGCTCTCGCTCGGACCTCTCTCTTCGTTTGGGCACTTTCAACTTTATGGTAGGATTTAGGGTTTTAAAGATGACGATTGAGAGAAGAAAGAGAAGAAAGGGAGTGTGATGGAAAAAAATTAGGGCATGAAAGAGAGAAGAGAGTGAACTAAAGATTGGGGAAGAGAGAAAATAGGGAGGACCAGAGATGGAGATGGAGACAGAGATGCGTCTCCTTTGCCCTTTCATTCCATCCGTACTCTCTTCAAAAACAAAGAGTTGAAAAAATGTTTCAAAGGCTATGATTTTCATAGATTGAAAATACTTAAATGCCCTTGATGCCTATACATGCTTATTCAATGAATGATGGCATTTATTAAATGTGCGTAAGGGCATTTTTGTCATGTTGGCAAAATTTCCAGCTACGTTTTTAACAGGGGAATTCGCATTATAATAGTAAAGATAATTAGCTTTAAAAGAGAGTGTTGCTAGTATCAACCTTATTATAAATCATAATTTTATTATTAGAGTGAGATTAGCATTAACCTTATTATAAATTATAATTTTACTATTCTAATAATTTTTTATTAGTATATTATGCCCATAAGGGTTTATTAGTAATGTTAAATAATTAAATAATTTTATAATTATATTTCCTAAATTAAAAATTATTTAACTACAAATCTCTTCTTCAAATATTGATTCAGTCCTGTAAAAACATTGAACTCATCAATTGCAGATTGAAATAGGTTTAGAAACTAAATTGAATATTAATTATTTATCAACTTTAATGTGAATTAACAAGTTTTTAAGGTTTCTAAAACAATTAACATGGATAATCATTCAAAAATAAAGAGAAAACATATCCCCTTCACTTGACAAAGAAGATAAAACATAGTTAAAAATATTTGACAATATAGATAAATATCAAGAAGAAATTACAGCTCAGACAAGCATACGACGCATGTCACTTAACATGATTCTCATATTTGAGTACTACATGCTTGCATCAATAACAATGAATTCTAGATGTGTATTTATGCTTAAGTATTGAATTTAAAGTTTCATCTTAAATTTCCAATGTTTCCTTAGTTTCCTAGACTTCTTAATTTTTACGTAACTTCCTTGGACTTCCTTAAACTTTTTTGATACATGTCAACTTCCTTAGCGACCGAAGTTTATACTAAAACCGAAGTTTAATACCTTATCCCTAGCAGAGTGGTGTGGCATGCAGGCATGCCATCCAAAGTATCCTTTTTTCTATGGACTGCTTTTCTGAATAAAATATTGACAGTTGATCATCTTCAAAGTACAGGCTGGAATCTCGCAAACAGATGTGCGATGTGCCTAGCAGCAAAGGAATCAGTAGATCATTTGTTATTGAACTGTCACTTTGCATATAGCATTTAGAGCTTCTTTCTAACTCATTTTTGAGTTGCATGGGTTTTGCCCTATTCCTTCCAGAGATCTTACTGGCAGCCGGGCTTAATGGGACTGCGGCTAGACCACTATTGGGCACTCGTCCCAGGAGCTGTCACATGGTCCATATGGAAAGAGCGAAACAGGAGGATTTTTTAGAACTCTTCTTTATCGGGGGGGAGAGTGACCAAGCGAGCATGCAAACTTCTCGAGGCATGGGTTTCGGTTAGGGGTACAGCAATAGGGCGGGAGGCGATTGATTTCCCGATCTAATTTATTTGTGGTCATCTACCTGATACTTGGGTGGTTGCTTTTCTTTTCTTTATGGCCCCCAGCTTGGATTTCTCTTGTTTTGCTCTCTTTATTGTAGTTCCCCTTTCTGTAGCCCGGTTCACTCTTTGTGAATCTTTCCTCTTTTCCAATTATTAATATATGATGAACTTGTTTACCTATTCAAAAAAAAAAAAAAAAAGACCACCCTCATGAAAGGGGCACACCTTGCCATCTGAGCTAGAGGGACAGGTGTGAAATTTGGTAAGTTCAAATTTCAAAAAGCTGAAACATTGATAAGGTCCATTGTTAGTTGTTACGAAAGGTAGTATAATCAAAAGATAATCTTTTAAACCCTGTGGCTGAGTTAGGATGATATTTGAGGGATTTTAGCATACCTCAAACAATTCAGTTAAAGGGTCTTCTTTGAATCTATTTGTCTCCTTCTCTTCGCATTCCCCTGAAAGTTGTCAAACTCTGATTTGATTTTGTAATGTGTTTTCTCCAACACATCTTCTAGAAACAATTCTGCTACTGGAAAAGTCATTCCATGTGGAACCATCATTGGAAAAATTATACTTAAATAAAAAAAAGGTTGTTTTGAATAAATTCAAAGAGACAAATAGATGAAAATAAAATGTTTCATGATACAGGTATATGGATGGTTGGGGCATTTCCAAAATATTTGGAAAACATATCAGCATTAATGGTAGTACTCATAAGAATAAGACGTAAGTCTGGATGCCGAGGAAGAAGGTCGCGCAGAATTATTAAGAGAAAGTCTTCATTCATGCCTCTTTCATGGATTTCATCCACTAGCAAATGGCTTACACCAGTTAAATTTGGGTCTTCAACCTGTACTTTGACACCATAGTCAGGAAGAAAAAAAAATTGTCACAAGCAATGTATTTCAAAGTTTCATAGTTATGAAATGAATCTATATGTTAATTGTTATTCCTACAAGTTATTAATAAGAATGAATTATTCATGTGACAACAATAAGTCTGAAAAGGTTTTAGGCATCCTAGCATGTCTTTAGCAATCTGAGTCCACACTCTCCAGTCTCCACCATGGTTTAAATCATTGACACATTTCTTAAAGTCTATTATGGAATTCTTCCGTATATATGGAAGATACACATTTGTCAACACATGTATGTACACTTTATGCATTTTTCAAAATATTTCTATATTAAAAAATAATATTTCGAGCCACATTGTAACACTGTGTGGATATAAGCCTTATGATCCATGTGAAATGCTATATTATATTCTTTCTGGGAAGTATTACTTTGTGAGTATGACTATAGACTATTTGTGTAACTTGACTTTAAAAGCTTCGGATAGCACAACAGAAAATAATGCATCCATAAAGATGGAAAGCAAGATAACATAATAACGAAAGACAAAGCAACCTGAGAATAGACAAAATATAGGCTTCTATCAACAACTAAAATAATAAAACAAGTGAGTAACATATTATATTACCAACTGCCGGAGTAATATTCCAGTGGTACAAAATAAAAGCCGCGTTTGAGCAGAGTGTTTTGCTTCCAGGCGGATCTGGTAACCAACTGTTTCACCAAGACTCTCTCCCCTTTCAGAAGAAACCCGAGCTGCAACAGAAATAGCAGATATACGGCGAGGTTGAGTGCATATTATGCTGCAATCTGCCCCACGAAAAGATGATATCTCCTCTTCTAGAATGAACTGGGGGAGCTGTGTAGTTTTGCCACAACCTGTCTCTCCTGAAACTACCAACACCTAAATTGCAAAACAAAACTAGTGAGAATGGGAAAGCAAACCACGCCAACATTCTTTAAGGCAGCTGTCCAAACTTAAGTATTATTTGCATGCACAAATTCTGGTTGAGAAAGGGGCAAAAAGTGAAATTTACATAAATTAATCATGCAAGGGAGCAAATAAAAACCTCTCCATCAAATGAGAAACCAATTAGATAAACTCTAATCAGTGAGAAAAAGAATTGCTGCTCAGTTATCCTACATATCACGTGCATGAACATTTTCCATTGGAATGTGTTTCCCATTTTATGAGCCAGCAATTGCAAGTCCCTTTAGATAAGGTGATTATCACTCAGCTCCTACTGAACAAGAAGTGTCGCTGGGGTAAAATTCTAAAATGAGCAACATCCCAAAACTAAGATATATAAAATACCAACAGGCAACAGCACATGAAAACCAAGCAGTCTAGAAGTCACTTTCATGTCGGAATCCGAGTACACAATTCCAAACTCAGTTCAATGTGCCAAAATAGATGCTAGAATTTTAAAAAAAAGATACTCGACCATCATAGCCAAAAAAAAAGGGTCATTGTTAGCCATGAGAAACAAAATTATAAACATGCTGTCAAACTGAAGTTAACAAATTACTCAACTGTGCAAGGATAAGGGACTTGCATGCCTAGAATAAAAGACAAAAAAACTCATAGTGTAGTTAAGCATGCATAACCACTCCTTGGTTTCTTTTCATGCGCAGGGAGTGATCAAGAACCGATCCAAAAAAACAGGAGCAATCATAAAAAGTTGAAAAGCATACTAAGGAATTTTCAGGAGGAAAGAAAAGTGAAGTATAATAAGGTGGGACATGGTGTAGGCATTTTGTCTCAAGGGAAATGGCAATAGGCCAGTAATTGGAAGGCTAAATGAGGTATTCGGGCTTTACTAGATAAATGGCATTAATACTTGGGATGAAAGTACCCTATAGAGAAGATTGCTGAATGTGTTTTAATGTTGCAGGTTTCCTACAATACATTAGCAACACTGTTCGTATCATAGTTCGAAAACTCGACAAGTCACCTTAAAACTCATTGGAGACACTATTGGGCGAGTTACTTGAGTGACTCGTTGAGTCGAGTCGAGTACAGTTTTTTGACTTGTTAGACTAAGTCGAGTCATGAAAGGGTATTTTTATCATTTTTAATTTTTTTTAAACCTAAACTCGAACATCACACTGTTTTGGCATCATCCTTTTTTGGGGCTGCAAAGCCAACCTACTATGGGTTCTATTAAATCTAGTTTTTAGGTTTGAGGCTATAAAACCAGCCTACTTTGGGTACTTTTAACCCAGTTTTTTCCACGTATTTGTGGTTCAATTTTGGATAAAATGCCAAGAGATTGGCAATTGTCTAATTGGTATATATATATATATATATATACTTCTTTGTTTACATATTGTACACCCAGATGATCAAAAAATCGTTAAAACTGATGCTTCTGATTTAGGATATGGAGAAATCCTATAACAAAAAATCAATGACAAAGAAGAACTGGTACGATTTACATTTGGTACATGGAATCATGCTAAAGAAAATAATTCTACAATCAAAAAAGAAATTTTATTTATTGTATTATGTATTTCAAAATTTCAAAGAGATTTGATCAAAACAATGTTTATTTTCCATTATACTAACAAGGTTTCTGTTCAAAGGGATTATACCCTCGCCATTTCCACACAATCTTTCGAGATATACGCATCATTAACTTGCGACTAGATGGCAGTCCCTTTGGCGATGCTATACCCTCAAATCTTGTGTAAAATTGATATAAGCATCATTACTTTGCGGATTCAAGCTAGTCCCTTTGGCGATGCTATATCAACTATACTTTCTTTGCAAGTATCTATGGCATAACAACAAAGGCCTTAGCAAAGGCAATCATTTTGGCACTATTTTTCTTCAATATGTCCAACAAATGCGATATGTCTACCCAAATCCCATACAAAACATTTCCAATAAAGAAATATGCTTACTAGACAACCTTTGGTATGCAAAGGAAATCCAGTCCAACAGGTTAATGGAAAAATCCATAGTTGCTTTACAACATCATTTCATAGCCTCACATGATGGAACTTTTACCATCTCTCAAAGAACCATTTTGACAAACCAAGAAGCCAGTTCCTCCAAACAGCTTTACCCATACTTATCCTTTTCTACAAGGATCTATGCAGACCCTCAATTTCTAAACTCAAGAATTCTCGAACCCAAAATTGCATTATTTGAAGTTGTTCGTACTCAATTACGAATAATGGTCTTGGACATGCCCCCTGAAATCAAAGACATTATTCTTTCAAAAACCCTTGGAGCAATGAACCAATGGCTATACACATGCCCAATTAGAAGCCAATAATTATCCATTCTCTGAATCCTGTTTGACTCATGTCCATCCATATAATCTTCTCATTCTAGAAAATATCCCTCCAGAATCCCAAGAACAAAAAGTTTGGTTATTTGAAAATAGTTTCACAAAAGGAATTTATTCCCACAATCAAGATGATAGGGGTGTATTTGAGCCGGGCTTGGCCATGCTCGGTTCGGTTTTAAATTTTTTCATCTATGCTTGAGTTCGGCTCGGTTTGAAACTTTCTCATCTATGCTTGAGCTCAGCTCAGCCCGGCTCAAATCTGCTCGGTTAGGCTCGAGCTCAAGCCGAACCCGCTCGGATTGAATTATTAAAAAATAATTTTCAAATAATAATAATAATAATATTTTTATTATATATATAAAAATATATAATAATTATATTATTTACATATATAATATATTATTTTTTATATAATATTCAAGCCGAGCCGAACCGAGCCTCGATCGGGCCGAGCTTCAAGCTGAGCTGAATCAAACAGGCATTGGCTCAAGCTCGAGCTTGGCTTGAATACATTTTCAAACTCAAAAAATAGCTCGGCTCGGCTCGATTGAGCCTATGTTTTGAGCTCAAGTCAAGCTTGATCAAGCCGAGCCGAGTCGAACTTCAAGCTAGCTCGGTTCGAATACACCCCTACAAGATGATCTCATTGGATTCCCCAATTGTATCATGCAAGCCTGCAAACAACAAAGATTCAAACATCCTAACACTTTCCTTTATTTGGAAGTGGTTAGTTCTTGTCTTGAATGGTCAGATGATGGGTATACCTGTCATCCAACTAACCCATCCTCATCCATGATACGGACCCTGTAATGACATCCGTCCCCAAGGAAAGCACAAACTGGAATACGATACTCTTGACATTCAAACTCGCAAGGTTCATGGGCTAATCCGCATCTATCATATCCTCAAAACTTGCCCCTGGCACGTCCATACTGATACAGGAAGAATTATCATTTTGGCCCGACCAGTACCAATCAATAACCATCCAATTCTTTACCAAATCACTAATGGGATAATTCATTCATCCACATATGTACAAAAAACCCTTCATCAAAACCTTCAACAGCGTCCCAATCAAACCGATTTTACTAATCCCACTACCGGTTGGGGCAATATGACACCGATAGTGAGCATGAAAACATTTCAGATGAAGATTTCGGTGACCATGATTTTCATCATGATGATAATGACTGGGATGATGAGTATTTCCGGGAATGGTGAGTCACCCGTCAGTTCAATAAAACAAATAAGGGTATCCAATGCATACAGTTTCTCAAAAATATTTGCATCAGGCAAGTTCTCCATCAATCAAGCAAAAGCAAAGGAATCCAAAAACAGTAAGGCAAAAAGAGTCAAAAGCCAAACAGTGAAAGCGCAAAAGCCAAACAGTGCAAGCAACAATCCACATTTAAAGAGATTGTCCACTCAATGCATTCAAATGTTTTCCACCAAAAACAAAGGCATCTCTTCAACAAAGCAAAAGAATATTCAATAAAGCAAAGGCATCTACTCAAGTAAAGTAAAAGCAAAGGCATCCCCTCAAGTAAAGTAAAAGCAATCCTCTTTATCAAAAGTCTATAAGAAGAAGGAAGATTGAATGGGAGAAGGGAGTCAATTAGAGAGTCGCCGCAAGAATATAGAGAGGAATTGGTATTCCATTGTTGTATCTGAAAAGAAGTTTATCATTTTTCTTTGTGAGATTGTAAGCGGGAGATTACATTCTCTTTTTTTTCTTTTCTTTACGAAGTTGTAAGCGGGAGATTACATACTTCCAAATCAAAAGGTGTTTCACAAGGGTGTAACTCCCAAAGTGTATTTCTCAAAGGTATAATTCAAAATTATGCATTTTGTTTTCAAATAATATTCTTCTCTATTATCAATTGCCACTGCACTTGTTCAACTAGAGATCCCGTCAGTCTTTTGTACTTTCACTGAGTATTTAGAGCAAAGATCCTTAATCTCAGGTCATAGAACATGACGGTCATTCTTAGTATGTACTCAATTCCGCATGATCCAATCTTGGATGTGTAATGACCTTTTGATTTGGAAGTATGTACCCGCTTACAACTTCATAAAGAAAAGAAAAAGAAGAGAATGTAATCTCACAAAGAAAAATGATAAACTTATTTTCAAATACAACAATGAAATACCAATTCCATTCTATATTCTTGCGGTGACTCTCTGATTGACTCCCCTCTTCAATTCAATCTTCCTTCTTCTTATAGACCTTGAAAAAGGGGAGTACTTGAGTTCACTTGAGTAGATGCCTTTGCTTTTAGTTTACTTGAGTAGATGTCATTACTTTGTTGAATGTTCTTTTGCTTTGTTGAAGAGATGTCTTTGCTTTCGGTGGAAAACATTTGAATGCATTGAGTGGAGAATCTCTTTGACTGTTGATTGTTGCTTGCACTGTTTGGGTTTTGCTTTCTTTCACTATTTGGTTTTTGACTATTTTTTTACTGTTACTGTTTTTGGATTCTTTTGTTTTTGCTTGATTGACGGAGAACTTGTCTGATGCATATATTTTAGATGTTTGAGAAACTATATGCATTGGATACCCTTATTGACGGATTGGGTTGAGGATGCCAAAACAGTCATCTTGTTGTTATCACCTAGATTGACAAAATCTTAAGAATTTTCTTCATCATCACTGTCAGATCCTAGTCCCAATAATGCCTTTTGCAATTTTGATTTGTATTCAGCCTTTGAGGTGGACACAGCTAAACTGTTTTGAGTTTGTGATTTGGTGAGGAGAAGTTTTGAGGAATTTCAGGAATTTGTAGGAGATGGTAAAGACGGGTTGTTATGAAGCCATGGTATTACAGCTTCGGGGACAGCTTTTGAGGGATTAAATTCATCCCACCATTTGACTTTGAATTGCCTACCTAGATAGGGGAATGTTTGAGCAAGGATAATGGTCAAAGACCAAGAAGTAATCCATGCTTGACTGAAAATTGCAAAGAAAAGGAAATAGTGAGAAAATATGAGAGTTCTTTAGGAATAAGAAACTTTGTTTGAAAAAGGTGGAAACCTCGTAGAGCAAGTTGAGGTAATATTTCAAGAATGGAACCAAAATATGACCACCATTCAAAGAACCAGTATAAGACCTTGTAATTGAACCGGGTTTTGAAGTAGAACATCCAAGAATGTTGATGGGTTTGATTTTGGAAATAAAAACAATTGTACCAGGCACGTTGGTAATCCCAGTAATTGAATGATTGTAGTGGTTTTGGTTCTTTGTCACTATAGGTTTGAGGTTTGAATTCTTTAGCAAAACTTCAAGAAATATTTGAATTTTGACCCCATGCGGACGGAGATATGACATGGAAGATTTTGCAAGTAGAATGAGAAATCATATCCCTATTAAAATTAACAAGATAATGTTTGATAGTAATTGATTGCTTATCTGTGAGAATATACTCATAAAACTCTTGTTTTTTTTGGGAATCATTTGTAGGAAACTGCCAATCTTTTAGGAAATAGTTTTGAGAAACAATGTTTGGATTTGAGCTATGAAAATCTTCTTCAATTGGAAAAAGTGAAAGCTTTTGAGGTTTTAAATGTATTGAGATTTGATACCTGATTTTGGTTTTGAAAGAGGAACAGGATTAGAAATCCTAAGAGTCTGATGTTATTGAGGGACAACAGAACCCTTTTGAGAACCTTTTGAAGACATTACATTTGCATATGTTTTTGTAGTGGTTATTGGACAGAATTCAGATGCTAGTGATACCAAATGATGTTGGTGATGTTGATTAATAGACGCTGTAATTTGAGTTTGGGCTAAAGGTGGCAATATTATTTGGGACTCATCTTTTTCTTCTTGGACTTTATCATACCATGATTGTGGTTTTGGTTGGCTACTACTACTGATTTGGAATTGTTGGGGATTAAGTTTGGATTTTTGGGTAATTTTGGATTTGGAAGACATTGCTAACTATTGACCCTGCAAGAATTCACGAGTTAGAAAATCAGGAAAGGAATTGGTATCACCCTTGATATACTCAATTTGGAAATCAAAAACGAAAAGAATTGCTTGCCATCTTGCAAAAATGTGTTTGGATGCAAGATTTTGAACATCATTTTGCAATACATTTTTTGCCGCTCTGCAATCCACAAGTACCAAAAATGATTGATTAATTAAATCACTTTGAAATTTTGAAATAAACAATACAATAGATCAAATTTCTTTTTTGATTGTAGAATAATTTTGTTGAGCATGATTCCATGTACCAAATGTAAAATCGTACCAATTCTTCTTTGTCATTTTTTTTTAAGATACCTCTATATCCTAAATCAGAAGCATCGGTTTCAACAATTTTTTGAACATCTGGGTCTACAATATGTAAACAAGGAAGGGTCTTGACTTGTTTAATTTGTTGAATTATTTTTGTATGTTCTTATGTCCACGGAGGTGGATTATTTTTGAATATTTGTCTTAATGGTTTGCATATTTGGCTAAGATTTTTACAGTGATTTGAAACATAATTCAAACTACCTAAAAATCTTTGCAGTTGTTTGCAATCCTTAATCTCATTCGGAAACTTATTGGCAAAGTCGATAGAGCATTGGATTGAGATAAGTGTTCCATGATGGATGATAGGACCAAGGAATCTGATTTTGGTTTGGAATAATTGAATCTTAAAAAAAGAAACAACTAAACCATTATGCTTAATTATTTGAAAGAATAAATTGAGATGTTTCCAATGCTGATCAATGAAGGTTGAATAAATCAGCACATCATCAATATAAACAATTGAGAAATTTGTATAGGAATTGAGAATATCACTCATAATATTTTGAAATTCAGATTGAGCATTTTTGAAACCAGACGGCATTACATTTCATTCGTAATATCCAAATGGTACAGAAAATGCAATTTTGTATTTGCTTTTGGTTTTTGGAGATTATATTAAGATGAGGTTCATTAGAAATTGAGAATCCTTTAATTGTATTTATATCTTTAATATGTGGAGGATTGATAAATTGAAAATTGATTTATTGATTGTCAATTGTTGCTGTAATTCCTTCGTGGGTAACCATGAAGGGTTTGATTAAAGTCAAGAAAGGTGTTCCTAAAATGACTTCTCTTGTAAGATTTTTTACAAGAATGAAAGGTGTAGGGATACACAATCCATTATTGCAAACATGTGCATGTGGCAATTTGTAATTAATTTTGAGTTGAGAACCACTTATTGTGTGATGTATTTCTTGTCTTTTTGAAATATTTTGTAGGAATTAATCCTTCTTGGATACAGTTAGATCTGCACCAGAATCGATGAGCGCAATTGTATCAAGTTTTTATTCTTTGTTAATTACAATTGAGAGTTTTACATGCCATTTTTGGTAAATTGTTCTAGTGAGTAAAATAATGAATTCTTATCGTTCATCATCTCTTTGTGTGTCATCTTGTTCATCGTCCTGATTATTTTGATTAGAGTTGGCTTCATCATTATTGGTAGAGAGATTTGAAATTTGATTTTTTTAATTTTGAAATTTCTTAATTTGTGATTGTTTTTAAATTTGAGATTTCATTCTTAATTTGATTAATTTCTCTTTGAAGATCTAGGATGTCCTTAGTTTGTTGAGAATCAATGTCTTTTAAACTGTAAGGAGTGACATATGTTTTTGTTTGTTTACCTTTAAGATTTTCTTTGAGTTTCATTAAACATTTTTTTTGAATTTGAGGAGCATCTATTTTGTCTATGATGTCTAAAAGAAAATTGTGTTCTTGAGTTATCATATTGACACATCTAACAATTGATACATTGGCAATTTTTCTTGACTGGTTGAGGTGATTCAGAGACTGAAATGTTTGAGCTAGAGGAAAGCATATCTAATTCAAATTGTTGTTTAGAGTTTGAATCATCATCATCTGAATGAATTAAAAGTTTTGATATTTGTGTTTGAAACTTTGAATCATCATCATCTGAATGAATTAAGGACGATTTTTGGTCTCTTTTCCTTCTGGCTATCAACAAAGGGGCGTCTATTGGTGAGTGTGTCGAGCGTTT
This sequence comes from Tetracentron sinense, assembly GCA_015143295.1. Lineage (NCBI taxonomy): Eukaryota > Viridiplantae > Streptophyta > Magnoliopsida > Trochodendrales > Trochodendraceae > Tetracentron > Tetracentron sinense. Next base: position 19,186,927 of record CM026561.1, read on the forward strand.
GGGTAGTGTCATTGCCTGGTTTTCTAGATTTAGAAGGGCTTTGAATGATTGGGAAGTTGAGGATATACAGAGACTTTTGGCTCGGTTGAGTTCCTCCTACCCCAGATCCCAGATTAGCGATTGTAGGGTGTGATCCCATAGCAACAACGGTCGTTTTTCAATGAGATCACTTTTGCAGTCCTTTGACCGTGCTCCTTCGTGCTTTTTTCCTCATATGGCTGTGTGGGCTAACCAAGTCCTCACGAAAGTATCTTTCTTCCTCTGGTCCGCGACTTTTAATTAAAATCTTACTACGGATCAGTTGAAGAGGAGAGGGTGGAGTTTAGCTAATCGGTGTTACTTGTGTCTGAATGTGGAAGAGACTGTGAACCATTTGTTCCTACACTGCCCGATTGTTTTCGGACTTTGGGCTTGGTTATTGACCCGAATGGGTGTGGAGTGGGTCTTCTCCTCCTTTCTGAGCTTCTTATCAGGATGGCGCTTGATGAAGTGGACGGGTGCCAAGGAAACGATCTAGACTTTTTTGCCTGGTGTTTTGTCATGGGCTATTTGGAGGGAGAGGAACGGTCGAGTTTTTGATAACTCTTCTTCTTCTCTCCTCCGGATCCAAGCCCGGGTGAGGGAATCGATTGTGGATTTGAGCTCCACAAGTTCGGTGGGCCAAGATGTGAGGGAGGCTCTCCTAATGTGATCGACAACAGCTTAGTTTTATGTGGTTTTCCTTATTTACTATTGTATGGTTCTCTCTTAGTTTAAGCCACTATAAAATATTTATTCTTTGTTATATATATATATATATATTTGTTTTACCGATCAAAAAAAAAAGTTAATCAGAAATATCAAATGCATTAATTTTTTGTTCTAAGGGACAGTCAAGTTTGAGGTGTCCTACTTTACCACATTTGAAACATGTTGGAGGATTTGAATATATCTTTTTGGAAGATTGTTTCCTAAAAGGTTGTTTTGAGGAAGAAGGTTTTGAAGAAGAAAACCATTTTGAGGGTTGTTTACTGTCTTATGTTTATATTTAGAAAATATCTTCCTATAATATTGAGCATCTTTTTCTATTCCTGTTCGAGGATGTTTGTTTAATTTATGATAACGAAATTTTTGTGTTTTGATTTTCTATGTTTTGAATGAGAGGATTTTTTAGATGAGAAAACAAATTGCTCACAGAATGAACCAAATTTTTTTCCGCTAATAATTTGTTCTCTTTTGAGTTTTTCTTTGAGACGAAGACCAGTACATAATGCAATGCCTTTTGAGTGAATGTTTGTGATAAGATCACCATAAGTAAGTTTATCATAAGGTATTTGTCCATTATTTTTGTCCTAATTTTTTCTACAAATAAATTTGGTAATCCAAAAAGAAATTTTTCTTTCCAGAAGGATTGATTACAATCATCATGCATCATGACTTTTTTTTTTATCGATACACGCATCATGACTTTTGTAAGAGATGTATCTTTGTACCATCTAAAATCTTGTAATTTTCTACATCGTAGATTTGTGAGGATGTCTGAAGATCTATCTTTGATTTTTGAAGGGGCACCTAAGAAGTGTTTTGTGATAGAGGTTGCAACTGCATCTTGGATTTCTTCACCATCATTAATTTTGATTGTAGTTCCTTCAAAAGTTATTTTTACTGCACTAAGGACTGATTGTCTATCTTGTAGAGTGAGATAATGATCCCACCATCCTTTAAGTTGTCCGATAAATCCAAAAACTATTAATTGTGATACAGAATTATCAGAAGAATCATGTCTGGTTTTGTACATTGTACTAACCATTGTCATTTCTTGAAGAGTATTCAGAATATGGTATTATGTCAAACTATCAATATTTCATTCATAAATAGAAAGCTTGTTTGAATTGTCCACGTTCCTCGATCTGTATATCGGAGTAAGTTGGTCTTGGATAGAAATTCCTAGTTAAAGCATGTTTCCAATCTAGTTTGTTGATTGAATTGTTTTCTTGATTTGTAAAAGTTTGTTCTAATTTTTAAATTGATCAAAATCTGATTCTGATATGTTTGTGGTTTTATTTAGGACGTTTAAATGAGAACTAGTTGTTTGGGGTATTAGAGAGTCAGGGGCTTCTGTACATTTGTAGATGATTGTGTTTAGTCTTTCTAATCTTTCATTAATTTCATTTGTAATTTTTTTAGATGATAATTGTTTGGCTGGATTTTGAGGGATTTCGTGTGGTGTGAAGATTGGTTTGTTTGTTTGTTGTTTTGGTTGACCTGTTTGATGAATATTTTCTCTTTGGACTAAGTTTTCGACTCTTGTTAATTGTGTTCCTATGGTATGTAGGTGTTGGTTTGTATAGTTATTTTGTTCCATAATTCTTGAGATATATTTGGCATTTGGAAGGTTTTGTAAGTCATCTGATTTGAAATGGAGAAGCAGTGATTGTAGTGTATCTTGTTGGGATTTGTACTTGTTCTAACAGAGGATGTATTGATTCTAAAATTTTGTCAGAGCTTTGCCATGTAATTGAAGATTTACTTGTGACATTTATGCTTTTTGAAAATGAAAAGTTTTCAACTCTTGTCAATTGTGTTCCTATGGTATGTTTGTGTTGGTTTGTATAGTTATTTTGTTCCATAATTCTTGAGATATCTTTGGCATTTGGAGGGTTTTGCAAGTCATCTGACTTGGAATGGAGAAGCCGTGATTGTAGTGTTTCTTATTGGGATTTGTAATTGTTCTAACAGAGGATGTATTGATTCTACAATTTTGTCAAGAGGTTTGTCATGTAATTGAGGATTTACTAGTGACATTTATGCTTTTTGAAAATGAAAAATAAATTGAATTTTGTTTTGTATAAATTTCAAACCATTAGAAGAAATACATATGACATTTATGTTTTCTTATAAATTCATAATATTGTTCTTGAATTTGAGATTTTGTGTTGTGAAGAGTTTTGAAAAACCATTTTCTTGTGTATTCATTTTCTTGAGAATAAAAATATTTCCTTAAAAATTTTGTCTATTTCAAATTCTTTTTCTAAAATATTACATAGTTGAGGGTCTTCCATTTGAGATTGTGTTGGTGATAATGGAGGTGTGTGTTGGGTAAATTATCTTCTTCTTCTTGATTTTCATTTGTTTTGACAGTGTAATATGGTTGAGATATTTTTGAAGTTTTAATTCCTGATAAATTTGTTATTTTTGTTAGAATTGCAGAACATGAAGCTCTCGCTGATACTTGTTAAAATTATTAAAATTCAGATTTGATTTGTGAGAAGAGGAAAAACAGATTTCTATGTTCCGATCAGGATGTTCAACTATTTGTTCTAAGTTGTTGTCTTCAATATTTTTGGTTGAAGCTAAGGGTGTTGTATTTTGAAGATTCCAATGGACGGGGGTAAATCTACCTCATTCCATTTGACTGGCTTTGGAACAATAATATTTGATTTTGTAATTGTAGGAGATGAGTTTCTCCTTTGGGGCTTGTATTACTGGCTTGAGGATGAGGATTTATTATTGTAGTCATTACTTTGTAATAAGAGGTTGAGATCTTGGAAGCATATAATAATTTTCAGTTGTGAGATTTAAGGTTAATGTTTGTAAGATATTTGGATTTGTTAGAGAAATTTAGAATTTTGGAAAACAGTTGAAATGTATTGGACCGGCAAATAGACTTGATTGGACTATTCCTAAGAAAGAATCTTGATATTTGATATATCTACAGTCACGAATACATAATAAGATTGAGGTATTTAAACCTTGTCTTGTTAGTGGTTTGACTGCAATTTGGACCATTCCAATATGTAGGAAATTGTATTTTGGTTTGTGTTGCTCTAAAGTTTTGGACTAAACAAAGTAATTGTTTCATATCATTTGCTAGAGAAATTGTTTGTTTTACTGTTTTGATTGAATAATCACTTTGAGAATTGAAATGTACTTTTTTTGTATATTTGTTGAATTGGTATTTTGGAATTTTCTAATTATCTAGTTCTTTTCTATATTTACTAGGTTACATTCTTCACTATTAATGATTTCATTTCTAGATGAAAATGAGTCCCCTTTGAAGACAGAATAGATTTTCCTTGATATCTGACATAATGCATGAAAGGATCCTTGAACAACTTAGATCATAATGAGACATTCCTCTAGTTTCAATCGGAAAGGTAGGGTAAACTATATTGATGTAGTGGGCGATAGTTGGAAGCGCATAAAGCCTGGTCGAAGCTCCTCGAAGATACCTTGAAGACATGGATCTAAATAAAGAACTCATTTCATAATAATATATTCTAATTAACAAATATTGTTGATATAATAAATATTCGATCCAAATAGTATCACCGCAGGGCCCGGATAATCACTTACTTTCCCTAAACGCCTTCATCAACGGTTAAGCGGTACTCCCGTGACCGTTACGGACAATCCTTCTAAGGTCAACTATTTGGCCAGGAATAAATATTATAAAACCAATACATGTCAATTATCAATATCACTTTGTATTAATGAATTGCTTTACCTACTATATATATATATATATATATATATATATATATATATATATATATACATATTACATATATATCCCGAGCTGGATCGAGCCGGTTAAGCAGTACTCCCGTGACCATTACGGACAATCCTTCGAAGGTCAACTATTTGGTCAGGAATAAATATTATAAAACCAATACATGTCAACATAGTTGTCAAGGAGACCAGGCGACTTGAGGCGACAAACCCCATGGATGCCTGAGTCGGTAGCCTGAGGCACCCGAGGATTCGCCTGATGAACTTTTTGTTACAGAACCCTAATATGAGAACTATGTGTGATGCATTTTCTTTTATAAGAAACTCCATATTCATATAAATTACACCATTGTCAAGACGTACTTTGATAGAACCATCGCTGGAGATAGTTCTAAGAATAATAAAGGGGGATTTCAAGTGTTAGAAAAAAATTAAATAAAAATTAAGTCTACAATTACTGAAAGAGGGGAGAGAGAAATTGTGAGTGATAAAAAATAGACAGCCCAACAGGAAAGAGAGAGGGGAGAGGAAGGAGAATAGAAGATTGAATAAAAACCAGAAAATAACCCGACAGTCAAATATGATGTTGAATAAGGGAGAAAGAAGAGGGGGGAGAGGGAGATGTCGTACCTCTTACTCTCATTTATTTCTTTTTATCGATTATACTCAAGAAAAATAATACAAATATTATTGATAAGTAAAATATATAACTATAGGACCTGCACTTATTTAAATTATAAAAAACTCATTTAAATATGAGTTTAAGAGAATTGGGGGGGGGGGGCTAGAAGGAATTTGGGATATTTAAAGGCTCTTAATTTTTTATTGGGCCGCCTGAGCTAGTTGTAATTTAACAACCATAGAAAAAAACAAATTGGGACTAAATGGTCTACCCATAAACCATAGTTGTTAAAGGCGTCGCCTCAGGCGGTCACCTAGGCGACCAGGCACTCTGTTGGGCTTAGGCGACTGACCGCCTCAGGCGGTCATTATTAAAAATCTAATATATATAATATTATTACTTTTTAAGGATATAAAAAATTATTTTATTTGAATATGATTGTTCGGTAACAAAAAAATATACTATTTTATATACTTCTCATATCTTTTACAATATAATATGTTTTTAAAAAAAAAGACGAACGGTGTCAAATATGTTTCTATCATGTTAACTTGTTCTATTTCTCAATAGGTGGAACAAATGGTCTCTCTCCCTCTGTTTATGGATGGACCATTTAGTTCTCATTTGTTTTTTTTTCATGGTTGTTAAATTACAACTAGTTCAGGCAGCTCAATAAAAAATTAAGAGTCTTTAAATACCTCAAATTCCTTCTAGCACCCAAACTCTCTTAAACTCATATTTAAAGGATTCTTTTATATTTTAAATAAGTGCAAGCCCTATATTTATATATTTTACTTATCAATATTATTTTTATTACTTATCTTCAGTATAATCGATAAAAAGAAATAAATGAGAGTAAGCGGTACGACATCTTCCTCTCCTCCCTCTCTTCTATCTCCCCTGTTCAACATCACATTTGATTGTCGACTTATTTTCTGCTTTTTATTCAGTTTTATATTCTCCCTCCTCTCCCCTCTCTTTCCTGTTGGGCTGTCTATTTTTTATCACTCACAATCTCTCTTTCCCCTCTTTTAATAGTCATTGCAGACTTAATTTTTATTCCATTTTTTTCCAACACTTGAAATCGCCCTTTATTATTCTTAAAACTGTCTCTAGCGATGGTTCTATCAAAGTACGTCTTGACAATGGTGTAATTTATATGAATGTAGTCTCTTATAAAAGAAAATGCATCATACATAGATCTCATATTAGGGGGAATTTCTGCAACAAAAAGTTCATCAGGCGACGCCTCAGGCTACCGACTCAAGCATCCATGGGGTTTGTTGCCTCAAGTCGCCTGGTCGCCTTGACAACTATGTCATAAACAGAGAGAGACCATTTGGTCCACCCATTAAGAGATAACAATTTAACATGATAGAAACATACTTGACACTGTTCGTCTTTTTTTTTTCTTTTATCTGCAAACTTTTTTTGTAAGATATACAAATATTAACATATTATATTGTAAAAGATATGTGAAATATATAAAATAGTACATTTTTTTGTTACCGAACAATCATATTCAAATAAAATAAATTTTTATATCTTTAAACAGTAATAATATTATATATATTATATTCTTAATAATGACCGCCTGAGGCGGCCAGTCGCCTGAGCTCAACAGAACGCCTGGTCGCCTAGGCGACCACCTGAGGCGAAGCCTTTAACAACTATGCATGTCAATTATCAATATCACTTTGTATTAATGAATTGCTTTACCTACTATATATATATATTACATATATATCCCGAGCTGGATCGAGCTGAGTTTTTTTCAAGTTTTTTGAGTTACTCGCCTAGCTAACTTTCGAGTCGAGTCAAGTTTTTGAACCGTGGTTTGTATTAACTTTTTACTTTTTTTTTTTTTTTTGATCAGTAAAGTAAGATAATATTAAGAAAGCAATACGTACAAAGGTGAAGTTCACAGAGAGTGAACATAGTGGTACACCCATGGTTTCAAGTATCGATACAAATCTGGTGTATCGGCCCATTACGTATCAGTTTTGGAGGATATTGTTACTTTGACATGAACTTATAAAAATACTGAGCATTGGTAGAGTATTAGTAAGTATCGATGCATATTGGACGATACTCTTCGATGTGTTTTTTTTCCATTTTTAAAAATACCCTGAATATCGAAAGGGTATCAATCAGTATTGTGCGTATCAAACCAATACGCAACAATACTACCGATACGACTATAAAACCAAAGGAAGTATCCATTTAGGTGCCTAGAATCCCTTGTTTAAATTTTTTTTCTTCTATGGGCAATTAATAGGCATAAAACAACAAAACTGTTGTCGATTTTAGGTTTATAGTTTTTCTTTTGACTTCCTTAAACTCCCTCTTAATATTTCCACTTCCTAAATGATCAAACTTCAAAGTTTACACCGTCTCCAAAGTTTAAAACCTTGATCGGAATTCAGAACTCTGTGTTGCTATAAGCCATGACTTGATAGCATTGTAACAAAGTTCGTGAATAGTTTGCGAATAGTTCGGCTGGGAGGGGTTGGAGAACTATTCGGTGAATAAATCCTGAACTGCCGATTTGTTCGGTCATGCGCAAACTATTCACACACAATTAAACAAATCGCCAATTCGGGAAATGTTCGGTTGCGCAAATTTTTTTTTCACTACGTATAAAACCCACGAAAAGAGGGTTAGGGCACAAAATGACCCCACTCCTCTGTCTTCTCGTCTCCACCAGACCCCACATTCCTAAGGCCACATCTCAGTTCTCTGGTGCACAGTAACTCCGGCAAGTGTGACATCTCCAGCGAGGGAGACATCTCCAGTAAGTCGTCTTTCTCTCTCTCTCTCTCTCTCTCTCTCCTTCTATGTCGCTCTCTCTCGGTATGTAGAAACCAGAAACCCCTTCTTTCATTGCTTCTTTTTTTTCCTCTTTCAAGCAAGGAAAGAAGGGATATGCAGAAACCACCAACCCCTTCTCTCTCAGTATGCTCTCTCCTTTTTTTTCCAAAATATCAAAGAAGATGAACATGTGGGTTTGGTGTATGCAGAGTTGAACATACACAGAACCAGTGACAAAGTCGGGGTTCAAGAATAATTCGGCAAGGTTCAAGTTCGAAAAATTTTGGGGATATTCGGGAAAAAAAAAATTTAAAAATATAAATTATATCGAATAATTTTATTAAAAAATATACAAAATAAGTAGGTTTTGTTAAATTTGAGAAAATAATTCAGGAATAATTCGAAAATTTCGGGAATAATTCGCAAATCCAATAATTCGCTAATAATTCAGAGAATAATCCGGCAAACATAAAAATGCGTGAATAATTTGCGAATGTAAAAAAAATGAGTTTTTTGTTATAGAGCATAGAACTCCCTCTCATTTGGAGGCTCTCAACCTTCCAAAATATGTCATTACAATTTATAAGATAGTAGCTAATTGCTAATGGTAGAACCTACAAGGGTTGGACTGCTTCTGTAGAACTACTAATTGCTAATGATAGAATTACTTATGTCATACTCATATGCTAATTACTGATTTGCTTATGTCATATGCTAGTAATTAGTAATTACTAATTTGCTTACTGATTCCCTCTTCACCCATCATTTCTAGTTACTACCATAGTTACCAAGTCGGGTTCGGGAATTATTCGTCTGGTAAAAGTTTGAAAAAAATCGGCAAAATTCGAAAAAATCAGAGATAAATCGGGAAAATTTCAGTAAGAAATGAAAAAATATAAAATAATATTACTAATTATGAAAATTGTAAACAAATATATTTCATATATTAGATATTTATTCTGAATTTTTTTAGAAGGTCCGAATAATTCGGGTGTTTAATTCCCGATTTTTTAAAAAGTCGCTATTTTTTCCCAAAGTAGTGAATAATTCAAGAATTAATCGTTCAATGAAAAAGTCAAGTATTTTCCGAGATTTTTTGAAAAAAGCGGAGAACTTGGTAACTATGGTTACTACTAATTAGTAATTACTGAATTGCTATTTGCTAATATGCTAATTCCTATTTAAAAGGATTAGTTGGTATCATGTTTCTATTTTTTTTTTAATTATTAATTATATTTCCCCATACTTATCCTGATTTTGCCAAATTTTCCCGAACTTAAAACCCGCCAAATAATTCCCGAGCCCGAACTTTGCTACTATGCTCGATAGTTTATGGGTACACTTTTCTTTTCTGAGAAGAGTAATTTATGTGCATCTTTGGCATTCTAGTTCAAACATGTGAGACATGTCATATTACTTGATATGAATCTCACATTTAATACTCCATATGCTTATGTTTTATTAAATATTAATTTTTGAGTATATATTTTCTTAATTTCATCTTAGGTTTTTTCCAAATGTTTTCGTACTTTTTACAGTGTTTTAAGAGACTTCCATAAAGTTCTACGAAAATTTTTTTGTTCCCGTACTGACCGAAGATGGCGTCGACGCCAAAGTTATAAACCTTGGTGACACACGTGGATCTGGCCCACCTGATGTTCATACAATCTTGTTGTCATGCATGTGGTTTTATATGCCCAATTCAAAAGATTGTACAAGCCCAAAGCAAAAGCTGCAAATGCCCAATCAACATAGAATAGCTTTTATTTTTTTTAGGATATCTTTTGGAGTTGTCCATAATAGTTGGACTCTCGCTTTACTTCACAAGATATCTTTTAAAATTGCGCTGTTTAAAATTATGTTTTCCGCATTTAACAAGGCTTCCTACATTTCCTCTATGATAGGTAGAATCAAATCCAGGGCGGTTTCATAGGTTTCAATATATTCTTTTCAAAGATGTGAATTGTATCTCCTTCTTTGGGCGAAAGTCCCTAGTAACAAAATTCGCGAATAATTCATTTTTTAGGGGTAAAAGTTCTAAAAGGCAAATTTTTGCCAAACTGCCAAATTGTTCGCGAATAATTCGCGAACTACCGAACTATTTCCAAATTGTTCCAAATTGGCAGATAGATTAGTTAGTATCACGTTCTTATTTTTTTTTATAAATATTAATTATTGATTTTTATTTTTCCAAACTTATCCCGACCTTATTCCGAATTTTTCGATTTTTGCTAGTTTTTTCCGAACTTAACCCCAGCCGAATAATTCCCGAACCCGAACTTTGTTACTATGGGCGATACGGGTCCAGCTCGTATAAATGAGTTACTAGGAATAATGATAACAGTATCCTATTAACTTTCTTGTGGCCCAAGTGGATACTAAATATGTTAAAGGTCTTTTTGCTCAAACACCGAATCATCCAATCTAAATCTACCGATTGCCCCTCTCTAACCATCATAGGTGATTCCAGGAGTGCTATCAAATGGACTAAGGGTGGAGACTGGAGAAAGTTACTTGGAGATATGTACTTGCATTAAATGAGATTCGTGTCTTGTCGGCAAATAGGAACATCCCGTTCTCTTGGGTACCGAGATTGGCAGATATAATAACAGATCATTTATAGCTAAGAAAGGGGTCGGAAGAGAAATCCTCCATGTGCTATAATTTGCTTTCTCTTTATCCCTCTCTTTTGTTTTCTCATTCCTCTCCTTCGCAATTAATTTCTTAGTTACTGATCGGGCAAAAAAATCCATATGTAAAATTCAGGGTCAATAGCTACGGAGATAATACTAAAAGCCTTAGAAAGATACCAAGAATAATTGGAAGATTGCAGAAAATGATTACATGTAATATGAGAAATAGCATGATAAAAGTTGAAGTAATATATGAGTGACGTAGTTAAACTGATTCAAATAGAATAATGAACCTGATTGGCAGCAACAGCTTTCAAAAACTCAGATTTCACTTTGGATGCAGGTAGCTTTTCCCTGAATGATTGCATTGTTTTGGAACTATCACTTGCCTGCAAGTAACCAATAATGCTCATATGACTAATATATGTGACTCACTCACGACTGTCCAAAGTAATTCTCCAAATTTTGGGTTTTACTAGTCTGCACTATTGTTTCCTACGGGTACCTTAATTTTTTCCTGTCTGTGCTTAAGTTCAACATTAAATCTCTCCTTCGCAGTATCAACCTCCAAAACTGAGCCAGATTTTGAAATATTCAAAGTGAGTGATGATTGTTTCTCCCACTGACTGGATGCACCCGATGTTTCATCAACAGGTACTGCTCCTCTTGAGCTAGCCAAGAGATTTCCAACTCTTCTCTCAGTCTCTGTGGACATCCGAATCTGAAGAAATTTAGACATTAATGATTCTTCTGGTTCACAAATACATTTGACTAATTTGTATACATCATATGCACCTCTTTCTGTGTTGATCCATGGGATTCGTCAAGATCTGCCCGGTAATTTGGCAATGGAACTTTGCTGACAACAAGTGTCTTCCCTCTGTTATATGCATGGCTTTCTTTCCACAAGTATGAAAGCAGGAAGATAAATTGTCAGTTGAAGCTAAGATCATGGTTACATTATGCAGGTATCCATTACAGTAGTATACTAAAATTTGTGCAAAATCAGGCCCTCGACATTTATCAGGTTCTTACCTTATAAACTAAAACAAAACCCAAACCTTAGATTCAGTGTTTGAGAAAAGGGAAATGATAGCCCCCAGTTCCTTCCAAGAGCTATCACTTGGGCATTTAGGAGAGGAATAGGAGAGTGTTTGAAAATACTCCCAATTGAATGATATTGAAATGGGCCTAATAGATAAGCCCATTACTCTTTATTCTCTTTATTGTCCTTATGGTCTAGTATTTTTATTACTTATAAGCTTTGATGTACTTAAGAGCAGTCACGTCATTTTATCTCATTAGCAATATATAAAGGAGATCTAGAGGGAATGGAGACTTCTACCAACCCAGTTTTCTCCTAATGAGAAGATCTGCTTGGATATATTTAACATAAAATAGAGAAGATGTAGATGAGCTGCAGTTGCTTCCTTTCTTCAAGCATGTGTAGCTTTTTTTATTTACACATTTTTCTTCCCTTAGCCATTTCCCTTTAGTTCACCCATCATTAACATGCTTTGTATTTTATTTTTTTTTATGTAATCAGGATGGCATATATAAAGAAGATAGCAAAAGGTACAAGAGTTCACAATAAGTGAACCACAAACAAATAAAGCAGAAGAACACTTGCTACAACAAAATACTAAGGAGAAAATGCATTCCCCCAGGGATCCCCATTGTAACCCCCTGCAGCACACCACACTACAACTAGATGATGAACTCTAGACTGGATCTGAGGAGTAGATAAAGAAGAGACCACAAAAACTCTCCTATTCCTTTCTTTCCAAAGATCAAGCTATCAACCCCGGAAGGAAAGGCCAAACTACTCCCGCCAGTGAAGGAAATGCAACTGAAAGCCAGCAAGATAAGAAGCTCCGAAAGGATCAAGGGAAGATCCAAGGAATGCCAAGGTGTGAGAAGAAATAAGACCAAATCTCCCTCCAACAGAGCAATGCAACAACAAGTGATTCACTGATTCCTCCACTAGAAAGCACATGAAACTTTTGTAGGCTAGACACCAACCTCCATTCATGAGGTGTTTGCAAGTAAAGATTTTATCTAAAACTAATATCCATAAGAAGAAGCAAACCTTAGACGGAACAAAGGGGCACCAAACAGCCTGATGAGGAAAAGGAAGATTAGGCCTAGACTGCCAAGAGACTATAAAAAGGACCTCACTGAAAACCTACCCTTGTTGTCCGGAGCCCAAACCCGACTATCCCGACCCATTAGGCAAGGCGTAAACTTCTACAAATGAGACGGTAATCGCTCTAAGTCATGAAACTCCCAATCTTAAAGATTGTGCCTCAAAAGATGGGTCCAAGAGATCACCATTGTCCTCTTTTCAATGCCATATCTGACTTACCATCAAAAAAGGATATGATCTAATAAATATACTTAAGGGGGATAAAATACATAGCCAACCTTGTATTCGTTAGCATCCCCTTGATCATTAAATGTTGAGTTGTTGACCAATACAAGTTCGACTATACTTTGCTCGACTCACGATATCATGCCGCTTGAGATAAAGTTTTTTACTTATATTTCAAATGCTTCAAGCCTACAATTTTGTGTTACACATGGAATAAAATGGTTTTCGTAAAATCCTCCAAAAAAAGTTAAAAAATCAATATGAAGTGATACATAATCCAAGAGTTCATGCTACAGGACTTCAACAATAAAAGTTTCCAAGCTCGGATCTCCCCCTGTATCTAATGAAGACTATTCGATATGGAATGAACATTTAATGGTGTTTCTTTTGCATCGTAATTATGACCCTCATGCACTCCATAATTAAGACTAGTTCTAATCTAGAAAGTATATTCCCGGAGCTATTCAATTCCGCATTGAGTCATTTACATATGCAGAAAGAACACAAAGATGCTCAAGTCGCATGACCTAGCTTTCCTAGCATTCAACAGCCAAAGGCCCAAAGCTCATGGACATGTTTCCACCTTATCTGCTTTCTACTCATTTTTATATTTTTTGTTAGCCCAATTGTAGCTCTTAAAGGATACCTAAATATTGTGTTTGCTACTTAGATTGATCCTATGACCACCAGGAAGAACGACCTTTACAATTGGACAACATAGAGGCACCGATGCATCTCACAAACTACTTCCCTATATGCTTAACTGTATTTTCATGCAGTTTTTTAAAAGGCACGTGCAGCTTATGTCTTGAGGCACAATCTGAGAGGCTCGTATCCCTTGAGGCTTATAAATGAAAGTGTGAGACTCACATGAGGCACCATGTTCATGCATTGAGGCTTACCGCCTCATACATTATCCAAAAATAGGGTTCTATCCACATAACATAAATGAGACCTAAAAATCATTCTTTATGTCTTTATTATTTGTTTAAACTAACACTGTGTTTATTATGTTATAACATATTTAACACTTTAAAAACCCTTTTGAGTCTCTATTTCAAATCAAGGATTTCCCTCATAAACATTGAAGGAATCGGAAGCACTGGCTCACAATGTAATTTTCCGTGACCACTTTGGGACTGTTTGTAGGAATTGAAAATCTGCCACATTAATTGGTGACTGAACATCATTTATTTTTTCAATCTGCATTTGAACAAAAATATAAATTTTAAACTTAAAGGATAATAAACATATCTTCTTATATATTCCAAATCTTTCAAAAATTTCATTCAGTAACAAAAACACATCGATGTTCTATTAAACTGGAACCATGCCCACTTACAAGTAAAGCCCCAACTGATAAGCCATATCGGACAGAGTTTGCTGGTCTCCACAACTGTAGTTCCGCTTAGCGATCATCTCCTGCTCACCACCTCTTTTCATCTGCTCCATCTTACTCCACCAATCATTCTCATCAAGAACTTCTACCTGTAAAATAAAATCAAACAAAAGAAAAAAGAACATCTGAAAATGGTAGCTTTTACGAATTTGATGTGCACCGAGATACCTTTGCCTCCATACACCATAATCCCATACACCAACTTACACTGAATACCTTCCTAAATACCCATCCCTGCACATTCCATATGTGCTCTACACCATAATCCCATACACCAACTTACACTGAATACCTTCCTACCTTCCTAAATACCATCCCTGCACATTCCATATGTGCTCTCCTTAAACCACGCCAAATCACCATGAAATCCTCACCCATACAACTGTGATCCCATCATTCAAAACCCTTAATACCTTCCAAGTAATCATATCTTACAACCCACCATTCCTTAAACTACCCCATCAATCAAGGACCCCCACAATCTCTCAGTTGGCATTGCTTAGTTAACTTTATTTTGAGATGCTAATAAATTGTAATACCCTGTTGAAGAGTAGCAAGTGGAATTATCATTGTTCTTAGTGAACTTAGGAGGTTCGGCCACCTCGAATCGGCCTTTTTTCTCTCAATCTTTTCTCTTTTTCTTGTTCTGTGACCCTTGAGAATCATACGATCACAAGAATCGTATCATTTGGTATCAGAGCCATCGCTCCTCGGATAATGACAAACGACGGATATGGAACGAGGTTTCAGAAAGTAGAGGCCGAAATCAGATCTCTCAAGGAAAGCAATGAATCCCACGGTCAGCTGTTGGCAGAAATATTGCAAAAATTGACGAATCTCAAAAGCAGGACTGATGAGACAGACCAATCTAGGTTACGTCAACAAGAAGATGATCAACCTGGAAATTCTCATGCTCCTCGAGGAGGCCATGAGAGCAATCGTATTCAAACACATACCGTACGTCTTGATCTTCCACATTTTGATGGTGAAGACCTAGACGGGTGGCTGTACACCGCCGAGCAATTCCAACGCTTCAACCAAATACGTGATGAGGAGATGGTCGACTTAGCATCCATGCACCTCACGGGTGATGCTATACCTTGGTACCGGTGGCTGGAAAAAACAATGGAGACAATCTCATGGCCCCAATTTTCTCATGCATTACGCACACGATTTGGACCCCCTGAAGGTGAAGATCCAAGCGGTGCTCTCGCAAAACTACGCCAAACATCCACTATCCGTGAATACCAAGCACAGTTCGAGAGACTCATCAACCGTAATTTGCGATTGCCTGAATCATTTCTAGTCGGGTGCTTTGTCTCCGGCTTACGAGACGACATTCGGGTAGGTGTTCGCATGTTTCAACCTGTCACGCTCAATCACGTCTACCAACTTGCCGCCTTGCATGAGGAGTCCACACAAGCCCAAAGACGGTACAACCGGCCCACCCCACCCAGATTTCCTTCCCACCCCAATGTGCTTCCTCGCCCTTCCACCGAGGTCGCCATCAAGGATAATCCCCCACCACCAAAAAAGTTAACACCTTCGAAAATCTATGAGAGGAGAAGGAAGGGCCTTTGCTACAACTGTGATGAGAAGTTCAATCCGGGCCACCGTTGCAAGGCTCAACTCGCCATTATTGAAGGATTTGAACCCGAGGAAGATGATGATGAGCAACACCCGCCTAGTGAAGATGAATCACCCCAGATTTCAATGTATGCACTTGCGGGATCAGCCGGCCCTCAAACTATGCACATCCAAGGCCTAATAAAGCGCCTCCCTATCTACATTTTGATTGACTCCAGTAGCACCCACAACTTCATTAATCTGGGATTACCTAGGCGGATCAGTTGGCCAGTGCACCATGACCAAACATTTGAAGTTGCTCTTGCCAATGGTAAAACAATTCCAAGCAAGGGAATATGTCGTCACCTGCCTCTTCATTTGGGCAAATTCCATTGCACCATTGATTGTCACATCTTACCTCTTGGTGCTTATGATAGGTGTTAGGCATGCAATGGCTTATTTCATTAGGTGAGGTCCGATGGGATTTTGCTCGCCTACAAATGACCTTTCATTCAAATGGCACAAAGTACCAGCTCCTTGGACTTCAAAATAGCATGCCTGAGCTCGTGGACAGCCGCATGATCCAGCGCATCATAGACAAACAAAAACAAGGCATTCTCGTCCAACTATGCAGCACTGATGGAAACGTCCCACAACCAGCTATATCTGATGATCTAACTATCATCTTAGACCGTTTTGCTGCTATGTTTGAAGTCCCAACAGGTCTGCCCCCAATTCGTAATCATAGCTCATTCCCGGCAGCAAACCCACCAACGTCCATCCATACAGGTACCCATATTTTCAAAAGAATGAAATTGAGAAGATTGTATCTGAAATGAAAAATGCAGGAGTCATTCGGCCAAGCACCAACCCATACTCTTCACCTGTGCTCTTAGTTCGCAAAAAAGATGGGTCATGGCGGATGTGCGTAGATTACCGAGCCTTGAATGACATCACCATCAAGGCCAAGTACCCAATTCCAGTTGTCGACAAATTATTAGATGAGCTTCATGGGTCTCGTTTCTTCACCAAATTGGACCTACGGTCTGGATATCATCAAATTCGGGTGCATAATGGTGATATATCGAAGACAGCCTTTCGTACAAATGAGGGGCATTACAAATTCCTCGTCATGCCCTTTGGGCTCACCAATGCCCCATCTACATTCCAAAGCTTAATGAATGACGTTTTTCGTGACCATTTACGGAAGTTCATCTTAGTTTTCTTTGATGATATCCTCATCTACAGTAAAGATTGGGACACACATTTGCTTCATGTTACCCTCACTTTGGAACTTTTACATAAACATGAGTTATTTGCTAAACGTTCCAAATGCATTTTTGGAAGCACGAGTGTTGAATACCTTGGTCATGTGATCAGCCACGATGGGGTTCGGCCCGACCCGAATAAAATCGCATGTATGATTAAATGGCCTGAACCACACACCATCAAAGGCCTACGTGGCTTTCTTGGGCTCACTGGCTACTACAGGAAATTCATTGCCCATTATGGTCAGATTAGCAGCCCATTAACAGCTCTTCTTCGCAAGGATTCTTTTCGATGGTCCGCTGAAGCCTCCAAGGCTTTCGTGGCACTAAAACAAGCCATGACAAGTGCTCCCGTCCTTGCCTTACCTGATTTCACAAAGACTTTTATCATTGAATGTGATGCTTCAGGTACATGCATTGGAAGTGTTCTAATGCAACAAGGCCGCCCAATTGCATTCCTTAGCAAGGCCTTATCTAGTACCAGTCTCGGCTATTCAACTTATGAGAAGGAGTTATTAGCAAAGGTACATGCCGTGGAAAAGTGGCGTCCTTACCTCTTGGGTCGTCGTTTCATCGTCAAGACTGACCATATTAGCCTCAAGAATCTCCTAGATCAACGCATTGTCACCACCGCTCAACAAAAATGGCTGACCAAACTTATAGGCTACGACTATGAAATTATTTACAAGAAAGGTAAAGAGAACACTGTAGCTGATGCTCTATCTCACCGGTTTGACCACGATTTGCACTATCTCAAGCTATATGGACCGGGTTGGAGGACGTCAAGAATGGCTACAAGGATGATTCCACCTTGCAAAACATCATCCACCGTATAACAACAACCGGTGAAGCTATTCCTCATTACTCCTTCCATAACGGGCTATTGCGACGTAAGGGTCGTATCGTGCTCCCTTCTACAACATCCATTCGTATGGACATCTTGAAGGAACTACATGATACACCCCCATCTGGTCATTCGGGCTACAAAAAGACTTACAAAAGGGTGGCCCGCACCTTCTATTGGCGAGGTATAAAAAATGACATTAAACTTTATGTTCAAGAGTGTGATATTTGTCAGAGGAATAAATCCGAAAATGTGCACCCAGCTAGCCTCCTACAGCCCTTACCCATTCCTACCCGTATTTGGACTGATATCTCTATGGATTTTATTGACGGACTGCCCAAATCACAAAGCTACAACGTCATTTTTGTTGTCGTGGATCGCCTCTCCAAATATGCACACTTTGCACCATTATCCCACCCATACACAGCGGCAAGTGTAGCAGATGCTTTCATCAACCACATTTTTAAATTGCATGGCATGCCCACTTCTATAGTCAGTGACCGTGATTCTGTGTTCCTAAGCATGTTTTGGAAAGAACTTTGGCGTTTACAAGGCACACAACTCCGTATGAGCACGGCATATCACCCTCAAACTGATGGCCAAACCGAGGTGGTAAACCGCACTTTGGAGACATATCTTCGTTGCTTCACAGGAACTAAACCACGTCAAGGGGCTAAATGGTTAGCATGGGCTGAATGGTGGTACAACTCTTCTCATCATGAAGCTTCTAAAATGTCACCCTATGAAGCAGTTTATGGACAGCCACCTCTATCTCTTGTTCCTTATGATGGTGGATCTAATGTTCACCAAGTCGACATTGAGTTATGTGACCGTGATTCTCTACTCCGCACTCTCAAGGAAAATTTGCATGGGGCAAGAGAACGTATGAAATTACAAGCTGATAAAAAGCGCACGGAAAGAGAGTTTACAGTCGGCGATTGGGTGTTCTTACGCTTGCAACCGTACCGTCAGTCCAGTGTAGCTCTTCGACATTCAGTGAAATTGGCCCCCCGGTTCTTTGGGCCGTTCAAAATTCTAGAACGGATTGGGCCCGTTACCTATAAACTCGAGCTACCGGATAGGTCCCGTATACACCCCGTTTTTCATGTCTCATGGCTTAAGAAGAAATTGGGCTCTCATGCAGTCGTCTCCAACAACTTGCCCCAAGTCACAGAGGATGGTATAATTCAGGTGGAACCTCTCACTATTCTTGACCGCCGAACAGTTAAACGACGGAATTGTGCCATTACGGAAGTTCTGATCCAATGGGTGGGCACAACACCGGAAGATGCCACATGGGAATTATGGTCCACGATCCAGCAACGCTACCCACACTTTAGCCCTTGAGGACAAGTGCTGTTTCAAGGGTGGGGGAATGATGTGCACCGAGATACCTTTGCCTCCATACACCATAATCCCATACACCAACTTACACTGAATACCTTCCTAAATACCCATCCCTGCACATTCCATATGTGCTCTACACCATAATCCCATACACCAACTTACACTGAATACCTTCCTAAATACCATCCCAGCACATTCCATATGTGCTCTCCTTAAACCACGCCAAATCACCATGAAATCCTCACCCATACAACTGTGATCCCATCATTCAAAACCCTTAATACCTTCCAAGTAATCATATCTTACAGCCCACCATTCCTTAAACCACCCCATCAATCAAGGATCCCCACAATCTCTCGGTTGGCATTGCTTAGTTAACTTTATTTTGAGATGCTAATAAACTGTAATACCCTGTTGAAGAGTATCAAGTGGAATTATCATTGTTCTTAGTGAACTTAGGAGGTTCGGCCACCTCGAATCGGCCTTTTTTCTCTCAATCTTTTCTCTTTTTCTTGTTCTGTGACCCTTGAGAATCATACGATCACAAGAATCGTATCAGAATTTTAGAGACAGAAACTCTAAAGTGTTTCATCTACTAGAACATAGAACCCTAGAAATAATACCTCGGCTGCCTTTTGTCCCAAACGCTCGGCTCTCCATACGGGGTCCCACCACCGCCACTGCCGCCGGCACCACCCCTTCGGCCTCCTCCACGTCCGCTCCTCCGGCCGCCCTGAAAGTTGGGACGGTAAGACATGCTGGCGGTCGT
Source organism: Tetracentron sinense (assembly GCA_015143295.1). Classification (NCBI taxonomy): domain Eukaryota; kingdom Viridiplantae; phylum Streptophyta; class Magnoliopsida; order Trochodendrales; family Trochodendraceae; genus Tetracentron; species Tetracentron sinense. Next base: position 19,207,048 of record CM026561.1, read on the forward strand.
GCTCTGCAAGCCCTCGTGGCGCAATCGACGGAATCCTATAAAACGAGTAGTTACCGCCCAAGAAGCGTTGACACATCAAAATAGACAACGCAAAGTTCGCATTTTTAACCTTTAATAATAAAGCAATGTTTTCAGAACCGGACCGGGCGTCGAACCGGCAGAGTGACCGGTTCCCGGTTCAATTGTGTCCTTTTTTTTAATAAAATAATGTTTTTCTCTTTCTTTTTTCCCTTTTTTCGGCCGGTTTTTCGGTTGAGCTGATCGAATCTGGCCGGTTCTAACGGTTCTACTGGTTTTGAATACCATCCAGTTTTAAGGTTTTGAGGAACCGATGACCTGGCCGGTTCCCAGTTCAACCGGCTGGTCCGATCTGATTTTAATAAGCTTCAAAAGTTCACAACGCTTACACACCATGAGAACAGCCTAGAGGTAGTGTGTCCCGCTCACTAGGAGGGAGGTTCTGGTTCGAGTATCGTACAGGTGGGCGTTGGGCATTGGGTTTTCCCCACACTTTGCTAGAGTAGTAGATTGTGCAGTAGGTGCCAACTAGTTTAGTTGGTAAAGCCTCTTGGTGTCGTACTAGAGACTTAGGATCGAATCTCACCTACATCAAGGTTGAGGGTTTATGAGAGGGGGAGGGCTACCCTCATTGTGTAACCCAAGGTCCACGTGGCCTAAAATGAACCAAAAAAAAAAAAAACTTTTATGTGTGAGCTCAAAAATAAGTACACAACCGTTTAATTTAAGATATTATAGGAAAAATGATTTTTTTTTATGGCTTAAAAGTTTAATTTAAGGTCTTAATTCGGGCTGCACTCAAGTAAAGCTAGTTTAGTTGGTAAAGTCTCTTGGCGTCGTACCAGAAACCTGGGATCGAATCTCACCTACATCAGGGTTAGGGGTTTATGGGAGGGAGAGGGCTACTCTCATTGTGTAGCCTAAGGTCCATGTGGCCTCCAATAAAGCAAAAAAAAAAAAAACACTAGACTGAGCAAAAAAAAACCTTTATATGTGTGAGCTCAAAAATAAGTACACAAAGCTTAATTTAAGATATTATAGGGAAAATGATTTTTTAATGATTTAAAAGTTTAATTTACGGTCTTAATTCAGGCTGCACTTAAGCCAAGCTACCTCATCACTAGCCAAGCTTAAGCTAACATTTCAGGCTTAAACAAATCAAGCCAAGCTTTTATTTGAGCTCGAATATTTAAACAAGTCAATCTTAAGCTTGACTTTTAGTAAAGTTATTTATATTAATACAAAATAATATTTTTAATTATCTTTATCATAGATTATATTAATTTATAATAAATGAGTTTGAGAGATATAATAATAACAAAAAATGTTAAGTTAAAAGCAAATACTCTAATCTAACTCTATACTGTTTGGACCAAAGTATTACCCTCAAATCTTTTTTTATATGAATGTATTAATTTTATGTAGTTTTTGTATTATATTTTGTTAATAAACACTTTTACTAAAATCATGTAAAATTTAAATAAAATAATTATGTGAATCAAGCTTGAGCCAACTCGAGCTCGACTTGATTAGAGCCTCAAACAAAGGTTGAGCTTCATCAAGCTTTTTCAAGTCAAGCTCGAGCTTCAACATCCGAGCACAAATCAAGCTCAAGCCAAGCCTAACATGTTCAAGCCAAGCTCAAACTTGGTCAAGCTCGACTCAAATACACCCCTAGTCTTAATAAGACTGACTTGTTAAGCTCTCAAGTCCATGCTTAATTAAGTAGCTTAATAAGCTCTTGAAATCTTTTGTATTAAGATTTTACTTAAATTATGATAATCTTTTCCTTACGACATTTTAAATTTTCTAAAAAAATATTTTGGCTTTAAAATTGTTTATTCTCCAATTATGAGTGGCAATGAATCAATTTGGGGTAGTGTTCAAATCTGGCCAGTTTCAAATAAGGTATAAACCTAACCCAAATCCAATCCTTTTTGAATGGGTGAAAAAAGGCAAACTTAAACCTAACTAGAAGAGAACCCTAAACATAAACTTGCTAGTCTAATCTGTGTAAAATATAGAATTAATAATTAAATATAATTTTTAAAATTTAATTACTAAATATATAATCAATTTAAATTATAATAATATTGAAACTTAAAAGTGATATTTAATAAATATTATGTACATAATATTAAGATATTATAATAATAAATAATTGTATAATAAATTATATTTTATAATTTAATATATAAGCTAGTTATAATTATTTATGACAATATTTAATATTTACTAAACATATTATTTATATATGGCAATTAATATTTTAATGAGTTATTATAACCTTTGGGTTTGGATAACCAATCTCAAAACCAATCCAAATATAAAAGTATTGTTTGAACCCAAATTCGACCCAAGGGCTGAAAACCACAACCCTAACAACCTGTGTAAAAAGTCTATGTTTTAGGCGAGTTGAAAGGTCATGTTGGAAATTGTTACCCCTATATTTTGTACACCAAACGAGCTGTTAATTTTATTTTAGATTCGGATCGGTGTTATCGAACAGCCTGAACTGGACAATTAACAATTTATCTAGAGACCTTTCCTTTACAGATCTTTAAGCTATAGACTTTAGCTTAACAATTAAACATTCTCAAATGCTACTATATACTATCTATACTACACAGGAAAGGGAGACCTCCTAATTAATCTTGTTTGTTTTAGGAATTTTGCTAAGGATATTCACATTTTTATACTCTTATCCCTTATGGATAATAAAACAAAAGACCTTGTGTGGCGCCCACAAGTGGTTCAACTCAAATTTTTTTGTTTATATTATCAAAAGAGGGGTGATCGAGTATGAAATTTTTTTGCATTATGGGAGTATGGTTAGCAATACTATTTTTGTTTCAATACCTTTAGTTTGGGGAAAATATTAGATGGTATAGATACTACAATAATTAGATATTACCTAGCTATACTATACAATGTCAAATGGTACATACTCTTATTATCTCAACTATCCTATCAATGGACATGGAAATACGACCTCTTTAACAAAAACTAATTTGATGAAATGGTTTTTAGGCTTTTGATAGATAAGGGATACAAATGCTCTAGCTCAAATGGCGATGGTGATGTGTGCCCCTCGTTTAAGGGAGGTTTAACATCACCAGAGAAATTATATCAGTCTATTATTATAAAGGTGTGCCTCTCATTTAAGGGACTTCAAGAAAATGAATCCATAACCTCATCAGATGAGGGGCACACCTTCACCATCCTAGCTAGAGGAGCGGTAGAATAATTTAAATTTAATGTTATTTAACAACTAAATGAGATCATTGAAGAAAAATCTATTATGCTACTTCATTTTAGGGGATCATTGTTGCTTCCCTTTCCAAACTCTGTCAAAGAGTCATTTTTCTCATAAATTATGTTTTTCTTTTATTTCATGGTACACTTGTCGGAGCAAAATCTAGTACCCCATCTTTGGTTGCCAATAAAATGTATGAAAAATGAGAAAATAAAATAAATTTTTAATTTTTCAAATACAACTCTTAATTATGTTTTCTCCAGTTTTTCTTTGTTTTCATCAATTTTCCCAACAACTAAACGGGGGGTTGAGTTATTTCATTTTGCGAGGATCTCTCTTCCCCTATTCCAACAAAAAGTCATTTGCTACATTTCTCCACTTAACTGTATTTTTTCTCTATTTCATGGTATCTCTTGTGGGAGAAATTAGTGATGAAATTACAAATATAGAGAGAGTAATACACGTTTATACCTTTCAATAAATATTGAAATCTCTATGAAGTTGGAGGAGGATATGATTTGCTGATTCAAATCATAAGAAACCACTTATCTAATTTGTTGAGGCATGGATTTGACACATTGTTCTTTAAATCAATTATGCATTACAAATAACTTTTCAACAATGATTCAAATCATAAGAAACCACTTATCTAATTTGTTGAGGCATGGATTTGACACATTGTTCTTTAAATCAATTATGCACTACAAATAACTTTTTAACAAAGATTGAGCTTACATATCCAATAGCAACTCACTTAACAAGCTTACACAAGCAATCTAAAGACCTCGTGAACAATCCAACACATAACTCAAACATCGAAAAATTGAAAAAGACAGTAAGATTAAATTGAAGCTATTAAAATATATAATTTATTTCATTTGTTTCATATGCTTTTAATTGAATAACAAGAATGCTTATATAGGCAATCCCACTACTCACAACTGCTAAGCCCACTACAATGAGTATGGTTTCTCGAAATCAAGCACACAAATCATGAATAAATAAATTCTAGCAAGGTAAAATGCTAAAGATTTTTTTTACAAATTAAGAGAAGAATCCCCGAGAAATCCAAACAAAAAAAATGATAAATCTAATATTGAATAGAAGATTCCAAGGAGAATGTAATAATAATTTACCTCCCCAGCACACGAGGAAACCCGTCATAAACCCCTCCCTTCCAACTTCACCATGAACATCATAGTTGTGTTGTTCCCTTCATACTATCCTTATAAACCTTAATCAAGATTATAAGAATATGTAATGGTCTTAGGCAAGGTTCTGAATGTCAATATCGTTCGACATGTCGAGCCGCAAAAAAAATATATATCAAAGATATATTGTTTATCGGTGATTTTTAGAAAAATTGCAAAAAGATGGGCAAAATATAGAATTTTGTAGTGAAACTTCAGAAAATGTTAAAATGGATGTTAATACAGCTTTTAGAATAAAAGCATTTAAAAAAACCAATAATGTATATAAAAGAAGCAATAGGAAGAGTGTAAAGATGTGCGTTAACGAGTGACGATAATGTATGACTGATTTATGTTTTATTCATTTCTCAATAAGATGTGATCTGACCTCTATCTTAATTGTAATATAATCAATTTTACTTCATTTGAAATAGTTTCTAAACCTATTTCTATCTGCATGAGTTGTGACCATTGGAGTGAGAGGGAGGTAAAGAGAACTAGGAATAACGTTAGATATGAAAAGTATTTTCAATGGTTTTAACCTTAATGGTTAGTGAATCTTAACCACAGTTAAAAGGAGTTAAATGGGGACATGTTAATTTAAAAAAAATCTAAAAACCAAGGTCAGATGCTTTAACCCTAATGGTTAATGAATCTTAACCACAATTAAAGAAATTTACAAGGTGACACGTTTAATTTTTTTTAATTATTACAAATTAAAGTTAGATGTTTTAACCTCAAAGGTTACTGAATCTTAACCACAATTAAAGGGAGTTAAAAGGGGACATGTTTATTTTTAAAAATCTAAAAAACCAAAGTTAGATGCTTTAACCCTAAAGGTATCACTTTTTAACTCGCTTTAACTATGATTAAGATTAACTAACCCTTAGGATTAAAGCATTTAACATTGATTTAAGATTAAAAAAAATTAAACCTATCTTTTAACTCCCTTTAATTGAGCTTAGGGTTCACTAACCCCTGGGTTAAAGAATCAAATATGGAAGTACGTTTAATAGACTTTTGGAGTGACATTAGCATTTTCCTTTAAGGGTGTAAAACAGGAGTGACATTAGCATTATGTTTTAAGGATTTAAAACAGGTTAGCATTATCTTTTATGGATTTAAAACAAGAGTAACATTAGCATTACCCTTTTAAGGGTTTAAAACACAGATGTTTGATCATTTCTCATTTCTGAAGGCAAACCCAAACGAAAAAGGAGCAGAGCTCCGAAAGAAGGAGGGGTAGCCGGCAATGGCGACGGCGATGGAAATTGGCACAGGTATGTACCCCCAAGGCCACCTCTTCTTCCTTCTTTCTTCTCTAAACTTTTGAACCTTATTTTTCTTTTCTAAATCACACTTGGAATCAAGGGTTTTGCTCAATTTCAGGGAGATATCGACGAGATATCACCGATATCTCCCAACACTGTGTAAATTTTCTTCTACAACATATAGATGCATCGGTCACCGCCGATACCGACAAATATCGGCGATATCGCCGATATTAGGAACCTTGGTCTTAGGAAGCTTGATTATGTATCTTTGTCACCATTGCCTCTACCTTCTCCACCATCAAATTTTAAGAAATTTTTATCTTGAATGTGTAAATAAAAATGCCAGCATGAATATATGATTGTAGAGACTAAAAGAAGATAGAATGAGGAAAAAATGACCAAATTTCACATCTCCAAACAAAGGAAGAGGAGGAGGAGGAGGAGGAGGAGAAAATAATAATAAGAAGACGAGTAGTTACCTATTACAAGTGAGGTGACCGTTATCTTTTTCATCGAGATGTAAATGGCAACGAGAGCGAATGGATTTGAGGAGAGAGAAACCTATGAGCCTTATCAACTATAAAACAAGACACAACGAACTATGTATATTCCACAAAATGTGTACATCACATTCTCATGATTATCCTTTCCAGTTATCACTCATTTAAATCATGAATATCTTGAACATGTAACAGTTGTGCAAATTCAAATATATACATTTATATAGGTGTTTCTAATGTTTACTATGTTAGTGAATTTGGTAACCTTCATCAAGATATTTTTACCATTATATTATCAAATTCATTAAAGTTAAGGATAGTAAACTGAAGGCAAAGAAAAAAATGACTAAATTATACGTCGCTAAATAGATGAGGAGGAGAGAAGAAGAGGAAGAAGAAAAATGAGAATTAGAATGATAGTCTTTTCATAGATAGGTCAATTGATTCTTTTGATACACGACTTATAGCCAAAAGATTTAATCAAGAAGAAGGCATGACTATTCTGAAACTTTTGGTCCATTCATCAAGCCATGCACATTTCATATCAACCTTTGTCATGTTGTCTTCAATAATTGGCCACTACATTAGTTGGATATTTACAATACATTTTTACGCGTCTCCCTAGATTATGAGGAGTATATGGGCCAACTCATTGGCTTCATTGATCTACAATTCCCTTATCATGAATGTCAGCTGTACAATGAGCTATTTGAGCTTAAATAGGTTTCATGAGCCCTGTTTCATCATCTTACAACTTTCATTATTCAAGCTCAAATATTTATTGGTTCAAAGGTAGACACGTCTCTTTACTTCAAGTGTGATTCTCATGATTAGTTGTTTGTTCTTATCTATGTCAATGAAAATATGACATCATTTTCACCAGATTCAATGTTGTTTCCATCCAACAACTCATATACTTTTTGGGGTCTGAGTTTGCTATCAAAGATATTGGACTAACCCATTATTTTCTAAGTGTTGAAGCCAAGATCTCAAGATTTCTTTCTAACACAAAACAAATATATTAAAGATCTACTTCAATGATCAAAAATAGATGAAGCCAAGCCTATTCACACTCCTATGATGACTGGATTTTCTCTTTTAAGTTTTCAACATGAACCTTACCAGATGTCACGCTAGCTCTACTGAAGTACTTGTTGAAGCTCTTCAATATTTTGTATTGATTAAACCTGACATTGCATTTTTCTTCAATAAGGTCTATCAATACATGAATGATCCCTGATATGATTATTGGACAGCTATAAAAAAATATGACTTAACTTCAAAGCCACCATCTCCTATGGCGTACTAATAAAGTTGTCTTCTACACTTTATTCACAAGATGTGCTGATTGGGTAGAATACCCTAGTGATTGTAGGTTCACTAGTGGTTATTATGCCAGTGTTGATTCTAATCTTGTCTCATGGAACTCATGAAAACAATCTATTATTTCTTAACCCAGTATTTAATCAAAATATCAAGGGCTTGAACTAGCAACTACAAAAGTTTATTGGATTCAATCTTTGTTCCATGATATCGGTATCTTTACTTCTGCACCACCTATTCTTTGTGTGACAATATTGGGGCTACTTACCTATCCCAATTAAATGTTCTGTACACGTATTAAACATATTGTGATTGACTTTCACTTTGTCCGTGAGAAAGTTGATAAGGAATTTAATGTTCGACTTATCTCCACACGTGATTAGGCCGCTGATATCTTTACAAAAGGTTTGTCTATTCAGTGATTCAAAAGAAACTTCATTTGTTTGATAACCTACTTGTTTATGGGGCATATAAAACAAGACCCTACATAAGTAACATAATTGTGTACAAAATATGTACATCACATTTTTATGCTTATCTTTATCACTCATTTAATCGTGTATATCATTATCTTATAATAATTGTGCAAATTCATATGTGTGTATATATATATATATATATATAATATATGATGGTTGTATCCATGTGGCATCAACCAAAACACATTGTTCACTATTCAAGTTGATGTCACGTGTCTGATGACATTTCAAAGTCTCTTTTGATCAATCTAATAAGAAGATGTCATGTTTTCATTAATTAATTTTACAATCAATCATTTCTTCTTATTAATTCTAATTATTTTTAGTCATAATTAATGAGCCCACCAACTATTTTGTGGGTGTATTCAAGTTGAGTTGAGTCGAGCTTGGCCAAGTTTGAGCTTGCATGGCTTGAACATGCTCGAGCTTGGCTTGAGCTTGATTCGAGTTCAAATGTTTAGGTTTGAGCTTGGCATGAACAAGCTTGATCAAGCTCAAGCTCCGTTCAAGCTCGAATTTTCTTCAAGTCAAGCTGAGCTCAAGTTGGCTCAAGCTTAATTTATGGAACTATTTTATTTAATTTCACATAATTTTAATAAAAAAATTATTAATAAATTATAATACAAGAAGCTATACAAAAAATTAATACATTCATATACAAAAAGAAGATTTGGGAGTAGTCCTTAGTCCAAAGAGTAGAAAGTTAGTTCAGGTTTTCTATTAATAATATCTTAACATTTTTTGTCATTATTATCTTTTAACTTATTTATTAAACATTGTTATAATCTATCTATAATTATAATAAAGAAAAGTTTAAAAATTATCAAAAAATATTATGTACATAAATATTTCGAGCCGAGTCGAGCCAAACCTAACCAAGCATTAAACGAGCCGAATCGAATAAGGTATATCTTGAGCTTGGCTTGTTTAAATATTCGAGCTCAAATAAAAGCTTGACTTGATTCGTTCGAGCCTAAAATGTCAGCTTGAGCTTGACTCAAACGAGTCGAGTCGTCGAGCTAGCTTGGCTTGAGTACAACCCTAATTGTTGGTATTCACGTTTCTCCCAGAGGATGGTGCAACTGCTCCACAAGTAATTACTAACACTCCCTCTTCTCTATAAAGGTCAAACTGACAAAAGCTTCTCATTCCTTGCATCTTCCATACTTCAAACCTTCTAGGTAATCTTGAACCTCAAATTATTATCTCAAAGTTTGCATAGTTTGTATAATATGTTTTATGATATCTAGAACCTCAAACTTTTGTTTAAAAAATTGACTTGATTTGTATGCATTTGTTTTATGATAGCTAGGAGATCATCAAAGCTAGTATGTGCCTTCATTTTACATTTTTAATATTATCTCACCAAATCTTACATTGATTTTTTTTTTTGGGTAGGATCTTACATTGATTTCACACATATAAAAAATGATGATGTATTTATTAGTTTTTATGTGTTTACTATGTTTGGGTTGCGTAGACTGAAAAACTATATTATAAAATGAGAATTAATTAAGATCAAAGTTTTTTACAAGATTTCTAAATAAGAAAAAATGAGCAACAATGAGTGCATACAATGTTGCAGGGGAGTTGTTTGACAAAATAGTAAGGCATTGTTGCTTAAGCTTATATTCTTTGAGAACTTTTATACATGTACTTTATTTATTCAAATATAAAATTGTGAAGTAAGTACTACATCTTACCGTTGCCATATGAACATGCTTAGATATGTCTATGCATGTACTCAATTGTGGGTTTGTACTTTGTAATATACCCATTTTAGTTGTGACAAAGGAATTATATATTAGGTCCATACATGAATATATGAATATTTTGTGACAGTATTCATTTGCATAGTCTTCTAAAATTTTATATCCATGCATGCATATTTCTTTGTGGTTTCATGTTTGCGTGAGAAGTGGGCAGGACAGTCTTGCATTTGCAGGGGCAACGTTTCCTTATTTCTATTTGGTTCCTATTCAACCATGGAGAATTTATGAGCATAAAGCAATGAGATAGTTCTAACACCTCCTTTGTCATACTAGAGGTGTACACCACAGATTTGAAGGTTTAAAAAGTTTTATGAGTTAACTATTTCTTAGTTTATTGTTATTTTCGATGATTTAGATTTCTTTGGTTGGGATGCAGCTAGCACCCTATATCAAAGAAAAACTTTTTTAGTTTTTTAGTTAAATTTTTTACTCCTAAACTCATATGGGGTTCTTGAAGATTTGGACTTGGGCGATTGAGTTCATTTTGTAAACTTTTAAGGAAAGTTGTAAACATAAGTAATTCTCGAAACTACAATACAAACAGTCATCTGAGTCACTTTATGATGATATAATTAACTCGTTGGGATTCCATTTAGTATATTTATCAATTTATCTCTTTTGTAATGAAACTGGAACTACTTGGACTTTATATGTGTTCATAAGGTATCTTCTTGTACTTACTTCATGTAGAATGTTAGGTAGTTTTATCATTGTTATAGCTTTGACCCACATGACCAAATCAATATGCATGTTGTGTCATTGTATGTGTTTTTGGCAAGGAGCTAACATCTCACTTTGGCTTTCCTTTACTTCTCATTAAGTAAAATATTGTATCTTTTCAAAAAATTTAATGTTATTACCTTATGCTTGCATGATCTCCCACAACCCAACTATATTTCTTTTCTTTTAATTTTTTTATTCTTTTTTTTTTGTCACCACTATGCATGGCACGAAGTGTTTGCTAGTCTCAATATATATCAGTTCCCCCATTAGAAGTGGTAGATGAAAAACATTTGAAAAAAATTCAAGGTATTTTATTAATGACCTCACTTCATGATTCCCTATTTAGAAACCACAAGATATTCAATTCCTTCATTTCCATAAAGATTTGGAAATCCAGTAGTTTGTGTAAGTTTAAATTCCCTCTCAAATTTAGATTCCCATCAAAAAGCCAAAATGAAGAACAAATACTAGACATTTCTAGCAAACAAAGAAAAAATATAATAAAAACAAAAATTACCATAAGCAACCTGTAGTTTTGGAAATTGCACAGCCATGTTCGAACATGTATTGACTTTACTTTTAATGGTTCTTCTTTTGATCATCCAATGAATTGAATTCGTAGATGGGACATGAATTGTTGTTTTACCGAAATATGTAGGAAACCTGTGCTTGCATGCCTTTTCTATTATTAAAAAAAATTACATAAAAATACCCATTGTTAGACATTTAAGATTACCGTCATTATGTTTGAATCGTCTCTAGTTTCCTAAGACTCGAACAATAAAACATACATTTTTGAATTGGATTAATTATGCCCTTTCTATCGGTGTGAGATCTTATATAGGGAATGTATGGTGATTCAAGGACTATTAAGGTCAATGCCCCTTGGGCATCTTGCCTAACATGCAAATCATAGTCATTCAATCTGAAAAACACTCTCTTTCATCCCTTCTCTTAGACGATTAAATGAACTTTTTTAAAATGAGAGGAGGAGTGCTCTCAAAAAATGTTATTTGAGATAAAATGTACAAAGACAATTGACCTTAATACTCTATATTTCTTGGAACACCATACACTGCACACCCTTTGTGAGGTTTGACCTATAATTTTCAATTTGGCCCAATGATGAGGGTCGAAGCCCACAAAATTGAGGGATTGTTTTTTCTTATCCCTAAGGCTCGAGGGTAGAACCAGGGCTGATTTTTAAAGGCCCTCTTACTTAGGGTTGGGCTTGGTAAGACCTAGGCCCTACCCTCTGCGGCCCTCACACATCTGTTATGTATATATATAAGTATAATTAGAGATATTCTCCCTTCCTCAAGTCTCCGAGACCCATGTTTAACGATACAAAAGGGAAGTGGTAGTAATTTTCACCAACCCTCTCTATAAAATATCTTCAAGCTTCCTACTAACGCAACCCATTATCCCCAACACAAGTGTGGAAAACGATGTTGCAACAAGTACAAATAAAAATGATGAAAATGATTTTTGAAGAAATTTATCAAACTACCAATGTAGAATTAAAATCAAGGTTAGATCGAAATTTGAAATATGTTTTAGAAGCATAAGGTAAAATGAGTTTCATTAAGCATAAACTAATTATAAAAATATAATAGTTACATTATATATATATAACTCAAGATTTCTTTTTGTACTCAAGGTGAGTGCTACCGACAATTTTTTTAAACTCCGACATATTGCTATTTGCATTGTATTGTCTGTCCCAAGCTTGAATAAAGCATGAGGGTTACATGTCAGATCGACAATTAGCGTAAAAATTCCACTAAATCATGCATCCTAAAATTTTTCATTCGCTCCTCTTTAGGCCATGGCACTGCACTAGTCTTTAAGGGTATGGCTTGGGCCTAGCTAGTATAGGCCCTCCGAGAGCTAGGGCCTCACTTTTATAAGTGATCGAGGGTCGGGCATGTTAAGACCTAGGCCATGTCACTTGATATCCCTAGTCTTACATGGAAAGAAAAGGCATAATAATTCAATTAAAAAAGGCAAGGGTATTGGTTTAAGTTTTAAAAAGCCAAAGATTTTGTTTTCATAAGTGTGGAAACATAAATGTCATGTCGGATCAACATGCGTATTCCTAAAGAAAAAATATATTAGAATGGGGGTATCTTGGATTAGTTCGTACGGTGCAAATCTTGTGTACAAGTCTAGCACACATAAATACATTCATTTTCATTATATGAAATTACCTTTCTCAATGAGCATTTTTTTTCAACATGCCCTTCAGATGGATAAGTGGCGCATTTTGGAATGGGGGTACAAGAAATCTGTGTACCTATCTTGTACAAAAGGAAAAATAATAATCGCCTATATGCTTTATGGTGATTTAACAGGCTGTCATAGATCACAACACCTATCTACTCGAATGGAAAGTAGCACATACTCTCTCATTTGGGAGGCCAGGCTTGATCCCTATGAAGTGATTGTTGGAATTTATTGGTTGTAATAGCCATTTAAATCTCATAGTTGAGAAATGATCTGAAATCCTTGGCCAAATTTACATGTAATGACAATCATTAAATCGATTGTTACGGCTGATTCTCTGTATAAAAGAGACTAAGGTGTGTGAAAAACAACTCACGGAGAAATCACTACTTTGTTTCACCCAAATATGGTTTAAGGGGGGTCAACCTTACATCATTGGTTTAAATCCACTGCTCACCTCTTCTCCGATCACAGGATGAACGATCCAAAATTCATGCAAATGGAGCAAATCTTTTGAAAAATTAATATTCAAGACCATATGAGTTAAGAGGAAGATATTGCTAAGCAATCATAACCATGTTTGATATATGGAAAGCTTCATTTATGCGATGTTATATGTGCGACCAAATTTATTGTGTGATGCAAAATTCAAAGGAACCTTGCATTGCATGCTTTTCAGCAAGTGCTAAAGAGGATTATGATTTTTACCTTTCTAGGGTAGTGATCTTGAGTCTAAAGCATTCATATATGTTGATTAGGGTGGTGACTTGAATAAAATAAAAAAAATTAATCGGTTAAATTTTTACCCTTAGAGGATGTGTTGCACAACAAAAAGAAATAGACCTCCATCAAAGCAGAGTAAATGAGAGTCATTCTAAATTATTGTTTAAGAGGTCATCTGGTTAAAACTTCATTAATCAATTGGGGTTGTTAAAGACGGGTGAATCTATATAATTTATACTCCGAGAACTGAGCCACCATTAATATGCTAATAAAAGCATAACATTATGTTAGAGACGTGGTTGGGAAAGAGAAATTTTTCTTCTTCTATATTACATCGCCTGGAATGTTTGTTGATCATCTTATTAAATCATTGGCAAAAAATTATTTATCGAACATATTTATTAAATGAGGTAATTATAAATTATTATGTGAAATAACTCTTTAAGTTGAGTGATAGTGTTGGAATTTATTGGCAGTAATAGCCACTTAAATCTCATATTAGTTTACATGTAATGGCTGTCAAAAAATTGATTGTTACATGTGATTCTCTTTGTAAAAGAGAGACTAAGGTTGTAGTGCCCCAACATCCTATATTGGTCAAATAAGAATTTGGACCGTTACCTACATAACCACTCATCCTAACAACATATAAGACATAAGAATACAAGTCTCAAAATTTCTTCAACATTAAACAAAATTCAATTGATAATCCCTAAAAATTCATCATCCAAAATAAATGACCAATCATAGCCATAAATAAATCTGATCATCTCTTGTGATCATAAAATTTTAAAACTGAATTCAACCTAAGCAACATCATTAAAATTGTCTGAGTACTACTCTTTTTAAATTAAAAAACTATTGATTCATCAGTAGGGTCATCTATCTAGATTCCATTCTCCTTCAAGATAATCACATTTGGGCTCCTCTTCGTATTCTTCCTCAATCCACGGCCCTGGAGCACAAATGTCAAATCATGAACTTATCAAACAATAAAAGTTTGACTGAGTATTAGAATTACTCAACGGATGCAAGATATAATTCACAATATAAATAATATACATTTTCAGTCATGTACAATTAACAATATCAGAATGCGGAAACATAATGCAGTTCATATAACCATTCTATGACATTTTCATACTCAAAACTCATGCAGACTTGTGACACTTATGCAAACTCATGTCCGTTTATACTAGGTCTATACCATATTTACATTTTCAAATTGGAACAAGTATTGTATCTAGAACGTGCTGCAGAATTAACGCGCATTTGTATCTAGAATGTGCATCTATATCCATGACATTTCAGTATTACTTTCGTACCAGGGTCCTAAGTCCACATAAATTTTAGGGTTCGTACCATCTGCATGTAAATTTCATGCTCATATCTGTACCACTAGGTCCATACCATTCGTATAAGAGTTTCTACTAGTAATGGGTACATATAAAGACTCAAAATACACTAATTCATACAAATTTATCATTGATGTGTGACTCATGTTTGACCGTGACAATAGATGCATAAATAAGTGTAATTTAACAAGTAATACCATACCATAATTCTTATATATTAACAGAATGTTAACATAAATTCATGTTATGAAGATTATCAATAATGTCTAAAAATATGAAGTCATAAATCCTTAATCTGTTAATCATTCTTTCAACCTAGCCCAAACATATATCACATCCTCCATAGAATATTCTATGATCCTCATCCATCTCATTCCTTCTTATTCAATCAAGATCAATTATATGTTATATCTTAGCAACAAAATAATTAAAAACAATATCCATGATTTTTTTTTTATGAATATCCTTTTAATTATTTCGAGCCTCATCTTTAGATCTAAACCTTAAAAAAACTACATAAAATTGTTCTATTCAATTAGGGTTGGTTTACACCTAATCAAAATCATGAAAATTTAGGGTTTATCTACACTCATTCTTGATCTAAAAATTAAGGGTTTATCTAAACTCAATTTTGATATAAAATTTAAGGGTTTATCTACACCAATTCTTGGTCTAAAAATTTAGGGTTCATCTACACCCATCCTTGATCTAAAATTTAAGGGTTTATCTACACTCATTCTTGATCTAAAATTTAAGGGTTTATCTAAACTCATTCTTGATCTAAAATTAACAATCCTATTAATTAAATTATTAATTATACAAAGCATCGTACCTCTCAAGATCGTCTCTCTACGATCAACCGGTTGCGAATGCTTAGATCTTGATTCTCAAGCGACCCTTCTTCTCCAACTGGATCCTCTTGCAAAAACTCT
Organism: Tetracentron sinense; assembly: GCA_015143295.1. Classification (NCBI taxonomy): domain Eukaryota; kingdom Viridiplantae; phylum Streptophyta; class Magnoliopsida; order Trochodendrales; family Trochodendraceae; genus Tetracentron; species Tetracentron sinense. The sequence goes on from CM026561.1 coordinate 19,222,819, forward strand.
TAAAATTTCCTTCTCTAGCTCTCTTTTAGGTTTAGGAGACTTTGAAAACCCTAACTCCCGAGTTAAAGAGGTATTTATAGGGTTGGAGGACCCAAGGGAAGTTAAAAAGTCGAAATCAGATTTTTCACGAATTTTTGGGTGCGATTCCCGATCGACCAGAACTTATGTGCAATCAATCGGATGTAGCGATCGATCGGTACCGGTATCCCCAATCGATCGGATTCTGACAGAGATCTTAGAAAATTTTCTGGTTTTGTCCGATCAATCGTAGCTTATGGCTCGATCGATCGGAACTCTGACAGGTCTGATTTCTCCTTTTAAAAAAAAACTCTTATGCTACTTTTTAAATATCTTCAAATTCGTGCTATCAGGTCATTAAAGGGGCTAAAATGAGCAAGATAATTGGGTTTCTACTTCTCGAGATTCTATATTAATTCTCATAAGGGAAAATGCATTAAAATTTGATACATTTTCCTAGGAGATTAATTTAAATGGCATGAATGTCGATGAATAAAAAAGTCACGTCACTACAAAGGTGCTTGAAAAGCAACTTATGAAGAAATCACCGCTTTGTTTCACCCGAATTTGGTCTAAGGGGGATCGACTTATGTCGTTGGTTTACATTCACGACTTGCCTTTTCTCCAATCATTGTATCGACGATCCAACATTTTTTTTTGTAATGATGCAATCTTGTAAGTCTTCTCACAACCAACTACTAACCCACTAACAGATGTTGCCTACCGAAAATATTGTTAGAGTAACAACACAAACATAATTACCTTATCCACATTAAATTTTCCCATAAAGAGAAAAGAACATAGTGATGTCAGGAAACTAATTATGGATAACTGGAAGCAACAAAAAAAGGAGACTATCTGCTAGATAAAAAGTAAAAAGTGAGAATCTAATTTATCGGGTTTTATTTGCATGAATTACATATCTATTCTTCTTCGAATAATTCAAGCCCTTCATTAATTCATTAAAAGAGGAAGTGATGCCTATTGTTCTTAGTGGATTCTTCTCTTGATTCCTTGTATGTAAGACACCAGCTCATCAATTGAGTGCTTAGATCTATTATCTATTTACACTAGTCCAGATGTGATCTTTAATCATCCCATGTATTTGGAATGTGTAAAGCTTCTGGACTGTATGGTCCTAGGATTACGAGGGAGCTCGCTTTACAACACGTTAACTTGGGATTTTTGTATACTAAGTTACATGGCTCTTTGTGAGATGGAAAATGAAAGCGTGGAACACTTGCATTTCACTTGCAATTACTCGACAGATATCTGGAATCGCATCCTTGGGTGTTGTGGTTTTAGGAATTGAAGAATTATGGATTGGGAGGCCGAAATAAGATGGATAATCAAAGTTTTAAAGACAAAAATTTGTTGCATCAAGTGATGAAGGTTAACTTCTATGCTTCTATCTATCACCTCTGAATAGAACGAAATAATAAGATTTTTCATAACCAGTTTCAAGATCTATCATCCATAATTCACATTATTAAGAATGACACAAGATCTCAATTCTCCTTTGCTAAGCCTATTGTGGATGATAATGTTAGGACTAGAGGCTTCATGGATAGTTGGGGAATCAAGGCCAATTTCTTCCTCTTAGTAAGCAGGTCTTGCTCCCAATGCCCTCCCCCTCGTGATTGGTGGGTGATGAATGTTGACGGGCCTATTCACGAATATATCACCGAAATTGGGGGAGTCATTCGGAACCATTTGAGAAATTCTATTATTGCGTTTGCGAAAAGTGTTGAATTAGATTCTATTAATTTGCAAGAGCTGAAAGTTATTCTTTAGGGTCTCCATTTGGCTGAAGGGAAAGGCATTATGAAGCTTTTTACATCTACTCCAACGCAAAATGGGTAGTTAATAGCCTCAATAGAGGTGGAGAGTCGTGGCAGTAGCACAAGGACTTTGAAGAGGCGAGGAGACGTATTGGATCTCTTGACTCTTGCATTATTTCTCATGTTTGGTGGGAAAGCAATCTAGTAGTTGATTATCTTGCTAAGCTTTCTAATCCAAATGGATGTTTTTTGTTTTCTCCTTAAGATTTCTCACCTCACTTTCTTTCTATCCTAAGTGATGACAAGTCTAAGAAATTGCATATGAGAGTGTAATCTTTCTTATATATATATATATATATATATATATATATATATATATATATATATATATTAGTGGGCGGCACGTGTGATGTGTGAGCACGGATTTCAGTTACCCACATTTTTATGTTCAGAGTCGCCACTTATTAATTCGGTAGGGATAAGTTCCAGGTAATGGATAAGGTCTTAAGTCTGCTTAGAGTTCTGAGTAAGAGGTTCGGTTAAGCCCGAGGAAGGTGTTAGGCACCCCGGCACTTTCGTTTTACAACAGTTCCCTACTTACTAGGTTGAAACTAAATTAATGTCAATTGTTAGTTAAATTCCTTAAGCTTAATCTATACTAATCCAAGAAGGGAAAAGCTAAACTAGGGTCGAACCCGTGTTGGGTTGCCTACGTACTCACATTGGGGTGAGATCAGACCGAACGTAGTTCTGACACATGAGCCCGTGCCAAGGTTAAGGGAGTGTTGTGTGTGCACCAAAGGGTGGCTTTGTGTGTGCACCAAATGGTGGCTTAGGGTCTAGCCGGGAGGCTAGGGGTGGTTGACTGGGTTGGTCAAGTACTTGGTTATGTTTGATTGAACCCGATAGGCTAAGAGGATAGTCCGGTAGACTAGGGTGGGCCCGGTAAACCAAGGGCGAGTCCGGTAGGCTTAGGGTTTAGTCTGGTAGACTAAAGGTTGGGCCCGGTAGGCTAAGATTAGGCTCGGTAGGCCTTGGATGGACCCGGAGGCCAAAGGTAAGCTCGGTAGGCTTTGGATTGGGTCCGGTAGGCCAAGGGTGAGCCCGGTAGGCTTTGAGTTTGGCCCGATAGGCCAAAGGTAAGCCCGGGTCCATCCAAGGCCAAGTCTAGTGGAGGTCTCCCATGAGGGAATTTTGAAGAAAAAAATTTGGGCATTGGAACTTGAGGAGATTTTTAGATAATAAAAAAAAATTGTGAGGGAGCGTTAATATAGAAAGCGACATTTTAAGAACCAAAAAACCCTACTTTCTCTTGAAAAGTAGTTACCATCTAGAGAGGGTGTGCCTCTTCTTTGAGAGAGACCAAGGAGGGAGCATGAGAGGAAGAAAAGGATAAAAATTTGAGGGAATCGTGGAGATATAGAGGGATTAGTGTTAGTTGTAGTTGATATTACTTCAATACCCCTATTAACTTTTCTCATGTAAAATAAGATAACATAATATCTTAATTTTTTTTATATAGAATTATAGACAAAATAGAAAAAATAAAATATAAGAAATTCACCTTACTAATTACGTTTATTGTAAGATATAAGAAAATTGGGACTCATTAGGAATATATGGAAAAAATCAACCAATTTTATAACCCCACTCCTCTCATTATATATATATATATATATATATATATATATATATATATATATATATATATTGTCGGAGTCATCCTAACCTAGCTTACGTTCCAAGAAAAATATTACATGGCTCTTACACTTTCAAAACCCTAGATGCATAAAACCCTGACAGGTTAGCTTCGCTAAGGCGTATCAATTTTATATCGACTTTGCTATCCCAAATGGTCGACTATAGTAGCCAAGGAACTCTAATAGGGTGTTTGGATTGGATTTTTTTGGCCAAGAATCAATTATGGTAAAATTGATTGTGCAGAAAATTAATGGTCAAATAATCATTTTTTCAAATAATAGTGTTCGGAGAATAAGTACGTGAGTCTCTCAACTTCATATTCTCCGAACACTATTATTTGAAAAAATGATTATTTTATCATGAATTTCTATACAATCAATTTTATTAGAATTGAATTTTGGCCAAAAAAATCCAATCCAAACGCCACCTAAATTATTCCATTGACAAATTTTTACTTCAATATATGCATCCGAGTCTCATTTTGTGTTGTAAATATGGTAATTAAAGTGCTAAACATGTTTAATCAATTTTAGACAATTAAAACATTAGGCTTACATTTTCTGCATGGACTGGACTGTAGGCCATGTAGTGGCTGTTAATTAAACAAGTCTAAGTTAGTGCAATGATATGACACAAGTCCGACCAGTTGCACAGTTGATTAATAATTGAAAAAAATTACATTACTCCAAGTGTCAATGGTTTTTTTTTTTTTGGGATAACCGTGGATATCTTGAGCCTTGAAACCTCATATTAATCCGCCGGGCTACATAAGAAATACCCCCCACCCCATTCAACCGTTAGTAAAGGGAGCCAGGAATCGACCTTGGACTCGTCTAAGTGACCCTCGTCTAAGTGACCACTGGGCTACACCTCGGGGGGTTAAGTGTCAATTTTGACTACTACTTATTTTATATTTTTGGTATTGCAAATAGGAAAATACTGTTAGGCCACAAACACCCAATCAGCTGTGTTAATATTTGTTCATGGGTTAGTGCTAGATAGCCTAGCATTTGAAGCTGTTTAACCAGAGGCGGTAGAGGATCCTGTGTGTTAATTGAAAGATCCTGATTAATGAGCATATGTGCCACCTATAGGCTATAAGATACCTCATGAAGTAAAATATTTGTTTAATTTATAAAAATATAACATTATACCATCTATATTATTCTTTAGCTTATAGTAATATAGTAATAAAAGTTCTTTACAAAAAAGTTAAGCTCCAATAAGTTAGTGTAATATGGAGAATATACCATGTGTATCGACCAAATGTCGGTCAAAAGTTGCTGAGGAATCACATCTAAAACATTTTTGGGGGGGGGGGGGGGGGGGTGTGTGTGCATGCCCACTACCAACAGGTTAAATATTATATCTTAGAACGAGCTAATGCTCCTCTCTCACACAAAGCCCTTGAACTGACATAACTTTGGTTAAAATTTTCTAGTCCAGTTAATTTGTTTTTAAAAAATTTCTAAAAATGGAGGATGGATGGATTGAACCCTAACCCTATGTTTGGTTGCTGAGAAAATGTGTGAAAACATGGAAAATAAAAGAAAATTAGATAAAATACAACTAAAAATTGTATTAAAAATCTATTTTTTCTTTTCTTTTCCATGTTTTCATCTATTTTCTCGACAACCAAACTCGTTATAAGGGTGAGTGAATCTTAACAACAGTTAAAAATAATTAAAAAATGGACACATGACAAGAAAAGAGGAGCCGAGACGCCCTCCTCAAGTCATCGACCGAGGAGACTATTATTTTTTTTTATCTTAAATAAATGATCTAATGCATGCCTATCTCGAAATGCTTATGTGTAAAAACAGTTGAAATGGGACACATGACAAGAAAAGGAGATCCCTGACGCCCTCCTCGCGTCATCGACAGAAAAGATGATTAATTTCCATATCTTAAATAAATGATCCAATGCATGCCTATCTCGAAATGCTTACGTGTGTGTTCGTCATTTACCAAAAACGAATCACGATGGATAATGAGTTTCTATTCCCAAGGAATAGAGAATTGTTCCTTGGGAGTGATGCCAAATGGGAAACTAGAGTATCCGGAGCCTAATCCTAACTCAACCCGGTCCAATGGATAGGAAGTCAGACATAACCCGTGAAAATGCTAGTGGGTTCATACGGGTTATGGGTTGGGTAAAAAATTGTTGGCTATGTTGCACCCATGCTGTGACCACCAGGTGAATTGTTCTATCAATGGTGGATATTGTTAGAAGTTTAGATAAACTAGGACTCTATTAGTTTTAAAACGGGATGATGTTTATAATGTTTTATCTTATCTCTTTCTAGATTAGGTTTATCTTGTATTCTCTATATATTAGATAGTTACATATGAATAGATGAGAATAAATACACAGAATTTTCAGAGCCATATTTCTCAATTTTCTTCAAGTTAATTAAAGGCTAACAGATATCCTATCAAAACGTCACCCATTTTTTAGAACCCAGTTTTGATGTCCTAAAACCAAGACTCAATTTGCTAAGGTGATCTTCTCACCCACACCCCTCTCAAATGTGCTCCTCGTCAAGGTTTGAAATATTGTTGAGATTTCGGAAAATTTCACGAAATTTCATTCTCATTCTACTCCCTCCGAAATTTGAAATTAATATGTATCTAATTTCACCCTACACTATTCTATTTCAACCAAACTTTTAGAATTTTTAAGAAATATTGATTGTTTATTTTTTGAATTAAAAATAAAATTTACTAAAATATAAAAATTGATATATTCGTCAATTTTTTTTTGAAATTTTTGTATGAAAAAAGAATAATAATATTTTATGATTATAAGCGTTTAATTAATTGTTAATTTATTATTATAATAAGATACATAATAAGCTAGGCTTAAACACTTCTACTACATATCTAAACTTAAAAACCTAAATATTAAGATACTTAAACACTTATACTAACCTATTTAAAGTACTAACTTATCTAAATAATTTACTAATTAGATAAGTGATAAATTATAATATGTTAATATATAAACTATATGCTATAAACTTTTTTTTGGTAAGATATATACTATAAATTTTTAATTTTTTTTGGTAACATATATAATATAGTTTTTTTCTTTTTTGGAAACGAGGGTATCCAGGCCTCTTAGAGCACCTGACTTTTCCCTCGGGCACGTACAACACCCCCAAGCCACACGCACCAGTAAGATGGGATTACTCCCTGATGGTGGCCAACAGAGGGAGGGGATACGAACTTAGAACCTCAACTTCTTAAGGCATGGCCCTGGCCAATAGCCCTAGTTTATAAGTATAAACTATTTGTATGCTTAATATAATGTATAAACTATATTACATTAATTCATAAATTATAAATAATGTGTGTAAACTATATAATTATAATATATATATAAACTTTATAGTATATTATATACTATAAAAATATATAACATCTTAAAAAACCAATGATAAATAGGAAAAAAGTTAAAATATTTCGAAACAAATCCCAAGATTTTGGAATTTCTCAAAGAATATTGGGCATTTATTTTGATTAATTAAAATAATCAAAATAAATTTAGACAAGATTTCATCCAAAATCAAGAGATTTCAATTTATTTCATTTGCGCTCAGGGTTTGAAATTAACGAAATTTTGGTGATTTCAAACCTTGTAGCTCATATGACAAAATCTATTTTTTATTGGAAAATACTTGTTGTGACCCAAAATCCCTCTTAAAAGTTATGGGACTTTAGCTTGTGACTTATACTTCAAACTATCCTGCAAGAGCATCTAAAACAATGCTAAAAGCGAAATCTAAAAATTTCTTTTATACTTAACCGTATTCCAAGTTTTAAAAAAATTATTACGATAAGAGTTCAACAAAAAAATAAGCCATCATAAGTGGACATCCCCACTTTAAACAAGTCAAGGACAAGATATACAATCGCTTCCTTGCATCTCTTAACAGTAATCAAGATAAGGCCACTTGTCGATACTCTTATCCTCCATTGGATGTTCTTCCTCAAGACCTTCGATGTACTCCTCCTCTACCCATGGAGTTGGAGCACAAATGTCAAATGGTGGATCTGCCAACAATAACTATTCGGCTGAGCATTGAAAGGTTCCGCGTATATTAACTACTAAATAATGATGTTATAATAATAATATGATTTCATATATCGCAATTATTAAAACGCATGCATATTTCAATTCAGAATGCGAAAAATCATAACTTCGATATCAATGTGCATATTTTTGAAAACTATATATTTTACTTTACTTTCTCCGAAAACCATATGCTTTTACAATTTTCTTCATGTCTTTTACTTTCCAATTATCATCTTCCATTTCTTTACTTAACTAAACCGATTTGATTTTTTTTACTTGAAATCAGGTGACTAGTGATTGTACCTGGTCTAAGCACACTAACACCCTCCCAATAACATTATGTTCATTCTTTTACTTTTGATCAGATGACTAGTGGTTGTACCTGGTCTGAGCACGTACACTAACATCCTCCCAATAACATATTTTCCTTTGTTTTACTTGAGAATAGGTAACCGGTACCTGGTCTAAGCACACTATCACTCTTTCAATAACATTTCTTCTTCAATATTTTACTTGAAATCAGTTGATTAGTGGTTTTACCTGATCTAAGCACACTAACATCCTTCCAATAACATATTCTTCTTTTGTTTTACTTGAGATTAGATGACTAGTGATTATACCTGGTCTAAGCACACTAACATCATTCCAATAACATCTTTTAATTTTTTTCTTCTTTTTTACTTTACTTTTCGGATACTTGTACTTATACAAAACCTCGATCATGTAATTTCAAGTGCTCATATATCATTTGTGAGTGACATCTAGGCAATAAAACTACAATAACACAGTACACGCTTTTCAATTTCTAATTCATATCAAACATATTCATATATAATTGAGACACATAATTTCATCTATTTAATATGTTTTTCATCAAGATCAATACATCATGTCTTTTCTTCCATAAAGAATTCAACATATGAACAATTTAATAGAGTATAAATAGAGGTTTTTCATTAAATACATTGTTGCCATCATTTTTTTAAATAAGTAACACTTCTATATCATTTAATAGAACTTAACTACTTCAATTCATCATCAACATCTTTTTATTTTCATTTCTCATGAAGAAATCATAATAAGATTGAATGGTGGAGTATAATATACAACATATCATAGAACAACATGCTTTTAATCTCAATTTAACTATAGAATTATAACAATACTATTTGATAGAGAGTATCGACATTCCGAGATTAAATCTCTACAATTTAGCACTTTATAAAGACTTCGGGGGTGAGATCCAAGCCTTTCCTTCCTTCTCCAAGCTTGCTCTCTTGAAAATCTAGGATTTTCTTCCCTCCTTGCCAAATTGGGTGAAAAGTTCTTAGAATAAACTAAACATTCGAATTAGATGTTCTATTTATAGTCATAGGGTTTAAAACCCTAAAAATCCGGACTTAGCCCTTTTTTAAAACTAAACTGTGCAAATTCGTTCGAATGAAATTATTTACGTTCGAACGAATGTGTTCATTCGAACTGATTTCAGGCCTTTCAAACAGAAATGAGTGTTGAAATGCTTAACTAACTAAACTTTTCTGGATCCATTTGAACGAATGTGGTACCCTTCGAAAGAAAATGGATGCCGGATTGAGCATTCACTAAATTTTCCATGGATTCGTTCGAACGAGTGTCCCAAAATTTCTCTTCTTAAATTTTTGTTTCTTTTGTTCAGACCTTTATATTTTTTTAGCCATTCCAAGATATTAATTAAGATAAATTAATCATCAAGATAATTCATAAACATTGAGCATGACATACAATTTGGTTTTGACCATTTTACATTTTTTTCGATACTTAGAACATTTTTCCCTGAAACACTTACAATGTTTACCCTTAGTTTTAAAACACTCCTTGATAAACACATACACATTAATAAAATCCTCTTTAACCTTTAACCACACACACTATACATGAAAGACTTTTGGCCTTTATCGAGCCTATGCACAACACTATTCCCAACACTAAATTTTCCGGGGTTCTACAATACTTAACGGACCTAGGGTTCTCATTATGTAACGAAATGACCGGTCCTCATTTGTCCACGCCTCACTTTTAAACCAACAAAAATTTGGTTAAGATTCACTCACTCTTAAGGTTAAGCAATCTAACCATGTTTTTTTTTTTAAAAAAAAAACTAAAATCTTAAGGGCCGTTGGGATACACTTCCGTTTTTCTGTTTTTGTTTTCTGTTTTTTAAAACTGAAAATGAGTTTCTGTTTTCAAATTTTTTAAGTAGAAAATATGTTTGGCATATCTAACAATTACTTGTTTTAAAAATAAAAAACAAAAAGAAGCGTTTGGGAAATATGATGAATATAATAATGAGTAAGCAATTCCAATCCGTGGTGGTGGTGAGTGGTAGTGAGTGGTGGTGGGGTGGTGGTGGTGTTAAGTGATGGTGGGTGGAGTGGTGGTGGTGGTGAGTGGTGGTGGGTGGTGGAGTGGTGGTTGAGTGGTGTTGGTGGTGGAGTGGTATGGTGGTAGTGGTGGTGAGTGGTGGGTGGTGGACTAGTGGTGGTGGTGAGTGGTAGTGAGTGGTGGTGGGGTGTTGGTGGTGAATGGTGGTGGGTGGTGGAGTGGTGAGTGGTGGTGGGTGGTGGAGTGGTGGTGATGGGTGGTGGTGGTGATTGTGGTGGTGGTGGTGGTTGAGTGGTGTTGGTGGCGTTGGTGGTGGAGTGGTTGGGGTGGTGGTGGTGAGTGGTAGTGAGTGGTGATGGGTGGTGGTGGTGATTGTGGTGGTGGTGGTTGAGTGGTGTTGGTGGTGGAGTGGTTGTGGTGGTGGTGGTGAGTGGTGGTGGGCTGGTGGTGAATGGTGAATGGTGGTGGGTGGTGGAGTGGTGGTGATGGGTGGTGAGTGGTGGTGGGTGGTGGGTGGTGGGTGGTGAGTGGTGGTGGGTGGTGGGTGGTGGTGGTGGTGGTGATGTTAGTGGTGGTTGAGTGGTGTTGGTGGTGGTGGAGTGGTGGTGGTGGTGAATGGTGGTTGGGTGGTGGTGGTTGAGTGGTGGTGATGGTGTTAAAGTGGTGGTGTATAGTGGTTCTGTTTTTATTTTTTGTTTCAAAAAACAGAGGTAACAAAAATTTTCTGTTACCTTGATTTTCAAAATTTTACTATTAATTTTTAAAAACCAAAAACAGAAACATGTTTACCAAAAATGTTTTGTGTAAAAATTTTGTTTTTAAAAACAAAAATCAGAAAACGGAAGTGCAACCAAACAGGGCTAACTTTACAAGGCTTTTGGATTCGATTTTTTTGGCCAAAAATCAATTCGGATAAAATTAATTGTGTAGAAATTAATGGTCAAATAATCATTTTTTTAAATAATAGTGTTTGGAGAATACGTAGGTGAGTCTCTCAACTTCGTATTCTCGGGACACTATTATTTGAAAAAATGATTATTTGATTATGAATTTCTACACAATCAATTTTATTAGAATTGATTTTTGGTAAAAAAAAATCAATCCAAACGCCAGCTTAGTTTTCTTAAGCTTAACCAGGGTTAAAGGGGTGTTAAAAGGGACACGAGGACATGTGGTAAGATAAGTACGCTAATCAGTGCTCCTTTTTATTTGACAAGAATTACTTAGATCAAGTCCCAAGGAGGGAGGTTTTCCTCAATAATGTAGTGAGCAAGTCATTCAAAGTTTATTACACTTCAACTAACTATTAATAGTAGATAGATGGTGTATTGTACCAAAAAAATTGATGCCTCGGATTAGTGACACATGAAGATCTTCCCAAATGAATTAGGTGTCTTCTAAGTAACGTGGCATAACCCAAACGTCCACACTTAATAACATCAATCTTGACAATTAATTATTAATATTATACTCACTCGCACACTAATATTAACCAGCAATACAAATGAATGATATTAGGGGTTTTTTTTGCATATAAACTATTGTGTTCTATCAACTTTGCAAATACACGGTTGTAAGTAACAATTTTACAAATTAACTTATGGTTTTGCAACCGTTAGACAAGCAACCTTAATCTTTAGTTTCCTTAAACATTCATTTGTTATTCTTAGGAAAATGATCATTATGCCCTTACGAAATTTCATAATCTCACAATATTTAACTACCCTTGAACTATGATTAATAAGTTTTAACCCTTGTGATTAAGATTCACACCCTTATGGGATAAAGCATCTAATCCTGGTTTTAAGAACAAATAACATGTCTCCTTTTAACTCCCTTTAATTTAGGTTAAGATACACTAACCCTTAGAGTTAAACCATCTAACCTCGGTTTTAAAAGAAAAAAAAAATAATGTGTTTCCTTTGAACTCTCTTTAACTGTGGTTAAGATTCATTCACCCTTAGGGTTTAAATATTTAACTTTGGTTTTTAGAAAAAAAAAAATTAACGTGTCCCTTTTTAACCCCTTTTAACTGTGGTTAAGATCAACTAACCCTTAGGGTTAAAACATCTAACTTTGGTTTTTAACCTATTTTTTAACTCCCTTTAACTATAGTTAGAGTTTACTAATCCTTATGGAAGGGGACACATTAATTATTATTTTTTAAATACCAAGGATAAATGCTTTAACCCGAAGGATTAGTTGAGCTTAACCAAAATTAAAGGGAGTTAAAAGGGGACACCTTAAATTTTTAAGTTTTTAAAACCAATGTTAGATGATTTAATCCTAAGGGTTAGTGAACCTTAACCACGGTTAAAAGGAGTTAATGGACATGTTAAAATTTTTATTATATTTTAAAAAAAACCAAAGTTAGATGTTTTAATCCTAAGAGGGAGTCAATCTTAACCACTGTTAAAAGGGGTTAAAAAAGGACAAATTTTTTTTCTAATTTTTTCTTTTTATAAAAATCAAGGTTAGATGCTTTAACCCTAAATATTAATGAATCTTAACCACAGTTAAAAGGAGTTCAAAGGGGACACATTAATTTTTTTCTTTTAAAACCAAGGTTAGATAATTTAATTCTAAGTGTTAGTGTATCTTAACCTAAGTTAAAGGGAGCTAAAAGGGGGCACATTATTTATTTTTTTAAAACCAAGATTAGATGCCTTTTCCCGTAAGAGTGTTAATCTTGATTATAAGGGTTAAAACTTATTAATTATAGTTCAAATGTAGTTAAAGATTTGTGAGATTATGAAATATCGTAAGGGCGTAATAGCTATTTTCCTAATAACAATAAACGGATGTTTAATGAAATTAAGGATTGAGGTTGTTTGTCTAACGGTTGCAAAACCATGAGTTAATTTGTAAAACTGTTACTCATATCAATGTATTTGCAAAATTGCAGGTTGATATGCAAAAATCTCATGATATTACTCTTTTTTTTTTTGGAAAATGCTAGTGAGATCGCAAAGGGGTGTGTTTGAGACCGTGCATGTGATGCACGGATCTCAAAATTTTAAAAATAGATTTAATAAAATTTATGATCCGTGCATACAAGCACTATCTCAGTGTGGTCTCGGCGTTTGCGGTCTTAATTGCAAAGTCATTTTTTTTTTCACTTGGAATTTTTATGATTATGTACTCTCCATTTAGTGTTGTTTTAATTATTGTTAGGGGCCCATGCGATTAAAGCTAGCTTGCTAGGTCCTTATAAATAAATAGAAATTAGAAAAGGTGTTTAGTTGTACGGATGATAATAACTGAAAACCGTACGATTTGGAGTCTTTTCTAAATATTTTGGGCCCTAGGCTATGCCCTACCAATAATCCAAATGAAATAAAACTACCAATAATCCAAATGAAATAAAACTAATTATCTCTTTATTGATGTCAATAATTTATTCTTGTTAAAGTTTTATTTTAAATTTTAGTGGAATTTCACAAAATTTTGTTTTCCCTCATTCGAAAGTGATATAAAAAATATGTAGTGTTGCATGATATTGGGCAAAATTGGGCCCAAATAATGTTGGTTTATTTATTTATTAATAATTTTTAATTAAATTCTAAGAAAAGTAATTGAAATTTATCAAAATTTCACGAAGTGTGTCAAAACTACATAATTTTGTTAAAAAATAAAATAATAATATTTTTATTAGATTTTAAATTTAGATTAAATTTTTATCCATTACTATCATAAAGATAAGTTAGGATAATTAAAACCTGACACACTTTTATCATCTTATTTAATCTAGAAAACCCCATTACCTTTTTTTTTTTGGTATGAGACATGGTTAGGCCGTAATCCCAATTAGCAAGTCAGTATCTGTTCTAAGTTAAAGGCGGGTGGAGAGTGCAACCCACTCCCACCCTCTCAAGAATGGAGCCCAAACCTCCTTCGTAAGGAAGAGATACACCTACCATTGAGCTATTCCCATGTGTGTAAAAAAAACCCTACTACCTAGACTAGCTAATTAAGTAATCTATTTAAACTAAAAGGTTGTTTAAGTAAATTATTTAAACTAAAAACTTAATTATTAGAAGTTAGAATTCGTCTTAAGTCAATCTATGGGTACTCTTAAATATTACTCTCAAATATATTCCATAATCCTATCTGTTTATGGAGTATATTGACTTATCTGGCTTATTTTATGTTTCTACTGTCACATCAATTCGTCTTCATTGTTTTATAATAACTTTAAATTATTATGATTATGGAGTATATTTAAGAGTACTTTTTGGGAATACCACAGACTAATTCCTCTGTGTGTATTAGAAATAATACTAAAAATAAAATATATTTATTTTGCTCAAAATTTTGCTAGAAAGTTTTAAAACTCCCAAAGAATATTTTAAAAACTTCAAAAAATTGGTGAAAATTTCGACTTTGTGTTCCGAAATTATAGGGATACCAAACCTTGCTTCCAACCAATGGAAAGAGCCACCGACCGGCCGACTCGATGTTTGGTGTACTCGACACACTTATGATGCGAGCCACCGGCCCAACAGAGAATTCAAGTGGTGTTCCATCAATCCAACCAATAACTCTCCAACACGTATACGAAATAATATAATCTAAAGGACGAGGGACAGTATCCGACCACATCAAATCGATGTTCGGTCTGTAGCCCACCTCCAAATCCGAGAAACCCATAATCTGAAAATCGCTTTTCTCTTGGGACCTTGTCTGCCCCTCATTTAGCTAAAAAAGATTAAAAGGGGAGGTTCACTCACTTGTCGTCACGCACTTAAACGTGCGAATATGTGCACGTACGAATAGTAAATCGCATGGGATTCAGTATAATCGGATTCAGGTTGGGTCAAATAGCAATGCTACAAACCCTAGATCACAACCCAATGCATCCTATCCCACCGCCTGATCCGATTAAAATAACCCTATGTTTGATTGTCGAAAAAATTAGTGAAAACATAGAAAAGAAAAGAAAATTAGTCAATACATAACCAAAATTTGTATTAGAAATTCAAACTTTTCTTTTATTTTCTTTTCCATATTTTCACCAATTTTCTCAACAACCGAACATAGTATAAAGGAAAACGATGAAAAACTCTCGAGTGATAAAAAATAAATAAATTCCATAGTATGTATTATCGAGAGCTAGACTGTCTAAATTAAAATCTAAACGGCGTCAAGGCTCATATGCAGGGGTGGAGCCAGGATTTTCTAGTAGTGGGGCACACGATGGTTACTTGAAAATGGTAGTAATTATTGATAGATTTCTAGAGAATTATTAGGTAGGTATGAAACATTTTGGGTTGAGGGGTTTGGGGCGTAGCCCCCAATTTTTTTTTATTACTAAGTTCTTGAGTCATTTCATCTATGCATTTTGTACATATCTTATGAATATTTTTTTCATGGTTTACGAGATAATTGTCTCATTGTTTTATAACTATGCCCTGTTAAATAATTAAATAACATTCTATAAAAGATATATTTTGTTTTCAAAAGTTTAGGAGATAGTTGTCCCCTAACCTCATGGTATGCCATATTATATAATTAAATAATATAATATTAATTTTTAAGGGACAACTGTTCATTGTCCATGATTATGCCCAGTTAACTAATTAATCAAGTGAGTACAATATATATATTTTTAAAAAAGTTGAGGAGTTGGGACCGTATTAAACTTTAGAGAGTTCAATCGCACTCACAAGTCAACACTTATCCCTTTTAACCCAGTTAACCGTGGATAAAATTTACTAACCCATAGGGTTCAACAAGCTAACATTGATTTTTAGAAAAAAAATACTTTAAAATATTAACCCTTCCACTTCGGTGCATTGTGAGTGTAATCCCAAGTTCAATTGCAATCGGACAAATTTGGACTCAACTCAGGGAGCACGGACCTCCAATCCCATGGCTCTGTTAAAAAAAATTGCAAAATTTCAGTGGGAGCACGTGTCCCCACAGGTCCTCACCTAGCTCCGCCCTACTCATTTGCATTTAATGGTGCACCTCACTTAATGTTTGTTGTAGTTAAATTTCAAATCAGATGGCCCAACTCTTGATAGTACATACTATCTCGAGTTTTTAATTACTTTTCCATTAATAATTTATGATGAAATTATAAAAATATGTAATCGCCAATATTTATTAATTATATAAGATTCACATGGTGTATTCAAGGGTCCCAACAATTAGGGCATTGGACCTTAATATTTATTCAATGGATTCCTGTAATTATTTGTTTTATTAGCGTTAATCCTACTAAAGCAAGTCATTAATGGGAATGTCAACAAAAAAAAAAAAAGGAATTTAATTGATAGTTGATACTCATTTTTGTCTGAGGGCCCTAATTCTTAGACCCTGATCATAATTGGGTAGGCGAATACACTATCCAGACAGGACCCTAACTAACAAAGGGTTGGATTGCTGGCCAAGACCATGCCTCAGGAGGTGGAAGTTTGGAGTTCGAATCTCTTCCTCTTGTTGGCTACCAGTAGGGATTAATCCCAACTTTATTGGTGTCATGTGATTGGGGTCTGGGATTTAGTCAGGTGCTCTAAGAGGCCCGAATACCTTTTTTGCCCCAAAAAAATACCCTGAGTCCAAAATCCAAACCCGTGAAAAGTTGGCCGGGTCGACACCCGTGTCATGTACTTGTCACCCTAGGCATATACCCAGATGCGGATAGGCTGGCCAGCAACACGAGTGGGTTTAATTGATCAGCCAAAAGAGAATGCCTCATGCACAACTGGGTTCACCACTATGGAGCAAGGGTTGGACCACAATAGCCAAAAGTTTCGTCACAAAGTGGAAGAATACGACGTGTCCCATGTCTTCTACTGATACGTGGCGTATCCTCATTCGCAATATCGCCTTCAAGGTTATGATTGAGGTAGAAGGAATCACAAATGCTCGTCTTTCATTCCACGGCGAAGAATTCTTCTTAATATATTCGCATTTCCGTCCGTGCGATCTTTTCAGTATCACAGTAATAATACGAGATTTTGTAAAGACTCTTTAAAGTGATAAAGGATGCTTCAAAAGCTTTATAAAGCTTTCGTTGCTGGAAGCGAATATCTTACCTTTTCTTCATTTTTTTTAAAAATTTTTTATAAAAAAAAACTAATTAAAAGAATTTTTTTTTAAAGGTGAGGTGCAGCTGCTAGTGACGTCCTCTGTATAAAAAGCGGTAAAGGATTTGACTAGACATTTGTAAAACTAAACACTTTATCCTCTACAGTTGGAGGGAGCTCACAACGTGGTTTGGGGTGTAGTCCCTGATGATGATATTATTATTATTATGATTATTTATTTTATTATTTATGTTTTTTTTTTTTGTTTTGATGACCAAGTTCGGGAGTCATTGCCTTTGTTTGTGTTCCTTTGTAAAGAATATATTTCTCAGAGGTTTATTGGGGGGAAGCCAGAGCCCCAGTCCCCGACTCCACTCCTCTCCCATGCTACGGCCTATTAATAATATTGGATTTACTTTTTTTTTCAAAAGTTTGTGTGAGGGGGGTGGTTAGCCCCCCTGGGCCCCATCTCCAACCCTTGTTGCAACCCGTCTGATTGATCATGCAATCATAGCAAGTTTTCGATAAGTTGTACAGTTTGATATAATATATGGCTAGTTTTGATGGAGATAAGTGTCACTAGGTGTATTGATTAGACATAATCTAACGAGTTAACCGTAGATGATCTTATATAAAAAATAGTCCATGATGACATGGAATTTTCTTAGTTAATGAGGTAGATTTTTTGTTTGGGCACGTAAACACACATAGCCAAACCTATGGTAACCGATATGGTGCCATAGAGATATAGAGGTCAATGCTTGTACATAGGGTGTCAATGAGCCATTCTCAGCTTGTACTATTGTGATTTTTGAATAGGTCAATCTAAGCCGGCTGACTAATTTAAAAGAGATTTTTGTTGCCCATTAGCCATTGACACTTACTCATTAACGGTGGTTATTTGTCTCCAACAATGAATGAGATGGTAACAAAGGTGGCAATTCCTTAGAGGACTTGGAATGGGTCGACCCAGTTGACACAATGTGTCTTAGTGCATTACCCTAGGGAGCATTAAGGTGTGTCATGAATCAAAACGTAAACTGAGTTGCATCTCTCTTAACAATTTTTTCCAACAAAGATAGCTTGATGATAAATTCTATGAGACCGTATAGTCATAAGATAATTCAACATCAGTTTTAAGAAGACACCGTCTTAAAGTTATTGTACTTAAATTGAATTATTTTACTTGAATACGATTCAATTCTATTGATTTAAGTCATATTACTTGAATCAAGTTACTTTACTTGTTGATGAAAAAGTCTTTCAACGGATGAATAAGTAATTGATATGTTAGGGCATCCTAATATATTTGACACTCTACAATCACTTTAGTCGGGAACAGTCACGGGTTGTCTTAAAATCGTACGATTTAAAAATATTTGATGCTATCAGGCCATGACAGGTATAGATAGTGAGAATGTGATTGAAGTTTTTTTCTACATGAAGTCAAATATTTGACGCCCTCACACCGAGGGACACGTGTAGGTGGTAAGAGTGTAGTTGAAGTGTCCTTTTTCTGTAGTATAGTAAGTGGAAAAGGATCTGTATTGTCGTTACTATTAAGTGCAAGTGGGAATCATTGATAGAGAACGGTTGGAGAATTGTGAATAAAGCTGGTGGACAGAACCATATGCTCTCTTTCGCCGTCACGCCTATTTTACTTTTATCTCTCTCAACCTTATACGGTAGTTTTATCAATTTAATCCTCGTTGATCTATAGGTGAGTAGTCATCCATAAAGTTTAGAAGTATATAGGGAATGACCCTTTATCAAGTGGTCATTAATTTATTGTTTATAGGAAACCTCATTCCACCAAAAATAAAGAAAAAAGAAGCCTAAAAACCTTATAGATGCAATGAAGAAACGAGTAATGATAAGTATACTCTGCAATTAAAAAAATGTTTCATGCACTCCCCTTTAGATATTTATATTTATAAAATTATAATTATATAAAAGAGAAGATGATTTTCGTTTGTAAAAGTTTTAGAATATTTAGAATGCCTATGTTACTGATTTTTTTTATTTATTAAAATATCCTGTTAATCAAATTTTGTATTTTATAAAAAGCTCATGTTAATCAATTTTATTTATTTTCTAAAATACTCATATTAATTAATATATATTACATTATGCAAAAGAGATAATGCTTTTTGTTTGTTTAGGTTTTGGATTTTCCGGAATGTCCTTGTTAATCAAATTTTTTTTTTTAGAATACCCTTGTTAATCTTTCTTTCTATTGCCTCTAAATTTTTTGATTTCTTGAAGTGTCATGGTAATTAAATATTTATTTTTTAAAATGCACATATTAATTAAATTTTTTATTTCTTAAAATACCAAAAAAATATCTTGCACCACGTGCACGCCCCAACTAGTAATAATGTAGCCCCACAAAAAAATCAGTTGTTTTATTATCAAAAGGGATGATCATATGGAAATGAGAGTAGGCTTGACAATAAGAAATATATACAATGAAGATCAACAAAAGCACACAAAATCAAGGTAATAGGCATAATACACAGATACTAAAGGGTGTATCCAAACCGGGCTAGCTTGAAGTTCAACTCAGCTTGACTTGGCTCAATCAAGTCGGTCTTGAGCTCGAAAAATAGGCTTGATCGAGCCTAGCTATTTTTTGAGTTTGAAAATGTATTCAAGTCGAGCTTGAGCCAAGGCCTGTTTGATTCGGCTTGGCACGAAGCTCAGCTCGATTGAGGGTTGGTTCGGCTTGAGCTCAGCACGACTTGAATATTATATATATGAATATTATAATAATTATATATATATATATATGTATATATATATTTATATTTATATATAATAAAAATATTATCATTTTTATTTAAAAATAATTTTTTAATAATTCAATATGAGCTCAAGCCAAGCCGAGTAGCTTCAAGCCGAGCTTTTTGAACTACATATCGAGCTCGAGCATAGATGAAAAAATTTCAAACTGAGCCGAGCATGGTCAAGCCTGGCTCAGCCCGGCTAGAATACACCGCTACACATATTACTCGTATTCGGAACCAAATCCTCTGTGATATTCATTGTGCTCTTCTTGTGGCAAGACTGTTTGAAGGCTAGAATCTTTTGTATAGTCGTTAAATCCGTACAAGACAAGAGATCATGGTCTTTAAATTCTCATGGCCACAGGGAAGAACACAGTGAATATCACAAACAATTTGCTTCACTCGCATACAAACATGACATTGCCTATATAGCCTAAATTTTTATTTTTCATTATAGTACATCAACTAACATCATGTTCCACAAATTTGTGTTGATGATGATATTTAGGATGATCATCACGTGTACGAATTAGTTACACATGATGAGATAATGTGACAAATACATACCTAACATATATGTTAAATTCATGCTTGAGCTTTGGATAGAACATTCTCCATCTATATATTCGGCGGATTGTTTATCGTCATGACAAGTATTCGGCGAGGAACATTGTTGGCATGCAGCTTGTGCACTCCTACATAGGTTCTTATGAGGGATTATGAATGGAAAATGTTATCATATTCACGTAGGAATGACGGCATGCGTACCCACATCCAATCTCGATGGCTTGCGTAATCCTGAGTTGAACCTAAGCGCTTCATCAAAGGATCGATGAGTGCGTTGTGGCCACTATCTATCCCGTAGGTATGGTGACGGCCGGGAGTGCCCCATATCCTATCTCGGCATTATGAGTACCCTAAACTGATGGTCAAGAAGGTGTTATGGGACGTCGTTAAATCCTCATTATCCCTATAAGCTATGAATGTGTATCGTCGCTCATCTCTCTGGCATGCATACCATAGGCCTAAGGGCGGATGGAGATTCCCACCCAGCGGATGAATGAATTCCCACCATAGTTCTTTGATCATGAAAATCAAAAGACTTAGTGATGTTTCCTTCTTCGCCACTTAAGAGTGATATTTGGAAGACGTATGACTTGTCTTCCATATGTTGAACTTTCTCTCGGAGGTGTTCTAAGATTTGTGGTTTGGAGGGCGCAGAAGACAAGTTAAGGATTGAGACACCGTGATAAGCAAATTAAGTGTAATAATCCAAAGCTATCACGGATCATTTTCTTAACTTATGACTTGTTTTATGATAAATGATGCTTAGGAGGTATTTGGTCATTACACCCTAAGACAAATGAAGCTAATTTGCTAAGTTGTTAGGAGTGTATTTTGATAGAGAGATAGGAGTTGTCAGGAGCGTATGAGCCGTCATACCTCTAACAGAATTATCGACCCCACTTGGGAATCCTATAAATAGAGGGTTGCCTTGTGCGTGAGGTCAGCTAAGACAATTACCTGAAAGATAACAAGCTCTCTCGACATCTTAGTTTCTTTGCAACACCAATTATCTGGTATAAAGTTCTTGTTTTTCCCTCTTCCTTTGATCCACAACCTAATTCATCTCCTTTTTTTTTTTCATCATTGATCCAAATTTTCAATCCTTCATTAAGATCTATGTCTATATGGTCAAATTTGTAGATTTAGGTTAACTTAGATTGTAGATCTCATCCCAAATCTCTGGTTACTTTGTTCAAATTCAAACTATTCAAATCTCACTTCAACAATTTATATAATTTTTTTTTGATAACTCACAAATTTGTATAAATTCATAATATTTAGGTGGCATTTGGTAACACTAATCTAAATAGTTAGAGCTTATATGAAAATTGTGCTTAGTTGATCTTTAGAGTGTTAAGTTGAAGGTTAATTAGATGTCTACATTTTGTTGAAGCAGAGGTTTTACCTCTAAAGAAAAAAGTAATTAACTATGAGCTATTTTTAAAATAGATGTTTTTACCTCTAAAATTTATACTTCAAAAAGATGTAGACATTCAACTAACATTCACCTAACAATTCTAAAGTCCAACTAAACGTAATCTTCAAATAAATTCTACCTATTTAGATTATTATTACCAAATGCTCTCTTATAACTCATTTTGCCGCACTTGAAAGTAAAGTATATACGAGAGCTAATTCGCTTTGATTACCAATTGTGTATTCCCTTTTAGACGTATGCAATGATTATGATAATTTAATTTGAACTTCCACCGCCTCCCATGGCATTATGTAAAGTCAAGAAGGCGACATCTCAAATAGATTTTGAGATATCCCTCAAGTTATTGCGGCTGTTGTTCACATTCCCATCAATATTAATGGTGAGTCCTGATCCAATGCATTAGTTCTCAGTTATCTTAAACAAGACTTGATATTTGTGGTTCTTTGATTGGCTTTAGGGCAACAGTATTAGTGCAGTGCTGCCGTTGCTGACTTTTTAGGTTTTTACCTATTCGTAAATAGATAAGTTGGTTTCAAAAAACAAAAAGCATAGATTAGTTGGTAAGAGGTGATATTGCTTTCTGGTTTTTAGAGAAGTATATTCTGATATCTTGTGCTAAAAGGGTCTGTCTTTCTAAACAAGGGTCTCTCTAACGATCTCTTATTTCGCTGCTGGTGAATTCAAAAACGTCATTGCCTTTTCAGTGAGTGGAGGACGTATGAGGGTGTTGGTTTGTATACGTATTGCCACTATGCTTTTCCTAACAAGAGGACAGCCCCACTCCTCTTCCCAATCACGATACTTTTCCTTACAAGAGGAACCCTTTAATCACTACTTTATTTTTAACAAGAGGACAGCCCCACCCCTCCCTTCCCAATATGTATCTGGGGCCACACATACGATAAGTTACCAGGGGATAGCTCTTCCCAATTCTTGTCCGTCTTGTCTTTTTATCAGCGTTATCAGAATTGAAAACCAGGAACCGGTCCCCTCACCGATTTTCATAACCCCAAATATCGGATTAAATTAAAAATCGTGCGTTTTTTAAAGAATCGGAAGAACATGTCAGTTGAATCGGAACCGGTTGAGAATCGGGTAAAAAATAGATTTAAAAAAAAAAAAAAGGATATAGTTAAATCGGTCAAACCAGGAACTGGCCACTTATCCAATTCGACGACTGGTCTGATTATGAAAGTATTGTTTTTTATCCTCACAAAGGCAGAGTACAATACGGAGAAGAGCATTGCTTGCCTTAGACCCAAAGTTTCAAACTCTCCCAATGATTATAGGACTATAAACAGAGCGAATAGTGTTATATCCGAATTCGTATCCGATTATATATACAAATATCCGAATCTGAATAAATATCCGGCGGATAGTGAAACATGATATCCGTATCTGACTCTGATTAAAATATATGAATTCGGATAGTATCTAGATTATCTGATTTTAAAAAAAAAAAATTAAAAATGTAAATTAATACTTAAATTTGTAAAAACATATAAATTTTTATTTAAAAATATATTTTAAAGGTTATATTAATTTTATAAAATTTAAAACATATTATCTATATATATATATATTATATAATTAGACATATATTTATCGGATCGGATATAAGTATTCGAATTCTCATCCGATTATAAACGGATAGTAATTTTGCTATTTGAATTTGCTCCACCGAATACCTATTCGGATAATTATCCAATTAAACAGATTCATATACGAATAATATCTGCATCTGTTTATTACCCTACCGATGAAGAGACACCTTTTAACTGGTTCTTTTTATCGATAGTGTAAATAAATTTTAATTCTTTTTAGAAGTTTGTTACTTTAACCGATTGTAGAAGCCAACAATCTTCAATTTTTAAATTTAGGAGTTTGGAACTATCAGACGGGAAAAGTAAGACTAGCAAAATCTTGTTACCGAAAAATCGTTATGGGAAGTACTAACGTCAACCATTAATGACTCTATAGAAAAAAAAAATATCAAACGACTTTTGAATGTGGCCCACCAAAAGTCATTTTACTCTACCTTTACCTTGAAGATGATTGGTAGAGAGGCAATTGGGTTGGGGCTAGCATTCTATACACAAAAATATTCTCCATTATTTAATTTT
This sequence comes from Tetracentron sinense, assembly GCA_015143295.1. Lineage (NCBI taxonomy): Eukaryota > Viridiplantae > Streptophyta > Magnoliopsida > Trochodendrales > Trochodendraceae > Tetracentron > Tetracentron sinense. The sequence continues at coordinate 19,246,706 of CM026561.1, forward strand.
TAATTTTATTTCTCACATAAGGATTCCCCTTGCCTAATTAGTAAATGGACCCGTGCCATGTTGTCTATGGGCGGCCTCATAGACACAATTCTAAAGCCCTTTTGGTTCCTATAAATACCCATCTCTCCCCTTCTATTTTCTGCCACGGCCTCCTCAAACACCTTCATCAGCTTCTCTGCCTCTCTGCTTTTCCTTGGATGCTATTGTTTGTTTGAGGTAAGAATTAACATTCCCTTGTAAATTTCATCTCATCTTTCTTGTCCACAATCATCTCTAGCTTCCTTAGTAGTGATTTAGCTAGATGGGGTGTGTTTGTTTTCTTGTTTTTTGATCTCATTTTTTCTATAGTTTGCAGTGATCAATTTCGTCTTCTTCTCTGGATTACCTGAGAAGAAAGCCAGAGATGTCGACTTCTGTGAGCAAGAACCTTCGGTTATTATCTTCCGCTTTGAGAATGGAAGAAGAGACCAAAGCTAGTGAGCGTCAAGGAATCGGAGCCATACTTTGGTCCGACTGCGAAAGAGTACCCAAGTCGGCCACTTCGTTGCGGAGGACCCTATCAGCAGACATGTCTTCAAAGAAATGGCTAGCCCAGCATGAGATTTCGCAGCTGAAGAAGGTTGCTTCTTCTCAAGAATTAATCCCAGTTGCAGATTCGTCTTCTTCGTCATCTGAAGGAGGAAGAAGAATATGAAGAGAGGAAGAAGGAGCTCGAAAGGCCTGGACAATTCGATATCTGGAGCTCGATTAGTGTCACAAAAGGTCGATGACTCTTCAAATTCCACAGCTACAGCTCCTTATATTCACCCTCTTGTGAAAAGAATAGCAAACTCGTTGAGCAAGATGAGTCTTGAAATATGCACTGAGAGTCTCGGGTCTGAGACTGGCTCTGATGGGTTCTCCTCCTACCCACCATCGGAGATTGGTGATATCGAAGAAGATATAGAAGAAGAACAGCAACAAGCAGAGAAAGAATCTCAAGTACTCTTTGAAAAGGAGGAAATGGGTAATGGAAATTATAGTTCCTCTGTAAGTAGGAAATCTCCTCCTAGATCATTCCCACCACCCCTTCCTTCCCTCTCTCTTCGCGACATGCGGTCTCATCGCAAAGACGGAAGATTGGTATTGGAGGCTGTTCCTGTTCCTTCTCAGAACTACCTCCACGCCGAACGTCAAGACGGTCGCCTTCTCCTTACCTTCATCAATTCTACCACTTCCGAAGAAAACCAAGAGGAATTCAGCGAACAAGAGGAGGAAGAAGAAGAAGAATTTGAAGAGTTTGGAGTAGAGGAAGAAGAGCAATTCGAAGAAGATGATGAGATTGAGAGAGCCGAGGAAGAAAATGGAGTCAAGAAAAGGAGAATTGTCATGATGGATATGAAGGTGAATCAGCCATTAATATCAAACCTTCCAAGGGTGATAAACGTCCACAGATCAGCTCTAGCTATGAAGAAGCCCATGGACTTGATTAATAGGAACCCAACTTGGTTTCACATGTCAAAGAAGATAGTTAACTTGGAGGGAGATGGGGAGGAGGAGGAGCCAACACCACTACCACAGTCACTCCCACCGCCATCTCGGGTGCCTCAAATGATACCGTCACCGCCATCGGCGGCAGCGGCAGCGGCTTCTTTCAATCATTACGAGTATTGCTGGCGAAGCAACCCGCGGACCCAACAATTACCACCACCTATCAACAACAACAACAACAACAACAACAACAACAACAACAACAACAACAACAACAACAACAGGAAGTTCATGCTCTCCATGAATCAAAATCCACATGAGCAACAACAGAACAAGGCGGATTACTTAGCTCCTGTAATGAGGGGTTGCAAGAAGACTCGAAGGAGTAAGGGCGTCCCTATGGATTTGGTAGCCCCCCTTCATTGCTACCTCTTGACGATTTAATCAGTTATTGGTTTAGTCGTCATCAGTTATTACTCACTCTCACTCTGAGTACTCTCACTCTCACTCTCACTCTCACAAAGTATCTTTAGTCATAAATAAATGGAAAGGAGTGTGGTGTAATTGAGAAAATTAAGAGAAAAAGAGAGATTATAACGTGGCACTTTAATCTTAATCTATTTTCCCCAATTATAATTAGCTACACAATATCTTTCATCATCGATCTTTGACTTGTTAGGCTTTATGAGTTTGATTGTAGGGGGATGCTTTTTTTTTTTTTTTTTGCTTTCTTTGCTTAGCCAATGGGATTTCGAAACCTGTCTACTTTTCCCTTAATTTTGGGAACAATCTGATCCACCTTGTTGTTATGATGTGGTTCTTGGTAAGGTTATTTGAGGAATGAAACTTGCAGCCCCCAAATACAAATTATTAATAGAATGTTGACGAAACAGAAAAAATATCAGATTTTAACTACTTTAAATGATAAAAGTAGATGTTGACAGATTTTAAGAGTAAGTAGCTTATTAGTTCACTGTAACTGGGCTGCAATGAACATGGACACCAAGTTCCATTCTTATTGCTGGGATGCCAAAGTTCTAATTTAATTTGTAATATTTAAAAACACCTCCATGTAATACAAAGAGAGAAATGCTAGCTAGCCCTACTTTTGAGTTTCCATTCTCTCTTGAGGTAGACGGCCAAAGATTTTGCGTATTTTCAGATTTTCTGTTCTCAATTTTTTGGAGTATAAGATAACAGACTGTCAAGACACTTCCCTCCCACCACAATTATTTTATTTTATACCAAAAATGATGAGAGTATCGAAAACGATTGGACTACCAAAATCAAAGTAATACAAAGATGGTAATGGATTCCCACCAAAAGTTATATGGGGGGGGGGTGCCCTTCTTTTACGATGGCACTGGTATAAGTCTTAAAAGATATACTCCCAATGAATTAGTAGAAGATTTTCTCTGATGTGACAGCTAACCCAACTAGACCACTTGATTGCTGACATGAAACTTGATGATTGTAATTATTTTGTCAATCATAGAGGAAGCAACAAAACTAAAGGCAATAATGGATGTGACGATTTGTGAGACCTAATTATTGCGTTTCATACACCAAATTGGTGTCTTTGTAACCTGAAATTTGAAATATTTGCCGCTAGAGTTACCTGGATTATGTTATAATTCTTTTGTTATTGTAAATAGTTTTGAGCCTTTTCAAATGTGATTGTATGAGAAATTTTGTAAGGATAAAAACTTCCATTGCAACTTTATTACAGGGGATATGCAATCCCCATTATGTACTGAGCACAGTGATTATGATGAGATCCCATGAAATACAAATGTGTACCCTCAAAGCGTAGAGGGGCAGTGGCATAAGAACTAGAGAGATAGTGCACTTAGATAAACCAAATGAGTACTTTAGTGAGAGAGAATTAAGGACCTAGTAATATTTATCACCATAAAAATTTATTTTGTTGAGTTTCTTTCTTTGATCTTTCACATTAATTTGGTTGACAAATGAGTTTCTTACTAACAATAGGTTTTCGTTAGGTCAGCTGTGAGGTCTTATGTCTCTACATTGATAATAGATGACTTAATGACTACTTATACTTGATAATTATACCATTATAGGTTTCAACGGTATCCATGTTAAAGAGAAACGATCAAAGCAAAGAAGTGTAAATGAATGTAAGCCACGTGAAAATTAAACTCCTTGGTTGTTCTAGGTGTATCTCCTGAAGGGGAAGACTCAGGTTTGAGTCTCTTAGGGTGTGGCAACAAGCGTCCAGTGTTAAGTAGTTAATTAACAATCAATGATTAGGTACATAAAAAAAACTTGCAAGCCATGTGAAACTGAAAATGATCTAATAAGGAAAGCGCTTCTTGTATTGCACAAGATTTACCATAACAGGGTTAAAAGAGTTCTCAATCTCTAATGGGATATAGAAGGATGTGAAAATAAGATTTTACGGTATTTTAAATTGGTAAAACCCTAATTGAGAATAATTACAATTTTAAAATGGGAGTCGCCCCTTACTCTATGTTCAAATTGTCTAATTAGATATTTGGGTAAGAGAATGAGTTAGGTACCAATAGACACCCACCAAGAGGTTGTTACCAATTCCTTCAACCTACACTAAACTTTAGGAAATAGGTTTGAAATTATTCATAAAATAGAAGTTGGCAACATTTTAATCTTAGCAACAAGATGAATTTGAAGAATGCATCTCAAGGAACATTTCGAATTCAAGAATAGCAACTCATCATGCAAGCAACTTGCTAAATCCCTATAACACTTAGTACTAAACTAGGAAAACGACAATTGACCCTTAAATAAATTGCTAAAATAGTTTTGAGCATGGATTTCGTCACCCACTCACAAAAGGTGTTTGAGATTAGGAATCGTCACTTATTAATTCGGAAGGGCTAAGTCCCAAGATTATGGATGAGGTCTTATGGTTTGCATTAGAGTTCTAGGTAAGAGGTTTGATTAAGTCCCAAGAAAAGTGTTAGACACCCTAGGACCCCCATTTTGTAATGGTTACCTACTCCCTAGGTATAAGTCAAATTTTATTCAAATGCCTTAGTTTTTAGAATATACTAATCCAAGAAAGAAAAGCCATCTAGGGTCGAACTCGGGTTGGGTTGCCTACGTACTCACATAGGGTGAGATCAGACCGAGCATAGTTCTGGCACACGAACCCATGCCAAGGCTAAGGGGAGTGTATGTGTGCATCGGAGTGGCTTAAGGGTGTAGCCCGGGGGCTAGGGGTGGTTGATCAGGTTGGTCAAGTGCATGGTTTAAGATTGATTTGGGCCCGGAGGCCAAGCTCAAGCCCGGAGGCTTGGGATAGGGCCCGGTAGGCCAAGGGTTAGCCCGGTAGGCTAAGGGTTTAGTCCGGTAGACTAAGGCTAGGTCCGGTAGGCTAAGGTTTAGCCCGGTAGACTAAGGGTTTAGTCCGGTAGACTAAAGCTAGGCCCGGTAGGCCAAGGGTTAACTTGATAGACTAGGGGTTAGCTCGGTAGACTAAGATTGGGTCTGGTAGGCCAAGATGCATTTAACCATGGGTTAAGTCAGTTAACCACAGTTAAAGAGGAGGGCTAACCATGGTTGAAAGGCCAAGATCACATGTTTTTGGTCTTTGTATTTTTTAGATGTTTTTTAGAATTTTTGCATATTTTCCAAATGTTAGATTGGTCTAACCATGTTTAAAAGTTAATCGAGGTTAAGCTTAACCCCAGTTAAGGGTCTAGGCAAGCCAGAGGTGGGCTTAGTTAGCATGGTAGGGCCTAGAATGACCTTCTACTTAGTCTGTGCCATGTGCAAAGCCTATTTACTGAAAACTGGGATTGGCGATAGATTATTTAATTACCGCTAATTCCAATTCTTCACAGAATTGGAATAGTAGTAGACAGTCTATCGCCATTTTCAGTTATGCATGAGAATGACTTCACTGGTTAGGGGGAAGGGTTAGGGTCGAACCCATAGGGTCATGGACCCACAAGAGTGATTAAGGGACTCTCCCTTGAGTCATGGGCCTGTTGTGGGCCCTGGTCTTTGTTTGAGATGGGCCCACAGTGGCCATATTTACACTGTAACAGAAATCTCAGAATAGCGGTAGACTGTTTACCGCCATTTTGGACAGTTTCCATTTAGGGTGATTTTAACTATGGTTAAGTTAAAGGGGTGAGCCTGGAAGGACCAGGGTAGGCAGAGGGAGGTCTCAGGGGTCTAGTCTAGGTCCTGGAATGGACCAGGGCCCACCCAAATGGGGCCTACAGCTACTGGAATGGAGAAGACCAGAAATGGCGGTACTGTGTTACCATAATTTCTGGATTTTTCTATAAATTGATTTTCCCCCATAATGATGCACTGTGATGCTTTCAGGGGGTTCCTCATGGATTGAGGACTTCCTGGAAAGTCTGGGGAGATAGGGAAGCCCCATGCACCGTGTGTGGAGGTGTGGGCATCAATAGAACTGCCTGGGGGGGTCCCCTTGCCTATGAGGAAGGTAGGGGGACCCCTATTCTGGGTTCTAGAAGCTACAACGAACAAAAAAGGTCTCTTGGAGTTGGACAAGAGGCTCACATTGATGCTTACAGACGGGGGAGGGGGGGGGGGGTGGAGCTCTACCCTCTGCTCTACGAGATCTGCTCTGCACGGTGGTGGTGGTGCACCACTTGGCTGGTCCTTCGAGGCTTTGGGGGTCTTCTCTTTGGTAGAGGGAGGAGCTGACACTCAAGGGAGGCTGGGGTTCTCTCTGAAATCTCTCAGAAATTCGGATAGGAGAGTTGGCATGGGTTTGAAGGTTGAGGGGGACCTTGGATTTATAGGGGAGAGTCCTAGGGACACAAGGGGTATTAGGACTAGGGTAGGCGGAGGCTACAGGAGGGAGTGGGGTGGCCAGGAGGCGTGCCTGTGCACTACGGGCAGCAGGTGAGTGTTGCGAACACGAAAACTGGGAATGACGGTAATTCTAGTACCGTCATTCTCTCGCAAGGCTAAAATGATAATGACGGTAGAGTTTCTACCGCCATTACTGATTTTTTTTACCAAAAAAGGGTTTCCCAGCTTGCATGCGGTGCGACCTTGAGGTTTGAAATTTTGGGCCCAGGCCAGAGTTGGCCAAGGGTTTAAGCGCTAGGTTTGTAGGGCTAGGCTAGGGCTAGACCTATAGGGTTGACTTGGAGTAGACCTAGGGTTTGGCCTAGGACTTAAGGTTTAACTAGGGTCTGCCTAGGGTTGACCTAGGGTTAAAGGGTTAACCTAGGGTTCAACTAGAGTTAGGCTTAGAAGTTGACCTATGGTTTGACTAGGGTTTAGGGCTTAACTAGGGTTTGCCTAGGGTTGACCTAGGGTTTACCTATGGTTAGAGGGTTAACCTAAGGTTTAACTAGAGTTAGGCCTGGGGCTGGCCTAGGGTTTACTCAGGATTGACCTAGGGTTAGGGCGCTTAACTATGGTTAAGAAAGAGTGTAAAAATTAGGTGCTTACAATAGTGAAAATAGAAATACCTGATGCACTTCGTAATTATATAGGCCAAACTCATTATGGTAGTCTATTCTTACAATGAGATGGGAATTAGGTCAATGGTAGTTCGAATTATATAAGCAAGCAAGCTCAGAAACAAAAACTTTTTCATTTTATGAATTTTTAATATATTTATATGTTTACTTTTTTTAAATGGCCCAAAGCAGTTTTGCTTATGTAGAGTATGGAGCATGTTAACATAAGACAAGTTAAGTCATATGCTCAAGAAAAAACATTCATTAATATCTAAAAATAAAAATAAAAATGGGTGTTTGGTCACACTACTACAAATATGCTTATTAATCACGGTTGTATTTTCAAGAACAATGACGGTGTACATAGGAACCATGATAGAATATCTTCTAAATCGTGGGAGAGATCACAAAAAATATTTGGCGGGAGTTTCCATTATGGTTAAAACAGAAACCATGATAAATATTTATTACGGGAATATAAGATCACCATTAATACCTAACCATGATTATAACTATTTTTATAGATCATTGTTTAATACATAGATCACGGTTCTTAACATAACTATGATCTAATATCCTTTTAATAGCATGAGTTTTCAACATAAATGTAATTGTTTTGACACCTTTTCATATTTTGATTAAAATTTTAATTTAATTATAATAATGTCCAATCGTGATTTATAAGGTCTGCTCTATAAATACTTGTAGCCAGTTGATAATTTTGAAAACTTAGTTCTACTCAAAAAAAGGTTGGTCATATGTGTTGTTATAATTCTATTCTTGAATGTGTCATAATGCTACATCAACACACTGCAAAAAATCCTGATATTATTTTTGTAAGTTTTTTAGATGTTTGAGTTTGATACTGCAGTATGTGTTATAACATTCAAGATTAATCAAGTTACAACAACACATATAACTAGTGTTGCTGTAATTCTGAGTTCTATTGGAAATAGAGCACTTGATTCAAGAGAATGATGGTCATTTGTGTTGTTGTAATTCTGCTCTTGAATGTGTCACAACAATACTCTATGGTACTAGGCTGACGACCTTAAATACTTGCAAAAAATCATGATGTTATTTTTGTAAGTTTTTAAGGTGGTTCATCCTAGTACTGCAATGTGTGTTAACATCTGAGAACAGAATTACAACAACACACATGACTAGTGTGCTTGGACAACCATCACGGTTAATGAACTAACTGTGATTGTTGTAAATAACAATTACCGTTTATTAGAAACTATGATTGTAAGAACGATTATTTCATCTACTCAAAAATAAACTTTAGTTTATTATTTTTTAGTTACGTTCATTACCGTGATTCTTAGGAATAATCAATTACCGTTTACTAGCGACCGTGCTTGTAATTGTTGTCATTTCAACTACAAATATATAAACATTAGTTAATTATTTTAGAGTACGATCACGATTACAATAAAAATATCAATGATATGGTAAACATATCACAGTGAGAGTGAAAAACCGTGATCGAAACTCTACTTTCTTAGACTAAAACATTAAGTCACTTTATCTCTCTCTTCGCGCATATGTTTTGAACATAATTTCTAACAATTTTCTTCTTCTAGCAATCACTGTATTATTCTTTCTTGCAAAGGTTCTGTTCAACCTCCGACATGCATCCATTCTATTCAACCTCTAGCAACCGTTCCCTCATTTCGTCAGATATGTTTTTTTCCTATCTCTTCTTTCGTTTATTTTTACTTAAATGATTAGACAAATGTTCAGTACATATTGAACCAGATTACTTAAAATAATTCTCATTCTTATTAGGAATCATATAATATTTTTCAGTGCGACAAGTTTCCAATGACAATTTTATGCTTTCAACATAAAATACTCAATATTTTTCTATGTTTCAGCATTTGAATAAAATTTTTTGTTTTAAACTGATTGTTATGCATTTGTTCATAACAACTATGTCTTACCTTAAAGAAAATCTAGAGACCCTACCATGTGTAAATGTCTAAGGCAAAATAACACCGGTGATAAGAAATCATCGAATTGAATTCTAGAGGAATGTCAACTGGTAAAATTGCAAAGAATTTGAGTTCTTTCATAGGTGTACTTCCACGTGAAATTCTAATTCATTATAGGATTTTTAAACGAGTTTCAGATGAGGTCAAAAACAAGTTTTTGAGATCAGTTGACTGTAAGAATCATTGCATATATAATATTTATAATTTTTTTTGTCTATATATATATGCAATTCTTTGAAATTGAAGACAGACACTTAGAAAATGTTTATTTATACTAACTTTGTATGTATGCCTTGTTGTAGCAATTCTTTGAATTTGAGGAATGAGACAAGAATAAATATTTGAAAAATGTTAATTTTTATTGGAAGACATTCAAGTAGTACATCCAGAAGAATTATATTTATCCATCTATCGACAGTGGTGATGTCGATCAAATAAACCTTCCCCGCAAAGTATTTACATATTAGACATGAACACTGTGATGGATTTGTAAAGTTAACTATTTCAAAAGAATTCAAAGTTGGTAAAAATTATAATTACTTATCCATTATATTTAATATTTGTACTTTAGTTTAGTTGTATTATAATTTTCAGGCCTTAAGCGATATAAATAAAGAAATAAGGAAGAAGAATATATATCCTCATCGTTTAAGCAAGGGGTCGGGTCATATTGAGGTTGTAAGGAAAATTATGAGTGTTTACATTCCTTGAATTTAAATGTAAGCACCCAATTTTTACATCATGCCTTAACCATGGTTAGAATTCTTAACCATGGTTATCCCCAACTGAGCCTCAGCTAAACCCAAGTCAAACCCTAAACCCTAGTCAAACCCAAGGTAAACCATAAACTAACCCTAAACCCTAGGTCAGCCCTAGTTAACTCTATTTAACCCTAGGACAAACCCTAGGTAAACCTTAAGTCCAAACCCTAGTTAACCTAGGACTAACCCTAGTCAACCCTAGGTAATCCCTAAGTCCAAACCCTAGTCAACCCTAGGACCTAACCCTAGCCGAAACCCTAACCTAGCTAAGCCCTAGCCAAGGCCCCTAGGGCTTAAACCCAAGTCCAAGGCCCCTAGGGCCTAAACCCTCGGTAAAAATTCAAATTCAAACCCATGTACCAATGCATGCATGGGTTAGGCCCTTTCTGGGTAAAGACCAGGAATGACGGTAAATGTTCTACTGCTATACTCATTTCAGCATAGTAGGGGAATGACAATAATTATTCTACTGTCATTCCCTGTTTCGCGTTCCAGCAGCTCAACTGCCCCTCCAATGCACCAGGCACGCTCCCTGGCAGCCCCCTCTCCTCCTACAGCTCCGCCTACCTCCGTCCTAATGCCTGGGGTGTCCTCAACCCATTGGCTATAAATACCACCACCTTTAAGAAAAAAAGGGAAAAACGGTTGAACCCTAATCCGAACCCCTGCCTCCTTGCATTCAGGCTCTAGCCTCACCCAAGAGCCCCAGGGACCACCCAGCTCCCTCCTCAGCCGTGCAGCACCGCCTCTGAGCACTACCATCGCCTGCCTCCACCTAAGCCAGCCCGCAGAGTAAGGCCCTGCCCCTTCCCCTTTGCTCTTCTTTGATCCTTGCGAGCCCCTGATCCTTCCAAGGGACTTTATTTTTTGTTTGCTGCATTAGCCCAAGTTAGAGGCATCCCTTGCCTTTCTCATAGGTGTGGGGGCCCCTCACGGGTAGAGAACCCTCAGTCTAGTAGCTTCCAAGCCATCCCTAGGCCTTCTGGGGGACCCTCAGACCATGAGGGATCCTCTAGAGGCAGTGAGGTACAGCCCTTAGGGGCACAAGTCGTTTTCTGAAGAAGTTTCAAAATGGTGGTAAACACAGTATTGTCATTCTGGTTCTTCCATTTTCAGTAGCCATGCACCCTCACCTGAACGAGCCCTGGTCCATTCCAGGGCCTAAAATGGTTTCCTAAGACTCCCCTTGACTCAACCTGGTCCTTCCAGGTTTATCCCTTGCATTAACCATGGTTAAAATAAACTGAAACATGAAATGTCCATAATGGTGGTAAATGTATTACCGCCATAATCTGTTACCAAACTCAGTAACTTCAGTCTACTGTAGGGCCCACTCCAGACCACTCCCAGGGCCCACATCAGGCTCAGGGCCTTCCTTGGACTTTCTTCTCCAACCTTGTGGGTCCAGCACCTCATGAGTTCAACCCTAACTCAACCTACAGACCAGCAAAGCACCCTTGGTATAGCTTCTGTAATGACTCTAATCCTATTACCGCCATTATTGATTCTCTACTTGTGGGCCTTTGCACAGGGCCCAGACTAGGTAAGAGGCTATTCTAAGCCCTGTCAAGCTTCCTGGGCTCAATCCAGACCTACCTTAACCTTAACCAGGTATTAACCCAATCCCAGTTAGAATTTAACTATGGTTAGCTTATCTAACCTCAAAGGAAAAATCCCAGAAAATCCCTAAAAATTTGAAAAAATCAAAAAAGCAGAAATGATTAAAATCAAACTTTGCAACATGCCCAACCATGGTAAAATGATCTTAACCATGGTTAAGCCCACTTTGACCTTGGAGAAATTGGGAAAAATCCCTGAAATTACCAATAGTGCTTAAGGACCATAAAATTGAATTTAGACCTTAATCACCCACGGTTGGCAACCCTAACCATGGTTAGACCATCCCTTAACTCCAATTAAGCACTCCTTGGCCTCCAGGCCCAACCTTGGCCTATAGGCCCCAACCCTAAGCCTATCGGGCTTACCTTTAGCCACAGGGCTTAACCCTTGGCCTTCGGGCCCAATCTTGGCCTACCGGACCCAATTCTAAACTAATGATTTGGACAATTGATTTTTACTTGATTAAACTAAAACAATCAATTGAACTAATTAAGATTTCTAAATTAATTATCAACTACTGAGTTTTAAATCCTTGGGAGAGAAGATCTAGGGTGTTCGAATTCACCACTAACCTCATAACTAATCTTATTCTGAATTCATTTAAACTTCTTGATTTGCAAACATTACAGTTAGAGTGATAGCATGTCCCCTCTCAACTGATCAAGAAAATTTTAAGGGATCAAACCCTAAGCATATCGTATCTTCGGTTAGAACGAACGATACACACTAATTTACGGTTATGTAATCACTCGTCTTCCCTTAGCATAAGATATCTTAGGATTTAGTCTCTTGATATATTAAAACCATTGCATAAAACCTATGTTGAAATTCTAATGAAAATTAACATAAGTGGGTTTAATTTCAATTTCCTAACACCTAAGACAATAATAGAAATTCCATCAAAATTAAATAAAAATAAAATAAATTCGGTTGTTAAAACAACCCTCTCATTATGCAATCAATGTTTTACAAATAAGAAATCTAAATAAAACAAAATAAAAGACACAATTACTGAGCTATGGTTTCATTGAAACCCTAGAATGGAAAGTTAGTTTATCGCGATGGAGGAGTACGCCGTCTTCATAGACAAAAATGACAAACTCTTCTTCATGACTTCCTTGATCTTCAGAGCTCCTTTCTCTTTTTTTTGATTTAAAATCTCTGATCCCCTTTTTGGCTAAAGGGTCTTCTATTTATATTGAGAATGATGTTTTTCGGATTAAGGTTCTTAGAAACCCATCAGGACTCAACTTATTCAAATCCGGATGTGCTTACTAGCCAAAAACGCCGATTTGCGATCAATCGCATAGCACATGTGATCGATTGCATATTGAGAAAATATTATAGAATGTCTCTACCATATGTGCGATCCATTGCAGGCCTATCCATCTATCGCAGCCTGACTTGCGATCGATCGTAGACCAGCTACGATCTGTCGTAGGTCCTGGAAAATTCCAGAATTTTATGTTTTTCTTTTTCCAACTAGTTAATTGTTTGAGCACTTCGGAAACCTTTAAATCTTTATTTTTAACATTCTTTTCCTCGCATGAACCTGAAATCATTGAAACAACCAAGTAGCTTAAAATGATTTAAAAAGAATACTTTAAATGGTTAATAATTTAAGTTTGAGGTGCATATATGTGTAACATTTAGCACCGATCACTAAACTTTCTTATTTGTGAGACAAAACTTGTTAAAAAAATGTGATTAAACATTTTAAAATGATGATTAAATGCACATTATATAACCTCCAACATATTGCAACCAAAGTACATGCTAAAATATTCGAGCCGGATAATGCTCAAACTCGATTCTTTTACGAGACAACCTCATTTTTTTAGCTTTGCTCGACTCGTATCGAGTTGGCTCACGAAACGGCTTGACTCATTGACACCCCTACCCCATGACTATTTTCTTTTGATATGTTGAAATGGATGTGACCGTTGGTTAAGAGCGCACAATCAATATGTGGCAAAGAATTTGTTTTTTGAATGGGAGTAGGTGTGGTTATTGAACCTCTATGCTCATGAGCAACTCGAGCTTGGCTCGTTAAAAGCTCAAGCTTGTTCATTTTATTTAGTAAATGAGAAGAGCTTGAACATACTTTTTGAGTTCGTTTGGTAAATGAGCCAAGTTTGACCACACCCCTACTTGGCTCGACAAAAGCTCGACTCGTTAAGAGGCTAACTGAGTCATTAGGACTTAAGAGGTTAACTCATTACTGTTTTATATATAGCAAAGCTTTCGTCAAAGTCTTCCGTGTGTTTCCAATGTGAAACTAAAATCCTTTGGTAAATGAGGCCACATCAACATATTGTTTCATAGCATAGTTTTCCCTTAAGTTTTTCATGCATTTATGACGTGGGACTAAAATCTTTTGGTAAATGGGAACACATCAATACACATGAGTTGATTGTGGTTGTTTTGATAGACTATTAGTCCCAGCACTACAAGAAAACTACCGGCTAGCGACGGAAATTGTCTGTCACTAATACTCGATTTTCCGTCACTATTACTATTAGTAACGGAAAAATGTCCGTCGCTAATCCGTTACAATTGCGTTTGTGGCTAAAAGTCTTTAGTGACGAAAATATATTTCCGTCACTAATTAGAGATGGAAAACTTCTGTCACTAATGTCGGCAATTTTAACTCCGAGATTAGTGACGGAAATGGAATTAGTGATAGAAATAGTTTCGTCACTAATAGTGACGAAAATAAGTCCGTCACTAGTAACAACCATATTAGTAACGGAAATATTCCCGTCAGTAACATTCATACTAGTGACGGAAATATTTCTATTACTAATCGTGTTACTAGTGACGGAAATATTTCCGTCACTAATACCCATTTAAAAAAAAAAGCAAAATCTTGCACTTGTAAGCCTGTTTCCATTAACTTGCACCTGTTTCCATTCCAATTTCACATTTGCATCAACAAAACCTATATGTCCATTCGCAATCAATTCCCTATTAGAGACGGAATATTCACATAATTATTATGTAATCCCTATTAGTGACGGTAATAATTCCGTCACTAATACTCGATTTAATTGAAGAAAGCTTCATAAGTATCAAATTCCCTATTAGAGACATAAAACTTTTGTCACCATAATTCACTTCCGTTACTAATAGCAATAATGACGAAATATTTTCCGTCACTAATAATCTCAATCTTAATAGAGACGGAAAACTTCTGTCGTTATAAATCACTTCCGTTACTAATATCAATAGTGACGGAATATTCCCGTCACTATTATGTAATCCGTATTAGTGACAGTAATAATGCCATCACTAATACTCGATTTAATTGGAAAAAACTTCGTAAGTATCAAATTCTTATTAGAGACGGAATAGTAGTGATGGCATACGTTTCCGTCACTACTATTTCATTGCTACCTGGTAAATTTCTTGTAGTGCAGCCACATCGGAACACACAAGTGATGTTTAGGGGAAAGATTGGTTATAAAAGGGTAATGAGAGGGCCTGACTCTTTAAACCAAAGCTTGAACAACTATTGTGAGCTCTAGTCTAGCCAAAGTGAATTTGAAGGTTTTAAATTTTATATATCAATTATAAATTATATATATATATGATATTTGAGTCGAGCCGAGTCGAGCTTGAGTTCGTGATACCTTTTACGAGCCGAGCTTGAACACGGGCTGAAGGGTTAGAGTTCGAGCCGAGCTTGAACATATCTTGAGTGTAACGAGCCGAGCCGAGCCTTGCCTGAACACCCCACTACTTGGCTTGGCTCGGCTCGGCTCGATATCACCCTTAAATGGGAGAGCCATTTCCCCCAAAAGTATATATTTAATTATCAAATCATTTTGAACTTCACCCCGATTGTAGGAAGATCCCAAAACCCGCATCTAACATATCACAATTCCATGGATGATATGCTAGAAGTTGGTGTCAACCAATATTTTTCTTTCACATAATACCTTTGTGTCTAGTATCTGAAAGTCCGCATTTTCTCTCTCATAATACTCTTTGCCTCTATATATATTCTTTCCCATAATATCATTTTCTTTAACTTATTCACCAACTGTATCTCAAAACCATTTGTATGTTGAGATAAGACTTGTGTGTTCTTCAAACTAATTCCACTCATCAGTAGTAGTACATCATTTAGACCCTTCAATAGGTGGACCATGTTGGGTCCGGTAATTGAAGAACCTATATGTTATGAGTCTCAACAGACTATTTAAGTATTTTTTTATAAAAATTATAAAATATAAATCTTATTTGTAATACAAAGAACGTGACGTTCGAGCCATATATTTCCCATCCGACTGAGCCATTGTTAACCTTCCGAGCCATCATTGAATGGCAAAGTGGCAAAACCTAAGCCTGGGCTGGGCCTAGAACTTATTTGTTAGAGGTTTGAAACAGAGATTGGCTGGTTCTGAGTTGGACCCAGTTAATAATCTAAAAAGGCCCAATTAAAGCCCAGTGATCGTACAGGCCTGAAAAAACATTCCCAGGCACCCGAGACCCATCTAAGAAAAAGGCCCACCCCATTGATAGCCCAATTAGCGGGTCCCTCCCCTTCCTCCATCGGTCCCTCCTATTCCATCGAGATTTGAGCAGCGAAACACGAATTCCTCTGGTGAGATCCGAATCAGGAACTCTGTATCGCCATTAGAGCAAGAAGAGGAGCTCATCATCATCTTCGTCCTCAATCGATGATGCTGGCGCCACCTGAGAATAAGATGGTGGCTCCGGCGAATTCATTTCTGGGTAGAATGTTGTTAGAAGAGATTACTCCGGTGGTGATGGTGCTTCGAACTCCTCTCGTCGAAGAAGCTTGTATTAAGAACGGCCTTGACTTTGTTCAGATGCTCCAACCCTTTTGTATCTTCGACGATCTCGACGGTGAGCAAGCTCTGCCTCTTCCTGTCCTTCCCCAGTTTAATTTAGTGTTTTTTTTAGCATGAATTTTTTGATTTGTTTCAGTACCTGTGCGTACTGCGAGCGATCAACCCTATAGGCTGCACAAGTTCAAGTTACGATTGTTTTATGCATCCGACGTTCGACAGCCCAATGTTGAGGTATTTCTTCAGGAAATTTAATTGTTGATTTGCAAAAATTTTGAGTTTTGTTGTTGTTGTTGTGGGGGGTGGGGGATATGTAATGCAGGGAAAAAAAAGCTTTCTTTACAGAGAACCATGGCCAAATCTAAACTATCAACAAAATCTTGTGATTCTAAATTCTAATATAACCCTATGGTTCTCAAAGCCTAAATGGTTAGGAAAGCAATTCAATGTGGTAGTGCTTCAAAACCTTATTTACAAGGTGTAGACTATATGGACTAGAAATCCATATTTACACATATGTGTTGCTTTAGAACTCTAAGATAAGAAGAAAATAGAAGGAGAAACTCATACTTTGAGGCCTAGACTCATTATTTTGGCAATATGGGCTTTAAGGTTGAGGTCTCCCAATTCCCACTTCCCACCTACTACTATGCATCAAACCCTAATGGCAAGCCTTTGCACTTAAGAATTTTGGATGAAAATCGTAGTGGGGGAAACCTCCTTATTAGCTTGCTTTATATAGAGTGAACATGCCCCATCAACTCAACTGAAATAAGGATTCTTTCACCTTTTTCTTGAAGTTTCTTAATCAAAGGCAACTTCTCAAAGAATAAGCCACAGCAAGAACCTTCTTCCATCGTGGAATTAGGCATCTGATTATGATAAAATGATGAGTTTTGATTAAATCTTGTTTTTCCCCCAAAATAAGGATTTTTTCTTAAATGGATTTCATAAAAAAGGCATTAAATTGAAAATCAACTATAAGAGAAATATTAATGCAATTTTGAAAGCTTTCAAATAATTTCCCAAGTTTGTATGAACGTTCTCAAAATGACATGTTTGACACTAGGATAAGATTCTCTAAGCAACTACTAACTAAATCCAATACTTTTCAAAAAATACAAACTCCTCCAAAATGGTTGGACACATCAAAACTATTATTATCCAATCGTGAACCTAATATAATATAAATATAAATGAGATAATTCTCAGATTTAGGGAAACAAAAAAGGTATTGATTGACTACCGTGCACTAGCAAGACCCACCAAGATAAGATTCTCTAAGTAACTCCATCTGATCTATCTTTCCCTTATATATCGGTCTAGAATATCTTCTTCCTTCTGAGTGTTGCATTGGACAATATTTTAACATGTGATCACCTATTGATTAGAGGGTGAAAGATGACCAATGACTATTTTATGTGCTTAGACTCTGAGGAGTCGGTCGAACATCTCCTGCTGGCTGCTGCACAACCCTTTTGCCTCTTGAGGTCTGGATTTATTTCCACTCCGCCTGGAATTAGCTGAGTCTTTCCTTACTCCTCTCGGTACAACTAGGAAAGAGGGTTTCAAAGGTGGTTCATTGTTACTTGCATCAGTAGTATGATATTTATGAAAAAAGAGGAATTCAAGGGCATTTGAGGGATCTTCATCCCCTGCCAAAACCTGCTTCAAGGCAGGACAACATCTATTGTAGTGGTCCTCCATTCATGAGGGTTTCGATGTAGCATTCTTGTATTAATTTCAGTTTTTCATATGCGCTACTTTATCTCTTAGATAGTTTCCACTGGCTTGGGTTCATTATCTTGTGATCCCTAGCCCATTACTTACTCTTTCTCCTTTCATATTAATATACATCTCTCTATTACGCATCCAAAAAAAAATCAGTTGGTCTTTGCCTATGTAATGATCACACACAATTTCCATGACCTAGTACACCCCACCAGTAATGATCATAATCTCATTTGAAAATGGTCATTCATGTAGAAAGATCATAGAGTGAATTGCATAATATTCTCTCATAGCTTGAGCCTTTCG
Source organism: Tetracentron sinense (assembly GCA_015143295.1). Taxonomy (NCBI): domain Eukaryota; kingdom Viridiplantae; phylum Streptophyta; class Magnoliopsida; order Trochodendrales; family Trochodendraceae; genus Tetracentron; species Tetracentron sinense. The sequence continues at coordinate 19,264,867 of CM026561.1, forward strand.
AGTAGCATCTACCCCAGGACTATGTGTTGACTATCCAATAACACCATTCTGATAATCATCCAGATGACTGAACAATAAGCGATGTATATCATGAAAACCATGTTAAGATGTATGCATAACGTAAATATTTTAAACATATGTTTGTGCATTGCTACATAGTCCGGTAATCTCAGAGAGGGAGGCTTTTCGGCCATTAGTCTGAGGGTTGGAGTCCGGTAAGGCGATCCACTATCCTCCTTCCTATTCATTTTGGTTACTGAAGTCCTCAGTAGGATAATTAGAAAAGCGTCTGAATTTCTTCAGAGGATTCTCTGTTGGTAGTGAGAAGTTATCCATCACCCACCTCCAGTTTGCAGATGATACATTGGTTTTTTGTGGGACCTCCTCTAGACAGCTTGGCTATCTCCTATGTCTCTTTAGATGTTTCGAAGCGGTCTCCGGAGGATTAATCTCCAGAAGAGTGAGATCTTTGGGGTGGGCAATGTCCCCGATCACTTTTAGTTTTAGCTGATGTCTGGGCTGCAAAGCGGGATCTGTACCTACTTCCTACTTAGGTCTGCCCCTAAGATCTAGTTTCAAACCGTTGTGGGCATGGAATCTGGTAATTGATCGGTTTCTATGAGATTGACTATGAGATTGACTGGCTGGAAATCCTCTAATCTCTTGAAAGGGGGTAGGCTAACATTGAAAAAAAGTATTCTCTGCAGTCTACTTTCGTTCGCTTCTCCTTATTCTGACATCCATTGGGGACAAGTTGGAGTGGATGCAACATGAGTTTTTGTGAATTGATTGAGTTGAGTCTAGAAAATACCATTTGCTAGAGTGGCGGCAAGTCTGTCAATCGAAGGAGGCGGGTGGGCTGAATGTGAAACACCTAAGAGTGTCTGTAATGCCTTACTTGGTAAATGATTGTGGTGCTTGGGGAGGAAAGAGAAAGCCTGTGGTGAACCCATAGTATCTAGGCATGGGGAGAGATCTGTTGGGGAATCCAAAGTCGTCAAAGGCTTGCATGGCTATGGACTTTGGAAAGCTATCATGAATTTCAATTTGGATTTCGTGAAGGAAACTAGATTCAAGGTGGGCAATGGTCTAGATGTGAAATATTGGTTGGACCCTTGGTGTGGGCTGTTCCCCCTTTGATAAGAGTTTCAGAGTTTATTCTCCATTGCTTTAGATAGGTTTGCCTCTATTGCCTAATGCCTCCTGCTTGGAATGGTTGGAGGCTGCCCCTATTTGAATACCTAGGTTGAGACGCGATCTCAAGTTCTCAACGACTCGGAGATTGGTGACTATTTGCGTCTACGTAACTGTCACATGTCGGTCAGCCCTTCCTCTACTAGTAGGGATGTTCGCTTATGGTCTAGGGATAGCAAGGGCTGGTTTTCAATGAGATCCTTTGTGCAGACATTGTATGTTACTCCTAGACTTCCCTTTTCATATTGATCTGTGTGAAATCCCCATGTTGCATCTAAAATATCAATCTTTCTTTGGACGACATACTTGGATAAGATGCTTACGTGTGATCATTTGTAAAGTAGAGAATGGAGGTTGGCGAATTGGTGTTTCTTGTGCCTTGAGCATGAGGAATCTGTAGATCACTTGCTATTACATTGTCCCTTTGCTTCGGGCCTCTGGAGTCTCTCGCTTGTTTGGGAGTTTCTTGGACCTTACCTTTTTCTTTCCAAAGATTTTTTATCTTGCTGGATTGCGGGAGAGTTTGAAGCTCCGTTATCGGTTATTTGGGCCTTACTACCGGAGGCTATTGGTTGGTCGATTTGGAGGGAGATGAACAGTTGTGTATTTGACATTGTGGCCTCTTCTTTGGAGCAGGTGCGACAGAAGTGTCGTCGGATTCTTATTTCATAAGGTTCCATCAGGTCAAACTTTGACGAGTTGGGAATATAGTTCCTGATTTGGGTGGGACCTCTCGTCTGCATTTTTGGGTTCTTTCACTTTGTTTTGGCATTTATATTGTACTTTAAGATAGCAGTAGCTTAGTTTCTGTTAGTTCCCTTCGGCTCACCAACTTGTGAACCTGTACTGCTGTTTAGCCTCTTTCTATTGTGTGTGTGTGTGTATATATATATATATATATACGCGTAGCTCAGTTACCAATCAAAAAGAAGAAGAAGAAATGGAACAGTCTGTTTTGGTTTGTGTGTGTGTGTTGTACTTTTCCGTATTTTGATCTGTTCATCTTTAATTGAATGAAATTATATTTTTGGGGATCTTAGCTGTTTCTTTTTGTTCCAATTAGGCTGCAGAAGAGCATTTGAAACAGGTTGTTACTCATGGGGAGAGAGATCTTCCTGAATTGCGTTCAGATCCACCTCATCCCGAAAATGTACTTACTAGTAAGTTTTATTCTTTTGCTCTCACCTGAATTGATCGGGCTCCCAGTAAATAATTGTATATGGATTCATGATCTGCTTCTTCATTGGTCCTCTAGACACTAGTTTCTATGAATATGATGGATGGGCACATTCATCTTCCCGTTAACCTTCTCCAGTGCAAATTTACTGTAGTTTTCTCAAGCATTGAGTTCTTAGTTGTGAAGCAGCTTGGTGATGGACCTAATATCTGTGACCTTTCGTCTTTTGCATTTTTGTGCATGTAATGTATTAGTTCAGACCTGGAGTCCTTGAATTTTGGTACAGTTGGGGTGATCAATCTAAGTTGTTGGAGAGTTGGAGTTATTTCAGATTTGATAATTGGTGATTTTACTCTGCAGCCGCTGAATCTGAATCTCTGCCATCATGGCTTCAAATTTTTAATAAAGAGCTTGTACGTACTTTATCTTTTTCAGAGCACGAAGCCTTTGACCATCCCGTGGCATGTAAGCTTTGGATTTGTTGAGTACCTTTTATTTTTATTTCGAAGTTCTGTTGTTTTGATCCACTTTGTATATGCCATGATTCTTTTCTATGAGGTTTGGTTGTTACGATTTTAGAAAATAAAATTGAATGAGAACTTAATTGTATCCTTTTGTTCCAAATTGATGTGCAGGTCTTTTGGTTGTTTCTTCGAAGGATGAACAACCTATCAACAAATTTGTTGACCTTTTTAACACCAACCAGTTGCCCTCTCTCCTTAATGATGGTGCAATGGATCCGAAAATCTTGAAGCATTATTTGTTGGTTCATGATAACCAAGATGGCACTTCAGAGAAGTATATCGACACCTTCCCTTCTAATTATGTTAGAGATTAGACCATAGTTTCCTCATACGAGTTTTTTCTTATTGTTCATCGTTTACTTAATCTCTTATGAGATGGGTTATTCTAGCATTAAAAATAATTTATTATTTTTATTTTAATCATGGTTCAAAATGTTGCTGATATATCGGCGATATTGGTGATCGGCGATATCGGTGCGATATATCCATATCACAGGTGGCCGACATATCTATATGCTATAATATAAATTTTACATGATTTTGACCAATATCGACGATATATCGTCGATATCATACGATATATCACACATTGTGCGATATCAATGATATTTTGGTTAATGTTGGTTTTTAAACTATAAAACAGGGCCATATCCTATTTACATATAAATATCATTTAAGTAAATAAGGTTATGTCCTCCATTTGATTTTAATAAAAATTATCATAGATCCAAATTCCTGAAGAATAAAAAAGTCAACTTTCTAGTTCAAGAAAAAAATCCATCTTTTAGGGACTAGGTCAAAATTTTAAATTTCAAATGCTAAGGTATTTCTCAAATTTTAAAATTTCATAAATTCTACAATATCAAAACATTACTACAATCCAAAAATCCGGTGAAGAAAGTCTCATATTTAGTCTTCAAAATATTTTCATCTACATGGTCAAAAAGTCAACTAACAATTCAACAGAAAAAGACTCACATTCAAGCTTTACAAAAAAAAACTAAACTTATATTGGGTACCCTCCATTTAAAATACTCTCAAATTTAAATTCCAAAAGAATCATATGGATATGTTTCTGGGTATGGGCCGTGTGGATGAGTATTGAGGTGTACAACCTGTTGTGGCAGTGCCTTTGACAATTATGCCTTAGTACCCAGGGGTGGAGCCACATGGGGCCTAGGGGGGCTGAAGCCCCCTCTAGAATTCTGGAAAAAATAAATAAAAACCTATATACTAATAGGGTTGTAGCTTAGGAGAGGGGCAGAGCCGGAGAACGGGGTGTCCTAGCCCCTCGTAAACTTCTGATAAAAAATATATTCCTCACAAACGGACACAAACAAACGCCATGGTCCATGAACTTGGCCCTCAAAATAAAAAATTTAGGGGCTACACCCCCGAATCCCCACTGTTAGCCCCCGTGCAAGAGAATCCTGGCTCTGCCTCTGTCAGTACCCATAATATCCATCGATGGGAGTGTTGATACATCTACATCTTTGTCCAGATGACTACCAACATTATGTACGTGAATATACATCATTATACAAATGTGATGAGTTGGGCACAATATTGTACTTATGTGGAGAAGCAATACTATCGTTAGCCAAGTCAAGACATAGATAACTACGAACCTCCGCGTAACTCTTGATTCTAATTGTAGTTCTTGGGTGAGTTGAATTATTATTATGTATGAAACTCTAATTGTATATTTTTATTGTTCTAAATCTCATGAATTTATGATTGATTGAGGAATGAATGAAACATTTTATGTAAGTTTGTTATGAAATATTAACAATCATATATTGTCATCAACGCAAATCTTTGCCCCCTTCCCATTGCATCTCTTATGTACATTGTTGTTTTTTTTTAAATTATTCTCAAATGTGCATTAACATCGATTTTAACATTTCTTAAATTTCACCTTAAAATTCCATGTTTTCCTCCAATTTTTTCTCGTAGTGCGATAAATTCCTGTGAAATTATTTATCCTGCGATATATCCCCAATATATCTTTATCCCATCAGTGCAACATGTTGTGCGATATCGACATTTAGAACCTTGATTTTAATAAAGGGAACTCTTTATGGGACTGATTGAGGATTTGAAACCCACACTAGCTGAATGAGGATTGTGGGGTAATTATCAAGCATAAGTTATAGTCTTATAGATTACATGTGACTTCTAGAATTACTCCCCTCAAATGCGGGCCTTATTTGTTCTCTATTTGCTATCATATAGTCATTAGATGAGGGAAAACAGTTCCACTTTTCGTTTCCATCATCTACCTGAAATATATTAGTCACGATTAAAGGGATGAAGTTCATTCTCTTGCTGTGATCCCAAAGCTTTTGGGCTTTGGTTTATGCCAATGATATGTCAAGTCACATAGTAATACTGATAAATCAAATGGAATTTCATATGACGTGAGTGAAGGTTTTACACCCTTCCAAAATGGGTTCAAGGATAACCCTAATATGGAATGGTTAAAATCACAAAAAAAATCGTCATCTATCATATGTGAGAGAGAATAGGAACCTTAAAACTAAGCAATGGTGTAGGTAAATGTCTATAGAGAGAAGTTGGCGAGAAATTCGGTTATATTAGGGATGGTGTTCGACACCACTAAGCATCCACCGATGTTGACTACCTACTCCTTACACTAAATTATATGAAAAGAGGGTATAGTTATCCCTGAAGTAGAAACATGCTAAAGTTGGATCATGATAGAATAGAAACAATGCCAAATAAATGATCAAATCAACTTAGAAGCATGCTAATATGTAGACATTAGCATGTAGGAGTTTTGTTGAAGGCTTTGTGTTGAAGGCACCAATGAGGAGGAAAATAATTGCAGTAGAATCAAAGAGCTTTGAGTTTGTAGGAGTTGATGTATCCGAATCATTTTCAGTGAAGATTATCGAGCGAGGTAGGGGCTTCTCAGTTGAAATCCAGTTTGAGGAACGTGTGTTCTGGTGGCTGCTGCGGTTTGTAGCAGATTGTGTAAAGTTGAAGGAAGATAGTTACAGGGTAGATAGGATCATGGGACCTCTAATATTTTCATTCTAGAAAGAAAGAGAAATGAGGATGGGAGCTTTATTTCTTTTATGGCGATTCCCTCTGCGGGAGCTCGCCGACGCTGGATATACTTTCCCATGGGGCGAGATAGATTTGGGTGGCAGGGGGTCTGGGAAGCTCTGCAAGTAGTCCTGCCCCCAAAATTCCTCCCCAAGTCCACCTTGGCCCCGGCGAAAGAGAAGCATCCTCCCCAGTTTTGGCAGCACCCGCCTCTTCCACCTCCTCGGCCACCCCCCCCAAATCCCACTTTTCCCCCGCTGGTCGCGAAGCAGCCTATGCCGCCAGGATGGTGGGATTTGGCCATTGTTTGTGGCGTTCAGAGCTCCCTTGCTAGCTGGACCGAGCTGGAGGTGGAAGCAAACCTGCTACTCCCAAGTGACGAGCAAACAACCTTGATTCCCTATGAAAACCAGAAAGGCCTCCTCATTGTTAGGTGCCTATCCACGGTGAGGGACCTTTGTGTTCGGGAGAAATGGCCTTTAAAAGCAGGAGGTTATATATCAATGAACCGGTGGTGGCCGGGGTCCAACTGTGCAAAGGTTAGTGCATTATGGGATTCATTCTGGATTGGTATTCAAGGTCTGCCCCTTCACCTGTGGACAGCGGATATCTTGGCGGGTATCGGAGATCTCTGTGGCGGAACTAAGAAAATAGACCCTCGCACACTTTCCCTCTCGGATCTCCGGCAAGCTCGAGTCCAAGTAATTGCGTCGAGCAGAAATGGAATCCCGCGCACAATGCGAATCCCAGATCGCGGTGGATTCCATACTATAGTTATCTCTGTGCTAGAGGCCGGGGACCTCGGATTCTCCGGCGACCCAAGGGACTTCCGGTACCGGTTTTCGGAAGAGATTTCGTCTCCTTCCCCTACGGAAGTTAGGCCTGCCGTAGTAGTTGTGCAACCCAATGGCCATGTGCAGCGTCCCCTACAAAATAGCTCTAAGGACAAGCTCCCAGGCATAGTACCTAGTTCAGCCAGAGGGTCAGGAGGCCACAGTGGAGTTGCTAGAGGAAATGAAGGCCATCAGGGTCATCTACTGACTCTAGGCCATGCTAGTGAAGGCGTGGGTTGCGTGTGAATCAATCAAAAGGAATAAAATATAAAAGGAAAAGGCAAAAGAGAAACTTAAAGCGGGCTGCCAGAAGAAGAATTCAAAGAGAATGGAAAAGAATAAGCTCCAGCGAAGGTGATGTGCAGCAACCTCCAGAATCCTCTAACCCTTTGCCACCTGGTGAGGGTTCATCTTCATTGATGGACATAGCCCATAGTGCAACCTTTGAGAGGCCGGTTGAGGCCTACGGTGAAGGTTCAAGGGCTGAGCTTGTGGGCTTGGCTGAGTTAGCCGTAGGTGGAGCCCAATCATTTCCTGCTGCGTCAGGTGGGCCTCAAACCTTTAGAGCCCTTTCCTCTGGGCCCGGATCCGATCTAAGCCCGAAACCAGCGGAGCCAACCGGGTTTGCTAGTCCGATTACCCGAGTTCCATCTTCTAAGGGCTCAGAGCATTATGGTCTAGGGCATCAATCCAGCTCTCGAAATGGAGATTCTCCAGACCCTGGATCTCGTGTTCCTGCCGGTAGGGACGGTGGTGATCCTCAGGGGCAATACATAGAGAATTCTCCGGGCTCATTCTGTAGCAAAGGTAAGCAACGGCTTGAAGCTTCCAACCTAGAGGATGGTTCTGCTACTTCGAGGGTACAAAAGGGTGTAGTTGAGGTCGACAGGCTCGCGTCTGCAGGAGGGAAGGGTCAATGTTCTGAAGGAGGTAGGTCGGGTAAAGATGGAGCCGTAAGCCTAGAAGCGGCCTCGCCTCAAGATCATCTACCCGGCGAGGTTCACTCGGTGATTAGCAAGCAGTCAGATATGAATCAACAGTCAGCTAGGAGTGGTCGGTCTTGGCCCATCAATGGGGAGTCCTCGGCTCCAAGAGGTGTTACACAGCTTGAATCCCTCTCTTTCAGATCTTCCCCTTTGAATGCTTTGAGGACCTATGAATCCCATCCAAGCTCGACAATTTTGGGGGGCTAGGTGTGTTCGTGGAAGGCCCGGGTGAGGGGTCGGGGTGACCAGTTTGAGCAGTTCTCTTGAGGATGATCAGTGCCGGTCTCGTATTAAGCCCACTCTGTCTTGGGGGTCAAGGGACAGGCTTTCCCCTTGTGAAGTTGTTGGGGTGGAATTGTGTCGATGCAGTCTGGGGAAGGTTCCAATCCAGCATTGAGTAGTCAGAGGTCATCTTGTTTTGTGGAAGCAGCGTCTGGAGGTTGCGGTAAGAGTCCATCCTCTGTCGACCCGACCTTGAGTAAGACTCAGACTCTCATGCAACCTGAGAATCCGGTAAGAGGCAGTCCTAGGCTCTCAGAATCACCCTCCCTCCCCCTGTCAGGTACGCCTATCCTCTCTGCCCCATCCCCCATCCCCCAACCCTATTCAACCTTCGTTGAATAGGGTTGAGAGATCGGCCCTTCTTCGGTCTTTCAGTTGGAATTCTTATTTGGGCTTGCAAAACCAGGGAACTATGATACTACAGCCTGATGAGGAAAAAACGAGACTAGGAAGGTCAGAGTCAGTACCTTGCATGATCAACCTCACTGAAAATAACTCTAGGTCGGTGCCAGGGCTTATGGGTCCTCTCCAAGTTGAACTATCTGGTATCTTGGGCCGGAGGACGTCCTCTCCCCAAGTCAATGTTCCTGTCACCTCATCGCCTTGGGTATTGAGTAAAATGGTAGGGATGAGCAAGTATTTGGGCCTTTCCGTGGAGGGCCATGAGGAGGATTTCAGGAGGTTACTTCAATCTCTTGAAAGAGTAGGGGGTGGGTCTGAGGTCAAGCCTACCCAAGGCGGTCTGCAACGATCCGTTAGGAGGTCCTCTTCGGAGTTGAGGAAGTTGAAATGGGACATAAATTATGTTACATCGAGTCGGAAAGTTAACCCTCGATACAGAGACTGGGCCGGGTTCCATTGTGACCCATATGTCAGTTTTGAGTCTTCTCTCCTGGAACATTAGAGGGTTGGGTTGCCCTGCCAAAACATGCGGCCAATCAAAAAGTTTGTCACTTCTAAAAAGCCTCAATGCTCTGCATCCAGGAAACCAAGTTGACATCTCTCGACCCTCGTCTGATTCGGGACTTATGGGTGGGGAGGGGCCTCCAGACTGGACTCAGCTTGGGACTCATTAGTGGCGTCTGGAGGCATGTGCCCTCCCCTGTGGGATCCGGGCAGAGTCGAGGTATTGGAATCGAAGTTGGGGCGTACTCGATTTCTATTCTTTGGTCGGTTGCCCAATGGGGGGAATTCATGGGTGTGTTCTCTGGGATCTATGGTCCCTCGGGGTCTGTGGCAGATGCCGAATTCTGGCAAGAGCTCGATGACATTAGTGGTAGGTGGGATGCCCCTTGGTGTTTGGGGGGAGATTTCAATTGCGTCCGGTTCCCCTATGAGAGGCGTGGGGCTCAATCTATGTTGCCCAAGATGCAAAGATTCGCTAGTTTTATCTCTCGCCATAGTTTGGTCGACTACCCCACGCGCGTGTAGCTAGTTTACCTGGTCGCAGCTGCCATCTGGCCGCCGTGCTAGCAGGTTGGATCGGTTCCTTTTCTCGGTTGATTGGGAGGCCATGTTTCCTAATCTTGTCCAGTCTTCCTAGCCTCGCCCCACCTCCGACCATATGCTAATCCTATTGGCTCCAGAGAGTGTATCGGGTGGCCCCACTCCTTTCCGATTTGAAAATATGTGGCTTCAGTTGGAGGGGTTCAAAGCTTTTGTAGCCGAGGTCTGGGCCTCCCAGGTGGTCTGGGGCCCCCCAGTAGGCGGTTCGGTCTGAAGTTAAAAGCCCTCAAAGCTAAACTAAAGATCTGGAACAAGGAGGTTTTTGGGAACGTGGCAGAACATAAAGCTGAGGTATTACTCAACATTGCATCCCTAGACTCCATGGAGAGTATTCGACCTCTAACTGGAGAGGAAAGTCGAGCCCGAGAATCTCTCAAGAGTGACTACCTGAGAATCGTGAATCTTGAGGAGATTAGTTGGAAACAGAAGTCGAGGATCTGCTGGCTGAAGGAGGGGGACCGTAACACTAAGTTCTTCCACTGTGTAGCTAATGTTCGTCGAAAATCAAATACTATATCTAGCCTAATTATCGACGGTGAGAGTCGGTCGGATCGGAAGGCTATTGAGGATAGCGTAGTCAGTTTCTACAAGGATCTGTACTCGGAGAAAGTCCTTTGGCGTCCAAAACTAGACGGTCTTCCTTTTGCCTCCATTTCCCAGGCCCAAAGTGTGGATTTGGAACGACCATTCCGGGAAGAGGAAGTTTTGAATGCCATCCAGTCCCTGGCTAGCAATAAAGCCCCAGGCCCGGATGGATTCTCCATTGAATTTTATAAAGCCTGTTGGGATATTGTTGGGGGGGATTTTCTAGCACTCTTACAGGAACTCTTTGTCTCAGGGTCGTTCGATAGGGCTATCAACAATACTTTCGTGACCCTGATCCCGAAGAAGGTCGGGGCCCAGGAGCTGAAAGAGTTTCGTCCTATTAGCCTGGTCAGTAGCGCTTATAAAATCTTAGCTAAGGTGCTGGCTACTCGTATTCGGAGCGTCTTGGGATCTCTTATATCCCCTCACCAGGGCGCCTTTGTGCGGGGGCGTCAGATCTTAGACGGCGTTCTTATCGCTAATGAATGTGTGGATGAGCGCATGAAGTCTAAAGCCCCAGGTCTTATTTGTAAGATTGATATGGAAAAGGCTTACGACAATGTTAACTGGGAATTCCTCCTCTATCTATTGGGTAGAATGGGTTTCGGTGCCAAATGGAGGTCGTGGATTAAAGCTTGCATATCATCTGCTTCGTTCTCAATCCTCATCCACGGAAGCTCAAAAGGTACTTCCGTAGCTCCAAGGGGCTCAGGCAGGAGACCCGCTGTCTCCTGCTCTGTTCATTATTGTCTTGAAGCACTGAGTCGTATGTTGGTCAAAGCAAATGGGCAGGTGTTTACAGGTTTCTCCGTGGGTAGGGAGTGTCTCAGTATCTCGCACTTACAGTTTGCCGATGATACATTAGTGTTCTGTGGTGCCTCAGTGTCCCAGCTTATCCACCTTCGGTGCCTCTTAAGGTGTTTGAGGCAGTGTCGGTGGCCTCCGAAGTCAATCTGAGCAAAAGTGAGATTCTACAGTAGGTGTTGTTCCCCAGATTGCCCTATTGGCTAGTGTGTTCGGGTGTCAGCAAGGGACTCTACCATTACTTACCTAGGCCTACCTTTGGGGGCCCGTTCAAGGGCCAAAGCTGTTTGGGCCCCGGTTATTGAAAGGGTCTCTGCCCGTCTAGCCGGGTGGAAGTCCTGTCTTCTCTCCAAAGGTGGTAAGTTGACCCTTCTCAGGAGTACTCTCAGTAGCCTCCCAACCTATTTCCTTTCCACCTTTACGCTCCCCCGTTCCATTGCCCTATCCCTGTCCGCCTCCAACGAGATTTCTTATGGCACGAGAGGGACAATCGTAATATCATCTGGTAGCATGGGATCAAATTTGTAAGCCGTCGAGGCGGGGGGCCTTAACCTCGTCCCTCTCACTAAGGTGAATAAGGCACTCTTGGGCAAATGGGTATTGGGCGGTTTGGTCAGTATAGGAGAGAGTTGTGGCGGCAGTTATCATTGCCAGCATGGCTTGGGCTTCAACTTGGGCGTCGAGGGCGGTTAGGGGAGCCCACGGGGTGGGCCTCTGGAAAGGTATTATGGGGGTCGCTAAGGCCCTAGACCCATTCCTTAGCTCAAATTTGGGTAATGGATCCGATATCCAGTTCTGGCTCGATGTTTGGATGTGGTCAAGCAGTCGAGCTCAGGACGACTTTGAGTCTATCTTTTCCTTGGCTACCTGTAAAGGGGCTTCTGTAGTTGAGTGTGTCGAGAGGTTGGGGAGTGCTTTAGTTTGGTGTCCTAGGTTGAGGAGAGCTTTGAATGATTGGGAGGTTGAGGATATGCAGCGTCTGTTGACCCGGTTGAGTGTCTCCATCCCTAGATCCCAGATTAGTGATTATATGATGTGGTCCTATAGCAACTACGGCGATTTTCAGTGCGGTCACTCTTGCAGTCATTTGACCCTGTCCCTCCGCGTTCCTTTCCTCATAAGGCTGTGTGGGCTAACCAGGTTCCCTCGAAGGTATCGTTTTTCCTCTGGTCCGCTGCTTTAAATAAAATCCTTACGCTTGATCAAATGAAGAGGAGAGGGTGGAGTTTGGCAAACCGCTGCTTTTTGTGCCTGAAGGCGGAAGAGTCTGTGAATCATTTGCTCTTACACTGCCCGGTTGTTTTTAGGGTTTGGGCTTATTTCTTGGCTCGGATGGGAGTGGAGTGGGTCTTCCCTTCCTCCTTTCTAAGCTTCTTATCGGGATGACATTTGTCGGCTTTGGTGGGGGCTAAGGAATCCATCCGGACTCTTTTACCCGGTGCTCTTTCGTGGGCTATTTGGAAGGAGAGGAATGAGAGGGTCTTTGAGAATTCCTCTTCTTCTAACCAAAGGCTCATATCTCGGGTGCGGCAATGGATATTGGTATGGAGTTCCACAAGTTCTATGGGACAAGAAGTGAGGGATGCCATTTATTGTTGAGGTCAACTAGTAGCCATACGGGCTTGTAATCGTTTTCTTCCTTGTTGTTGCTTGTGCTTTGGTAGTTAGTTTACACCTTTGTAAACTGCTCTTTGCTTTAATAGATAATTAATATGATTTACCAATCAAAAAAAAAAAAATATGTAGACATTTTAAAGATGGTATCAAATCAAGATAGAATCATGTGATTAAGGCAACTTTCTAAACTAGATTAGAAAGAGTAAAAACACTTATATTTCTAAAAATTTAAAATCGAAATTCGCATGCAAAACAATTTTCCAATTTTAAAATTGAAATACACCTTCAAAGCAATATTATCCCCATAATAGAAATAGTAAAAAAGGAAACCTCCTAAACCCAAAAATGAGAACAATCATGAAGGGAGCTTTCTAAAGTAAAAATAACAACATACAAGATGAAAACCTACCAAATATGGAAATAAACTAAAAAATAGAAATAAAACAAAAAGAAGGCTAAATTGGAGTGTCTACCTAGCCCCTAGGATAGCTGAACCCGATCAAGGTTTCCTACGAGTCTATGAATACATATCAAAAAATGGAATCAAGGGACACTTGGTTCCAATGCGCTGAATAAGGAAAGATGATATTAATAGATTTTGTTTTGAATTTTTGTAATTTTTTTTAAATTTTGGTTGTCCTGTGTAGTTAGGCTTATGCAGACGTGGCAGCATATAATCATGCAATCAATGGGGATAGCAAATGTAGAGTTCAAAGCGCATGCATAATTATCCGAATATAACATTCACATATAAAACTAAGATGGAAAAGAATATATTGGTAAAGAATTTGATATAAAGCACCAAGGTACTGAGGTTTAAGACAAAGCCAATCCCAACAACCCTTTAAATCTACACTCCTTTGTTATTTCAATCAACAACCTAGATGCACCACACATCCCACAGCTTTGATTGTATTTTCTGAAAAGAACCTACAGCCCCGACCACTGGGCTGAAATAAACCAAACATCAATTTCACTTGTGGATCACACACAATCAAAATCCTAGAGGTCAATAACCCCTGAAAGCACAGCTTTAGTTTCTAAGTTTATACAGTCCAGCCACCCTTGCATGCATGAGAAGCACCAACTCAAGACATATGGCACATACAACGACTCCTAAAACTGCCATGCAAAACGTGGGGTATTTATGAATGTCCATGACCCGTGGTTTTCCCAACAATGACAATGCTATAAGGGTTGCTGTTTTTTATGAGCAGCAAGTTCCCGGGTTTATGCTCTTTTTAATTATCGAGAAGGAATAGAAGAGAGGGAAAGTGCTCATAGGGTGCATGATGTACAAAAGCAAAAAACAAACCACATGATTTGTTGGAATTAAATAAGGTGTTTATCCATACCCACCATCCAACACCAATCTCATCAATTAATAAGCATGGGCCTCTACGTCCAAGCCATGGTATCACACCTTACCTCCTTGGTTATCACATATGAATTAGAAAAATTAACCCTACCTCTCTTTGATGGGTAACAACTAATAAAAACAATTGGCAAAAGCATAAAAACCAGACTAGAAATAGAATGTTAATGACGATGTTACCTAGTCTTTACGTCCGGTAATAAAATTTTCTTTGTCTGATCAATGAAAGAAGAAAGCCTGGAAGAGCCTTGAGAATCATTCTTCTCCTCATTTGAATGGAAGATGATAAAAAAAAATCTCTCCTTCAATGTGATGAGGAGAGAGAATGGATGATTGGGACATATGGAGAGAATGAGAGCGAGATCCGTGAGATGGGAGCGATCAGAGAGTGCGAAAGAGAAGGATGAACACTCCCCACCAAACTAATGGAGCAAAAATCCTTGAGATCATGAGCAATCCATTCTCAGGATTGAGAGCAATGAAAGTACTATTAAGGATGTCATCTAGAGTGCCTGCCTTATGAAATTCATCAATCACTCCCATGAAATTGCCCCCCCATAATATTCTAACACTTCTGATAGAAGGATAACAGTAAGCAATCACGCCCCGAGGCTCTATCTCCAAAGTCCAAACTTATCCTTGACAATTGATTTAATCTCCTTCCTCAGAAAGGGTCTCTCTAGTCGGTTTCTATTTTCCTTAGAATTGCTATTTGAACACAGCCCGTCCAACTCGGGTCTGAGTGAAGGAGACGATTTCCTGTCTGATATTAGTCTCCCTTTCCACCCTAGTGTCTCCAACTTTGAGCCTTGAAATATGGCTAGCTCTTCCCCTAGCATTGGCAATTTTATGAAAGAACTTGGTATTTTTGTTTCCTTCTTTAAAGCCACTTGACTTTGGACTTTTGCTTTCAACTGATCTCATTAATAAACAGATCTTGATATTCATTTTCAAATCAGCTCACCTTTTCAATAAAGGATGTACCAACTCTCTATCTCCTCCCTCTTATCAATCTCACCAATATGCTTAAGGATTTTAGCTTTCCTGGTTGAGACATGACCAAAGTCACCAAACACCTCCTTATTCCAAGGCTTGATCTTTTGCTTCAGGGCTTTAGCTATAAGTTCTAAGCTTTAAGCTATCCACTGCCTGTTATGCACGACATGGATGTGGGTGTATTTGCCTTCAGTGATAATTGTATTTCTTGAAAAATACTTCTTCACTTAGCCACCAAGAAAGCTCACTCTTCACACGAAAACCCTACGCACAAACACCTTGTAAAAACTGGGATTACCATCTAACTTGCTACAGGCTTTGTGAAGATTGCCCCACAAATTTCAATGGTCTTTGACTCCTGGATAAATCGCTGAGTTTGATACTATGAATCTTGCAATGATATACACACTAAAGAACGTGACCTGTGACATAATAGAAGTGAAGAGACCAACTACTAAGAACTCACATAGGAACGAGTTGACCGACATTATATTATAGACGCTTAAAGGATAGTTCCAATCTTTTTCTAGCAAAAGAGACATGACTGGTAAGGAAATTCTTTTTCTTCTCTGCATCCTGGTGCAAAATATATCTGTCAAAGATCTGCGAGGTTGAAGATGATTTTCAGTGATGATTTTATCAATGACTTTTGGGCGGGCTTGCACACTTCAAAGCCATTTATAAAAGATTGACCTATATCTCCATCATAACAGTTTGAGCTAGTGACTGTAGCTAAATTGATGGATGTTGCATTGGATTCTTCCTCAACAGTAGGCACTATCCTCCCTTGCCCTCCATCTTCTAAAATGTAGTAGCAAGCCCTTTTTTATTTGGAGCTAATTTGGTTAACCTTGAAGGCTTGAAAAGCTATGAACTAGGGGAGTCTAATAACTTTAAGAATCGTTTCAGGTTTGAGCCTATGTTTATCTCCAACTTGCGACAATTTTCCTTCCAAGAATATTCAAGATGTTTTATTAGTTGGCCACAGGACCTTCATATCCTTTTGTTTGCTCTTGCCTCCATTTTTCCTGACTGTTCTTTTTTCTGTTAGACTTCCCCAAAATCCTGGTGGTTCCTCCCTAAATATTTTGCCTTTGTGCCTGATGAAATTACCTATAACCTCTTTAAGCCTTCTCATAAGTCGTACCCCATCAATCTTAAGAACAGTAAACTCTAACCTTACCAAATGAATCTCTTCCCTTCACCCTTCAATCTTCATTTGCTGAAGAAGTCTTAACAGCTGGGCATCATGGGCATGGTTGTTAAATCATAATCGAATCTTAAAATCGTTTTAGGGCCGATTCGATTCAAATTGGGATTCAAATTGTAAATCGTAAGATTCAATCCATTTAAAAAATTGTTTAAAAAATATAAAAAATTACTTAATAAATCAGAAAAATAGAATAATTTATTATCCAAAAGATTTCATTCATATCTATTGATAAAAGGAAGTAATGGACATTTCATTGCATACACTTCAAAAAACGCGAATGAACTCCATAAAATGAAAAAAAAAACTAATATCATTAAAGATAAATCAACAAAAATAAACTCCTATAATCATGTTGTATGAGATCAAGTATAAAAGATTTGTACAAATGAAAGACTAATAAAATAAACTATCAAGTTTTCCCAAAATCCAACTCCATAATCTTTCTTCTTCTTCCTTTCTTTCTTCCCTTTTTTTTTTTTTAACAGCATGTGAGCAACAAAGAGAAAACCCAAATAGGGGTTTTAGCATGTCTGTAACAGGGGTTTTCTTATTTCTTCACTTTTCTTAAAAGTCATAAAGTACCTTTAGCAAATCAAAAGAATAAAAAATATTTTTTAAGTATTGGTCCGTAAAAGGGGTTTCGTGCTCGAATCGCCTGAATCGCAAATAAAATGAGATTTACCCAATTAAGATTTTCACCTCCAATTTGAATCATTTTGCTTGGGATTCGAATCGAATCGTAGGATTTGAATCGCAAATCGTAAGGATCTAACAACCATGATCATGGGGTAGTTTCAAACATAAGAAGCTGTGAGACAGGATTTCGTGGTTTGTAAGAAAAGAAATGATCCATGAAGCAATAAACTTGGAGGAGTTGTATGGGAACCATACAGGGAACCCCTAAGTAGAGTTGGTAGATCGCATGTGTTCAAAGTTCTCACTCAGAGCTGGTGAAAGTCCATGCAAAGAGATTTTTTCTCCACTAACTAGTCATTCTAACCTTAGCATCCATCCTTACTAAGGTTCTTCTTTGAATATTTTGAAATCTTCCTGATCAAATCTAGCTGGTATTCGTTTTTATTTGTTTCTAATATAGGCTGTTTATGGATTAAAACCTTGTAACATGAGTGGATTCCAATCTGGTATAGCACATGTTCATTCAGATCAGAAACCGAATCCATCGGGGTCAAATTCGACCCATTTAATGACCTTTTCTGGATCCACATCTGACGCTGTTTCTGCTACATGCAACTATGAAAAGATCTATCTGATTACTGGATGTTTTGGATTTGGATAATGTGTATCACCTGTCATCCAATCTTTCTTTTCAGCTAGTGTGCTGATTCATCCCTTGTTGTCTGTTGTTAACTACCATATGTATCACAATTACCATAACCTGGCTGGTTGGCAAGAAAAATGTTCTGTTTGAAATATGCAGATTGTTTAAATTTCGTTCTTCGTTTGCAGGGCAACTAATATTTTAACTGAAATGAGGAGTACATTTGGCTCCAATGACTGTAGATTGCTGCACGTTAACTCTTCTCAAGATGGATTGGGGGAACAACAAGATAACCCTTGGCTTCCTTATGTAAGTTTAATGTGAAGGATTATTATTATTGTTATTTTTTGTTAATTGGTTTTATTTTATTTAAATATTTTTCATCATAATGGGTTCGAAAACATATTTGATTCAAAGCGTTCTTGGATATTGATAAAGTCATTAAGGTTAAAGCCAATGTTTTAAATACTGGACCGGAGATTGACTCGATCAAGGGGGCAGGTGGTCCAAACCGATTGTACTGTTGGGCCAATCTGAATTGACCCAGTGGCGTCAAGTGATGTCATAAAAACACTCAATATCAGTATAATATTAAGATGTTACTCATCAAAATCTACCATACATTTTTGAGTTTGTAATTGCATTCAACCAGCTTAACAAAAAAAAAGAAAAAAAAAGAAAAGAAAAATTGTAGAAAGTGTGTAAAGACTCTAAACCAAAAAGACTTTTAACATTACAACCCTTTGGGGAGTACTCCTCTTGCATAGCTTCTCGTCTTCTCTTCTTAATGTTTACTACTTCCTTGCCTCCCCCTTTTCAGAGATCTCCTTGTTCTCTTCCCAGATTTTCCTCCAGACCTTCGTTGCCTTCTTCATCATGTTGTTCCATCCTTAAGGGATGTTCGGTAGGTGTCCTGGCCTCTTACTTAAGAATTTCTTTTTCAAGTCCTTCATTTTCCTAAGGTCAAGCCCTCGTCCAACACTAGGTCCCTGAAAAAAAAGAAAATGAGAGAAAAAAAAAGTGATACCTGAAGGAGGAAGAGACTCGATCCGTTGGGCCTTACGAACATTATCTGCCCTTGGCATCTTGCTCAATCCAATAATCTTGTAACTTGTCAGCCTCCCATTCATACCTTGTAGCCTGAATCTGTAAGTAAAGAAGTACAGAACGATTTCATTGGTAGTTTGGTTGCGGTCATGGTGTACTGCTTTGGACACTTATGAGATTTTTGAATCATCACAACAACTATGATATTTTATTTTTTGTTCCATCCACAGATTCTTTGTAAATCTATACGACTTTAGTCAATTAGTCCTTCCATTTCTTTGTTGACGATCCAACACACCTTTAGAGAAGCTAATCATCTTACTGATTCTTTGGCTAATTGGGTTTGCGATGAGAAACAACAAATTGATATTCTCAAAATCCGATCTGTCCACCTAGTGCCGCTACCCACTTCTACTAAGGCTGGGCTTAATAGGAGAAAGAGACTTGGTGGCAACAACCAGAAGCGGAAACAACAGAGGATAAGGATCTCTCCCGGCTCGTGACTGGCGACTTCCTTCAATGCCACTCTCTCACGCGATATGCCGACAACTCACTACTTGGAATCGTGAGTGCTGTAGAGCTTCACATAGAAATACAAAAACGTATTACCCACTTCCTACAATCCGGCCTGGACCTTTGGGTAGGCTCTGCAGGATCAACAACAATAGTAGCATGGAGTACGGTAGAATTCCCTTGTATGGTCGTTCGGGAAGTCCCTCCGAGGACGACTCCCATACAATTCTTGCGAGAGCTGGAGAAGCGTCTACGGGTAAAGTATCGTATCCATATAATTTCCTGCCACAGCTTTTTGAAAATGAAAACTGAACAACGAAACTAAAGACTCTACCTTAACCAACTCAAACGAAAGGCTTTAAAGAGGCTTTAAAGACCAATGAGACACATCCATATTACGAAGAATGAAGAAGGTCGAACAACACAACAGAAGGAACAAGGAACAATTGGAGCCATGTGTCCTGATCCTGCCACATATATATGGCGTGGATCCCTCCGATAGGCGATAATCCATTCTTTAACGAAAGAAAGACACTAAAATTCCACCCTTAAAAAAAATGTTCCCGATCATCATACTTCTGTTGATTTGATGGTGGTTCTCTTCCTCAACAATCAGGATATAAACCTGCTGTCCACTTTAGACCTCAACTCACTCATGTGTCAAGGGTGGTTTGGGGATTTCCTAAAAGGAATGTGATTTTACTAAAATCAAATAGAAGGTGAGAGTTGGCTTAGTTAACAAACAAACAATAATACATATAAGCAATCTCAAAAATTAATGAAGAAAAATAAATCTTACTTTCTCACCATAACATACAAAGATAAAAGGAGGAGTCACAAAGATTGTTTTCAACAAATTATTAAAAATTCAGATTACTATTCAAATCAATATTAAAGAAAAAGCATAAACCATTGAAATTATTATAAAAAATAATATATGTATGCTTGCCCACACTTGCTTGAGTCCCATCTCCTTCTCTAAACTTGCTCTCCACTTTCTTCTTCCTTTTTCTTCCTGTGTACATAGGCATTTCTCTCTCATTAAGGTTTTTGTTCCGAAACCCTTAATTTTCTGCTTTACATTTTTATATTCAGCAATTAATAATTTTAATTTGATATGTTCAATCTTGGGCTCCCTTTAAGAGCTTGTTGACCTGCTTTGGGCTTCCGTCTAAGGCCCCAAAGATTTTGGAAGGTTTATTTTTGGCTTTTGCAGTAACCCAGGTGGTTCAAAGAAAACAGTTTTGAGTACACGGGTCATGCCAGGTCAAGTGGTCAGAACCGATCTTCCCTGGTTAGACGTTTGACCCACTGAGAGTTTGAACCAGATCAGTGAAGGGTCCAGGCACTGGGGCAGGGATGGTTGGGGTTTTAGAACACTACGTTAAGCTATGCACTTAATGTATTCTTTTTTGTGGCAGAAACCTGATGCTGCACCTAGTCAACATCTTGGTTGTTTTCTTAATGTTGATGATCTTAATGAGGTGATTATTTTTCACCTTCACAAGCCACATATCCTCAGATAACATACAGTTCTTTACCTTTTCAATTTTTTTAGATTGGGAATTCTGACAAAATTATTAGTTTGGGAAAAATGGATATAGATAAAGGATCTCATGCAAGATCTAGCTTCCAAACATATGATTCCTCACATGGAGCAAAAGATCCGTATGCTCAATCAGCAGGTATTCTTTCTCCATCATTGATTTTTGAGTTTAGATATAAAGGGCATATTTTCTTTCCAATATTACAATGCTTAAACCTGGTTTTTTGATCTGTCCTTGTTTCTCCTTCATCTAATCTTGTGGTTTCCTTAGGTTTCTGCAACAAGGAAAGGCTTAAGAAACCAAATAAAAAATTTATGGTGGAGAAAAGGGAAAGATGATACACCAGATGCCCCAAATGGTGCTATGTAAGTTGTACAATTATATGATATTTATATCACTCTATGTGACTTGTGTTCCTGTTCTGTGTGTGTTCTTCTAATTCAGTTTTTATAATCATTGTTGAAGGTATACTTTTAGCTCCATTGAGTCTCAAATAAGAGTCTTGGGTGACTATGCCTTCATGTTGCGAGATTATGAACTCGCATTGTCAAACTATCGATTACTTTCCACAGATTACAAGCTTGATAAAGCCTGGAAACGCTATGCTGGTGTACAGGTAGCTTCGTTTCTTTGTCTATGCCTTATTTTCGTTCTTATAGATCTGTTAAATGGTTATTTGTGAGAGAAACTTCTGATTCCTCCTCCTTTAATGCTGATTGTGCTAAGCTGTTTTCTTAGTATATCTTCTTGTATGTTTATGATTGAGATTTATGTTTTTCTAGTATTTACCCATAATGCTTGCACCATTTCTTTTATTATGTATGCCAAACTTTCAACTGGGTTTGTTGTAATGGGCCATCTAAATAAGCCATTACATCATTATCATGTTACTTTCGTTGCTTTATTTTTATAGTCTTTTATGTACCAAAGGGACATCAATGTCTTTTTTAAAATTATTATTAGTGATATAAAAGAAGATCTAGAAGGCATAGAGTCATTATTCTGTTCTCCTTTCCTTTCCTCTTCTCTTTCTTCTTCTCTTTTATTCCTTTTTCTCTCAAATCCTAAGCTCAATTCCCAAGATTTCTACTTGGTATTAGAGCAGGAAGACAAGGATTGTGTTCCTTCTTTTTAATGGTGTGTTAGTGAACAATATTGTGAATAGTGCCATGAATAGTACCGTGAATATTGTTCATAGTGCAGTGAATAATGTTCATGAACAGTATTTGTATCGTTCTTTCCCTTTTCCATTTTTTTTCCAATAGTACTTAAAAAAATCAGATTGTTCATTGTTGGACTATTGATTACGATGTTTTTGGAGGCTATAAAGGTTTGGTTTGTGTGTGATTGGATTATTCTACTTGTATGTATGAGGAAAAACTGTTGGTGGAAAGTTGTGTGGTGTATGGCTCGCTGATTTGTGTAAATCAGCATTGATTTAACCCACTAGTTGAGGAGTTTGTGTGATTTAACCCTTTAAGTATAGCTGATCTAGCTCATGACAAGTGGGAATCCGAGAACCTTACTGTTACTATTGGGTTGCTTTACTCTATACAGCCACAAGTGTCAAGTGGTTTCCTTTTTCTGCAAACAGCTAGAGAGATTTGGAATTTTGCTGCTCGAACTTATTCCTAAATCCGTAATATTGCCTGAATCTATCAATTAAGTCGAGAAATCTCACATTTTCGTCAAGGGGAGATATCCTTAGCTGAATATTTTGCTAGCCTACATGGCATGTGGGAGGAACTTAATCACTATTAGATGTTCCGAGCTGTATACACTTTTGATGGGAAGAGTTATAGAAGTTTGATTGAGAAATACAATATATTCGAATCTTTTGTTGGATTGAACCCAGAATTCGAGTTGGCATAGGTCCAATTTTTGAATAAGGATGAGCTATCCTCCCTGAATCAAGTATATGCACTTGTTCAAGGAGAAGAGAATTGGCGTTTGGCTATGCATCCATCCTCTAGTATCACATAGCACTCCGCGTTAGCATTTGCTTCATTATCTCATAAAGGGAATAAGGTAGGTCCTTGAATATTGAAGAGAGCTGAGATGGAAAAACTGAAATGTGAAACACTATAGAAGAACTTGTCGCACCAAGGAGACATGTTGGAACTACATTGGTCGGCCACCGAAGTACACCAGACCTAGTCTACCTGCAACGCAGTGTTTCTTCCACTAGTATGACCTTTTATGGGGAGTTCTCTGTTACACCTTCCTAATCTCAGCATACCTCTGAGGACACTCTACCAGATCCAAAGAGGAACTTGAGCGCTTTTGTCAGTTGCTTTCTTAGATGGAGATATCTATCGGATCTTCTACTTCCTTTACTCAGGCAGGTGCTCATGCATCCACTCATCATATATCTTCCTTATTCTCATCTGAGATTCCTTGGATCATCGATTTAGGAGCCTTAGATCATATGTGTAGCACACCATCTATTTTCTCGTCTTATAATTCTTGTTCTAGTCCTTTGAGAGTAAAAATTGTTTTTTGTTTTGATCAGTAATCAAACCAAAATATATTCATAGGAGAAAAAGGAATACAGGCAAAGAAAAGCAAAGGTGCAAACAAAGTTTACAAGCTAGTAAACTCTGAACACCAAGACATACAACGCAAGCCTGCCTCCTAACCTAGCAACCTCGACCAAATTGCATCAACCCAACATAGCACATAACTCCTCCCCATCTGAGTGAAGACCCGCCCATTCCAAAATGACCATCCAAATCCTAGCACACAAACGGGATTGAGAGATTGAAGAGTCTTCAAAGACTCTGAGATTTCTCTCATTCCATAGCATCCATGATATGGCACCCGACAAAACTGCCCAAAGAACCTCTCATGTCCCATCCTTGCTTGGCCTAGACCAACCGGCTAAGAAATCTTGAAATGACGAGGGGAAGACCTAGTCCATTCCCAAACGAGATAGAAAAAAACCCCAAATTCTGGCCACATATGAGCAATGAAGGAGCAAATGATCCGCTGTCTCTTCTACTTCAAGGCACATGAAACACCGGTTGACCATCTTCCACCCTCGATGTTGCAAATGATCGCAAGTGATGATTTTATTCAAGACAATATTCCAGAGAAAAAAAGAGAGCTTTGAGGGAATACCTGACTTCCACACTTCTCAATGGGGGAAGAAACCCATGGGGCAGGGCTCAAAGACTGATATAAAGATCTAACTGAGAAACTCTCACATTCTTACTGCCAAACCAAACTCTGCAATCCCTCATCTCAGCACATAGGGAAATGGAGTTTAAGCGAGCCAATAGGCGAGACACATCCTCAACCTCCTAGTCATTCAAGTCTCGTATAGGAATTGTTGACAATTCTTTTTCTCAGTATCTGGGAATGGAAACATTAGAGTTACACTTACCTTTCACTTTCCTTTGTGTTACATGTCTTGGTTTTTTCAGCTAACTTTCTATTGGTTTGAAGCCTAACTAAGAATCTGAATTGTAGTATAACCTTTTTTTCCTTTTACTTTGTATCTCAACACCTGACGACACAACGGTAGATTAGGAGTGGACGTGAAGTGGATGCGCTTTAAATATTGTATCATGCTCCTGCCTCTAGTGCTTTTCGGTCTCATAATTATTATATTAATAAAGACCAAATATTTCTCTAGCATCGTTGATTAGATCATTTGTCATTCCAGTTTTTAAATATCTTATTTTCTCGTATGTTTGAGTCTGCCAACTCATAAAGTTTGTAGAGTGGAACTTGTGGACTGACAAAATATAGTTGTGTTTCGTTTTCTCCCAGTTTCCGTTTGAAATTGTGCATTCTAATATATGGGGACTTTCTCATGCTCTTTCTATGTTTGGCTATTGATCTCTCATTACATTTGTTTTTACTTGTTGAAAAATCTAGATGAGGTGCCCAAGACTCAGTTTGATAAGAATGTTAAGATATTTCTCTCTGAACATGGGAGAGAATAACTCGAGGGAACACTTAGAAATTATCTTGAGGTGCATGACATTATTCACCAAAACAGTTGTGCTTCCACGTTATGGTAGAATGAAGTGATAAAACGAAAGAACAAACATTTGCTCGAGGTTGCTTGAAGTTTGTTACTACTTACTGTAAATGAAAGTGGAAAAAAGTTCTGGTCACAGTGCTTACTAAGGTGCATATTTGATTAAGTAAATGCACTCTATAGTTTTGGGCTTCAAGTAGATTCACTATATCCTGAGAGTTATCTCTTTAGTCTTCCACTGTGTGTCTTTGGATGTACATGTTTTCTTCATATCTTGGGTCAAAATCATTCTAAGTTGGATCCAAAATCTAGCAAATGTCTGTCTTTGGGGTATTCCATGACACAAAAGGAATAAATTTTTTGATCTCCTCATAGGTAATGAGTTTATCTCTAAGGATGTGTCTTTCTTTGCTAGAGGGGCATGGTCTAGCTTCTTCTCCCCTTTTGGGATAGATACGACTTCTAAAAGGTTGGTTGACGAGTGAGTTTGGCTTTAATGGCAAACTTCTCAGGAATATCATCTTGCTTGGTCCTTTTGGGTCATGTTGAAGCCTTGAAGGAGAGAAAACCTTAGAATCATCCAAGACACCTTTTCCGGCTTCAATCTTGAGATATTGAGTTGGATCTATACTTTTGAATGAGTTAAAAGACAGTTTTCCGAGCTTGATAGGAATTAGAGAGCCACATGTGAGTGTAAGCCTCCCATTAAGAAGATTTTCCCTAGTTTGGAGAAGCCTAGGGAGGGATGAGTAAAGCCTAACTGACGGTTGCTCCATAGGCAATTCTAGACCCAACGGCTTTGGTGTTATCTTTATAAATGTCAAATGAGTACTGGCCAATGCTCAAAACTTTCTCAGCCCCCCTCGAGGGAGAAGGATGCTAATGAGGTGGCTGTGAGAGCCCTTCTCATTGTTACTGACCTTCTTTGTATATCGGAAGCTCTCTCTAGCTTCCCTTATATTTCTATTTATATATACTAGCAAAGCTCTCGTGCGATGCACAAGAGTACAAAGAAAAATGAAAAGAGAATAACAAAAAAAAAAACAGTTGAGATAAACATGAGAGGACTATTGGGAAATATTTGGAGGAGTCGTGTCCTTTGAGAGAGAGAAAAGAGGAATATGAGATACATGAGAGAAAATTTAGGAAGAGATAATTAGAGGTATTTTTGGGAACAAACAGAAAATGAGGAGACTTAATAGGTGGGGAATAGAGAGAGAAAAGTGGAGGGAGGGACATGTCTCTACACACCCTTATCCGTGTGAGAAAATAGAGGACCACAATCCCCTAAATTTATTCAAATGATTTTTGAATTGAGAGGGAGACGTGTGTGAGAGAAATGGTTAACGTTTGAGATTAAAGAAGGGTGCTACGTGGCATCCTTAAAACAGAACTCATAGGATTCATGAGATTAAAGATTGGAGAGCAAAGAGAGGGGATTAGGTGGCACTTATTTCTTTATATTAATTATTATAGATATGGGGGTTGATAAAGTTCACACAGTGCGTGAACGTTGCTATCTTTCACTTCACAGAAGGAAAAAAAAACATTAAAGGTGGTGACATTCTTGCAATTATGGAGAGAAGCAGTGACAGTTTTGCAAAACCATTTTCTCTACATAGTTACAAGATTTGATTTCCACTACCTTGAGAGCAAAATGGGATCATTTCTCTTCCGTGAAGGATAGCAACATTCATGCTTTGCTTGAACGTTATCGATCCTCATATATATATATATATATATAACTCACCATAACTTATCGCGAGAGAAAAGATTATTTCACATTTTACAGCATTGCTGAAACCCGCTACAGGTGTAGAGGAGTCAATGATGAGATAATATGGGGACCTATCAATTTTTTTTTTAAAATTTTTAAATTTTTGTTACATCCCATGAACTCTGGTAGTTAACGTCATGTGGCCTTGTGGGCATAAAGAGACATATATTCTGTTCTTCTGATGCGAGTTGAGTGTGCAAGAAGGCATCCCCTGAATGTTGTCAATGGTTCTGTGTTTGTAACAAAATGTCCTATTGCATTGTCATCTCCTCTACAGTTTCAGAGTCACTCTATAAGAGCTTAATATATATGTCATGGATCTAAACATCTTCGAGGAAGCATCTATAGAAAATTTCAGGTACAATTGCAATATCTTTTAGTGGAGATTCTTGTTCCCTAGGGTGCCAGTGTGGCACTTTGAGGCTCTTAAATATTAAGAGCCTAGGGTGCCAATGTAAAGATGATTTGTATTAACAGGAAAAGAAATATGTGCATAAAGTTTTTCACACAGGAGTGAACACAAAAACAGGCTGCCCAAAATTTACAAAATAAACAACAAAGACTCAAAGTACATTACCCATCCCTAGAAGGAACTAGGAAGGAGTATCTAAATCTTCACATTGAGGCTCTGAGATCTTCAGCAAAACCATATGATATTTTTTTACACTTGTTGAGCAAAACGATATATACGTATGGTTCTGATGCTGGTGAAGTATAACGTACTTAGCTTTCCACTGCTCTGGGTCTATCTATTTTATGTTAATAAGCAAGTTTCTCTGGCCTATGCAGTTGTTGAGATCGACATTTTTGGGCTGTCTATCTGCTTATAATTCTTTTTATTTTTCACTTTCTCTACAATAGCTTGCAACTAGATTTTCCTGCTATAAGAGATCTGTAAATAGTTGGAGATCTTTTCCCATAAATGTTTCCAACATTCTTAATTCACGCCACCATGCAGGAAATGATGGGACTCACGTACTTTATGTTGGATCAATCAAGAAAGGAGGCAGAATATTGCATGGAAAATGCTTTTAGTACTTATTTGGTATGTCTAGTTCATTGTCGCTAGAACCATATATGTGCTATCTTAGTTCAGTGTGTGAGGCCATAATGTTATCATGTAGTCGCTGTTTCCCATATGTTAGCTCCGGTTTTGGCAACCTGTGCCTCAAGTCACAGTTTATTACTTTATAAAAGTGAAATTTAAACTCTTGTTTCTCTACTCGGGATGAAATCATATAAATTCAAAGATATACTATCCAAAAGTTTAAACTTTGAACAGGAGCTAACATATGGGATCAGATCCATGTTTGCTTATATTTTAAAGCTCTTTTCTATTCCTTTGTATACATCGTATATTATCCTCTCAAGTCTTAGCTTATGTAAAAATCTAGTTTTTTTTTTTGCAGAATACTTTTGATTGCTAAATTGGTTCAATCTATCCAATGGGATGATATTTGATTCAATGAACCTTGCTTGTGATGTGTTTCTTGAGTGAAGTTCCCCATGCATTGTTTCACCTTCTAATCAAGCATACTATATAAGAGAAAAGAGATTACAACAACTAATAGAGTAGGGACAATAAAAGCAATAAGAGTTCACAAGGGAGTAAACACAAGAACACTAATAATACTATATGAACTGCACAAAAAGAGAGTAAACCCTGTGCGAAGACCAAGCATAAGTCTCGCTTTTCACTGAAGCATACTTCTTAACCTAAGAAGTCTTCCACATCCACCCCTCCTTGTCGAGCTAGACACCATTGTAAGATCAAATATCTGATTC
The DNA here is from genome assembly GCA_015143295.1 of Tetracentron sinense. Lineage (NCBI taxonomy): Eukaryota > Viridiplantae > Streptophyta > Magnoliopsida > Trochodendrales > Trochodendraceae > Tetracentron > Tetracentron sinense. Next base: position 19,292,967 of record CM026561.1, read on the forward strand.
TCGAACAAACGTGCAAAATCAAAGAGGGCAAATCCTCACTCTTTTTTCTTTCCTTCCGAATTGGCCACAAAATGACCCGAGGTAAGACCACCAAATAGCTCCCCGAGCACTGTCTCAACATGCCAAGAACCAACACGATAAAAAGATCTGAAAAGAGGAAGGGAAGACTTAGTCCACTCCCAGGCGAGAGAGAAATGACCACAAATTTCAAATGCATTAGGGCAATACATGAACAAATTATCCACCGAGTCGTCTGCACAGAGACACAAATAACACCAGTTAGCCATCCTCCACCCTCTATTTTTCAAATGGTCACAAGTAAGGATGTTATTTAGAGTCGCAATCTTTTAAAAAATATCTTTGACGAAATTATTGGATTCCACACAGACCTATAAGGAAAAGGGGGCAAGGGAGATGAGCCTAAAGACTTAAACAATGATTTCATTGAAAAGCGACCATAATCGCCTCTAAACCAAAACCTTCTATTCCTGACCGTTGGACAAGGGGAATAAGATGAGAGTTGCTGTGTAAGACGAAGAAACTTGGGCATTTCCCAAACATTCAGATCGCTCCTTAACCTAGGACACCAGACCATCACGTCCTCCCTATCCCTAGCGAGTGAAAAATTGGCAATTGTGGTGAAGGTAGTTAGGTGTTAACTTTGTGTCAGCATTCGAATAGCTATTCCGTTATGATTTAAATTTTGACCTCAATTAGTGTTGTGCTCCAAAGACTGAGACCATAGAATAAGATAAGTTTTTTGGCCATCCATATTTCTATAAGCTTTCTTATTTGAATATGGGTGGGATTAATAAATATCTTGTAGGATCGGCCATCTTTGATTTGGTCAGAAAAAATCTTATTTTGTCTTGATTGGGAGGATATTTTTTTAGTTACGGTGTAGGTGGCTCTTCCTAGACCGCCTTCTGATCACATTCATGGTTCAAAACATCGGTATCAGTGGGCGTATTGGTCAGTTCCTATTTAATGCACTTATACTCCATTTAACCCTTAGATTGGATAACACTAATCTTAGGTAATTTCTCGCTCTCTAGATCAATCAGTTTGGCTTTTTCCTGCATCATCCATCATATTTTTTGGTAGCAAAGCAACCTTGGAATTCCTATGGTCAGTTTGGCATTTTCCTGCGTCATCCATCATATTCCATTTAAACCTTAGAATTTAGATTGGATAACACTAATCAAGGTGAAACGAAGAATTTGCTACATTTGTGGATGGACTAGATCACCTGGCTTAAACCCTGCAAAAGCCAACAATTAATGAATGCTTGATGGAGCAATATATGCAACTCATAATTAAGTTTATGGAACAAATGAATGCATGAGTTGAGAAACTTACGAATTTTTCTCATTCTATTACTTAAGCAAAATTTATGAGGTTGATACTCCTATTCCCGTTGTAATTCAAGAACCAATAGTGGTAATTGTGATATCGTAGCTTGCATATGTGATATTGCAGCTTGGGGGAAATATTGCAGCTTTCAAATGTGATATATGGAAGGTATACTCAAGATGGCTGTTTTTTTGTCGCTCGGGAGAAAAAGATGGGGAAAAATGAGTAAAACACTGAATATTTAAGTGAATCTTCAAGAAATGCTAAAATAAAAATAAATACGCACTTGAGATTAAAAAAAATGCAAAATACACCTATGTAAATAACAAGTGCAATTGAAGGGGGCAAAGGTACATGTTAACGACGGTGTATGATAATTTGGTATAAATATAAAACATACATTGTTTAATATACCCAATAACCATAAAATAGATATATTTCGATCACAAGATAGTGAACAACTATAGTGGGGCTCCTTTCTACCCAAAGAGCTACAATCAGATTGATATGGAGTTGTGTGGGGGCTCAACATTGTCGTATCCATAATGACTAGGAGGGTGAGAATATAGGCACATGACTACAATACTATGCTGAGCTCATGAGGGATGATTCTTTGTTGTATACTCAAAAATGTAACGTTGGTAATCTTCCTCTCTAAGCTTGCTCAGCAGTGAATACTATGGGCACTGAGTCATGTCATGGTCCACCATTATGTGAGGTTGTACACCTCAATAGCCATATTATTATTTTATTTAATAGATAACTTTTTTAGATGTAAATATATTTTATTAGGCAATTAGCATGATATTAACTTAGAATTATGTAATAATTATAATACCACGCTTCTAACATGGGGTGGAGGATGGCTCATGGTTGCTATTTGTGTTTGGCTAGGGAGGAAATGGTAAATCATTTGTTGCTGTAGTGTCCCCTTGTTATATAGATTTGGGATCAATTCCTTTCTTGGCTAGGGCTGCATGGGTCTTTCCTCTAGGTTCATGGATTTCATCTCTAGTTTGTCACTGAGAAAGGCGGATGAGGCCACGAAAGTAGGTTGGAGGATGCTTCCCGACGCTATTGGTTGGTGTGTATGGGAAGAGAGACTAGAAGGGTGTTTGAAAGTATCTCTATTCCAAAAAAGAGCCTTTTGCTACCTACTTGCTTTGATCGGTAATTAATGATATATTGTAAATAATCTATACCATTGAGGCATTGATAGATGTTTCCCTGGGGTGTTGGTATTGTGATATATCATATACTGGCCGATATATCGCAGATATTTGAGACCTTGTTGTGGGAACACAACTACATAATCTCAGTGTAGCACACAAGATTACGGAGATAGGATACACCAATGATCATCAGATTCAAGTTTAATGATATGAGGAATTACGTGCTAATTCATAACATTAAAATCTTGAGCTAAATGATGGTAACTACTACAAATGGCATTAGATCACTTGGTAAAGCTTGAAGTCCAAGGTATCATTTAAACATGATGCAAAACCGTTCAATTTTAAATCGAGCCTTGAAGCTTCTTGGGGTGGTATAGTGACTAAAGGAAGAAAGTACAATTTGCAAGGATCATATGAGAGAACCAACTCTAAGATGATGGAATTGATTGCAAGAAATAAATGTACAATCAAGACGAGTGATTGTGATGCAGGACCATGCAATAAACCTAGGATGATATGATTGAGAGATCAAAATTGAATTGTAGTAACATGGAAAATCATAAAATTACATAGGATTTCACAATTACAATAAAGAAAGTCAAAAGGGAATTAGTAATATCCTAGGTCAAGTCACAATCCCGCAATAATGAACTTTCAAATTTGAAAAGAAAAAAGAAAGAACTTTGAAATTTGATTGGGTGATCGTAATGGAAGTGGAACTTCCACTAGCTTAGGGATTTATGTCATTAATTAATGTGATTTCAAAGTTCAATTGAGGATTTCAAAAAACTAAGTTAAGCTCAACAATGGTTATAGGTTGAAACATGCATGGGAGGTCTGTTTTTAAGCCCTACTGAATTGAAATTATTGAATAATATAAACCAGCAGCAATAATAAAACAACTTTCAAAATCTAGGGTTAGGGTTGATGTAAGGTTGCTGTTTTATGGTTTGGGATTGAGTTAGGGTTTAGGGTATTACTGTTTTAGGGTTTTGGAATATAGGGAATGATGTGTGGCTGCAGTAGGATAGGTGTAGGGACTGTTAGGGAGAGGGGACTAGGGCTGGGATATATTAAGGACAAATGAATAGGGTTGGAACAGGTTTATGGCTGTGGAAATAAGGATGGGACAGGTTTAGGGACAGATAATAGGGCTGCAACAGTGGTTAGGAATAGGCTGAGGCTTGTGGCAGGAGCTAGGGTTGCTGGAGCAGTTAGGTATGGACTGTGTTGTGTTGCAACTACAGTAGGATGCTGCAATAGCAAGATTAGTTACTGTCGGAATGTTGGACAGCAAAGGGGTGGAGCTTGGGAGGCCTGCAGCTGAAGAGAATGGCTGGGACAGCCTGCAATTGAGTTGGGACAAATTGTAGGGTCTGTAGTTAAGTAGAAACAGGTATGGGAAGGTTGTTGCAGTCAATACAAGGCCTGTATAGTGTATAGGCCTGTGGCAGCAGCTAGATGGGGTTAGAAGGTGTAGAATGAAGGGAAGCAAGGTTCTGAATGTCGATATTGCTCGACATGTCGAGCCGGGGAAAAAATATATATCAGAAGATATATCGTTTATCAGTGATTTTTGGAAAAATGGCAAAAAAATGGGGCAAAACATGAAATTTTGCAGTGAAACTTCAGGAAATGTTAAAATAGATGTTAATACACCTTTTAGAAAAAAAACATTAAAAAAAATAACAATGTACATAAGAGATGCAATGAGAAGAGAACAAAGATGTGTGCTAACGAGTGACGATAATGCATGATTGATTCATGTTTCATTCAATTCTCAATAAGATGTACTTCGACCTCTATGTTAATTGTAATATAATCAATTTTATTTCATTTGAACAAATATGTAAGGCCATTTGATTCTCTATTTTTTTAATGATTATCCATCTTAACCGTAGTTAAAGGGAGTTACAAGGTGACACATTTAATTTTTTTTCATTTTTAAAATTCAAAGTTAGATGCTTTAACCTTAAAGGTTAGTGAATCTTAACCACAGTTAAAGGGAGTTAAGAGGGGACATGTTCGTTTAAAAAAATCTAAAAACCAAGGTCAAATGCTTTAACCCAAAGGGTTAATGAATCTTAATCATAGTTAAAGGGAGTTACAAGGTGACACTTTTTTTTTTAAATTTTTTTAAAATTAAAGCTAGATGCTTTAACCTTAAAGGTTAGTGAATCTTAACCACAGTTAAAGGGAGTTAAGAGAGGACACCCCTTTAACTTTGGTTAAGATTCACTGACCCTTAGGATTAAAGGCTTAAAAAATTTGAACTTAGTTTTTAGAAAAAAAATTAATCACAAGGGTTAAAACTTGTTAACCACAGTTCAAGGCTAGTTAAAGCATTTAAGAGTTAAGAGTTAGGGTTAAAATACTAAATAAAATATCTATGGGTGGTAACAGCATTACCTAAAAAGTGCTAGGTCTGACTATGTGTTTAGAGTGTTATCTCTTTAAACCAAAAAGACAATGGGGTGGTAAACTGGTAATAGCATACCTCTTAAGGAAGCATGAGACTGAGTGTGTGACATTATCATGACCCTTGTTAGGGTTTAAACCATTTAAAAGCCCAATCTCATTCGATCAACAGAGCAAACAAAAAAAAAAAGCAGAGTTCGGAAGTGGGAAAGGAAGAGGGGAGATAAGTTGCTCGACCTTGGCTTGGCGTTTGGTCTGGCAATCGGCGACGGTTACTGGCGACGGCGACAGGTATGTGTACCGACGGCCACGATACCCTTTTCTTCCTTCTTTCTTCTCTACTCTCAAGTCTCAACCCTTTTGGTCGATATCGTGGGTTATCGACGATATATCGACGATATCGTCGATATATCGTCGATAACCCACGATATCATACAATTTTTTCTTTACACAGTATAAATGTCGGAAGGTGGCAACACCGACAAATATCGGCGATATATCGCTGATATTGTTGACATTTAGAACACTAAAGGGAAGCAAGGGGTGTGGGCAATGGGACTGCTGTAACAGTTAAGCGTAATGGGGATCTAGGGTCTATTAAATTAGGGGTTTGCAAGAAGAGAGAACAAAAAATAGAGAGAAGAAACAATGGAGAAAAGTTGCTGTGAATAATAACTCGTGAATAATGATTCAAGATAGAATGAGATAGATAGAGAAGATTACTTTGGAATTACTCAAAATTGGCTTCACACCATTCCCATCACAGGATTCACAAGAAAATAGATCTCTATAAATTTTATTCATCATCCTTTGAATTTACAACACAAAGAGTATTTGTAGACAAGTTAAAAGAAAAATGCCAAACAACCATTTTTATGTTCTCTCATAATAAACTAACTACAAAAGACAAAACAAAGTAAAAAAAAATTAGATAAAATAAACAACTAAATAACTAAAGAGGTGGGCCGGCCACTATGGCTGGCCATGCCCATCTATGGGCTGATCTCAACCCTCCAATCGTCATCTCTCGATCCGATGGCTGATCATCCTCGAAATAGATATCCAATGGTAGATCTCTGTCATAACAAAATCCAATGGTCCGATGTCCACATCAGATTGACATGTAAATCGAGATGAAGATTCAATTGTAAGTTTCTTTTGATATTGTTATCTATCATGGAGAATATTAGGGTTAGGGCTTGTAGCAATAGAATAAAACAAGATAGCAGAGAAAAAAGTGAGCAACGGGGGGAGATGGGTGAATCTACAACTATTAGATTCATCCCTCTTTACAGACAAATTTGCCCTTACATGTAAAGTATAACTACAAAATACCCTACTCAAGCTGGAGCATAGATTTCCTCCATACACAGCTTGATACTAATAGCACTAAACTCTAACGTCCCAAGTGCCTTTGTGAAGATATCCTTCCAACTGAATCTCTGTTTTAATAAATGAAGTAGAGATCACCTTGCTGGTCACTTTCTTTGGAATGAAGTGGCAATCTAGCTCAATGTGCTTTATTCTCTCATGAAAAACAGGGTTAGCAGCAATGTGAATTACTGTCTGTCACAGTACATCTTCATTGGCTCACTAACTGTATTGTAAACCCCATTTCTTGCAACAATGTCTTTAACTATAACACTATGCAGATTGTATGTGCCATGGCCCTATATTCTGCCTCTGCACTTGATTGAGCCACTACACTCTTGTTTCTTTCTTTTCCATGTAACAAGATTTCCCCCAAGGAAACTGCAATATCTTGTAGATCTCTTATTGGAGATCTAGCCCAATCCGCCCTATAATAACTTTGAATATTGATGGTGTAAACTAAGTTCGTGTTGGTTCAAACTTAATATTGATGGAGCCTCCAAAGGAAATCCAGGTATTGCTGGAGGTGGAGTTATTCTTGATCACAAGGGGAACTTTATTTCTGCTTTCTACTCATTTTATGGTCATGCTACTAATAACACAGCGGAATTCAGAGCTTTACTAGATGGGTTAAGTATTTGTGAAGCCTTGAACATATGGAATATTAAATCGAATCAGATTCTACGCTGGTTGTAAATTCATCTCTATAATATCTGATACCCCTTGGCCTATTTGGTATGGGAAATTTTTTATTGACATCCGGCTTCATGGTAATCGTTATAATATTCATCACATCTATAGAGAATCTAATGCCGCTCTGATTGGCTAGCTATAATGCTTGCCTCACCGAGAGCTTAGGTATTTTTAATTCTATTGAGGAATTCCCCAGTTCAGGAAGAGGTATCTTTTTTTTTTTTATGAATACCTCATATTATTAAACAAAAAGGAGAATACAAAAGAAAGAAAAGGCTCATCGAGTTTACAAGCTAGTAAACTCGACCCCAGCCAGCTACATTACCTTAAACCTGCCCTCCCATCAACGAAAAGACTAATACAAAATAACCTGGATTTCCTCCCTTGATCTATTTAGCCCAACCCACTCCAAGACAGACAGTCTGATTCGAGCACACATACTGGGTACTGAAGACGATATATTATCAAAGACTCTACGATTTCTCTCTTTCCAAAGCACCCAAGAAATGGCCCCAGGAAGAGCTCCCCAGATCTCCTTCCAAACTCCCACGCCTTTATCCCTCTGCCAACAATCAAGGAAATGACGAAAGGAGGAGGGAACAACCCATGCTACTCCCATACGAGAGAGAAAGAAATTCCACACCTCCGACGCTACGGGACAGTGCAAAAGAAGATGAGTCAACGTTTCTTCTGCTTGGAGGCACATATAACATCTATTCACCATACTCCATCCTCTATGCTTCAGAGGATCCCCAGTTAGGATTTTATCCAATGACGCCGTCCAAAGGAAGAAAGAAACCTTGGAGGGAATGCCAAGGTTCCACACCACTTTGTAAGGATAAGATCCCACTTGGAAGGAGCTCAGAGACTGGAACAACAACCTAATAGAGAACCTCCGCTGTTCCTGGACCACGATCTGCTATTCCCAATCTCCGGGCACATAGGTGACGAAGTAAGATGCTCCAACAGTCGTGAAAAATCGCTAATTTCCCAGTCATTAAGATCCCTCCGCAACCTTGGACACCAGACGACTCCTTCTGACCCTCTCTCATAGTAGTTCTCCACTAGAGGTATCTTAAAAATGGATTATTTGGGTTTAGGTAACATTTGCATTATGTAATTTTTATTGGTACATTTTTTTTATGCCCCCCTTGATCTTTGCTTGTAATCTCTTTATCCTGTCTAATAAACAGGTAGGGGGTTTCCAAACTCCTTGTCTCCACTAGGCAGTTAAAAAAAAAAAAGTTAAAAACTTTCAATACCAGGTGATCATTTACCTTATGAATCAAGCCGCGAACTGGAGCACCTTTGGATACTTGAGAATTTGATGAACGACATCCCCATGTGGAACTCCAGACAAGTGCATAAAGTGAATCACTACACTATCTTCAAATGCAATGTCAGGCCGGGTAATAGTAAGGCAAATAAGTTTACCTGCCAATTGTTGATATCTCCTTGGATCATCAAAAACCTCACCATCATCAACTATTAGCTTCGTATTTGGATCCATTGGAGTATTAACAGGCTTGACTCCAACAATCCAGTCTCATATAGCAAATCAGTCATATACTGTCTTTGAGAGAGAAAGAATTATCATATGTAGAACAAGGCACCTGAATCCCAATTAAATACCTTAGTGAACCAAGATCCTTAATCTGAAAGTTGCATTTCAGATGCTACTTTACTTGATCAATGTCGTGTAAATCATTGTTAGTTATAAGGATATCATTGGCATAAACAAATATAGTAATTGCAGAAGGCTGTCTCCAAATGAATACTGAATGATCGACTTGGCTACAACGAAATCCATAGGATGTGACTACCTGACTGAACTTCCCAAACCATGCTTGTGGGGACTGCTTGAGACCATAGATTGCCTATTGTAACTTACATATTCTGCCAGGCTCCCCCTGAGCAACATATTTGGGAGGATGCTCCATATAAACATCCTCACTGAGACAGCCGTCCGAAAAGGCATCCTTAGCATCAATTTGAGTCGAAGAGCATCCCATATTTGCAGTAATAGAAACAAGAACACAAATGGAATTCATCTTGGCAATGGCAACAAAAGTCTCAGAACAATAAAGACCAAAGGTATGTGAATCTTTTGGCAACTAATCATGCTTTAAGGCGTTTCAACTTCTCCATTAGGAAGATATTTCACAGTATACACCCAACGACAACCAATAGGTCGCTGACTGGTATGTTACTCAGTAAGATCCCACGTTTCATTTTAACGTAAAGCTGCCATCTCATCCATCACACTTTTCCATCCATGGTGGGAAAGAGCATATTGATAAGAATTAGGAATAGACACAGAAGAAAGTGATAAAGCAACCGCTTAAACGAAGGAGATAACTAAGAGTCACTAACAAAATTAGAAATAGGATGAAGAGTACAAGAACACAATTCCTTACTCAAAACAATAGGAATTTCATCATTTACAACACTCGATGGTGTATTAGTTGGCAGCATATCAGAAGACGAAGACAACGATTGGTCAACTTTTTGAGTAGGTGATTGCATAACTTTAGTTTTCTGTCGGGTAAAACTTGGAGAGCTTCTCGTAAGAGGATTCCTGTAAGATAGTAGACGAATTAATAGAACAGATAAGGGAATAGAGGATGAGGGTATCTCAAAAAGAAGAACAAAATTAGAAACACTGGATACAGGTGAAAAAAAGTTTGCATCAAGAGAGTGACCTTCACCAGAGAAATCTTGAGATTTAAAAAAAAACATCAGTACAAACAAATTTTCTATTCATTCCATGATGATAACATTTGTACTCTTTACATTTTTTGAGTTCTAGAATACCCTACAAGAATACACATTTGATAGCTCGAGGATCAAGCTTATCATAACCTGGACCCAATACATGGACAAAGCAAACACTTCCAAACACACAAGGAGGAACACAAAATAGGAGTATGAGGAAAAAAGAATAGAACATGGAGATTTATTAGTAAGGACAATAGAAGGCTATTGATTTATTACACAACAAGCATTCAACACTTCTTCTCCCCAATATGATTTCGAAACATGCATATTCAACATAAGGGTGTGAGTACCATAAAGAAGGTGTCGATTCTTGTGCTCAGCCACTCCGTTTTGTTGCGGGTGAGCACAACTGGTTTGATGCAAAATTTCACGAGCATTTAAATATTCTTGAACTTCGGAAGATAAAAATTTCTTAACATTGTCAGTTCTTAGAACATCTCATTTTTATTGAATTGAGTCTACTCTCTTTGTGAAAAATCTTAAAAAGTTACAATCCTTCTGATCTCTCGTTCAACTAATACAACTATGCTACTGAAAAAAAAAATACCACCACATCATACGTGAGTAATCATCAACAAAAGTAATGAAATACCTATGACCAAACAGACTTAGGATTTTGGATGGCCCCCAAATATCAGAATGAACAACAAAAAAAGGAACTAACTTATGACTATCAACTTGAGAAGGAAAGGAAACTCTATGATGCTTGCCTAACTCACAAGCCTCACAATGTAGTGATGACACATCACCTAAAGACGAAACTACCAACTTCAACATAGACAACGTAGACAAAGATGGATGTCCTAGCCGACAATGCCACTGATATGGAGTAATGAAAAGTTAAACACTACTCCAAGTAATCCCTAATCTATGTAATACAAGCCGCATGAATCATGTCCACCACCAATCGTCTTCTTGGTCTTCAGATCTTGAAAGAAAAAAAAGGGTTACAAAGTTACGGATCACTTCAGACAATGTGTGAGTTTACTAATAGGGAACTAATTAAAACTTAAAAGGAAACTCTGGAACATCTAGCACATATGACAATGCTAGAGATCATAGTTGTCAAGGCGACCGGGCGACTTGAGGCGACAAACCTCATGGATGCCTGAGGCGCCCGAGGCATCGCATGATTAACTTTTGTTGCAGAAATTTCCCCTTATATAAGATCTATGTATGATACATTTTCTTTTATAAAAGGCCCTACTTACATATAAATTATACCATTGTCAAGATGCACTTTGATAGAATTATCATTTGAGATAGTTCTAAGAATTATAAAGGAGGATTTCAAGTGTTAGAAAAAATTGGAATAAAAATTAAGTCTACAATGACTGCTGAAAGAGGGGAGAGAGAGAGCAACTGGCTCAACAGAGAGAGAGAGAGAGAGAGAGAGAGGAAGGAGAGGAGAGGAGAGAGGAGGGAAAATATAAGACTGAATAGAAAGTAGAAATATTGCTCGACAGTCAAATGTGAGTTGTGACACTGAACATAGGAGAAAGAAGATGAGGGGGGGGGGGAGAGATGTCATACCTCTTACTCTCGTTTCTTTCATTTTCTCGATTATACTCAAGATAAGTAATAAAAATAATATTGATAAGTAAAATATATAACTATAGGGCATTCACTTATTTAAATTAAAAAACCCTTTTAAATATGAGTTTATGAGAGTTTTGGGGGTCCTAGAAAGAATTTGGGCAATTGAAAGGCTCTTAATTTGTTATTGGGCCGCCTGAGCTAGTTGTAATTTAACAACCATGAAAAAAAACAAATGAGGAATATATGGTCCACCCATAAACAGAGGGAGAGAGACCAATTGGTCCACCTATTGAGAGAGAAAACAAGTTAACATGAGAGAAACGTACTTGACACCGGTTGTCTCTTCTTGCTTCTATCTTCAAACTTTTTTTGTTGGATATACAAATCCTAACATATTATATTATAAAAGACATGAGAAATATAAAATTGCATATTTTTTTGTTTACCAAACAATCATATTCAAATAAAATATATTTTGTATCCTTAAAAAATAATAATATTACATATATTAGATTTTTAATAATGACCGCCTGAGTCGTCTGAGCCCAGTAGAGCTTCTGGTCGCCTAGGTGACCACCTGAGGCGATGCCTTTAACAATTATGCTAGAGATGTAGTAGGCTTAAAAATACCACTACCTTGTACAAGAGACACAAAACCATCGGCTAGGGTAACTGAGGCATGAGTAGTAGACTTATCTAGAAATGAAAACTCAGAATGCTTACTAGTCATTTTGATTAGTAGTTCCAGAATCCATAACCAAAGGAGAAGGCGTTTGATAAATGACACAGGAGTACCTGTATTAAAAAGGGTTGCGGCAAAAGTGGATTAATGATTTGGGGCACGTTGCTGAAGCTGGAGGAACTTGTTGTATTCTTTTCATGAAAGTAGCACTTGGTCACCATTTGGATCAGCTGGCTGAAATATAACGAAGGTTACTCGAAATAAAACTATCGCCATCGGTAGTAGTCACAACCTGGTTTGCCTAGTCTGGCTTCCCAAATTTGTCCCAACACTTATCTACAATGTGATTATAACGTCCACAATGTGTACACTTCCTGCCACCATGACCACGACTTCGTCCATGGCTACTGAGGACTCACATCCATGTCCCCTATTAGTACCACAGCCTCTCCCATGTCACCTCTACCTCCGGATGCAGCAAGAGCAGATTTTATCACTGATATGTGTACTAGGGATAGATATCGTAACTCTATGAAGATGGGAGTACACATTAGTTAGAGAGGAAAGTCCATCATTAGCAAGGATCTGCCAACAAATCGACTGGAACTTAGGATTTAGACCAGAGAGAAATTTTGCTACCCAAAATTTTTCTCATTGTCACTTCTGCTGTTCTACATCACTAGTGACGGGTTGATATAAGTTGAGTTCTTCCCATAACTTCTAAGGGTACTATAATAGTCACTAAGGCTCTGAGATCCATGTTTGCCCTTCCATGTAAAGTATAACTACAAAAGATCCTACTCATCATAAAAAAAAATTCACAAAGAGAAAAAAAGAAAATAAGGAAAGTGGTTCCACGAAAATCAGAATTTGGAGCCAATTTAGGCAGATTTACTCTGAAAAGTATGGCGATGTCTACTGACTCTTCTTAATCTGAGTTTTCCGGAAACTCTATAAACATTGGAAGAAAGTCCCTAGAATCAAAATCAAATTTCTCGAGACATTTCACCTAAACAATGTTATAAGTGCAACTAAGTTGGTACTTATTTTATCCAATGCCCTAAGAAAGCTCTGCACTTGATTGGAATAAACACACTGAAAGATAACTCGGTGAGGGAATCAAATGGGTACTTCTTGATGGACCTGAAGGAGAGGCAGCATTCTTTCCTATACGACTCTGGCCAATTAAAACACTAAGAAGATTGGCTCCTAACCGAATTTCTTGACCAAGTTATGTAGAAGAAACTATATCTTACGATTATTGATGGTTCACGTGCATCATTAGTGTCTCCAATAAGGTGGTAGAAGAGTTGAACTTACAGGTTGTTCCACTTCCTAATCCTTCCACTTCCTAATCCTTGCAAAGTCGCATAGGTCAAAATTGCATCTCTTTCGGGGAACAAGATGTTTGGTCTCCTATTCTCTTGGAGTGACCTATTTCAATATAATATAGTGCCACATCCTTCTGATTAAAGCTTCCCCATCAACATGTCGACGCAAATGCTTACTGTGCCTATGGGAGGTCTAACACATAATCCATAGATGATGGAATCCCCCAGGTCAAGCCTGACCCAAATGTGAAATAAGCACCCCCTTAATGCTCTAGTTCATCTAGGTGATCACTTAGATCACTCACATTCATGTTTGCCACTAGTTGATGTGTTGATTGTCCAAGTCACATACCATTCAAAATCAAGAGTTCAGGGAACTAGTCTCAACAAGCAGGACATAATTTATGTCATTAGCAAAATCGTTAAGAGGAAAAGACTCAAGATAGTTGATTTGATTGGTAAAAGGTTTCATGTGCTGGCACTCTTCTTTTCACTTAATTTATTAGTCGTACTAATAAAAAAAACTGAGATAGGCAACTACTCTTCATAAATATACTTTTTGTTTCAGTGAAATCAGTCAAAGTATGCATTAAGGGATTCCAAATATAGCAAATCACTTTACATTTGGCAATGGATATTATGTGTTGGAATTGTATTTGTCAAATGACATTACACCAACGTTTATGCAGAAAATTGGGTCTTCTGGTCAGAGAAATGCTACAAGGTGTGGTCTTTGGTTGGTAGAAATGATGAAGGCGAGAGATCAGTATAAAGAGGCTGCTGGTGTTTACTTCCGCATTTCCAATGAGGTAATACCTATTTCCTTGAAAAGAATACAGAATAAGCATGGTTATTCAGCTCCTGACATTTTTCCTTTTCTTAGGAACCTTCTTTACATGCAGCTGTAATGCTCGAGCAAGCATCTTACTGCTACTTGTTTTCGAAACCACCCATGTTACGCAAGTATGGATTTAATCTTGTTCTTGCAGGTAGCCGTTACAATATTAGCAATCAGGTATCTATTTCCAAATACTTTCAAAGTTTACTTTTGACATATGGAACAGTGTCATTTTGAATTAAGCTTTCTTCTGTCCTGTCCTTTTCAGAGAAAACATGCAATTCGCACGTACAGAAGTGCACTTTCTGTATATAAGGGAAGTACATGGAACCATATCAATGATCATGTTCATTTCCATATTGGAAAGTAAGTTCCATATTGTTAAGTTGACATGATAAACCTAGTGTCCCATGCGGCATTTAGAATGTGCCTAGTTTCATAATAAATTTTGTCTGTCATTTGATTCAGGTGGTATGCTTTCCTTGGTATATTTGACGTGGCAATCAAGCATATGTTGGACGTCCTGGCATGCAGTCATCAGTCCATCACGACGCAAGAGTTATTCCTAGGGGACTTTCTTCAAGTTGTTCAGGTGGCAACTGCTGACTAATGATGGCTCCATTCTTATGATAGATTACAACTTGTCAAAGAGAAAAAAATGATACAAGGTTTTGGAAGTTAGTTCCTTAGGTTCTGTGTGACCGCCATTAATAACTAAATCAGCATTGACATTGGGACTTTCAAGATAGTTGGAGACGAGTCATATCATTATCACCACAAAGATCCATGGCCAATGATGTATGAGAATCACTGTGGACCATCTTCCTTGTTAGATAAGAACTACAAAATTCTCCTTGAGTGACAGAACAATTAAGAATTACAACATTTTCCTTGCCTCTTTACCGTGAAAAATAAATGGCCAACACTCTCTTCCTCTGCCTTGTAGCTAACACATCTATTTTGAATTATGTACTCTCTATTAATTAGACGGTCAACCATAAAATTTTATCAATTTTTTTATCATTGAACCTGTTGTTCAGAACTTTAACCTTTTTTGAATTTTACCCAATATAGAAAATGGGAAAAACATTCGAGGTGTTCAGACTTCAGTTGCCTGTCATCAACATGTCATCAGTGAAAGTCATTTTTGAAGATCATCGGACTTATGCATCACCTGCAGCTGTAAGTTTGGTTATTGTTGCTTCTTGATTACCTTGAAATATGAACTCTTGTGTAATAATTCTCAAAGATGTTTTTTTTTCTCTGTTGGATCAATAAACATAACAAACTTAGTTTCTTATCATTATGTTTTATATCTACAATCCTTTTGTGTCTTTTAGACTTTGATGTTTGTTCTTCCTCATCATGGTGTTGTCATTAGTAGGTTATCTTATGTGTATTCCATCAGACAAGGAGAATGCTGTTATTGTATGTGACGCCCCGAACCCGCGCCTAGGGAATCAAGTTCCGAGACGCGTGTCCGTTCGTCAAATCATGCAAGCGGAAGACTTTACCCGCAAAAATGCGGGAAATTTAAACATTTATCAAATGCTTCCAAAAAGCAAATAACACATGTCATCACAATAATCATTATACAAACCATATACCTGTATTATTTACATCAAGTTTGTTTTACAAAAGTAGGCACCTCTATAACGCCAGGTACAACTTGTACAAGCTTCCAAAATATCCAGATAGACTTTTCACTTACTGGTCAGCAGCTCCAAGATCTGCTGACACAAAAAGTCAGTGAGCTATGAAGCCCAATAAAACCACAATCCTTCTAAACTATTTTCCACTTAATAACACACATCAATAATGATATAATAAGCAGTTCAATTTGCATGTTACAGTAAAATAGAACAGTATATAATAAATTGTGACCCTAGGGTCACTTAGGGTTACGTCACCCTAACAGAGGTTCCCGACCTCACATTACTTTCCAATTATGAGGTTCAGTTATGAATGTATTATATTACCAAATTATCGTTTCGATCATCAATCATGTTTCATTTCGAGTCCTAAGACTATTAATTGGCCACAGCCCACAGCCCACAAATGTTTAGCTTAAAGTCTCTAAATCATAACCATAATACATTGAGTCATTTAGACTCGCACACGCTGTTCCGGCTTTCACCCGAACATGACAAAACCTTGGGTATACCAACCCAACTCACCTGGAACCCGACAATTCCATACCGACTATGAGTCCACCAACTCAAACAAATACACCAACTCTGAGTATACCAACTCAGACCACTTCGTATCCGAAGCTTACACACACAACATGGGCATTCACCCAATAAGAACATTTTTCCATTCAATTGACTGGCCACATCTACCGTGTATTCGCCGCCATCGCTCTGGGTATCAGTTATGAAGGAACCCCGACCAACCTGCCTACCGTCATCTTCTGGCTAGTCTACGGAGGAACCCCGACATCTATATCAATGCCGACATCTCCTGACGTTCCACCAAGAAGGGACCCCGATAGACACGGTGCCGACATCTTCTAACCCACCCAGAGAGGAACTCCGAACTATACACTATCTGATGTTTAGCCACTTTAAACTCCCTAGGACTCCGACATCTCCTGACTACCAGTCACAGAGGAACCACGGGCCATGCAGGACACCGCCACTCCTGACTTAATCCAAGAGGCACCACGGACGACCTAGACAAACAGACCGACATCTCCCGACTATCAGTCACGGAGGAACCCCGGGCCTTACTGGAAACCGTCTCTCCTGACCTAGTCAAAGAGGAACCACGGACTATACTTAACCCTGGTTAGATTTTCTAACCACAAGTTAACCCCAGTTAACCCAAGCCTCGCTTGATTAGCTGAAATACTTGGGCCTCGCGCCCGTGAACCAACTCCGGTAACACGCCGTCCCGTTAGGGAGCGTTTCCAGGCTAATGGATGTCTCCATAGCCTTACAAGACATGCAAAACAACTTTTCGTCACTCTAGGGTGGCGATACAATTTACCCGGGACCCGATCTGGGCTCCTTGAGGGACCACATAAAATCACAACATCACATAGGGGTCTTCGACCCTTTTTCATTCACGTCAAAAGACATGCATATACATCACATGAAATAATATAGCAAAATAAGCGGAAAAAGAAGAAGAAAAGATAGGGGTTTTACTGTTTCACGCGTTTCGAGGCTCGTAGGCAAAAACGGATGTCACCAACGCGTTCCCAACGACGATCAACCCCGGGGTAGAGCGCATGCAACTTTCTCTCTCCACTTTCTCTCTCTACCTTTTTCTCTCTCTCTACAAGCAAAACGAGACGCCGGAGAGAAAATCGGACGCCGTCAACGCGTCGGGGACGTCGAAAAAACCTCAAGGACCCACTTCTCTCTTCTTTCTCTCTCTTCCTTTCTCTTTCCTCACTTTCTCTCTCTAAAATCTGTTGTGGCAGAAATCTCCCACTGTTGCAAAACCGTGAGATTAAAAGGGGCTGCCCCCTATTTATAATGCAAGGGTCATGTGCCATGCACATGACCACCATTAATGGTCCCCGTTGACCAAGTCAACGGGTTGACCATTTGACTATTATTCCGTATTTTCTCGCATATACGGCCTCCGTAATCCTACTTAATGACATCCGATTTTGACGAAACTTTAGGTGACCGAAATTGGAGCAGTCCGACACCTGCTGTAAAAATTTTGGGGAAAAATACTGAGTTCTGACAGCTACACTTTAGTCCGGAAGAAAATTGCAAAACCCACTAATTTCCTTATTTCGAATACAAAATAGGCTGCCGTTTCTTCGTTTGAGATAACTAACTGCTGAGACGACAGACATTAGTCCCCACGGCCGACTGACACGCATTAGTGCCAACCGCACGGATTTCTATTAGGATCTCTAACAGATATTGGGTCCCACTTAATTTCTGGAAGTATGAAAAATTCCCGTTTTTCTCAATTTTATCACACATAATGGCCCCGCGGTCCCGTGAAATGGTACATGACGGAACCGATACGGTAGGGGTGTGTCCCGGCAATCGACCGACACACTGTGTGCGAGTTTCGCCAAACGATACTGAGATTTCCTCGGTGCACTTCAATCCCGAGCAAAGTTCACTTTTTATTAATTTAACAAATAATTAACTAATTAACCTCCATTAAGGACCCATAAACACATAATTTTATTATATTAAAATTCCGGGTCGTTACATTGTAGGCTTGTGTTATGCTTACATACCCTTCTTCATAGAGATGTTGAAGTTTTGCCCCCTTGTCTTACACCTTCCTTATGTTGTTTGTGGTACTTTTTTCGACGATCGAACAAAACTAGATTATTCAAATACATTCCTTAAAGGAATCCTTTGCTTGAACTATGCTTGCCTAATACCAATCTAGGAACATGGAAAGCAGAGCAAGTGGGCACAATGATGCTTAGAAGGAAAGTGCTCGAGAAGGTTCTCATGCATGGTTGAATCGGAATGGAGAAGGAAAGTGTTCACGATTGAATAAAAAACTTTTACTTTATTGAGGAAGACGGAAGTAGGATAATGCGTTTAGGTTGATTGAGAGAGGCCGAAGCTATTCGGTGGAAAACCGTGGAGGAGGTTGCGTTTTGGTTGCTGTTGAGGTTCTCTATAGACTCCATCAACTGGGATGTGGAAGAATACCTGGCAACGAAACTTCGTTGCCCAGCAGATGCTTTGATGTTAGAAAGAAAAAGGAACTTCAATGACCCATTTATATCTCTAACAATGTTTCCGGGTTCTGGGGGAAGAGGGAGGTGGCTCATTTTCAGGAGGTTGGAACAAGAACGGATGACAGCTGGTGGTCCAAGCTCTGAGGCATTGCATTCCGAGAAGATCCCTTCGTTCCCAACATGTAGAGTTTGAATCTTCGCAAGAGGTGATGCAAGCATCAAGGAAGGACCCCACCACCACACCTTCTATCAAGGAGAAACCACCGTTGCAGGTTTATTCAAAGTGTGGTATCTCCTAGGAAACTTTCGAAGTATTCTCCCTCCTGCTGGTGCTGCAGGGATACCAAATCATCTCAGAGATTGGAAAAAGCCATGATTTGTGTCTTCTTTGGGTGTTCGGGGGACTGGAGCTCAAAGGAGACTCAATTAAATCTTTTGATGTTGTTTCATGATGAAGTTACAATTGCTCCAATCGATGATGTTAAGGACCTATTTTTTATTTGAAAGAAATCCATGGTGAAATGACTCCAACAATCCGACCCCATGCCTCTTCCAACAGGTGGTAGAGTAATGGTTAACCGATGGTGGCCTTGCCTTTTGGTTATTCCCTAGGTGGAACTATCCTCTAACTTCTGGTTGTGATTAACAGGATTGCCCTTCCACCTATGGACGCTAGAATATTCGGATGTATCAGCGAGCTTTGTGGGGACCCGGATTAGAGCACCTCTACTTCATCTAATTTGGGGAAGCTCGAATTAGGGTAAAGACATCGAGTTTGGCTGTGATACTAAGAATGGCAATAGTTCCTGACGGCTTGATAACTTGTTTCTTGATAATATCAGTGATACTAAGAGAGGGAATGAAAGTAACCTGAAAAGGATCCTATTCTATGGCAAGTTTCTATTGGTACGACATTTTACAAATTGGAGAGGTCTCGTAGAGCTTCCAAGCTAGGTTGCCGAGCAACCATAAGCAAATCCGGTAATACATAGTCGAATTGAACGACAATGAGGGGTATCGAGAGAACAAATTGGAGTTTGAAAAAAATGCTTATTTTGGAAACCTAGGGTTGGGTTTGAAGGTTCCAACAAAAGGTCTGTACAAGACTGTACCCTTTAGAGCTTAGTGTAGCATAAAACCAAAGAAGGTAGAGGCATCAGCGGAGGTCCAGGGGCTTTAGGGGGACTGCGAGGACAACCGTCATGGGGCATATGGCTTGGAGTCAAAGGGGCTTTAGGGGGACTGCGAGGACAACCGTCATGGGGCATATGGCTTGGAGTCAAAGCAAACTGATGCATGAAGTGATGGAAACCCAAAATGCCTTTCTTATAAGCAATAGCTAGATGATATGAAGTTAGAGAGGAGAGAAAATGTCATGACCCCAAAATCCCACTTTGGTCTGATGAAACCATGGGCTTATGACACTCCCTGACCATATCTGCTTTAGTAGTGTAATGAGCGTACTAAAAGCATAACCTGAAAATTTCTTTCTAACAATGACTTTCATATCATAATATTCACATCTATTTACATCCAAATGGTAATCAATTCCGGGTTCTCCATGAACCCGATAATAACATCCAAAAAGCGTCGGCCAATGTAAAGAGGGTTATCCATGAACCCTATAAATCTTAAGCAACATCATAATCTCAATATCTATTACATCTCTTTTAATTGTAATAAGAAGTGTAAAACACCTCCGATATCAAAAGTACGGTTATCGGTCTAAATCTCGCTCACCCTCCTCTAGGTAGTCTCTTGGTCTCTCCTCAACGTACTCCTCCTCAACCCAGGGTTTGACCGGGTGCTCCACGCCAATACCTGCCGACATCAAAAGTACGGCTGAGCATGGAAAGACTCAGCGTAATAGACAGGCTAGCTAACAATCATGATAATATGCAGATTCGAATCCAAGACATAAAACTTGATCCAGATTGCTTTACACGGCATATGAACAAGATCAGAGCGTGAAAGCATGTGAGCATATCATATTGTCATCCTAACTCGTGTGTTAGTGAAATACTAGTCCATGCTTGTGCTTGTGATTCATGTCATGCAATATGAACAACTGACCATGCCCATGCACTAGGGTGACTAACATGCCGTTCGAAATGGATACAGACCATGCTCATGCAATAACGTCACCAATATGTTGCTCGGAATAGATGAAGACCATGCATATGTAATGGAGTCACTGACATGCCGCTCAGAATGGATATGGACCATGCCTATGCGATAATGTGACTGACATGCCACTCAGAATGGATACGGACCATGCCCATGCACTTAGGGTGACTAACATTTCGTTCGGAATGGATATGGACCATGCCTATGCAATGACGTCATTGACATGCCGCTCGGAATGGATGCGGACCATGCCCATGCAATACTCGTGACATGCGGGTACTCGTGAACATGTTTGTCTACCATACACGTGAACATGTGCTAGAGTTTTGTGATCGACTTTCATCTAGGTTATCCCTTAAATTTCGATCCCTCACCATTGAAACCCCACCATAGTGTATCACACCATCATGGTAAAGAATATAGGTTAAGTAATCATCCTCTAAGTCTTGCCTATCCGAAATTCAACCACCATGCATGATCCACATTTGATAATTTAACATTAAATTCATGCATGATATGTTATCATACATTTCTAAAATCAAAAACACGTTTCATTGCATAATTCATAACCATCACTCCATTTTCATGCCCATTCGTCTCATAATTGCACAACAAGCCATCAATCCATTTTCAAGCCCGTTCGTCCCACACTTTAGCATAAGCAACCACTTCCCTTCTTTATTCACAACCAAGTCCCATCCACCATTTGTCTCATTCAACCATAGTATCACCATAATATATGAATTTCAATTCTGATTCATCATTTCATACATGACTAATATTAAACATTACCAATAACATGAATAAACCCTTTTCATGTTTTATAGAAATCCCCAATCACCCATAGACCCTCTTTTCCCCCAAATTTGACCATCTAAGCTAGAGAACATGGATAACATGTAGATTTTGACATTCAATACTTGATAACATGATTTCTTGAACAATACATGACATTCACACCTAATTATTACCATAATCATGAGTTAGAAAGTATATCTTACCCCACAAGATCACTTCCCTATGATTTAGCGCTTGAGAAAGGTGTTTGGAGTGAGCTCCAAGCTTCTCCTTCTTCTCCAAGCAGTTCACTCCTAGAAACCCTAGGTTTTTCCCCAAATCTCTCCCAAATTAAGTTAGAAACCTCTTAGACTCCAAAACCCTCGAATTAGAATGTCTTTTTATAGTCTTGGGATTCAAACCCCTAAAATCCGTAAGTTTTTTAAAAAATATTGTGCGCGATTTGCGGTCGATCGGGGCTTTACTGCAATCGATCAGAGCCATACAGGTGCAATTGATCAGAGCCATATGAGGCGATAGATCACCCACAAACAGTGGCTCAACCCGAATCTTAGGTTTTCTAGATTTTGGTACAATCGATCGTGCGATCGATCGGTGCCCCTTTTTTTTTAATTTCTGTGATCGATCGCAGCCTACAATGCAATCGATCGTAGCCATTACAGTATATTGCAATAATTTCAGGTCCCCTCCGATCGATCGGTGGTGATGGGCGATCGATCGATTGATCGGTGGTGATGGGCGATCGATCGGTGGACCCTGTTTAGGTTCTTTTTCTCATTTTGAACACCATACTTACTTTTAATTAACACAAAAAAACCATACAACAAATAATTGACATAATTACCCTTGATTAATCATGATAATTGCATAAACAAAGTTCGGGTCTATTCAAAAAACGTGTCGGCCCCTGACGAAGCACTAAATGCAATTGGGGGAACTCTGACCTAGCAAGCCCCAATTTGACTTCACATTAAATACCCAGCCGAAGTAAAATGAAGTTGGACTGGTGGAGCAAAAGCCCAGCCTCTTGAGCCAGATCATGATGACCCTTTCAATGGATATTATAATATGTTATAAATTATAATCAGACCCACAGTACCCAGGCGATTTCAAGAGGTTGTTTGCGTCATGGTTTAAAAAAACGCCGAAACCGATGCGTATTGGTTTCGGTAAGACCTGATACCTGATACTCGACCTTTACAGGTTTTGTTAAGGAAAAATAAGACTCGGCCGAAACCGTTACGTATCACCTGAGTCCTACGATACGTAACGGTTTTGCCGTAAGACTCAGTCGACGTTTCTAAAAAGGGTTACCTTAAACCCCCAAAAACACCACAAAAAGCTCCTCTTTTGTTTCCCTCTTCTTCTTTACCTATTGTAAGCTCTAAAACCTTAAAGCCTTTTGGTGATTAAAAACTTGATTTGGGATTTGAATCATCGATTTGAAGATTTTAGAGTGTTGTTACCTATCCGTGGTTTGCGTTCTAGTGCTATGTTGAAGGCAGGGGATAGGTTTCATGTTCCATTCGTTTTCAAGTCCATTTTCAACGAAGTCGTCTTGTGGTATTGGATTCTAGTTTTTTTTTTTGTGCACGTGTGTGTGTGTGGAACATCTGGTAATCAAAGACCTTCGACCAAAGCTAGCCCAACTTCGAGCCCTCATCCAATTAGAATGCTGGATTACAGTCGGTGGTGTCCTTCTCGCCGAATCTGAGGCTGCTTCGTTTCCCGTTGGTAGCACATCAGATGAGGCCGAATTTCTCTAAGGATCAAGCAGCGGTGAGGCTTTGAGCATGAGGAGTGACATGTTTCTTAGGTTTGAGCCATCAGACAAGCTGTTGTCCACATCTCTGGTGGCAGCACCCCATCAAACTGGGACAGGGTTCAAGGTTCACCACCGTGAACTGGAACTCAATGAAATAGGACTTAATCTTTAGGAGGAACCGACTGCTACCAACAAGATTGCACCTTAAGAGTGTATTTTTGAGTTCTAATAGATGAAAAAATGAAAGAAAAGAAACAAGGGAATGCAAGTGTTTTATCCCTTGGATTAATAACCAAGGTATTTCATGCCGTGTCTTTCACCTTTTCGGTCTAGCTTTCGGGCAAGTATGGTTTGATTGAACTGAAAACATAAAAGTAAAGTGTTAGACATGTTAGAAATTTGTACTACTTCATACTTGTCCATTCAAATTTCAAAATGAGACTGCTTCTTATCAATTGATAAACATAATCAATGAGTTCACTTCAATTGAAAAATTATAAATTTTATCAAATTTATGAACTGCTAGGGAATCTCCAAAATTAGTTCATATAAAAACAAACAAAAAATATTTTGTTTAAGAATTCTTGTTTTGGGGGGCATTTATGAACATTTTACCGAAATATGAGGTTTTAGCAAAAAATTTCAAACCGTAACTTTGAAATATTTCAAAAGCAATATACTACAACAACCGATTTCTTTTGTTATTTCGGGATATTCTTAAATATTTGTGACTAATTGTAGAATATTGAAAAAATAACAATAAATTATAAATTTATATTACCATTGGAGATATTTTGGCCTCCTTAGGAAATTGAGAAATTGAGAAATTTTAAACCCCAAGTCTTGTTTTTCCTTCTTTTATATATATATATATATATATATATATATATATATATATATATATATATATATATTCTGTTTTACTGATATATAGATAGATAGATTCTGATTTGCTGATAAAAAAATGTTTTAAAATCACTTGGATTAGGAGTTTTGGTGTTGTTTTTACTTAGTGAAACAAAGTTGTGAATAGTGAATACAATGACTCGCATACTGTTATAGAAAAGACTAATGTGCTTCTACTTATTTACAATTTCAGAAGTACCATTTCTTACATCTCAAGTAGTATGTGCTGCAGTAATTTATACTTATAATCATCTGCATACTAAGATTACATGTATACTAGGTTTAAAACTCAAATATAATTTGCTCAAATCTGACATTGGTCAACAAGACTGGAGTTGAGTGGCTTAGAGCATGGATTGTAATTTATTTTTCTGTTGCTTATTCCAAATCCAGGTTAATGTCAGAGAAAGCTTGTGGCAGTCTTTGGAGGAGAACATGGTTCCGTCGTTCCCTACCATCAAGACTAACTGGTTGGAACCAAAATTGAAGTTTAGCTCGAAGAAATATAAAGAATCAAATGTTTGTGTGGCAGGAGGTATGAAGTGTTTGTATTTCAGTTGCAGTTACATGACTAGATCATCTGAAATCTGTTTTTCTTTGCATTTAACATTCATGTGGGTGAATGGAGAACCTTTTTTCTGCTTGAACATGCACTCTCTCACACTGATTTTGAAGGGAGGACTGGTAGACAGGTTATATTGACCCACTTGTTCATGATCTACATTAAATAGCTTTAGATTTAGTTGAGGCATTGCCAAAAGTTATATATATCTGGAAATTGTTTGACATATATGGAAATATATATTTGTTGATCTATGTTGAACTTATTTGACATATTTCAAATACTTAACAAAGTAGAATTTCTAAAAATTGAAGGAATGCAAAATTGAGCCTTCATTGCTTGCACTGTGCTCGCTAGGGGAGACTTCAAGTCTTTGGTGCTGTCCGCTTTTCTTTCCTTTGCTTAACAACCGTGTAGTTCAAATTATTGCAGTCACAATTGATTATACAATAAGCATTGTCGTAACTAAGCGATGTTATGAAAAATCCTGTTTGGATATTATCCTATCTATAATCGATTATTTGCAAACAATCGATTATGTGCAAAATAATTGTGTTAAACAGAAACTGATTACTGTTTTGATATGTTATCCATGATTCGTAGGTTACAAAAAAAAGTCTTACTTTGAGACAATAGGTATAGAAAATAAAATTGACAAGATATACAATAAGGACTAGAATCATCATGCATCCACATGATGCACATAGAAGAATTCATTCTCTTCTTCGTTTCTCCATTATATTGTTTACGTTATATTGGACTGTTGTGCTCTGGATAAAAATGTTAATGCACTACGCGTATATGTATAAATATACCAAATAACCTAACTCTAGACAACTAAAAGCATTATTCAATATTTTTTAAAATATCAACTCAACATTGTTATTAAAATATAAAGAAGTACAAAAAAAGTTTTGATATTATCCATGATTCGAAGGTGACAAAAAAAGTCTTATTTGAGACAATAGTTATAAAAAATAAAATTGACATAAGATTTACAATGAGGGCTAGAATCATCATGCATCCACAATTCCACATGATGCACATAGAAGAATTCATTCTCTCCTTCGTTCCTCCATTATATTGTTTACGTTATATTGGATTGTTGTGCTCTGGCTAAAAACGTTAATACGCTACGCGTACATGTATAAATATACCAAATAACCTAACTCTAGACAACTAAAAACATTATTCAATATTTTTTTAAATATCAACTCAACATTGTTATTAAAATATAAAGAAGTAAAAAAAAAATTGAAATTAGGATTAGTTTAGGAATCTGAGAGATTGCCTATAGACTAAACATGTATATATTTATATCAACCTTAAATTAGGATTAGTGTAGGAAGCAGATAGATTGCCCAATGCCCATAGACTAACCGTCTAATATTTATATCAACCTTAAAATGTAGTATTTATGCTAATAAGTAAAAAAAATTTATTTTCTATTTAATTAAATAATCAACTTATTAATGGAGTTGAATTTCATAGCGTAATGAATGTGTCTGTACATTTACGTGCGATATGGTCAATATGCTACTAAAACGCATGAATAATTGCATTACTTGAGACTTTCGAATCGATAATTTGAAATAAATGATATGTATCATGCAATATGTGCACACGATAATTTAAACCATTTTATTTTCAAAATTTTATTCAAAAAATTAAAAAAAAACTAGGGGTTGTCAATGGAAATGATAAATCATCGATGAACTAACCACATATATTTTGTTGGCTTAAAATGATAGTTCTTCTTTTGTATTCTTTTAGGGTTTTTGGGTTTTCCCCAAAATGAATGAACGATCCCAAAATAAAGAAATAAACAAAAAAAAGTGTTGTAGATTAATGTCTTTCACATGAAATCCATAGAGCCACTATTGCATGTCAAATAAGGTGATTTAAAGTAGTTTTGATCATCAACGCAAGAAAATAATTAAAAAAAATGAACATGTGTAGGAAGTAGTGAAGAATTGATTTCGATCCAAAATTGAGCAAGGAAATTCAAGTATTTCAGACAAATGTTGACAATTGAGTGATTAATTTTCTTAAGATATGCATTAGGGAAGAGTTTTGGACAAGAAGCCATTGAAAAAGAAAAGTGGGGGGGGGGGTTATTAAACCCCTTAGGGTGCATTTGGATTTATGGAATTGGGGGACAAAATTGTTAATTTCATCCCTAAATTCCAATTCCATCGTTTGGGACATATTATAAAAATGGTAGAATTAGAATTGCCAATTCTACAAGGAATTGAAACAATGATTTCACAAGTTAAATGAGCAGAATTCAATTCCCTTCTAAATAGGTCTTAATTGACAAATCCACAATTTGAAATTGGAAATAGGAGAGAATTCCGATCAAAACACTCCATCTCCCCATCACCTGTCACGGTCCCTATTTCTCTTTGAGCTCCCTTGACAATCTTTCTCCCTCATGTTCCTCTCCTCCTCATCGCTCTCTCCCGACTTCCTATAATGGTCTGCCTTCCTTTGCAACCTTCTTAAAACGCATAAAAAGGTGCCTCTCCTCCCTACAGGTCTTACCCCTATATCTATTCCTTAGCCGGCTTATTTATCTAGATCAAAACCTTATCATGTCAAGAGAGCAGGAACCCTGATCCCGTATTTATTCTTTCTTGTTCCACCCAGAGCTTGCAGCTATGGTATTGGGGTTAGTAGTTTCTGGAAGATTTATGGTGTGCGCAAGAGGAATGGGAGCCGATCACATCCACTAGCCAGCGAGATCTCGACCAAGTTGCAGGATGGATCGCTGTTGTTGTTCCTTGAGGGAAGAACTTATTGGGCTTTGCTACTGGCCTACTGCATACATGTTTTGAACCTTTGTAGGTTTTCATTTGATTTGGTGAAATGGATGTGATGTAGCTGTGGAGAATATTATTGTTAAACATTTTTTTTTTTTGGTTGCTGCTGATTACTTGAGATGAACATGGCTTTTAATGTGTTTAGAGATGTTGACTTTTAAGTTCCAAAAAAGAAAAAAAAAACTGATCATGTAATCAAGGCTACATATAATCCCGTGAATGGATTCTAGAAGGTGAAGTGCTTGAAAATTAAGATCAGTAGCAGTCAAGTTTCATGAGGCAGAGATCAATCACATATGGCGAGTGGAAGATTGGAAGAGAACCTTCGATGTAGATCTTTGAAACAAACAGAGGAAGATGTTGTTGCCAAATCTTTGTAATTCAATATTACAAATTCAGTATTACATCCAAACAATAGAATTATGAATTCAATGGAATTTAATTCTTTGTCAATTCCAATTCCATAAATCCAAACGCCTTTTAGTCTTGGGTCTCTTTAAAAATGATGCTTGTTGTATTGTTTGATATTATTACATGTTAAATAATACCAAGGGATCATCATGTATTGTATGGTATTTTGCAGGATATCTATAAGTATTGGTTCTGATATTGTGTAACCCTAATGATACACATGATATTGACTAATATAGGGTCGATACCCTGGAATTTTTCTCGTCTTTTGTTCCAAATGGTTCTAAGGTTTCCAAATGTTCCCATGATTTCCAAAAATTGTAAATATTGCTTAAACTTCGATAAATTTCCACAGAATCTCACTTTGAGAGGAACCAAAATTTGTACCAAAATTGAAGTTTATTACTATGCTCATCGTCACCTTTTTGATAATCCAATTAGTGGAGTCATTGCCTCCATTTGGAGCATGCATGGTATATTTAGCTCTCTAGTGTCATTAGGGCCGAAGTGCTGGAACCTTTGTTATGCATTTCTAGTATTTCGATTAATACAAGTTTCTAGCAAGTATTTCATGTAGCCGACTTTAAATAGAAGATACACGCTTTAATAGAGGATATGGCCCTAGATTGAGTGGAAAGATGATACAGGATTCGTGTAGCTAATCCCCAAAAGCAACTTGCTTTATAGAATATATGGCCTTAGATAGAGCGAATGGTGGTACAAGAATACCTTAGTCACTAATACTTGAAATTTAAAAAAAAAGGGGCAAAATTCAAAAAATTAGAATAAAATTGGGAAAATGTCGGGCAAGATATGACAAAATATAAAATAAGATATTAATTATGAAAAAAATATAATTCATGTATTAGATAATTATTTGAGAATTTTTTAAAAATTCATTAATAATTTGTGTTTAATTCACTCATTTTTTAAAAAGTCTTTTCTTTTTGAAAAAGTCGCAAATATTTCATGAATTAATTGTTCGACAAAAAAGTCACATATTATTCAGGACTTTTTAAAAAGATCGAAAAACTTTGTTACTGTTCACCAAACAGTTGGGATCATGGTTCAAAATATTGGTATCTCGTGCCGTATCGGTAAGTCAATTTTAGGATACGTATTGGTGTATCGGTTAGATACGTTAGCAAAATTTAGATACGCTTGGATACACAAGGAAAAACTTAGATTCCTTGCATTAAATTTCTTTTTGATGCAAATATAAGCTAAAAACAAACTAATAAAGTCCCCAGCTATATTTACATATGAGAATTAAAAAAATTTATAAGTTACAAAAGGGGATCATGCCAATAAACAGGTATAAAAACACAAACAATAGTACTTAGGCAAGTATATGCATTACAATATAGGCATTAAAACCTTACATTCAATGAAATAAATAAGAGAGTATTGAATTATTACCGTAAAGTAAATTACATACATCATACCATTGTTACAAATCTCTCGAGAAATACCAATTTCTCACAAGAAAAATCAAAAAAAAATGTTTAAAGTTTAAAATTCCATTTTTATCGTGGTATTTTAAAAATCTCACGAGAATACAATTTTCTCTTTTTATCACATAAATATCCTGAGATTTAGCCAATATTTTAAAATATCGCAAAAATACCCAATATTGTTGGTTTGATGAATTTATAAATTTGTGATATTTATTACTATTTTATATAATTTTAATTATTATTTAATCATTACCGATATT
The DNA here is from genome assembly GCA_015143295.1 of Tetracentron sinense. NCBI lineage: Eukaryota > Viridiplantae > Streptophyta > Magnoliopsida > Trochodendrales > Trochodendraceae > Tetracentron > Tetracentron sinense. The sequence goes on from CM026561.1 coordinate 19,322,928, forward strand.
TAGGCGAAAAATACCCAAAAAAACTTCATATTTGAAACTCTCCTGGGAAAAACCTTTGGCCGAAAAAAACTCGAGAACAAGATTTGTAACATTGCATGATACAAGCTCAATACCATATTGAACTTCGTACCCGCTCATACTTTTTGGGCTCAGGAATTGAATAAAGGGATATATAATGAGTGGGCTAGACATGATGACAATATTGTGGCCAACCATTGTTACAAATCTCCTGAGAAATATCAAAATTTTCCCGAGAAAAACATCCCAAGTTTCAAACTCTGATTTTGTACGGTATTTTAGAAGATCTCTTGAGGAATACGATTTTCTCTTTTAATCGCGTAAATATCGCGAGCATTACAAATATGGTGATTTAAAAAAAAATCTTTCAAAATATCGATTTCTTTTTAGCCAGTCTATATGCTTTGAGAGAGTTGAGTTATCATGATATTATGATTTATGGTGAATGTTTGAAATTTGGTTAATGAATTTATAAAGTGGTGATATTAATGATTTTAAATTTCGATATGTATCGACCTATACGGGCCCATACGTATCCTGTTTGGAGCTACCCGATACACTGGTATACTGGAAAAAAAAATCTCTTATAGGGCCGATACAAGCTGGATACGGGGGACTTTTCAGTTAATTTTTTTTCTCATTCCATTTACATTAGGATCTATAGCACAAACCTGATACACATCATTTAAATAAAATATTATTTAAGTAAAAGATTTTAAATTAATTTTACTTACGATATTAATATGTAAATAAGGTTATCTCTATATTTGAATTCAATGAAAATTATTCTTGATCTAAATTCCTGAATAAAAAAAAGTCATCTTTCCAATTCAAGAATAAAATCATTTTTTAAGCACATTTTAAGGGTTGGGTTAAAATTTCAACTTTCAAATGATAAGGTATTTCTCAAATATTAAAATTTCATAAATTCTATTATATAAAAAATTACCAAAAGCCTGACAAAAAAGTCTAATATTTTAGTCTTAAAAAATATTTTTATCTACAGGGTCACTAGTCAACTAACAATGTAACAATTCTGGTTAATAACTTTGTTACAAAAATCTCTATTTTTTTTCAAAATACGTGAATGATTCGCGCATTTTTGCTTTGTCGAATTATTGGATTATTGAATTATTGGCAATTATTTTTGAATTATTCTGGAATTTTCCGAATTATTTTCTCAAACTTGGCAAAAAAACTACTTATTATTTTTTAATCGAATTGTTCGGTATATTTTTATATTTATTAATTTATTTTTTATTTGTACCAATTTTTTCCCGGTTTTTGTCGAATGTTCCCGAATTTTTTTGAACTTGACCTCTACCGAATTATTTTCGAATCCCGACTTTGTCACTATGGTTAATAAGACTTATATTAAGCTTTAAATTTATGGTTGTAATTCAATACATTCTTATTTAACTCATTGAATGTAAGGTTTTGATATCTAAATTGTTTTTCCTATACTTAGCTAAGTGACTATGTTTTGTATGTTTATACCTTTTTATAAGAAGCACACTTTTTTTAACTTATAAAATTTTTAACTCTCATATGTATGGTTGGAGGCCTTCAATTAGTCTATATTTAGCTTATTTTTGCATTAAAAGAAGTTTTATGAAAGGTATCCAAGTTTTTACTTGTGTATCCAACCGTTTCTTAACATATCATGATTTTTTCCATCGTATCTATTTGATACGGTCCGATACGTCGATACGTATCCTGTTTTGGACTTACCGATACGACACCCGATACCGATACCGATATTCATATTATTACTATTCTTTGTCATTTAAATTGTTTTTTAACTATTGCCGAGATTTTAAAATCTCCCAAGGAAAATTTTGGCCGATAAAATCCTGAAAATGATATTTGTAACACTGTGGCCAGCTCATGTGAATGGGATATGTGGGCTATTACATATGTATGTACATTAGCTACAAACCCAAGAGTTGTTTATAACTGTCACTCATAGCCGCAAAAAACTGCTTTTTTAAAAAAAAAATCCTGTTTAAAACGCGCATTAATACCCTGCCAAAGAAAACGGTGTTTGAAACCCCTTTTTTGAATAAAACACATTATAGTTTTAAACCCGTTTAAAACAAATAATACGAAAAAAAAAAAAACACGTTTAAAACGAATAATACGAAAAAAACGGATAATCTTGAAATTTTTTGGGAATGAAGATTATGTAGATTTTGATGACTTTGATGTGCTTTTGAGCGATTGATGAATATAAATGAGTGGTTTTATTAATATACGTATTTTAGTCTTGTTTTTAATCTTGATAATTGATATTTTAATGAAATTTAATGCCTTGATGGAATGAATTTGATGTTAAAATAATGTTATGAATTTATTATTGTTGCTTATAGTTACTCTTTTTGTATATTATCTCACTAAATTGTTAGATATATTAATTAACATCGTTTCTAATTATAAATTTTTTCTCCGTTTTTTCCCTGAAGTTTTCCCATATTTTCTCAAAATTTTCAAAATTTTTCGTACTTGACCCTTGCTGAATCATTCCCGAACCCCGACTTTGTGACTATGCTGGCATGTCACTCGATGCCTGTGGTTGAGCATCATGACCATAAGCTCCTGATAAGTAGGTCTGAGAATTATGACCATAACCATATGAGGACGAAGATTTACTCATATCCATAGCCTCAAGCTGGATGACAGCTCATCTATGCCTTGTTTAACCTGTCGCCCAAAACCATGAGGTTCAAGACGTTGTCGTTTGTATGTCTGGCTCTCATTGCCACGAGATGGCATACATGCACCATGAGAGTGACCTGGTGACATGGTTGAAGTACTGTCCCTCAGTAAATACAACACCATGCCTCCCCTGCTCATGAGTCATGACTATCCTCTGGCTGTATATATGACTACCCATGGATGTACCCCCAACATCCCCTCTATCATCACCGTTATCATCACAATCATCATCAGCGTCGTCGTTAATATTTGCATCTCCTTCCTCAACCTCCTCGTTATTAGTCCTCAGAGTCTTCATCAATTCATCGAACTCGTCGTAGTCCCTGCCCCACTCAGCCCATGTTCACTCACTCCAGCCCCACTAATACCAGTGCCCCTCCTATCCCAACCTTACTATGTCTTGCTTCGCTTGGCCCAGTTCCACCTGATCCTACTACACACTCATCCACCTATCTCGCCAAAAATGTAAACCCATTCCAAGTTTTGACTCCTAAGGCCTAGATTGAAGGTATATTTCAAAGTATTGAATTTTTCTGAACTTTCAGGTTTTTGAAAAAAAATTGTTAAAACAATTTCGATTTCTGAAACAAATGGTTTTGATATATGGATTTCACCTAAAATCAATAGATCTAATTTTGGGCTGATTATAACCTATTTTCATGAATTTAAAGAACGAAAATGGAAAAACTGATGAAAATTTTCATACCTTCAAAAATTTGGGGAAACTCTTATCAATCTGAAATCAAATGCTAAGATCTTTGTTTTTCAACCTAAAATTGACTACGGAGTTGTTATTTTAGGCTTAAAATTTGTTTAAGGGTGAAATTTTGTGGAAAAAGATAGTCTTGAAACACCTTAAATGAGCCTATGTTCGATTATATGCATGTCTTGTCCGATACTGTAAATTATCGCCTGAAACACATAAAAATATTCAAAGCACAAAAAATAGAGTATTAGCATGGTGTTGGTCTGTATCGGGCCGATGTGCATGGCACTTACCGATACCATGTTGATACAGGGGATTTTATATGTTCTAGCGTATCTATGTATCAGGTAGCCTCAACCCCAAGGTTTAAAAACGCGGTTTCGGACACCGTATCGGACATGGCCGAAACCGATACGTAACGCGATACGTATCGGTTTTAGCTGTTTTTTTTTTTTTTTTTTCTTTTTTGCTTAAAAAAATCTAAAAAATCCCAATAAATAGAAAAAAAATAAAAATATGCAATAAATGAGTAACAAGATACTTCTAAAGCTAATATGAAGTTCAAAATGAAGAAATAATGAAATTAGACGGGTCGAAGTCCGAGAGTTGAAACATACACTGCTAAGTGCTAAAACCACAGAATTACGGGTTGACTCATCATCTTCATCACCATCATTTCTATTGGTTGAATGTAAGGCTGGTGGTAGAGACTTTAATAATGCTGGGCTTGGGCATAGTCGTGTGGGAATCCGCTGAAAAAAATCCTATGGCTGATAGTATTGCTGGCCCTGCTGGGGATATGTGGGAGGGTATCCATAACCATAAGCTCTATACTGATACTGGGGAAACAAAGCATTCCTTTCCATGTAGTTAGAAGAAGTCGAATATTGTTCAACCTCAGGTTCTTGAATCTCTCTCCCCCTACTTGCATTAGGACTCTCTTGAATTCGAGCTCCAGTCCAAACGACATCTTGCCCCTGACCAGCATCTACATCGTAAATAATTGTTGTAGCACATGCATCAAGACCTCCACCTTTATCACCACTAGGTATACTATTAGTACTACTAGTAGATGAGAGCTCATGCCATTCTCCTCCCGTTGACCCTTCACTAACCTCCTCAATGGTTGCTGGAAATTGTGCTGGTGTCTTGCCTTTGCCTCTTTATTTTCTGCTTGTACCTATAGTCTTTGAAGTAGGGGTAACAGTAAGTGGTTGTGTGTCTATGACTGTGGTGGCACCTGCTGTGGCCATTAACTCTTCATGGGTTGCATCTACATGTCCTTGAAGGAAAGATGTATCCGTTAGAATTGACTCTTGTACTTCACGCAACCATGGCTCTAGGGGATCATTATAGGCAAAAATATAATCCAAATTGATTGGGTTATAAAAATCATTGTCCTGCTCTCGCCTCATTAGATGACGTGCACACAATCTCATATTGTGGTGGACAAATGCTAATTTGTCTGACTTCTCGGAAGTTGGCCTATTATGTGGTTTTGTGTGAATCAATGAGAATATGCTCCAGTTTCTTTCACACCCAGATGAGAAGCAAGTCTGACTTAGGACCCTCATTGCAATTCCTCTAAGATCTAGAGCATCCTCGCCATATGTACCCCACCATTCGCCTGAAAAATGAAAATATCATGAACTTTAGTTCATTCATAACTTTATAACTAATAAGTCATAATCTAAATTATACGGTTATACCTGGTTCAATTATCTTTCTTGCCAATCGTGCCATATCACTTCCAAAAGAGCCTAGTTGCTGCTTATACATCTTTAGCTAAAAGAAATTTAATTTCAATTAGTATACAAGTATACAACTAAGTTAACTAATTAATAAATGTATAAACTTATAATTTATACCTGTCTCAAGGCTCTTACTTGCCCTTCATTACTAGGCTCAATTCTTTGGATTGTATTCTTCAAGCCCTTAAACACCTCTGGATGTTCGGAAAAAGTACTTGAATAATAGTGATCAGGATTTAGGAAATATGTTGTGTAAAGGAAAAACACACACATCAATTACCAAATAATAAAATAATAAAAGTGAGTTAATAAATTAAATAATAATTTATACGGACCTGCAACATGGATATCTTGGTGAAGCTGCTTATACCAGCGCTTATCAATCAAAGCCCAATATTGTTTATACGATGCTCTATTAAGCTCTTTGATTGTTAATTTTGCCTGGTCCATTGCATCGTATATATAACCTATTATAGACTTTGTATCACCATCCACTAATTTCAACACCTTTATTAGGGGCTCTATAATCTTCACAATCTCTTCTGCCTTTGCTCAAAATGTATTTTGTTTAGAGAGGACGATTTGAGCTATCTGCTTAGGCAAACCTTCATCATGAGCGTACCTAGACTCTACCTATTTCTTAGAAGTAAACATATGTAGTAATTGTGTCTTATATTGCACAATACTCTCGAGGGCAATATGATTTGTGGCAAATCTGGTAATGCCCGGCCGTAGCAAGTCTCTGCCACCACTAAACTCTCTAATAACCGCCACCATCCAGTTGTGGTTGTAGATACAACCACTTATCTTTCTAGCTTTTATTAACTATTGCCTCTACTGAAGGAAGCTTACATATATCTTCCAGAAGTAAGTCTAGGCAATGTGCTGCGCAGGGAGACAAGTATAGATGTTTCCGTTTCTTCATTAATTTCTTCTCAGCTCCCTTATAAGAAGCTTCATTATTGGTGACTATTTGAGATATGTATTTCTCACCGACTTCATCAACTTGATCCATTAATTTAAATAAGAACTTTATGGTCTTTTATTTTTCGAGACACATCCACCGACTTTTGGAATATGGTATCTTGTCCATTATAGACCATAAAGTTCACAATTGATTTTTTAGTAGGGCCACTCCATCCATCACACATCGAAGTGCACCCATATTCCTCCCAAGACCTCTGAAACTTCTGAATATAAAGCCTCAAGTCTTCAACTTCCTCATCCAAGTATTTTTCACCAATCTCATAAGGACTAGGTCCTTTAACCCCTGGACCTGCCGTTGCTATAACATCTATCATAGCCTGAAAGTAAGGGGAGGTCGCCGCATTAGGAGGAATGCGATTCCAATTGAAAATCATGCAATTGCCTTGCCCACTTTTGTTCTTATCCCCTTATCGAAAGTGGACTTCACACTAGGCTGAGTGACAGTCTTTGGTCGCATCAAGAAATGGTCAATAGAACCTCGGCCACTCGGTCCACTCCTTCCTCTAACACCACATGAACTCTTTCGAGGTACTTTTGAGCTACTAGACCGCGGAAAATGTGATGGACGACTTACTGGTGGCTGTAATGATGATCCTCCAAACTCAAAATGTCTCCCAATAGTAGCAGTAAATCGTCGGGCAACTTAATCTGAGTGTAAGCAATCCATACTGGCCTTCATACTCATCTCTAAAATAGCGTCATCATCAAGTTCCTGTTCCACTAAATCAATATCTTATTCTTCATCTTCCGAAACTCTCTCTATGTTAGCTATTCTCTCAACAAATTTTCTTTTATGAGCTTTAATTGCTTGGGCACCCCTCAAATGATCTCTCATCATTATACAGACTTCTTTTGGAACTGCAGCACACCCTGTTACATCCCCTGCTTTGTGAGTCAAATACTCCTTGAATCTTCTAATCCCCCAGTTATTACTTTAGTGAAATAGTTACACATGATCTTATACCTAATATCCCCTACTTTCTGTCCGAACTCCCAACCAATGTATTTTTATTTTCTCGGCATTATGTCAAGTCTTCAATAAGTATTCTAATGAGACTCTAATCTGCAAAAATATGCCAAATAAAAAGATTAATAACTTTTTTTAACAAATAACAATAACAATTGATTAATACCTATCTTATATAAATTAAAAATACGATATGATAAAAATAATAAAACAACATTCTAAATTTCTAATAGTTTAACAACATTTTATTACACAAATAGTTATTTAAACAATAATAAAATTACATGAAAAATAAATCTCTTTAAAAAAAAAAAAGCAATCCTACTAAAAATAACAATATTAATGTATTAATCTTTAATTCTAAACCCCATATATGAAGATCATTCAAAAAAATAAGTAGAAAGTGTTATTAAGTTCAAAAAAGTGGAGATCACCTAAAAAAAAATGAAACTCTAACAACCTAGATCAAATAAATAATTAATGTTCATGGATTTTAAGTGAAATCCATGAAACTCATATGCATTTAGTAAGTTTTAGTTGAATTGAACATGATTTCAGTAAAAAATTTGAGAAAACTTACCCCGATTTAGCTCACGAAGTAAGTTTTCCCCGAAATGAAGAACTTGGCTTAGATTCCTTCAAATCTAAGAATCAAACCCCAAATCAAGTTGTTAATCAACAAAAAACAAAATGATTTTAGGTAAAAATGGTAAGAATAGGTAGAGAAGAAGAGATGAAGGAAATATGAGGTTTTAGAATGAATTTAGGGATTTTCAGAATCCCTTTATATGTAAAAAAAAAAATATCAAACGAGTCCTATGCCCCAAACCGTTACGTATTGGGCGAGCTGTATTTTTTCCAGTCAATTATAGTAAATGCCCGGTATCGGGAAACGGGGGCAACCGAAACCGTTACATATCGGGCGATACGAAATGGTTTCGTTGAGTTTTTAAACCATACTCAACCCCGTTACGTATCGGTCGATATGTATCAATATTTTGAACTATGGTTTGGATAATGCTAGGATGATGATTTCATATCAAGAGATTCATGTGACCCATTTCTAGTTTTATGTTGTAGGAAATGAATTTCCTGGCAGTTTTGTGAATGCATAAGTAGAAGTATGCGGTGAGTTTTATTCTAATCTGCAATACAGAATATTGAGGTAGAAAGTTGCAAGCTGTCAATATTTTTTTATCATTAACAAGTTCTATTATAAGTTAAAACAGAATAAAGTGAGGGTACAAAACGCAAACTGTGACATTATTGCTTTGATCTGATTTTTTGTGTTTCACCACTTTCAGAAGCTATAAAGGTGGATATTGAATTCAAAAACCCTCTTCAAATCTCTATCTCCATCTCTGGCGTTTCTCTCGTATGTGAGCTTTCTGCAAGATCCGAAGCAATGGAATCTGGTTAGCTTGTTACTATTAGTGCATGTTGCCTTTTTCTGTATATTTATGAGTCCAAGATTTGTGTGCTTACAATTCAGTCTATTTGTCAGAGTTAGATCATCAATACGTGAGTGCTGCAGATGCACATAGATCAACTACCGGGCTTCAGGACGATCCAGAATTTAGAAAGTTGACTAGCATTTGGTGTGTATATCAACTTCTGTAGAATGATTTTTTTTACTTGAAAGTCTCTTATTGTTAAATATTCATGTGCTTGATGATTTCAGGGAGCTGAACTCTGGTATTTCTTCATTGACATTGTCAGATGCTGATTTTTCACTGGGAGGAGGTGAGACAATTGTGGTGAGTCTTGCACAGAAACATAAATGCACTAAGATTTAAGTTGTATCCAACTAAATGCTAGTTATATAGACTTCAATGCTGGCTTTTCCTTCATTTAGTTTAGTTGTACTTGGTATTCTATTAGCACTAAATATAATATAAATGAAAACGGTATGTACAACAGCAGTTCACAAAGTAGTGAACATCCCAAAACTCCTAAGACCCAATGAACAGTACCATAGCTCCGATAAAAGAGGACCTAACAAGGGAGGAAAAACGCCGCTCAACTCTTCAAAATCCTTCTAATTGAACACCAAGAAACAAGAAGCATAGAGATGAACAACCAAATCCTTTCAATTGGGATGGTCTGGTTCTGACTTCTGAAAAACCATTCTGTTTCTCCCCTGCCATATACACCAGCAAATAGTCCCCAGATTCATCATCAAAACAATGCTGTGGGAGTTTCCAACTCTATCATAGGCTAGCTAAACATGACGTCCAACAATGTGAAAGAAAACACTCACTGAATCTGAAACAGGGGTCGAACCTGATCCAAATCCAACTAGCAATATGTCAGTGCATCAACTGGTGCTCAAACGATTCCTTCTCAGACATAAGCACCCGTTTGTGTTTAAGTGATCAATAGTGAGGATCTTATTCAAAACTGTTGTCCAATAGAACAAAATTTCTGAAGGAATATCAAGATTCCACACAATATGAGATGGAAAAAGGAGCACTTGGTAGTTGATATGATCATATGAAGGATATTTTATTTCCTAGTTTTCATGTTTGAGGCATTTGAAGAGGAGTTTATCTGTGCCCCTATCATCTTTAAACTCCTAGTCTATTTGGATTTGAAAGCTTACATCATTGTCAAGGATTCTTGGCCAAATTATTTTGATGGGTTGATGGCTTCAAAAAATGCAAAGGAGACTTTCTTCCACATGATGCAGGTCTTCTTGAATTGTGTGCTTGTTACTTCTGTACAAGTGCATAGTCTGGTAGGAACTGAGATACTATTTCTAGACATAATACAAGTCATTTAATTGGTCTAGCGATCCTTTAGTGGAGCAACCAAGAGAAGAACCTTACCAATAAGATGAATGCAACTATGATCATGTTGCTGCTGGCGTACTGGTATTAAAATTAGTTATGACATTGTACCACAGTTACCGGAGCGAGAAGCAAAATCGCGAAGCGGGAAGTGAGACTCTAAAAATCCTTAGGAACGAGAAACGATTGAGAAGTGATTGAGGAAGCGTGAAGGAAGTGGAGCAAGAAGCGATTGAGGAATCAAGTATATATTTTAGGTCTTCTATATTATACTCCTTTATATTTATGTGCAATAAAGATTATGGGGCTTCTCTAGTGGTAGGATGTGTATCCCCAAAGGGGTTGGAGGTTTCGAGTCGTTGAAAGGCCGACCATTGTACTAACCTAACTCCTAACCTACTAACCTTAGATAAATGATGACATGTAACAAAAAAAATTGTATTTATATATATATATATATATATGTATGTATGTATGTATGTATATCCTTAAATCTTATTTTGTATTTGTGTTGTTACTTGTTACCAACAGTCGATGATGATATTATCCATGTTGAAGGTTTAGTGTAACCAAGTTTTTTTTAACAAAGGGAACCTATTGAGAAGCTTTATTCCAGATGAAATTGGAAGATATAGTTGAACTGTTGAAGCCATAGCGAATTTGTCTTTCTTTTTTCCATACAAGTTCTTTTCTCATTAGCCTTGGCATTTCTAAATGCAATCAGAGGATATTGGTAATTTAAAACCATTGTGAATTAGATGTCTTTTAATTGAAGACTAATAAGAAAAGAGAGAAAAACTAAAAAAGTAAATATGAAATTATTTTTTTCATTATGTATCGATTCCATCACATTTTCCTCTCTCCTCACGATTCCTATAATAACTTCACCTACTAAAGAGTGTTCCTCAATCGCTTTCTGGAAAATAGGGAAGCCAAACCAAACTCACATCCCTCTTCCCAGGATGCGAGCTTCTCACCTTGGACATGGCTTTCTTGCAACTATGCATTGTACATTGATTTGAAACTTTAGGATCACTTAGAACAATGCAAGGGATCTGTTTGTGTGATTGCAAAGCATTTAAAAAAAAGTATCATAGAGTACAAGGCCAGAGTATGCTGCTATATCTCATTTACCAAAAAGGAGGTGGTTTGGATCAAACTTGTTATAAAATGTCTATAAATGTGTTCTCTAGCAACTGAAGTGTGATTCACCAGCAAAGATCCTTGATCTTGACTTTCCTAATAATGAAGAGTATTGAATTTGTTTTGTTGCTTTATGAGAGAAATGATAAACAAGAAGCTTATTTTGCTCACTTTTTTAAAAGTAGAAGTGAAATTATGGAAGTTTACTAAATCTATTGGTTGATGTATCTCACTATCTTTATTTCCAAGCAAGAATGGTAGATAGGCATTCTTCAACTTAATTGGGACTAGTGCAAGAGTAATCAGTCTGAGCGGAAAGTACTTATGGGAGTTCTACTCTTGCCTTTTTGTTTATCATGTATATCATCTGTATTTTGAGGGACTTTGAAGCAAATTTCATATATAATCTTCCATGTCTTATCATAGTAACGACTCGCATGCACAATGAGGAACTGCTCCCCAGCTTGAATAGAATAATCGGCATGGTCAAAAACTGATATCTAATGGTAATGGTGAGGGTGCTGCTCGAAGTGGTGATGATGAGGGCTTAGGATTCTATCACGGGGTATTGATACAGATATCTTTTCACTTGTTTCGAAGCAGTGTCAGGGTTGAAAATTAATTACCAGAAGAGTATGATTTATGTTGTAGCGGTGGTTCCTAATCTAGAGGAGTTGGCCTTTTGTTTGGGGTGCAAGACTGGCATGCTTCCGACTAGGTATTTAGGCCTTCCGTTGGGGGCATCTTTCAAAGAGAAGTCGATTTGGGAACTGGTCGTTAAGAGATTTCACAAGAGGTTGTCAGGTTGGAAATCTTTGCTTCTTTCCAAGGGTGGTAGGCTTACGTTACTGAAGAGTACCCTTTGCAGTCTTCTTACCTATTTTTTGTCTTTGTTTAAAATTCTTGTGGCCTTTGCTTCCCAATTGGAAAGGTTGCAAAGGGATTTCCTCTGGAATGAGAAGGTGGTGGTTAAGAAATTGCATCTTGTGAGGTGGAAGTGGGTTAATCGTTCCAAAAAAAGTGGGGGGCTTGGTATTTGGCCAATCAGGGCTATCAACCAAGCTTTATTGGGGAAATGGTTATGGCGGTTTGGGGTCGATTGTGATAGCCTTTGGCAAGAGGTTATTGTGGCACGTCACGGTAGTAGAGATCGCTGAGAGCCTAGTCAGCCTAGAGGTCCTCATGGGGTTGGTCTTTGGAGAGGTATCGTGTTGGGTTGGGCTGAGTTCGTCAAGTTCACACGGCTTGTGATTGGTGATGGGGCGGATGCCAAGTTCTGGCTTGATTCTTGGTGCAGCCCCATTCCTTTGAAGCAGTTGTTCAGCACTCTCTTTTCCATTGCAATTGATATATCGGCGATGGTGGCGGAGTCGTATGATAGGGGTGTAGGGTTAGGGGTTTGGTGCCTTGAGTTCACACGACCACTGAATGATTGGGAGGTGCAGGATTTTGTCAACTTTATGGCCTTGATCGAATCGGTGCACATTGTTGAGTCCGTGAGAGATAGCCATGTTTGGGCTGGCCACTCTAAAGGGTGGTTTTCGGTGAAATCTTTTCTTCAGATGGCGAATCCAGATCCCTATTCGGACTTTCCTTGTCGTAGCATTTGGTCTCCTAGAGTGCCTTCAACGGTTTCATTCTTCTTGTGGTTTGCTTTTCTCAACAAAATTTTGACGTTGGATAATTTGAGAAAGAGAGATTGGAGCCTCTCAAATCGATGCTATTTGTGTCTCTTGGAGGAGGAATCTATTGATTATCTGCTTATGTTTTGTCCTTTTGTTAGGAAACTCTGGATGTATTTTCTCTCCCAAATTGGGGTGGCTTGGTTCTTCCCCTCATCTATCTAGGGTCTTCTTTCGTGTTGGCTCCCGATCTCGTTTGATAGGCCTTTAGATATCATTTGGGCCATCCTTCCTGGAGTGGTCGGTGTGGAAGGAGCGGAATAGGAGGGTGTTTGAGAATTCAGCTTTGTCGGTTGAGCGGGTGTGTTCTCGGGCATGCTCCTTGCTTCGCGATTGGATTTCCACTAAGGTTGATGTGGAGGGGATAGGGTTTGATGAGTTGATTTCCTAGTGGTTGTAGGGGAGGGTAATTTTGGGCGGGCATTGTTTGTTTTTGTTTTTTGTAGTGGGTAGTTTTCCTTCTTCTGGTTGTTTTTGTTCTTGTGGGATTCACTATTTGTGAATCAGCTTCTTTGGTCTATTAATGATATTGCAATTACCGATCAAAAAAAAAAGATACGGACCTTTGATGTCTAGGTTCAATGTTAAACAAGCACATATTGTCAAAGCAGTAGAGTCTAGGCATTGCCTAGGCAATCACCTAGGCGTTTTTGGAGCATTATCGCTTTGGCAGGCCTCTAGGCTAGCAAAGTTTATTGGGCGACGCCTAGGCTGCTGGGCATTGGGCATTGGGCGGCCACCTAGGCGGACCCTATTAAAATCCTCTTTCAAAACCCTATTTTGAAACCATATTCAAACCCTCTTTCAAAACCCTATTAAAGCCCATTTTTATACACCTTTGCAGTTTACGTACAACCCTTACATTAAAGAGTGCCTGTAACTGTAACCCTTACGGCTAAAGAGTGAAGAAGAAAAAACCAAGTGCCCCCACAAGTATCGTCTCTCTCTCTCATTCTTTGTTCTCGCTTTCCCTCTCTGTCGTTCGTTGTGGCCGAGAGAGAGGAGGAAGTCATTTAGTATGGAGCATTGAATGGGAGAAAACTTGTCGTAACAGATGTGATTGACGATGAAGATGCCCTTGAGAAGTGCACCATTGTGGTACTTGAGAGCGAGCAGTGATTGAACGAAGGTGGGGAGCTTTCTCGTTGTTGTTGTGGAGGGGTTGATGAGATATAATTAGTAAGAGAAAAGCGAGAACGGCAAAATTGTGAACAAATGCCATATGAAGGGTTTAGTTGAGACTTGAGAGAGTCGCGAGTTGGAAAAGAGACAATACTTTGTTCCATCATGGCTTATGTTATATGCATTTTTCTTCTTTAATCAAATGGTATAGATTTGAAGGGTAATTTTATTTCCCTTAGGAACTTTTATTCCATATCCAAAAATTTCAAGACCGACTTCTGCATTTTGGGTTTTGCTTACCAAATCTACTTTTTTTTTGTAGTTATTAAAATCTTTGCTAAGGATGGAGTTGGGTGTAATCAAGATAGTATCTTATTTATGTAATATGAGTATATATATATATATATATATATATATATATATATAATTCAATTATTTTCTCTCCTAGGCATTGCCTGGTTGTTTGGGTTGAAAGGGATTACCTCACTTTTCTGCAGGATTGCAATTCAGGATGGGAAGAGGTCAAATTATGATCAAATGGTTAAAATGGTATCTGAAGTCCCTCCTTGTTGGTATTTAACCCTATATATTTAAACTAGGTTAAGGAATCAGTATAAGAGGATTTAAAACATGCGACATTGTATTCCGTTATTGTGAAGATGCTGGCTAGAAAGGATCTAGTTAATTTTAATTTATCCAACTAAGACAGTTTATGTTCGTCAAATTGCTATAGGTAATGTACAAACAAGAATGGTGCTTCTTTTTATCATTTTTTTCATTCTTTACATCAAGTTAGGGACCTAGATGTTTCTTTTTCCTTGATTTTCTCCCTTTAAAGTATCTATTTATTAATCAACTCCATGCAGAAGCATGCATTACTTTACACAAGTGATGGATCCATTAACCTCCTTTAGTTAGTTTGCGAAAGATTACTTTGGTGGAAACAGTTGGAGACATCTAAGAGTCAAGGTTTTCAATGTCGATATCACATGACATGTTGATCCGTGGAAAAAAGATATATCGGGGATATGTCGCAGGATATATCGATACTATGGGAACAATATCGCGCGTGGAGGAAAAAATTAGAAAAAATATTGAAAAACATGAAATTTTTTAATGAAACTTCAGGAAATGTTAAAATAGATATTAATTCACATTTGAGAATCAAAAAATTTTAAAAATCAATAATGTATATAAGAGATGCAATGAGAAGGGGGTCAAAGATGTGTGCTGACGCTGATGATAATGTATGATTCACTAATATTGATGTAACTTACTTAAAAAGTTTCATTCATTTCTCAATCAAGGATAACAATGAACTCAAATAGAATCAGTTTCATACATAATAGTTAATACATCAATAATAATATCTTCAAGTATCTAACCTCAACAACTACAATCACAAGCTCACAACCACATGGAGTTACGTGGAGGAATTCATCTTTGTCCTTACATAACATTAACTCATGTACATAACGTTGGTAGTCATCTGGTCCAAGGTGTATCAACACTCCCTTCAGTGGATACTATGGGTATTAATGCACAATTGTCACTAGCATTGCCACATAAGGTTGTACACCTTAATACTCATTCATACGACTCATACCCAGAAATATATTCATATGATTCTTTTGAAATTTAAATTTGAGAAATCAGAGATAATGAGTGTCAGGCCTTTGAGTGAATTTAGGGAAATCAGAGATAGTGAGTGTTGGTGAAGTCCCTGACATAGTCCAACTTTCAGTCTACCTAGGATGTTCTATGGGGTCTCTTCCTTACGTTTATCTAGGTATGCCTCTGGGGCTGGTGTCAAATCTAGAGTGACTTGGAGCCCGGTGTTGGTTAGGGTGGCTAGATGTCTAGCAGGGTGGAAATCTTCTTTTTTATCGAAATGGGGAAAATTGACGCTTATCCAGAGCACCCTAAGTAGTCTCCCTACCTATTTCATATCTACCCTCACCATTCCTCATTCGGTGGCCGCTTGCCTTGAGAGACTCCAGAGAGATTTTTTGTGGAATGAGAAAGGCGATAAATTCAAATACCATCTAGTTGCCTGGAATCTCTTGTGCCGCCCTAAGGCTGTCGGGGGGCTTGAATCTCAAGTCCCTTGTTCAAGTCAGCAAGGCGTTGTTAGGAAAATAGATTTGACGATAGGGGAAGACATGGATATTTTGTGGCATTCTGTGATTTATGCCAAATATGGGGCCTCTTCGTGTTGGGTTCCGAGAGAGGTGTAGGGGTCTCATTGTTAGATTCTCTGGAAAGGTATTATGGCCACTGCTAGCTTGGTGGTGCCTTACTTTAGGTTTCGAGTCAGGAGGGGGTCTGAGATCAAGTTTTGGTTGGATGTGTGGTGCGGGGACACTAGGCTGAAGGATGATTGTGGCAACCTCTTCGTGTTAGCTTCAGATAGGGAGGTTCTATTTAGGGACTCTTATGAGAGTTTAGGCTGGGCGGTGGTGTAATGTCCGAGTATGCGACGAGACCTGAATGATTGGGAAGTAGAGGACTTGACTCGACTTTTGGTGCGGGTTAACTCGACTCCCCCCCCCCCCCCCCCCCCGTGTGCTGAAATTAGGGATTGCAGGGACTGGTCTAAAGGTAACCATGGTCGGCTTTCGACAAGATCTTTGCTACACTCTTTGTGTCCTGCATCCACTGGGTCATTTCCTCATAGGATTGTGTGGAACCCTGAGATTCCTTCTAAGGTATCTTTCTTCATTTGGACTACGGCTTTGAATAAAATTTTAACTTGTGATCATTTACAAAGTAGAGAGTGGTAGATGGCCAACTAGTGCTTCTTGTGCTTCCAAGTGTAAGAATTTGTGGATAATCTATTATTGCACTGCCCTATTGTGTTTGGGATATGGGGGTACTTCCTTTCCCGTGTGGGGGTAGGCTGGGTCTTTCCCTCCTCCTTTCATGACTACTTATCTTGTTGGGCAGTGGCTAATGTGGATGGTGCTAGGGAGGCGATTTGGGCGGTACTTCCGGAGGCCGAACCATGGATGATTTGGAAGGAAAGAAACCAACATCTTTTTAAGGATTCTTCTTCATCAGTGGCTCGTATTTGTGCTCGGACTCGGTTGGTGGTTTTAGAGTGGGCGGGGTTACATTTCGATACGGAGGATCTAAGGGAGGTGTTGTGTTGATGGCTTGCCTCTTTTGCGTATTCTTTGGGCTTCAGGGTTTTGGGTGTTTTGGGTTTATGTTCTTGTAAACTCCTCAAATGCTTCGCAGTGTTTTTTGTACTATTTCCTTTATTTTAATATATTGTGGGTGCTTATCGATCAAAAAAAAATCTTAGGCTCTCAACTCGCAGTATCTGTCTCTTGTGAGGTTGTGAAGATGATGGAACCTCCTGTCTCAAACTGTCTCTCAATTAAAGCTCTCATGCTCCAAGCTTCTTCTCATAAATTAGTCTTAATCTTAGGGTGTCACTCTTAGTTTCCATCTCATATGAGGTTCTGAGGATGAGGAACTTCTTGTCTCAAACTGTCTCGCAGTAAAAGCTCTCCTACATTGGGCTATTTCGTCATTCCTCAAAGTCTCTATGCTCCATCTTAGAACTATCTGGAAGTTAGACTCGTCAACAATATTCTCATTTGAAGAGATGTAATGCGCTACCTCACCATTACGAGTATAGAAATTTCGGGATTCTTCTTTATCTAAAATGCCTCCATGCTTTGTTTAACAGATGTTTGGAAGTCAGCCTCATTGTCAGTCTTGTGGAAAATAAGATCCACAAGAGTCAAACTGAGATACCTTCTTCTCTTGTGCCTTCTTCTCTTTAGCTCTCAACATGTGGATCATCATCAATTGTTGACATGTACACATCCCCTAACATCTCCCAACATATGAGCTGAGTATTGCTTAAATCTTGAGATGTTCCCTTTGAATCACCCTTTTTCAATATTTGCACAAAATCTAGTGTTTATCCCCATTCACCCTCTCTCCATGCTGCGAACCAATATACATTGATCTTTTATGCATGATTTACTAAAAACAACAATTGCATAAAATGAAACAAATTATTATATATCTTAGTAAATAATAACGTAATTAAGATTCAACGGTTTAAAATTATATTGTATAAAAAAAGTATATAATAATAGATTAGGATATATAAATTTTCATGCAAAAATTCCCTTAGGACAACAATGAATGACTTTCTACACCTAAAAAATATTATGTACTCAAGGCTTAACATCTATAACTCATTTCAATACATAAAAAAGAAATAGAAGACCCAAAAAGTGTGTAAATTTTTTTTATGGAAGCAATTAGGGAAAAAAATTCACATATGTAAGCAGATATCCTTGGATTTCATTCCAAATCCATAGATCTATGATTATTACAAACACTTTGAAAAAATTAAAATGAAAATGAAAAAATACTTATAAAAAATGAAAGCCCCTACTTGTTCAAGTTGAAACCTAGGGTTCAAGGCTTGAATCTTCAGAGTTCGGATTTGAGATTGATGTAGTATTTTTGGCTTACAAGAAAGCAAAGGAGTGGGCCAAAATTTGATGTAGATAGAGAGAGAACGGGAAAAATAAAGAAAGGGGGGCAATGCGATTTTTCAAGCCCCATGGTCGACTCGGCCCTTACGTAATGGTTGACTTGATTGTTACATAACGGAATGTCCTCATGTTTTTTTTCCCCTATTTTCTTATTTAACGAATGGTGGCCTCTTCCAGAACCCTTAACCGGTTTCGACCTTTTTATAAAACTGTGATTCCCATTACTTATTTCAGCAGCCACGATCTACATCTGATGCACCAATCGTAGAGGAGGAAATGGTTTATGACAAGCCGAGCTTTAGACTAGTATTTTCCCTTACATGTGGAAGGAAGCAGGACTTTGGACAATTGTTTCCCATCCATGGGGTTATATTCTTATTCTTTCACCCATTTCTTTAAGACTTGAATAATCATTTTTGGTTTTGATTTATTCATGGCCTACGACATGCATTCTAGAGCATGGCTTGAAATATCCTTGATATTTCCAATATATTTTTGACATATTCCCGGTATCGCAGGGGTGCGAAATATTCCTTAATTGTATTTTTTTTTCACAAAATATTTTTGATATTTTCAATATATCGCATGATATTTCTGATATCTTTGATAAGTTAGGGATATGTCGTCCCTTAGTCTATTAAAGGGATAAATATCGACCAAAGAGGAGGGATTTGAGAGATTTTGAAGGAGTTTGAGGGATATTTTCATTTTCTTGAGAAATCACCTACTTTGGTACCCATATTTGGTAATCAAAGTCAAAGTGCACCCCATTTGCACTACCTTTTGCGAAATTTCCCAAAAAGATAAGAATTTTCTTCAAATTAGAATGAGTTTTGCATCATGTGTCATTAATCTTGAGTAGTGCAAATGCATTAATTTGATACATTTACACTAGATTTCTAAATTCAAAATTCTTACTTTTTTATTTTTTTTGAGGGGGGGGGGGGGGGAGATTTTCAATTTCTTAGGCTAACTTCATGTGAATTTAATTGCAGTTCTTCTTGTGGTGGGTTGGCTCATGGATGTATTATATATGGAACTCGGGATGTATATTTTTATTGTTATGGTTGATTGAGGAATGAATGAAACATTTTATGTAAATTATATCAATATTAGTCAAACATGCATTATCGTCAGTGCACATTGTTGCCCCCCTTCCCATTGCATCTCTTATATACATGGTTAATTTTATTTTATTTTTGGTTCTCAGATGCTTATTAGTATCTCTTTTAACATTTCCTTAAGTTTCATTGAAATTTTCCAATTTTTTTTTCATTTTTCCAAAAAAATTTCTCTCGGCATGCGATATGTTCCCCCACAAAACGACCATCAATATACATCACTGTCATTTGTACCTGCATCTATTTGATAACCTTTCCTTGATATATCCTGTGATATTGACATGCAGAACCTTATTCTAGAGGGATACCTTAAGATTTTTATGATGCATATAGTGATGTGGTAACCTGGTCTCTTGGATGGGGCCACTGACCAGTGAGTTGTTCATGGAGCTTTTTGTCTCTCTTTCTTTTGTAATGTTTTTATATATACCATTACTATCTCTATTCCGCCCACATGTATTTTTTTCCTGGAAATCACATAATTCTTTTCTTGGTACTTTGTTTATTTCCTTAAATACCAGGAATTCTGTAAACTAGTTCACTTTTTCACTTTCAGGTACAACTAATGGTTACTCCCAAAGTAGAAGGCATCCTAAAGATAGTCGGTTTGAGGTGGAAATTGTCAGATTCTGTAGTTGGTTATCATGACTTTGATTCTAATCTAGTAAAGAAGAAAATCATGAAAGGAAGAAGGAAGGCTACACAATCTTCAAGCAATAATCTGGATTTTATAGTGATCAAGGTGCATATTTTATTTTTTTGTTTCCAGTTTCTAGCCTACGTGAATTTTAAACTAAGTTATGTTAAATTTTCTTTATCTTTTTCTACAACTACAAATAAAATTCAGGTCATGAGATCTTTTATTTTTCCTTTTGTATTTCTTTGATGCCCAGAGTCTACCGAAGCTTGAGGGCTTAATTCATCATCTACCCAAAAGAACATATGCGGGGGATTTTCGGCGTCTCATGTTGGAATTGCGAAACCAGTCAGAATTTCCTGTGAAGGTATGATTTATGGATCTACGGTGTTCTAATTAAGAGAAGACATGATTTCTGTTGTTCCAATCAATACTAATTGGTACATTCTCCTCAGAGATGTGCATCGCACAATCTCCCATTGTTTGAAGGAGCTAATATATATATATATATATATATATATATATATGATGCATTGTCTGATCGTTTTGCAACATGATTTATATATTTTGGCAGAATATGAAGATGAAAATCAGTCATCCGAGGTTTCTAAATATAGGGAGTCAGGAAGACATGAACATAGAATTTCCTGCTGGTCTAGAAAAGCAGAAAAATTATAAACACAGTGGCGTGCAAGCTAATGCTGTTATAGGGTCTACCAGCTTATTTTCATTTCCAGAGGTCAGTATACAACATTTTCTCTCGGGCACGCTCTATTGGCAATTTCAGTCAATATGTATCACACCATGTTTTTTGTCTTATGTTGCCTCGGCCTTTCACTTTGTATGTTTTCAGGACATGGAAGTTCAAGGGGGAACACCCTTCTTGTGGCCTCTTTGGCTGCGGGCTGCAGATTCAGGGGACATTTCCTTGGACATATCAATATATTATGAAATGGGAGATTTATCAGGTGACATGAGATACCGTACTTTGCGCATGCATTATACTTTGGAGGTAGGCACTTGAATACTAGAGATAGCAAATTATTGATCTAATATGTTTACTTCTTTCTATTTTCAGTTATACCTTAAAATAAAATTTAATCATGTCAATTTGTCTCATTAGAGCAAACAATTTGTGCTCCAATTCCTTTTGCCTCCTTTGAGTTGCCCTCTGGGTCTAATATTGTTAATCTGCAAGTCGTTGGGTTTGATAGCAGAATAAAGTAAAAGCACAAACTAGAAATTGTAAATATGAAGCTGAATCTTGTAATTGAATGCTTTAGAAGATAATTGAATGCCATGGAATGCATCTTTTCTGCAGGATCTTCTTGCAGGAGGAGCGAATCCAGCAATTCTTGTCAATTTAAGTTTCTTGGAAAAGAAAATGTAGAATTAGTACATCATTTAAGCCCAAATCTGTAGTTTATGAAAGAAAAATAGTGTACCCTATTAAACAACAGTTGTGCTGGAATAATAAGCAGATGCCATGGTGTAGGATCATACATCAGTAAGAGGTTTAAATTGTGCTATATATTACTACTGTGTCTGGGTTTTGATCCGGCTGACTCATAGGAGTTTCTGATTTATTTTGTTTTCCTACGAAGAACTGGGTTTTACGAGTTGATGTCTTAATCCTTCTATCATCCGGACTTGTTTGAATGTCTTAGAGAATCAGAAGAAGGCCCTTGAGGAGGAAAAGGCTTCATTAAATTGACTAGCACAAGAGCATACTTGATCAATAATCCAACTTTGCATCCTCATTCAACCACGCAAACCAGTTTGACAATTATTACCATCCTTCTTCTTGGATCATAAATTTTTGTTTTTTGGTTAAACACAAGAACACCCGCACACTATACGCAACGCACACACACACGCCTCAGGCCATTGCACCCACACACCCTCTCTTGTATCATAATTTTGAATTACTTAATTATAAGGTTCATACTTGTTTCTTTTGTATTTCCAACCTATTACCTGTAATTATTCAGTATCATACAATGGTTAATGTTATCTTTAATTAGGTGTCACCATCAATGGATGTGTCAGTCCAAATCAGCCCTTGTCCGTCAAGATTTCAAGAGTTCCTTGTGCGTATGGATGTTGTCAACAGAACCAGTTCGGAGAGTTTCCGGCTTCTTCAGTTATCTTCTGTTGGATTTCAATGGGAAATCTTATCGCTACAACGTGATAGTACCGTTTGCCCCTCACAATTATTAGTGGCTGGTCAAGCATTGTCATGTTTCTTCAAGCTCAAGGTCTGTACACACTTTCAACGACCATTGCCTTCATATTTTCTGTTTTTGGACTTGAAGAAAAGCTTTTTATTCTACTCCATGCACTCTTTGAAACTGCTAGATTAATCAAGTTCTACTTAGTTAATGTTTTAGCTTTCCTTGCATTAACTGCTAGTTAGTTTACTAACAAGGACACTCCATGTTTCCTGAAATTTAGCTGTGTTAGGCACCATGTTGCACTGACATGTTAGACACATAATAATATTTATAGACAGAAAATCATAGTGAGTGTTAAACTATTATTTATTTACCATATATATTAGAAAATATATTACATAATATATGAAGTAAACTGTACAGACATTCAGCTTTTGTGTTTCTTGTGGTCAGTGCCTGACATTCTGTATCCTTGTTTGACACTGAAAAATGTCTGTGCCAAAGTTTTTCATTTACACAGTATCGAAATAAAATTGTTTTACCTTTTTGACATTTCAACTTATTCTTCTACAACTTCACCATATATTGCATTGCTCAGAATCGCAGGAAATCAGCAACTTCTGAAGACAATGTCTCTTCTCTTGCCCCCCTGCAAGGAAGTGATGTCAAATTAGGTCCTCCAGGAAGCAGTGAAGCATTATTCGATGCATTTAGCTCACCTCTGGCAGATTTCCACCATTATGAAAGATTGCACCAGGGAAAGTCAATTCAGGTTGGCCATTACCTTGCTTGATAATGTCATTCATATAACTAGAGTGCCAATATGTCATCATAATCATCCTAGCCTTGTCCCCACTGTATGGAATTGACTTGTGAATCCTGTTTCATTTTTCCATTTTATTCCGGGCCACCTATGACATATCCTCTAAAGTATTATTACAATAGTAGGCTTTCGACCTCATATGCATTGTTTAGTATTTGTATGATCGGATGATGCAAGGTACAGAAGTTATAGCCAAGTGACCATAAAGATGATCTACTAACGGCATACCAGTATGTGCCACACATGCAGAGTAGGAGTTCTGCCCAGTGTAGTCAAGGCAATTAGACCTGGCTAGGCAAGGCAACGCCCAGGTGAAACAAATAATTAAATGATATATCTCTACTAATTACTATTATAATGAGAGAGAAGGTAGGTGGTGTTGATTGAATTTTTTTTTACTATGACAAAAAAACCAAATATTATCTTATCAAATTAATATTTAATGAATAGATATTTAAGGGTATTAAAGTCATTTTAAATCTATTCCTATTTTGTCTCGTCCACTCTCTGTGTCTTCAACCACTGCACAACTCACATTTCTAACATATTTTCTCTCCCACGTCTCCCCTCTTAACACATGTGCATAGACCCACTAGGTCCTTTCCACTCTCTCCTCCCCTTCCCTCTCTCACGTGCATAGCACGTGCAGCCACTAGTATATATATATATATATATATATATATATATATACACGCAGTAATTCAAGTCAAACCTCTCAGGGTTGACATTAATCTAGGAAAATTAACATTTAATAGCCCGCCTCATTTCCTGATGATCGTAGCAGCAAGCTTATTTTCTTGTCACAATGGTGGCTCTAGTATGTAGTTCTTTTTCTGCTGAACTGTTACCTGACTTTTTGACCTTATAGATGAAAATATTTTTAAAGAATAAAATATGAGACTTTTTTTACCGGACTTGTGAGTTTTAGAATTGTTTTGTTATAGTAAAATTTATAAAATTTTAAGATTTGAGAAATACTTTAGGATTTGCAAGTTGGAATTTTGCCAAGGAGATCTCGTTGACTTTTTATTCTTCAAGAATTTGGATCTAGGATACTTTCTATTGAATTCAAATGGGGGGTATAACCTTATTTATATATAAATATCTTAAGTAAATGAAAGTAAAATTTAAAACGAATTACTTCTGCTCGCCTAAAGAGTTGCCCGGTGATGATGGTCCAAAAATGCCTAGGTGATGCCTTGATTACACTGATTCTGCCAATGAGATCTCGTTCACCAAAAGTTTGTCTAGATCTATCATATCATTGGACAGTTAGAACAAACATGTTGAATGGTGCTGAAAAATATCTATAACATAGATGGTTATAATCATCCAGTGGGGTCAGGTATTGGTGGAGGTCTTTAAGGAACTAGACATGCTGATTCTGCTGCTTTACCATTCTTTTTATAGTTTTCTTTTTGCATGGATCAGGGATATCCAAGTACCCTCGACTTCATCTTGATATCTCAGCTGCAAAAGAATAATGTCAATCCTGGCCTGTCCAATCCCCCAGAGCTTTTTTCTCATCACATGTGCCATTGCAGGTTAGACTCATACCAATATGAATGCTTTGGCTTATGGATTTCTTACTGGATACTAATTCTGATATGTTCTTTTACTGTCCTGTTGTTTTCTCTAGTATCGGAAGCACAAGCCCAATATGGTGGTTAATGGATGGGCCTCGGACTGTGAATCATGACTTTTCTATTTCTGTCTGTGAAATTAGATTTCGTATGGCCATCCACAACTCGTCAGATGCTGCTGCTTCTATACGGATTAACACTTTTGATGCCACATTGAGCACTGGCCAATCAAGTGATGCAGCTGCAGCAGTTCAATCTCCCGTTTCTTCTGGAAACCAAACTGGATGGCATGATGTGTCTCTAGTGAACGACATTAAAGTCACGTCTGATGTCCTTGGGAGCCAATTTGGCAAGTCATTATTGCCTGATAGTGTTGCTCCATTTGTCTGGTCTGGTTCGAGCTCTACCAGAGTTGAAGTTGAGCCCATGTCCACCACTGAGGTTCCTCTCCAGATTTGTGTATTCTCTCCTGGGACATACGATTTGTCAAACTATGCATTGCATTGGAACCTTCAACTCTCTAATGATCAAGGATATGCTGGAGACAGAACGCGAGAGTCTTCAGGGACAAGCACAGGCCATCCATATTATCTTAGTGTACTGCAATCGTCTTGAGATTTATGCTGGGTGTTGTGGCTTCCTCCAACCTCAGAATAGGATGTTGAATATCATAACTTGTTGTACCGTTTGCTTTTAAATTATGGTGGGTTTTAATTTTTAAAGCAATATAAAATTGAAGCATTATATAATCAGACTTGAAGCATTATATATTCAGACCATTATTTATTCAGACTTGAAGCAGATACTTTGACTTGTATTTTGCCATACTAGCAATAATGAAAAAGCTATGGGATGACGGAAGGTAAATTTTTATCTCTTCGCGGTGTAAAATTGTATTATTTTTCATGTTTTCTGATTCTATCTACGAATGTTAGAAAACATAGAATTGATTGAAGATATATTTTCCTCGTCGGTGTCCCGGATCTCTCAATACCCAAAAAATGGAACGACTGAATCTTTGAATCGATGCAGCCCCCTGACGAATGACAACAAGTCCACAAGGCCACCCTCCAGGCAACCATGCAATGTGTTGAAGTTCTATGACTTCTATGAGGCTCACTGATTTCTAATGGTGTATGCAGTTTTTTCATGCCGATTCCCCTTCCATCACTGAAGAACTCAGTAGAAGATCCTGCAAATTTGTTAGCAAAAGAAGGAAAAACATCATTGATGAAGGTGTGGTAAATTGCCCAAGAGGAGCTCTGTTTTTAAATTATTTTTTTTTTTTGGGTTTGTTTTTCTTACAAGATTTGGTTTAATTTTAATTTAGATTTTAATATTTTTTTTCTTCCCGACCAAACACTGATAATTTGTAACGCGTTTTGTGGGATAAGAACGTTCCATTTCAATATAGTAGAGACCCAGTCTCTTCTCTCTCTCTTTCTAGGAAGCTTCTTCCTCCTACAGGTCTTCCAAAAGCAGTTGACTTTAAAATATCCGAACCCCAGAAACAAAACAAAAGCCAGATCTCTAGCCTAGCCAAATTGTTCAGATACTCTTAGAGAGAGAGAGAGAGAAAGGGTCTTGAGTACTGGTCCTTTTGACGAGTCGTACCAGAGGCAGCCAACAAGGAAGAGGCCGCTGTTCTGTTTTTCCTCATCTACCTCCATTATAATTCCCCCAATTCACCATTTTCTCTTCCACAATCCAAACCCATCTCTGTTTCTTCCTCGATCAACCCATTCCATCAATCTCTCCGCCCCGAAAGGAAAACCTTGAGTAATTCCCATCGCTTGAAAAAGAAAAAAAAACCAGAGAAAATGAACGATCTCTTCTCAGGATCATTCTCTAGATTCAAAAGCGACGACGGCGATCGCCAAGCTTCTCCGGGCATCAGAGATGGCGGAGTACAGATGGGAAGCATGGGGGTCAATCTGGACAAGTTCTTCGAAGACGTGGAAGGAATCAAAGACGAGCTGAAAGAGGTGGAAAAGCTCCAGCAACGCCTCCAAGACTCGCACGAAGAAAGCAAGACCCTCCACAACGCCAAATCCATCAAAGACCTCCGATCCAAAATGGACTCCGACGTCTCCCTCGCCCTGAAAAAAGCCAAACTCATCAAAGTTCGTCTCGAATCCCTCGATCGCGTCAACGCCGCCAATCGCAGCCTCCCCGGCTGCGGCCCCGGCAGCTCCGCCGACCGGACCAGAACCTCCGTCGTGAGCGGCCTCCGAAAAAAGCTCAAAGACTCCATGGAAGGCTTCAACACCCTCAGGCAAGAAATAGCGTCGGAGCACAAAGAAACCGTGGAACGAAGATACTTCACGGTGACCGGCGAGAAGGCCGACGAGAAAACAGTGGAGATGCTGATATCTACTGGGGAGAGCGAGACGTTCTTGCAGAAGGCAATTCAGGAGCAGGGGAGAGGGAGGGTGATGGATACCATACAGGAGATACAGGAGCGGCATGGCGCGGCCAGAGAGATGGAGAGAAGCTTGTTAGAGTTGCAGCAGGTTTTCATGGACATGGCGGTTCTGGTGCAGGCCCAGGGGGAGCAGTTGGATGATATTGAGAGTCAGGTGGGTCGAGCCAGTTCGTTTGTACGGGGTGGCACTCAGGAGCTTCAGACTGCTAGGAAGCACCAGAGGAATACCAGGAAGTGGACTTGTTATGCCATTATTCTCCTGCTTATCATCACCTTGATCATCGTCCTCCCCATTGTTATCCCCAGATTGAACAATAATAACAACAACAGCAACAACAGCAACAACAACAACAATAACAACAACACCCCGCTCCCGCCGCCTCCGCCGCAGGGGTAGATTTTTGATGCAGCAGCTACCCTTCCATGGTAAAATAGTAAATTTTCTAATTTACTATTTTTTTGTTTTTCAGTTTCTGTTCTTTGTTCTTTTAATTAACTCAAGAAGATATATATATGCATGTTGTTTGTTCTGTTTGCTTGAGTGGGGGGAGGTTTATCTGATGAATTTCCCATATATTTTTGTAGACAAGTAAGTGGTTGTGGATTTGAGAAAATGAGTGCAGGAGTAACGGCTCCCACATACCTCTCCCATATACGGCTCTTAGTAGGGGATGTTTAGGCTTGAGCAACTTTGGTTGAGCTCCAACTTTATTCAAGTTGAGTTGAGTTCGGGTTGGCTCAAGCTTGATTCATGGAATTATTTTGTTTAATTTTACATTATTTTAATAAAAGTGTTTATTAATGGATTATTATACAATAAACTACCAAAAATAGAACGTATTAGATTTATGTATGAAAATAAGATTTGGGAGTATAGTAGTCCTTTGGTTTAAATGATCAATGTATCTTCAAGGAGCTTTCAACTAGGTTTTAGTTATTTTTTCTGTCTTTGGGGTCTTGTTTGATTGAGTTTTGGCAAAGAGTTTGATTTATCTCTTAAACTTTTTTTTTATAAATTAAAAATTATTACAAACTACAATAAAGAAAGTAAAAATATTATTTTGTATTAAAAATAGTGTATATATATATATATATATTTCAAGCCGAGCTGAATTAAACAGGGTCTGACTTGAGCTTTTAAACATTCAAGCTCAAATAAAAGCTTGTCTTGATTCGAACGAGCCCGAGATGCTAGCTTGAGCTTGGCTCAAACGAGCCAAGCTAAGTCAAATGGTCAGCTAGCTTAGCTTGAGTGCAGCCCTGGACTTTAGTCCAAGAGCTAGAACTTGCAAGCCAGAGATCCATATACGGACTTAGTCCAACATATACTATTTAGAAACAAGAACTGTAGATAGATTTAGGATTAGGATTAGGATTGGTGGGGTGGGACTTGTGTTGTCTGCAAGGTTTTAAATGAACCCAATACAATAGTAGTGGGTTTTTGTTATAGCCATAAATGCTGGACACATAAGTGGATTTGCTTTTACTTGCTATCAGTTGCCTCAGAGCCCCACCCATACCCAGTCTTTCTTTATTTTGGAGTGCACTTCCTAATGTCCCCAACATTACTGCACTCGGAAGTAAGGTTCTAGTGGGGCTGGGCCATAATGGAATATCCCAGCATTTGATGTGCAACACTTGAGTATAAGTAAGTTCGATCCGATCATCCAGTCAAACATGTAATAGGAATAGTGATGAGACGGGAATCATGTAAAAGAGAACAACTAATGCACCCTCCTGGTAACCCTACATAGGCACTCCTTTATCACCGTAGCACACGCATGATACGGGAATCATGTAAAAGAGAACTAATCATATACCCTATGTTTGGTTGCTGAGAAAATAAGTAAAAACATGGAAAAGAAAAGAAAATTAGACAAAATACAACTAAAAATTGTATTAGAAATCTAAAATTTTCTTTTCTTTTCCATGTTTTCACCTATTTTCTCAACAACCATGTCTATTGGGGTTTCAGATTACCCCAATACACATTATGTAGCAAAAGAAAACGTTAAGAAAACCTATCACTGGGAAGAAGTATAGCAACCAGATAATAGAGAGATAAAATGAATCAGCCCAAATAATCACAAGAGCAATCACAGCATTCTCACTCACTTCTCCCTTTAAAGCTCTCCGTCAAGAAGGAAACAAAGCCATCAGTGGCAAAGTTTATGTTTCTCAATCCTCTTGGACAAAAAAAGAGTCTTTTCACGCAAAAGTTACATTGTACAAACGACACAAAGGTGAATTACACAAGGGACTATCATGGACAAGATACATGGACGCCCATATGTATTTATATATCATCACATATGGAGACCCCGTATATGTCATCTTTCATATTTTTTTTATAAAAAAAAAAAAACAAAAAAACAGAGGAAAACGGAAAGAATAATACCTAAAAGATAAATATCAATTACTAACCCCACCTCCACCAGGAGAAACAACAAAGACTAACTTCTACTTGCTCTTCAGCTCAATGTACAAGTGGCAAATTAAGGGGATCAGATGCTGTAGTTTTAGTACTTCCTTTGATTGCAACATGGTTCTTAGACTCACAGCTTCATCAACTCCCAGCCTGCCAGTGTCAGTCACTCGTGTAGGAAAACCAAAGTGTTCTTGTGAAAATCTTCGAACCTGAATCAGGGACAAGATCCATGTTCAAGAATTCCCCTTTAAGCCGTCCTGCTTTATACAAAACAACCACCAGAAACTCCAGCTGGTAGGACGAGCCTTGGGCTGTAGAGGACATTGAATAAATACAAAAAATCTAAAAGACCTTAAATCCAGGCAAGAGAACCCCGATCATTTGTAACTTGAGGACGGCCTCTTGTTGGCGTTGCGGGTCTGTTAGCATTAAGCTCCTGATCTCACACAAAACCAATGAACTGGATCAATCCAAGAACAATGTGCTAGGTTGTTAGGGAAAAAAACATTACAGGCTGAAACTTCTATAAACCACAGTAGCACCTGCATCCATGTATCTTCTATATGGCGTTCTGGTGATGTTTCTGGTGACGAAATTGCTGGTGGTAAAGGATGTATGAGTTTTGGAACAACCACAAGGTCTCTTCCCAAAACTAAGATAGCCCCTGCATTATTTGCAGTACCTGTAGAAACAAGCAAGAAACCAGATTAGAAGGTTCAATCATCTATTAATCCCATAGAGAAGTAGATGCAGCCACCATACCACAGTAATTGGTGGCCGAAAAAAGAGTTATCAAATGTCCCTGGGCAAAACGCTCAAAGCCATCCATCACGCACTCATGTGCGCGTACAATCAACTGGAGGTCATTGTTGTTGCAGAATTCCATGACACGATCAGGCTGCAACACCAAACGCTTTTAGACATGTTTACAAGAGCAATAGTTTGCAAAATGATATTACAATTTTCCAAACAGAAATAAGGAATTGGAATATGTGAGAACGCTTTTATGACAAGAAAACCATAAGCACAAACATAGTAAAGTTTTCAACAAAGTTTCAGTCAAACAAATTAGCACATAAAAAAGAAACAATGCAACACAAAATGGAGTCTCATGGGAACATGAATCTCCATTATAAGGAAAAGGTCCCAATTCACAACAAGAATCCATAGCCCATTTTCAAATTTCGAAATTTCCCCCAAAACCGAAGTTCAGAACCTTGTTTACAGTTGGTCACTGCTTTTAAATGGAAAAGGTATCCATAATTCATTTTCTTCACTTGCCCCCTTACAAGGGCAGTCAAAGGCACACATTTGATATTTTTTTTATGGAAAAGAAAAAGGAAATGATTTAGATTTTATAAAAATAGGCACAGCACTCAGGGTGGTAGTTCAATTGATGGAGATCAACAGTTAAGCAAATGACATGCTAAGCAAGGAAAAACACAGTTCCCCCCAATAACTCTCTCTAGCTACAACGCTTCTGGCCAAGCAATCCGCCATCTCATTTGCATTCCTAAGCAAATGAGAAAAAAAAAATTGAGTCCATGCTAACTCTTTGATGTTGTAATCCAAGTTCCGAAATGAATAGCCCATCTAGCATTTAAGGATTCCCTCTCTACCAACAACCACTCAAAGCTATCCTTGAAAATTAAATAAATTTCATTTCCATTCCTTATCATGTTCCTGATTAAAGTGTATTTACCTCTGCTTCATTCTAGTCCTCCGATCCAATGGGACCAGAGAAGAGAGAACACTTTAGAACTTTCTCCTCGATTTAATGTCGGCTGGCCAAGGAGAGCCCAAGGTGCTACCATCTGAGTTTAGTGGTATAAGGCAGTTAGGAACCCAGAACACGGGTTTCTACATGAGCCTTTATAATCTTACTTGACAACACCTACTGGAGATATTTTAGAGTCATGCTTCTCGGCAGTATGTAAGACAGAATCATATCATAGATATCATACAAATGACAGCAGTTCAAAATGTCAGCTTCAACTGCAGAATACATCGGATCTTTCTAGTATCATTGGGTACTATCAGCTTCCCAATGTTCACGTGAGGAATGTATTCAACAATGTCTTGTCTAACAGATGTGATGTAGCAAAGATCCTGGGTATGGCAAAGCAGAATATACTTATGTATGCCTTCCATAACCAAACTAGTGAGGGGGGCCTAGTTGGGAGGGCACGGTCCATTGTGAAGCAACTGGGTAACACATGTATAATCTGTCTTTAAGTGAAGCATTGATCAAATGCTGGACAGTGACTAAACATAACAATATAATTCTAGCAGGAGAGTCCTGCATCCCTTAACCCTACCTAGCTTACAGATCACAAAAAGAAAGATACTAGTTATACAGAATCTTGAAGCAACAATAAAGGCCCATACATTTTGCAAGAAATCTTAAATGTGGGAACATTTCTTACCGGTAATATGGGAATCATCATCATCAATTCCTTGCCCAAAATATTTGGGGATGAAAGTTGCAACAAGAATCCTATTTCTAAGCTTGGGCCCCAACAGATGGAAAACAAGGATATTCTTTTAGTACATAGGAATTGGTTTGTCCAACTATGCCCACAAGGCCGAGTGTTCACCCAAGCAAGCTACAGCTCAAAAGCCGGAGTGAACTAGCATGCCCTTCTATTTTCTTTGCTTCTTCACCTTCTTTCCCCATTTTTACCAGTATCAACAAGTTTTTCCAAAACCAGAACATTCTCAAAATCCTTAATGATACACAACTTATCTGACGTTTCTCACACTCAAGAGTATCATATCTGAGACTTGTGGGGCAATCTGATTCCGGGATGGATTGAACTACCGTCTTTGGGAGCTTCTGGGGGCATCCTTTTATTGTGGGACAAACAGCGAGTGGAAGTGCTGGAATCAGGAGTGGGGGCTTTTTCGATCTCTATTTTATGCCGATTGATTGGGGAGGACTTTGTGTGGGTCTTCTCAGGGGTGTATGGGCCGGTTGGTAGGTTCGAGGACATAGCATTATGGGATGAATTGGAGGATGTTAGCATGCGCTGGGACAAACCTTGGTGCTTGGGAGGGGACTTCAATAGTATTCGTTTTTCCTCAGAAATAAAGGGGGGGAGTACTATCCCAAAGATGAGAAGGTTTGGAGAATTCATTTTTCGGCATGGGTTGATTGATTACCCAACGAGGGGAGCTCAATTCACTTGGACTCAAGCAGGTAATAACCGAATTGCAAGCCGACTTGACCGTTTTCTCATAGATCCAAAGTGGGAGGCCCACTTTCCAAATGCTATTCAATTGTCTCTCCCTAGACCCATATCCGACCATGTCCCTCTATTATTAGAGTCGGGGAGGTTTTTGGGGGGGCCCAGTCCCTTTCGCTTCGAGAATATGTGGTTGGAGGATGAGAGGTTCAGAAACTTAGTAGCTGAGGTGTGGAGCCAAAATAGGGGATGAGGGTCAGCTAGTACTCGCTTTGGAATTAAATTGAAAATGTTGAAGGAGCACATTAAAGTTTGGAATAAGGAGGTTTTTGGAAACATTCAAGAGAGGCTCAGGCTACTACGGGAGATTGAAGATTTGGATGGGTTGGTCGAGGTGCGAGATCTTTCCCCTTCTGAAGTAAGGGAAAGAGAGGAAAAGAGAATGGATTAAATATCGTCCCTTAAGTTAGAAGAAATCAGTTGGAAACAAAAAGCGAGGACGCGGTGGCGGTGATGGTGGCTTAAAGAGGGAGATGGAAATACAAAATATTTTCATAGAATGACAAATTATAAAAGAAAAAAGAAATTCATATCTCGGTTAAGGGTGGATAGAAGGGAGAAATTGAAGAAAAAGTTATATCTTATTATAAGGGTTTGTATCGAGAGAGGGAGAGTTGGCGCCCAAAGCTGGACGGGCTCTCTTTTGGAGGGTTGTCGTCGAATCAAAGAATAGCCCTTGAGGCTCCTTTTGAGGAAGAGGAAGTGCTTGCTGCCATTAAGGGTTGGCGAGGGATAAGGCACCGGGATCAGATGGGTTTTCCATTGAATTTTATAGGGCTTGTTGGGAGATTGTGGGACGAGATGTTATGGAAATGATGCGGGAATTCTTTGATACAGGACGGTTTGACTGAGTTATGAATAGCACCTTCATTGCTTTGATTCCTAAAAAGGAAGGAGCAGTGGAACTCCAAGACTTTCGGCCCATTAATCTAGTGAGAAGTATGTATAAAATACGCTTGAAGGTTTTGGCAACTCGTTTGAAGATTGTTATGGCTTCTCTCATTTCCCCTCAACAGAATGCTTTTGTCGGAGGACGTCAAATCATAGACGGGTTTCTTGTGGCAAACGAAGTTATCGATTCTAGAAAGCGAGGAAGAAATCCGGGCATCATTTGTAAGGTTGACATGGAGAAGGCCTATGACCATGTTAATTGGGAGTGTCTAGACTACTTACTAAGAAGGATGGGATTTGGTCGGAAATGGAGGATGTGGATGTGAACTTGTATATCGTCGGTCTCATTTTCTATCCTGCAAAATGGGAGTTCGGTTGAGTCGAATGATTGCTAAAGCAGAGGGGTCAATTTTTGAAGGCTTTCGGGTCAGCAATAGTGGGTTGAGGGTTTCCCATCTCCAATTTGTGGACGATACTCTCATGTTCTGTCGGGCTTCGAGAAAAGATCTTCATATCAGATGTTTACTACGCTGCTTTGAAGCGGTGTCTGGCCTGCGAGTCAATCTAGCTAAATCTGAAATTTTGCAGGTGGGGGAGGTCCCTATTCTAAGTCACCTTGCAATATGTCTAGGTTGTGGAGTGAGTTCTCTACCTTCTGTGTACCTATGCTTGCCGCTGGGAGCAAATTATAAGGCTAAATCAGTTTGGAACATGGTTCTAGACCGCATGGCAAGACGATTGACAGGATGAAGGGCATCATACTTATCAAAAGGGGGGAAATTGACATTGATCCAAAGCACGTTGCAAAGCCTTCCAACTTATTTTTTGTCGGCTAGCACCATTCCCCGTTCGGTAGCTCATACCATGGAAAAGATACAGAGGGAGTTTCTATGGAAGGATAAAGAGGACCAAGGGAAGTATCATCTAGTAGAGTGGTCAAAGCTGTGTCAACCCAAGGAAGTTGGGGGATTGAATCTCAAGCCGCTCATTCATATGAATAAAGCTTTGCTGGGGAAATAGGTGTGGCGATTTGGAGAGGTCAGTGAAATTTTTTGGAGGGAAGTGATAGTGGCTGAGTATGGGGAGATCTCTCGCTGGATCCCTCGGGAGGTTAGGGGTACTCATGGAGTGGGGATTTGGAAGGGGATTATGGCCAATGCCGGTTTAGTTGTACCTTTCTTTTCTTATCGAGCGGGAAGAGGATCGGAGATAAGGTTTTGGAAGGATATTTGGTCA
Source organism: Tetracentron sinense (assembly GCA_015143295.1). Lineage (NCBI taxonomy): Eukaryota > Viridiplantae > Streptophyta > Magnoliopsida > Trochodendrales > Trochodendraceae > Tetracentron > Tetracentron sinense. The sequence goes on from CM026561.1 coordinate 19,357,894, forward strand.
GGCTCCACACGTCTCAAGGAGATTTGGAAACATGTTTGTTCTTTCTACCGACAGGGATGTCCTTGTGGCGGATTCTTATGAAGTGGGTTCGGAGGGAATCGTTTGGAATCTAAGAATGCGTAGAGATCTCAATGATTGGGAATTCAGTGATTTCTCTCGCCTTTTGGAGTGTATCACTTCGTCAGGAGTGTGTCTAGACCTTAGGGACTGCAGGCTATGGTCGAGGGGCAGCCAGGGGTGCTTCTTGGTTAGGCTTCTGTATCAATCGTTGTTTCCCTCGATAGGGATCGCTTTCCCTCACAGGGTGGTGTGGAACCCAGGTATACCTTCCAAGGTCTCTTTCTTCCTTTAGACAGTGTCGTTGAACAAAATATTAACCGGGGAATATTTGCAACATCGAGGTTGGAGTAAGGTGAATAGATGCTTCATGTGCCTCTAAGCGGAAGAGACTACGGATCATCTTCTATTGCATTGCCCAGTAGCGGTGGAGGTGTGGGGTTTCTTTTTATCCCGAATGAGAATGGCATGAGTTTTTCCATCATCTTTTCGTCACTTCCTCGATTGTTGGTGTTGGGATCAAGAACCGGGAGTTTGGGAGAAGATTTGGGGAGTCCTTCCTGAGGCTATCTCTTGGTTACTATGGAAAGGGAGAAATAATAGAGTGTTCGAAGATAAAACGACTTCAGTGCCCAGGATTTGTGACCGCATTTGATTGGTAGTTTTGGAATGGGTGGGATTACATTGTACCAGGGAGGAAATTGAGGATATTTTGTAGAGTCGTGGGGGGAGGACTTTGGTTGGCAGATTTGTCGGGACTAAGTTTACTCGCTGGAAAACTCGGTAGTCCTTTGTCTTTCTTGTTTTATCCTTCTTATTTTGAATAAAATGAAATATTGATAAAAAAAAAATAAGTGTAAGGTAATAGTGGTCCTTCAGAAAGACGTAACATTGAAATCCAACAAAAAAAATAGAAAAGTCTGAATAACTAGCAGAGAGAGAAGAAAACCACTCACCCCAAAAGTAACCAAGCCCGGACCTCTAGCATTTGGTCGCAATCCTTCCACACTGTCATTTTCTGTTGGGTCCGACCTGGAAACATAAAAGCAAATAATAATGCCAAACAAATTGAATGAGAAGCATGGAATTTATTACAAGTGCCTAAAGGAAACCATATAGATAATGTACTGACCATAACAAATCCATGAGAACAACTGAGCCTGCTTCCATTGTAATTGGGCGTTGAAGATTCTCAATCTGTTCTACATGATTTATTGACCGACCAATGCCACCATGCATGCAGATGATTTTCTTTTCAATCAGTGCTGCCAGAGGAAGCCAATTAAACAACCGGTTTATCCGATACCAAACCCAGATCCCATCCCTCTCACCCTGTTTAGAATGTAGATTAAGTTGACGGCTGCAACAAAATGGTACATGGCAACACAGAGAACAAAATATTTGTGCATTTATGATATACCATGCGCTCAATGCACTCGATCCGGAAGCCAAACAGGGCATTGATATCTGCTGCCTCATGGTTCCCACGAATTAAATGTACATTGTGTGGATGCTCAACCTGGAACATTCAAATGATTATAGGGAAAAGCTTAGCCTCTCTCACTTCAATCCAAAACAGAAGTGAGTATCAGAAAGATTAATGATGTGAAAACAAGCAGCCAGACCAAACCAATACCTTCAAAGCAAACAAAAGAGAAATAGTTTCCAAGCTGTGCTGGCCCCGATCAACATAATCTCCTAAGAAGAGATAGTCGATATATCTGGAAATACACAAAATTAGCAGAATGAAAGATATCTGACTGCAAGTGCATTGATATATGCAATATAACAACACAGTGGACTTAAATTCTCTGAAAACAATCATCTAATTTAAAAATTAAAGAAAAATGATTAAAGCGTCTGGGGGAAAATGCCTACAAAAAGATCGCTTGGATTCATCTATTGTTTTTCCTTGTCTCTAAAATTCTATTTCTTAATTCTAATTTATTTGGGATCCGACCAAAAAAGGATTTGGTTATATATATATATAAAGTATTTCCTGTTCCTTGGAAGGGTGGCACACACAGTTCCGTTCGGTCTATTTTCAACTTCAGAGATGCCAAGAAAACTGAACATTTTGCGATACACATTCAATTTCTTGAATATGTTGGGTAGGCTGGATCGGGACAAGGACTGCCTCCTTTAATGGAAACTAAAAGTCTGAAACCGGGCTGGATCGATCAATCTACAACATGCAGAATATTTTAACAAAGATGATGGATGTGTAACGCACAAGGAAGATGTATTAAAGAATACACTTACGCAATGTCTCCGGCAGTTGAAGGAGATCCATACTCATCGAAGAGGCGCATGAGATCCCCAAATTGGCCATGCAAATCACCAAATATCTTGACAGGAGCCTTTATTTGCAGAACACTCGGTTCACTTGAAAAAATCCGTTCAGCGCTATCACAAAGATCCGCTATTTCGTTGCAATCCAAGAAAAATTGCCTGCGAACAGGAGGCTTCCAACCACGAGGCTTCAGAAGATGCGCTATCACCTGAAAATTAAGGACAATAAAAGGCTAGGAGCATTAAAACTGGAACATGTGAAAACCCTTAAATCAGCAAAGTAATCCCTACAATCATTAACCCAATAAACAAAGTAACAAACTAGACAACCATGACAAAAAGGATAATCCCAAAGCTTATTATAACACAAACACACCCACAAACACACATATATATATACAACTGAATAGCAAATGCATCACATTGCGGAAGACAGCAAATTTGATAGCTGCCACCTGAAATTGTAGGTTGCCTATACCAATATAAGCTCAATTCTTCTTCTTATCCACTGTTATTTGAAATAAAATAAAAATAAAAAGGTCAACTACTTAAATTTCCATTTTCTTATGTACAAAACTCGCTCATGATATCAGAATGCTGCATCTGGAAAGTAGAAACTGCCTCTAAAAGCCTGGGCAGCACAGCATCCTTTATTTCAAAGCCATCGAAGCATAAAATAAAAAATGTATCTATATTCCCAAATACGCAAAGCTTAGTTACTACATTAATTATGGAATAGAATCCTCTCTACCTTCTTAGGAACAGTATTGATAGACATTTGTCGGTCTAATAGCTTCCTAGCTGCAGTAGCACTCTCTGGAGTACCATAACTGACCCGCCTGCCTTCATTTTCAAATTGATCGATTGAAAGCTGTCTGACCATACCACCTAAAGCTCCCCCAGTCTCTGCAGCTACAACAACCTGTGGATATGTACAAGGAAAATGATGTCAGATATAAAGTCATACATAATCAGAAGCATTTTCATGCCACTCAGCCAATCAAACATAAAATTGATTTGAAATATCATTCCAGACACGGATAAAATTCTAGTACTGACAGCTCTGTGATGTAGTCGAACTCCAGCTGGATGACTATTATTTGACAAAGCAGAATCAGGAATTTTGATCAAAGAAGATATATGTTTCCCACTTGGGGTAGCCTCTGCCCCACGATCCCTGTCTGGCAGTTCAACTTCTCCATTAACTTGCCGAGCTTTGGCAGCAGCCAATGTAGCACTAATAGCCTCAGCTTCTGCTGCTGAGGCTTCAACCAAGTACTCAACACCTTTGCTCAGTCTCCTGCAGAATTATCTACAATAAGTCTTTCCATAAACTAGGAATGTCAAAGAAGTAACCATTCAATAACTTGTATCCAGTGCTAACCAGACTATCAATATGCATTTATACTAGCTTACCTGGGTCCCTGAAGCATAGCATTTTCAGTGCCTATATTGGTATGCATATCACCATTTATAGGAGGAGCAACAGGGCTTCCCAGCACAACTGCGCCATCAGGAAATGCTTCAGGATTTGCTTGCCTCATTCTTTCATCAACAAATGCATACCTTCCAGGTAATCTCCCTGCTTGTATATTGGCTGCAGCTGCTGCAGCATGTGAGGCTGCACTTGTTGTTTCAGCGGCAGCCAGATCTTCAGCAACAAGCAGGTCATCAAGTAAAACCCCTACAGTACAATACCAGTCACCGTAAATATGCTACTTTATTATTGAATTGGTAGACTAGTTAGCATCATGATTCAAAATATCGGTATGTACCGGCAGATACAGGCCAGTACATACCAATCCCTCCCCCCCCCCTACATATAGATACACTGGAAAGAAAAAAAATCCCCCCATGTCGATACCGTATTGCCTGTATCGAGCCAATACATATGGCATGCACCCATTTTTCCTTCCATTTACACTAGATGCCATGGCACAGATTTGATACGCACAGCTTATTTAAATAAAATATCATTTAAAAAAAATTTGTTTACTTAAGATGTTTGTATGTAAACAAGGTTATACCCCCATTTTAATTCAAAAAAATTATCCTAGATCTAAAATCCTGAAAAATAAAAAGTCAACTTTCCAATTCAAGAACAAAATCCGCTTTTTAGGGATTAAGTCAAACCAGCAAAAAAAGTCATATTTTAGACTTCAAAAGTATTTTCATCTATAGGGTCAAAAATTCAACTAATAAAGAAATAGCTCAGCAGAAGAAATACTAACATTCAACCTTTACTAAAAAAAAAAATCTAAACATGTGTTGGGTGGCCCTATTTAAATTCATTAAAAATACTCCCAAACTTAAATTCTAAAAGAATCAAAATCCAAATTTCCAGTTCAAGGCTAAAATTCGATTTTTAGCCATCGAGGCCAAATTTCAACTCCCAAATTGCAAGGCTTTTTTCTATTCATAAGGGCTCATAACTTTTAATATATCAAAACATTATTAAAACACAAAAGACCGGTAAAATTATTTCCCACATTGGCTTCTATATGGTGTTAGGTCACTACATGCTCAGTCACAAACATCAAGTAACATTTATGAAGAGATTCCACAACTCTTGGATTAACAGCAAACGTACTTACCTATGTACCAATCCACATACCACATTAAATATGAGTTGGCCACATTATTGTTAATATGTCTAGCTCATTTAGAATGTATCACTTTATTCAGTTCCTAAGCTCATACCATTCGAGTCAGCACGAACCTTAATGTAGGATTGAGCTTCTATCATGAATGTAATTTACTTTATGAATGTTAGTCATTACTTTCTTATGTATTTCATTGAATATAGGTTTTAATATCTAGATTGTATTTCATATACTTGGCTAAGTGACTATGATTTATATTTTTATGCATGTTTATCAGCACACACGCCTTTTTTAACTGACAAAATTTGTAACTCGCATATGATTGCTTATGAATGTAGTTAGGGGATTTCATTTAGTTTGTTTTTAGCTTATATTTGTATTAAAAAAAGTTTTATGCAAGGTATCCAAATTTTTTCTTACATATCCAAGCGTTTCTTAGCGTATCATGTATTTTCTGCCGTATCTGACCAATTCTGTCTGATACGTCAATCCGTATCCTATCTTCTACTTACCTATTCGGCACCCAATACCGATATTTTGAACCATGGTTAGCATCCCCAAAGAAAGAGATGTACTACCTAACTTCGTACAAGAAAAGTTGTGAAACAACATTTGAATGATGTGAGTGACTTTGAGGACATCCACTCAAAATTATGACTTGCATAATTGTTAATTTGCACTTCCCACGAAAATGGGATTTGCTTATCTGAGATTGAAACACTGCTGTAGAGAGATGAAATACCATTAAAAGATTTATGGCCAGATAACTGAACTCAGTCAAGAATAATATTATACATTATGCACTAAAGAACAGTATTTTTCCATGTTAGTGCTCTAATACATCTAGAGTAGAGCTCAGTACACTGATATATCTCGGAACACCTTTTTTAGACCCCAAGATTTGGCAGATCAGACATACCAGTGGAACAATCTCTAAAGTCTAAACAGAGTTAGAACTCCTTGGCTCTAGACAATATGTAACTGCTATCTTAAAAAACGGGAAGAAAAACAGAACACAAAATGTGCTCTCTTGTTCAGAACTTCAAATTTAGTTTTAGTGATGACAATCATACCATTCTTGGAAAAGGTCCTTCTGAAATAATATATATATATGTATGTGTGTGTGTGTGTGTGTGTGTGTGTGTGTGTGTGTGTGTGTGTGTGTGTGTTCGTTCTTCAATACTACTGTGCTACAACCAGTCAGTAGAAAATATGCACCGACTTAACTCCAATGTACCAAATATGGATTGTTAATAGATTATAGATCTCAAACTAACAAAAAGATGTATCCTCTATCTTACTATTAACCACACTGTTTCCTCACTACTTTAGTAGTTTGATTGGTTACCTTGTAATATAATGAGCATACAGAAAGAAAAAAAGAAAAGACAATGCTTGGTCATTGGAACAGAAAATGATGCTTAATTTTAGTAATTAATTGGAAGCTTCATGTCTGGAATTTAAAGTATAACAAAGAATGCATCAAGATGAATGCAATAAAATCAGTTTCATGTCTTACCACCACGTAGCCCACCATAAATAAAGATCAAATCACCAACAGCAGCAGCCGCATGCCTACAACGCCTCGTCAATTCAACTGCAGCATCTCCACCAGCTGCATCAGCACTGTATCTTCCTGTTCTGGGACTTGTAACAACAGATTTCGTATCACACCAAACTCCTGCTGCGGTATCCAACACTAAAAATAGAGAGAAAAAAAAAGGTATTTGTAAAAAATTTATGAAGAATCGTGAACTAAAAAACAGATGAAATTTCTCTCTTTTAGCACAAAACAAAAAATAAAATAGCCATATAACAGAATGTGTATACAAGAGTTGTGAGTTTATTAATTATCTTAAGCAGTGTTTTAAAACCTGAAAACTCGACTCGACTCAAAACCTTGCCGAGCAAAGTCAACTCGGAAACTCGGGCAAAACTCGTCCGAGTAATGACACCTAAAACTCGGACATATATAATATGTTTCTAATACTATATATATATAAATTCAAAATTAATGACAAAACATGCCTAAAATGAGATATAATTTAATATATACTAAACACCTCCATTTTGTTTCGTATTTATATTAAGGGTGGGTAGGGTGTCGTAAAAAAAAGAAAAAAAACATAATTTGGTCACCCGGGTAGGCCGGTTTACTCGATTTTTTGTTATAACAAAAAACGTACATAACTTGGACGAGTTAGGACGAGTCACTTGGTTTTCAGTGCCATTTCCGAGTTTTACCTCAAACTTGACCCGAAACCTAGCCAAGTCGAGTCGACTCGCCGAATTTTAATACTGAGATTTTAAGAGTACAACAGTCAGAAGACTGAGCAGTACCATGCATAGCGTTTCAAACATAGTTGTAGGGAAACTATATAAAGGGTGGGAAGCTCGCTTCCCAGGAAGCTCGTTTCCTCAAACAGACTCATTTCCTCAAACAGACTCGCTTCATAGGAAGCTCGCTTCCTCGGACAGTCTCGCTTCCATCACATCCCATTTAGGAGTCAAATGGAACTGTATTTGTGAAGTGATGGGGTTTTCCACAATCTATAGAATAGGGTGTAGACTCTAAGAAAGTATCGTCGGTTTGGAACCCAAGGCACCTAATTTCAACAAAAATCTCATGTAAGATAAAATCAAAGATATAGCTATACATAATAACATAATGAGAATGAGAAGCCTATATTTCATTTCTTACTTCCCGTTTCTTAAGGTTTTTTTGAGCCTCGCTTCTCGCTTTCACTTTGCTTCTCGTCTTCACTTCTCGCTCTGGTAACTATGGTTTCAAACTAGGAAATAATCCTTCTTTTCATAATAAAGTTGGATTTACTGTCTAGGGATTGATAATTTCAATTTTCACTTATAAAAAAAAATTAGAATGAAAACTAGAGATTTTTTTTCCTAGAAGCAAGATGGTTTGGTAGGACACCTACCAAAAACAGAAGATCAAATGTAAATCAAGATAAGAGAATTAAATCTCAAAAATCTAGAATCTCGAAGTTCTCAATTAAGAGTGAAACATTTGAGGAAGCACCGAATGTGATAGAACAGATTTGTGTAGCCGACTCCAAATAGTTGGGATCGAGCAGTAATGAAGAGTTGACGTGACTCGAACATGGCATTTAGCATTTATAACCCCGATAACATCCATTGCAGTATTGTCAATATAAAGCTCCTAGGCAACAAGGAGGCTGTTCGACACCCTTGGCTACTGTTGTCTAGGCTTTGCTTTGCCAGGCACCTTCTCCCAAGACAGTAGCAATGACCGGCTGATCGCCTTATCATTCAACAGATCAACTGAGACCTAACAATGGCCCAGGTGACCACCCACTACATGAAACAGAAAAAGTGTAGTGCCCTTCAAATTTTTATTCTGATTCTAAGGGTATTTAGGTAATTATTCTATTGAGGGTAGGTTAGTAAATATATCATTAAAGTTAACCATGATAATTTACCTAACTAAAGGTTAAATAGATTAATGAGAATAAAGAAACAAAGAAAATTAATATACAAACTTAAATTAAATTAATGAGTAACCAAACACCCCTTTGTAAGGACCTTTAGTAAAATACTAAATTAGGGTGTTAATATAAATAGATAAAACTAAACCTAGTAAACCTATCTTTAGCAAAACCTAAATTGGAGAAAATGAGGCATCGTAGAAAAAAAGGGATTTGAGGAGAAAACTTGTGGGAAAAGAGTTAGAACTTGTGAGGTTTGATCTAGAAATTCGAAGTCACAAAGATCGCATCTCGGATCTCAAGGAGTCTTCTTTGTTGCTTGTGGGGATTCAAATAGAGGCAAGCGAATACTCCTCTTAGATCTAGGTCTTTTGTATGTAAATTCTTTAATTTAAAAGTAGATATATTCTTCTTGAATCATGATTAGCTTCATTCAAAGTTTTTTATGAAGTATGTGAAGTTTGAGAATCATATTTTAGGTTTAGACATTTTAAATTGAATTAATATGAAGTTGTTAGATTTTTGGAATTTTAGGACCAGTCGTGCGAAAATATTCATAATATATTCTCTCGTATTCCAAAAATTACGAAATTTTATGGGTAGTTCGCACATTAGTAAATACACCTCTGTAAAATTTCAAACAAAAATGAATTCGTTTGATATTGATTTCATAATTATGTTTAGGACGTGTTAAACCTGTTAGCAATTTCGAAATCAGAAAAACTCAACTTGTTTTATAATATTTTTAAATATTTTATACATGAGAGTATTGTTTTAACATTTTAAAACCAACTATAATCTAATAGAATTTAAACTCAATTGGTCTCATATTATTTTTTTTCATATTGTATATTTAGTGAATTTATTGGTGAAATGTCTCGAAACTGTCAGAAAATTTCTCACTGCAGATAGGCTGTGTTTCACTCAATATTTTATATTTAAAATATTATAATTTGATTTTTATATATTTTTTTATTATTGTGTTCTAGAAGTCTATTTTCCAGAAAAGTATGTCTTATAATTTTTAGGTAAGAGATGAATCTCTAAGAAATTATGAAACTCATAAAGGTCCCTGTTTTCTATTATTTTGTGAGGCTGTGCAACTGTATTGAGTTTAATTATTTATGGAAGAATAAGATATAAATGAAGAGAAAGAAAATAAAGAAAAATGAAATAAATAATTTTAAAGAAGATCATTGAAAATAATATATTGTTTGTTACAATTATGTAAGACTTCATAACTCAATAAATAAACTTGAAAAACATGAGTTATTTAATTAATGCACTATTATCATTGTTTCGCTTCCTATATATACTGTTTGAATACATGTTTATTCATGTTCCTCTTTATTATGATGGTATGGGACACCATAATAAAGAGAGTATATTTTGTTAATGGTAAAGACCACTACCCAATGGATGACTGTGAAGAGTATGATACTCTCGAAGAAGTCTAAGTCTACGAGTGATCTCCAGGAGATTCCACTGGGGAGTCCGAGACTTCTCAGTGAGACAACCTTAGGTGTATTTGCGAACTCAGTAGTCCGGGACTTCTCAGTGTGACAATATGACCTAAGGGTCCCTTAACGATGGATTAGATGACCTTAGACCACCGCCAATGGGGTAGACTTTAGGAGAACCCTATGGGCAAAGGACCAAATCAATTGGAATTAACTGCAGTGATTAATGCATATTTAATTTGGATATTAAATGTCAATTATTTTTGTAAACTGCTGCATGCTTGTTGTATTCACTTGTTGAGTTGTGAGCTCATTCTTGCCATTATTAAAATTTTCAGGAGACACCTAAAGAGGTTAGGGAGTCGAAAGGACAGAGTTAGTTGTTGAGACTTTGTTGAACATTTATCTGAGGTAGAGTGAACTGTAGTGAGGTTTAATTAATTTGCTTTAACTCTTTGTGGTTTGTTTAAACTTCAATTGCTTGATAATATATCTTAATGATATTTATTAGTAATAAATTCCATTGTTGTTGGGTTTGTCCCCGGATCGCGCATCGGGATCTACACAAATATGAGATATATTATGTGTAGGATCGTGGGGCGTGACAAAAAGTGTCCTCCCTAACACCAAAGGGAAAACAATGTTCAATCCCACTCTGCCCCATGATATTTCCCCTGGAAAACTGTAGCATTTTCGTTCCTCCCATTCAAGTACAAATCAGATCAAATATGGGGCAGGAATCCTTAAATCATTCAAGCAGTTGATTTTTTTTTAATAAGTAAATAAGAATATATTAAAGAAACGGAAAAAACCCAGCAGTGCCAATAGTACAAGCCCTAACTGGAGCCTACAAAAAGGGGTTCCATTTGGGGCAAAAATGTACCACCTATCATTCGAGCAGTTGAATTGTTTCTGATTGTTGACAGAAATACAAATCTTTGCCTTGTGACTTATCATTTACTACTATTAATAATGTATTAGGGTGAATGTGTCCCAAATACCATCCCCCCTTCATATCTTTTCATACATTAACATGCAGACAGGTGCCAACAGGCCCTACACACATAAATACAAAAGCATATAGTATGATTCACCCCATACAGCCACTAGGGAACTGCCTAGGTGCCCAGAAGGAGATCACCTCACTGGGGCCCGCCTAAGTGCTTTTTTTTTATCAGTAAAATAACAGATGTATTATAAATCAAAGAGAAGCTACAACAATTTACAGAGATGTAAACTAGGCAACAACTAGAAAATAAGCAATAAACAAGGACAAGAAATAAACTGGCGCCAACACTAACAGAGATGAACTCCTCACAGAAGTAACAGATCCCTCACTTTCGGGCCCAACTAAGATATGGGGCTCCAATCTACAATCAAACAGCACACTCGGCCTAGAATCCGAGAGAAAGGAAAAGGTGAATTGTCAAAAACACGACTATTCCGCTCTTTCCAAATAGAACATGAAATAGCACCTGTCGAAAACACGACTTTCGCCTAAGCGCTTCAACATGTTATGGTCCTAACTCCACTTCCATCTCTCCGGATTTCAATCTGCAGCTGAGGTGGGATTGTCTCAAGACCTTTTCCATTTAAGGGCTCATTTTGTGATGCTTATCTTGAAAAAAATCTAACTTTCCTAAATAAGATTTAATCAAATATTGGCAGAAGGGTGCAAGTGACAGGATGATATTTTACGAAAGGGTAGAGCACTTTTCACATCCGCATGACACAACATTACAGTAGAACCTTTAGTGATATATTCCAAAGATGACATATATGTGGACGACCCTTAACTGGAAAAAGAGGGAGTGAGAGAGAGACGGCATAATTTTGGACTTTTCTATTTTGTGGTCCTTGTAACGATGTTTAACATATATGGTCAAAAGTTTTCATGTTGCACATAAACAAACCATATATGACAACCAAAATCAAGTACCTGCAATACTAGATGAGTCTTCCACCATGCGGCCACCACCAAGTGCCCCTCCAGATACATGGAGCCGAGCATTAACAAAAACCTAGAAAGTGAAAGATCTGTAAGTCATTGATGATCCAAAAGTTGGAAAAGAAAAAATCAACTGAAGCCAAGAGAAAAAAAAAAAAAAGTAATAAAACCCACTGCTGCATGTTGATATCTAGGAGATGGCGAGACACCAGGAGCGATTGCCCATTCCCAACGACCATCCCTATGTTTTGCAAGACCATATGCACTTGCCAACGGCTACAAAAGCACATGCAAAGGGGAAAATTGGTAACTTATTTTGGTCATTATAACAGATATGTTAATAAAAAAAGGTACAAGAGGCAAAAAATAATGCGTAACTTTGATTAGCAACAAGACATCATGAAATTGTACATTTAAAACATTAGACTATTATAGCAAACTATTGATACTGTGATATTGTGTCTATGTTCCACAAATATCAGGTCAAACTTTGGATCCCGAACATTAGCACTATAATTAAAGGTAAAAAAATGTGTTAGAACTTTGTATTTGTGATAATGCATATAAACTTCCTTATACTATTAGAGAAGTCCATCCACCCACCTTTCACAGGAGGGAGAGAGAGAGAGAGAGACTAGCCAATGAAATCTTCAACACACTTTGATTTTAGCCATGTTTAAAGGTGGAGGCATTTCAGTTACCTTTAACCTATTTTTAGGCTACTTTCAGAGTGTAGGTAATCTCAATAGCGCCAATATGTGATTTAGTTTCCAAAGCACTGAGATCACTCAGATTCGTGCAATTTTTGGAATATGTAGTTGGCAGCATTGTTACAAATCTCCCGAGAAAAACATTTGAAGTTTAAAACTCTGATTTTATCACGGTATTTAAAAAATCTCCCAAGAAATATCAAATTTCTCCCAAGAAAAACATCTGAAGTTTAAAACTCCGATTTTATCACGGTATTTAAAAAATATCCTAAGAAATATGATTTTCTCATTTTACTGCGTAAATATTGCGAGATTTATAATTTTCAATTAATTTATATGCTTTGAGAGAGAGTTGAGTTATCCCGATATTATGGTTTATGGTTAATTTTTTTGAAGTTTGGTTGATAAATTTATACATGGGTGATATTATTACTAGTTTTGGTAATTTAAATACTTTTTTTCATCGTTCCCGAGATTTAGCCGAGAAATATCTTAAAAATACTTCATATTTGAAAATCTCCTGAGAAAAACTTTGGCCGATAAAAACCCGAGAACGAGATTTGTAATACTAGTTGGCAGTAATGATGTAAAATACGTCGCTTCCAGACTATATTAAATAGCACATCAACTACCCAAAGTTCATTGCAATACGCTCAGCAGCCATTCATTAATACTACACATTGTTCAAATGTACTTTTTTTTAGCTCACCACACTGTTTGCATCCCTCCCTCCGCAAAGTAGAAGAAGACCATCAGAACGTGCACTTGCAGTTGCATACCTATTCCAGAATAGCAAGGAGAAGTGAGTGCTCAACTGTGACAAAATTTGATAAACAACTACTAGGTCAATGGAAACCAACTTAACCCTAGTAAAGAAAAATACAATAGCAACCATTTCAGTCACATCATCCTCACAATTCAAAGAATAATGCTCAAATTTCATTTATATATAGTTTAGCAATAAGCACTTGCAGACAGTGAGTTGCAAAGATTTATTTAATGCAACATTGTATTTCATATATTGTGAAATTACAAATATTACTAATATAAGAAACACAAACTCCATGGTCAAAAGCAAAGTCAATAAGGGATTGTACAAAAGATAATTACAAGAAAAGTCAAAACTCAAAAGTAACAGATAATAAGATGACAGCCATCCCCCAAGTCTGAGTCAGCTAACTTGAAACATGCTATTCAACCACTAGAAGAAATGTGAAATGCCATAAATTCATTTAGAAAAGACAAAAAGTGATTGTGCAATTGAAAAGGCAGAATAATAAAGTAAAAGGGCTTGAGTATCAAGAGGAATGAACTTGGAATTATATAGTGATATTTTGCAAAGTCAGGGTAGCATTACAAAGTGCCAAGAACAAGTGTGTTTACAGTAATTGAAAATGAAAGACAAGTGAAGGATTGATGCATGATCTTTTGAGAGAATTAATTTTTTACTCGCATGTCCCTTTTTGGTTATGTTTGCCTCGTAAGAAAGATCTCTTCGAGACCTGGGACAACTAGTTCTACCATTTTTTTGAGATTCCATCATTTTGAGCCTAAAAAGTGAACTAAAAATCAGTGAAGAATAGTGAAAAAATTACAGTTCAGTTCATTAATTAGGCTAGATTACTAATTAGAAGGTCTATAGTTGTTAAAGGCGTCGCCTCAGCCCTCAGGTGGTCGCTTAGGTGACCAAGCGCTCCGCTTGACCCAAGAGATTGCCCGCCCAGCAGCCTTTGTTAAAAAATCTGATATTTTAAAATTTATTATTGTTTAAGGGTTAAGTCATTTCAATTGAAGAGTGCAATTTGGTCAACAAATGACGTTATTTTATATGGATCTGTGTCTTTTATATTATAATACGTTAAGAGTTTTTTCTTTTTATTTTTATTTTTATTTTTGGTATGGTTTCCTGCCTCTCCCCAAGATACCTCTATTGGATGTATGCTACATGCCTTGTTCATGAAATCAAAATGATGGATTGTGTTCTTCAACCCTTAATCTGAAGTGCAATAACTCCTGGTTTCTTAATCAACTTATTATACAACAATGTAGAGATAAACGGGACCAAAATCACTAACCAAAGAGTTAATCATATCTGCAATCTATGTGGGGCAGTTGGTTTCAGGTTGGTGGGTTGAACCTGTAGAAGAATACTTCTCTTTTATGTTTATGTTTCTTTTATACACTTGTAATCTCGATATACTATTCGTATCTCTTATATACTAATAATATATCATTAGTGGAATATTTTTTTTTGATCGGTATCATTAGTGGAATATAAAAAAGAAAGAGCTGAAGAGAGACAATTAACTCTTTCTAATCTTTTCTTTAATCTCTTCTTCTTCCTCCTCTTCTCTTTCTCTCAAACCCTAGACCTTGAAACCCTAAATCCAGTGTTTTTAAACCAGACCGGTCGTCGAACCGGTTGGGTGGCGCTAGTTCCCAATTCGACCAGTCCAGTTCGACCGTGCCCTTTTGTTAGTAAAAAAAATGTTGTTTTTTCCATTTTTCCTGGCATGTTCTATTGGTTTTTAACCCCAGTTGAACCGGCCGGATCTTGCCGGTTCTGCCTGTTTTTTATACAGTCCTGTTTTTAATACAGTCCGGTTTTGGGAGTTTTCAGAAACCGGCGACCTGGCCGGTTCTTGATTTTACCGGTTCAATCGGCCAGTTCGATCCGGTTTTAATAACATTGCTTAAATCACAACCCTAAATCTATTCAAACCAA
Organism: Tetracentron sinense; assembly: GCA_015143295.1. Taxonomy (NCBI): domain Eukaryota; kingdom Viridiplantae; phylum Streptophyta; class Magnoliopsida; order Trochodendrales; family Trochodendraceae; genus Tetracentron; species Tetracentron sinense. Next base: position 19,373,153 of record CM026561.1, read on the forward strand.
ACCAACTTGGTATCAAAGTAGGAAATCAAGGCCTGCATTTATCTTTTTCTTTTTTTCAATGGCACGAATAATGTTGTGAATAGTGTCACATGAATAGTGTCGCGTGAATCTGATATGGTTTAATGATCGGCTTTTTAAGAATTGTGGTGATTTTTCCCAACTTTACTTTAAATCTTCTATTTGTTAGTCATATCACAAAATCGTTGAATTATAGTGTCAGCTTTTTTTCCTCTCACTGTGTTTCAGGTTTCAGAAACGATGAGGACAATTGGTACGGGCCATGAGGAATGGGGATTGTATATACTAGACCATTACCACGTATTGCTTCTTCAGTCCAACAAACTTCTCATGCCCAGCACATCAGTACTCAATAGGAGTTATTATAGTGGCACAAGCTTCTTGGCCACCCTTCTGTCACTCTTTTAGGCGTTTATTTCCTAAATTGTCTTTTTCTAGTTCAATTTTTCCATTTCAGTGCGAAACATGTGAGTTCGCAAAACATTGTTGGACCTCTTATCCTTATAGTGGTAATAAAAGTGATGCTCATTTTTCCATTGTGCACTCTAAGGTGTATCTTTCTTGGATATGCACCTAATCAGAAAGGATACAAATGTTATCATCCTCCTTCTCGTAAATCATTTATTTCTCAGGAGGTTACTTTCTCTAAGTCAAATCTGTATTTTTCTGATGGGGAGACCGCTCTTTAGGGCGAGAGAGTGAGTGAAGAGATGTCATCTCCTATGCTTGTTCCCTCATTCTTGTTTGACAGTGCTATCAGAATGGAGGGTAGTAGTGAACAACAAGGGGAGTTGGAAATTCCTGCTATGAAGGAGTAAGAATTGCAAGTGATAGATCTTCATAAGCCCCACCAAGAATCCTCCTCGGATCCAAGTAATATCATTCCCCCTAGTCCTGATAATGTTGATCCTAAGTTACTCATTGCCCTTAGGAAAGGTAGTAGGTCTTGTACTCGACATCTCATTGCTAACTTTGTATCATATCATGCTTTCTCATCTTCGTATCGTGCATTTGCATTAGCTTTGTCTTCTGTGTTTGTTCCTCGCAATGTAGCAGTGCACTCTCCCAACCAAATTGGAGAAAAGTTATGAAAGAAGAGATGTTTGCTCTTGGGAAGAATAGTACTGGATATGGTAAACTTACCTAGAGGGAAGAAGCTTGTTGGGTGTCGGTGGGTGTTCACAGTGAAACACCACTCAAATGGATCAGTTGAAAGATACAAGGTCTGCCTGGTTGCAAAGAAGTATACTCAGACATATAGGATAGACTATCAGGAAACATTCGTCTCAGTTGCTAAAATGAACTCAGTGAGAGTTCTCTTGTCACTTGCAGCCATAGTCACAAGTCAGGGTTCGGGAATATTTCGACAAGGGTCAAGTACGAAGAATTCGAAAATTCTGGAAAATATGAGAAAACTTCAGGGAAAAAATGAGGAAAAAAATTTAATAATTATAAAAATTAGAAACGATGTTAATTAATATATCTAACAATTTTGTGAGATAATGTATAGAAATAGTAACTATAAACAACAATAATAGTTCATAACATCATTTGAACATCAAATTCATTCCATCAACCCATCAAGGTATCAAAATTCATTAAAACATTAACTATCAAGATTAAAAACAAGACTGATTGTTTGAATTTTCATAGTTTCATCTACAAAAAATATTACAAAATACAAACTACATAATAAAATCACTCATTCATATTCATCAATCCTCAAAAGCGCATCATCATCAAAGGCATCACTATTTGCATAATCTCCATTCCCTACAGATTCACTTGAAGAGGGTCTACATCTTCAAGGTCATGATTCCCTTCAGTTTCAACTACATTTGGGAATGCCAAAATTTTCCCAAGATTATCCTTTTTTCTTTTTTTTTTCGTATTATTCGTTTTAAACATATTATTTTTTTCGTATTATTCGTTTTAAACGCATTTTAAACTATAATATGTGTTTGTTTTTCAAAATACAGGTTTTAAACGACATAATCTACGCCAAGGTATTAATGCGTGTTTCAAACAAGTTTTTTAAAAAAACAGCGCAGTTTTTTGTGACTATGTTTGCAGCCAACCAAGATTGGCTCTTGTACCAACTTGATGTCAAGAATGCCTTTCTTGCATGGTGACTTGTAGGAAGAGGTGTACATGGTACCTCCTAGTTTTATTTGTCCCTCTAGTGAAGAAAAGTGTGTAAGCTGAAGAAGGCATTGTATGGACTAAAGCAGCCCCCTAAAGCCTGGTTTGAGCGGTTTCATAGTGCTATAGTGATAGCGGGTTACAAACAGAGCCAAGTAAATCACACATTATTTATCAAACAGTCTCATCAGAAGATGATTGTCCTGATTGTTTATGTAAACGACATTATAGTAACAGACAATGATATGGATGAGATTAAGTTGCTAAAGAGAAAGTTAGCAGAGGAGTTTTGAAATCAATGATTTGGGCCAGTTCAGATACTTCCTTGTGATTGAGGTTGTCAGGTCAAAATATGGTATATTCATCTCTCAACACATGTATGTCACTGATCTTCTAGAGGAGACATGTATGATGGGTTGTAAACCATGTGATACACCCATTGATACTAACCACAAATTCCGTGAAGGTAGTGGGGGATGTTTATGAGATAGAGGCAAATACCAGAGACTTGTCGGTCGTCTCATTTATTTATCTCTCACCGGACCAGACATTGTGTATGCAGTTAGTGTGGTTAGTTAGTTTATGCATGCTCCGACCATTGCACATCTTAATGCAATTAATAGAATTCTTTGTTATTTGAAGTCGTTTCCAAGGAAAGGTTTTATGTATAAATGTCATGGGAACTTAAGAGTTAAAGCATACACTAATGTAGATTGGGCCGGGTTCATTTTAGATAGACAAACTACTTCAGGGTATTGCACTATGGTGGAGAAGCAAGAAGCAACATGTGGTTGCAAGATCTAGTGCAAAAGCAGAATTTAGAGCCATGGCACATGAGATATGTGAGTTGCTCTCACTTCGGCTACTCATGACTGAGATTGGGTTCCCTACTAGTGGTCTGATGAGCTTATATTATGACAATACGGCAACTATTAGTATTGCTCACAATCTTGTACAACATGACAGAACAAAGCACGTTGAGGTGAATCGACACTTCATCAAGAAGAAGCTGAAGGCGGCTTATATTTGCACCCCTTTTGTACAGTCTAAAGATCAGTTAGCTGATGTATTGACTAAGGGGCTTGGTGGTTCTCAATTTTGAAGTATTGTTAGCAAGTTTGGCATGAGTAACATCTACGCACCAACTTGAGGGAGAGTTTAGAAGAATACTTCTCTTTTATGTTTATTTTTCTTTTATACATTGTAATCTAGTATACCATTAGTGGAATATAAATAAGAAAAAGTAGGAGGGAGACATTTAACTCTCTCTAACCTTTTCCCTAATCTCTTCTCTTTCTCTCAAACTCTAGACCTCGAAACCCTACATCATAACCCTAAACCTAATCAAACCAAACCAAACCAACTGAACCCATGGTCCCAAAATTGCAACCCTTATGTCTTAACCATTCAATCATTAAGGTCAACCCTTCATTTTATATCAAGTAAAACTAGATTTTTGGTGTTCATCAGGCAACACCTCATGTAGTTTGATTTTTAAAAAAACCCTCATGTAGTCATATTAAGTAAAAATAGACTTTTTTTGTGTCCATCAAGCAACACCTCGGGTACCCAACCGGTCTACCACCTAAGGTCGCCTGGTCAAACATTGAGGTCGTCTCTTCTGGTTGGCAAAGAAAGTGGAAATTACTAAAATATGGTAACACCCATTTTACTTTAGTAATTTTACTAGGAGAGGATCTTTAGTTTGAGTTGTAGTAGGATTTCTTCTAGAAGTAGGAGTCATATGGAATCCTACATTGGAAGCAGGGGCGTAGCAAGGGAGGCTACTGCTCCCCCTCCCCTCCGAACTTTTGGAAATAAATTATTTACAATCGTAGGGGTGAGACCGTGACGCTACTAGGCGTCATCACATCTTGCCTACTCGCTTCACTCTGGATGTCGACATAAACACAATTAAGAGTGTCAGGGGAGGATCCCGACCAAGGATCTGTGATCTAGCATTCTCATACTCCTGGTTCAATCTAGTGAGGAACTCAAAAATCCGCATCCATTCAACCCATTTCTTTTAGGCAACAACATCAGCTGTACAGCTGGGTTGGAAGTCAAAGTAGTGATCAAACTCTTCTCATTTCTCCCTCAACTTGTCACAATCATGTTGTCTTGACTCTTGAGTCCATTTGGCATGTTTAGGATCCAACTTATCAGATTCTTTTATCTCTCCAAGGAGGTAACCCAACTTGCCCTTAGCGCCAACATACATTTCCACAAATTTTGCCCAATACACATAGTTCTCACCATCAAGTTTCTCCGAGGTGATTTGTAAGGGTTGTCATTACTTGACCCATTATGGTCCACTACAACACGTAGAGACCACATTTGAGGATTGAGATTCGTCTAACATAGTCTTTTTGTCAAACACCCACAATGCAAACACACAACAAGGTAGCCCAAAGAAATGGAGTCATCCCTCCAACGTTGAAGTTTGAAGGAGAAAAAATGGAGTCACACCTCCAATTTCTACAATTCACGCCAACTTCAATGCATCCAAAAAAAAAAACCTACTCCTTCAAACTTACTTGATATCATCCAACAATATCCGTAGACATTAAAAAACACCAAATGAGGTCATCCAAGTTGCTGCCCTAAGCAAACAGTGAACAACAAAGGCAAAAAAAACAGGAAAAACGGCACTTAAAGAGCTTGGAAAAAGCTCACAACTACTCTAAATCTTCACGAATCACACTACTTGTTTTAAGTCATACCTTGCAAAAAAAAGGTTACATCTTTGACCAATAATCAACACTAAAAACAGCCCATTTGAGCACAATCGTATCTGAAATGCTATAGTAATTTTTCTGGAAGTTTTCCTGTATTTTCCTTTAAAATCATAACTTCTCCAATATTGAACCAAATCAAGTGAAATTGGATTCAAAAATTCTCTAAATTCAAGAGCTCTAAAAACATACCATCAAAACACCTCATGGGTGGCCTATGCCATATGGCTGATGATGTCACTGCGCTGGCTGTTTTCCTTGGTTGTGGTGGTAGTTGTTTTATCAAGCTACTCCTTCCCTTTTGAAGCTCTGATACCAAGTAGATTAGTAGGTTTGACAGTTAGGGTTTGAGAGAAAGAGGAGAAAAGAAGAAAAGAGAAGAGAATGAGTTATCTAGGGGATCCCTCATCTCTATGGTATTTATATCACTTAGGGAATATAACAAAGGATAGGCCCAAGGCCCATACAAGAGAAAACATAAACTAAGGGCTAACTAGAGAGCTACAGGGGCCATTACAATATACAACACTTTTTGTAGAATAACGAAGTAGTGATTAGGAAATATCAACTAGTTGAGTGGCAGGATAAGTATCGTCTACTGAAAGAAGGGGGATTAGGTTGTAGACTGTTGCGGGATATAATTAGTACATTGTTGGGTAAGTGGATTTGGAGATATGGTGAAGAGAGAGAGTTAGAGGAAAGTAAAAACTGCTAAGTATAAGGTTAGAACTATGTGGGAGCCTAAGGAGACCAGTGATATTTTTGGAGTGGGGATGTGGAAAGCAATCTTAAATGTGAACAAAGAATCGACAAATTCATTAGTTTAAAGTTGGGGAGAAGTGAGGATATTAGATTCTGGGATAATATTTAGTGCCTTACATAACTTAGATGGGACTTGGAGAAATTGGCAATGGATAAAGGTGCACAGGAGCTTTTTGTTTTGAGATGTGACTATCTTCTATGATCGATATCAAAAGTAGATTGTATAACCTATTTCTGTCCAAATAAAACACAGCAAATCAAATTCACAATATTATTTCAGCTAGCACCTGACAGCAGCTAAGATGTCGATTTCGGTTCTGCATCAAATATCAATGGTAGAGGTTGTGGCATGCAGCTGAGATTTAGACTAAGAAGAGTTTTGCTACCAATCCAGCTAGTACGATTCAGTTCCGGCATTCAAACAACCAGTTCCAGCTTCCTGACTTGCATCCCCTTTGCTCTGACATATGGGCATCAAAATATGCAATTCCAATAAAAGAGCTTGTTTCACAATGGCTAGCAAGACAATTGGATTCCTAGGATGAGAAGAAACCTCAATGATTGGGAGATGGATGACTACTAGCGCTTAATGAACCGCCTTAATTGGATCATGCCATATACATTCACAAATAGTAGATTATGGCCAAAGGATAGCAAAGGCTAGTTCTCTGTGAGATTGTTTTATCAGTTTTTTTAGGAGAGTTTGTGTGGTTGTGGGCAGTGAAATCTCACCGTCTACGTTGCAGGTGCATGATACACCTACACACACCTAATTACCACTCTAAAATGGGCGGTTAGGTTTCACACGTGCACAGCTGATTAACAACTGTATGCCCATTAGTCCGTCATCATTAAATGTTGGCATGCAAGGCAACGATGCCTTGCAGACAAGTTGTGTGTTGTCAGTCCCTATGGGACTGACAAATGGTTGTGGACCTAGAGGGTCCATCCCTGCGGACTGAAAAAGCGTCAGTCCCTACATGGCTGGTGTGTCCAAGGGATGCCAAGGCAACCCCTGCGGACAGGTTGGGCAAACAAACCTTGAGGACAGGCTTGGTAATCAAGCCTCATGGATTGGCCAATTGCCAGTCCCTAAGAGACCGGTATGAGTCCACAACCCAAATTGGTCGTGGATGCTTGCGGACAAAGGTCCTTAGGCTATTTCATTAGCAGTCAATATTTGACTGCCACATGGCAGAAGATCCCAAAAAAGGATCCTCTTGTTAGTTGTTACTTTTAGGAGATCCCAAGACAAGGACCCCCCTTCTTAAATCCCAAAGATGGGGTGCCACCTGGCACCCCAAGTTTGAAAAGAATGGGAACTCTCTTTTAAGGCCCAGTAATAGGGTGTCATCTGGAACCCCATTAATGAGGGGAGTCATCTTCTCCCCTCTCTTTCTAGGATAAGGGGTTTTCCCCAAAAATGGGAAAACATGTGAAAGAGCCCTCAAAAATGAAGGCTTTGCTCCCATAGAGGTTCCCAAAAAAGGGGAACCAACTGTTTATGGAGAAATGAACCTCTCTAAGGAGAGTTGGCCCCGGTTTGGTCTCCCCAAAAAGGAAAAACCGAGAGAGAGACTAGGAAGGACTCTTTCCAAATACAAAAGGAGTCTTTAATAGAGACTCCCAAGAAGAGAAACTCCAACGCGAGAGAGCACCCCAAAAACAGATAGACCTCTTCTATAGCAAGCCAATGCAAGACAATGAAGAAGACAACTCCCTCAACAATGGAGAACACCGGGAGAAACCTCTAAACGGCCACCATCTCTTCTTCCTCTCTTTCTTCTAAACAAAGACCACAACGAGGCATCTGTAATGCCTACATGGGGCTTGGGCAACCCCTTTCAATAAAAAGATATATTTTATTGTCAACATCTTCTTCTCTCTTCCTTTCTTCTTAATCAGAGGTTTCTCCCCTAAATCAGGGAAGATAATTAATGATCTGCATTTACCCAAATTGGAAGGATAGTCCCCCACTACAAACAATCAACCTCACACAACAGTGAGAGACTTTGACACCAAAATTCGGGATGTCTCATCTTTAGAGACGCTCAAAATTTGCATGTACAATCTTTGTCTACCCTTTCTTTTAACAAGTTGTGTGGAATCCCAATGCTTCTTCAAAGATATTGGCATACTTGTGGATAGCACCCCTAAGTACGATCCTCACTATTGACCAATTAAAAAACGGATGAAGGATGGCAAATAAATGCTTCTTATGATCATCCAAGGAGGAATTGGTCAACCATCTTCTATTGCACAGCGCAGATGGGTTTCGGGACAATCTCTATCCTTGTTGGGGGTATAGAGGCCTAGTGGGTCTTCCCATTATCCTTTAGGGACTTTATTTCCAGATGAGTTGTAGAGGTAGACGCTCATAGTAGTGTGGTTTGGATGTTGCTCCCAAGAGCCATTTATTGGACAATTTGGGAGGAGAGGAGTTGAAGAGTGTGTGATTTGATAAGTTGGGTGTATCACCTTTCTTATTAGCTTAGTCCTTTCTCTGATGGCTAGTAATTCAGTGGATTTGTAATTGGATGTTCATTGCTTTTTAAACTTTGGTACCTATTTTCCTTAATATTATTATCTTGTCTTATTTGTTTTATATGGTTGATTTTGTATTTTGAATCCTGAATGTGTCCATATCTACTCTAACAACACTCATTTTCATTCCAAGAAATTTCTAATTTTCAAAGTGAAAAATTTTCCGTGAGACCAACATCTACAAAGTTGGTGATGACATATAACTGTTATCAATGGAAAGACATTGGACTCTTTCTTACTAGTTGTCAAATAACATAATTGGACCCTGTAAAGTTGTATTTTTTTCTCACCAAATATTAGAGAAACCTCCTTATTCAATTTTCATGGCAGAATTAATACCCACATTCCCTTTTTTTATTTTATCCTTGATACCTTTAGGATCTTCTTGATCACTGCACTGGATAAGATTATACCTCCCATCGCATACTCCTGAACTGCCAAAATATCTCTACAATAATTTCATATAAATTTCTTAAACAATTTAGTTCAATTAAATGTACAATCTATAATGGATGTACCTAGATAAATAATACACCTAAAAGTCAAATAAGTGGTGGACAAATAGTCATTGAAAACAAGAGATATGTAATGAAAGGACATTATTTAGTAGAACTGTAGAAGCACAGTTAGCCAGTGGGTACTTGACACATGATTATGAAAGTGTCTGGCACGGCCCAAGTTCAGAAAATGAAGTGTCCTTGTTGCATTAGCATAATATATTTATATTGCAGAGGATGGATTCTAAAAGAATGTGGTCGAAAACACACATGCACGGAGGTGGACCTTCCCCTTCAGGCTCTAACTTTCGCCATTCATAAGGCTTGGCAGCTGTGTCAAGGGCCCAAACATCAGCCAAAGGCCGCTTTCCTGGACAGCACGCACCAAAGCTTTATCATCTTTAAATCCAGCAAAAATCACAAATATAACACCATTCAGTTTGAGACAAAAGAGGGAGTGACTTACCATCATTTCCACCAATTGCCAAGAGAAATCTTTGCCCTACAAGAGCCATTACATGTCCATAACGCGGCCCTGGACCAGGGCCTTGGACGACAACCCTACAAAATAATCAATGTGTCTATGAATATCACAGATCACAGGAAAAAAAATTATTAAAAGAAGCATGCAAGCATCCCTCTTAGACCTTAGTAAGAGTCTAACCTGTGCCATCGCGGCCTTTGCTGTGTGAGGTCGAGAACATGAAGATCCTCTGCAGATAAACCAGCTGGACCAATACCCCCCTGAATTTAAATGAATGGAAAATAAAATGCACTCAGGTGAGTACTTATTCTCTCAGAAAATATAACTGAATTGTGAAAGTAAGCAATATAAGCATTTTTTTTTTTTGGATTGGGCAATATAGGTATATTTGATACCCCTCTTTATGCTAACCTGAATAACTACCATAGTACCCACAGCAGTTGCCACATGTGCTGCCCTAGGTGAAGGTTGTTCTCCGAGAGGAGCAATCCTGCAGAGAAAATACATTAGGAAGCATGCAACCCCGTCAATCATTCTAGAATTAGAACCATCAATCACTCTACCCAATGTTATTATCTGCGAAGACGCAGAACTGAAGTACATTTGCAACTTATAAGTCAAGTGATCAACAGTCCCAGGCTTACCTAGACCATTTATTTGACAACACATCGTAACAGTGCGCATCAGCAGTGGCACCCGCAAGTCCTGCAATTCAAGAATGATGTAAATTGTTAAAGCACAAAATGTTTTACATCGCAGACCCACACAAGCATCCTTCACATACCCAAACCCTTCTTCATTTTCCTTCTTTTTCTTTAATGGGTATGCAGAAAAATTGGAGTAAATGCCTCAGTGAGTTGCTAAGAAAAATCAAGCTTCACATTAAAACATGTTCCCTATTAGTGCAGCTTATATTACTCAGAGGTTCAGCAAAATTAGGGTTCTCTACATCAATAAACAATCAAAATTGGGAACAATGAAGAATCAAGATAAGGGGAAAAAGGGTTAAAAAGATAACATACGGATGCCAGCACTTCCAACAGGAGAAGGAGGCCCAGAAGCAGCAGAATTGCCCTCAAGAGCAGTGGCGCCGCCGAAGAGAATAAGCCTAGGCCCAATGTATCCAGGTGTCCCTTCCTCCCCAATGGCAGCAACAGAAGTCAAAGTGTGACCGCACCTAGACCCTGCTCCGTCCTCCTTCTTCTCAATAGTCGCGTTAACGACTGCGTAACTTGGTGCTGGCCTCGGTCCAGCAACCGGAGCTTGCTGCACCTGAACCTGCTCCTCCTCCTGCTGCTGCTGCTGCTGCAACTGAGGAGAAGACGATGCTGCCAATTGCTCCACTTCGCCAATCTGCTCCAAAGACGAGATCGGTGAAGCCTCCGGAGAGTCGGGGTTCTGCAGCGGATCCTGATCGGTCTCCCGCACCATCGACGAATCAACATCCATTGCTCTTCGCCTTCAATTACCTCCTTCTCGTCGAGATCGGAGCTAAGATCCCGATCAACATATCGTGTTGCGGCTAAATTCAATTTCGTCTATACAGAAAATCTCTCTCCGGTCACCGTCGAGAGAAAATCAAAGAAAAGAAATATTAGGTTTCTATCTCTCTCTTCTTCTTTTTTCCTCGAAGCGGTCGAGGAATAAGAACTCAATGCCTACAAAGTAGAAACAGAAGTCTCTCTCTCTCTTCTTTTGTTTTCGCTATCTTATGTTGGTTTTGTTACCGTGACCGTCCGGTGGTGATGTGTACGGGCCATTACTCCGACGAATACAGGGAGCGCCGTCACTCCAGACGGCGAAATATGATATTTTGTTACCGGCTAAAGTTTTAAGTAACGGCGATTACCGGTTTCCTACATCTGACTAAGGTGTTGCCTTGCTCTTGCCCCTTGTTATGGGTTTTTTTGGGTTGGGGCAACTTCTGACCCGACCCGTCAGCCAACCGCCCTCTATCTTGACCATAGTGTCAAGGGTTCGAACCCTTTGCCGGGTACAGGGTAGAGAATTAGGAATGATTTCATTAGCTGATCTTTTTTCTTCTTTTTTTTCCGTTTAAGAAGGTAAATTAACACTTAAACAAACATAGACAGTCAAACCTAAGGTGGTAGGTGTCATAAGGATATATTCATTCAATCACTCAAAAAGAGCCTCACTAATGAAGGACTAGTGGAGCCTTATATATGCATTCAAGCCAAGTTCAAAGCTAGTTCAAAGCTAGCATTTCAGCTATAAACACAAAGTCAAGCTTTTATTTAAGTTCGAAAGTTTAAACAAGTCAAGTTTGAGCTAGACCTATTCAAACCAAGCTCAACTTAGGGAGGTAAAGCAAAAACAAATATGTGGGTCGCAAGGAGCTTGGCTCATTATAGGTCTAGCTAATTATAGCCAGGTGGGATCTATTTTTGGTTCTCACATCCAATGTGTCATATTATCTACCTACTTTTTTACTTTTCTAATTATTTATACTAGCGGTTGGCACGTGCGATGCACGTGAGAGCGAGGGGAAGGAGTTAACCACAGTTAATAGGAGTTAAAAGGGACACGTGTTAACCCGTGGGTGTGATTGAACTCTTTCGGAGTTCAATTGTGATTGATTGTGATTCTATTCTTTAAATAGATAGATGAGGGTAGCTTGGGAATTAAAGTAAAACATTAAATTAAAGTTTTGTTTTATATAAGGGTAGTTTAGGAATTTCGGAAAAGACCGGCTACCCCTACCTCTTCCATTTTATATATATATATATATAGTTTAAGTATGAACAGAAGCTTTGGTTCAAGAAATGATCGGAACTCCCAAAATATGCCTTGTGTCTTGTGTATTTTGAGAATTACATATTTAAAAGAAGGGTATTTATATCTATTACATTTTTTTTTAATTTCTAAAATAATCATTCTTGTATGGAGCTCCAGCTACTTTCCTAAACTAGGGGTGCTTGGTAACTTTAAATAATTAGAGTTCGAGCTTTAAAGTGTTTAGTAAGTATAATTAAAAGTCTAAAAAAATTAGAAGTTGATGTTTTACCTTACAGTAAAAAGTAGAGAGGACTTTTTTTTTTTACATTTTACCTTTAATGAGCTTAGAGGATATTTCGCTTACATGTACATAAAATTTTCTTAAAACTAGACTTTTATTTTTTTAATAAATTCCAAACATACCCCCACCTTTCCTATTCCCCCTCCTGAAAAATACTACTATTTAGGCCAAACATCCGCCAAGAGAGGAGAAACAAAGAAAATCATAAAATTCAACATAATTAAATTTTCTTTCAATTACTTTACATTAAACAATAACGATAGTAGAGGTTCCTTGTTAGACTAGGTTTGTGAACATGCAGGGTTCGAGTTGGTGGTTTTCAAGCCGGGTTAACATTTGCCCCACCCGAACCCTTGACGTGGCCAACCCTAGCCCATCCCTCAATCAGAGGAAAGAGATGAAAGAGGAAACAATATCCTTCCTATCCACAAGTGGAACTGATAGATACATATGGGGTGAGAGCAGGACTGGCCCAATTCATACTATTAAAATAAATATGTATCCTCTTATAGGTTAAGGTAAGGGCTGTTCCATACTTTTCCAACCTATTTCCCCTTTCTTTAAGACACGGGGAATACAAAGAACTTGAGGTCTATCATCGTCGATAAAAATCACCTTTTTTTAGTATTGGAATGTAGTCCCACTAACATATTAAGTGTGTCCCGTTCATTAGGGTGGCCTCCGATTGAGTATTAAGAGAAAATTTCTCGATGATGTGACATATAGAACATCACTCATTATTATTATCCTAACTACTAACAGACTATCAGTAGCACTTAAAAAATATATGCAATCTTTACCATGCTGTTTGGGTGTCATTTCTCAAGAGTAGTGTGGTTTGGGAATCAAATTGGTATGAGAGGTAGAGAGATGCAGTCTGAAGAATGTTTAGATTAATTGGTGGAAAAAATACCGTCAGGAAATAAAAAGGGTAAATTGATTATGTGAGTACCGATAGCAGTGATGCATAGTTCGGCTTAAACAGTTCATTGACAGTAGTTGATGATGGAGTTAAAATCTGTTACTAATTCAGGTCCGCGACGGCTCTTCTAAATCAAACGTAGGCTGGTGCATGATTATTGCTACGGAACTCTTGTCACCACCCTGTCATCTAAGTGATGAATTGGGCGGATACCCCCAAAGTGCATGTATTCTCAAATTCTAACCGTTTATGTCAATTATTAAACTGTTAGAATTAGCTAATGTAACATTAGAAAAGAAAAAATAAGCGGTTAGGATTAGGGAGTATATTTGGTAGTACCCAGTGATAGCTCCATTTTTTGGTGATTCGTCTATTGTTGATGAAGCTTCAGCAATTCGATTTGCGTTTAAGATTGTTCATATCGTCAGAGGTAGAGCCGGGGGGCACAAGGTGGGGTGCATAGCCCCCCAAATTTTTTGTAAAACCTTATTGGTGTAGTATGAATAGTGAGCCCATCAAATTTTTTATTTTTTTTAGTGTACTTCCCCACCCACCCACCCAAATTTTTTTGGCCTCGGATTGTCTCTGGCGAAGCCAGAAAGGGGCCTCGGGGTTCCATACATTGTGCGGCAGCTGGCAGAAAAATGGGGAGAAGTCATTTATTTTCTCCCCATGATTTTTGACTTCTCCCCTTTTGATATCTCTCCCCCTTATTCTCACACACTTATCGCCATATGTCCATTTGTGTGTGGAGAAGTCAAAATCATGGGCCCCATGATTTTGACTTCTCCACCACATGTCACCTATTCTATGGAACCCCGAGATAAGCCCTTTCTGGCTTCGCCAGAGGCAAGCCAATGCCATTTTTTTTGTCCTATACAATATAGTGGCCCCCCTAATTTTTTTGTCATATATATAGTGGGCCTCCCAATGGAGTCCCCTTATGCCCTTAAGGTTGTCACATATCTCTATTGACACCCCTTAACAATGGTTAAAATTCACTCAATCTCACAGTTCCCCTACTTACCCTTGGTTTTTAGAAAAAAATATTTAAATAATTTTAACCTTAGGAGTTAGTGAATTTTAAACTAGGATTCGAAAAGAAATTTGATATTTTTTTAAAAAACCAAGGATAAGTGGGTGAATCTTAACCATAATTAGGGGGTATTAATAGGGACATGTGGCGACCTCAAAGGCATTATTGGGAAAAAAAATTTTCAAAATAAAAAAACTACCCAAAAAAAAAAATTCTCAGGGGCGTATACATGCATTCCCCCCCCCCCCCGAAATGAACAATTCCTGGTCCGGCCTTATTAGAGAAAGCGATGCTGAGGTCCTTATCCCTTGTACACTGGGATATGGATGTTTGTTTACATAACATTGTAATAGAATGCAAGAAGTTTGCATTCAAGTATATTCCTTGGACTATATGCATGTTTCCATTTAATAGAGGCCATTGGAATGTTGTCGTTCCTTTCAATTAATATTGTAATTAGTGAATGAGGAAAGACAGCACATTGGTAGTTGTTTTTGTCTTAGACATGTGCCCCAGCTTGGTCTGAACATGTTCAAGATCGGCTTGGGCTTGACTTGAGTTTGATTCCAGCTCAAACAAGCTTGATCGAAATCAACTCGAACTTGATTCAACTCAAGCTCAACTTGGGTTTGGCTCAAGCTTATTTGAATTTCTGGGTTATTTTAATTAATTTTATAATATTTTAATAAAATAATTTATTACTAAATTACACTACAAGAAAATACATTTAGAAAAAAATTTGAGGATAGTCCTCAATCTAAACAATTCAGGTTAGTTTTTTTTTTTTTTTTAAAAAAAACTTCTTAACTTTCTTTTGTTATTATTAACTCCTTAACTTATTTATTATAAGTTAAAAGAATAGTATTATATATTAATATAAATAATATTACTATATAGTATTTTATATATAATATATCGAGTCAGACCAAGCCCTAAACAAGTTGAGCAGCCGGATCAAACATGGTTTGGCTCAATCTCGACTTGTATAAAAATTCATGGTCAAAATGAAAGCTGAGTTTGGCATTTTGAGCTTAACAGGTTATCTTGGGCTTGGCTTAAACTAACTGAGCAAAGCCAAGTTCATGAGCTAGCTTCGGTTGAATGCATCTGCATTTTTGTCTATATATAAATATTTTTTGATACCGTGGATATCCTGAGCTTTGAAAGCTCATACTAGTCTCATATGCTAACATAGGGAATACCCCCACCCCATGTAGCCGTTATTGAGGGAGCCAGTGAATCGAACTCGAGACTTCCGGATTTATGGTTTGTCCAAGTGACCATTGGGCTACACCCTCTTGGGTTATTCACACATTTTTATCTATATTTTCGTAACCCACTTTTTTTTATCTCCCCAAAAGAAATATGTTATAATAGCAAGTTGATTTGACTTTTTTGTAGTATGACTAGAGGTGGCTATTTCTAGCGGTGAGTAGACCATTTTTGCGAGTTAGGACTGAGGTCTAAAATATCTTATAGATTTAAATATGGAAAATAAACACCTCCTCTGTAACGACCCCAAATCCTACCTTTACCAAAATAGGATTTTGGGTCGTCACATTTCTTCAACCTACTTAAACCCATGATATACAAGGCAAACAACACGAGTCTCCAAAAATTAGACTAATAAAATTTCAATATATAAAACCAAACCATCTTGCTCAAGTCTATGCTCAACATAAACAACCCACTATAAACAAATAGTCTAATACTCAACTATGAAGAAATCTGATAAGCAACATCATCTAAGAGTCTATTACAATTCTCTTATCCGAAACAAAACATAAACAAATAATAAGGGTAAATATCAAAACCCATGACTCTTTCCTCGGAAGGCTCACATTCTGCTCATTTCTCGACGTAAGCCTTCTCAATCCACGGTTCCGCCGTATACTCCTGATCTCCATCTGCCAAGACA
This sequence comes from Tetracentron sinense, assembly GCA_015143295.1. Taxonomy (NCBI): domain Eukaryota; kingdom Viridiplantae; phylum Streptophyta; class Magnoliopsida; order Trochodendrales; family Trochodendraceae; genus Tetracentron; species Tetracentron sinense. Next base: position 19,389,248 of record CM026561.1, read on the forward strand.
AAAGTCTGGCTGAGTACAAAAGCATTCGGTGTATATAAAATTTAACCAACAGCATAGTATCTCTGCACTTAGTTAGAATCATAACCAATTAACATATTCAGAGTGCGGAAGAACATGTGCTCATATACATCATATCATCACCTTGACTCGTGTACTTGTAAGAATCTTAGACTTAGGAGACAACATGTTTATTAGATGTTTATGCTTATGAGACCACGTGCTTGTAAGGTGTTTATGTTTATGAGTCTTTGAGCAACTTATTCAGATTATACACTTATTCAGATCTCTCATTGGGCTTATTCAATCTATCAGGCATATGCAATGCTTATGCTTATGAGTCTTTGAGCAGCTTATGCAGAACATACACTTATTCAGATCCCTCATTGGGCTTATTCAGTCTATTAGGCTTATGCAATACTTATACTTGTGGTCCACATGTGTGACTTATGAGACTCTTATCTTAATACGCATGTGAGTTTGTGCATAAGTGTCGCAATTAACATTCGAATCGGTCATCTCTTAGGTTCCAAACCTCCGCCAAGAAACTCTTCCAGGTTACATCTCCATGGTTAGACAATTCTCAACATGGAAGTCTTTCCTCTAAGCTTTGACCTTCCTGAGTGTCGATTACCATACAACATATTTAGGGTATAATTTAACACAATAATCACATATATTACCTTGTCATTATTCATATCACCGTTTATAGTAATTTCATCAATATCAATCTCTAAAATATTCATCCTCCATCATATAAGTCCATCCTCCATTTGTACACAATCCACAAATCACATAAACTCATAAAATCCATCCATATATATTCTCATCCTTTATTTTCTTCATCCATAATATTAAACATCACACAATATTTCATAAAAATATCGCAATTCATATTCACAAACTCATTCTCATACAAAATAAACCATAATCCATATTTCATAGTCTACAATCTTATCATAAATATGATAATACTCCATTATTTCTAACTTAAACAATCTTAAACACATATAAATTCATAATGGAGTTGAGTTGGATAGTATATCGACTTTTGAGATCCTTCCCTTGGATCCAAAACGCTCTCAAGAAGATTTGATGTTGATTTCCAAGCTTTCTTTGCAATCTCCAAGCAATCTCCTTCCTCTCCAATCAATCTCTTCCTTAGAACCCTAGGTTTTCTCTCTCCTCTTTGCCAAATAAGGTTTAGAAAAGTTAGAACTCTAAAACCCTCGAAATAGAATCTCTATTTATAGTCTAGGAGTTTAAACCCTGATTTCTGTAGCTTTTAAAAATTCCTGCGCGCGACTACGATCGATCGCACATACATTATGATCGATCGTAGCCTCCAATGCGATCGATTACACCTGATGGTAATCTGTCGCATACTACCCAAAAAATTTCTCAGGTAATTCGATTGAGTGCGATCGATCGTAGTTCCCCTGCGATCGATAGTACACTAAACAGAAACATTCCCCAGTTAATTTTTTACTGAGTGCGATCGATCCCATGCTCTCTTTTTTTCCACTTTTTCAACACTTAAGTCTTAAACCCTCTACACCGCTTAGCCATAATCACGACATGCATAATAACATAACAAAAGACCAAACTACCCTTATTAATTCTATTAAAGGCATGAAAGAAAGTTCGGGTCTCTACATCCTCCCCTTATAAGAATTTCATCCTCGAAATTTATGCACCTTAGTCGAATAAGTGAAGATACTTTTCACGGACTTCAGCCTCACGCTCCCAAGTGGCTTCTTCCTTAGAGTGACGCTCTCATTGCAAGAGGATAAGGGGAATGACTTTAGTACGCAAGACTTGCTCATTCCGATCCAAAATTTAAGCCGGTTGCTCAACAAGAGTCAATTCTTCTCGGACTTCCAACAGCTCAAGGTTGATGACATGAGAAGGATCCGAAATATACTTGTTCAACATGGAGATGTGGAAGACATTATGCACATCTGTCATATGAGGTGGTAAGGTACCCCGATAAGCTACTTCCCGACCCGAGTGATGATCTTAAAAGAACGCACATATCTCGGATTGAGCTTGCCCCGCTTGTTGAGTCTCATCACCCCCTTCGTAGGTGAGATTTTGACAAATACAAAATCTCAAACTTGGAACTCAAGATCCCTCCTACAAGTATCGGCATAGCTCTTCTGCCTACTCTGAACTGGTTTCAACCTCTCTTTGATCAACTAAACTCTATCCAAAGTCTAACCAATGAGCTTGGGACCCAGAAGCTTCCTCTCGCCAACTTTGTCTCAACACAACGGTGAATGACAACTCCTCGTATAGAGTGTCTCCAATGGTGCCATTTGAATACTCGCTTGATAGCTATTGTTGTAGGCAAATTCAATCAACGGCAGGTGATCATCCCAACTTTCCTGAAAGTCTTAACATGCAAGCCTGTAGCATGTCCTCTATAATCTGGTTCACCTTCTCAGTTTTCCCATCTGTCTGTGGATGAAATGTCGTATTGAAATCTAAATGGGAATTCATGGCCAGCTAAAAACTCTTTCAGAATCTAGAAGTAAATCTCGGGTCTCGATCGGAAATAATACTAACCAGCACTCCATGCAAATGGATCACTTCTTTGATATAAAGGTTGGTCAACTGGTTGGAATTGAACGTGGTTCGATACGGAAAGAAGTGAGTCGACTTAGCAACCTGTCAACCACGACCCAAATTGCATCAAAGTTCTTAGCCGTCCTTGGCAGACTAACAACGAAATCCATAGAGATATTTTTCCACTTCCACTCGGGAATAAGAAGTGACTGAATAAGTCCCGCGGTCTCCTGTGTTCGGCTTTTACTTGCTGACAAACCAAACACTTGGAGACATAGGTAGCCACGTCCTTTTTCATACCCTTCCACCAGAAATATTTCTTGAGGTTCTAGTACATCTTAGTACCTCTCGGATGGACAATGTACTTAAACTTGTGTGCTTCATCTAGAATCTCTCTTTTCAATTCTTCATTAGTTGGAACACAAAGTCTATTCTTGAAGGAGATTCCTCCATTTCTCCAGGAGAAATCCTCAAACCCGCTACTGATCGACTTATTCATAGCAGCGTGTAGTTCTTCATCCTCTCACTGCAGGTCTTTAATCATGTCCAAGATGGATGGCCTAACCATGATGTTAGCCACTGAGGCTCCAGGTGCTCCAAAATTGAAACCCGTGTCAAGGTTAGACACATCTTTAAGTAACTTCAATTCTTGGACCATTAGATGTGTCAAGAATCCCATAGGTCTCTGGCTTAGCACATCTGCCACCACATTTGATTTTCTTAGGTGGTATTGAATAGAACAGTCATAATCCTTGAGGAATTCCACCCAACGGCGTTGCCTCAAATTCAGCTTTTTCTGCGAGAACAAATACTTCAGATTCTTATGATTGGTGAATACTTTAAACTGCTCATCGTACAAGTAATGTCTCCAAATCTTAAGAGCAAAGACAACCGATGCCAACTCTAAGTCATGGGTAGGGTAGTTCTTCTTATGGTCTTTCAACTGCCAGGAAGCATAGGTAAACACCTTCCTGTGTTGCATAAGAACACATCCTAACCCAATGAGTAAGGTGACATTATCCACCACAAAACCTCCGTTGCCCAACGGTATTGTCAAGATGGGAGCAGTTGTGAGACACTTTTTCAATTCAAGGAAGTTCTTTTCACACTTTTCATTCCACTCAAATCTAACATTCTTTTGAGTTAGATGAATAAGCGGAGCTACCAAACTGGAAAATCATTCCACAAATCTTTGATAATATCCAGCTAGGCTCAAGAAGCTTCGAATCTCTGTAACACTCTATGGTCTTTCCCAATCTGACACTGCTTCTATCTTAGAATGATCCACCGAAATCCTTTCTGCCGACACAACATGTCCTAGAAATGCTACATTTTCAAGCCTAACTCACACTTGCTAAGTTTAGTATACAGGTTATGCTCACGGAGTTTTTTCATTGTGGTTCGGAGATGCATCTCATGCTCTTTCTGTGTCTTGGAGTACACCAGAATGTCATCTACGAATACAATCACAAAGCGATCAAGTGTCGGCTTGAAGATTCTGTTAATGAGATCCATAAAAGTTGTCGGTGCATTAGTCAGACCGAAAGACATGACTAAAAATTCATAATGCCTATATCTAGTTCTAAATGCAAACTTGGGGACATCCACCGCCTTTATCTTCAATTGTTGATAATCTGACCTTAAGTCGATCTTGGAGAAATATTTAGCTCATTGCAACTGCAAACAGGTCATCAATCCTTAACAAATGATACTTATTCTTGATGGTGACCTTGTTCAGTTGCCGATAGTCGATGCACATCATCATCGAATCATCCTTCTTCTTCACAAATAGAACTGGAGCTCCCCAATGTGACACACTTGGGCGAATGAATCTAAGATTGAGCAACTCTTCAATCTGCTCCTTAAGCTCTTTCAACTCTGCTGGAGCCATCCTATACAACGCCTTAGAGATGGGTGCCGTATTTGGAGCTGACTCAATTACAAACTCGATCTCCCTATCCGACGGAAAGCCCGGTAAATCTTTTGGAAAGAAATTTATGAATTCCTTTACCACAGGAATACTCGAGGAATCCGATGCCTCTGAGGTAGTAAGGCTTAGTGTCGCCAATCGACCTAGATCATTCTTCTTTAATCCTTGGAAACGGAAAGGAGACTCACCAATCGGTTTAAAGTTGACAACTTTCCCAAAATAGTCGACATATCCATGATAGGTAGACAACCAATCCATACCCAAGATGACATCAAAGTCTTAGAATTCAAGGATAATTAAATTAGCTAACATTTCTCATTGGCCAATCCGTATCATACAAGAACGATAGATCTTATCTGTGAACAGGAGTAGAAATGGATAACTCTTGATCTAATCGACTTGGTCTGTATAAAAGACTTGTGCAAAACTAGGTGTGACAAAGGAGTGGGTAGACCTAATATCTACCAACACATGAACTAAGAAGTCATTTACCAACAACATGCCTGAGTCATCATACATAGCAAAATATGTCAAACCATGTGCACAAACATATATGGTATACATAACATATTCGTACATCGCAGTTAAAATCAACGTAACATAACTAAATTAGCATCATGACCAGCTAAATTCACAAGTAAACGTACCATGCACTACATCGTCAGATGCCTGTACTTCCCGCTTGGAAGTGGCAAACACCTGGCCATGAGTTGGTTGGAGGGGTTGCTGGGGCCTCAGACCCTGGGGTGGCCTCTACTGCATCGGCTACCTCATCTGTAACGACCCCAAAATCCTACAAGGCTAAAATAGGACTTTGGAATCATCACATTTCCTTAACCTACTTAAAATCCATGCATACAAGGCTTACTACACGAGTCTCCAAAAATGAGAGTAATAAAATTCCGATATATAAACTATAACCAACCTGCACAAGTCTACCGTCAACATATACAACCCACTATAAACCAACAAGTATGAAAAATACAACTATAAAAGTCTACTGAGCAACATCCTTTAAAAGTCTATTACAAAACTCTCTCAACTAAACAAAGCATAAACTAAGAGGTATAGACGCCCAAGCCTCCGGCTTAAGCTTCCTCAATCCACGGCTCCGTCGTGTACTCCTGCTCTAAACCTGCCAAGACAAAAGTCCGGCTGAGTACAAAAGTACTTGGTGTATATAAAATCCAACCAACAATAATAATATATCTGCACTTAGTTAGAAACATATCAAATAGCATAATAACATAATTAGAGTACGGAAGAATGTGTGCGCATTTACATCATATCATCACCTTGACTCGTGTACTTGTGAGAATCTTAGACTTAGAAGACAATACACTTATGAGCTGTTTATGCTTATGAGACCACGTGCTTGTGAGATTCTTATGTTTATGCACTTATTCAGATCATACAATGATGTGACATGCCGTTCTTGGCGGATACGGACCATGTCTAAGAAATCATATGGTTGACATGTCGTTCTTGACGGATACGGACCATGCTTAAGAATCAAATAGTTGACATGCCGTTCTTGGCGGATACGGACCATGTCATGCCTATGCTTATTCAGAATGTCATACGTATGTCATGCTCATGCTTGTGGTCCACATGTGTGACTTGTGAGACTTTTTTCTTAACATACACGTGCATATGTACTTAAGTGTCGAAATTAACATTCGAGTTGGTATTTGCTTAGATTTCGATCTCTCACTATAGAAACTCCACTATACTGTCCCAAACCAAATAGTTAGAGAATTCCTGGTCTGAGAGATTTTCCTCTAAGTTCTTACCTTCCCGACTATCAATTTCCATGCAAGTAATTAGACATACTTAATAAACAATCACATATACATATCTTATCATAATTCATAATCAATTTACCACCATTTCATAAGAGTATAATAGCATTTATCCTCTCAAGCATTTTCACAAACACCTTGAATACGCATAATATGAATTCATTGCCCTTCTACATTTTCAAGCATTCATCAAACCATAATCCATCCATACAATCCAAATATCATCCACATCCACATATTAATCCCATCATCTATACATTTCCCATCCTCCATATATTCTATCCACATTCAAATCCACATTTCCATCAATAATTAGCTTACTTCATAGAAAATTTGGGAAAAATGCATCTAATCTCTATTCTATCATTCCTATCATATTAATATTCACCAAACATTAAAATAGAGTTGATTAGGATAGTATATCGACCTTAGGAATCTTTCCCTTGGATTCAAAATGCTCCCGAGGTGATTTGGGGAAGCTTTGAGGATGATCTCCAAGCTTTCCTCTCAATCTTCTAGCAATCTCCTTCTTCTCCAAGCAACCCTTCTCTCAAAACCCTAGGTTTTCTCCCCCTTTTTGCCAAATTAGGTTAGAAATAGGTAGAGTATTTTAATATCTCGAGTAGGACCTCCTATTTATAGCCCCAAGGGTTGGGAACGAAAAGACCTAAAAGTCCTTACTAAATTCTGTCAAAAACACGAAAGACCGATCGATCGGTAAATTTGACCGAGCGATCGGTCGCCTACCGATCGATTGGTGTTTATGACTGTGCGATAGGTTAAAAACACACTCTCTGGAAAATTTTCCCATACAAAATTTTAGACCAGTTGATAGCTACCGATTGATCGCTACTTCTGACCGAGCGATCGGTTTTGTATACCGATCGATCGCTAGCGATCGGTGCTTTGCAGATTCCTGACCCATCATACTGTTTTGGCCATCGACGATTCAACTTGCGTTTGATTCGCCTTTCGAAAAGGAACATTTTTGGCATGTTAGAATTTTCAAATTCCCTTTCATTTATAAACCAAATTATCCCCAAAGTTGACTGATCTGTAATTCCATCAAATAAGACATTGGAAAACCCGCCTTTTGACTTAGCTTAGACTAAAAATATGGAAAAACATTAAACATGATCCTCGAAGAGGGTTTCAATACATTTCTAATGGTTCAAGAATCACTCAATTCCAATAAACGGTGCTAAAACTAGAGCTTCCTAAAGTTTCAAGGTGTGTTATGACATCCTTCCGATTACAAGTTTAATTAAGCCTTAATCACACTATACCAATTAGATATAAATACATAAACATTAAAACATCACAAGGACTATAATACCCCTAATACTTGTAATAAAAACATGGAAAAGGTTCGGGTCTCTACATCATCGGTGGCTTGACTCCCTATGGCTAAGTCAGCTGAAACCCCTATTGATTGTAGAGTGGGCAATCTCGGATCCGGTGCAAAATATCTCCGTAATGAAAACAACCTCTAGCAATTGCCCTACACTCCCCCACTCGATGTCTCCTTCCACACTGGTTGCATGCATCAAACAGCTGGGTTCCGATAGAAGGCGGGGCAACCTGTGTAGGCCTCTGATATGGGTAGGCCTAGCGATCGGCATAGGACCTGATGTCCTTGACCTCTTGTCTTGCAGGTCTTGGCTATCTGTATGCATTTCTCTCTTCCTCAAAAACTCTGCCGACCTCCTCTCGACAATCAAAGATCTCTCACTAACTTTCCGGCAAGTCCCAAAGAGCAAGATCTCAACCCTGTCTCGGATGTAGTCTATGAGACCCCTCTCAAATCTCCTCGCCTTCATGCTCTCCGTGGTGGTCAAATGAGGTGAGAACCTAGATAGCCCAGCAAACTTGGCCTTATACTTGGCCATCGACATGCTCCCCTGCTGTAAAGTGGAGAACTCGATCTCCTTCAGCTCTCTCTCTCTCTAAAGCCGAGTAGTACTGCTCATAGAAGACATTGAGAAACTCTCCTCATGTCCATGGTTGTCCTGCTCGCTCTTCATTCATCTTCCTGGTTGCGGTTCTCCACCAATGCTCCGCCTTGCCTTCCATGATGAAGGAGACTCACTTTACTCTCTGGTCCTCAATAGGTTCGAGCACAAAAAATGTTTTCTCTAACTGCATGACCCATCGCTCTGCAATTATAGGATCAATACTCCCACAGAAAGCTGGAGGACCATCCTCCTGAAGGCTTCCACTCCATGATGTCGGGGTGGGTGAACCTTAGCTGGCCTCTCTTGCCTGGCTTGCCCAGCTGCTAGCAAGGCAGTCTGCTGCGCCATAATTTCAGCTTGTCGAGTCATGACTGCTGCAATAGCCTCTATAGCCCAACTTTCATTGGGCTGGTGGGCACCTTCAGGATGTCCCCATCAGTCACACTGCCTCTCCCATCTCTATTATTCCTCACACCTCTTCTCATGATGACGTCCTGAGGTAAATCAGAAACCAGTCATCCATTAGAAATAATTTCACAAAGTATTCAATTCATAAATTCGATCCTAGGACTCAACCTAAATCCTAACTTGATGTTGCTTTCCTAACTTTGGTCAATTTCCTTATTCCTAAACCTAATACTTTAGCCCTAAGGACTCTAATGCCTTCGGATCTGATACCACCTTTGGTATCAGACCTATAATTTAGAATTCATCTGAGTTCTAATTTTAACTCAGAGAACAACCTAGCCCTAGGGATTCTAATGCCTTGTGCTCTGATACCACCTTTGTAACAACCCCAAATCCTACTTTGACCAAAATAAGACCTTGGGTCACCACATTTATTAAACCTGCTTAAATCCCATGACATACAAGGCATACAACACGAGTCTCTAAAAATGAGAATAATAAAATTTTGATATATAAAATCAAACCATCCTTCTCAAGTCTATGCTTAACATAAACAACCCACTATAAACAAATAGTCTAATACCCAACTATGAAAAAATCTGATAAGCAACATCATCTAAGAGTCTATTACAATTCTCTTAACCAAAACAAAACATAAGCAACTAATAAGGTTTAGCTATCAAAACCCCTGGCTCCCTCCTTGGAAGGCTCACATTATGCTCCTTCCTCCGTAAGCCTCCTCAATCTAGGGTTCCGTCGTATACTCCTGCTCTACACCTGCCAAGACAAAAGTTTGCTGGAGTACAAAAATACTTTGTGTATATAAAATCCAACCAACAACATAGTATCTATGCACATAGTTAGAACCATAACCAATAGCATAATAACATAATTAGAGTGCGGAATAACAGGAATAACATGTGCTCATGTACATCATATCATCACTTTGACTCGTGTACTTGTGAGAATCTTAGACTTATGAGACAACATACTTATGAGATGCTTATGCTTATGAAACCACGTACTTGTGAGATACTTATGAGTCTTTGAGCAGCTTATTCTAAAATCATACACTTATTCAGATCCCTCATTGGGTTTATTCAGTCTATTAGGCGTATGCAATGTTTATGCTTATGAGTCTTTGAGTACCTTATTCAGAACATACACTTATTCAGATTCCTCATTGGGCTTATTCAGTCTATCAAGCGTATGCAACGTTTATGTTTGTAGTCCATATGTGTGACTTGTGAGACTCTTATCTTAACACGCATGTGAGTTTGTGCATAAGTGTCACAATTAACATTTGAATCGGTCATCCCTTAGGTTCCAAACCTCCGCCAAGAAACTTCACTAGGTTATATCTCACTGATTAGAGAATTCTCAACATGGAAGTATTTCCTCTAAGCTTTGACCTTCCCGAATATCGATTACTATACAACATATTAGGGAATAATTTAACACAACAATCACATATACTACTTTATCATTATTCATATCACTTTTCATAGTAATTTCACCAATATCAATCTTTAAAATACTCATCCTCCATCATATAAGTCCATCCTCAATTTGTACACAACCCACAAACCACATAAACTCATAAAATCCATCCACAAATATTCTCATCCTCCATTTCATCCATTCATAATATTAAACATCACACAATACTTCATAAAAACCCCAATTCATATTCACCAATTCATTCTCATACAAAATAAACCACAATTCATATTGTTGTGGGAAAATATCAATAGAAATAACCAGACAGAAAAGAATAAACCAAAACACACACACAAAGGAACATAAAAGATATACGTGGTTCGGCAACAACCTGCCTACATTCATGGGTCAAGATATGATCACTTCTTTATTGACAGAAACCTTGAGGAACCAGTACAAAAGCACTCAACTCATCTTCTCTATGAAAACCCAAAGAAGAATCTCTATCTATCCTTCCTTAAACCTTTCCCATGCCCTAGTATGCTTTAACCCTTTCTATTATCTCCCACTCCCAATGTAAAAAGCATTCTCTTGATCATTTCTAGATGATTAGATACAAACCCTAGACCCATAATCCCCTATTTATAGGCCTAAACAAAAGACCTAGATTAATAGAAAGTCCCCCAATCGGAATAGGGGTATCCCAAAACATATATAGACTAAAATAGCAATTTCCCGAAGAAAATCCACACACCTAGGCCAAAACGGCGCTCCGATCGATTGATCCCCCATCTTGGCGATCGATCGCCCTTAGTGGGGATCGATCGCCCTCCCATAATTTTTGCTAAACTTCAAAAATCTCCACATTTGGTGAAAATTCCGCGACACCTCCGCAACCAAGAGAACCGATTTGCTAATCACCAAGCAAACCTTCAAGATAGAACACCGCATCGCCCACATCTGGAGAACACCTCCACCTCGAACCAAAATCTCTCTCAAAATTTTGAAATCACTGTTTGCAATTACCGCAAACCCATTTGCAAATACCGTAAACTCCCGCTTTGACTTTGCCCGTCTCTGCACCATCTGCGAAAGAGACCCACCAGCTACACATACCCTCGAATCCAACCCTGGAAAGCACTCCACTGGATTCGATAAAACATGGTCAAAACTCATGTGTAACCTGAAAACCCATTCTCCAATTTAGAAGAATCCCAAACGAGGATATAGACTTGTCATCTCCGTCAAAGGCACATCATCACCATCTCCACCCTTGCGAAAACCTACCGGAATACCCATCTCTGCACCGATTGCAAAAGAGAGTTTAGGTGAGCTTTCTACCCTCTGCACAACATCATGTTTTTATTTTCCTGTAGACCTTGTAGTAGCTCCACCTAACTACCGTATTCCCCTCTAGGAGATGTAAACCACCACACTTCTTTCCTTTCATCAAAATCAAACATCCCTGCTTTCCCCGCTTTATTTTGATAACTCCATCTGCAACTGTGTAGCAACAACCCTTAGAGTCTAATTGCCCGAGGGATATTAAATTTCTTCGAATCTTAGGGACACAAGCTACCCCTCCCAAAGTCTGAATAACTCCATCAATCATTCTTATCTTTACATTACCAAATCCTGTGATTTTACATTCATATCCATCACTCAAAACACTTTTCCTGTCCTCTTTTGGAATGTATAAAAAAATTGCATATTTTAGCAAATATGACATGAAGCCCCCGAATCTAAAATCCATTCACTAGAAAAATTATCCATACCTTTGGAGACTGTGAAAGAATCTTCAATGTATTCCTCATCGTCGATTGCTATTGCCACCGAAGAATCTCATTAAGAAGAATTCCTCTTCCCATCAGCACACCTCGGACACTCCCTTTTGAAGTACCCTAATTCTTTGCAATGATAGCACTGGACCCAGCCTTTTCCCTTGGATTTGGATCTGCTCCTGCCTTTTCCAGATCCTCTCTCCAAGTCCCTTCCTCCTCCCCGAGCAACCATGGCATGATTATTCCCATCATGCGATGACTTCAGCCTAATCTCGTAAGAGAATAGTGCCGTTGTGACCTCCTCTATTAGTAATGTCTCTTTGCCATATATGAGGGTTGTTACCAAGTAATCATATGAGTCTAAAAGTGATGTCAGAAGCCCCACGACCTGGTCTTCTTCATCCACCTTGACACCAACTTTCTGCAGTTAATTTAAGATCTGGTTGAACACATTAATCTGCTCCATGAGATCTGCACTCTCCGCCATCTTTAAGGTATTAAACTCTTTTTTCAAGTATAACCTGTTGGTAAGACTCTTTCTGATGTAGAGCGTTTCCAACTTCTTCTAAAGATCCAGTGCCGATTCCTCATCCGTAACGCTATGCATTACGTTATCTGCAAGACATAAGCGTGTTGTACTGACTGCCCTCACCTCAATGTCTTTCCAATCTGCATCAGACATCTTTTCTAATTTACCAGAATCCCCTTTCAACGCCTTTGCGAGACCTTGTTAAACTAGGATATAATTTACTCTCCTCTGCCACAGATTGAAACTCCATTTTCCGTCAAACTTCTCCAAGAAAAATTGCCCAGAATTTTTCATAACAACTGAAAAATAATTTATCCCGAAACTCTGATACCAATTTTTTGTGAGAAAAGTATCAATAGAAATAACCATACAGAAAAGAATAAACCAAAACACACATACAAAGGAACATATGAGATATACGTGGTTCGATAACAACCTACTTACGTTCATGGGTCAACATCCGATCACTTCTTTATTCACATATACCTTGAGGAACCAGTACAAAAGCACTCAACTCACCTTCTCTATGAAAACTCAAAGAAGAATCCCTATCTATCCTCCCTTAAACCTTTCCCGGCCAAGCCGTAGTATGCTTTAACCCTTTCTATTATCTCCCACTCCCAATGCAAAAAGCATTCCCTTGATCTTTTCCAGATGATTAGATACAAACCCTAGACCCATAATCCCCTATTTATAGGCCTAAACAAGAAAGAAAAGACTAATAAAAAAGTCCCCCAATCAGAATAGGGGTTTCCTAAAACATATATAGACTAAAATAACAATTTCCCGAAGAAAATCCACACACCCAGGCCAAAACGGCCCTCCGGGCAATCGATCCCCCATCCTGGAGATCTATCGCCCCTAGTGGGGATCGATCGCCCTCCCTTAATTTTTTCCAAACTTCAACACATATTCCATAATCTACAATCTTACCATAAACATGATAATACTCAATTATTTCTAGCTTAAACAATCTTAAACATATATAAATTCATAATAGAGTTGAGTTGGATAATATATATTGACCTTTGGGATCTTTCCATTTGATCTAAAACGCTCCTAAGAAGGTTTGATGCTGATTTTCAAGCTTTCCTTACAATCTTCAAGCAATCTCTTCCTTAAAACCCTAAGTTTTCTCTCTCCTCTTTGTCAAATTAGGTTTAGAAAAGTTAGAACCCTAAAACCCTCGAAATAGAACCTTTATTTATAGTCTAGGGATTTAAAACCCTGATTTTCGTAACTTTAAAAAAAAATTTGAGTGCGACTGTGATCAATTGCACATACACTGCGATCGATTGTAGCCTCCAGTACGATCGATTGCACTTGATGGTGATTTGTCGCATTTAACCCAGAGACTTTCCCAGGTAATTGACTAAGTGCGATCGATCGTAGCTCTCCTGCGATCGATCGTAAACCGAACAAAGATTTCCCTAGTTTTTCACATTGAATGCGATCGATCGGAGGTCTCTTGTGATCAATTGCATGCTCTGTTTTTCCACAATTTTCAACACTTAAGCCTTTTAAACCCTCTATACCGCTTAGTCATAATCACGACATGGATAATAACATCAAAAAAAGATTAAACTACCCTTATTAACTCTATTAAAGGCATGAAAGAATGTTCAGGTCTCTACATCCTCGGTCGAGGAGGTGCATCTCGGGTCCCCTTTTAATGCCATGTGTCCCCTTTTTTAACTTCATTTAATTATGGTTAAGATTCACTCATCCTTAGGGTTCATCCATCTATCTTTGGTTTTTAGAAAAATAAATTGAAAAAAAATTAACCATTGGAGTTTTAAAAAAATTTAACTAGAGTTCACGACAATTGAGTTGGCTTTGTGAGAGCGAGGAGCCAACTTTAAACATTTACAGGTTAGGGAAGTTTAAGGGTCGATCATTTATAATGGGTTTGATTTTTTTTTTTTCCTTTTCAGCCCATTTATATAAAAGGGTAAGTGTGTGGGTTGTGCATGCTCAGAACATTGGTCCTCAACCGCTTCACTTAAGGGACTCGAACAGATTCCAACCCCTATGGGGAATACACTCCTACCACTGGCACAAGTAGACAGACACCCATAGATAAACAAGCACGTAGGGGGTTGGACTCTTTACCTTTCAACAAAAAAAAAAAAAAACATTAACAAATAATTAAAAGTATTATTGACTGACTCCTCAAAGAAACAGGAAAATAGTAAAGGATCAAAGATGGTGCAAAGACAACCCACTCAAGTGAACTACCACCTCCCCTAGTGTCTTTTATTTCCAGTACCTGTATAGTGTCGTGTAACCTTTCCCTTTATGCAATAATATTGATCTTTGCTTCTTTCTTGTGCATTGTGGTATGCTTTACTCTTGTTCTTAGGTAACTGTTTGAATAGGCTGACTTGATCAACGGATTGATCAAGTGCTGCACGGGATTTACCTGGCAATGTAAATTGCCGGTGACAGTTGGTATGTTTCCATTTTATATCCGAAGGGCAGGTCCTCATTGGTCCATGCCCCAATTTTAAATACTTACCTACTGGGGTCAGTATTCAGTCACTCCTATGGTTAAGCAATCCAACCATGGTTTTTCAAAAAAAATCCAAAATCTTAGTTTTAATTTAGTTAAGCTTAACCAAGGTAAAAGGGACACGAGGACACGGGGATAAGATATGAAACGGACCCATGGGTCTGCTGTGCACTGCTCAAATGTGTAGTTCTCATTGGTCCATGCCCTTTTTACCACACATCATAAGTGGTTAAAATTCAATCACTCTTAATGTTAAATACACATGGGACCTTTCTATTGCCACCAATAAAGTTGACGAAGGACCCTCTGTGTGTGACTAAGATTCAATAATATCTTCTACGTTTCCGTTTCCGTTTCCTTTCCCTTTTTGTTTTTTTTGACAGATTCAAACAAAATGAGACATTTCTATTGCCACCAATAAAGTTCACGAATCAAACGTTCGATTTATGAAACTTCAAACCCCCACACACTACATCGGTTTGTTCAATTAAAACGGTTAAGTATCCATGTTCATGTTGGAATAATTCTGTATGCAATTCAAATATAACTAGAACCGAAGCAATGTAAAGCAGCAGACGATTTCAATCCAAAATAACTGTAGCATAAAATTCTGTATAGTGATAAGAAAAGAGATAGAACTTAGCCGAAAAGGATAGATCGAGGCACGTGTTGAACACGCTGTCTTTAAGGTGAAAAACGCCCCTGGTAGTCCTCAACAACTACGATGCTCTCAGGTTCTACTGCGGTCACCTCCAGGATTCAACGATCTCTACCCAAAGGAATGGAGCACTAGCTTTCCTTTGGTCTGCAACGAACTCGACGACTCCCAAAAATCTCGAATCGAAAAATCGAATTAGGAACCAGAAATACTGTGCTTAAAGACAAGCTGTGCTGTGATGTTTTTCTGTATCTGTTTAGAAACCCGAAATCTCTTTTTATAGAAAAATAAAGAGGCTAAAGGAAACCTTCCAAGTTATAACGTAAGAGAATAAATTCTCTTAAAACGAATTAAAAGTTTAAACGGTAAAAAAACGGTAACTAGGAAATAATAAGAGCAACCCAAGAGACAGACAAATAAAAATAAGAAATAAAATATATCATATCCAAGGACTCACACGCGCGACCCGACCCGACCCGGCCCGGCTCGGCCGGCCGCGCGTGTGTGTGTCTTTGATATTTGCGCACCGCCGCGACCCACAACGCGCGCACATGAAGGGTTTTCGGCCTGACTCGCCAAATTCCCATTAGAAACCTTTGGACCTCCCCTTGGGCCCCCACATGCGCGAGGGCTAAGCCCTTCTCATTTTAACACACCACACTAGGAGAGAAAACATATATAAGTCCTTTAAAAGTTTTCTATTTTTCCGATGTGGGACTAAAGAGTTCCCACAAACACTTACAACTTGTTTTGAAAACTAACTATGCTGTTTTTACACAGCAAAAACAGAAAAACAGCAACAATCCCCCACAAAAACAAGTTTTAAGTGAAGTAAAAGACCTTACGAAAACTAAGTTGTGGTGAATAGGCCAAGGTGTCTTTTGGACTTGAACCTTGACTTAGTGTAGATATGTCGAATTCATAAAGATAATGGTGAACTATGTCTTGAACCAATCTCTTGTTATAATGAATTAACAACTTATCACACGCACCGCAACTTAAAAAATGTCGTCGAGTTCAAACGGTTGTGCACGTTATCGGCCATGTGCAAAATCCTGGTATTCATGAGCGCTCTAGAGAATCAGCCTAAATTCTCATAGGAAGCGGCCCCACTTCCACACTCATATAGGTGCATCTATCAAGGATGTTCTGTAACTATACACCCCACTGATAATCAGCTATAGATGACATTAAGAGTCAAGACTCATCCTCTTTTACGTTACAGATAGCACTTTTACACCATAGGGATGAGAGAGGAGTTTCCTCCTAGTTAGTGCTCTTACAAAACCACTCAACAACTTGTTTTCCCATTGAACCTAGATCTTGGGATCTCCAGTCACTTAGGTTGGGTTACCGTTATAGGTGATGATATTTCAATAGGCTTTAGCCCCATCCCCCTCGATGTACTGTAAATTAGCTCACTAGCTAATCCTTTGGTCAACGGATCTGCAATATTTTCTTTTGACCTCACAAAATCAAGTGCAATAATTCCATTATTTAGTAATTCTTTTATGGAATTATGCCTTCGACGAATATGTCGGGATTTCCCATTATAGGATACATTTTTAGCCCTAGCTATTGCAGCTTGACTATCACAATGTATCAAGATAGCAGGCATTGGTTTATTCCACAATGGTATATCTACCAACAGTGTTCTCAACCATTCTGCTTCTTCTCCAGCTTTATCTAAAGCTATAAATTCCGATTCCATCGTGGATCGGGCTATGCAGGTCTGCTTAGTAGACTTCCAAGACACTGCACCTCCTCCAAGAGTGAATACATATCCACTCGTGGACTTAGATTCATTTGAATCCGAAATCCAGTTAGCATCGCTGTACCCTTCTAATACAGCGGGATACTTAGAGTAACTTATACCATAATTTAGAGTATATTTCAGGTATCTCAATACCCTGATAAGAGCATCCCAGTGATCTTGCCCTGGGTTATGTGTATATCTACTGAGTCTTCCTATAGCATAAGCTATATCTGGTCTGGTACAGTTCATGATATACATTAAACTACCGATTACTCTAGAATATTCTAATTGAGAAACTCCTTCTCCAGAATGTTTCATTAACTTACAGTTATGATCAAAAGGTGTTCTCACAGGTTTGCAATCAAATTGATTAAATTTTCTAAGTACCTTTTCAATGTAATGAGATTGGGATAAACTTATCCCGTCTGAATTCCTTAGAATTTTTATTCCAAGAATGACATCTGCATTACCTAGATCTTTCATCTCAAATTTCCTTTTTAAGAAATTCTTGGTACTTATTATTATTTCTCTACTTGTTCCAAGTATTAACATGTCATCAACATATAAGCAAATAATTACACAATCATTATTTATGGATTTAATGTATAAGCATTTATCCGCTTCATTTATTTTAAATCCATTTGATAATAATACTTTATCAAATTTTTCATGCCACTGTTTAGGCGCTTGTTTAAGTCCATATAAAGACTTTAACAATCTGCAAACTTTATGTTTTAAACCTTGGATAACAAATCCCTCGGGTTGATCCATATAAATTTCTTCATCAAGTTCACCATTTAGGAATGCAGTTTTCACATCCATTTGATGTATTTCAAGGTTAAATATCGATGCAATAGAAATTAGCACACGAATAGAAGTAATCCTAGTTACAGGTGAGTATGTATCAAAGAAATCTATACCCTCTTTTTGTTTAAAACCCTTCGCAACTAATCGGGCTTTATATTTTTCTATAGAGCCATCTGTTCTAAGCTTTCTTTTAAAAATCCATTTACACCCTATAGATTTACTCCCAGGAGGAAGATCTACCAACTCCCAAGTTTTGTTAGCCAAAATAGATTCAATTTCACTATTAATGGCTTCTTTCCAAAAAGGTGCTTCAGATGAAGTCATAGCTTCTCTAAAAGAATTAGGATCATTTTCTATTAAATAAGAGATGAACTCAGGCCCAAAACTAGTTTCCTTCCTAGTACGTTTACTTTTCCTATGTTCTAGTTCTTCAATAACTGGTACAATAGGACTAAAAGGTTCAGAAGCTTGTTCTAAAGGTATAACCTCACTTGAGGTACTAGGCAGAAGGACAAAATCTCTACCTTTAGAGTTGTCCTTAAAAGGAAAACACTGTTCAAAAAATTCAGCATCTCTAGACTCAATAATTGTGTTTGTATCTATTTCATTATTTTCTGATTTGATTACTAGAAATCTGTAGGCACTACTATTCTGAGAATAGCCTATAAACACACAATCAACAGTCTTTGGACCTATTCTGGTTCTCTTTGGAGTAGGAATAGCAACTTTTGCTAAACACCCCCACACTTTAAGATATTTATAAGATGAAGGCCTATTGTGCCATAATTCATAAGGGGTTTTGTCTGAATTTTTATGAGGTATTTTATTTAAAATATAACATGCAGTTAGGATAGCTTCACCCCATAAATTAGATGGTAGACCCGAACTAATTAACATTGCATTCATCATATCTTTTAAAGTCCTATTTTTCCTTTCAGCTATACCGTTAGACTGAGGAGAATAAGGAGCAGTGGTTTGATGAATAATACCATTACTCTCACAAAAATCAGAAAAAAGATGTGAATCATATTCACCTCCTCTATCAGATTTTAAAATTTTTACTGTTTTTCCAGTTTGTTTTTCTACTTCAGTTTTCCAAGATTTAAATTTTTCTAGAGTTTCATCTTTGCTCTTAAGTAGAAATATAGAACAAAATCTACTATAATCATCTATAAAAGTTAGGAAGTATTTTTTACCTCCTCTTATTACTGTTGATTTTAAATCACATAAATCACTATGAATTAAACCTAGCAGTTCCGTGTTCCTTTCTACAGATTTGAACGGCTTCTTAGCAAATTTTGACTCTACACAAATTTCGCATTTATGTTCTTTATCTAAAGATGTTTTAGGTATTAATCCTAAAGTCATCAATTTGCGTAAAGAATTAATATGTACATGTCCTAATCTATCATGCCACATATTTATAGAGTCAACAATATAAGCAGAAGATGTAGATGTTTCATTCATAATTTCAGCAATTACATTTAATTTAAAAAGTCCCTCACTAGCATAACCCTTCCCAACAAAAATCCCAGACTTAGACAATACAAACTTATCTGCCTCAAAAACCAATTTAAACCCTTTCTTGCTCAAGATCGACCCAGAAACTAAGTTCTTCCTAATATCTGGAACATGAAGAACATCTTTCAGATTAAGGACTTTCCCAGATGTGAATTTTAAATTCACAGTCCCTTTTCCAGCAATTTTAGACGTAGATGAATTACCCATAAAAAGTTGTTCATCATTTCCGACTATCTTGTAGGAAGAAAATGCATTTCTGTCACCACAGATATGCTTGGTGGCCCCAGTGTCCACCCACCAGTCTTTCATGTTGTTCACCAGATTGACTTCAGAAATAACAGCTGAGAAGCTTTCAGTTTCTGCCATATTAGCTTGAGCAGATCCGGGATGGTTCTTGACTTGATGACCAACCTTGCGAAGTCTGCAGGTCCTAGCATGATGCCCAGGCTTCCCACAAACATAACAATCACCATTAGGTTTCTTGAAAGTAGGTTTCTGAAAATTTGTTTTCTCATTTCTCTTCTTATGGAAATCTGTCTTCGGCTTAAACCTTTTTTCAGATTTCTTTCCAGTCATCTTATCAGTCATCTTTTCAACCAAATTGGCTTTGGTATCTATTTCTACAGATTTTTCTTTCATTTCTAAGTTTCTGTTGTTCTCCTCTATCCGGAGTCGAACAATCAAATCTTCAAGGGTCATCTCTTTTCTTTTAAATTTTAGTGAGTTCTTGAACTCTTTCCAGGATGGTGGTAATTTCTCTATTACTGCTGCAACTTGAAAACCTTCACTAATATTCATGCCTTCTTCTAAGATTTCATGCACAATTATTTGTAAATCATGCACCTGAGAAATTACCGATTTATTATCCACCATTTTATAGTCGAAATACCTTCCAACTACAAATTTTTTCGTTCCCGCATCCTCAGTTATATACTTTTCTCTAACATCTCCCATAATTCTCTGGAATTTTTAACCTTACAGTAAACATCATATATTGAAGGAATTAAACCATTTAAAATATAATTCCTACACATATAATCCGAATGTTCCCATCTCTCTATAAGTAAAGATCTAGCAGGTTCAAGTTCTGTGTCGTATGTCCCAGATCCAGTCAACACATGAGCAACATTCAAAGTGTTTAAATAGAACAGCATTTTCTGTTGCCATCTTTTAAAATTGTTTCCATCGAATGGTACTGGTTTCTCAGAATTGTTCAACATATTCTAAATTGTATACAGAAAATTTCCAGTGAAATAAAGAAGACTAATTTTTCACCTTAAGATTGTTGGAATAATTCTGTATGCAATTCAAATATAACTAGAACCGAAGCAATGTAAAGCAGCAGACGATTTCAATCCAAAATAACTGTAGCATAAAATTCTGTATAGTGATAAGAAAAGAGATAGAACTTAGCCGAAAAGGATAGATCGAGGCACGTGTTGAACACGCTGTCTTTAAGGTGAAAAACGCCCCTGGTAGTCCTCAATAACTACGATGCTCTCAGGTTCTACTGCGGTCACCTCCAGGATTCAACGATCTCTACCCAAAGGAATGGAGCACTAGCTTTCCTTTGGTCTGCAACGAACTCGACGACTCCCAAAAATCTCGAATCGAAAAATCGAATTAGGAACCAGAAATACTGTGCTTAAAGACAAGCTGTGCTGTGATGTTTTTCTGTATCTGTTTAGAAACCCGAAATCTCTTTTTATAGAAAAATAAAGAGGCTAAAGGAAACCTTCCAAGTTATAACGTAAGAGAATAAATTCTCTTAAAACAAATTAAAAGTTTAAACGGTAACTAGGAAATAAAATATATCATATCCAAGGACTCACACGCGCGACCCGACCCGGCTCGGCTCGGCCGGCCGCGCGTGTGTGTGTCTTTGATATTTGCGCACCGCCGCGACCCGCAACGCGCGCACATGAAGGGTTTTCGGCCCGACTCGCCAAATTCCCATTAGAAACCTTTGGACCTCCCCTTGGGCCCCCACATGCGCGAGGGCTAAGCCCTTCTCATTTTAACACACCACACTAGGAGAGAAAACATATATAAGTCCTTTAAAAGTTTTCTATTTTTCCGATGTGGGACTAAAGAGTTCCCACAAACACTTACAACTTGTTTTGAAAACTAACTATGCTGTTTTTACACAGCAAAAACAGAAAAACAGCAACAGTTCATTCATGGCCTAATAATCAATTTCTAGTTCTAAGAAACAGTCTAACTATGCCCAAATCAAAATTCTAATTGCAATGAACAAAGAAAAACAACAAAAAACAATACCTCAGGCTTCGAGAAAATACTGATGTCTCCGGTGATGGGGTTCTTTATCCAAAGACCTGAAATCACAATAAGATAGAAAACTGAAAAACAGAGAAAGAGAGAGAGAGAGAGAGATTGAGAGAGAGCGCGAGACAGAGAGAGTGAGAGAGATAAAAAAAAAAAAAAAAAGAGAGATCTGAAAGGGAAAGAGAGCAAGAGAGAGGCTTACCGTGCGTGGTGGCTTCAGATCAGGGATGGCGTCGGAAGGTGGTCGGAGGTGAGGTGAGCTCCAAATTGGGGGAAGATAGATGATTTTTAGTGACGGGACTATTTCCGTCACTAATAATATCTATCCAATAGTGATGGAACTATTTCTGTCATTAATAATCTCAACATCAATAGTGACGGAAATAGTTCCGTCACTATAAATTACTTCTGTTACTAATAGTATTAGCAACAAAATATTTCTGTCACTATAAAAAAAATTCTATTTGTGACAGAAAGCATAATTTTAATAAGAAAAAAACACCGTAAATATCAAATTCTCTATTAGAGACGGACCATCAGTGACAATATATGTTTCCGTCACTATAACTAATGTATTAGTGGCGGAATAGTTTTCGTCACTAATATTCTGTCACTGCTTTGTAGTTTTCTTGCAGTGATGACAATTGCCCCCCTTGCAACCCCACTCCACACTTAGTTCGTGTATAGACCACCTCCCTAGCACCTTTGGTTAATTTTCATATTTATTCTTAATGAGAAATGCTAGTGAAACCGCAAAGGGCCGAGACCACACCGAGACCGTGCATGTGATGCACGGGACTAAAAAAAAGGGATTTAATAAAAATTTGAATAACATTAATTTCTCGTTTGCGGTCTCATGACTAGCATTTCTCATTTGTAATTTTCCTTCTACCCCCCCCCACCCAACAAAAAAAACCTAGATCTATCCTTGAGTCGCTTAAATCGTATAGAGTTTAGTGAGCCATATGGTTGGAAGGCTCCGGGTTGAAGGCCATGAATATGTTCTTTAGTTATTGGAAAATTATGGTCACGTCCCCCTTTAAACCAACAGTAGCTCGTGAAGACCTATATATATATATCAAGTTAAGAACAACAATGAAAAAATAAAAACAAAGAAAGTTCAAATGAAAAATATGTATATTTTTTCATTTACTAATCACGAATTTGTCTAAATTGCATAACCAAAGCATGCACATCATCTCCGTTTCGCGATCTTTCTCACGACTCTTTAAGCGGCATTATCTCCCACTCGCCAAATTTCTGGCTGTAACCTATTAAGAATCCATCGGGCGATATCATCCAACGACACTCTGTGCGACACCTATCAAAATCTCTATTAGTCGAGTAGGCATCAAAATGAAACCACCTTGAGTTGCCCCACTGCACATCACAAAAGAAAAGTGTTGTTCCCCAGAAATTAACAGAAAATCTCCACCCAGTTTCAAGGCCATCCGGCACAGTGAGAAAGCCAAGATCATCGTCTCTTGACTGACAGTGGATGTTCATGCTCCTCCCATATCCTAGTTTATTCATTATTCGGACATGCACTTCTGTTAGAGCCATAGACTTAGAAACCATGATCATAAGCAAGATAACAAAGCTGCTGAAAATTCTCATATTGTTGCTCTAATGAATCAATATTCTCGCTCTCTTTTTATATATTTCAAAACAAAGAATATTGCTAGCTACCTCTCTTTTATTTGAATCTTAGTTTATACAAACATGTAATTGCTGTTGTTGGTTCTATTCAGATTTGTTAAAAAATAGATAGGGTATGGTTAAAGACTCAAAGAGTGAGGCTAAAACATACATATTTCTTCTTTATACCATTTGAAATAAACAAGAGAAGGAGATTCCTACCCTTACTGTTCTTTTGCAGAGACTTATAAAATCCGACACTTTGCAAGTTTTGTCAATGGACAATATGCACTTTCTTTTGAAAACTAGATGTATCAACTATTTTCATCTATTGGGTTGTAATTCCGATTAGACTTTTAAATGTAGCAAAATAAATGGTTTTTATTCTCATAAAAAATGATAAGACTTGAAATCTCATGATAGTAAGAATTAATTATGTTAAAAACTTTGCCAAAGTAACTCAAAATTCCTACCAACTACTACACCAAGTGTAAAGTATCATGCTTTACAAGTCCTTATAAAAGAACAAACCCTTAGAAAACTTCATTATGCAGCGCAAGTAATCAGTCCGGACAGACTGATCTTTAATTACTATGGTCTAAACTCACTCGTAACTAGGGGCTCAGGATCTGGCAGTGCAAGTAGGACTCCGGTTGTGTCAACCCCAGGTCACGCTATAGGGCCCGAGAAGAAAATTTTCCAAACAACACTCAAAGCCATCTATCCAGATAGTTCAAATGTTCGGATGCCTCCTGAATTTTCCATAAACAAGATTTCACACCATTTGACCTACCATCCGTCGAAGTCGAAGTGGTCCACTGGTTGAACAATCAATATGGTGTGTTTGGATACAAAAAATTTAATTTTAGACATCATAGATGGTATTTAAATTTTGAGCAATGCTATATCCACTTTCCAATTGTCCACTCTCCCATATTTTTATAGGAGAAGACAAAATAGTATGATACTTTCTGAAAGACAGCCGATGAATCGATCCTTAGTCATGAAATGGTCTAAGGAGAAAAAAATGATAATAAATCCACAGCTTGAGTATTTTAGCATATTAGCAGTAATCATAGGATATGCATTAGAAAGAAAAAAAAAAAGAAGCAGGATACAAAAAGGCTCAAGTGAAGCAAAGAAAGGTTAAGTTCCATCACACCTCAAACAGTTGGTACCCGTTTTGAGGAGTGTTTGGGTGAAGCTTGTTGCCCAAGGATTGGACCCTACACTACAACAAAACTACCAACTAGCGACGGAACAATAGAGACGAAAATCTATTCCGTCTCTAATACCTAACTTTTAGAGAAGGAAATTAGTTCTGTCACTAATGTTTTGTCTTTAATATTAAAAGACCATTAGAGACAGAAATATTTCTGTGTCTAATAGTAAAAGACCATTAGAAACGGAATATTTCTGTCTCTAATTCTTATGTTGACATTAAAATTTTTTCTTTTAAAAAAAAATCACCTTTAGAAACAGAAATATTTCCGTCTCCAATAGTAAAAGACCATTAGAGACGGAATATTTCCGTCTCTAATTCATATTTTACCATTTAATTTTTTTAAAAAATAAATTCACCTTTAGAAACAAAAATATTTTTGTCTCTAATAGTAAAAGACCATTAGAGAAGGTAATAAATCCGTCTCTAAAGATGCGAAATAAAATTACGAACTCCCCCCCCCCTTTTTTCCCGCTCTTTCCCTTTTCTGCACTTTCCATTCACGAGAGAGGGTTTGTGGTGACTCTGAACTGCTCGTCGATGCACCCGCTTTGCTGATCATCCCGAAAAACCAGATCTAGCTTCAGACAAAGCTGCTCTTCTAGATCTCCGGTCTACCGTTGGTGGTAGATCTCACCTCTGGAACTTGACCCAAACAGCCCCTTGTTCATGGCTAGGAGTTGTCTGAGACTGATCTCTGTGTTCGTGTTGAGGAAGAGAGACGATAACGGTGGAAACAAGCTTGACGAGGCCTTTCAAGATGACGACGGTTCTGGGGGAAGGTTTGTATTCAGGCGGAGGCTGTCGGGAGTCGATGAGTGTGTGTGTGTTCTTCTGAAGCTCTCAGAGTTTCTCTTTGGTATACTCGCCGGCTTGGGATTGAACATTGGAAGGAAGTGAATGAGATGAGGATGAGACACGGTCTTTCATGGCGGTAATCTTGTGGGAAGATGAGGATTTGGTGATACGAAAAGAGGGTTTTTCTCTATCGGATGATGTTGCGGATGGATGAGATGGGGACTTGTCTTCGGCGAAACTGAGGAGCTTTGGGGCTTGGTGATGCTACTTCTTTGGCTTTTTCTCACAGAAAATAGTCCGAATACATCTCTGAATCCTCTCCAAATTTCCTTTTCTGGCAGCCATGGCCAGAATCTCCGTCGAACAGGTCTGGAAAAACCACGCTAGTAACAATGAATCGACGGTTAGGAATACAGGATGTTTGTTCAGAAATCTATGAAAGACGCAATGGCTAAGGGTTCGAATTACAGAGACATTCACCTCCCCATCGTCGGCGTCCGACACAACCTCAACTCTCTCTCTTTTGTTCTCTCTCTCTAGAGGGAAGGGCTAAATTTTATTTATTTAAAAATATTTAGTTTTAGAGACGGAAATAATCTGTCTCTAATTTTCTAAACCATTAGTGACGCGAGCATCCGCCACTGGATAGAGACGGATAATATTTCTGTCTCTAATACTCTTAGTGACAGAAAAATGATTATTAGAGACAAAAATTTTCTGTTGCTAGTCAATAGCTTTCTTGTAGTGCTAGAGGCCGTGGGGGTGAATAGGGTCTATGACAATTTCAAATTTCTTACTAATTCTCTTAAGTGAAATTTCAATTTTACAAATTAAAAGGAAATATAATTCAAACAATTTAACAAATAATGTAAAACAAAAAGTAAAGAGAAGGTAAGAAAATGCAGACACAAGGAGTTTGTTCTCAAGGTTCGGCAACCTGCCAACGTCCCCGCCTTAAGCTTCCCCGCTCAAGGATTTACCACGATTTATTCAATCGCCGATCTTCTTCTGGATGAAGATCAAACCTTTACAATTCCCTTACGGGTGAGGATCGGACCTTGCAAGAGAACACCCTCTCTTAACTTCCCAATTTTTTTACGGGTAGAGATTAAACCTTACAAAGCTCCCCGCTTCAAGGACAAGAATCCATTGATTCTTGATTTTCACATGCGCTTCAAGGAGTGATGGCTATAATCTGATTTTGCTTCTAATACAAGCTAATAGATCACTTTCAAGCTTTCTAAGAGTCTCTCAAATAATGAGATTGAATAGCTCAAGAATTGACTCTTTTGGGTTTCTAGGTTCAACTTAAAGGATTTTGAAATCTAAGATTTGGAGTGATTAAAAGAATGATTGGAAGTATTGGAGTTCTTAATTTTATTCATAAATTATTCCTATTTATAGCTCTTGCAATAATATAGCTGTTGGAGGCAAAACCAAAACTCAAAGAGCCGTTAAAAACTAGCCGTTACAGAGTAAAAACTTTATCCTGAGCCATCTAGTTGATTGGATGGACACAGTAAAATTTGGCCTATCTAGTCGACTAGATGACTCCATCTAGTCGATTGGATGTTGTATTTTTACTGAAATCTATTTTTCTTAACCTAAATGATGAGAATGATTTGCAAGGTCACTTGACTTAACTTTATCATGTTTTTAGCCATTTGAAATGATGTCTAAGGTCCTTATAATGATATTCAATTGTGTCTTAAGGCAACTATGGTCAATCTAGGCTTTGAGCTTTCAAACATCCAAACTTTGAGGACTTTTACAAAAGTCCTAAACCCTTTCACTAAAATATAAAACAATAACCTTCTAAGGAGAGTCTTCATTTCTTCAAGCTTGATCTTGGATCTCCTTGTTGACTTTGTCTTCATGATCACTCATTCTTGTTCATGATCTGACTTGGACTTTGGATTTGATCTTCATCATCTTCAATATGATCCAACCTTGATCCAATGACTTGACTTGACTAGGAGATAAATCTTCTCACAGGATGATGTCATTTTCATGTTTTTTCCTTGAATGACTTTGTTAATGCTCTTAGTAAACTGTTTATCATATAAACTCAACAAAAACATTAGTAATACAAATGTCATTCTATTATTGTGTTATCATTAAACTTAATTAATAATGTTACCTCAGGTTGAAAACTTAAAGGCTAACAAAGCTTATTTGGGCTGAGGGTTGTGTGGTGTGTGTTTGTGTGTTTGTGCATGAGCGTGTGTGTGGTCTTCTTTCTCATGACTATGGCTTCGCCTTGTGGTGTTGCTACCTTAACAATTGCTACCTTAACAAAAAAAAAACCAAATTCGAAACGCCCTTTTGGAGTGAGTGCATGGGTTTACTCTTATCGGTCTTTGTGTACGTGTTTAGCGTGTTACAGGATACCTTAAAACTCAAAATCTCCACATTGCGACTGGGTAATACTGTCTTGTTTTAGTCTCACATTGGCTGAGTCTAGACTTTGCAAGGGATGTATATTTAAGGGTCCACAACTCCTCCATTAGTTAGGCTAGAAGAAAAAAACTCAAAGAAGACAATAAAAAAGGGAGAGATGGATACAAGGAGTCCAAAGGATAACAAAAAAAAAATATGACGATTACTTAAAGAGGATTACAACGGTTTTCAATATTAATTGTGATGTTAAAAATTTGTACATATAATCTGACCTAATGGCACTTAAAGAATTTGTGAATTGACTAGTCAGACCTCATACCGAACTAACCTTCAGCTTGGTCAATCAATCATTTTGGCGTTCAACTCAGTCTGTCAACCATCTGACCTAATTACTAGTTCGATCAAAGGATCTATTACCGGACTTGCCCATGAGCTCATGCATCAAACTCAGATTTATTTGCTAGCCTCGACCTCCCGTCCTGCTGAGCTGTGGACCTTCCAAGCTATAGAGCAGTCATCTGATGTGCATTAATTAGAGGACAACCCTGACAAGTAGACTACCAACTTAGTCTTGATTGACAAATAGGCCCGCAACCTACTGCCATGTGGACATACGCACATGATCAGTCTCCAGTTTCTTACATGAGTTGGAATGGTAGATGACTAACCCTATTGATAGAATAAGAAGAGATAAAATAAGTTGACTAGTGAAGAGACCTTTTGACCAAGATATAAAAGATTTTGAGATTGCACGCATAAGGGGTTTTTTTTCTTCCTCCAGCCCACTGATTTTACGAAGATTCTAACTTGATCGTTGGAGTGTCTTTGCAGGTCTGATGACCATCGCATTTAGAAGAAAACGAGAGTATTGCAAACAACCAAGAGCAATTGTGTGTTCCAGAGGTACCAGAGCCATCACATTCAGATGAGAAAGAAAGTATTACAGTCAACTAGAAGCAAACGCGTATTCCAGAGGTACCTGATCAAGTATTTTCCCCAAACTTATCTCATTTTCTCATGCTCATGAGTGTTTTAGAACTTATAGTGTTATATCTGTATCTGTATCCGATTAACCATACTGAATTCACTCTGATATCCGCTTGATAGATTGCTCATCGCTCTCACAAAGTCGCCCCTTCAACTGCCTTTAACTCGGTTAAATTTTTTTTTAACCCTATAATTAAGTTTATTTTATTTTATTTTTCTAAAAACCAAGGGTATATGAGTGAAGCCTAGGGGTGGGTGAATCTTAACCACAGTTAAAAGGAGTCAAAAAGGGGACACGTGGCAAGGGTGGAGCGCTCTCTCGCACGTGCATGCAAGATGCCAGGAGAGGGAAATAGAAAGCTTTAGCTCCTCTTAAACCCCAAAAAAGAAAAGAAAAGAAAGCCTTAGCTCCTTATTAATCCTTACCCATACATAAACTTGCTCTCGCCAGCAAGGCACAAATGCCCATTCAATTTCACCACTCAAGCGACCAAACACAATCCCATTCATTGACGCAATCTTAGGGGTGCCGTTCGAATTCCATCCGTTTTTTTCCGTTCGATTCGTTTAATGGTTGCACAAGTAATGGGATGGGAGCTCAGAAGAGCATCCATGCCGGCAAAGGTAATACTGCAATTTTTAGAAAACCCCACAAACGAAAACTGAATGAAATCATTCCAAAACTTATTATTGTTCTTGGAGAAGTAGTAGTTCTCACTCCATTGATGTTGTTCTACAGCCAAGATAGATGTAAATGTAGATTTCACTCAAAAGCTATGTTCATCTTTGATGCTTCCTCCTTTCAGGTTTTCATTTACCCCCTCTTTATTTCTGTCTGTGTCGCATTTTGATTACTGTTCTTTCAATTTTTATTTTTTAATGGAGAATTTAATTCTTTTAGGAATTCTGGCCATCCCCTTTCGCAGATTGTCGGGAGGTATGATATTTAGTTCTGTTCTTCTCGATTTTCATTCAAAGATTTTGATTCTTTGCTGGGTTGTGGGGTGATGGGTTTAATCTGGTTATTGTAGTTTTTGCATTAAACACCCCAATTTATTCGGTGGAAGTGAGAAGCTTGATGCTTCGTGGGATAAGGGACTGTATGATTCCAATGTCTTGATAGCTTACAGGAGGCCAAGGCCCGAATGGCTAGCTCAGCAGTCTTTTGTCATTCAGGTTTTTATCTGTTTTTTCTTTTGTCTTTTATAAAAGAGAAACAATGGAAGCTTACACTATTTTATACCTAGAAACGGGTTCCATAGGAACTTTGTGAACCAATTCAACTCAAACACTAAAAACCCATTTCAAATTTTTTGATGATTTTGCTATTAAGTTAACTGCATGTTTTTACTCTAATCTGAGTGTGTAGCATTCTATTTCGCCCGAGATTGGCGTCCATGGTTTGCCCATCGACAACTTATCCCGTTCAGGGAGTGGAGGTGTCAATCTGTCCCGCTTCTCTGCAGGGGTCGATCTAAATGAGCCTGCAAGTTCCAATTGGAGCAGCACAACGAGTATAAAATTTGAGGTGTGGGTCTCTCATTAGAGTTCTTAGGGACAATTGGAACTTTGTTTACTTGTTTCAGGTCAAGCAGCAAATTCTTGCCACATAATTAATTTATTCATCAAATTTCATGTCAGCATGTTCGTGCAATCAATGACGATGGCCGTTCCATAAGCAGAGACCTTGATGGGTTTCCTGTGACATCCAGGTAATGAAGGCCTGCAGTAGTTATTCAATCATCAAATTAAGCCGAAAGATTGGTTTTCACTGTTGTGTGGAAATACTTGTTATTGCAGTGGCTCTCCCCATGATAGTATGGTAGTTTTGAAGCAGGAGTCTCGTTTTGCAAAGGCAGATGATTGTAGTTTCTCTAAAGTAAAAGTCCTCTACTTACCCATCTGAAGCTCACATTTGTGCTATAAATATAAAACTGAGATGGTGATACCTAGTCCCCAAGGATGATATATTTTGTATATCACTAACTTTGAGGTTCTGTTTATTTCAGTTGGGCCTTCAAATAGAACAAGGAATTCCTGTTCTATCTAAGTGGCTAATCTTCAACCGATTCAAGTTTGTTGCATCAAAGGGACTTAAACTTGGACCAGCATTTCTCTTGACGAGGTGATAAACAATTTCCTTTTGGTGTGTGCGTGTGTCAAGGATATAGTCTAGCTGGACTTCATTTAACCCCATCTTTGCATCACTCTAACCGTTTCATCTGACAGCTTGACAGGTGGTTCCATTGTAGGGGACATGGCTCCATATCAAGCATTTGCAATTGGGGGTCTTGGCAGCATTCGAGGGTATGGTGAGGGAGCAGTTGGATCTGGGAGATCATGTCTGGTCGTTAACAGTGAATTAACTTTCCCTTTGGTATGTAATAGCCTGGTCATTGCATTGAGGACCTCAAGTTTTGAGAGTACAAGCACTTCCTGTTTTTATATTTGACATGTCATTGCACTCTTTATATTTATATCTGGCCTCTATACTGATAAACCATGTGGATATTCTTTTACATACTGCTACAATCAGTGTTTAAAATCTCTGGACTCAGCTGAGTTGTCTCATGGCTTTACATATATAAGTTACTTATGTAGGTGTTTTTTTGTATTGTTTTGTTTTGATAAGGAAAGGTGAGGATATTTTTGAAAAGGCTGAAGTAAAGAAATATAGAAAGGCTAATTGACCGAAACTATACAGCCCAACTGGTTTGGATAAATTGAGAAAGCCAATTGAGACAAAAAGACAAGGCCCTCTCCACTTTGAAATAATTAAGAGACGAGGATCAAAGGAATAGAAGCCAAGAAACACGATTTCAAATGAATTGAGGAGATTTCTCTTTGCTTTCGAAGATTCTTCCATTTCTTTCATTCCACATGCTCCAAGTAATCATGAAGGAGATCATCTTCAACAAAATGTGGTCCATTGATGATTGAACCGAAAGATCCTTGTGGCCAATGAGAAATGAGATCCAAAAAGGACTAAGGCATTACCCAAGAGGATCTAAACTGATTAAGAAAGTGATACCATACTCCTAAGATGAAGTCGCACTGAAGAAGTATGTGGTCGACAAATTAACCATTCTTCTCACACAGAAAGCAGATGCTGGGAATGGTCCACTTCTCATGGATAAGATGGTCCACCGTTAGGATTTTTTCTAGAGATGTTCAGATGAAAAAAAACACCTTTGAGGGACGGGCGTCTTCAAACTAATCTAGCCAGATAGGATGTGTAACACTTGGTTATGCCACATATGAAGAGGAACCCAAACAATCAAATCCATGTCTCCTTTCTTGGATCTTGTATTGACAACCCACTCCAGGTATCCAAAGATCAAGGAGAAAGATAAACACCCCCAAAGAGCTTCTGAGTCTCTGACCTTCTTTCTAAAAAAAATTAGTTATATGTTTGGACGGAAACATAAACAGCCATAGGTCAGGGAGTCTCACCAGAAATTCCATCTTGCTTGAGCTGTAGAAAACTTAATGTAAATATGTTAGTGACTCAGCTTTTTCAGGATTGACTCAGGTTGAATTGTATTGACCCCAGGGTTGTTTTTACCAAAACTGAGGCTTTACTTCTTGGCTAGAAAATATTGCATGCCATGCTGAAACATGTTCGTGGATTATCTGTTAGATATAATAACCGATCATTTGCATAACCAAAAATTGCTTCTAAAGTACTGATTTCAAAATCTGCCTGTTTCATCTCTGGTTTTTTTGCCAATTAATGGAATATGATTGTCATTGACTTAACCAAGTGTCTTGGAAATATTGACGTACTAGAGTTTTGGAACCATTAATGGTATAAGATCATCATTTCATGGCATCAACTGTCCAGACACGTGAGTCAGAATGCGATAACTTACCTAATTAAATTACCTCGTAATTAGGTGAGATCATCTTACATGAGCATAGGAGCCCCACTACATATGGTAATTTTTATCTCTGCATAACTGCATCCCCCTTGAACTTACATGTGAATCATGAAATGGATGCTTTTGCTGGAGAAAATGTTTGATATAGTCGAACAACAGCTTGAGTAACACTTCATTCTTTTGTATAGGGAGAAAGGGAGATCTTCTTGAGATAGTTGATAATTTTTTAAGAAAGACTAGGAGTTGAGTCTTTTGATGGATTATGACTGGAAATGATAATTGTCGTAGCATTTCCCACTTTAAGCATGCAAATAAAAGAAAATGTTTCACTCATACGATAAAATATGGGCTTAATTTTAATTCTTGTTGGGACTTCTCCATAAAAAAGGATCCATATAGAAAATAAAGTATAGATGACTATGTATTGAATATCGATTGAGCCAATGACTAAGGGCTAAGGCTATTCCATCCTAAAGTGCTGCTACATGGAAGAATCTTAACATTTATTATTAAAATGTTAAAATGGATTACGGTTTATTTAGATATATATATTTTTTCTATTGTAAATCTTGTGTTCCTTTTATCTTTCCACAAACCTTCCTATTCTATGTTTTATGGCTAGGGCAAAAGCGTGGTGCTAAGCTTTCCAGGCATTTTCTCGGGGATATTTGTACACTTTGTGTAGGCTATTTTGGTTGGCATCTTCCTGAATATATGAACCTGGTGTGGATGCCATGCCTTCCATTGTGCATTGAGCATTTGCAAAGTAATTGGGACACAAATATACTGGTGTCTTATACAATGGAATTCGGAGAATATCTAAACTTATCTTATGTTGTTGTTTTGGGTGTAGTCCTACACCGGCTAGATTGTGCTTGTGGCCTTTCTGTCATGCTTTTTTTTGGTTTTAAATATCAAATTTAACCAAGATGCAGGGCCTTGTTCACTTAGGAACTCCATTACCTTGAGAGCCAAGTGTTATCTTAATGTGTGTTTATCTTTTAGTCTCCCAACATGGAGGGCATCTGGTGCACATGCTGGCATTTTGCGCTCAGCATATTGTCCGACTGATAGTTTTTAGCCGAATGGTTGTGGTTTACTTGTGATTATAGGTATTCTTGCAATTTTGATTCGGTTGTGATGAGTTTCACTTAACACTTATTTTTATTAGGTAGTTGTTATTGCAAGTATAGTATCTTTGCTCAAAACTTGAATAGAATATTGCTCACCGCATTGTTATTATTATTATTTTTTTTTGATAGGTTGCATGCTGTCCTATAATTAACTGCATAATAATTTCTGTCCC
The DNA here is from genome assembly GCA_015143295.1 of Tetracentron sinense. Classification (NCBI taxonomy): domain Eukaryota; kingdom Viridiplantae; phylum Streptophyta; class Magnoliopsida; order Trochodendrales; family Trochodendraceae; genus Tetracentron; species Tetracentron sinense. The sequence continues at coordinate 19,423,430 of CM026561.1, forward strand.
CATCATCATTCTTTACCAATATTGGGATGCACTATTGTATTAACCGTTGGTTATGAATAGCTGTCCACTAGGGAGGGATAGATGTAGAGAAGCATTATAGACAACTCAGGCTTCTTTTTGGTACACGACCTAGGTTGCCTCAACAATGGCTAGCCTATAAGAACTCTTAAGAGCATTACCATGAAGACATAAATCCTTTACATTTTCAAGTCTCCAATGTCTCTCAAGTCTCAAGGTATCCAATGTATAAGTAGTCGTGTTTCTAGAATCACCCTCATGATTAAAGCCTCTTAGAGCATGATGAAAAAATTAAAAAACCTTAAAAAGGAACCCTGTATTTTGCTTCATTTGAATGGTTGACACCTCTTAAAAATGCACAAAACTGTTCGGTATTGGAAACTACGTTGGAAATTTGAAATTTGAGAGCTGGAACATCTTATGCAGTGGGGGTTTGGAAAGAAAACGTGAAGAGTTTTGAGGAGTTCAATATTGGTGTTAGATTCAACGTTGGTTGTGGCGAGAGCCACATTTGGGAGAATGAGTGCCAGGGAGTTTTTATAACCTTTGACCAGGGTGCCGGAGACTCTTCCAATCTCCCTTATGAAAACCTAACACTCAACTACTTGTCAGGATGAACAGTGAATTCATCTAAAGCCTCATTTTTTAAGGAATTTGTTAGACTGGGAGGTTCTGGGATGCGTCAACCTTTTAAACTGGTCGGAGATCTTTATTCCGTTGAATTAAGAAGATTTCCGTGTTTGGAATGGGAACTTTTTTATAAAAAAAAATTAATATTTTGCATTTTTTCAATTTCCTTCCTTTCAACTAGATGTTGAAGGGGTCTTTGGAGGCTGATTACTAGAGAAGAAGAAGATATGGGATTTCTATTCCTGCTGTGGTGGAGGTATTAATTTGGATGGTCGCGTTGGAGAATATCTTAGTGTTGACCATCTTATCCGTAGAAGATAGTTCATTCCGAATTGGTGTATTATGTGCATAAGAGGATATTATCATTACCTCTATCCATTGCTAATTTGCTAGGGATTTTTTGGAATTTATTGTTGCTCCTTTCAGCATACAATGGGTATTTCCTGTCATTGTGTTCTTTTGGTATATTTCCTGACATTGTGTTCTTTTGGAAGTTATTGGTATATTATCATTACCTCTATCCTTTGGAAGCCCGTCTTGACTTGATTGGGGCATATGGAATTGAGCACAACCATATAATTTTTGACAATTATTTCAGGTGTTCAGGTTTCTCAGTGATTTGTGATGCTAATTGGAGGTTGGTGGTTGATCATCGCTCTTGTTTTAGTGGAGTTCTGGGGAGAGTTTAGTAATTGGTGTTGGGGTTAATAGAATATCGAGGGAAAAGAATAAACAAGCACACACACAAAAGAAAACACAAGAGATATACGTGGTTCGGCAATAACCTGCCTACGTCCACAACTCCACAGATCAAGATCCGATTACTACTTCCTTGTTCAGAGAATCCTTGAGAAAGTAGTACAATATCTCTCTCCTCTCAGATTAAATCTCAACCTAAGTCCAGAGCCCCTTGTACACTCCACTCAAGTTACCTTCTCAATGAATCCGAAGAAGAATCTCTATCTATCCTCCCTTAACCTTTTCCTAAACCCTAGTGTGCTTAAACCCTTTCTATTATCTCCCACTCTCATGAGAACTATCAGGGCTCTCCCCAGAGAGCAACCCGCTCTCTCTGGAAGCCCTAAACACTCACATCGCCATTCTCATAGAAACCCTAGACCTATAAGCACCTATTTATAAGCCTAACAAGAGTCCTAGACAAATAGAAAGACCCAAAAATGCATAACATGCCAAATCCGGTACTCAAAATGCAAAACCCGCGTTGGGCGTTCAAATGACCTAAGAGGGCGTTCGAACGCCCTCCCTTCTTTTCAAGTCACAAACCAACAATTGGGACAAACATTATATGTATTCAAAGTTTGGTAACAGAGAAGAATTCGTTGAAAATCCAGACATGGGACAAAAAGCTCATTTTCAATGTGAACACTAACTAGGGGTGGCAATCATTCACTCAAATGTCCCGAACTCGCCCAACATCTTTTGGGTTGTTGAAAATTTTAATTTTGGGGTTCGTTTCAGGTTGAGGTTTTTCATCGTGGTAATGAAAATGGGATGGTTTTGAGTTGGATCCACTGGCTCCTTTCGCTACGATACCCAGGCAATATTTCTCTAAGTTAAACCAATTAATCTTATAGTTTATTGCCTTATACTTTTAATAGGGACCTTGGGGTATCTTACATTCTTACCCTCTTCTGTATTTTCCTCACTCATCAATGCCTTATATTTGATATGGCATTGATGATGATATATATTTTTTTCCGGGGATGAACAACAACAAATTGTATTAAGAAAAAAGAAGATAATTTATAAATGGAGAATGAGGCTATCCCCCCATAAGTACTTACGGAGTTACGGGAAAAAAGAAAAATCTGAAGCTTTCAAATAATAAATAATTCCATCTAGACACAACATCATAAGGATTACCATTTCTGAAATCTCTCAAAACCGCTGCCCAATTTCGATAGTTCCACCCATGGAAATAAAAATTGCTGAAACTGATACGAAACGGGCGATACATATTGGTTTTGGAGCCCCCTATACGCTTTTTATACTGATATGAAACGGGCGATACACAGCGTTTATTAGTTATTTATGTTTTCATTTATTGTGTAATTGTAATTGTGTTTGATACTTTGTCTTTAAGTCGTTTCCCATAACTTCATGTTTAGTAAATTTGGTTCCTATAAGACTATAACTCATTTGATTTTTTCATTAAAAAGAAAAAATTATATGTATCGTCCGAAACCGATGCATATAGGTTTCGGTTAGGATTGATACATCCCCTGCCCAAAACCGTATTTTTAATCCTTGGTTCCACCCGATAGAGGCACATAGCTTAGGAATGGAGCATTTAGTTCCATCAAAGATCCTTCTGTTTCTCTCTCCAAATGCCCCCAAGAGATTAGGTAAGGCAGCATCCCCCAGAGAATGTACCTCTGCAGCTCTGCTGCTAAATACTCCTTATGAGTTCTGAGTGCTGACTTCTGACCAGCAGTCTTCTACTTCTAGTCGACTTCTCCATGACGGGTTTCCCTATTTCCTTGGATCTGCTCACTCGTCTACGCTCTGACTCAGTAAGTAATAATTGAAAAACAATGTTTCTTCTCTCTCTCTCTCTGTCTCTCTCTTATTCGTAGCGGGGAAACGCCAAGGGGAATTATATATAGGCCAGAGCAGCGGGCGAGGATGCCCGATGTGTTTCTCTTGAAGTGGTGGTGTTCTAAATCAAATAGGGCTCCTCCATAGTAAGGCACTTTTTTTGCAATAATTTTTTTTTGTTTCTCTTTTGATATATTTTTAATTCTTATTATAAGTCGACTCTGACCCATATCTTAACTTTAAGTGGATATAAGTTTGTGATTTGTTATTATGTACTGTTTTTCTTTTGGTGGATGTTTTTACTTTGTAAACCATTTATTATGCATAATTTGACTTTTTGAGTATCAGATATGCACTATATCACTTGTTATGATCTCAAAGTCTTATTCCAAATGGTTAATTTTCATTATATTATGGGTTTTGAGTTTTTTCATTTTATTTTTGGTAACGGAGGGTGTCCCAAACCCTTCGAGGCAAGGACTAGTCTTTTTGGGTGTCCGCACTGATCCACTTAGAATTTTCCCTACAGACACCAGGGTAAGTTGAGGAGTGGGAGTTGAACACACAACAACTGCACCAACCCCTGAGTGTATTTTGATGCTTAAATTATCATTTCCTAAATTCCACCCTAGATTTCAATGGTTTTCATATTGTTTCCATATTTCCAATTCGTGGGCGACTGAAGTTTATACTAGGACGAAGTTTAAAATGATTATTACAAACCAGCATCCCACCAAGTTCCAAATGTGAAGTACTTCGATTTCCATGCCCCTTTTCTTGTGCCACTTTCTCAAACTTTGACATTTGAAGAATATCTTTCTGAATTATGTTTGATTTTTTTAATTATATCTTTTATCTTCTCTCATTTATATTTGCTATGCAAATTGGACCTGAAAACACCTGTATAATCTCAAATATATCACAGTTGTACTGTCAGCGATAGGGGTGGCAAGAGTTCTGGTGGACTGGTCGAGAATTTCCAAGCTCACCCACACCCAAATAGGGTTGAGATTGTCAACCCAAACCTGAAAGAAGCTGAAACCAATCAACCAAATAAACTTAACCTGCCTATGCAAATAGTCTAGGAAAGCGGTTGCCCCTCTTATAATCTATGAAGGTCGAAAATATGCAATCAAAAGTTTGGCATTGAACTGACAGCAATGGTCTGTTTCTGAGATGGCAGCAGCAGGAGGTGAAGAAAGGTAAGGAAAGGAGAGCTGGAGGATTGAAGCTGAAGACAGAGTAAAATGTGAAAAAGCTAAAGGACAGATGGACTTCAGGGCGATTACATGGACAGTTTCACCTAATGGCCAATACTTAAGACTACATATCACAGAACATAAAGAATGATCACGATCTCCAGTTGAACTCACAAAGAACCATTTAATTTTTCATATGTGATTATAGATAAACATATGTGATATCAGTAAATTTTCCTTCAAGTGATTTTTTTAGACACATTTTAGCAAGAAACACTACATATGAAAAAGAATAAAGTTTCATAATATTATCCACCATTTTGTTTATTAAATAAAATTTAAAGTTTTTAATTAAAATTTAATTTGTAACTAAAATTTAAGACATACAAGTATTATCTATTTGCTAATGGTACTACCAAGATTTATCATACACACATGCATTTATGTACATATGCGATTTCCTAAGTTATTTATGCTTTAAATTAAATGCAATTTCTTATAATTCAAAAATTAACTTTTTAGAAGGAATGTATGATTAATATACATAGACAACACTTGAATTTTTCGATCTATATGCTATTTAATTTGTTTTTTTTATATATTTATATTAATATTTGTTCTTATTATATTTTATAACAACAGAGATATATAAATATTTGATTATGGAGATAAGTTGATAGTTCTAATTATTTGAAACTTTCTGAAATGAATTGTGCGAAAAATAAGCTTCACTTGACAAATTTCTATGCTTTGACTGAAATTGCCTCCCAATTTATCAACCTGTTGTGTCGAGTAAGCGGGAGCTGTGCTATTAGTCCTCTTTTAGAATTATAATCTGCGAAAGGAATGCTTTGGTTGAAGTCGATTTAAATGATACGGAGTTTTTGCTGAAATATTGCAGTTATATTATGCTCGGGTTTTATTTTGGGTCTGTTGAGACTGACACATTTTGGCTGAAGCATAACGAAATGTTTCGATTTTTAAAACCATGGGTTTGTTATTTTTCTGCTACCTAAGATACACAAAGGATTTGACAGATCTACTAGCTTATGGTGTAAACTGGAATACTTCATATGTGGAATTTTTATCTCCCTGATACTTTTATTTTATTAGGTTTAAGTGAAATTTCATTACATGTTAGAAACAAAGAAGATAAGAAAGACGCAGTGGCACACTGGCACAGTGTCAGTCACTAATTTTGGTGGTGTGGGGGAATCAGGAATACTTGACCATTTGTACTGTGTTGACCGTGTTTATTCTTTATTGGCTGGATTGTCTGGGGTCCTTTCTCCTCTATGTGTAAAGGGTTGGGTCTTTCTCTTCTATCTGTAGGTCCTTGCATGCTTTGGAGCTTTGAATCATAGTATCTTTATACAAACACTTATCTTTTATTTTCCAAACATGGTGGACATGTTGAACACATGTAGATGGCTGGGGCTCACCATATTGTCAAGCTGTTAGTGTTTTACATTTTCTTATTACAATATATGCGCCTGCCCTTATGAGTTCAGATGCTGATCCTTCCAAGTATTAGACACTTTGCTTAGAACATGGAAAAAAAATTTAGAACCATCTTCTGAATTTAGTTTATTTGATTTTTTGATATGTTGTATTTGGGAACTATATTCTTAATTGCATAGCTTCATTTCCATTTCCATAATTATTAGTTGTCATTATTAAGAGGCAATCTCCTATTTACCGTTAGGCTGTAAAGAACTCCCCAAATTATAACATCCTCTTATTGTCATGCTTACTGTATTCAGAACAAGGTGCTGGAAGGAGCTACTTTCATGGACTGTGGAACAGACTTGGGCTCTGGCAACTATGTTCCTGGTGAGTTCCATTCTTGTCACAATGGCTTTCAACGGTGCATTTATTCTTTATGTGCATATCTGTGTACAGAAGTTTACAAAGTTATTTTACATATGCACCTTGGCTTGTATTATATATGTAGGGGACTAATAACATTCACGCTGTGCATGAATGTTATCAAGTTCATGCAGGCTGTTTTAAGTGGCACATTTGTAAATAAGGGTGGCATGAGTGGCATTTTTGTATTTTTGTAGAAAAACTGATTTAATACAAATGCCTTCTATTCTCTCCATAATTACAAGAATTCCACTCAAACATGTCTTGCATGGTCATTAGCAATTCCACTCATTGTGTGGTAGTAACCTTCCCCATAAATACATATACATATGGGGGATGATAATGTTCACGCAGTGCATGAGCGTTACTATCCTTCACGGAAGCAAAAAAAAAAGTGTTGGCATTCTTGTAATTATGTAGAGAAATGGTGGCAGTTAAGCAATATCATTTTCTCTCCATAATTATTAGAATGTCACTGTTTCTCTACATCATTACAAGATTGCCACCTTTTTTTTTTTGCTTCTGTTCACTCACTACGTGAATGTTATCAATCCCATATACACACACACATATCTATAATATAATATATAGAAATAAGTGTCACCTGACCCTGTCTCTTTGCTCTCCAATCTTCAATCCCAGGAATCCTATGAGTTCTATTTTAAGGATGCCACGTGGCACCCTTCTTTAATCTCAACCGTTAACTTTCTCACACACACGTTTTCCTCTCAATTCAAATACCATTTGAGAGATTTTAGAAGATTGTGATCCTTTATTTTCTCACACGGATAAGGGTGTGTAGAGACGTGTCCATCCCCCCATTTTTCTCTCTCTATCCCCACCTACTAAGTCTCCTCATTTCCTCTCACATCTATACTATAATTCCCATTGTTTGATCCAAAAAAAACCTCTAATGATCTCTTTTTAAATTTTCTCTCATGTATCTCATATTCCTCTTTTCTCTCTCTCAAAGGACACGACTCCTCCCAATATTTCCCAAGAGTCTTCTCATGTTTATCTCAAATGTTTTTTTAGTTATTCTCTTTTCATTTTTCTTTATACTCTCGTGCATTGCACAGGGATTTATTAGTGTATATATATATATTTGTGCACGTGCTTGTGCATATGTACACGCACACGCAATGTTTTAAAAAGCGTGCGAGGCTTAAGGAAAACGCCTTGAGGCTCAATCACAAGGCTTAAACCCCATGAGGCTCACATGAAACACACCCCTCATGCCTTGAAACTCGTTTTATGTTTATGGCGTATGTCTCTTACATTAACTAAAATTAGGTTTTTAGTCACAACTGACTTAAATGTCATTTTTTTAAAAAATTTGTTATTTGTTTCAACTTATTTATATAGTATTTCTTATGTGTATGCGTGTACCCACACGAACACACACAATGTATACGAATATATATATATATACTATAATATTTCATTAGCTTTTTGTACATTTTTGTAAATTTTCTTATATTTTATTTATTTGATAAAAATGAGAGCATGAAGCTTTCTTGTGAGGCTTACGCCTTGCGCCTCATGCTTCTTGAGGTCCTAACGCCTTGCCTCATGCCTTCACGTTTTAAAACATTACGCAAACAGACTTGGGCTCTGCAACCATGTTCCTGCTGTGTGTGCCCGTGCGAACGTGTCAGTTTGCCTATTTTTCCCAACTTTCACCAGTAAACCATTGAATACAAAAATATGTGTTGGATAGACTCTGACAACTCTGCTTCTACTAATAAGGGATCTCCTTCCTCAATTGTCCTTTTTATGAGGGGCCTGCTGCAGCAAAAATAAGAACTATAATATTTCCTTTTGGGAATTATTTATTTTATTTCAATTTAGAAGCATGGACTCAGGCACTTGAGGATGAGGATGGGAGTATTATCTATTCCACCTATGCAGTTCTAAAATTGCGTAGGAAAATCCAAAGTATTCCACTTGGCCAAGGGTCTGACCTGTAAAGCTTCTTTTTCTGTAAGTAAGCTGGTTTTGAAAAGACCCTGCCTGATATTAGAAATATATAAAATAACATCCGTTGCCACAGAATTATATATGTATTAAATTGCTTCATGGAATCCCCAAATCTTGGTCTTAATAGAGGTTTTTGTCTAGTGGAACTCGGGTGAGATACTGCCCAGGGTTCTGATGCAAAAGTTGTCGTCTCTCTCCAGCGAGTCACAAAATTCTGCGATTTTCCCATCAAATGTTTAGTTCATGATTTAATTGCAGCTTATTTAAAAAAATTGCGTCATTTTGAAAAAGTCTCAAATTAGATGCTAATTTTTAACATAGTGGCTCAGAAATATGCTGGAAAATTTATGTTTTCATAATTATTTATCTTATTTTCATTCAATTTTTTCTCTCGAAATTCCCCCCATTTCCCCAATCTACTGCCCTCTCTTTTTTTGAATTTTTTCCTAGCTGAATAATTTCTGAACTCTAACTTGGTGAATGGTGAGTACGTCTGTAAGTGCTACTTATTCATTGACCCCATTTGGTAGCACACAAGCTAACTTTTGAATAGCTTGCAGTCTTGCAGGTTTGGCGCAACCAATTTGCAGCATCATTATTTATTTATTTATATGTTTAAAGTTTCAACAACCTTCCGAATAGGCGAATACTGGAACCAAAACACAGACTTGGCTAATTACCAAGACGTGTCATCTCAGAACTGAGATGGTTCAACCATGGACACCTGGTTTTTATTTATTGAATGCCACTTAAAAAAAAAAAAATTAAAAATAGATAAGCCTTTGATAGTGTTTGACTCGACCAGTCCATCTGGTCAACTCAACCAAGTATGACCAACTCTTCCTAGTTGACAAATTTTGGCCAAGCCCTGATGGTTCCAACTATTCTGTGATCAAGACCCAGCCTAGGAGATGTTCAGATAAACTCAGCCAGGTTTCAAATTGATCCATTTCATTCTGAAACATGGGCTGGCTCCTTTTTGCTCGCTGATCTACTTTAATAACCAAGTGAGGTACAAGCTATCTAATGTTTTTACGTTTCAAATTAATATATGCTAACAGTAAGTTTGTGAAATTTCAGGCAATCCTGCTCTTAGGCAGGGCAAACCTGGGTCCGGAGTTGGGTTTGGATATGGCCTTCGGTTAAAATCTCGGTTGGCCCACTTTCAGATTGATTGTGCCATCAACGCCTTGCAACAAAGGACTGTGTACTTTGGCATCAGCAATGTTGTGACATGAAAGTTGTAATGCCCGAAGGAAATGTTGTGACGTCAAAAGCCGTAATGCCCAAAGGACAAGTAATTCCATTTTGAAGTTTCAGACTCCACTGGAAATTGGCCACAATAAGGGGTATGCAAGCCAATTGTTTGAGGATAATAACTGGTTAGGGAAACTGAAGCCCAAATCCCTTTGATTGAAAGTGATAAAACTTTTGTTGGTCTCTAACACAAGTCACACTACCAAATTGAGTTTTACTGCATAAATCCCATGTAATTTAGACATTTCCTCACTGCCAATCAATTTGAATATTTGTAAGGAAAATGATTCAAGATCCATTCAACATGTGTGTTTTAATTGTAGAGACAAAACAAGAAATTAGGTATAATTTATTGAGATAGCAGACAGCGTCCTCAAAAATGGGGAAAACCAGATAAATCAAGAGCAGTGATTAGCATACCTGGGAAATGGATTTTAAAATCCAAGGCTGGATCTCATTGGTCCATACCCCCCCTCCCCCTCTTAAATACCCACTAACAGATATCAAAAACGGATATTAACAGAGAAAACAGGCTACAACTGTGTCCTGCAAGAGTACAATGTTTTCTGAAGCTGTTATACAATTTGTGGCCATTTGAAATCAATATTGGCCTAGATTTAACTGCAATCCATCACTGCATGCCAAGCCAGGCTTAAAGTAAACTCAAACTTTGCGCCTGGCTCAAGGTTAAAGTTCATGGTTGACCCTTAATTTGGCCTGTGCAGATGGTTGTATCGTGTTTTCCCCCATCGTGCCTGGATCAAGGCTAAACTTCATGGTTGACCTTTGGCCCATGCTTGTATGGTGTTTCCTGGGGGGAAACAAATAAACCAAGAGGGATATGGGCATATAAATATGTATAGAAAGAACCACAACTGTGTCCTGCAAAAGTACAAGGTTTTCGGAAACTTCTATATCGGGGACAATTTGATATCAATATGGGTCTGGACTTCACTGTAATCCATCAGGGCATGCGACGCCAGGCTTAGTATAAACTCAAACATTGCACCTAGCACCAGGCTAAACTTCATGGTGGCTTGTATCATTTCAACCTTAGGCCTTGTCTACTTCAATTTGATGACCCTTTTATAATCAATCCCCTCCCTAAGTCATAGCTGAGAGCTTCATCTACCAGCCCAACCACCACCCCTATCAACTTACAGTAGATCTTCTAAATATTAAAACCAAAACAAAAAATCTGAGTTTAGGTTGGGGAGAAAGGAAGAAGCTACCCTTCTGCTTGTGTTAGGGACCCCCAAATGATGAATTATCTTACCAAGGAGAGCTTTTCTTGTGTATGAAAATATAGCCAAAACAAACCACAAATACCAAATACCAAGGAGATTGGGGTCAGTTTTTTACCTTGAAAAATTGAGGTGGCACCCATTGAGTGGTGGGTCCCAAACCCCACCACTTATGTACCACCTGAATTGCCATGGGAATGGGATGATGCATTCCTCCATTAAAAATATGGGAAGCAAAGGCATTATGGTTGCAGAAGTGCAGATGACCACATACATAAACACAATAGGTTGTCCTGTATATTATTTTGTCGCAAAGTTAGGATCACAAACACAACCATTCCAGACTCTAATGTTATCATCTCATCAACTAATATTATTCTATGGGAACAAACCCATCTATACTTGAGTCTCTTTTATTATACATTAAGGTTTTCAGCACTGTTAACTGCCCCAAGACCGTGACTCCCCGGGACTGTTTTTAGTGATAATGAATGCCTTAATGCAGACTAGCCAAGAATGATTTACCTTTTGATGGCAACCAAATGGTGGCGGGGACCATCCCTCTACCGGAACCTGTCACAATAACCACAAACAGCAATGCAACAGAGCTCCTCCATTCGGCTGCAGCAAGGATGGGGTTGTTCATGCAGAAGGCAGCAGATATCCCGAGCTTTCTGATTACATCTCGTCAGAGCTGAGACTATCTGGCGCTACAACTTGCATCAACCCCATTTGTACCCCTGCCTTCAAACTTCAAGGAGGTCACAGCAGCCATCTGCTGCTGCAACCCACTTGTTGGGAATACTGATACCATGACCACTGTCTATCATGTTTGCGACAGATGGTGGGAGATGATCAACTTGAAAGCGATATTCTCCTGTAGAATACATACTGGCCACCACTGACCCCAATAGACTCGATCCGTTGCCAGATGCTTCCTTTGCCGAGTTCAAATTCCCAGTTTCGGATTGCAGAACTTCAGAACTTGAATACCCAGCCTGACAAAGTTGCACGTCACATGTGCTGTTCATGTCATGCTGGTCCTTTTCACTGTTCCTGCTCTTTGTGTTCAGGAAGCGGCCACCACATCCCCTAACTCGACGCATTGCGTGCAGATGGCGTGATTCATGCAGATATGGCTGCGGAGCAAAAGTTGAACCTATATCAATGTAACACGGATGAACCCTTCAAGAAAAAAGATGCATATGTTGGAAAGATCTAATATCTGCACCGTACACATGATGACCCAGCAAGGTGGCTGGATATAAGATTGAATGGATCCTACTTAATATTTCCCTGAATGCTCCTAACCACCTAATCACCACATTCGTTTGAAGAGCCAAGGGAGAGTTCGGTAAATGGTTGGTCAATAGCTCAGATGGTTAGGATCATAATATCACATTGACCTCAGCTAGGATATCTCGCAGATGGAACCCCTTGAATGGTGGGTCTAAACTCCCATTCTTCCATGCACATGCACATATGCATGAAGGTGGGGAAGGAAATATCTTTCTGTCCACCGCCATCCTAACACAAGTATACCTCTTAAGTTAATCTTTTCTTCCACATTCAGAAAATTTGAGATTTTCTATGCCAGATTCTACTGAATGATGGCACTTTACCTTTCGAAATTTGGTCACTTTATTCTCCAATTCTGCCTTTGCCCGAGATTGCCGACGCCGAATGATTCCGTGGTACTGCTTAGCATTTACATATACTGGTCCATCTTCTGTTGTAACATTGAATGGCAACAGTATCTGTTCCTGATTCATTATCAAACAGGAAGTATTTTGATGAGAAAGTTTCCCTACTGAAAATCTTAGTTAATCACCAGTAAAAGCTAAAGACCAGACACCTGCTAAAATCAAATATGAACGAAAGAGAACTGAAGTATCATAATTCTATCATAAAGCAACCTTGTAAACCAAAAGAGGATAAAAGAACATCCCACCATTCAAGAATCTACCTGAATTAAGTTCAAGAAATATTGGTTATTTCAGCCATGATGACATCTATTGACAAGGATGTACAAAGTTCCAATTTCTTTGTGCTAATATTCTGTTGTGGACCTTGTGGTACTTTAATAAAGTAAGAACTTTTTGCTATATGATCTCTCTTATTCACTAATAGTTTCCTTTTAAAGAGCTCACTCATATATGCCATCGTTAGAAATGGTTCTCTATTATTCAACCTACTCTAGTGTCTATTGTTTTGTTAGTCCAAAATTGCTAAGCTATGGGACTTGAGGAGAATTTATGTATGCCTTCTCTACTTTGTGTTTGTGTAAGAGGGCTAAAGAGAGGGACTGCTCGCTAGTATGCAACCTCTAGCCAGAGAGACGGTATTGTTGGTTCCTTGCTAGTATGTAACCTGTAGCCAAAGAGAGACAGTATTGTTGGTTCCTTTGAAGAGTCTTCCATTGTAAGTACAATTATGCATTTGCTACAGCTAAGCCTTTAAAAATTCTAAAATTTAAGCATTCATAAATATTAGCTTTTCCAAGTAAATGTTTAACTAGATTGTCAGTGATCACATATAAAATATGCTCAGTGAATTCAACATTCCCATGAGTTGTTTTGGATCTCATCTTTGCAACTTCCAATTACCCACCTTACGCATGAGTACTAAAACTGTTAAAATATGTAGTCAAACAGACAAGGCTATAGGAAAATACCAAGGTAATTTCGTGACATGAGACATTGAATTCTATGCTTAGGGGTTACCGGGTTAGATACTTAGATGAGATCCGTAACTGAATCTAGAAATCCAATTTAAGGGTTTCAAGTCCAAGAACAAACAAAAGGCAATCTACGGGTGGAAAGTGGATCATCATCATCACCTCATCATCAATGCCTTATCCCAGATATTTGAGGTTGACAATATAGATCCTGTTTCGTCATTCCATTCTTTCAAAAGCCACAACTTTTGTTAAGTCCTTTGTTATTAAACATTTTCTCACGAATTCCATCCATGTCATTTTTGGCCTTCCTCTCTCCTTTTAGAGCCTTCAACTTGTACCGATTCACTTCTTACTGGAGCTGTTAATGGTCTTCGCTGTATGTGTCGACTTTCTTCTGTTTATGACAACAAAACCTCAAATAGGACATTTTACATTTGAGCATGATACTGCCTATGGGCATTACACTGACAACTCGTACCTTAGAGCCCATTGAGTTGATCTTGAACATGCAAGCAGAGACTGGTTCCTAGATGGGGTATAGCCTAAACAAAACCACACTGAGTATCTATTCTAAGACAAAACTTGGATGATTAAAGAGATAAAAGAGGGTCCATGCATGAAATATTGGGCTGTAAGATGTGTCACAGGATTGAACTCTGACTATACCCTATCCATACATGAAATCGAGGTAAGATGGTATGTTGATAGGTAGCACAAGTTTGAACCTATGACCTCACCGACTTCAATTGGATATCTTAAAAAAACATTGGTTTCAAACCTCAGTATGTCTTATAAAAGTAATATGTGAATACATGTATGCAGTCAGAATTACCTTCAGTATTGTCTTCCATTAGGCATCAAAATGAAATATAGATCAACTGCCACAGTGCTAGATGAAAGTTCAGGGTATAATTTAGATCTCTTTAAATGACAATCAATTAACTGATATTCTCATGAGCATAGTGACAAAGTCGGGGTTCGGGCGAGTTTGAAAAAATTCGGGAAAATTAAAAAATAATTTAATAATTATAAAATATACTGAACAATTGGATAAAAAATACAAAATAAGGAGTTTAAAAACGAATTATTTTCAAAATTTGGGCATAATTTGAGAATTGAATAGCGAATAGTTTGGCAGTCCAAAAATGCGCGAATAATTCACGTATTTTTGAAAGAAAAAAAAACGGCGTTTTTTGTTACTAGGCTCATGAGGGCATTCAGGATGAACAAATTTATCATGTTTATAGACAAGTTGGGAACAACTACCATCCCAACTTAAAGGGCGTATCAATATTGTCGTAATGGGCCATCTAAATAAGCTCATCACAACTTTAATATCTAGTTACTTTATTATGTATTAGTGTTTATTGTCTTTTATGTAATTAAGGACATTTATGTCCTTTCATTCTGTTAGTAATATAAAAAAAACTAAAGGGATGGAGAACAATTTTCTCAATACCCTATTTCCCTTCCTTCTTCTTCTCCTCCTCTTTCTCTCCACCACAAACCTAGTTTACTATTCCTAATTCTCTACTTGGTATCAGAGCAAGAAATCAAGGCCTGTATTTTTTTTTAAATGGCATGAATAGTGCCGCATGAATCTGGTATGGTTTAATATTTTTGGAGTTTAGATTGATTTTATTCTGAGTTTTTGGAATATCTAAGTTGATGTTTCATGCTCTCGAATGATTTTATGAAAGAAAAATATGGTTTACATCATTCAGGTTTAAAATGGGATTGTTGATGGATATCTAGATCTACTATGAATCATTAGATCTAGAGTGATAAATGTGTGGATTCATTGGCTTTAACAAAACAATAGTTTTTTGGAGTTTGTTTGGTAAAAGGGCGTGATTCCAAGAACCCTAAAGTTATTCTGGAAGCTGTTTTTGTGAAAAAAACAATCATATTCAACTTTCGTAAGAGGCGTTGACAATGTTTGATTGTATGAAGTTGAAAACCTTAGTGGAAGGTTGTGAAGTGTGTGAGTTGCTGATTTGTATAAATCAAAATTGATTTAGACCTCTAGTTGAGGCGACGTTGGTGTTTGAGAGGTCCGATTTATTTACTGGTTTGGTTTTTTAATCCCTAAGTAAAACGTATGTTAGTGATTGGTGGTATGGAGGAACATTCAAACATAGAGATCAGTACGCATAGTGCCTCATTCGCTGCTATTGCCTCTTTTGAGGAATCCTCTATTATGCTACCTCATCAACATTCCTCTAAGGACACCCTTCCAGTATCCAAGGAGGAACTTGAGTGCTTCAGTCAGTTGCTTTCACAGATGGAATTATCTTCTAGATTTCCCACTTTCGTTGCTCAGACAGGTACTCATGCATCTGCCCATCAGGTATCTTCATTAATTTCACATGACATTCTTTAGATCATCGATTCAGGAGTCTCAAATCATATGTTTGGTACGTCCACATTTTTCTCGTCTTACAACTCTTGCTTTAATCCTTTGAGAGTGAAAATTGTAGATAATTCCTTTGCATCTGTGTCTGGGAAAGGAAACATTCATGTCACCCCTACTCTCTTATTGTCATCTGTATTACATGTTTTTGGATTTTCTATTAGCCTTCTTTTTGTTAGTGGTTTAACTAAGCATCTGCATTGTAGTGCAACATTTTTTCCATCTCATTGTGTATTTCAAGATCTGGTGACACAGCGGCAGATTGAGAGTGAACGTAAAGTCGATGGGCTTTACATCTTGGATTAGGCTCTTGCTCATCTCTTGTGCTTTTCAATTTCGCAGTTCTATTAATAAATACCAGATTTTTTTTTGGCATTGTCGGTTGGGTCACTTGTCGTTTTAGTCCTTTAAAGTTTTATTTCCTCGTTTATTTGAGTCTATCAATTTACAAAGTTTGTAGTTTGAAACTTGTGAATTGACAAAATATATTCGTGTTTCCTTTTCCCCTATACTAAAAGAAGTTCATTTCCGTTTGAAATTGTCCATTTAGATTTATGGGACCCCCTCCCACTCTATCCTTATTTGAATTTCGTTATTTTATTTCGTTTATTGATGATTATTCCTACTAAATTTAGTTGTACCTGTTGAAAACTCAAGATGGGGTGCCCAATACTATTCGCACATTTCATAACATGATCGGAAATCAATTTGACAAGAATGTCAAGATATTTCGCTCTGATTATGGTCACGAATACCTTGAAGTATCACTCAGAGCTTACTTTGGTGAATATAGAATTATTCATCAAAACAGTTGTGTATACACACCACAACAGAATGGAGTTGCGGAATAAAAGAACCGACATTTGCTTGAGGTTGTTCAAAGTTTGTTATTACAGATGAAAGTTGAAAAAACGTTTTAGTCTGAGGCAATGCTTACAGCAGCGTATTTGATTAACCAGACGCCCTCCCGGGGTTTGATTAACCGGATGCGTCTTGAGAGTCCTCCTTTTAGTCTTCCGCTTCGCGTCTTTGGTTGTACTTGCTTTCTTAATATCCCGGGTTCAAATCGTTCTAAGTTGGATCTTAAGTCGACCAAATGTCTCTTCTTAGGGTACTCCTCTACATATAAGGGGTATAAAGTGTAAGATCTCCTGACATGTAAAAGGTTTATCTCTAAGGATGTTTCTTTCTTTGAGTCTGTTCCATTTTTTTATAGGATTCCTCTTCAGGGAGAGAGTGTTAGTAAAGAGATACCCCTACCCCATCTAGTACCCCTCCCAGTTCTAATTCTGGGAGAAACTCTTTAGTGCAATTGTTATCCTCTTTTAATGAAACTAGAGAGAAGGAAAATGAGCTAAAGACATACTCAAGACGTTCCACAAGTTGGAGCCTCAATCAATTGAACACTCAACATATCTCTGTGGACCCAGATCCATCTACTTCTCCAGTTGCTCTCAGTTTAAGTAATTTTTCATCTTTACCCAATACTACTGATTTTGATTTTCCTATTGTCTTACGCAAATGCAAACGCATTTGTACATTTCATCCTATCTCTAACTTCATTTCTTATGAATCGTGCTCTTCATCTATTCGTGGTTTTGTCTTATCTTTGTCTTCAATATCTATTCCATCTAAAGGCACAGATGCATTGCAACACCCTAAGTGGAAGGAAACAATTTGGGAGGAAATAAAGGCACTCACAAAAAATAAGACATGAGAACTTGTTGATGCTCCTAAGGATAAGAAGCCAATTGGATGCAAGTGGTTATACCGTAAAATACAAGGCTAATGGTACTGTTGATAGATACAAAGATTGGTTGGTCGCTAAAGGATTCATACAGACCTATGAGATCGATTATCAGGAAACATTTGCCTCTGTAGCCAAAATGAATACAATCAAAATTCTTCTTTCAGTAGCAGCAAATGCCTCTTTTTCAGCTGGATCTGAAGAATGCTTTTCTTTATGGAGATTTCCAAGAAGAAATATATATGGCTTTATCTTCTGGGTTTAATGTTCAGAATCAGAAGGGTAAAGTTTGTTGTCTGAAGAAGGCAAGTTATGGCCTTAACCAGTCCCCTAGGGCTTGGTTTGAAATGTTTAGTGGAGCTGTGAAGAAGTTTGCTTATACTCAATGTCACTCAGATCATACGTTGTTTGTGAAACATTTAAGAAACACAACTACTTCACTTCTAGTGTATGTAGATGATATTGTTGTAACTGGAGATAACCTAGGGGAGATACAGAATCTTAAGGATCTTCTGGCCCAAGAGTTTGAGATAGATTTGGGTTTACTCATGTATTTCCTTGGGATTGAAGTTGCCCACTCAAGGAAGGACATTTTCATATCTTAGAGAAAATATATCATTGATCTGCTGGAAGACACTGGAAAACTTGGCTTGAAACCTGTGGCAACTCCTATGGAAGCTAATGTTAAGCTTAACTATGAGAGTGGCAAGTTGCTTGAAAATGTTGGTATGTTCCAGAGACTTGTTGGTAGACTGATTTACTTATCCTTGACTCATCCTGATATTGCTTATGTAGTGAGTGTAATCAGTCAACTCATGCACAGTCCTAGGACTATACATCTTGAGGCTCCAGAACGAATTTTGAGATACTTAAAGTGTTCATCAAGTCGAGGGTTATTATTCAGACAAAATGGACACTTGAAGGTAGAGGCGTACACAGATGTTGATTGCGCTGGGTCAGTCACAGATTGCCGATTTGCGTCAGGCTATTGCACCATGGTTGGTGGAAATTTGGTTACCTGGAGAAGTAAGAAATAGTCTGTGGTTGCACGGTCTAGTGCCAAAGCAGAGTATAGAGCCATGGCTCATGGAGCCTGTGAGTTATTATGGATCAAGAACTTGATGACAGAATTGGGTTTCTCATCGGAGATGACACTCTATTGTGATAATAGAGCTGCTATTAGCATTGCACATAACCCAGTGCAACATGACAGGGCCAAACATATTGAGGTTGACAAACATTTCATAAGAGAGAAGATAACCTTGAAGATAATTAGTCTTGCCTTTGTAAGAACAGAAGACCAGTTAACAGATGTTCTTACGAAGGAGGTTGCATTATCACGTCATCATGGACTTATTGGAAAGCTTGACATGCTGGACATTTATGCCTCACTTGAGGGGGAGTGTCGTAATGGGTCATCTAAATAAGTTCATCACAACTTTAATATCTAATTACTTTATTATGTTTTAGTGTCTATTGTCTTTTATGTAATTAAGGTTATTTATGTCATTTCATTCTGTTAGTAATATAAAAGACCTAAAGGGATGGAGAACAGTTTTCTCTATACCTTATTTCTCTTCCTTCTTCCTCTTCTCCTCTTTCTCTCTTCCACAAACCCTAGTTTACTATTCCTAATTCTCTACTAATACAAAATCTTTTATGTACAAGGGAAAAATTGTCACCGTTTTGATTTCTCATATTTAGAGAATGACATGTTTTGTAAATTTTCCTGTTCTTTTTTTCTATCTGTATAATTAATAATTTTATTAGGGGAAACACCACATTGTCCTGTTCTTTTAGACTCCTTCAAATTTCACATCGGAACTTTTTCATTTTATTCTTATAACAAGCATTTCTAATTCTCCTTTTTGGTTACTGTTGTTTTTTCTCTTTAGCTCAAGACTTAGAAACAGGCTTGAAAGGCCTTTAAAAGGGCCGTTAAACAACTTTTTTAAAGTTCCTTAGGTCGTTTTCAAGTTTTCATATTTCCGTAGGTGATGACAGAAAGCCGATTTGGTTCCTCATTCTTTCTTAAGTGCTCAAAACCTCTGGAGCTTTGCTGCCATGTTTTTGGAAGCCAGCCAACTCTTGTATAGTATCCATTATGAGGGGAGAAAGCACTAAGATAAGGTGAGGGACGATGCCATCGGTACAAGAAGGCTGTCATCTGTTGTGGTAAGTCGGATGGCGTGCCGCACCCTTCGGGGGTGTGGATTCCGAAAATTATAATTTTTCAGAACTATTAATAAACTGTGAGGACATGTCAATACATTGGGGTTGTTGGAGTTGCATGTCTAACAAATGATCTCTGCACATAGAACTAAGACTTGTACCTTCCTCTAAGTTACATCTGAGGTACCTTAGAAACCACAGACTAGAAAAGTTTTAGAACTATATAAATTCAAACTAATATTCATATATAGTAGAGAACAATAATGTTGTAGTTTTGTGTATCTTGTTTCAAACAAAAGTCTTGTGTAAAACTTTAGTCCCACATCAGAAAATCACAAGAGAGTGGAATGGGTTATATATGTTTTCTCATCTTATTTGGGTGTGTTAAAAGGAGAAGGGCTTAGCCCTCGCGCATGTGGGGGGCCAAGGAGTGGACCAAAGGCTTCCAATGGGAATTTAATGAGCCAGGCTGGAAAACCTTCATGTGCGCGCGTTGCGGGTCGCATCCTGTGCGATGTATCAAAGACACACTCACGCAACTGGCCGAGCCGGGTCGGGTCGCGCGCGTGGTCTCTTGATGGTTTTTTCTTCCTCCGTAATTATTTCTTTTTGTTAATATTCCTAATCAATTTTATTACCATTTGAGAGAGATTTAATTTCCTTTATTGAGTCTTAAAAGTTTTATTTCCGTTGGAATATGTATGGTCTATTCTTTCTCTATATATTTGGAGATTTCTTCTCCTGTTAGATACACTGGAAAAAAATTTCTATTTCTTCGTGGTTACTACGAGATTATTTTTTCTCTTCAAGCTTTCTTCAAATCAGTCGAATTCGTGGAGATCATTAGAAAGAGGGTGTTCATTTTCTTTTGATATAGATCGTTGAATCCTGGGGGTGTCCGCCGTTTTCTCCTACGAGCATCAAGGTCGAAGAGGATCCAATAGGGGGCGATTTTTACCTTAAGGACAGTGTGTCTAACACACGCCTCAATCCCGTTTTACTACTAAGTCTCTGTTGGTGAAATTCTTATTTTCAGATCTGCTCCTACGGTTCAACTGGTTCGTTATTTGCTTCGCAACTGAGATCGGTAATATCTTCATCATTTAATTTAAATTGCATACAAATATTCCAACTTAATAAAGTCATAAAGTTTTACTCTATGTTATCTCTTTTGTTTTCTATAGGCAAGCAATGATTGCTTCCTGCAAGAAGTTCCAAAAATTAACAAGCATTTCACTTCACAGAAACTATACAGATGGAAAAAGTAATTCTTAAGCATTGGACAGCATTAGAAGAAAAGGAGGGGACCAACCGTAGTTTGAGGTCCATAAGTTGCGAATACGCCATAACATTGATCTATATAAGGATAATTTGCACAGGCCTCCATATTGTCAAGCACAAAGGTAAACCATGAGTATAGTAGTGACTAACAACTAATTAAACTTATCAAAACTCACTATAAATTGAATCAGTAAAAGGGAAAGAAAAATAAACCTTACCACAGGTTGACCAAGTCCTAATTCAAAAGGAACTTGGTATTTAGGTAGAGATAACTGTCTGGAGATGGCTGCCTGAAATTGCTGAGTTTTTTTCCCATTTCCAAAATCTTTGTTATCACCTGAATGATAATCTTCTCAGCCACTCAAGACAGTCAAACTAAAGTACCCGCGAATAGAATATTGTGTATAGATCACTAGAAATAAGTATTTATTTTTCTCTTCATTCCTTAGTGGTGATGTATTAAAAAGACTGCTACGGAATAGCATCAATCAAACAATAGGCTCATGTAGAAACAGTTGAAACATCCTAGAATTGGATGTCCTTGATAAGAATACCCAACGAGAAATTGTTTCCACCATTCAGGAGAATTGCCGTCATTCCTATACTGTTCAAGGGAAAATGAAGAGGGAATCTTCGGTAATCAAGAGAAACATCTTAAACACAAACTCCATACTATGCACCAGATTAGGCAGAAGATCTGCTAACATTGGATTCATACCTGTTGTTGCAGGAACTTTGAAGCCGCCAAAAGTAAAACAACAAAAATGTTATTAAAATCCGACTAACTAAACAGATGATACAAGGTAGAAGTAACAACCACATTCTACTTTTTATAAATCTATCGAATTGGCAACACCTATCTATTCTTCTAATATTTCTCGGTTTATTTTTCCCTTTCTTCTTTTACTGATATCTATACACCAAATAGGTTCACAAGTGTTTCTATGTATCAAGATTTTTTTGATATATACATATACATATACATATACATACATGCATACATACATACATACATATATATATATATATATATATATAAATCCTATGAAAAAACTTTTAAAATACTATATATTCATATTCAATACAATTGTACAAATGTTTTTGTCAGCGGGGTCATTGTACTAGATACAAATGCATTTCTGAGTAACATACTCATGGACAATCTGAAACTAGTTGATACCTGTGTCACAGTTCCAGATGAACCAGACTTCATTTTTGCAACTCTGTTTTCAATCTTTCTATTGCAGTTGTAAATGAATTGCAAGTTCGAATCTGGTTCCTTAGACCCCTTATTAAATTGGCTCCTTTTAACTTTAAGTGTATCAACTTACTAGTTCCTAGTTTACGCCTCTACTTTAAATTGATTCTGTCAATCTTATAAATCTCATTCCCTTATCGCAGGTTAGACCAAAGACCCTTGTGTTACATTTAAATTTCTCAAATTATTTTTCTTGGAAAGCTTTTGTATCTCTCTGCAATTTTTTTTTATCAACTTGATAAAGCACTGAATATAAGGACCACATTCTTCCAAAGTTAAATTGACACATGAAGCCTACTACTAATTTTGTTACCATCAAAACAAAGTGCAATGACTTCAGATACTAGCACACAGGGTTGTTGCACAAAGGATGCAATCCGAATCACTAAAAACACAATCCAGCTCAGACACAATGCATTCTTCACACAATCATTAGGCACTGATAGGGGAACCGAGAAATGAACTAGCTCCTTTATAGGAATATGGTTCCAAATTCATTTCTTTATTATATCCCTTAATACGCTTTTTTTTATAAAAGAAAAAATCATCATAACAAGTACATTGTAGATTCTTGTGATGAGCAAGTATGATTTGGTATGTTCTAGGTATATATTATACATGTGCTAAGATACTTTGGGAATGATCTATGCTTTAAGTACATGATGTGTATTTTGTTTATACTTCATATAATTTACATTATCTTATGCTTGGTCCGAAATATATTATGAAAAACTATAAAAATAAAGAAACTACATGCAAACCAGGTAGTGCCCATTTCACATATATTATCCAAGCGTATTCTAGTTATGTTTATAGCATCTTGGTCAGTTCAGGTAAAGCTAGAGGTTTCCACTATTCAGACTAAAAAAAAACAAATTGATTAGAAGCTATGAATCTCAATTGATGCATTACAATCAATTTTGGATGTAATAGTAGCCTGGAAATTGGATATGAAGATTGAAACTTCATTCAACAACTATTGAAACCATAGTTGTAGGGAAGCTATGTATAGGGTGGGTTCCTCGCTTCCTAGGAAACTCGTTTCCCAATGCGATAGTCTCGAATCTACATCCCAGGTTGTAGTCCCTGAGCAAGTATTGTTGGATTGAAACCTAGGGCACCTAGTTCTCCACACATATCTCATGTAAGGCAAAATTGGAAGCATGGATTCCCATTAATATAATGGGAGCAAGACGCCCATATCTCATTTCTCGCTTCTTGTTTTCTTAGGATTTTTTTTAGCCTTACTTTCTGCTTCTTACTTTCACTTCGCTTCGCTTCTCGTTCTAGTAACTATGATTGAAAGTTTGAAACCTTTTGCATCCCAGATAGTTTCCTAGAGAGTTTTTTTTTTATTGATGCCGAATACAGAAACCAATAGTTTCAAATATAGTAACTGGAACAGATAACTATGCTTCTTCTTTGTTTCTTCTCAAATTGGGCCAACTAAACTCAGATCCCAATGACAATTAGTTCGCTTCATAGCCATTCATTTATAGCTCCACTAATTTAACATTGCAAAAGTCATAAGAACCTTCCATATTTAACATTGCAAAAGTCATAAGAACCTTCCTTTGTTTTTATACTCCAGTGCCTGGTAGGAACAAGCAAACAATGCCCTCACTCCACTTTCATTGATCAGATTAAAAGACAGTTCTGAAAGTAATGCTCATCTTTTTTTTTTTTTTCAAAAAAGTTAAAATTCAATTTAAATAGACCATTGGCTGCAGGCCTATTCTTAACCCTGTATTTTAATTGAACTTATCCCATATGTTGTTGGACGTTTACACTTCCTTACTAGAAGTGCTCCGTAGTTTGGGATTTAGACAAAACTGGCAGGCTAGAATGCATATGCAATTTGATCCAGATGTCCTCCATCTTAATTAAAGGTTATCCAGTTTTTTTTAAAAAAACCAAGAGATGGCTTCAACAGGCTGATTATTCCGAATCCATTGTCACTAGAGAAAATGCATTCCGCCAGAAGGGTTGTTAACTGATGTCTGCCCTTATTATTTACTAGGAAGTCATCACCGAAACTCCTCTTCCAACAAACAAGTCCTCTCCCAACCCTTCAATAACCAGAGTCCCAAATACCCTTGGCAATGCGTCTCGACCCAAGACAGAGCCCACAGTATTTGGTGGGAAACTGACCTTGCCAACAACCCAAAATACGAGCATAAGTCAAACCTTCATCAATCTCTCCCACTCCAATGAGAGTGCTCTTGGACAGATTAACTCGAAGCCCTAACACTGGGTCAAAATATCTCAGGGCCGCCTTGATGTTCATGACCTACTCCCTGACAGCATCCACTAACAATACAGTACCGTCTGCATACAGGAGGTGAGTGACCAATGGCTATCAAGCAGAGGCCTGAACCCCTCGAGGTACCCAAGGAGCTATCTTTTTTATCGATAGACTCACTAACTTGCAACAAAATTAGCAATCTGCTCTCATTATTTCTTTTTAACTTTGCAGACATCTTCCCTACATAGTATAATAGTAATCAAGTATATAAGATTCTCAATCAACTTTAGAATTCAAGGGTCTTGTGGACAACACACAAAACATCTTACTTTGATTTGCTGTAAGCCCACACCCAGGTTCAAACAGAGCAAACGAGTTCAATTTCTTGACCAGCCAAAAGCCTCAATGGTTGATATTGTAATATTCCTAGTTCTAGGAAGGAGAAACTCTCCTTAGTTTTAGCTTGGAGAGAATTGTGTTCCCAGATTTTATTCGAATAATTACAACTTATGGCATTCTTTACTCATCTAATTCATGTTCTCGTGTTACAATTTTGACCCCATCTTTCCACCTTCATCAAATAACAAACCAAATAATTTTTGCACAAGGAGTTTCAAAATGAGAAAATAGAACATAAACTTATTTCCGATATCCTTGTTTCCAATGTCAAGCCTATATTCATCTTCATTAATCTCGGGTTTCCATCAACAGAACAGGAGTCTATCCTAATAAGGAGACCAAGTTCCACCCAATCTGTCCATAAGCTCTTGACTGATCTGAATTTCCGAACATTGCACAACACTATATCCTGATAAGAAACATACACCTCTATTTATTTGCAGGTTACTATCACATCGCCAAAGTCACACGCGAGAAAGAGAGTTGGAGTTAGCAATAACAAAATGTGTTGGTTAGTGTTCCAGTATCTAGATAAAAGATTCTCAGCTCATCTTGCAAGGACATACTCTCTATCTGTCTCTAGCTTCTCTAAAGACACATGAACTGTAGCTCTAGTAAGTAAGAAGTTCACCCTATTTATCCATTAATCCCAAATGAAATTCTAGCTCTTCAAACAAGGGAAGAAATAGTTTTTACTGGCCCACCTTTTCTTCCTATTTTCAATCAATTTCAAGGGGATGGACGAAACACAATGGACTTGATCATGAAAGAGAATACTCTCAAATCTCCTTGGAAGATAACAGTAATTAATATGTTGAAAACATGACACAATTATCAATAGAACCATCACTTGAGTATCGGTGCTAGACACACAAATGGAAAAGCAGATATATCACTTACATGGCATGTACTAGAGATCCATACCAGTAAAAATAGTGAATTGAGCAGTATTGTTCTTTTCTAGTCCTTGGTCTGTACCACTCTGTTCTTGTCGCGGTGTGGCTATAAGCGGGTCTCCGCCGCTAGGTTGGTCCACAGATAAAGACTTCATTTTGCCAAATGACTCCTCATAGACTGGTTGAGATCCAAAGGCACTCCACCAAGGCATGGAAGAAACTGGCGACAACTGAGCAATACGATTATGTTCAATTCCTTCATTTTCTTTGAAGCTCACAGTTTGCATTGTAAATTCTCTCGCAAGAAAGATCCAAACTTTGGTTTCAGGTGGTTTTCTTTCACAGGTTCGACCTAATTACCTGCAATTAAAATTTACACCAATATTTTACTGAATTCCAACCACCCAAAGGAGAAAAAAAAATGGTGGTATTTCCACCAGAAGATCTTCAAAGGATTGCTAAGATAATGATGTAACCCAACTAATTCTACTGTGGTGAGGGACGATTTAAAAGAAAAATTAACACACCCAGATATCTAAAGACAGAAAGAAGTTGGAGATCATCATTATTGAACTTGAAATTATCATTAAAAAATATCAAAATTCTAGATACCCACATCACCTTTTAGTACGAACACCCAAACCCATTTCAGTTTCCCGTAGATAAACCAAAAATAAAATAAAAAATATCAACGCAATTCACATAGAAACCATTCCCTGGGGAAAACCCAGAAAGCTTCAATCGCCCATATAAAGTAAAACAATGATTGCAAAGAAGAAATAGAAGTGTACTCTGATAAGATAATCTACTGTATGAACGAGAGAGAGAGAGAGAGAGAACTCACGTTCCAGAAGCCGAAGCAGCTTCGAATCCTACGCATGAGGAGAGAAGCCCATACAGCAGGAGCCTTGTCGGTTCAATATCAAGCCGAGAGTGAGAGAGAGATGCGCAGATATTAATGGAAGTACACGGCAGCACCAACGGACGGGGTAAAGCTTCCATGCAGGTTCTTGTACATATTTTCATGTGGAAAATAATCCCCTCCTCGGGCCGAGGAGGGGATTTACCATCTGGCCCCCTTTGTTCCACGTGTCCCTTTTACTCTCTAGTTAAACCACGAGTTCAAACTTGTTAACCATAGTTCGGAGATGCCTTGTGAGAAGAGCAATAGTCACCTCCTCAGCCGAGGAGGGGACTATTCCTCCTCGCTCTCACAAACACTTGGAACTATGGTTAAAAAATTAACCAACTCTTGTGGTTAATTTTCTAAAAACCAACTCTTGTTTGCACCATAGGGTTGACTGAATTTTAACCATAGTTAATGAAGAAAAAAGGGGATACGTGGCCCCAAAAGGGGGGATGAGATGGTAAGTCACCTCCTCGGCCGAGGAGGTGACTATTTTCCTTGTGAGAATAGTCCCCTCCTCGGCCTAGGAGGGGACTATCTTTTCATATTAGTTGCCCATGGTCGCACGCGCGATGAACATGAGAGGGAAGGAGGAGAGAAAGTGGGGAATAGAGACCCTAGAACCCACATGATCCACGTGTGTAATAAAAACAGTTTTAAGTTAAAATGAAAATTTTATTTTAAAATATTCAATTTACGTTTTTAATACAAGAATCTTAATTATAATCATTACGATATCTAAGTAATGATATAAGTACAATTAGGATTTGTTCAATCAACATTTATAAGTATTTTACTCTCATTCATTATAGGACTTTGCTACTAAGACCGCAAAGGGCTGAGACCATAATGAGCCCGCACATTTGATGAGTGGATTTCAAATTTTTCATAAATCTTGAGATCCGCTCATCACATGCGTGGTCTTAGTGTGGTCTTGGCCCTTTGTGGTCTCACTAGGATTCCCTTCATTTTAATAGCAGAGATAGTATTGATAATTACTAATTAGTTATTGAAATATTAGACACAACACAACATAGGCTTGTTCCAGTGGTAGTGTATCTCCCCCTAAAGGGCAGGTTTTAAGATCCAATCCCTAATGGTGCGTTAATTGTTTGAATTACACCCTTAGCTAAGCTTCAAATGCTAAACCTTAATCCACTAAAGTGATTATCTCTTAACCAAAAAAAAAAATGTTAATTGTTTAAATTCCACCCCTTAGCTAAGCTTCAAATGCTAAACTTTAACCCACTAAAATGATCAGGCCTGTCAAAAAGGCCCATGTTGAAGGGTACCCAGCCCTGCCCGGCCCGTCCAAACCCGCCAAAGCCCTGCCCTCTTCCAGCCCTTGGGCCGGGTAGGGCCCAATTCCAAGCAGCCCTTCAATTGTAGGGCCGGGCTAGGGCTCCCCCCTGCCCGGCCCGTCCCTAAAATATTACTAATAATAGTTAGTATTATTATTAATAACCATTAATATCAAAAATTGACTAATATGCCCACATTAACGTTTTATTAACGTTATGAAAATAGGGTCAATTTCGTAATTACCTAACTAATGACCAGTATAAATAAACTTATAACTTAACCCTAACACTATTCACATACGAGTTTCAATCGAAATCGCCTCTTCGTCTCTACTCTTCACAGCTTCGCCTGAGCCTCTAATCTCTTCCACTCTTCCTCTCTCACGGTGAGATCATCGCCTGACGCCTGGTGCTCTGCTCTGCTATCTCTCTCAAGCTATCGCCTGGTGCAGTGGTTCTCTGCTCTTCTCTCTCTCTCAAACTATCGATTGGTGCTCTGCCATTGCCGATTGCTCTCAAATCAAGCTCAAGTTCAAGCTCGAGCTCACAGCCACCATCAGTCCACCACTCTCCTGCAGTCCTACAGCCTACGGGATACGGTGCACATTTCAAAATTTTTTTTGTTCAAATAGAGATACCCTGTAAATCCCTAATCCCGTAAAACCACTCTCCTACAGTCCACCACTCTCCTACAGTCCTAACCAGTAACCCCGTAAAACCAAAACCCCTTAAAACCCTAACCCCTGAATTTCTAAAACCCTAAAATCCTAATCCAGTAACCCTAACCCTAACCTTAACCTCCTCAGAACCTTAGATACTCACCAAACCCTAACCCCGTAAAACCAAAACCTCTTAAAACCCTAACCCCTGAATTTCTAAACCCTAAGTCCCTAATCCAGTAACCCTAACCTTAACATCCTCAGAGCCTCAGATAGTCACCAAACCCTTACTGTTTGGTTGTTGTGTTGTTGAGTTTCTATTCTGATCCGATAATCGTATTAGTAATACTGGCATCTGATTAGCTATCAATACTGTTTTTGATACTGATATTTGATTAGCAATTGATTATAAATATTTTTGATTAGAAATTTGCATTTTAATAGATGAGTTTCGATTCTGATTTGATAATTGTATTAGTAATATTGGTTTCTGATTAGCTATTAATACTGTTTTTTGATACTGGTATCTGATTAGCAATTGATTAGAAATTTTTTTAATTAGAAATTTGCATTCTAATTGTTGAGTTCTTACTCTGATCTTATTATTTGATTAGAAATTTGTATTCTAATTGTTGAGTTTCTATTCTGATCTTATTATTTGATTAAAATTTTTTTTTGATTATTATCTGTTAGAATCTGTTTATTGATTATACCCTATTAGATTATTTTTTATTAGATTCTGATTTTGTTGATTAGATTCTGTTTTACTAGGATAAAATGTCGACTCCTGGTGTTAGTAGTAATGCGAGTTCTCCTTTAGTTGAGTCATCAATAGGCGTTCAACCAGAGGACCCTAGAATTGTAGAAATTGGAGGGGAGAACATAACACATTCCGATGACCCTCTTCATCCATCACCCTCTTCCTCACAGCCACAGACTGAGGATCCTGAACCCATGCCAAGAAATCTAAAAAGTCTTCAATAATTTGGGATCATTTCAACCCAAAAGGTAGTAATAGAAAAGGAAAAGATGGTAAAAGAATAGATGTACGCGTTGCTGTATGTCACCATTGTAACATGGAACTAGACAATTCTATTAAAAATGGAGTCAATCAAATTAAAAGACACCTAGAATCGACTTATAAGAAGAGGCCAAACCTTGACCCAACACCACTCTTGAGGTCATCTTTACAAGGTAGTGGTCCTATAGCTCATAAATTTGACCAAACAAGTGTCGAGAAGCACTTGCAATATGATTATTCAACATGGGTATCCATTTAATATAGTTTCTCACTAAGGTTTTATTTATTATAGTAGCTTACTACAACCCCTATTTAAAATGGTGTCACGTAACACCCATCAAGTCTGATTGCATAGGAATTTATAAAAAGAAAAATCAAAAACTGTTAAAATATTTTGAAAGTAATGTATCGAGAATTAGTCTCACATCTGATATGTGGACTTCCAACCAAACTTTAGGGTATATGGCTATTACAGCCCATTATATCGATTCCGATTGGAAACCTTAAGAAACAAATAATCAACTTTATTAATGTTGATCCACCCCATACAGGGGGTAGTTTTAGCTGAAACTATTAAAATCAAATTTATTAAAATGAAAAAATTGATGATAAAATATTTAGTTAGTTTTAGACAATTGTAGTACAAATGATTGTATTGTAAGAGTTATGAAAACTCATCTTACTAGAAAAGAAGCTCTTCCATTAGAAGGTAGGTTATTTCATATGCGTTATTTAGTACATATCCTCAACCTTATTGTGGAAGATGGGTTGAGAGAAATAAGCCCGATTATTCAAAATATTCGGGATTCAGTAAAAATTTATTAAAAATTCAACATCACGTACACATAAATTCCGGGAAATTGTAGTGAATTAGAGTTAAAATACTGTTAAGGGGTTACCCATCGATGTTTCAACGAATTGGAACTCCACCTATCTTATGTTAGAGTCTGCATTCGAATTTAGGGAAATTTTTACTCGATTAGAAGTAATAGACTCAAACTATAAAACTAATCCTTTAGATGATGAGTGGGATCATGCAAGATTATTGCGAGCTTTTACAAAATTTTTATGAAATTACAAATATAGTTTCTGGAACTAAATATCCAACTATACATTTATTTTTGGAAGAAGTAGTTAAGATACATAATAAATTAATGGAAAAAATACATCGTGAAGATCTTTTGCTTCGTGATATAGCTACAAGAATGAAACTAAAAATTTGATAATATTGGGAAGATTATAATCCTATTTTTGAGCTTGCTATATTTTTTAATCCACAACATAACAATTGTATTAGAAATATGTTTTGGGAAAGTTATTTGGGGAAAGCGATATAGTGAAGACACGAAAGGAGAAAGCCCTTAAGAATCTTAAAGACTTATATAAGGAATATAATGTTAAATTTAGTACTCTTAATGTTTTGAAGCCATGTGGGGAGAATATTGTTGCAACAAGTTCAAAGAGAAGAAATGATGATTTCTTGAGATTGAAGAAGAAATGAGTCAAAGTACTATTTAGAAATAAGATCAGAATTAGATTTGTATTTGGAAGAGCCAAGAGATAATCTGACGATTTAGATATATTACTTTGGTGGAAAGTTAATTCAAAAAAAATCAAATTTTATCAATAATGGCTCGTGATATTTTAGCGATTCCAAGTGACAACAGTAGCTTCTGAGTCTGCTTTTAGCACTGGAGGTAGGGTACTTGACCAATTTAGAAGTTGTTTAAAATCCGACACTGTAGAAGCCTTAGTTTGTTTGCCAAGATTGGATTCGTACAACTAAAAAAATGAGGTTAGAGTTAGTAGAATTGGATACATTAGATATATTAATGAATGATATAGATAATTAAACATAGTATAAATATTTTTCTATATAATTTTATTTTGTTTATTGTATTATATCTGCCTGTCACTGGCAAGAAATTTTTTTTTTTTAAACTTTGCCATTGCTTTTTTGTTGCAATGCCGGTCCCAAGCCCGGATAAAAGAGGAGGGTATCCATTTCCTTGTCAGGTTAACAGTCGGTGTAGAAAAAAAATCTCATCATCTTAATCACAAAAAAAATTCCACTCTTTCTTCCGGCCCTTCTGGCCCTTTGGCCCTGCCCTGGCCCTTGAGGCAGGGCTAGGGCCCAATCAATCCCGGCCCTGAAGGGCTAGGGCTGGGCTAGGGCCCTACTCTTATAGGGAAGGGTAGGGCTAGGGCCGACCCCGACCCTGCCCTGGCCCTGCCCTTTGACAGCCCTAAAAATGATTATCTCTTAACCAAAAAAAAAAACCCCCACTAAACTTATACTGGTGGCGTTTGGTAACACTAATCAAAAAAAGTAAAGTTTATTTAAAATTTGAGCTTAGTTGGACTTTTGATTGTGTTAAGTTGAAGGTTAATTAGATGTTTAAATCTTTTTGAATTAGAGGTTTTACCTCAAAAGTAATAAGGAGACATGAGCTACTTTTTCTTTAGAAGTAAAACATTTTCAATTAACATTTACTTAACAATCTGAAAATCTAAATAAGCTCAATTTTCAAATAAATTCCACTATTTAGATTAGTGTTACCAAACGCCACCTTATACTAATACTACTAATGATTAAGTATACCATAAAAGAGAGATTAGACCCCAATACAAAAATGATTTTACAATAGGATGGATTTTTCACTTATTTTTTGGTTATGTTGTTTGGTTGCATCCTTAAATAAGTTGAAAAGCCACTTTATTTTACGTGTGCTTGATTTAAAAATTTATATAAATTACATGTAAAGAGAAATTTTTTTTATCATTAAATAAATATAACAAAAAAATATTTTTGTCAACTCCCTTAGTAAACAATTGTCATTATCACGTATTTTTAGAAGAGTATTTCTCATTTTAGAAAAGAGAAGTGATAGCCCTAGTTGAAGATTTGGAGAAATTTTCAAAGTCACTATGTCAAACAGGTTAGAAAAAACATTTCTTTTTGCAAAGAAGAAGTTATGGCCTTAACCTGTTTTAAAGGTAATAGAGAAAAATAGTGACACATGTTAAACCATAATAAAAGTTAGGAAATTGTGATTTGGCAAGCATTTTTCAAGGGGTATTTATGAAAAAAATGTTACGGTTTTAAAAAATATCATTCTTTGTGTTCATAATTACCAAACTACCACTTCCTAAGGCAATTTTTGGGTTGCTCATTCATAGTTATTTCTGTTAAAAAATACAAATAAGAGAGTAATATATTTGTTATTTTATAGATGAGAAATGCTAACCTCAATTTTTCTCTTCCTTACTTTCTCTACAGGGTCAACAAGTGTCATCATTTGTTCCCACGTCAATGGTTAAAACAAGAAAGGAACGGTTTGAATGTTGAAGCTTTAACGGCTAAAAGGGTAGTGGGAAAAAATGGACATGTGTTGGTCTCTTAAAGAAAGCGGGGAAGAGAGAAATTGGGAGTAGCATTCCCCTTTACAAAAGAGTAGTGATGGATGCCTTAGGTTTGGAAATGGAATTCATGGGTACGTTAACTAATTCTCTTTTGAAAATATATGTGAAATGTGCTACTTTTGTCATTTGAAAAATATAGTTGAAGAGAGATATTTGTCATTTTAAAAAAAATACATATAAAGATGGTTTTTTTGTCATTTTAGAAAATACATGTATTATTAATGAGAGGTTTATGCTATTTTGAAAAGTAAATAAGGATATTTTTGTTATTTTTAAAAATATATGTGAAGATGGATAATTTTGTCATTTTAAATTTCTTTAAAGAATTATGATTTTATGAAAAAATGATATGAATTTTTAAAATGTAAGTCATTTTCTGCAAAATATACTTTTTTGTGTAAAACAATTTACTTTTTAGGGATTAGTTCGATCATTTTTCAAATAATTTTGATTCAAATCTAAAAAGAAGCCTCCAATGAGGTTACACGAAAACCGTGCATAAACATGAGTTGCTTTGTATAATGATTATCTAAAATTGTGTATAACGAATCAAGCTCAAGTTTCACCAAAAAAAAAATCAAGCTCAAGCCGGATAAGCTTGTTTAGTCAAGCTAAAGCATGAACAGTCGAGCTTGAATCAAGCTCAAGCTGAGCTTGCGCATGTTCAAACTAAGCTCGACTCGATACATCTCTATGTTTCGGAATTTTTCAGTCTACTTGACCGACCACAAACCATAACACGCATTTTAAAAATTTTGCTAGCACACTCGTATATCCACGCTCTACCTCTTTTTGATAAGAAAACAACAACCCCTTTCAAATCATATCCTGCGAGTGAAACTTGACATTAATGATCTTTGTAGATCAAGGCTACAAAGGGCTAACAAGCCATCAACACAAAAAAAAAGTGTCAGTTCCAAAAAAGCCACATCTACTGTTATTATATAAGGCCTTATACCTAACTCTTTTTCTAAGTGTTGACAGTTTGTTGTTTATTTGTAACCTGTGGCACAAAGACCATTGCTGTGAAGCTTCATTCTAATCTTGCATGTTCCATTTAGGATTTGAGCTCCATCATCTGCAAGGAGACTCTTTGGATAGGTCAGTGCCTTTGTTCACATCATTCCCTTATCCTACAATATTTGGATTTTTCCCATCATGGCAGCCGTTGAATTTTTGATTTGGGAAAGAAAAATTCTATAGAGGGGGTAATGTAGCAGAACAGGTGAATCCATTGGGCAGCCGCATTAAGCGTCCGTGCATAAAACCCATGTCACAACGGTTGCAAAACTAAACTGCCTAGACCGGCTATCTGGCAACTTCTCTAGGTCACCATTCAGAGATTAGAACAATGACTAGTGGCAAGAACTAGTGGAGATCGCCACTGTGCCTCGTCTTTTTTGAGATAAAATGAGTGCCTACTCCTATTGAGAATGACGTGTACCTCGCGTCGTTACTTGGCAATAGAGATACCCGTTGATGCCCACGAGACCCCCACCAAGTGGAATTCTCTCTCTTCGGATTTGCGATCCACTCAGAAGGATCCATCCACTGCAAATAAGCATGGGTTCATCTGGATATTGGTTGAGCCTATAACATATGTGTGTGTTGTTAAGAATGGATTGCCACTAAGCAAGCAATAGGATTAGAATATCTTTAAAATGTAGGTGGAGATTAGACAGAGCTGTTATACATGGATCAAGCCATATATTTTGACAATGTGAAGGTTAAAACAAATTGGAAATCTCTATCAGAATCTTCTTGAGACTTGAATATCTAGAAAGTGGAGGAGCTAGTTCTTTTCATTTATAATCATGCGTATTATTTTGCTAGGGCGGATTAAGCCGAGACCTCTCATGTTCTTGAGACTAGAAATCACAGCTGAACAATTCCATGTCGAAACGAGCTGAGCTGGAAATGAATAGAAAATTAAACGAAAAGTAAAAACAAAAGAAAAGAAAAAGGGTTGATTGAGAAGGGATTATAGAGTAGGAAACTATCATTTAAAAAAAAAACTATCATTTTATGCTCCGTTTGTTTCGAAGTAAAGTAGAGGAAAACAAATAAATTTCACGGAAAATGTCAGTTGTCCTAAAGAAAGTATACTTAGAAAATGATATTATCCTTAGAACTCATTTGTTTTCCCCTATTTTACCCTCAAAACAAACAGAGCATTAAAAGAAAAAAATATTAGGCTTTTTATAGCTTTACTTGGATAATGAAATGCATTTGCATAAGAAAGATGTGTATTTAGTGGCTTTACCTGGGGAACCAACTTGGATTTGTCCTAATTCCCACTGCCCAACCAAAAGCGCCTGCTTTAAGCAATTAGTTTCTGGTTGCCTCTCTCTCTCTTTGTTTTTGGGGGGGGGGCCTGTTTGGTCCTCATTTGGGTTTCTCCAAACAGGCCATAAGGTACCCTTGGTAGAAATGGACGAAATGGTATACCTTTCCTGTTCTAGAATGCATATGAAGGCTGTTAGAGACCAAAATTATCTAATTGACTCTGTTTTGAATTTATATGGGAAAAGACGATGGTGAAGTTCCAAAAAGAAGTCCATGGAATAATCGTTAATCCGATTGAGTCAGTTTTTGCCTCAGAGATCTCCCAGGTTGAGTTTATGGGGATGGCGACTGGGGAGTCCAGCCCCTACAGGTAGTGTAACTTTTCTTTTTGGAAAATGTTTTGACGGACCATGCCTTCTTTTTGCAGGCTTTCCCTGTGCTTGAACTTCGGTCATGAAGACCATCTTCATCAATTAGATCCAGATTCCCATAAATCCATACTATGGGCAAAGGCTTTATCGTCTACTAGGAAAAGGATGAACCAATCTTCCAAGAAGGATTCCCGGCCTTAATTGTTAGAGAGATCATCTTCTGTTACGAATGGTTTCAAGTGAAGAACTTGCACTTCAGCGAATCTTGTCGTGGTGATTTGTGCCGGAGAGTGGAACCTCACTTATCTATGTTTCTGTAACAGGCTGAAAAGTCTGAATTACAAGTGTTCAACCAGGTTTCAGTTATCTAATGATAATGTTTCTTAGACAAAACCCATAACCCAAAGCAAATCCAAACCAGTCCAATTGAGAGAGAAAAAAATACCATATCCCAAAATTAATAGCAAACCAAGTGATTAATGTGGAACACACCCTATACATCACGATTGTGCACACCAAAAGGGTTTTGAGTTGCACAGTTACATACGCAAAAATGGTTGTTTAAGTTGCAGAAAACGGAAGAAAAAAAAAGGGAAATAGAGTGTGAAGATTGTCTTCATCTCTAGCTTTCTCACTAAGAATACTTTCCGTGTTGAGCATTAAAAGATCAAATGCATTCAGTATTCTAGTCTGATAGTCACAAAAATCCTTAAGTATAAATTTACATGACTTTCTGAAAAAAGAGAAAAACTGAAACACCCCAAATAAAATTCAGAAAAGAAAAAAAAAAGGGACTAACAGATGTGAAGGAAGTAAATTACAACACCATCACCAACAGGCAGAATCTGAGTGCCACGATAGGCAACAATTAGAAGAACTTGTTATACTGGCTGGTGAGAGAATCCTTGAGGTTTGAATAGAGGCCATAGAGAGAGTACTGACGAAGCTTTTCCACTTCATACCATGAGTTGAGCACATCATTGTGCTTATCAGTGCCCGAGAAGGCCAGCTGTATTCCAAGGCTGCAATCTACAGAGCCCCCTCGGTTTTTACAGCTAGTTGTTTTGATTGCACAGTCCTGTTTATTGAGGCAGACAAAATTAGAGTTGCCTGAGCATGAAGAACATCCATCCCTCTTCCAATACAAGTTTTGCAGCCTACCCTTCTGAAATTCAAGTACCTGCATTGACAAGACCAAATTGGTTTTTGGGGACAATGATGAAAGAGAAAACTCATATCTCAAACACCAACAGGATCTGAGATTATCTCCTTACCAGGGTAAAGCTGGTTATAATGTATGTACTGTTTGCAATAAAAGCAGAGGAGGACCTTGCCGCATATTTGCGACCCGCAAATGCTACCATATACCCACCATAAGAATCCCTGGGAAGACCACAAAAATTACTATACTGGAGACTGATTAATGATTATTATACCTTTGTTGATGAGGGAGTAAACGTCCACAAAGAATAATGTGAAATCAAATGTAACATTTTTTTTTTCTAATTGTGAGAATGACAAGAATTGGAGACACGAAACTGATTGGATGCCAAGGAATTAAGTAGCACAGTATATCATGTTCCAACTTCCAAGGCATGCTTTCATGGAAATGTAACAGCCACCTGTCAGTACACTATATCTAATTTCACTGCCCTACACCATTGTGCAATCTTCTTAAATTTTTGAAATAAAGAAAATAATTTGAGGAAAACCAGCAGGAAAATGATAAGAGTAGTTAAATATCTCCCCTTCTCCTAAATGAGTCCTCAATTCCCAAAACAAGAGTCCTCAACTCCCACCCACCTCGAAAAGCATATTGGACTCTAAGTTCGTATTAGAAAGAAACCGCAAAGTCAATGAGAAAGAAGAGAAAGCAAGTGATACATTTATAAAAATTGGGGCTGCACCAGTTCATAAGGCATGCTATCTACACTACACCAACCATAGGTCATAGTGTTGAGCTACTCCTTTCCGTCATTGTACATCCCTTGAAGCCTCTCCTAACCAGTCCATCTCATCAAGCACCATCTCTGCTAAAGTGCACACAACTGTATCTGCCTCACCTCTGCCACCTAATCATTTTATCAAAAGCTCTATATCACACCACCCTGCCTTCCCGAGCTAACAAGTAACAATGGATAAACCAGTTGTGCATGATCAGTCAGATGCCCGAGTCACAGATGAGTTTGATTAGTCCACAAAAATTGAAGTAATACATGGTTAGTTGGTTACTCATACAAGGTGTGTTGGTTACTCATACAAGGTTTTGGAGCATCTGCGAAACGAGTCCAACTTTCAGTGCCACAGAAAGAAATCCAGAGAGAGCCTACTTCAAGGAAACAGAGGGCAAAAACTTGCATAGGATGGGTGCTGAGTATTCCAAGTATCAAATATGGTGTTGAGAATATATCAAATTGAGAAGAAATGAAAGACAACCTCCCTCTCTTGTAAGTAAAAGAAAAGCTAGCTACCAAAAAAGCATATTTTGATTATTCCCTTCCATCTTCAAGGTATTAACTAAATAACCTTCAACCACAGCACCCATATGCAACTTCAATCAGTGGTTTCACCCAACATGGCAAGGCAAAACCATATCATTCTGTAGTATACTAGTATCTATGTTCCGGACCAGACAAAAACTAGCCATGCTCCAGTGTCTTATTCGAAACTCTTGCGTAGCGAATATTTGAACACCGACCATGTGACGCCTCATTTCGCTCCACAAAAAAGAGCCTAGTCCAACGCCCAACCTATCAAACCCAAACTTATGTTCCTCAAACACAAATGAGCCCAATACAACCGTGCACTAAAGATTTGCAGGCTAACACCCAAACCAGACAACCACCACTCTAGGCAACTGTGGCACAAGCCAACACTTAGACCTCCAAGACATCAAACTCTTTACATGTATCAGAACCACAAGAATCCAAGATGCGCCACCTCGATTTCAAAGGCCCTCCTCTCACCATATTTACACTTGTCCAGTTGTCCCTCAAGAATCTCCCCCAATGTGATTTTTTTTTTTTTTGGATCGGTAATCATGCAGGAGTATATATATGATGTAATAGAAAATAGTACATGGGGGCTAGGGGGTCACAAGATAGTAAGCCCTAAGCTAGCTACAAAGAAGGGCAAAAATAAAGTTTGAAATTACAACAGAAAAGAAAGCCAAGCTGGGTCAAAGTGTTCCTTGACGGAGCACCGATGCTTCAAGAGGAGGCCGGCCCGTAGGCAGATTTAAGCATGAGGGGAGGGGAGTTCTCAAAAAGCCGTTACGTTCTTTCCATAGAGACCAGACAATCGATGCAACTAGTAGAGGGCCTCCTTCGAAGCCTGTGTCCCCCAATAACGCTGAGAACCTACAGGATAAGAAGTCCCGTAAGGAGAGGGGAAAGACCCAGCTCATCCCCAGGCAAGAGACTAGTAGAGGGCCTCCTTTGAAGCCCGGTGTCCCCCAATAACGCCGAGAACCTGCAGGATAAGAAGTCCCAGAAGGAGAGGGGAAAGACCCAACTCATCCCCAGGCGAGAGAGGAAGTAGCTCCAAACCTAGAGGCGGGCAAGAAGGTTTTGGAGGGTGTCAATTTCCCAGTCATTAAGGTTGCGTCTTAGATGTGGGCACCAGATTGGTGTTCGAGATACATTCAAGGCATGATTCAACGGAGGCCGATTTGTTCAATGCTAGGAGCCAAAGCGAGGTGAAGTCATTGCGAAGAGTGGTGGGGCCACACCTAGAATCGCACATCAATCCCATTCCCACTTGGAAATTGATGTTGGAAGTGAAAGAGTCCCATCCAGACATGATTCCTTTCCAAAGGCTCGTGTCATGGGGGCCTTGGACGGTGGGTGGATCCCAATTGGAGTGCGATCCACACTTGGATGCGATATCATTTCTCCAAAGACTATCGCGGTCGAACCCGAATCGCTAAGCCAAACACTTTTGTGTTTTGCTTGGGCTTCAACATAGATTGTGCGGTCTCATGCTTCTCAAACTTCGTGCATTGGCATTCTTATGGTCTTGGACTATTCTCAACTTTCTCATCTCTCTAGCCTATCACTTGGGTCCAAGCAATAACCATCAGTGATCATATTTGGAAACTTTTCAAAACATCGTGAATAATTTACGTTTAATTCAAAAAAATCACAACAACTTGAAAAGTCACATTTTTTCTTCAAAAATCACGAATACTTTGAATTAATTGTTCAACGAAAAAGGCCATGACCTTTTGAAAAAATCTGAGAACTTTGTTACTATGCGTGACATGAGGAAACCAAAATGAATGGTTGTTCACATTGTGTATTGTGATGTGAAAAAAATACAAAAATCCCATAAGGACCCCATCTCTCAAAAGTCAACCACGAAAGATGAATGAGGGCAACACAAAACTGAACACCAAGACCAAATTGTCAAAGCATAATAGTTATAACGGGGGTATGACAAATGAGGTTTCATTTTGGGACGGTATGTGGTGTGGGAAAAATGTCTCTCAAACAAGACTTTGGGACAATCTTCATCATTGCAAACTGCAAAGAATAAGGTGGAAGTTGCCAATTGTTTCATGTGACAGAATAGCTGGTTAAATGGCATTGAAGCCTGCATAGAAACGAGATGTGAATGTTTGGGAACTGGAGTCCATAGTTCATTTGCTAGAGTGCCTTAATGGAGTCCATCCTAAGGGGCCTAAGAGAGACAATAGCTTTGGGCCAACGAAGGTGAAGGACTTTTTTTATCAATCAAATCATTTTATCTAGCCTTGTCAAAAAAATCGGGCTACCCTTCCCTTATCAGTCCACTTGGAAGAACGGAATTGCAACAATATCGTTTTTCCTCTGGATTTACGACTGTGGACAAAATATTTATCACAGTCATTTGATGAGCATAGGTTGAAAAAATGCACAATAGGTGTTAGTGTTACTAGTGCATGGCAGATGAGGAATCAATGGATCATATGTAATATGTTATTAAAATCATGGTTCAAAAACCCGAAAACTCGACTCGACTCAACTTGAAAGTTAGGCGAGTCGAGTAATTCGGAAAACTCAAAGAAAATTCGACTCGGTCCAACTCGGAATATATATGTAATAACTTGAAAAACCTGAGTTAAAAAAACTCAAAGTATGTTGGTTTTATAGCCTCAAACCTAAAAATTAGGTTTAACAGAATCAAAAGTAGGTTGTCTTTGTAGACCCAAACAAATATGATGCAAAATAGTGTGACGTGCGAGTTTAGGTTTAAAAAAATGATAAAAATACCCTTCTGTGACTCAACCTAGTCTGACGAGTCGAAAAACTCGGCCCAACTCACCAAGTCACTTGAGTAACTCGGCAAATAGTGTTTTCTTCGAGTTTTGAGATGACTTGACTCGAAATTCAGTCGAGTTGAGTAACTTAGCCGAGTTACTCGGGTGATTCGCCGAGTTTTCGAACTATGATTAAAATTGTGGCTTCTATTGGTAGCTTGGAATAAGGTCATCGATTTATTCATTATTCAGTGGTTCTTTCCACAAAGACATACAAATAACATGGTTGGATAGCGATCATAAACCTTTGACCAGAGAACGCTCATTGCATGGCACATGATCTAGCAATAGTTTGTTGGTCCATATGGGTTGAGGAAGCTAATAGAGTTCTTTTTCTTGGATAAGCATAAAAAAAATGGTGAATTCTAGCATTCAACTTTTTATATCATCACAACCAACAAAAAAACTTTTTGTTGTCATCTCTTCATCCCTATTCAAAAAATACAAGGTACACTCTCCCAAATACCAGATATTGTAGAAAGACAATCCTATACATTATTAAATATTCCTTTGGCATTACACAAGAAAAATCCGCCAAAGTCTTGTTGTCATCTCTTCATCCCTATTCAAAAAATACAAGTTCCACTCTCCCAAATACCAGATATTGCAGAAAGACAATCCTATACATTACTAAATATTCCTTTGGCATTACACAAGAAAAATCCGCCAAAGTAATTAAATAAAACTCAGCCCTCATCCACCATGTCGAGGGATGGAGGGCGCGTCCATCTAGTTGTGGAGAGATACATATTTCCTCAAGGCATTCCAACACAAACCCTCCTATGCCAAAGATCCAATCACAACCTGATGTAGCATATATAATTGATTGCTCACTCATCAACACGTTGAAGTTCAAGTATTCAAGACCTTATTTGTGATAGAAATGAAGTGAGCTTTGCCATACCATGTGTCATTCTATAGTAGATATCTCTAATGGTTGATCTAATTCCTTAACAAGAGCAATAGCTTGACCTTTTAAGTATACAAACCATCCATATTTCTCCCATTTCACCTGTACAACATTTTTAAAGAGTTTGGATCACAGTAAATTGCAATTGAACTCAGGAGAGTTC
The DNA here is from genome assembly GCA_015143295.1 of Tetracentron sinense. NCBI lineage: Eukaryota > Viridiplantae > Streptophyta > Magnoliopsida > Trochodendrales > Trochodendraceae > Tetracentron > Tetracentron sinense. Next base: position 19,465,617 of record CM026561.1, read on the forward strand.
AATCGAATCACAACAAAACATGCGTCCCCAAAATGAAAAAAAGCAGGAAATCAAAATTTTGACAGTACCATAGAAGTTTATATATACCGAAAGAAAGAGGAGGAACATACTCTCTCTTCTTCATCTCCTCCCCTTTCTTTCCTCCTTCCTTTTATTTCGCACACCAACCGACTCTCTTCTCTACTTCAACCTTCTCCTCCGGCAACTAGGGCCACATGAATGAGAGGAAGCCACCCCAGCAATGGATACTGGTTTCAATTAGTGCATGTCCGTTCATCATTTCTTGTGTGAGTAATCCATCTCACTGCTTTCGGTTGTGTAGGCATTATAACCTTTTATGAACCAATGAAGGTGCCATTGTTGTTGTTGGGCACTTTTGTTTTCCACGAAAGACATCCTCTGCTTGCTCTTGTCATTCTCAAATCTCACTCAAGGTCTGGTTTTTGGTTTTTACCATCAAAATTTTGATTTCCCGCCTCATTCATTTTTGGAACACATGTTTTGTTGTGGTGCAATTGAACTTGGATTGTGATCCGAACTCTTTTTAAAATCAGATTGTGAACTTTGTAATTTCTTTTTTGAATTCCAATTCCTAACACCGGGCAGGACTCAAAGTACCATGGCTTTGATGGCCATCGCTCAATTGGAATAAAGTACACGTCATGAACTATGCCACTAAATCAGAAGGTGGTGAAACTGCTCAAAGCTTGTATATGAGGCAATAGAACTCTTATCAAGGAAGTTTTATAATCAAAGACATAAAACACAATTAAACTCCCAATGACAATTAGACATTAGATAGGTTCCACGCTCCCCACCGCAGTGTCTATAACAATGGCATCCAGTGCTCCGTACTTACTGTCACTCACAGGCCAGTCCGCAGACCTATCCAAAACTCCAGAAAATGGATTCTTGTCCTAAAATTAATCTTAGATATTAGGCCGTGATTTTCCCCTAAATTTCAACCGGAAGAGCTCAAATGCTCTCACAAGAGTCAGTATGCCTAAAGCGTTAGGCTAATTATAAAAGCAAATTAAACCTATCAAAACCACAACCCTAAGAACAGATTGAGCTAATTCCACACCGATAGGACAACAAGAATCTCTTGCAGAGCAGTATTAGCACACAATAATATCCAAATTTGCAAATAATCTAAAAAATAACATTGATTCAACAACATCTAACAAGAATCCAAAAAGGTAAAAGGCAGAACAGAACAAAACCCTAGATATTTTAGAAAACAAAAAGCTAAAACATGATTCCACAGAAAGAATGAAGCCTAAAACCAGAATTAATGAAGAAAAAAAGAAACCCTAGAATGATATTAAGAGCTTAAAAAGAAAATCGTACCGGACGGAAGTTGGTAGTGTTGATGGTGAGGAGCGAGATCTCGTCGACCTTGGGCCTGAAGAGAGCGAGCATGGAGTTGGGAGAGGAAAGCGAGAGGCGTCGATCGCAGGGAGAGAGAGAAAGAGTCTGGTTATAGATAAAGGAATCCTTGGAAGCAAAAGCGATTCCGAAAGTGAAACCATCCGATTTCTGGATCTTCGTATCGGAGCAGGGCTGGAAAACCGAATTTGAATCGCCGGCATCAACGACAGCCACCGCCATAGCCACTGCAACGGCCACCGCCACGGCCATCATCGGAATCTTCATCGCGAATCGTTTTCTTCTTCTTTCCGGCAGTTCTGAAAGGAAAGGAAGAAGAAGAAGCCGTTTTTCTTCTTGTAGTTGACAAAAGTATTTAACTTAACCCACTCACCTTTGAGGAGTGCTAGACGCAGATTTTACGAAAATTTCACAATCTAATTGTGAGCGCAACACCTGTCATTTGTCAACTCATTTCATGAAAGACTTCACCATCGGATTGTCCCTAGCATATGTCAGAAAAATGGTGGTCTCCGGCATCCACACATCACCTATCCCGACATGAGATGATAAAAAAACTAAGGCCATTTTTATGGCATCTACCAAAGACCATCCGATGCCAAAGACTTTTTTCATCTTCGGGTGATTCAAGTTAAATAATGTGAATCCTGGGATGTAGCCTAATGATAATGGAAGGACAAATCGGAAACCAAAGGTCCTGAGATCGAATCTGGGCTCCCCTCAATATCCAATATATTAGGGTTGTCAATGAGCTGAGTCAGCTCAAAACAAGCCGAACTTGAGCAGGGTTTAAAAGCTCATCGAGTCGAGCCGAGCAAATAAGCTCATTTGAAAAATGAGCCGAGCTCGATTAAGAGGTAGCTTAGCTCGGCTTGGCTTGACTCGACTAATTCAATGGACACTTGCACCCCTAATTGTAAGAGCCTCAGATCCCACCTTGATCAAAATGGGGATCTTGGGTCGCCATATTTCTTAAACCTGATTAAATCTCATAACATACAAGACATACTAACACGAGTCTCCAAAAATAAAGATAATAAAATCAACATAACCAAACCATCTTGTACAAGTTTATGATCAACATATACATAACCCACCAAAAACATAATAGTCTAATGCATAACTACAAAGTGATCAACTAAGCAACATCATCAAAAGAAATAAGTTTGATACAATAACTTCTCACAATTTAAAAGTAAAGGCCTAATAATAAGGCCACCTGTTCAAATCTCGCTCTTCCTCAGTAAAAGCCGAACTCGAGCTAACGAGCCAGCTCACGAGCCAAATCGAGCTTGATTGTTTATGGACAAGCCGAACTCGAGCTAACATTCCAGAGCTCGAATCGAGCTCGAGCTGACCTACACATGGTACAAGCCGAGCTCGAACAACCTCTAGCTCGGCTCAACTCAACTCGTTTACACCCATAGGATGTGTTGGGGGTTTACCTATGCATCACGTGAGACTAGTCTGAGTTTGGGCCCATGATACCCACATTTACAAAAAAAAAAAAAAAAGGTTAAATGATGTGATTTATGGTATTTCACTTGAATTAAATTTGTGTGATTTAACTCAAGTAAGTTAATTCAAGCAAAATAACGTGATTAAGGTTAATTTACTTGAATAAGTGAGTTTTTATAGTTCACTCAAATAATTTGATTCAAGCAAAATAACATAATTCAATTAAAATAAAGTGAAACATGTTTCGCGGATGAACAAGTAGTAGGAATACTAGGACGGCCCCAAGACTCAAGAGCTTTTATTTTATTTATTTTTTTCTTTCAAATGATCCTGATAATATATTTTATTATGGGTTTAAAATGAACAATTTGACCAAAAAGAGAAATAACTGGAGATCTTTTTAAAAAGGCATCTAAAACTCTCTCTGGGTAGTTGCGGGGTTGTGAGATGTAAACAAAGAAACAATGTCTATAGACAGAAGAGCTATGTATACCTACTCCAGCCCAAAACCAACACCTGTCCTTGATTTCAGCAAAAACCCAAAACGTGTCCTTACTTTAAGAAGTGATGATTTTTGGCTGAGAGTAGAAACAACATGAGAGTAGAGCCTCATAAACAGAAATGACTTTCCTTTATTTGTATATTTCCCGAGACATCCTTGTACTATTTTGGAATGTTTTGAGGAGATCCCCAAGCTCCTATTCATATTTTATTTATTTTGATTAATAACATAATTGTGCTTTGTTTAGTGAAACAACTATGTTGGAGAGAGAAGAAATCTAAGATGTTAAGAACAATATTATACTTCGTCACCCATGCACAAGGTCTTTGAGATTAGAAGCCAGGATATCTGATCCTTGGGTGCAGCTCCCTCTTCAGAACTTATATAGATTTGGCCAATCGTAAGTGGATTTTCTTATCCTTTTTCTTCCGTTTGGATATGTGGAATTGGCGGACGAAATTGTTTTTATCTCACAATTTTAATTCCATCATTTGAGACACATTATCAAAACTATGGAATTGAACTTGTGACAATTCTGCATGAAATTAAAGTTTTATTTTAAAGGTTAAGCAAAATTCAGTTATGTAAAATTCGATTTTGCTGAATTCAATTCATTATATTAATTCCAATTCCAAGTATTTTTGTCCCTCTTGTAATCGGATCTACCTAATAAGAGGGACATTCTCTTACCATCCTTCCTTGAGTGGATCTTTTTGAACGTTGCTCCTCTAAAATTGTGAACCTTGTTCAATGTACCCAACACATGCTCCTATGTTTTAGTTGAAAATTTAAGCTAGCTTAGTTGGTAAAAAAGATTCAAGCTAGTTTAGTTGGTAAAAATATATGATTTGTGATACTGCAGGCATAGGTTTATAACCTGTCATCACTTGCTAATAGGGGTGTTAATGGACTGAATTGGGTCACAAAAAAAAAGGATCAGGTTCGTGCCGAAAACATTCACAAATTACAAAAATGCAAGTTCAAGCCCAGTCCATTGACACCCCTACTTGCTAACCTACTAACGGTTAACAAATTGCCTAGCATAAAAAGATAATAATAAAAAATTGTTTTTTGTTTGAGCACGGAGGAGAGAAAAATAAAAGAAAATATTAGAATTTGAGGAAGCATGAAAAGCATATAAAATCAAAGGTTCAACCTTTGATAAGCCTTTTTCTTTTTACAGGCACATGTCATTATTCATCTAAGATTAATAGGTTAGGAGTTTAGTATCATGGTGGGCCTCTTAACTGCCACATCTCGTGTCCATCCCTATATGTCGTACCACTAAAGTAATAAGAGAGGCGTGATAAGCATGATTTAAATGAGTAGAGTAGAAGAAATAATAAACCTATATATTCTTAGCATGGAGTAACTGTACAAAACAAATAAAATATACAAATCAAATGGGTGCAACAAATAAGATGATTAATACATAAGAGGAGTGCTAGTGCTAGCGCTAGACACACTTAGTCAATTTTTTTCTAGAGACGCATTGCGGGTGCAACACGTGGTGTTGCTACCCTATAACAAGGAGATGGGCTGATACTTGTTGCTACCACCTTGCGTTTGGGAAGTGTTGCTATTTGGGGTGATATCGAGCCGAGCCGAGCCGAGAAGAGTAGTGGTGTGTTCAAGCTTGTTCGTTAGCTCGGAAATTATGTTCAAGCTTGACTTGGGCTTTACTAGCCGAACTCGAGTAGTTTACGAGCAACTTGTTTTATTGGATAAATCTATTTATATTAGGTAAGAAATTCACTTTATTATCCTAGGCATAGAAGTCACGGTGCTTACAAAAATTTTAGTATAAGATTATAATTATATAAAGGGTATTCTAATCATATAAAATACTATTAATCTTTACTAGTATATAATAAATATATTTAATTTTAATATTTAAATGAAATAAGTATATTTTAAATGTTCTAGTAGGTTAATATGTATATATAATCGAACCAAGCTTTTATCGAGCCGAGCAGGAGTGTGTTCAAGCTCGGCTCGTTTACTAAATGAGTTCGAAAACGGTGTTCAAGCTTGACTCATTTACTAAATAAACGAACGATACTCGAGTTTTGAATGAGCCGAGCCTGAGTAGTTCATGAACATTTTGTTCAATAACCACCCCTAGTTGCTACCTTATAACAAGGAGATGGGCTGACACTTGTTGCCACCACCTTGATGGAATTTCAATTTATTTTGGAGGGTAAATAATGGGCCTCTTCACTTGGACCTGGTTGCTTTGGCCAACCTCAAACCCTCAGTAACAAGAGCTCAGAATGAGAGTGAGAGCGGGGATGAGGGCGAGAGCGCAAGAGTGTTAATTTTAAATGTAGGATAGGGTCAGGAGGAGCATAGATCAAGAGCGGGGGCTCAAGGGTATTGCACGATTTTGGTCGTGTTGATCAAGCTTACTTCCAACAATAAGGGGTCCTCCTAGGCCTATGCGATGAGGCCCATGAAGAGTTTGGCCAACGGCTCTAGGACATGGGCGGGTCTAGGGTTGGTCATATTCCACTTAAAGCCCAGCCCATAAATAGTTTTAATTGTCCAAGTCCATAAAGATGATAATATAGAAAAAAAGAGTGATTAGCCCACCCACATTTGACTACATAATCAAATGCCTTCCCATTACATCCCTTTTAACTGTGGTTAAGCTTGACCAACTTAAAATTAATAATTTTTCTAAAAAATCAAGTTTAAATGGATGAACCTAGGGGTGAGTTAATCTTAACCACAATTAATGTGTGTATGTTAAAAAGGAGGTAGGGACCAATAAGGACCGACATTTCGTTACATGGTAGAAAAGTGGGGTAAGTTAAGCTTTTCTTATATATAAAAAAAAAGGATAAAGCTTCGGAGAGCCCTTAGGCCGAGACCACCGAGACCGTGCTCTAAGAGCACGGGATTTCAGTTGGGGCCTACCATGTGAAATGGGCCCCACCAGAATCTCGTGCTCTTAGAACACGGTCTCGGTGGTCTCAGCCCTATAGGGGTCTCAGTAGCAAAGTCCAAAAAAAAAAATGATGGAGAGTAATAGTTAACATCGTGTCAATTTTATGGAATCCTAAGTGATCAACAACGAATGAGTACGGTCGCACACTGGCTTGCTGGGCGACCCTAGTCAGTAGGGATGGCCCAATCCGTTTGCACTGGGCTTGAACCCTGCCAAGTGGTTAGGCCAGAAATCCAGGCCAATTGAATTTTACTTTCAGCCTAAGCCCCGAACTTGGCAAGCCCCAACTTAGCCGATCTATCGTAAAAAATTATACATTAATATGTAAATATTGGAAAATATTCGCTATAATGACATATCTTATAAATTTATTGGTTTGATTTTTTTTTACCCTATGTGCTTGACGCAGATACAATATTTTAGCGCATAGACAGTATTACCTGTAGGTCATGAGATTGAGTGACACGTAGAGGGTGTTTGAGCTTATAAAAAAACTTAACTTGTAGGTCCCTCTTACATGCTACTAGTAAAAAAAAAATCAGCCTAATTAGACATATTTGAGCCGTCGACCAGACAGATCTTTGGTCATGGGCCATGCGACTAGGCCCAATACCCATTGGGTTGCTATATCCCATGTCCAAAAATCCAACTAGTTGAATGCCTAATGGCCATTCGGTCAGGCTAATTTTGTTCTGGTAGCACACAAGGAGGACTTGCATTTTGGCGGTTTGATAATAAAGCTCTCTTTTCTTTTTATTTTTTCTTCTTATGGTAACTCCTTTCAGATTTCGAACCAATAACCTTAGTTTTTGATTCCTAATCAAAGTAGAGCTCTTTTGTAGCATTCCTCTATAAATATAACTTCCAAATTTGTATCAAGCAGGAAGAATTTTTTTAAAAAATTATTTGTCTGCCTTATTAGGGAAATAAATGTAAAATGAGATATGAGATACATAGTATTAATAGCATTATTAATGTGTCTCATCACAATCACAATCACAATCTTAATCTTGGATTAAGATTATGATTGTGATGAGATACACTGATGGTACAATGTACTCATATTACATTTTCCTAATAAACCTCTTTCTCTCATTTAATTTCAAGCACTTATAAAGAAGTCTTCTGGATTCTATTTGAAACATAACTTGCATTGATAAATAGACAACATAATGGTGAATGTTGACCTCACACCTTTTAGTTTTAGCTACTTTTTTTTTTTTGTTATTATATAAACTAGTTCATTTGTTTTCTATCCTAAATATACACTATTATTTCGCCACTCAATGTATATTTTGATTGAACAAAGATTCATGACGTTTTTAATGTATTTTTTAGTTGATTAGGTTTCATACCAGTCAGTTTTGGGGATCATCAGATTTTTTTTTTTTATAGACCATCTGAATTTTCGCAGTTGGAATTTTGGTATAGTCCATGTAATTCCATCTAATTAGTTTAAATCTGGAGTTCCTTTTCCTGGGAAATTTTACCATCTACACCCTACACCTCTTTTGGGAACATCCAGAATCGTCACGGCATTTGTTAGAAAGTTTATTTGATAAATTCATGCTCTACCACCTTTGAATCCATTCCCATTTTAATACTAATTCTCAATGCTATCCCGAGGAATGTGTCGTCACCCTTAGCCAAGCTTCCAATGCTAAGCCTTCATTGACAGATATACTAAAACTACTGACACTTAAATGGTACCCAAAAAAAAGAGGAAAAATGAATATTTTTAATATTAATCTTGGGTAGAAAGCATAAGAATTTATTTTTCTTTCTTCTTGTGTCAATTTTTTTTTTGCAAGGATATTGAAGGGGATGTATGGTCATTTAATTATAAGGACCCATCTTGATTTAGGGGGGAACAAAGTTTCAAATCTGCTGACCCATGTCACTTTTTTTGTTTGTTTGTTGACTTCATCTTGTAAAGTTGACATGGGTGTTTATTATCTTTTTATGTACACTTCTAATTTAAACCCTTGTTTCCTAAATTAAAATGATTTCAATGAGTAGGTAAGCAACGGGTGCACCAAGGTGCCTAACGCCTTTCCTGATTGCAATCAAATCTCCTTTGTCATTATCTCTGAATTTTATATTTGGGTTTGGATCCAACTTTAGAGTTAGGATAAAAAAATTCCATACTTTCAATGTGTTTGAAGGGCCATTGTACCTAGCCCACCCTAACCCATGCGCGTATGCACTCTTGCTTAACAGGCAAAGCCAAGAGGGCAATTGCCCGCCTAAACCTTGAAAAACAAATATTATGTGCACTAGGCATAGACATGGGGACAAGGGGGCAGTTATCGCCAAAACAAGGAGAGTAAAACCTGCAAGAGATATATGAAATGTACAGACAAGATGACCATGATTTGATCCAAAAAAAAAAATATCTCGAGGGCTAGACCCCCAACACTCAACACCCTACACCCCCTAAACCCATAATATTTTGTACCCGCCAAAATCATTATCCACAAAATATATCACCAATTACTAATATTATCAATCAATCATTACTTGTCCCATATAAGAAAATCCTGGCTCCAGTACCCCTAGTGCTTGGTATAGAGCACAAGCATTGCAAACTCTAAGTGATTTTCTAAAGGAAAATAGTTAATGAACTTAGGATCTCCATTTACAAACCTAAGGCTTGTCATTATTGGTCTTGCCTACTTTAAAATTCTCATCACAGTTGGTGAATATTTAAGAATGGGACGTGGACCAATGAGGACCAGCCTTATGTTTGCAAGTGAAGATCCCATGTATGCCTATCAATGCTTCTCTGTAAAAGATATTCTTTTATATATATATATATATATATAGAGGAGACTTTATTACCTCGTTTGGGATTCTGGTGGTGAAAATTTGTAATGGGTTTCTGTTATTCTTATCTTGAATAAATTCCATTGTTTCACACACACAAAAAAAAAGGGCCAAGTAACAACCATACAGACACAAAACCATGAGAGAAGTTTTAGCCATTAAATAAAACTCATTCAGCTTGAGTTGATTTTAATTCTTTAAAAAAACTTTAATTCAACACAACAGTATCCCAAAAATTTGAGGTTTTGTAACAAGAGAGTTCTCTACTCGTCTGATATTTCATCTATTCATTTTAGTTCTTTCTTTTTTCTTTATTACTGTGAATAATAATTTCTTCAAAAAATTGAAGGGAATTACATTTGGAACAACCTTGTATTTGTTAGTATCCACAAGTAACAAATATTTACCTAATTTACGTGACTCCTAAATCATTTGTTTGGAGTGATTTCAGGATATTATCCCCTAGGCCCTAACTACTTTTTTTAAAAAGAGTCAAAGCTAAGAAGGATCGGAGAGACCTACCAAGTACCAACCAGTCACATCTGGTAACAACAGTGATATAAAGGTTAGAGCGGCTTCTGCCCCAAATTAAATGGGTTTCCTTTATTTATGTATTTACTAAGTAATTTATTATGGGTTAGTTCCAAATCAAAACCTATCTTATCTTAAAATGACAAAAAAATTTTTAAAACCAATTCCTTTAAGAGACCTACTTTTTAAAAGTGTGGACAAAGAGAGATCTGCCGTGACCTTCTGTTAGGGTTTTTAGTATTTTTACTTAAAATGATAGAAACGCCCTTATTAGTATAACCGATGTTATCTTAAAAACTCATTCCGCTCCCTTCTTCTCGAGTGTCAATTTATAAATTTGCCTTGGCTTTGGATTGTCTTTGGTGAAGCGAGAAAGGGCTTGTCTGGTGTTCCATAGAATAGGGGACAAGTGGTGGAGAAGTCAAAATCATGGGGCCCATGATTTTGACTTCCCCACACATAATAAGACATGTGGCGAAATAAATGTGAGAATAAGGGGGATAGATCAAATGGGGAGAAGTCAAAATCATGGGAAGAAAATAAAATGACTTCTTCCCCATTTTTATGCCAACTGTCGCACAATGTATGGAACCCCGAGAGGGGTTTCTAGCTTCGCCAGAGACAATCCGAGGCCATTTGCCTTATATCTGCATCAGAAAATACGAGAGGATTGTGCGTCTTAAAAGAGAATATCGAACAGTAGTTTCACGTGCCTCTCCCTCACCACCACTAGAACCTCTCTCCCTCTACCCTACTAGTACTGCATCTAATGCTACTTAGGAAAAAGGTTCAGACTATTTAAAGGATTAGGATGGAAAAATCTAAGGATTAGGACAACACTTATGTAGATGTTTAGCTTTGATGACTATTACCATCCACAACCCTCTTAGAGATGTCTCAACTGGTGCATTTTCGACCATGGTGTCAACCACAAAAACTAATCTATATAAGATCTCTAGACTCTAGTCTGGTTTTTGGCATGGCCGTGAAGGATTACTTTGAAATCATATGAAGAGAAAAAACTAACCTCAATGCAACTAAAAGCCTACATCAAGTCCTCAAATTGATTGCCAAGGTTTCTTGTCAACCCATGGTATCTGAACTACAATTCCACGTCTACTGAATTCTCAAAATTCAATGTGCATTTCATAAGCTATAAGATAGAGCTTTAGCACAACCAATTACTTGTATTGGAAATATAAGTTAACTGTGAATTCAAACTAGGAAGTACATGTTAGTTTATAATAATTAGATCTATGCTGAATGACCTGTGAAGTCTCCCCTTGGGGTCAAGGGTCTTAGATTTTAGGATAGTCGGATGTTTTCACTAGAAGAGCCGGTGGGGGTTGGCCAGGTTTGGTAGGAGTTGATAGATTGGCAAGGTTGAGCGGGCAGTGGCATTTTGGGGTAAAATTTCTACTTCATAAGCAAGGGCCTCTTTCAGTCATTTCAAACGATTGTACATCATGTCCCTCTGTGTCCATATTTTTTTAAAAAATGGGTCTCTTAAAGGAATAGTTTTTAAAGAGGGACTTATATGTTATTCTAAGATAAGAAAGGTTCTGATATGACATTAACCCATTTATAATAATAAAATAAGAAAACACAAAAAAGGAAGTAGAATGGTGCTTTCATAATGACACCAACTCATATTTTGTGCCCAGAAAAGAAAAATCATATTTTATGATTGTAGAAAATTTGTGGCTAAAACATGTGTCATGCACGTGTAGATAGAGACATGTACATATTATATTATATTATATTATATATATATATATATATATATAGATAGAGAGAGAGAGAGAGATTTGTCATCTTATTTTGACTCAGAGAAGGGAGTAAGTATTGTCCTGAAAAGCATTGCTATAATATTAATTTTTTTTATATCATTGCTATTATTTTTATTTTTCAAGATTTTAGTAAGGTTATCCCATTCTATCACGAGGAGGAATAGTGAACCGGTTCATATGGGGAAGTAAATCTTGCCTCATTGGTGGTGTGAGTATTCCACCACACGTTTGATTGATTTGGGATCAAGTCCATTGGGATGCAATAGTTGAGATATTCATTTGTTTGCTAGGTTTCGCTGGGCATTAGGGCGAACCAGTTTGCGGTTCGGTTTATCCTGATTCATCATTTTTAGCGAATTGCTTGGTTAGCTCAAACAGTTGCGGGGTTCGTTGAACTTGTAGTTTGGGTTCGCTGTATTTTTTTAACGGGTTCGAGTTGTTTAATCCTATCCCTAGCGAATCGGGTTTGTTATAGAGTAACGACCTGCAATCCCGAATTCGAACTAGGTAACATTGAACCATAGTAATTGGGGCTAGCATTTCTTCCATCCCTGACAGCTTTCACAAAACCCACTTCTCAAAAATCCTAATAAAACCTAGCCCTGCTCCGCTCCGCTCGAACAGAGATGGTAAGTGCACTATTTTCGTTCATATAACTCCCAAATAAATTTGATTAAAGTTTCCATGCCAGAGCTAACTCACCCTTCTAGCTAACACTAAGAAGCCGATGCAACCCAATATGGGCCTCCAATAAAAATAGAGTCCACAATTATACAAGCTGAATTGCATTCAATCAAAAAGCAATGGGCATTAGTACTGCGTGAGCTACCAGCACCATTCGATCACATTTGAAAAGTATATATCCATTTATGATTTATCATGATCGATTGATTTATATGTACAAGCTACTACTGCTACAACAACAGCACTCCACCCAAATATCAATTAACTACACCTTCCAACACAAAATGGTATTTTTTCTCTTCTTCTTTGGGGGGAGTTGGACTCTTGGGTTCTTGGGCCTGGACTTGGGCTTTCATTCTCTTACGCCTCTTCCAAAACCTTGTTCCCATCTATTACTCCAACGCAGAAAAGATTATCAACTCGGATTCCACTCGGTTTACCTGAAAAATATACACCGAGTTAGACTCACTCATTAAAAATAAGTACAAGGGATCACCGAGTTATAAACGATTCGATTCAAAAATCGTAGTTAGATCGAGTCAAACAGCTCGATGACAGTAAATTTACGACATTTCGGTCAACAAGTTCTAGAGTAACACTGTAACCCAAATATCATACGACTCGGTAAAACCCGGTTCATTAGCAAAACCGAACGGTTCACCGACAAACAAATGAAGAAGGGAACCAAAAAACGCTTAAAAAAACGTTTTCAAATCTGCGGAATTTCCGGTACCAGTCTCTGTAGATTAACCCGCATTTCCAGAGAGGAACTCAAACAATAAATCGTTTTTACGGTTTTACCCTACGACCCATTCATTCTCCACACAACCCGGTTCGACTCGGGCATTCCCCGAATCAAGTCGGTGGATGAATCGGAGCTTCTAAAGATCATCAGAAAAGCAAAAATGGCTACAACAGAAAGAGGGGTAATTACCCGAGAACACTTCAGTCCCGGAAAATGACGGAATCGGCAATGTCCAGCAACGGCGTTAAACAATCCGGCGAGAATTTCCGAGCAAACAGATACGAGTAAGTCGAATTTGATACCCTGAGCTTATACACGAGCTCCGGCGAAACTTCGGCAGGTCGATACGTATATGGGTGACCGCCGGTACTTCCAGTCCAATTCACGCGAGTTAGCGTGAAATGGCTACACCCCTTGGGATCCTCCATTGACAACAGCGTCGGAAAGTAATGCTCTTCTGGGTAACAAGACTCTGTTTTTAAACAAGGTAACCTGAATTTCCTCCATAGCCTCCGATCCCTGATAACCAGAAGCGCGTGCTGTCTCGTCAGTATAAAGAACTGCGACCCAACTCGAAATCTCTCAAAGGGTATCTCCGGCAACATCACATCTTTCCCTCTCGCCGTGTATCTCTCCCATAACCCGGGTTCTTTTGAGAGTATTTCGATAAAGCTTCGGTACTGAGTCGAATGGGGCTTTGACTCAGCGGGAGTGGAAGCAAAGAGGGAGTGGTAAACGAAGCGGAAGGAATGAAGTGGGACGCAGTGCTGAGAGAGGACGGCGAAGAAAGAATTGAAGGGGTCGTCGAGGAGAGCGGTGGCGAGGAGTCTCCGGGCGGCGGCGATTAGAGTGGGCGACGCACGTTGGGTCTTCTTTGGGGAGATGAATCGGCCTTGGAATACACCTCCGGGACCGGGAGGATTGATTTTGACAGATGGGTCGGCGTGGATGTAAATGTTGTACATATGTTCGTTTCCTTTGAAGAAACGTTCCCAGAGAGGAGCAAAGGAGAGGTTGGAGTTGGTGAGGAAGAGAAAAGCGATCTTGGGTTGAGGATTGGTGGTACCCAGATGGGAAAAAGTCGAAGAGGAATGGAGGGAAGCGAGAGAGGCACGGCGAAACAGCGCGAGATCGTCGAGTTCGTCAGGGAGGGAGATCGGGAGGTGGCGAGGAGGGAGGATTCGAGGGGCGAGGAGGAACAGCAGAGGTAGAGAAAGCAAGAGAGCGAATGATAGAACAAATTGGGTTGAAAACATTGTGATTATAATCGACAAGAGAATAATCTCAGCTTTTTTTCTTTTTCTTTTTCCTTCTCTGGGTTTTGGAATGAGAATGGAGAAAAGGGGATCCGGGGTGGGTTCTGGAAGGAGAATGAGATAGGATTTACAAAGAAAAAGAAATTATTAGGGATTCTTAAATGAAGATTCAGGTGAGAAAATTAGGGTTTGATTCTTACATTTTGCGTCATGAATTCGAGAGGAAGAAGGAGTGAGAGGAGGAAATGGCAGAGTCTAATAAAGGTCTAAGCAGTAAAGTGAGGAAAGATCGCAAAGAAATACAGAGGGAATGAGATGTTGGGCGTCAGATTTAACGGCGTTTCATGGGGGGGAGTTTTGGTAATTACGAATAGCAACTGGATGGCCCGACCCGTCAATCTGTCCGGGTTTTTTAACGGTTCGGATGAAAGTTTGGCACTCATGAATCATGATTTCCAATCCGCACCCCGGGCTTGCTTCAATTGTTGGGCTTCGCTTCTCTTAAGAGAGATGTCTTGGGATCAGGGCGGAGCCAGGAATTTTTATTTGGGAAGTACATATATTTAAACAATGGACTTTTCTACCGAGACCCTCTTAAGGTCGAAACTACCGAGACTATGCTCTAAGAAAGTAGGATTTCAGGTGGATCCCATTTCACATGGTGGGCTCCACTTGAAATCTTGATCTCTTAAAGTAGGTGTCGGCTTAAGAGGGTCTCAGAAGCTTTATTCTTAAATTAACAATTTCATTGTTCTATGAAAAAAATCATGTAAGAAATATGGATTTTGCTAGCCTAGTCCCAAGCCTTTCACATATGCAACTTGGTGGCCACAAATGTCAATTTTTTATTTGTTTTCTAATTTTTGTAATGTGTTAAAATATGATACAATTGCACGTGATAGGCTAATCTTGCGTCTGTGGAACCTTTTGGAGTAAATGCGATTGGAGATAACACTCCTCAAGAAATATTATAGGGTTAGGGATTTCAAGTACCCCTAATAATTTTTTTTGATAGAATTATTATATAAATAACATTAACTATAATTCTTTTATATTATACATATAAAAAAATTTTGAGGGGCCATACTTTCCATATAGTAAAAAAAAAATTAAATTTAATGTAATTTGGGAGACCACTATATATAAAACTTAGATATCATTTACCTTTAAAAAATATATATATATCTATGTAAGAGAACGAATCAAACAGCCAATTACAATCAAACTTGGGGAGAGTTCAATCATACCCACAAGCCAACACGTGTCCTAAGAGTTCAAATTATTAACTAAAGTTTAGAAAAATTAACATTTTTTATTAAGGTAATATTATTGAACCCTAAGAATTAGTGAATCCTAACCACATTAAATAAGAGTTAAAAGTGCTGGCCTGGGTGCAATTGAACTCTCCAAGAGTTCAATCACAATTGGATGTGATCCAATCTCCACATGTAATAAGGGAGTTCAGTACTTCTAGAGTTTTATGGAATCTACTTATTAAAAAGTGATTCACAACAATTGGGTCACTACAAAAATAGGCTTCGCATTGTCTCTAGCGAAGCCAGAAAGGGCGTCTCAGGCAACCATAGAATAGGGGACAAGTGGTGAAGTCAAAATAATGAGCCTCATGATTTTGACTTCTCCACACTATATGACACATGGCAATAAGGTGTTGAGATAAAGGGGAAGAGATATCAAGTGAGGAGAAGTCAAAATCATGAGGAGAAAATGAAATGACTTCTCCCTTTTTAACGGCATATGTCCCTTATTTTATGGTTGCTCGAGAGGTCTTTTTGGCTTTGTCAGAGACAATCCGAGGCTACAAAATAAGAATTGTGGGGTCCCACTATATTATTACTAGCTAAAGAGAGGATTTCAAAAAATTTGGAGGGCCATGGCCCATGCTACTGGCTCCGCCCAGCTTGGGATGTATTCCTAATAGATGACAAGGCTCCGCCCCAGCTTAGGATGTATTTCTAATAGATGACGACTTGCAAGTGGTCTACTCCCCAATTATTAATTACTAACTAATACTATTAACCGTAGGTAAATGATATTGCCAGCCAAAAAAAATTATGATTTGGGGTTTGATTTCTTAAATAGTTCATAAGTGGGTTGTTGTATGTGGACAATCAAGTCATAATCATCATATCATCGTTGTTGATGTCTTAGCTAGTATGCATCTTATTACACTATTTTTTGATTCGTTTATTATGCAATTATCAGTCTCAACTGAATCCTGGGATTGAATTATTTAAGGAAATGGAAAATAGACCACCCAATTGCAAATTGATATGTCGCGGTGAAACAATTATTTTATTTGAACTTTATCTCACTATCCCAATGTGCTAAAATTGAATTGGTGTGGTCAACTTGGAAGAGGGCCTTGGGGTCCTCTAATCAGAACTCATTATTTAATACTAGCGGGTGGCAAGTGCGATGCACGTGAGAGCGAGAGGAAGGAATTAACGACACCCGATTGAACTCACTAGTGGCACGTGCAATGCACGTGAGAGCGAGGGAAAGGAGTTAACCACATTTAATAGGAATTAAAAAGGGGACGTGTTAACACATGGGTGTGATTGAACTCTCCCTGAGGTCAATCATGATTGGCTGTGATTCTAAATAGATAGATGGTAAGGGGTAGTTTAGGAATTAAAGTAAAACATTAAATCAAAGGCAAGGATAGTTTGGGAATTAAGTAAAACATTAAATAAATGTTTTGTTTTTATATAAGGGTAATTTGGGAATTTCGGAAAAATCATCTGCACATGCCTCTCGCATTATAATAGTAAAAATTAGTTAACCAATATTATTATTTTTTGGTTAAAAACATTTGTGAGTGATGTTTCCTTTCTATTTGTCTTCCTTTTCGCCTTGTGGTGTTGTTGAGTTATGGAAAGAAAAAAAAAAAACTAATTAATACAAAATTGGATAGTGCTATTCGGTTTTATTTGATGCAGAATATCATTTTCCTTTCAACATTTTACTCCATATTGAATTTATTGCATTCTAGTGCTGCTTATTGGGTCATAATTACCAATAAATACCTATTATTTTATTCTAAATGCATTTATTATGAGATAATTTTTTAAACTCTTATTGTTCCTTAAATACAATTAATTTATTTTAAATCGGTTATAAAAGTGATATCGGGTTGAGGTTGCCATGTTTGGGTTTGGTTCGGTACCAAACACTTATAAATCAATCGGGTGATCGAAGGTATCCTTACCCGACTAAAAGCAACCGACCCACCATTACAATCCATATAATAAATGCTTTACCAGCAGGTAAGGAAAAAGATCTTGACCACTCTTGTCAGAACCGGACCAGACCGGCCAGTCGAACTGGTAGAATCGGGAATCGGTCCTCTAACCAGTTCCCAAAACCCTTAGAATCAGCCATTTTTTAAAACCGGGCTATTTTGTGAGAACTGGCCGAATGAAACGGGAATCAGTGGTCAGAACCGGTCATATATAGGTAAAAATGGATTTAAAAAAAAATAAATAAAAAAAGACACGGTTGAACCGGACCGGTGGAACTGGGAACCGGCCACTCAACCGGTTCGATGACCGGTCCGATTACATTGATCTTGACCCATCCTCATTAAAGGCCGTCACTAACGCCGTCAACTGAAATCAAAATAATTTATTTTAAAAACCCTTCACAAGCCACATCCGTACCAGAGAGTCCCATCTTATCTTTTGTCTGTTTGTAATGCAAATTACTCAGAGAAACATGAAACATCCCTTTCTCTCTCTCTACAGTTTTGGTTTGCAGAGAAAAAGAGAGAAAAGTTCACTGCACTTTTACGTACTAAGTACAAAATATTATTGGTATCTGTCTCGGATTCCTTTTACTCTGCGTACCGTGTCCAATTTAGCACAAATATCTTTACAACATGGGACTCTTGGATCTACCTACCCATCCAGACAACACGGGAGCGTCTTGTGTCCTACTCATCCATCCTTCCTTCAACCCTCAATCCGGACACGTGACACATGGAAAAGGGCCCACCCATTACATGGGATTCCCATTTTCATGGCGACTCGAGGGGTTTCGGATTCTCTCGGGCAGCAGCTTGAGAGGTGCTCTCAGGCATCCATACATCATGCGACAGCTGGTTGGAGAAGTCATTTCACGGGCCTCCCAAATTTTGACTTCTCCCTCCTTGATATCTCTTTCCCTCTTATCTCACCATTTATAATAACATGAGGAGAAGTCAAAGTCATGAGGTCCATGAAATGACTTCTCCAATCAATTGTCGCATGATGTATGGGTGCCCAAGAGCACCTCTCGGGCTGTTACCAGAGAGAATCCATAGCCAAGGAGTCCAACACAACACATGTTCTCAAATCTCAATTAATATTAATTAATTAAGTGTTTAAATATGAGACGGAGATGTGCTTTTTAGGGGTATTGAGCAGAACTCTTCTTATAATGTAAAATGAGTGGTAATCTTGTACTTATAGGATGAAAAATGTTACATAATTATAAGATTGCATCCATCTATCTTTTAAAAAGGATTGCTCCACTCAAGGTGCTTGAACCATAGCTCCCGCCTTATATTAATGCTCCAATTAGAACACTATTAACTATATGAATTTATGTAAGACTAATTAGGATTTTTAAGAAAACCAATAATATTCTCCGGTTATAACCAAGTAGAAGAATAAGTCTTTAGTTTTTGAGCATTGCAAATTTCTATGGGTTTGTGACAAGTGTCTTTATTCAATTTAACTGAGCTCATTCCAACCGGTTATTATTATTAGAGCGCTTATATAAAATGATCCATTCCTTTAAAAAAAAAAATCATGAAAAATCATATATCTATGTGCAAAGTAATTGAGTGTAAATCACTTTAATGGAACTCAATAGAAAATTTCGTTAAGTGATAATTATTGATAGGTACAAAATTTAAAAATAAATAAAATTAAAGTTAAATTTTGTCCTTGTTTCATTCGCCATTCAGAAATAGTAATTGATTTTTCTTCAAAGATTAGATTTTAAGTAAACTTGTGGAAGAGCAGTGATTGCACGGTACATTTTCTCGTGTACCACCATGTCCCGTGTCTCTTTTAACCTTATTTTAATTATGGTTAAACTTAACTAAATTAAAATTAATAAATTTTTTATTTTTTTAAAATCATGATTAGATGGATGAACTCTAAGAGGGGTACATCTTAACCACAATTAGTAATTGTTTAAAAATAGGTGTAGACCAATGAGGACCGTGTGTGACACACTAAAACATTTTCCCTTGTGGAACGTTTCCACTCACGCGAATTGTAATTGGTTATTCTTTCCGGAAGCGTTAAGTGTCATACTAAAGTTTTGCCCAAGGAAAATAATCACGGTGACGCGAGAAGGGACGGCTCGGCTCCCATTTTCTTGCCATGCGTCCCCCTTCTAACCCTATTTAACTGTGGCTAAGATTCATCGACCCTTAGGGTTCACCCATCTTCCTTTGATTTTTAGAAAAATAAAATAAAATAAATTTAATTAAAAGATTAAAAAAAATTAACCCAAGTTAATGGGAGTTGAAGGGTCCGCTAAATGTGAGAGCGAGGAGCAATAGTTCACTCATTGCGGAGGTAATGGGTTTAGTGGCACCAACCCATATCTAACCAAAGCTCACACCTAAGTTAAGTTGGTATCTTTTAATAAAATTTCGAGCTGCAGGGCGGAATAGGCCTTAGCTTTGTGGGACTCACCCTAATAATCTGCGCACAAGTGAGGCCAATACCCATTAGATTGTTTAAAATCTCTTGCCCCCTTTGGATTCTGTTAAACACATACATAGTACACTGCTCATGTGCTGGAGTCCACACCCCCGCCTCTTGCGTGAGCGGTGGGGGTGTGGCCTTCCACTTGGTACCTAGGATTCTCTCTTGGCTTACGCCAGGAAAGTAATCTCGGGCCACCACATATTAAGCGACATGTGGTCGGAGAAGTCATTTCATGGGTCTCATGATTTTGACTTTTCCCATATTATTTGACACATGACAATAAAATAGTATGATAAAGAAAGAGATATCAAGTAGGGAGAAGTCAAAATCTGGAGAGAAAATGAAATGATTTCTCCTTTTTTATGCCACATGTCGCTTAATGCGTGGTGGCCCGAGACCACTTTTCTGGCATCAGTCATAGAGAATTTGAGACGTATGGGAAAGTCTGCGATCTAATCCCCTTGAAGTATGAGTTGCAAGAGCTCCAATGCCCCTAGATAACTTCTATTGTACTGACTTTACTAATGTAGGTAAATGATGACTACAAAAAAAAAAAAAAAAGTGCTAGAATCTGGATCTTGTCCAATTATGAGGTCAATCGCACTCACAAAACTCATTTAATTATCATTTTTTAACTCTGGTTAAAAACAATTTAATTCTTAAAATTAATATTTTTTATAAAACAAAAGTTAGATTATTTAACTTTCCTTTTGGGAGTCAGTCCCATTATTTATCCATTGTTAGTAGTTAGATTAGTGAGTTAGTAACTCAAGAGTTTATAATATGAGCTAGAGGTGGAGTTAGGATTCTCTTGCAAGGGGCTAATAGGGATGGCAATGGGGCGGGTTTGGGTCGGGTTGCCCCCATCCTGACCCCGCTCCTAATGGAAAAGTCTTGCCCCAAACCCGTCCCAACCCCGGATGGGGCGGGGCGGGGCAGGTCTCTTCAGATATTTTAGAACAATTCTTAACCCTGTCCCCGCCCTGCCGGTCCCGTTAAACACTAGATGGAGCGGGTAGGGACAGGTCGAGGTTATATTTTATACTATATCCACTAAAAATCATGTAATTTTAGTATTAAAGTAAGGATAAAATAGTTGTTTGACATTATAAACGGTGCAGGGCGGCCTAATCTCATCCCCGACCTGAACCCGACTCGGGTTTAACATCAAATTCTCAAACCCTTCCCTACCTTGTTTAAATACTCTCCAAATCCATCCCAATAGGGGCGGGGCGGGGCGGGGCGGGGCGGGGCGGGTTACCTGATTAGCCCAGCCCATTGTCATCCTTAGGGGTGAACAATAGGGGGTTTGGGAGCTTAGCCGTTGAATTTTTTCTTTTTGACGGTTAAGTTCATTGGTCATCGCATCTCTTTCTCTTTGGTATCCAATAGTTAAGATTATGTTTTTTCTTGAAAGTTTGGAGGGTTAGATTCCCCTCCCCCTAACTCTGTCACTATTAGTACGATAAGAATTATTTAGAACTTTTTTTTTCCTCCAAAATTTTAAGGAGAGCTTTAGCCCCCCTCGCCCCGTGTAGTTCCGCCCCTGGCCAGAGGGGCAGGTGTGTTCAAGTTCAACAGATTTGTTTAATACATTTCATGGTTAATGAACAAGTTGAAGTTTTAATGCCAACCTCTACCCACAAAAATATAGCTCTCAGTAGACTAGATTGCACGACACCAAGCACTGAAGGTAATGAAGAAAATGATTGACGAACAACCCAAAAGTGAACGGCACAAGTAAAGCAACATACACGGTCGTGCCATCCTCATCAATGTCTTATCACAAAAGACTTGGATCTTGTCAAGTTGGTGCTAGAAAAAAAAGGAGGCCTTCGCAAGCACAACTTGGAAGGCGCTACCTACATTCACCTCGGTTGGTGTGCAAAAGTCATGTGGCGCATTCCGAGTAGGTTCACCTCGCCAACACCAGATGGAGAAAGATCCCACGTCTCAAAAGAATTCGGGTTCAGGATCAATTGCGATTGACACATCTTCCGACTAGTCCAGTGATAGGTGTATCCCTTTCTTAGGAAGGAGTTTCCGGGATCCATTACTAAGAGGGTGAGAGTGTTTGACTCTCCACATATCCTTAACTTAAAACTTATACTAACCTCTGGGATTGTGGCCT
Organism: Tetracentron sinense; assembly: GCA_015143295.1. Taxonomy (NCBI): domain Eukaryota; kingdom Viridiplantae; phylum Streptophyta; class Magnoliopsida; order Trochodendrales; family Trochodendraceae; genus Tetracentron; species Tetracentron sinense. The sequence continues at coordinate 19,487,605 of CM026561.1, forward strand.
AACCGCATGTCTCATTACCAAAAATAAAATAAAAATACGATTGTATTAGGAAAGAGTGCAATTACACCCGGACAACACGGGACTCTTTGATCTACCTACCCATCCAGACAACATGGGAGCGTCTTGTGTCCGACTCATAACATCCGTCCTTCCTTCAACCCTCAATCAGGACACGTGACACATGTAAAGGGCCCCACCCATTACATAGGATTCACATTTTCATGGCGACTCGGGGAGTCCAACACAACACATGTTCTCAATTAATTAAGTGTTTAAATATGAGGTGGAGCTATGCTTTTGGGTCTGGGTCTTGAGTAGAGCTCTCTTTTGTGAAAGCGTCCAACTCAAAACCAATTGACAATGAGTGGAGAGGCCTTACATGTATATAAGGCCACAACTATTTCTCTATTTAGTCGATGTTGGATTAATTCTCTTACACGCCCCCTCACGTGCAGCCCTAATTCTAGGTCTGTCACGTGCGCCTTTTTTTTGGGTCGTCAATCATGCAGTCTTTCTGTTTGGGTTTGTCATCGTGAGTGAGCATAATTTGGCCGTTGGGCCTTTTGGGCTCTGATACCATGTGAAAGCATCAAACTCAAAACCAATTGACAATGAGTAGAGAGGCCTTACATGTATATAAGGTCATAACTATTTCTCTATTTAGTCGATGTGGGATTAATTCTCTTACATCCTTATAGTGTAAAATGAGTAATAATTTTGTAATTATAGGATGAAAATTGTTTACAAAATTGTTGTTGCATCTCTCTATAATCATAGAACTTTGCTACTGAGACCGCAAAGGGCCGAGACCATATCGAGACCGCAAAGGGCCGAGACCATATCAACACCGCACGTGATGAGCGGATCACAAAATTTTCATAAATCTAGTTTTATTTTTTTGAGATTCACTCATCACATGCGTGGTCTTAGTATGGTCTTGGCCTTTACGGTCTCATTAGGATTTCCATTTCCCATAATTATAAGATTGCATCCATCTATCTTTTAAAAAGGTAGCTCTGCCTCATATTAATGCTCTAATTAGAACAATATTAACTCTATGAATTTATGTAAGACTAATTAGGATTTTTAAGAAAACCAATAATATTCTTCGGTTATAACTAAAGGGGAAAATTTTCGGACTCGCCACGCATCAGTAGCTGTTACAAACTTTGGTTTACTAGTAGAAGGACGATAGCAAAAGCTCCAGTCGCTGATGAAATAGAGGGGGCAGGTATGCACCCTGAAATAAGTTTCGATGATAAAGTCAATATAAGACACAAGCATATGAGCATGATAGTTTAGAGATACTTATCATGAGGTCATGGAGCATATGCGCTTGAGGACGGACTTTGGTGGTGTTGTGCTTTAAAGGACGAGCGATGGAAAGGTAGAGGACGTAGCTCGGGAGGCACAAAGAACGTACCTCGGATGGCACAACGGATGTAGCTCGAGTAACACAATGCATGCAGCTCGGATGATGTAGCTCTCCGACAACGTATACGTTGTGCATCAGACAACGAGTACATTATCGAGAATACAACGGGAACGCTGTACACAAGACAACGTGTACGTTGTGAAATGGACAACAGGTACGTTGTGAATATCGGACAAAACAGCTTGGACAACGAGTTTAGATAACGTAGCTCGGACAACAAGTTCGGGTACAGCTCACAGCGGACAACGAGGTCAAGTATGAGTGTAGACCAATGAGGATCGTGGGCGAGACGCTAAACATTTTCCCTTGTGGAACGTTTCCACTCACACGAATTGTAATTGGTTCTTCTTTCCCAAAGCGTTGGTGTCATACTAAAGTTTTACACAAGGAAAATAATTACCTCTTGAGTCGGTGACGCGAGAAGAGACGTCTCGGCTCCCATTTTCTTGTCATGTGTCCCCCTTCTAATCCTATTTAATTGTGGTTAAGATTCATTCACCCTTAGGATTCAACCATCTACCCTTGAGTTTTAGAAAAATAAAATAAAATAAAATAAATTTAACTAAAGGAATATAAAAAACTAACAAGAGTTAATGCGAGTAGAAGGGTCGGCTATATGGTGAGAGCGACGAGCAATAAGTATTGGGTTGAGTGGCATCAACCCATATTTAACTAAAGTCCACACCTAAGTTAAGTTGGTATCTTTTAATAAAATTTTGAGATGCAGGGCGGAATAGACCTTGGCTTTGTGGGACTCACCCTACTAATCTGGGACTCACCACAGTTGGTGAGCATTTAAGAGGGGAGGCATCCACCGATAGGTGGATGCCTTAGGTTGTCAAATGGGATCCATGGGTCCGCCTATCACTACTCTAAAATCTTTTGCCCCCATTGGATTCTGTTGAGCACGTACATAATACATGGCTCATGTGCTGGAGTCCACACCCCCGTCTCTTGCGTGAGTGGTAGGGGTGTGGCCTTCCACGGGGTACCTCAGAGATTCTCTCTGGCTGATGCCAGAAAAGTGATCTCGGGCAACCACACATTACGCGACGTGTGGTTGGAGAATTCATTTCTGGGTCCTATGATTTTGATTTCTCCACACATTATTTGACACATGGCAATAAAGTGGTGAGATAAAGGAATAGAGATATCAAGTGAGGAAAAGTCAAAATCAGGAGAGAAAATGAAATAACTTCTTCCCTTTTATGTCACATGTCGCTTAATGCACGGTGGCCCGAGATCACTTTTCTGGCATCAGTAATAGAGAATTTGAGGCCTTTATGGGAAGATCTATGGATCTAATCCCCTTAAAAGTATGAGTTGCAAGAGCTCCAATGCCCTAGCTAACTTCTGATCATACTAATTGTACTAACGTAGGTAAATGATGACTCTACAAAAAAAAAATGCTAAAGTCCGGATCTTGTCCAATTTTGAGTTCAATCGCACTCACAAAGCCCATTTAATTATCTTTTTTTTAACTCTGGTTAAAAACAATTTAACTCTTAAAATTAATATTTTTTATAAAACAAAAGTTAGACTATTTAACTTTCCTTTTGGAAGTCCGTCCCATTATTCATCCACTGTTAGTAGTTAGATTAGTGAGTTAGTAACTGATGAGTGGTGAGTGAACCTCCCGTTTGCAACATTATAATATGAGCCCGAGGTGAAGTTAAGATTCTCTTGCAAGGGGCTAATAGGGATGGCAATGGGGCGGGTTTGGGCCGGGGCGCCCCCATCCTGACCCCACCCCTAATGGAAAACTCTTACCCCCAAACATGTCCCAAACCTGAGGTGGGGTGAGGCTTGACGTGTCTCTTCAGATTTTTTAAAACAATTCTTAACCCCGTCCTCGCCCTGCCCATCCCGTTAAACACTAGATGAAGCGGGTGAGGATGGATCGGGGCTATATTTCATACTATATCCACTAAAAATTATGCAATTTTAGTATTAAAGTAAGGGTAAAATAGTCATTTGACATTATGACGGCCTAAACTCATCCCGGCCCGAACCCGACTCAGGTTTAACATCAAATTCCCAAACCTGTTCCTACCCCGTTTAAATGCTCTCCAAACCCGTCCCAATAGGAACAGGGCGGGGCGGGTTACCGATTAGCCCAGCCCGTTGCCATCCCTAGGGACCAACAATGGGGGGTTTGGGAGCTTAGCCGTTGAATTTTTTCCTTTTGAGGGTTAAGTTCATTGGTCATCGCATCTCTTTGGTATCCTATCGTAAGGATTATGTTTTTTCTTGAAAGTTTGGGGGGTTAGAGTCCCCTCCCCCAACTCTGTCACTATTAGTACTAAAAGAATTTTTTAAGAACTTATTTTTTTTTCCTCCAAAATTTCAAGGAGAGCTTTAGCCCTTCCTCGCCCCGTGTAGTTCCGCCCCTGGCCAGAGGGGTAGGTGTGTTCAAGTTCAACTGATTTATTTAACACATTTCATGCTTAATGAGCAAGTTGAAGAAAATTAGTTGAAGTTTGAATTAGGGGTGCACATGGGTACGGGCCAAACCATGAACCGGATCGAACCGACCACCTTGGTTCAGTTTGGTTCAGTTTTTTTAATGGTTCGGTTTGGTTCTGATTCCTAATTTACGTAAACCGATTTTTTTCGGTTCGGTTCTAATTTGTTCAAATTTGAAACCGAATCGAGAACCTAACCGAATGTAGACCCGCAAACCGAACCGAACCGAATGTGAAACCCACGAACCGAAAACCGAGTGAGAACCGAACCGAATCAATTTGGCCTGTAAATAGGCTTGGGCCTTTGGAGAAGCCACACAGATCTCATGCTGATCTATAGGGGCCAAGTCATTATTGTCTTGATGGTCTAGCTCACGCATTATTGGGTCCAAAATTTATCAACACTGGGACCCAAGGCTCTTCGGTTCAGTTTTGGGTTAGTTTTTTTCCAAACCGAGTTTTATGGTCTGATCTTGGGTTGGTTTTTTTAAACCAAAAACTGGCAGTTCAGTCTCAAAATTTCTTAAAACCGACCCAAATCAAACCGTGTGCACCCTTAATTTAAATGCCAACCTCTACCCACAAAAATATAGCTCTCCGTATATTAGAATGCACGACACCAAGCACTGATAATGAAAAAAGAAAATGACTGACGAACAACCCAAAAGTGAACTGCACAAGTAAAGGGTCGTGTGAACTTGGGCCTCGGATTGTCTCTGGCGAAGCCAGAAAACCCTCTCGGGGTTCCATACATTGTGCGACAGTTGGCAAAAAAGTGGGGAAGAAGTCATTCCATTTTCTCCCCATAATTTTGACTTCTCCCCATATGATATCTCTTCCCCTTATTCTCATACACTTATCACCACATGTCTTATAATGGGTGGAGAAGTCAAAATCATGGGCCCATGATTCTGACTTCTCCACCACTTGTCACCTATTATATGGAACCCCGAGACAAGCCGTTTCTGGCTTCGCCAGAGACAATCCAGAGCCGTGAGCTTGTGGTCGCCATCCTCATCAATGTCTTATCACAAAAGACTTGGGATCTTGTCAGGTTGGTGCTAGAAAAAGGAGGCCTTCGCAAGCACCACTTGGAAGGCGCTACCTACATTCTGATACACCTCGGTTGGTGTGCAAAACTCATGTGGCGCATTCCGAGTAAGTTCACCTCGCCAACACTGGAGAAAGATCCCAAATCTCAAAAGTACTCGGGTTCAATATCAATTGCTATTGACACACATTCGGAATAGCGGTAGGTGTTTCCTTTGGAAGGAGTTTCCGATCCATTCCCGAGAGGGTGAGAGTGTTTTACGCTCCACCCGCTCTTAACTTAGAACTTATACTAACTTCTAATTGGGATTATGGCCTAACCGTGTGTCTCGATACCAAAAAAAAAAAAAAAATGATTGTGTTGGGAAAGAGTGCAATTGCACCCAGGCCAACACGTGTCCCTTTTAACCCCTATTTTTTTTGGTAATCCCTTTTAACCTCTAGTAATTGTAGTTGAAATTCATTAACTCATGGGGTTCAACAATATAAGCTTAATTTCTAAGAAAAAAAATATTTCACTCTAATAAAAAAAATTTGATCCATAGGATTAATATTTATTTTTAAAAACTAAAATTATATTGTTGAACCCAAGAGTTGGTGAATCTTAATCACAATTAGGGGTTAAAAGAGACATGTGTTGGCCTATGGGTGCAATTGAACTCTTCCTGAGTTCACAATTGGTTGTGATTCGATCTCCTCAGGTCGACAACACAAATTTGTAGAGTTAAGATCACAGTCAATTGCAATTGAACTTGGGGAGAGTTCAATCACACCCATAGGCTAACACGTTTCCCTTTTAACCCCTATTAACTATGGTTAAGATTCACTAACCCTTAGGGTTCAACAATCTACCTTTTTAAAAAATATATATATTAATCATAGTATGTTCGTTTTAATGAAAAACACAAGAAAGTGAAAGAAAATCTCATTGATTCGTGTTTCACTCCCAAGAGGGTGTAACTGTTGTCATCTCCACCCGCCCATGACTTAGAACATATACTAAACTATTAATCGGGGTTGCGGCCACACCCCCACCTCTTGCATGAGTGGTAGGGGTGTGGCTTTCTATGAGGGAGGTCTAAAGATCTAATCCCCTTAGGGTATGAGTTGCAAGAGCTCCAATGCCCCAGCTAACTTCTCTTCTGACTCTACTAACATAGGTAAATGATAACTCTACCCAAAAAAAAAATTTGGGGTTCTCACCAAAAAAAAAATCTCATTTTTTTTAACTTTCTTGGTGTCATTTTTGAAAGAATGACCCACTTTTTTGAAAAAGTACTGTCCAAATAATATCAATTTTACTTCACTTTCCATCAAAACTGTTTTTCGACAAAAGACGATTATTTTGAGTAAAAATTAAGCCACGAATGTCAAGAAAAACGTATTTTCAAAATTACCCTCCACAGATGTTAAGTCATTAAATATTTAACATGTAATATTTATATGACTAATGAGCATTTTAGGAAAGAAAAGATTTTTAAATTCAAACACACAAGAAAATCCTTTTTTTTTCTTTCCTCCTATCCAATTTCTTTTAAAACAAACGCAGGGTGCAAATGGGTGACAAAAAAGAAAGTGAAGTATAAGAAAAAAAAAGTGGAATTTCTCATGTATGTTTGGTTTGGAGAAAAATAATGAGAAAAAGTATAATTGTTTTCCAAAAATAACTCTTGTTCGTACAAAACATTTTTGATAAAATGGTAAAACTTGGAATAATAATGAGCTTTTTTTTACTTTCCTCACTATTTTACCTTTCTGGTGGAATTTAAAATTAAGGAAAATGAGAGAAAGTTAACAATGTAGGGAAAGTGTATTTATGGAGAAACCCACACTTTCTCCCAAATTGAACCGAGCGAAAGTGTGGGTTTTTCCCACTATCCCTCACTTTTACCCTTTACACCTATGAAGCTTAGGTTGTATATGTTTGGCGAGAAAGTGGGTGAAAGAAAAAAAAAGAAATGAAGGGTATGTTCGTTTGCCGAGAAAATGAGTGAAAGAAATGAAAGGAAAAGAAACTTAAATTTCCTCTCAAAATAACTATTTTAATGGGAAAAAAAAATTTGGAAAAAGTTTGTCGCTATTGAAAAAGTGCAAGAACATGAAAAGTATGTTTCTTGCACACACGACAAGAAAAGTGCAAATAAACTTTTCTTTTAGTTTCCCTCACTTTCTCGCCAAATGAACACACCCTAAGGGTTAAAACTTTTAACTAGAGTTAAAATGACAGTTAAAGGGGGGTTTTGTGAGTGCAATTGAACTGTCAGTTGGACTGGATCCGAAGTCAATCATGTTATGCTATTAAAAAGCTATAACTTTAATTCTATTAAAAACTAACCGTATGTTATCAAAGTCTCACCGGCTCTATTTACATCATTTTTTACCCTTTTAGAGCCTTTTGTTACCATTCACTTCTCACTGGAGCCGTTTCTTCATAATCAACGAATATTTGACCTAACTTAGCTCATTTAAGGCATATGAGACACCCCCTTATTGAGGTTTATCAAGTGATAATTTCCACTTTACATGCAGAGGATATACAGTTTAGTCTGTAGCTATAGATAAAAGAACATCCTAGACTACTCTTTGGGGGGGGGGGGGGGGGGGTTTATGCCTTCTGTCTGCTAACTTCATGGACAATGCAAAGCTCAAATGAACATCTTTGACCACCCACAAATGCGAAAGAAAAACCAATATTTGAATAACAGATAATTATAAAGATTTCGTGATCCGAATACATAATAATGATTAGTAGAAATCAAAACTCTTCTTAAGTAGGTGAGAAGCAAAGCCTGCCTCAACTCTGCCACGGAGAGTCACCATTCGAATAAGTGCGAGAAAGGAGTAGAAGCATTGTGGTTGCACCTCCCTGTAGAAGGCATAGTAACAATGTTCAACTTTGGGAATTATTCGCGGGGTTAAGTTCGGAAAAAATTGGCAAGAACCGGAATAAGTTCAGGAAAATAAAAAATAACAATTAATAATTACAAAAAAAAAAAAAGTGATATTAACTAATTCATCTACAAATCTAGAGTAATTCAAGATAAGTTCGGGAATTATTCGCGAAAAATTCGGCAATTCGGGAAAAGTTCGTCATTTAATAATTTTACCCCTAAAAGCCAAATTATTCGGGAATAATTCACAAATTTTGTTACTATCTGGAACTCTATATTTGCAAACCGAAACAGATGCACTCAATACTTCTAGTCGGTACCTTTGGTTTGGTATACGGATCTTCAAATGAATGCTCAAAGCTGCAGCTCAACTCTATCCGGGACATAATTTGATAGGTTTGGATCACAGTTTCTGTCAAACTTGGATTTATCCTGGCAGGACTTCTGTGCATTGGGTGTCTTGTTGGCTGTGGTTCTGCTAGGATTCGTGGCCATTTGTGCCCTGAGACCTGTTTGTGATCAAATAAATCAAGCAAAACTATCAATCACCGACAAAAATGCTGCAAAATTTGTAAATAATAGAACTGTCTATAAAAATCTGTGCATTGTCGTAGCTTCTTTACAAAAATTTAGAAATAGGACATGATTGTGGCATGACTGCTTTGATCAAGAACCATCAAATGGAAAATCAAGATACTGTTTGTACCATCAGATTCATGTTCACTACTATCCAAACCAATTGAACCAGAGACACCTGCAAAAATGTAGTTGGGCCAAGAAAACTTGACTGGATTTTAGTCAGAAATTGATCCAGAAAAGACTAGACTGGCCCCTTTTTAGTTAGACTGCAGTCCGGCTTCAATACTATGGCCCTATGAATCCAAATGACAACACAACCACAGAACATACCTCTGGATATCGAAAAAACTTACCGCTGTTTGTGTTTGGCAGGGACAACCGCTTCTTTGCCCCGGAACCCAATTGTATGGACCTCTCTTTAGGATTGCTGTAGGATCGGGGCCCAATCCCAGAAGGTCTTGAGTTGGCTTCTTCATATGGGTCCTCTTTAGACAGCTTAGGATTTTGCTTGCCAGACTCTGTGTTGGGTGCCACTAGGATGCTAGCTGACTTGCTGGATGAAGAACCACTGCCATCGGAACGAGATGCTGCATTTTTATGGTTTGAGAAGTTTGAATGAAGGTTTGATGAAATGGGTTTCTTTCTGGCAGATTGGAATTTAGTTTTGGTGCCATTCTTTCGCTCAGCTGATCCATTCTCACTGATCATCACTTCGTCTCTGAGATGATTGTCGAGGAACCGGTTCTCCCATGGACGAACAGCCATCCATCTCTCCAACCAGTTCCAACCCCAGTTGCTTTTATCTGGTTCAGATCCAGCTGGAGTTTTCTGCTGCCTTGATCCCGTCTGCCACTACAAGAACCAGAATTGATCTTATGTCTAAGCCTGTATCCAAGGGAAACATGAAAAACAACCAGAAGAGAAGAACAGCTGGGGTACTCTCATATTTAAAATAAAAGGAATTCAAGTTGATCTTATAACTGAGTACTCTCCTATTCCAAACAGACAAATCATTAAATCATATATAACAAGACCATAGATACCGAACAAACTGTATCAGCAGTGTCGGGGAGAGAGAGAGACAAAAAAACATTACAATATAACATTAAACAAAGTATAGGTCCAGATATTTTTTTTATTATTCTACTATTAAAAGTATAAGCAATTTTTAAGTTGTTCTTGAAAAATAAAACTTTTTTTAAAAATAATTTTTCAATACATGATATTCACCTTATATTATGTAATAAAATAAGATATTACTACATTTAATGTACGTTGACCAATAAAGAAATTGCTACTAATTAGATCTTAATAGGTTTACTAGAGGGACCCACTGCTAATCTTCAATGACCATTAAAACTCTATGATTATAGTTATGTAATAACACTAAATAAATACTAAGGAGGACCTACTAGGCTACTACTAATCTACAATACCCACCAAAACTCTATGAAATCTAATCAAGAAATAACTCCGATAAATACTAATAAATAGTTTATAATTTCAATGTTAATCTAAAATAAAATAGAGATTATAGGAATTACCTTTAAAAAAATTATATTTAAAAATGAACTATTGTAAATAACTATACATATATACATAAATATATATAGTATGTAGCAGACTGCATATTGATTTTGGTTCCTCAAGTTTCGATCTATTATGCTAATTTTTTTTTGGTTGCTACTAAGCATGTGTAGCACATGATGGGGTTGTCAAAATCAGTTAGTTGCAACCTAAAAAAATTAGCATAATAGATCGAAATTTTATGAACCAAAATCAGTTACCAAAGGGACATCAAAACTTAAAAAGAAAATAGCATAATAGAAAATTTTAATTAGTTATATACAGTAGCATGGCAAAGACTGTTAAATAAATATCAAATTTCACATAGGGCCCTCAAGGCTAAGTTTGGAAGAGCACGCTCTGACATCCAATCTCTTTTATTTTTCCTTGTTTTATATGAAGAGTCTGAGCCTTGGAGCTTTCCAGAAGTACAAAAATTGTTCTTATACCACCTTCTGAATTGAATTACATAAACACTGAGGGAATGTATTTTTTATTGACTTCAAATTCAATAATATTTGTAACAAATTCATTGGGCTCGAGTCCATATCTCAGTTGGTGGACATATTGCATTGCAGCTATGAGACCACATGTATGATTCTAGTTTACCCATCCAAAAAAAAAAACCATCACATTCATCTAAAATTGGAAATTGGATGCTTGTGTTATAGACAAGGCTGCTATCAAGTTTACCTGATGAGCCAGAGCATAGGCCATGGCTCTCTCACGCTTGGCCGCAGCCTCTTGCCTCTTTAACAACTTGGCTTCAATATCTTCCACGGATCCAACACTATCGCACCACCCTTCCTGTATCATCAATCACATGGAAGAGATAAGAATCACTCAAAGAGCTAAACAAGGCAACATGCAACTATCAAAGCATGCTTCCTATGGGTTCCACAGTATTTCCAATGTTTTCGTAGTGACCAAAACTTGCATGACATATGTCCACTTCTAAAGACCCTAAGTTTAGACCAAAACCAAAGTTTAAGAACTTAATTGATAGTTCTTGTAGGATTCACAATCAAGTACAAAATGCTAACTGGATAACAAGAAATCAACCAATATTTGTATATCTCCCTATTCCCACCTCTTGTACATGGATGATCAATGAGATTGATCATAGAACTACATATTTCCACGGTGTTCATGATGGATGATTATATACAATGGGCAAATATGAACATCCAGTTCATCTCAAATATGGAAATACCTACCTATCTACCTACCTCCCTCTCTTATAATTTGTAACTGCAAGCATCTGAGAGCTACAAAAAATCTTAAGAACATTATTGGGTTTTGGTGTTTTAGATGCTTTCTTCTTAAGGTGGGGGCTTCACGTTTGGTGAAGTCAAATTCTTCCATGTTGGTGCAACAAACTTCCTCCCAGATTCTCTAGTCTATTTTGTTCATGGTATTATTATTATTATTATTATTATTAATTCTTAAATTGTAAAGACAATTCAAGCTAATGGGAAAATAAGTGGATAATATTAAGGCAATTAATCAGTTCCTAAAATGTAAAAAAAAGAGGCTCTTACGAAACCCAACTTTGGCTGCAGTCTCTGGCTTTGTTAGACCTAACCCAGTCCAGGGTTTTACCCTTGTTTGGTTTGCTGCAGGAAATGGCATGGGGATTACGCTCAATGTCATTGTTGAATTTGTAACTTTTTTTCTTTGCTGTTTGTCGCTATATCACACTGTTTTCCATGGTTGAGCTTAACTTTAATAGAAAGTGTTTTTCCTCAACCCAATATGACTGTTCAAGTTTGACACAAGCACATAGAAGTTGTGAAGATCCAAGCACCCAAAAATTCCAGGAGGTTAATATGGATCTCACTACAAAATTTTTAAGATCACAGAGATTCTCATATACTTGGATATTCAAAGCCTTATAAAATACCAAATGAAAGGAGTCCATGAAGTAAAGACACTAGTTAAGCTTTTAATACAAACCCCGCAACTTACTATTACCACATACAAAGGTAAAGTATGTTGACAATTTAAATAAGATTCTTGTCAACCCCCCCCCAAAAAAAAAAAGGAAAAGAATGTTGAGAACCATTAAAACATGAAATATCGTCATTATTGGTGAAAAGACTAAAGTCAACTTGATGGTATCCTAGTGTTGCTTACCTCTATTTCTTGAACATGGGCCTCATGTACAGGTTGTTGCTGAAAATTTTGCTGTGCTGTCTGAGTTTCTAAAGCCATACGAACACGCCTTGCTCGGACGCGAGCCTGAACTCGCACCAAAGCTTGCACGCAGCGAAGAGTTATTGCAGTTTGCTTTCTTACAGCATGGCCCCTAACAAGGGCTTGAAGTCTCACTAATCCTTTCAAAGCTTGCAGTGCTCGTCTGGCCTGACAAAAATCAAAATCTTTCAATTGTATTTCAATAGGATCAGAACTGCAAAGACTGAAAATATGGGGAAAAAGCATAAGAGTGGGCAGTCAATCACATTTAATTATGATATGTGCTAGTACTGCTGCTCTTCTAGGCCAGCAGCTCAATAAAAGTTGGAGTAACAATTTGAGACAGTTTCAAAAGTAGAAAATGAAATCGTTACATTTCCCTTGATTATTTGCTGAATCGCAGTAAAGTTCCAATCTTTTTCTATTAACTAGTTTTGTATGCCATGTCCAAGTTCTGAAATTAATATTCGAAGAGTTTGTTTAATTATAACCAAATTATACGAATGTTTCTAAGACAATAAGTTAATTGGATTTCTTATTTATCTTTTAAACCACATCTTAGTTCCAATTTGTTATATATATATGTATGTCTGTGTGTGTGTTTGTGAGCAATGTGTCCAACCATACACATAAGTTTAAAACTGATCATCAGTTCATGACTTGATTCAGGACCAATTATTAAGATGTAAAAGGATATATAAAGAGTCTTCATAAAATCCAAAACGAATTTGACTGATTTAAACAAGGATTAAAAATACGGTTTCGAAGGATGTATCGGTCCAAACTGAAACCTATACGTATCGGTTTCGGATGATACATATAATTCTTTCTTTAAAAAAAATTTTAATTAATATTTTTTTGAAATCAAACGAGTTATAGGAACCAAATTTACCAAATATAAAGTCATGGGAAGGAACTCGAAGTCAAAGTAGCAAACACAATTACAATTACACAATGAACTAAAACATAAATTACTAATAAAAGATACGTATCGCCCGTTTTGTATCAGTATAAATATCGTACAGGGGGCTACCGATACCTATACGTATCGCCCGTTTCGTATCAGTTTCGGCGATTTTTATTTCCATGGATTTAAGGTCAAGCCTGATGAAGGTAGATAGTTAGAAACGGGAACTGAAAGATTGGTGGCACCCTAATTTACCATTCAATTATTAAAGTTATAACAGGGAGAACTATGTAAAAGAATAATTCAGGTGCTGATAGGGAACAATTATAAAAATGACCGCAAATGGTTCATAGTTCATACTAGAAATCCTCGAAAAGCTTTTTGGATGTGTGTAGCAGCCAATTCTTCTTTCATAATCCATTCGACTTGAGCTGCAGCCTGTGCTTGGAGTGGGCTCGCAGGAGAGCTGGCAGTATCAGAATTTGAAAGGATATCAACATCTCCAATTGCTGGAGCTGTTTTGTGAGTAAATTCTTCTTTAATAATATCATTATCAATCTCAACAGAGTGCTTTCGCCTGTGCCAAATCCTGCTAGCAGCAGTTGTTCTCTGCAATTTTCAAAGAAGATGAAACAAGCCCCCACAGGTGAAAAAAAGCGTGACTGGTAAAGTACAATCTATTGCAGGTAAGTTTTATTGTGAATGCATCACAACTGGAGTCTATCCATTAGTTTAGGACCATAAAAGAAGGTTCCTCTGGAGTGGATTTATATGAGCTTATAGAACAAGCCAATTTGCAAGGTGTTCTTACCCAAGAAATGAAATTTCAGAACCTAAGCTATGCTCCTAGAGTGAATGAATGACACACTGTCAATCTGAAGAGGTATATACATAGGTCGTAACTGAGCATAAGCTGGATAGCCAATGGGTTCAAATTTTCTATGTCTAGTGTTATGTTGACCAAATAAAGAAATAAAAGGAAACAGAAAATGGGTGGCCATAGTTCATATAACCCAACTTCCAAAATTTTGAACATGATTAAGCAATGATGGGCTAGACGATTAGTCTGAGCTCATGCGAAATTCACCTTGTTGATCACGTCAATAATTAATATTATATATCGTTCGAAGAATATAAATAGAACAAGAAAAACAATTGACAAACCACCTAGCCACAGCATGGTTAGGAGTTTGCAAGGAAAAGGAGGGAGGGGGATAGGGAAAAAAAACCAATGCTGGGAATATAAAGCCCTATTAACAATTTTTGAACTCTTTTTCCAAATGAAACCGAATCTCAATGCATGACTTCTGAATGCCATGCAAGCAGAGAATAACAAACACCAATTAGGAAAAAAAAAATGCACACAAATACAAGATTTTGTTACTCACATTCTCATTCTTCTCTGAAGATTGTGACTTTTCGGACTTCCTTAAACCAACCAATGTTTTAAGCCATTTCCCCGGGACACCCATTGTGCCAGTCAAGTTACCTTTAGCAAACTAAAACCTGCAATGTAAAAGTCTCCAATAAATCAATTCATGTTCTGCACCTTTTTTGTTATTTAATCTTACTTTAGCACCCAAGGAAGGAAAACATAAAAAGATCACTGAATAAGTTCAAAAGCTACTGCACTACTTTGATAGTACCCTACAGATCCGGTGACAATGATTAATTGCTACATAAGTTGCGTCCAATATACAAGGAGATGAAACGTGATCTTTAATTTATTTTTTAACAAAATAACAAAGGTTATTAATGGAGCTGTGTTGGTGTCCTCCCAAGGAGTATGCATTCCTTGGGTTCACACCGTTGGATGGTCCTCAAGAATTGCACTGCATAATTCCCGAAGACCATCCAACACGGTGGACCCTAAGGAGTACATATTACACAGACACCAACATTTTCCTTCTTGATAAGACCTGCATTAATGCCCTCTCTGCATGTATCCTATACAAGGCCAACATTAGTGGTTTTGAAGAGAAACTGATATTATTGAATTCTCAAGATGATTAAAAAGAGACCCAAGTAGGGTTTAAATAGATAATAATATATAAATAAATATAGAAATTAGAAACTAAATCAAACCATTCTCTAATGCTAATCAAATCCTAATTAAATCTCAATCACAATCTCAATCACAATCACAATCACAATCACAATCACAATCTCATTCTAAATCCAAATCCTTCCAATTGTGATAATTGTAATGATATGGTGCATCTCATGCATATCATTACCATATATATATACTCTATTACTCCCCCTCAAACTCATGGAGATTTGAAAATATGCGTGAGTTTGATACTCGATCAGGTACGGTAGCTTGCTAGTCATTCCAATGTCGTTGCAAATGAGAGTTGCCAATTGTCACCGTTGTTGATGTGTTGAATGGAGAGAGAATAATATGGGCTTCAATGGCCTAGACCGCAATCAGTCAATGAAATGAGTGGGCCTCAAAGGGTCAAGGCCTCAATGGGTCGAATTATCTCCTGGGCAATGAAATGGGCCTCTTTAGGCCAAATCCAACATCCGTGATCTTGCTTATGGTCTTGCCAAAGGGGTCACGAGTATTCAAAAGGGCCTCTATGGGCTTGAAAAGTGGATCCTGGTGATCTTGGCTTTGGTCTTGCCAAAGGAGTCACAGGTCCTTATAAGGGCCTCTATGGGCACAAAAAAAAAGTGAGCCTCTCTCTCTTTCATACATCCTTGGAATGATGATGAGGTGGTGGCTAAGCATTTTATGCAAATACACTTCCCTTGGTCAATGAGGTGGGGTCCCAACATTGAATGTGTGGTTGATGGAGACTGGTTGTTGCTGAGAGATATCTATGAGATACACAAGATCTCATGGATAATCTTGGATTAGCATCTTTAGTATATTAGGATTATTTTTAATATTTTCTTTCTTAGTTAAGAGTTTTGGGTTATTTATTTAAACCCTCTATGGGTCATTGTAATTCATCCAAGTTATTCAATAAATCAGTTTCTCTACAGGCTTGGGGCCAAATATTAGACGGGTCTCATCAAGGAGATACAGTCATTATCATCCAAGCCTTATCCAAACTGTTCGGGTCATCTGCACAAGAATCCTGTCCTCCATTCCACTCTGCAGCAAGAAGATATCCTCCATAAGAAATCAATCTGGTCAGATAATCTAACAGTGCAATCTGTCTGTCTGTCTCTCTCTCTCTCTCTCTCTCTCTAGATGTCCACCATAAATAATCAACCTTATCAGATCATCTACAAGTGCAAATTTCTGTCTCTCTCTCTCTCTCTCATCAAGGAGATTTCAACCATAAAAATACCCTGATCGGATTATTTAACAGTGCTAAACGGTTCACAATAGCACCCTAAAAAAGATTGTTACAATTACAATAACGTTGAGTTTTAACTGAAAAGATCTAAATAACAGACATGATATGCGGTGGCAATGTAAGCAACAAAATAGAGAAGACAAGAATTCATGTCTTCTAAAGGACACACAAATGCCCTCTTTTTCTGTCAAGATATACATTTTATCCGGGATCATGTTCATTAAACTTTCATGGCTATATCAACCAAGTGTGTTTGATAACTCTCTGAATCACTCTTCGAAGAAAGCAACCAAAAAGGATTTCATATAGAATGCGCAGCCGAACTTGTGCAGTTCATAATGACATGTAGTTTATCCAGAAGACCAGGTATTGGAGCATGAATATCACAGACCACATATTTAGCTGATCTTATGATAAAAGTGTCCCACCCATTTGTAATACTTGTTCCCCCTACCAACAGAAAACTCACCAGATAATGAAGGCCATCAGTGCCACTCAAATCTGTAATTCAGCTGGCAGTCCAAACTTCTGATTGACTAATCACTTGTGATAAATGGGACTCATGCTTTGGTTACATGATATTTAAGCTCTATAAGTAAAACCTATGACAACATCCTTGCCATTTCAAAATGCTATGACCCATTTTCCAACGAGGCAACCTAGTAAATTGGTGTTGATTGTCTCTTCTTACACACTGAATACAAATCCTTTGTTTCAATATCCTACAAGCCACATCTCCACGACGAACTACGATGCATGGGGAAATCAATTCCAGCAGGCAGCAACACAGCAAGAATGGCACAAAAAATACTTCCTTGCCCATATTTCTTATAGGGAAAAACCAATGAAAATTTCATGAAAGGTGCAAATCCAAGCAACCCAAAAGTTTTAAAAAATGAATTCAAAGACTTAAGGCAAATTTCCATCAAATAATTCAAAAAAATTTCTATTAAACCTCTCATGCAATATAGTTTGTGCTATGTTTCATGCTCATGCAATATAGTTTTTGCCACAATAATAAAAATAATTAAAGAAAATGTGTCATAAGAATGTAATGAGAGGGATTTTGCGTATCGATTTATCCATCACAATGTAATTAAATTCATGATCGAGGGTTTCTTGGCCACATGATCAAACAATTTTTTTATGTATGAAAGTAGCGGATCCGCGGCTTCCACCCGAACAATGCCATATGATACGAAGTTCAAGCCGTAATCCTGTAGTATTTTATACTATAGTTAATATCCTTTCAGGATATGTCGAATGTTGAAACCAACACATTTTGGCCGAAATATACTAAAATGTGCCAATTCTTAATACCATGTTCATAACAACCTTGAATGAGGTTTACAATCTCCCACTGCCCTTACATTCAAAGCCAGACAGGTCCATGACAACCTACAACTACACAAGACCACATAAAGCAAGGCTGGTGTAGAATAGCAGTGGCAAAGTTAGGGATGGAGATTATGAGGAAGTACAAAATTTCAAATTGGGAAAAGTGTCATAAGCAAAAGATTCACTAAACAAGCAACAGTTCACCTATTGAGCCGAGACACAACAATGGTTGTGGCACATCTAGAGCCAAAAAGAACACAAATTGGAATGTGTAAATAGTGAAGACTCAAAAGTCCTTTCCCCACATTCACAGTTAAAAGGTCAAGATTATAAACTGGGAAAGCGATAATAAATAGAAAATTCAACAAACCATAAGCGAGCAGTAGCATGTTCATAATTCTTCTATTAAACCTAGACAAAACCAAATTCAAGGGGTTTGCATTCAACAACCAAAAACAAACATAAATTGGAATACGTACAATTTGTGAAGAGTCGTAACTCACAAGTCTTTGTCCAAATCATACAAGGCACAACCTCGATGAAAGAAACGAAGTTCCCATTTGCAACTCAAGTTACTCTTCCTTTGTCTGAACTTTTTAGCAGGTAAGCCCCAAATGGAATAGAACAAGTATCCTACTTCAGTTAGTAATAAGGTGTGCACACCACATATTTTTTTACCAATGTACAAGCTTGACAGAGGAAATATAAACACTTTCAAACAAGAAATATTTTCTTCTAACGATTATCTATAACAAACTGAAGTCCATGCAGCTCAATCTATTTCATGGGCTCATTCAACAACGATATCAAATTTGGGGACACATTTTAGGACACGAGAGGCAAAAAATCGCGCTAGGCAATCAAATGAAAACATGGGAAGATTGATCCAGACAAGTGAATGGAAAACGGAAGAATCTGCATCTAAACACTCTCCCAATATCTATGTGATTTCAGCTTTCAACTGCTTTGTTTCGTCACCCAAATCTATAGTTACCCATTCCTCTGCTTTTGCATAAAAGATATCAATTTTTCAACGCCGCACTTTCACCCCAAAAAAAAAAAAAAAAAACCCTACCCGAAAAGTTCAGAAGTTCCATCCAAAAAACTCAGTGAAGACACTAGACACAATCACCAAAACCCTAAATATTAACCTCAATGACGGATTCAGATATACCAACACCGTGCGGCAACTGGCGCCATTCTCAAACTAGACCCAAACAATGAAAGAGACAGATATGGATACCCAAGGAAGAAAAAATGAGTACAAGTATTCTAGATTGTAGACTCAAAGCTGAACCCTAAACTCAAATTCCATAGAACTAAGTTCTACAAAAATCCACGTAAAAACAAGCAATTTAAATGTTACGAAATGGAAAAACAGAGTTCAGTGCCCGAACAATGTGGATCTACAGATAACGAGTTCAAAAAAACAGTATAAACACAGCTACTGAGTTGCAGTAAAGCAGAAACGAGAGAAACAAAAAATCCCAAACCCTAACTGACCTGAAATCATGAGAAACTCCATTGTAGAACAGATTGAATAGCATCGAAGAAGATAAAAGAATCACTTTTTGATCAATCTCTCGATTTTTCCTCACTCAATTCAGCTTTGAAGATTCCACGATGATTCTCTCGAAGATCTTTCTCTCTGTTTTGTAATGTTCTCTTACGTAAGTTTAAAGGTCCACCTGAACTGACAAAAGCCGGCAGTGCAAAAGAGACCGTGTCAGCTAAAGTACGCCGGGAGGACACTGTTGGGTCATTAAATTCTTAAATGGAGCTGATACGGTCGTTTTGCATTAATTTGGTCGTGTCGCTCTCGCAACTCAGAAGACCGTTGGATCATTTATGACCCGCTTCGTTAATCCACCCATTTTTTCACAGATTCGGGCTTGGATTTTTGGACCCGTGTTTTTATTCGAGTTTGGCTTTTCTGAACCTGTTTATTGAATGAAGCCAAATCCTCTCAACGGGCAAATCCGGTTATCACCCCTTGTGGTAGCCACGTGTCCCTTTTGACACCCTTTAACTGTGGTTAAGATTCACCCACCCTAGGATGATTCATCCACCCACCCATCTTTGGTTTTTTTTTTAAAATTAAAAAATTTGTTTTTAAGGTTTTTTTTAATATTAGTATATTTTTAAAAAGAATTAATATTTTTTAAAAAAAAAACAAAGGATATAATAATGTTTTTTCGTAAATTTAGAATAAATCCGGCGTGAGACCACTATGCTTAGAAGAGGAGGTTTTTGTACTTCGAACTTAATCCATGGACACTCCTCTAAATTACCTGATGGTCAATGACACAAGTTCTCTTTCACATGCATTTTTATTGAAAATAAAATTTTCAATGAAAACTTATGCTATCAAAATTTAGTTTTTAAAAAAAAGGATTGCATCAAGTTTGCGGAGACAGGGCAAGGGGCACTTGCCCTATAGAAATACAAAAAGTAGTTTACTAGGGCATAGGCATGGGGCAAGGTGAACTTTGAAAAATATTATACTGGATGATTTAATTATTTAATATGACATAGTTATGGGGGTGATGAGAACAAAAGTCGCTTATTATTTAATTATTTAATGGGGACATAGCCATGAAACAAGGGGACACTAACCCCCCCCCCCCCCCCCCCCCAATAAATAAGGAGAAATAATATGTGTAGTTCGAAATGTATGGATGAGATGACCCACAAACTTGGTTGTCAAAAAACATTCAACGACTATATCCTCTCATACCCCTAAACCCTCACCAAATAATTCCCCTAAACGGGGCTCAAAAACCTATTTTAAATGGGCCGGCCTACTCAAAAATAAAAGGACTCAAGTCCTAATCCCGTCCATTGTTAGGGGTAGTAATTGGACTGGGCTAGTCTGAAGCTGTCACGCCCCGAAACCTATACACAATAATACTAATATTTGTACAAATATCAAGGCGTGAGCCGGAAACAAAATTCTAATATTAATGGAAATTAAAATAATTTAATACTACATTAAACAGATTTAAATAACTATCATAACTAAAAGACTCAATAACATGAGTTCTCCCAAAAACTGAATCATCCAAATATTTCATATTGTTTACCTCACTACAGTTCTCTCACACTCTAAAAGGGAAGAAAACTTTAAGGTTGGTCTTACTTGGTCAAATGAGAGTAATTCCTATTCTTTTTAATCATCGCCTGAAAAAGAAGAATCAACAAGGGTGAACCCACAGCTCAACAAGAGAATACAGTTAATTTAAATGCATTAACAATTCATATAATAAGATGACTAACAAATTATGCATATTATTTAATTAAGTCTTTACTTATGGTTCAGTCCGGCCAATAGGGGTCTTACACAACTTATCCTATTGACCAAGGGAATCCTTGGGGTCTCACACAGCTTACCATATCCCTTGGATCTCACACAGTTTACCCATCTGAGAATTGAGTGTCTTACACAACTCAACTCAATCCTCTGTTTCTGGGTAGTTACTCTACACCACCCTGAAACCATCATTGGGTGGTACCCAACATCACCCTATAATCAATTTAAGGAGGTCTTACACAACTTACTCCTCGAATGACCCTTAACCAAGGTTTAAACAATGTTTATTGAATCACCATTATTTTTTAAGATGAATTCCAACTATTATGAAAATATAATAAGACATTAAATGACAGTTAAAACAGTCATATTCATAATTCATAATTAAAATCTACAATGCTATAATTTACAATTTAATATCTAGGCAGACATAACATACTTTATTTCAAAAGAAGTTTCAGCTGTGTTCCTACAACTGAAACTTTAGTTATAAATATCACATATTTATAACCCTATAAATTCTCATTCTCCCATTATAATGGGGTTCAGGGTTTCACAAACCCCCAAGGGCTTAAAAAAAACCCTATTTTATGTTACTGAGTTTAGTAAAACTTTTATACTAGCATAAATGAGCTTAGTAACTAACCAATTGATTAGTAACTAATTAGTTAAGTTTGTTAGAGGTATCTTTCAACCACTCAACAAATTAACTAATAAAATATAAGTCAAGTTACCAACAAATTATTTAGTAATTAATTATTTAAATTTGTTAGATGTATCTTTCAACTATCTAAAAAACTAACTAATTAGTTATAAAGGAATCTCAACAAAACAATGTTCATACTCTCAAATAATATATATACATTTAATTAAAGTATCTTAGGAAAATTAATGTGAAAAAGTATCATTTTTCCCGTTTTTGACTTTCAACTGAGGTTTTAACCCAGAAAACTATTGGTTTTTGGAAAATTTTCTTCACAAAAGTTGTAGATCTTTTCGAGCTCTTCAAAACGATATACTATCGGACTTAATGTCATAAAGTTATGACTCATATACCGAAACTGAGTAAATCTCATTTAAATTAACTCAATTCCGAAAATCACTAATTTTAATCTCCTAGATCTCTCATATTTTCTTCTCTAAAATCTAATATATTATTCTATCATTTATTAAAATCACTCATAACATATTGAATAAATCAAAATAATACATGTATAAAATATTTATCCGATCTATCATATTTTCATACACACAATCATTAACATAAGAAGAAAAACTCATTAAAATTTTTGTGTGATCACAATACACCCTACATCTAAACTATAGAAATATTCATTTGCCCCTAGATCTGATTTTTTTGAGAAGAATACAAGAGGTTGATTGCTTAAGATAGCTTCGAAGCTAACTTGGATAATTCAATTACTATCACCGGGTTCTCCACGGGATCCGACAGAATTCCAAACTCTATAGCTGCTTTCCTCCTCTCCCCCGAAAACGATCGTATCTCACTTTTCCTAATTTAGGTTTAGCAAAAATATGACTATTAGGTTAAACAATTCTGATTATACTAAACTCCATTTAGAGAATTACTAATATATCCCCACTAAGGCCTATTTGTTTATAACCTAAATTTAATTAATTTAACTCATTAAATTAAATCATTGGGTTAGCCTTACCCCACCAAGGTTAACCATATGATCAAACACCAAAAATCAATTACTAAATTACCCTCATGATATAATTTATCAATTTACCCCTAAGTGTATTTAATTTAAATTAGGGTCACTACAGTCCAATTGTTCGATTTGAAGTTTGAGTGGGTTGAACCTTCCTTACTTTGGTTTGGATTGAGTTTGGCCTGGAATCTAGACCTGAAGTAAAATTTGGGCTGAGCTTGAACTACCCTTAACTCACCTAGAATTCTTAGTAAGACCCGAAGCACACACACAAGAATGGCAACGGGGCGAGTTTGGGCCAGGGTGCTCCCAACCCTACCCCACCCCTAATGGGAAGACTCCTACCTCGTTCCCATCCCAAGCTCGGGTCGAGGCAGGACGAGTGACCCCATCCCCATTTATCAAAACCCTTCTTAGCCCCATCCATGTCCTACTCTTTCCATTTAAGCACTAATCGGGGTGGGTTAGTTCGGTATTTCATATTATACATAAGATGTTAAGGTAATTTTAGGATTGAGCAAGGCGACTAGAGTTGCACTCAAGCTAAGCTAGCTCGACGGCTCGATTCATCTCGACTCATTTGAGCCAAGCTCGAGCTACATTTCAAGCTCAAACAAATCAAGCCAAGCTTTTGTTTGAGCTCCAACGTTTAAACAAGCCAATCTCAAACCAAACCCGGTTTGGCTCGAAGCTCGGCTAGTTTAAGGCTCGAAGCTCGACTTGTGCTTGGCTCGACTCGAAATATTATATCTATACATCATATTTTTGGGTAATATTATTTATATTGATACAAAGTAATATTTTTATATCATAGAATGTAATAAATTTTTATTTATAATAAATAAGTTTGAGAGATAATAATAGGAATAAAAATTAAAAAGTTAGAAACATAAACTTTAATCTAACTGTACTCCATACTCTTTAGATCAAAGGACTACTCTCAAATCTTATTTTCATATATCAATGTATTAATCTTGTTTAGTTTCTTGTATTATATTTTATTAATAAATTTTTTTATTAAAATCATGTAAAATTAAATAAATAATTTCGTGAATCAAGCATGAGCAAACCCAAGCTCAGCTCGAATTGAATATAGTTTGAGCTCGATCAAGCTTGTTTAAGCCAAGCTCAAGCGTAAATATTTGAGCTCGAATCAAGCTCAAGCGTAAATATTTGAGCTCGAATCAAGCTCAAGCTGAACTCGAGCATGTTCAAGCCAAACTCAAACTTGGCCAAGCTCGGCTCAACTTGACTCGAATACACTCCTAGGGGTGACTTAAATCCATCATCGGGCCAAACCTGAGGCGGGTTTACCGATCATTTCCCATTCCCCCCCCCACCCCCACCCCCACCCCCACCCCATTAATGAACCTCCCAAACCCATCCCAATAAGGGTAGAGTGGGTTACTTGATTAACCTGGTCTGTTGTCACACACACACACATATATATATATATATATATATATATATATAATATTAACCCTTATCCTAGCAAATAAAACGGACTCATGTATTACATCCAGTCGTCCATCATAGTCTCTTACATCTTATATTCTCAATTTTTCATTCTATTATGCTGTGTTTGGTTGTCAAGAAAATGTGAAAAAGAAAAGAAAAGAAGAGAAAATTGTAAATTTTTCATCGTTTGGTTGTCTAGAAAATTAGAGAGAAAATTTTCTTTTTTTTTAAGAAAAAATTATTAAAATGCCCCTACTTTTTTATTTGGTGTCGTCTTCATTGTTTGACAAACATTGCAGAGCGTCCGTCTCTGTCACCGGTTGCATCGTGGGAAAGTTCATTTTTATTTGGTGTCGTCTTCATTGTTTTCTTGCCGAAATATGATGTGATGTCAGATTCCGACGAAGATTATGTCGGATAGCCCAATTACAAGGAGCGCTTGCTTCTTGCCTTGCCAAGAATTGACATCTCTGGACGGAAATATCGGGTTGGAATTCACGTGTTTCTGGAGGTTTGTCGGTGTAAGCTTTCATTCCAGAAATCAGTAGTAGTTTCTGCAAGTCTGCACTCGAGAATGATTTCTCGACGAACTGTAATTCAAATAAACCAAAAAAAAAAATCAAAACAAATTCAGCGATTTTTTATTCAAATGCGCTAGAAGTTTTTGATAAACATCAAATCTCCCCCAATTTTCATGGATTAAATATTCTTAGAAGTGAACACAAAACCCAATTTGTTTTAAAGTTTCTAGTATATTTCTAGAAATTGATTGTGAACGAAAAGAAAACCAAAATTTAGAAGGGATATTTTTTGGACGAAAATCTAATACATTTTGAGAAAATGGGGTAATCTGGACGAAAATGGAGAACAAATCGCAAGTCTGAAGTCAAGATTACCGGAACACAGAGGTCTCCAGAGAATTGAGCTAAACTTGTGCAGCGGAGGTTGGTGGAAAAATGAGGAAAAAGAGGAATTGGAGCTATAAACGACGGTGACAATCTGTGGAGGATCAGAGCTGGTACTGCCATCGGTGATAATAGCCGGAGCCAGAAATCAGTGTTGGAGACTTGGAGTGGGGAAGAAGAAGAGAGGAGAGAAATTATAACCCGATAACTTTTTCTTTTCTTTTCTCTTCAAAATTGAAGGTTTTTTTAAAGATTCTAAATCTATCAAATGGGAGAAAATTTTAGAAAATTTTCTCTCCATTTTCTTTTCCATTTTTCACTTTCTTTGTAATAAAACAATGGAAAATCAGATTTTCTTCCAATTTTCTTTTCCAACTCTTATTTTCTCGGCAACCAAACACAACATTAGAGTGTGTTCGTTTCAGTTTTAAAAGGGTGAAAAGGAGGGAAAGTGGGAGAAACCCACACTTTCCATCCGTTCTGTATGAGAGAAAGTGTGGATTTCTCCAGAAATCTACTTTCTCCACAATGTCAACTTTCTCTCACTTTTTCTCATTTTGAATTTCACTAAAAGGTGAAATAGAGAAAGAAAGTAAAAAATACTTTTGTTATGCCCATTTTACCAAAAGTATTTTGTAAATGAAAATAAAGGGATATTTTTGGAAAATAATTATACTTTCTCCCACCACTTTTCTCCAAAACCAAACATACAAGAGAAACCCCACATTTTTTTTGTTAACTTTTCCATTACTTCATTTTCTTTTCTCTCACTCATTTACACCCCAAACAAACACACCCTTAAATTATCACCTATTATACCCAAAAAAAGGCTTTAGCTTAGAAAAGGAAAATGATGAGCTGAAATCAACCCACAATCTACTTAATTTTGGTCAGTCAAACTCAGGTCAAAGCCCAATATTATATGTGAGCCGAGCTTGGACGAGAGTACTTGGGCTAAGCTTTTGAATTTTGAGCTAGGCTTGGGCTAACCCCAGCCCGACCTAACCTGCTCAATTCGCCCACCGCCAATTGCACCCCCTATTCAAACCGTATTCAAGTGAAGGCTGGAGCTTTGTCTCGTATTTAAATTCCAATTTTCTTCTAAGATGTGTTAAACATGGAAGTTTGGGCTGCAAAATGGTAAAGACGATTTCAGTTTGCCTCTAAGGGTTCGTTCTTTTGCAGAGACTTATAAAGTTTGACACTTTACAAGGTTTGTAAATGAAGAATATGCATTTTCTTTTAAGAACTAGATGTATGTATGCTTTTTATATAATGGGTTGTAATTCCGTAAAACTTTAAGTGCAACAAAATATATAATTTTAAATCTTATAAAAAATGGTAAGACTTGAAATCTCATAATAGTAACTAGCTGGCGGCACGTGCAATGCACATGAGAGAGAGGGGAAAGAGAGAGGGTGTGCCTCTTTGTTGAGAGAGACCAAGGAGCATCAGAGAAGATATGGATAAAGATTTGAGGGAATCGTGAATATATAAAGGGATTATTGTTAATTGTAGTTGATATTACTTCAATACCCCTAATAACTTTTCTCATGTAAAATAAGATACCATAATATTATAATTTGTTTTATATGGAGTTATGGATAAAATAGGAAAAACATAAAAAATTCGCCTTACTAACTATTTTCATAATAAGATACCATAAGATTGGGACTCATTAGGAATATTAGAAAAAATCAACTAATTTTTTAATCCTCTCATTATAATAGTAGAGATAATTAATCTGATTAAAAACCTTGAAAAGATAACTCAAATTTCTTATGAACTACCATAATACAGTGTAAAGTGTTTGGCATTGTAAGAGCATTCTTAGCAACCTCACCAAATTTTACTCACCAAAATAACCAAAACTCACAAAAAATCATGTTGGTGAGCCACTTTTTTAAAACACTCACAACAGCCTCACCAAAATTGCCAAAACTCTCATTACTTTATCATTTATGTCACTTCCATAATAAAAAAAAAAAAAGAGAGAGAAACATTTATTTTATTTGTGTGGGCCCACAAAGAATGAGAGAAAAAGAGATATTTAACTTTGGTGAGTGTACAGTGACTCAACAAAGTTGGTGAGTACTGTACACTCACCAAACCGAAAATGTCAAGTTGGTGAGCCACTTTTTTAAAACACTCCAAGCAACCTCACCATAATAGCCAGAACTCTTATTATTTTATCATTTGTGTCACTTCCACAAAAAAAAAAAAAAAAAAAAGAGAGAAACCT
Organism: Tetracentron sinense; assembly: GCA_015143295.1. Classification (NCBI taxonomy): domain Eukaryota; kingdom Viridiplantae; phylum Streptophyta; class Magnoliopsida; order Trochodendrales; family Trochodendraceae; genus Tetracentron; species Tetracentron sinense. Next base: position 19,514,937 of record CM026561.1, read on the forward strand.
TTATTTTATTTGTTAGGACCCACAAAAGAGGAAAAGAGATATTTTACATTTGGTAAGTGTACGGTGACCAACAAAGTTGATGAATACTGTACACTTACCGAATCGGAAACGTCAAATTGGTGAAGTTGGGGGCGTTATTTAACACTTCTATCTGACTCACCAAAATGATGTCATTTTGGTGAGGTTGTTAGGAATGCTCTAAGTCAACAAAAGAAGGGACCTAAACTGTTTTATAAACCTGGTATTCGGATGGAGGATGTTCTTACCGATCCAAGAATGACCGGACTCCTCACGGGCTCAGATCGAGTGTGGGCCGAGCATTCGGATTGAGATACTCTAACCAATCCAAGTATGACCCGACTCCACTCCTAGTTCCTTACATTGAATGCGGTCCGGGTTCGCCCGGCTCACATTGAATGCGGTCCGGGTTCATTTTGGGGACTACCTGGCGCATTTTAGTTTCGGCCAGTCCGGAAAGAAAAGTACTGTTTCCTCAGTAGATATGAAGTTTGAGTTTGTCTTACATGAAAACCTGGCGCATGTTAGCCTCTTCGGAGAACGGATTTGGTCTGGCCCTCACCAGACCAAAACCATCTGGCCTCACCCACAAAGCTGTCCTTTTAACATTAGTTAAGAAATTTTAACTATTTTGATTAAATTTTGATTAATTTTTTTTTTTCTAAAAACAAAGTTACATGGTTCAACCCTAACGCTATGTTTTGGTTGTTAGAAAATAAGCAAAAATATGGAAAAGAAAAGAAAATTTTAAATTTCTAATACAATTTTTAGTTGTATTTTATTCAATTTTCTTTTCTTTTCTATGTTTTTACTTATTTTCTCGGCAACAAAACATAGGGTAAGGGTTAGTGAATCTTAACCATTGTTGAGAAATGTTAAAATGGACACGTGTCAACCCGTGGGATGAGGGCTAGATGGTTTTGGTCCGGCGAGGGCAGACCAAATCCCATTCCGCTTCTTCTTTGACATCAATCTCAGACTCCGACCTTCCACCGGCAGAACTGAAGCCGGGAAGGTCCAACGGGACAAGGGCGTAACAGCTGAAAGCTGTAGATTCTCTCTTCGTCTTACGCATAAGAAATCCAGTTATTTGTCAACGTATAGAGATGTCTGTCCACGTGGTTCCTTCTTGGATCGACGGTTTGGATTGTTGCATCAATCCACGTGGCAAAGAGGCCTCTTTCGCAGCAGAAAACAAAACCTATATTCTGCCACAGCATAATAATTATCAAGTTAATTTTATTTTAACTAAACGTGTTTCTTATTTGAAGGGGGTGGATGGTCACACTTTTTTAGTGTCCCACAAAAGTAGGTTACTTCCATATTGACTAAAATCTCGGTCCAAAAATTAGCATAAACTTTTCGTATCATTAAAGGGATTACACTAATGGGAATTCTAGCCCCCACTCACCATCTAGTCACTCTCTACTTTTCGGTGATAACTAGTAAATCTGAAAAATTATGAGCACAGATCGGCTTACGGATTTTCTCTAGCAGATATCCGAGTATTCACCATGTTCCATGTTCCATGAAGTTGTACGTACTCACCTTTCCAGCTCGCCATGCGTCATCTTTAACATCTATTAATTGGAGTTAAGATTCACTCACCATTGGTTTTTAGAAAAAAAATAATATATATATATTAACCTTGGTTATTATTCACTCATTTATGTGGTTATTTTTTTTTTTTAAATCAAGATTAAATTATCTAACCCCTAAGGGTGAGTGAATCTTAACCACAATTAATAAGTATTAAAGAGGACATGTGACGAATTGAAAAGATGGGCATATATTGCCCAATGAAAACAAGGTGATGCATGCTATCACCTCTTTCAGTGAAACTACTTTACTCTATGTATGTTCGTTTGCCGAGAAAATGAAAGAAAGTAAAAGAAAATAGGGAAGAGAAGTGTTCCGTTGAGAGAGAAAAAAATTACAAGAATCTGTGGGACCCACAGATTCTTGTCTTTTAGTGCATAACTTTTTTTTATTTTCTTTCAAAATTTTCCTTTAAAAAAATTGGTTCTTTTGCAAGAAAGTAATATTAAAAGTTTTGAATTTCTATTTTGCCATTAACTAATGTCACATTATCTATTATATTTCATATAAACATGAATTATTAAGAAGTGTAATTTAGAAATATCAACCTACTTTCTTTCACTTTCTTTTCTTTGATACCAAACACCCAAAAGAAAATTCATTTTCTTTTCTTTCACTTTCTCTTATTTTCTTTTCTTTCACACATTTCTTGTAAAACGAACTAACCTTAAAGAAGTATGCCAAGTATAATACTTGGGCATCTCCAAGAAAATCCGTTTCAATGTATCTTTGTTATGAAAACACAAAAATTACGTGCACAAAATTTCTAAACGAAACTGTATAATGTTTTTGGCATTTGGGTTCACACAAATAAAAAATGTTATTTTGTGTTATTCAAGTTTTCTACACAACCCGCCTCTTGCCCTAGTAATAGGCGTGGCCTCTGTATTGAGAGAGATCTGGGATCTAATCCCTCGGGTATGAGTTGCAAGAGCTCCAATGCTTAAGCAAACTACTAATCCAACACGTAAGTAAAAGATAAATAAATAAATAAATAAATAATCTACAACCTTACATGGTTTAAGAAAATTAGCGGGCACTTACTTTAAAAGGAGACACGTGTTTAATTCTTATTTATTTTTTGTAGGACATGGTACTAAAAGTAGTATACTGTTTCACTGATTAGGCCTAAGTGTACTATGTATTGATAAAGGAAAAAGTGAGTGGGCTATCTTGGGACTCCAAGGACCGAGTGTCTATTGTAGGTAGTTAACTTAGGTCTGGTAAGTGGTAATAATCAAAGTTATTAGGCTTTGCTTGGTAGCTAGAGATACTCTCGATAGACAGTAATTGATATGGTGAGCTTTATACATGTACGTGGGTACGAGATATAAGTTGTTTTAAGATACTCGATCCAGATTGTGCTTGCGCTAAAAAAATTATCTTTTCTGCCCACATGTTCCATTTTTCACTCTTTTACTGTGATTAAGATTCACTAAATTTAGAAAATATCTAACCTTGATTTATAGGAATAAAAAATAAAAATAAAATAAAACACAGGGATTAAAACTTGTAAACTATAATTCAAAGGGGCTTTATGAGGACGAGGAGGAATAGTCTCCCCCGCCGAGGATGGGACTATTTTTTTATTTTTTTCTACTTGCAATATGAAAATAGTTGAAAAGGGACGAATGCATTTAGTGGGGAGTGGGCCTAACAAAATCCGTATTATTATAATGAGTGGGCTTTGGATCCCTCTGAATTAGAATATAACAGTTTAAAGAGGAGAAACTTTTTCAGATTATTTTGGTGGAAAAGTAAGTTTGTTTGTACCTAACCCCAAAAGTGTCGGTTCTCTTTCGTCCGGCCAAGTGCCGACACTTCTCACTCACCCTAAGCCAACTATCTTAATGGCACTATATTCTATTACAAACAGAATTATTCAAAAATTCCGCAGCGACCGGTCTCTACTGACTCTAATTGAATAAGACCTCCAGCCAGCATCTTTTACTAAGTGTTGATAAATTGCAATTCACTCCACTTAATAGTAGGCCACTATTTCAAATTTTGTTTGTTTTGGTTGTCTATGGCGATCACTTGCCTAGTTTTTTGTTTTTATTTTTTTGTGAATTTAGCCCAATTTTAAAATAAAATATATATTTTTAGTTATAAATTATAAGCTTGTATGACATTCTTCAAATTTATATATGCCAAGAGTCGGTCTATGGTACTCTCAAGTATATTCCCAAATCCTCGATTTGAGTTGTTTTATTTTATCTTTTCTATTGCCCCATTAGCTCTAATCGTAAACGTTAATAATTGAGATAAGATTTGGGAGTACACTTTGGGGGGTTTCACTAGACTAATTCATATACCAATTGCTCACAATTCTAACTTCTTTTTATTTTACCAAAGAAAAAAAGTTTAAATACAAATATGAGGTTCTTTCACGACAGAAAAGTAGAGCTACCTTTTGTAGTGTAAAATGGTGATAATTTTGTAATTATGGGAGAGAAAATGTTTTACAAAACTCTCTCTATAAATACAAAAGTGCAACTACTTTATACTAAAAGAGGGGTGCTCCATTTTTGGTTGCAAAGCAAAGCTCCGCCTCAAAATTATACTAACAATCCTCTCCTCCTCTTCTGCTGGCCCCCACATGGCTCTAACAGTAGTTAAGGCTAGACTACGACCAATGTGAGAAATGGTATCAGGGAATAGAACCCTAGACATGTTCCTAAGAGGAGCAAATGCCACCCAAGCGTTCTTTGGTCTTTTTTTTTTTGGTCAAGACAACAACACCACAAGGTGAAGTTGTAGTCATAGGAAGGAAAACACACACACGCCAATACAACACCCAACTCATGAAGCCTCACCCAACTTACTTCCTAAAACGGGTAGCACCGTATGGGGGTAATTGGAACTTTATGAGGTTGAGAAGTGGGTTGTAAACAACCGATATGGGACTATCTGAAAGTGGTTTTTTTTTTTGTCAATACAACAACACCACAACACGATCATAGGGAATGATATTTTGAAACTTCTTAAATGATATGATTTGAGAGTTGGGTGGTTCATGTAAACCCTGTTCTTTTCGCAAAAACATTATTGATTAATAACCGCTTATTACACCCCTGCCTCTTGCGTGAGTGGTAGGGGTGTGGCCTTCCATGGAGGAGGTCTGGGGATCTAATCCCACCTGGGTATGAGTTGCAAGAGCTCCACTACCCAAACTAACTTTTGACCGTCTTACTCTACTAATGTAGGTAAATGATATCTCTCATTAAAATTTTAAAAAAAACTGCTTATTAAGGAGACTAACAATACACTATCAAATTTAGAGCATATTACTTCTTTGGTCATTTGAAGAAAAAAATAAATTTTATATATAATTGTGACATCATGTATATAAGATCCAAGAAACTTATGTACAAATGCATGTAGAGAGTAGGCATCGCCGCATCAATGACTACGATATACTATCTACAATGTACAATACGTTTTTTTTTTTTAATCTTAAAAAGGTTTCTTATATTAGATTTAATAAAGCAAAATTAATCCAAGTCATCCTATTAATCTTAATCGTGACATTGTGACAATTGTCGCTTTGCAATCACGCAATCACCGTGGATACATTAGATTGCAAGGTATTGATCATTGAATCTCGAAGATCAATGTACAATACTCATTTTACCAAGAATGCGATTGAAAGGGTGAAATCGATTTTAAAGATATCAATTTCATCATCGTGGCTAAGTGAATGTGCTTTCAGATTTATATTGCAATTGATCCATGATAGAACTCGATCTTAATCCATGATAACATGCAGTCGTGCACTAAGAATAGCATCAGGGGTTGTTAGGCATCATTCCTCAGGAATGATTTTTCTTATCCTAGGAACAGAAACAATCTAAACGCGTTTGGCAAGTCATTTTTAGGAAACGATTTTAAGAATCGTCCTACTTTAGGCACAGTTTTTAAGGAACAAAAAAAAGTCGTTTTTCAGAATTAAATTAATTCTGAAAAACGTGCTTAAAACAAACGAGATAAGTATCAAAATTGACGAGATAGATGAGACATAATTAAAAAATTTGTATTTTATGATACTTATATATGTGTTGATGATATTACCATATTTCATGCCTAAAATAAATAAAAAAATTTCATCCAAACATAATTCTGTTATTTCTTTTCTTCATAATTGATTCTAACTGACAGTTACCAAATGCATTCCCAATACAAAATTGGCTATAAGAATCAAAACTTATAAAAATTAATTCTTTTTCATAATGAGAGAATTGTCAGAATTGATACCAAATGCCCCCCTCAATAACCACATCTCTTAATCCTCATATTGCACCTATTCTTACTAGATCCAAGATAGGACTCTCATTAGACACACGATGAATCTCATCATCAACAAAATCCTTATATTCAAAGATTGAGTCAACAGTTAAAGTATTGAAGCTAGTTTACTTACAGGGCAATGATTAGCCCACCACACATTTGACTAAGTTGTCAAATGTCGTGTTCATGTGTGTAACAACCCAAAATCTCACCTTGACCAAAATGGACCTTGGGCCGTCACATTTCTTAAATCTGCTTAAATCTCATATCATACAAGTCATACAACACCTGAGTCTTCAAAAATAACAATAATAAAATTCTTTATATAGACAAATTATCTTGCACAAGTCTAGGGTCAACATATATTATGAACATAATAGTCTCATGCCCAACTATAAAGTGACCAACTAAGAACAGCATAACTACAACTGAAACAAAGTATCAAATGTCTGTTACAATTTTTTAAATCCGAAACGACTTTCTAGTAATAAAGGAAATGATCTAGCTCTCTCGCTCCCTTGGGAAAAGGATCACCTTCTTCCTCTTCCATGTAAGCCTCCTCCACCCAAGACTCTGCAACTAGCTCCGACTCTAAACCTACCGAAGACAAAAGTCCGACTGAGTACAAAAGCACTCGGTGTATGTAAAATCCAACTAACATTATAGTAACTCTGCACTTAGTCAGTATCACAACCAATAGCATAATAACATAATTAGAGTATGGAAGAACATGTGAGCATATACATCGTATCATCACCTTGACTCGTGTACTTGTGAGAAACTTAGACTTATGAGACATTGTATTTATGAGATGCTTATGCTCATGAGACAACGTGCTTATGAGATGCTTATGCTTATGATTCTTTGAGCAGCGCAATAATATCCAAGCAATCCCTCATCGGGCTTATTCAGATCCTACCAGGCGTATGCAATTCTTATGCTTATGATTTTTTGAGCAGCGTAACAATATCCATGCAATCTCTCATCGGGCTTATTCAGATCCTACCAGGCGTATGCAATTCTTATGCTTATGATTTTTTGAGCAGCGTAACAATATCCATGCAATCTCTCATCGGGCTTATTAAGATCCTACTAGGCATATGTAATGTTTATGCTTATAATGAGTGACCCTTACATGTCCATGCATGTAACTTGTGTGACTCTTAACTTAACATACACGTGAGCTTGTGCATAAAGTGTCGTAATTAACATTCAAATCGGTCATCTCTTTGAATCCAATCCTCTACCAAGAAACTCCTTCAGGGTACATCTACCTGGTTAGAGAATTCTTAAAATGGAAGACTTTCCTCTAAGTTTTTACCTTCCCTAATATCGATCACCATACAACATAATTAGGGTATAATTTAACATAACCATCATATATATCCCTTATCATAATTTTTAGCATTTTTCATATTAAATTCACAAGTATCAATCTCTAAAATACTCCTCTTCCATCATGTAAGGCCATCCTCCCTTTGTACACAATTCATAAACCATATAAACCCAAAAAATTCATCAACATATATTCTCAGCCTCCATTTCCTCTATTCATAAGATTAGACATCACCCAAATTTTCATAAAGTCCCAATTCGTACTCACAAAATCATCTCCATGCATAATAAACCATAATCCATACTCCATAGTCTACAATCTTACTATAATCATGCAAATAACTCATTATTACTAGCTTAATCAATCTTAAAAATACATAAATTCATAATAGAGTTGAGTTGGATAATATATCGACCTTAGAGATAGTTCCCTTCGATCCAAATCGCTTCCAAGAAGACTTTGAGGTGATCTCCAAGCCCAAATCTCACTCCTCCAAATAATCTCCTTCCTCTCCAAGCAATCTCCCTTGAAAACTCTAAGTTTTCTCCTCTCATTTTCCAAATTATGTTAAAAATGATTAGATAAGGTTAAACCCTCGTAATAAGGCCTATTTATAGGTAGAGTTTAAAATCCTAAAATCTCACAACTTAGAGTTTTTACCTGACTTTTCTGCGAATGACTGAAAGTAGGGTTTTTCCGTCATTTAGAATCACCCTATTTCAACACTTTTATTTTAATCCGATCATTTTTCTTGCAAAATATGAAATTAAGCACATTGGTCTTCACTTTCTTTCTTTTTCTCCTTCCTTGCAAGAGTCACCAAAGAGGGAGATATACCGAGAGATAGAGAGAAAACCAAAAGAGTGGTGAGAGAGACATAGAATAGGAGAGAAAATGGTGAAACCGTGAGGTAGATTAGATGAGAGGTAAGTTAGGGTGAGAGAGAATAAGTGGATATTGGTGAGAGGATGAGAGTGGTCACACATGGCCATGCGTTTTTGAGAGGGTGAGATGAGAGAGAGAGGTGTGAGAACTTGGTGAAAGGATGAGAGATAGGTTGAGAAAAGAATTAGATTGAGAAGAGAAGTGGTGTACGGCTGTTTTTATGAGATGTGAGGTGAGAGGGAGGTGACTATTTAAGTGAGAAATTAGGGTTTGGATTGAGAAAAGTGGGTGGCTACTAGGGTTTTTTAGTAAGCTAGTAAACAAGGGTTATGATTTTAAAATGATGGATGTGGCAGCTACTATTGGATTAGGTTTAGGGTTTTAGAAAGGTGAAAAGGTGGCTAGGGTTAGGGTTTTGGAAAAGGGGAGGTGGCGGCTAGATTGGATGGGAGAGAGGTTTGTGAGCCGTTTGATGGTTAGGGTTGGAAGGATAGATTTGAGTGAGTTAAAGTGGATGGCTAGGGTTAGGGTATTGACAATGAGAGGTGGTTAGGGTTAGTAGAGGATTAGGGTTTAAGAGAGATGGAAGACTAGGATTAGGGTTTGGATGATTAGGGTTGGACGGATAGGATTAGGAGAGAGAGATTAGGGTTTTAAGAAATAAAAGAGAAAATGAAGAGAAAATGATGGTAGAAGGTTTTGAACCCTGGTCTTTGGTATTGTTCTCCCATAAGTCTCACCAACTGAGCAAACTGACAACTTGTGTCTTGTATTACGGCTTTTAATATTTTGATACCTCTTCTTAGATATTGACACTTCTGCTCTCTTGGTCTTTGTTCTGACTCTGTGATTTTCTGGCTTAGTCTACACTTGGCTTGCATCTAATTAGTATAGCCTGTTGGCTCTTTAGTAATTGGAAATGGGCTTTAGTGCTTAACTACGACCTCAGGTTCTTGAGAATCATCCAATCAGGGTTCCTGAGACAGTTAAAAACACCTAATGAGAGTTTATCAAAATAGTTTTGTATCTAGACTTTCATACATGTGTTTAATTCACGCTAATATATCATTTTGATCAGAAAAATGCGTTCTATGCAATGGAGAAAACTCTTACGTAGAAAAGTTGATAAAAATGAAGGTTTTACGTAAGAAAGTTCGATAAGGCTTAAAATAATAATAGTGAAAATAATCACTTTTAAGTGAATATCAATGACTGTTCGAATGGTTTGTTAATCGTTTGAACGGTTGAGGCATCTTTCGAACGGTTGCCAATCGTTCGAATGGTTTTTCCTACTGTTTTGAGTTTTTAGATAATTTTTTTACACTCATTCAAATGGTTGGGGTCCGTTCAAACGGTTGAGGCTACTGTTTTAGATTTCTAAACTAATTTTTTGGCACCGTTCGAATGGTTAGGGGATCATTCGAACGGTCACCCCTGTTTTCTTCTATTTTTCGTATTTCTTCTTCAATTCTTCATATTGCTTAGCCTTTTACATATTCTAAATATCACATAAACATAATTAAACATCAAGCACACATCATATGCTTTATTTGACCATTTTACCTTATTAATTGTATTAAATGACATGAATGAAAGTTTGGGTCTCTACATCCTTCCCCTTATAAGAATTTCGTCTTCAAAATTTACTTACCTTATTCAAAATAGACGATGGTACTTTTCACGAACTTCATCTTCTCGTTTCCATGTGGCTTCTTCAATTGCATGGTGTTGTCATCGAAAGAGAACTAGGGGAATGACCTTCGTGTGCAAAACTTGCTCCCTTCGGTCAAGAATTTGAGTCGGTTTCTCAATAAGAGTTAGATCTTCTCGATCCAATGGTTCCAAATCAATGACGTGCGAAGGGTCCAGAATATATTTCCTCAACATGAAGATGTGGAAGACGTTATGCACACTTGCCATATGAGGTGACAAGGTGACCCTGTAAGCAACTTCTCCGACCCGGGTAATGATCTCAAAGGGACCCAAATATTTGGGGTTGAGCTTGCTCCGCTTGCCGAATCTCATCACCCTTCATAGGTGAGGTTTTCAAGAATACAAAGTCTCCAACTTGGAATTCAAGATCCCTCCTACGAGTATCGGCATAACTCTTCTGTCTACCCTAACCTGTCTCCAACCTCTCTCTGATCAATTGAACTCTATCCACAATCTGACCAACAAGCTTGGAACCTAGAAGCTTCCTCTCATCAACTTTGTCCCAACATAATGGTGAACGAAAACTTCTCCCATAGAGTGCCTCAAAGGATGTCATTTGAATACTCGCATGATAGCTATTGTTGTAGGCAAATTCAACCAAAGGCAAGTGGTCATCCCAACTGCCCTGAAAGCCTAACATGCAAGATTGTAGCATATCCTCTATGATCTGATTCACCCTCTCAGTTTGTCCATCCGTCTGCGGATGAAACGTCGTACTGAATTCTAAACGGGAACCTATAGCCTACTAAAAACTCTTCCAGAACCTAAAAGAAAATTTCAGGTCTCGATCAGACACATGTTGACGGGCACTCCTTGCAAATAGACTATCTCATTGATGTAGAAATTCGTAAGTTTTTTGTGATTGTAAATAGTTCGATACGAAAGGAAATGAGTTGATTTGGTCAACCTGTCAACCACGGCCCAGATATCATCAAAGTTATTTGTTGTCCTTGGCAAACCAACAAAAAATCCATAGAAATATTTTCCCACTTCCACTCAAGAATAGGAAGTGACTGGAGAAGCTCGGCTAGTCTTTGATGCTCGGCTTTGATCTGTTGGCAAACTAAACATTTTGACACATAGGTAGCCACATCCATTTTCATATTCCTCCACCAGAAGTATTTCTTGAGGTTCTGGTACATTTGGTACCTCCTGGATGGACCGTGTACTTAGACTTGTGTGCTTCGTCTATAATCTCTCTTCTCAACTCCTCATTAGCCGGAACACAAAGTCTATCATTGAAGGAGATCCCACCATTTCTCCAGGAGAAATCCTCAAATCCGTTACTAATTGACTTGTTCATAATAGCGTGCAGTTCTTCATCGTTCCACTGCAGGTCTTTAATCATGTTCAAAATGGTTAACTTAACCACAATGTTGACCATTAAGGCTCCAGATATTCTAACACTGAAACTTGTATCAAAGCTAGACACATCTTCGAGCAACTTCTATTCTTGGATCATCAAGTGTGCCAAGAATCTTGTAGGTCTTCGGCTTAGCACATCTGTCACTATATTTGCTTTTTCCAGGTGGTATTCAATAGAGCAGTCCTTAAGGAATTCCACCTAACGACGTTGCTTCAAATTCATCTATTTCTGTGAAAACAAATACTTTAGACTCTTGTGATTGGAAAAAACTTCACACTACTCACCATACAAGTAATGTCTCTAGATCTTAAGAGCAAAGACTACAATTGTCAACTCCAAGTCATGGGTGGGGTAATTATTCTTGTGGTCTTTCAACTGTCGGGAAGCATAGACAATGGATTTTCTATGTTGCATAAGAATACACCCTAACCCAATGAGTGAGGCATCATTGTACACTACAAAACCTCCGCTACCAGATGACACCATCAAGATCGGAGCGGTGGTGAGATGCTTCTTTAACTCAAGGAAACTATTTTCACATTTTTCATTCCACTCAAATCTAGCATTCTTCTGAGTTAAATAAGAGAGTGGAGCTTCCAAGCTGGAAAATCCTTACATAAATCTTTGATAATATCCAGCGAGGCCTAAAAAGTTTCCGATCTCCGTGACGCTCTTTGGTCTTTCCCAAACTGGCACTGCTTTAATCTTGACAGGGTCGACTGAAATACCCTCTCCTAACACCACATGGCCTAGAAATGACACATTTTCTAGCTAGGACTTACACTTGCTAAGCTTAGCATACAACTTATGGTTACAGAGTCTCTTCAGTGTGGCCCAGAGATGTATCTCATGCTTCTTCTGGGTCTTGGAGTACACCAACATATCATCCATAAATACGATCACAAAGTGATCTAGAGTTGGCCTGAATATTCAGTTCATCAGGTCCGTGAAGGCCGCCGGTGCATTGGTCAAACCAAAATGTATGACTAGAAATTTATAATGCTCATCTCTGATTTTGAATGCAGACTTGGGAACATCCTCAACCTTTATATTCAATTGATGATAGCCCAACCTTAAGTCAATCTTGGAGAAATACGTAGCACCTTATAATTGATCAAACAAGTCTTCAATCATTGAAAAGGTTATTCGTTCTTAATGGTGACCTTGTTCAGTTGCCGATAGTCGATGCACATCCTCATCGAACCACCATTCTTCTTCACAAATAGAATTGGAGCTCCCCAAGGTGATACACTTAGGCGAATAAATCTAAAATTGAGCAACTCTTCAATTTTCTCTTTAAGTTCTTTCAATTCTGCCAGAGCCATTCTATACGGCGAATTGGAGATGGGTGCCGTGTTCGGAACTAAGTCAATTGCAAACTCAATCTCCCTATCCAGTGAAAAACAAGGTAAGTCTTTAGGAAAGACATCTAAGAATTCTTTCACCACTAGAATGTTCGATGAGTGTGGTACTTTCGAGGTAGCAAGACTCAATGCCACGAATTGAGCTAAATCTTTCTTCTTCAATCCGTGGAAACGGAAAGGAGACTCACCAATCGGCTTAAAGTTGACAACTTTCCCAAAACAATCGACATACTCATGGTAGGTGCAAAGCCAATCCATGCCCAAGATAACATCAAAGTCTTAAAAATCAAGGACAATTAATTTAGTTGGCATTTCTCATTGACTAATCCAGAACATACAAGTACAGTAGATCTTATCTGTGATGACTGAACTACTAATAGGAGTAGAAATGGATAGTTCTCAATCTAACCGACTTGGTTCTGTAGGGAAGACTTGTGCAAAACTGGGTGTGACGAATGAGTAAGTAGACCCAGTATCGGTCAATACATGAGCGAGGAAATTGTTTATCAACAATGAGCCTGAATGAATATACAAGCTAAATGTGTCAAATCATAAGAACATACATATATCATACACAAAGCATATTTATACATGGTATTGCACATTACACACATAACATCAGAATGATTTCTTAATTAGGTAAAATTCGCAAGTGAATGCACAATGTCGTCGGACGCCTGTGCATCCTGCTCTGACATGGCAAACATCTGGTCTTGAGCTAGCTGGTAGAGCTGCTGGGTTCTGGGGCCCTAAGGTGGCCTCTACTGTATCAATTGCCTCATTGGTGGCCTAACTCCTTGTGGTTGAGTCTGAGGAGGCATCTGCTGATTTCGGACTGGACAATCTAGGATTCGATGCAAAAGATCTCCGCAATGAAAACAACCTCCCGTAGTTTCCCTACACTATCTTGCTCAATGTCTCTTGGCACACTAGCTGCACGCATCTAACAATTGAGTCCCAGCAATATGTTGGGCGTCCTGTGGTGTCTCTGGGCTACCTGAGTAGGCATTTGATACGGGGTAAGCCTAGTAATCGGCATCAGACATGAAGTCCTTGGCCTCTTGTCCTATAGGCCTTGTCTGACTGCTTGCATTCCTCTCTTTCTCAATAACTCTGCCGACCTCCTCTTGGCAATCAAAGCTCTCTCGATAACTTCTTGGCATGTCACAAGATGCAGGATCTGAACCTTGTCTCGGATATAGCCTCTCAGACCCCTCTCAAATCTTCTTGTTTTTATGTTATCCGTGGTGATCAGATGAGGTGCAAACCTAGACAGCTCGGCAAACTTGGCAAATGATATGTTCCCTGTTGTAGAGTGGACAACTCAATCTCCTTCTGCTCCCTCACTGAAATCGGGAAGTACTGCTCATATAAGACAGCGAGGAACTCTCCCTATATCCATGGATGCCGTGCTCATACTTCATTCCTTTGTCTGGCGGCGGCCCTCCACTAGTGATCCGCCTCGGCCCTCCACTAGTGATCCGCCTCGCCTTCCATGGTGAAGGAGGCCCACTTCACTCTCTGATCCTCAGTGAACTTGAGCACATAGACTATTTTCTCTAACTGTATGATATATCGCTCTGCTACTATAGGATCAGTACTCCCACAGAAAGATGGAGGACCCATCCTCCTGATGGCTTCCATTCAGTGTTGTCGAGGTGGGAGAACCCCAACTCGCTTCTCTTGCTTGGCTTGTCCGGCTGCTAGAAAGGCAGTCTGTTGGGCCATAATTTCAGACTGTCGAGTCGTGGCTATAGCAATAGCCTCCATAGCCCGACTCGCATTGGACTGGTGGGTACCCTCTAGGGTATCCCCATCAATCACATTGCCTCTTCCAACTTTACTGTTCCTCGTACCTCTCCTCATAATAAAATCCAGAAGTTAATCATAACCCATACATCTTTTAGATATAATTCATAGGATAACGATAACTTTTAAACTTAATCTTACGACAAGTTGCTTTCCTAAGTTAGACAATTCTCCTTGTCCCCAAACTTAATACTTTAGCCTAAGGACTCTAATGCCTTGAGCTTTGATACCACCTCTGTAACGACCCCAAATCCTACATTGACCAAAATGGGACCTTGAGCCGTCACATTTCTTAAACATACTTAAATCTCGTATCATACAAGGCATACAACACACGAGTCTCCAAAACTGACAGTAATAAAATTCTTTATATAGACAAACCATCCTGCACAAGTCTATGGTCAACATATTATGAACATAATAGTTTGATGCCCAACTATAAAGTGACCAACTAAACATCATAATTATAACTGAAACAAGGTATCAAATGTCTGTTACAACTCTTTTATACTGAAACGATTGTCTAGTAATAAGGGAAATGATCTAGCACTCTCGCTCCCTCGGGAAAATGATCACCTTCTTCCTCTACCCCCTAAGCCTCCTTCACCCAAGGCTCTGCAACTAGCTCCGATTCTAAGTCTGCAGAAGACAAAAGTCCGACTGAGTACAAAAGCACTCAGTATATATAAAATCCAACTAACATCATAGTAACCCTACACTTAGTTCGTATCACAACCAATAGCATAATAACATAATCAGAGTACGGAACAAAATGTGAGCATATACATCATATCATCACCTTGACTCATGTACTTGTGAGAAACTTAGACTTAGGAGACAACGTGCTTCTGAGATGCTTATGTTTATGATTCTTTGAGCAGCGTAACAATATCCATGCAATCTCTCATCGGGCTTATTCAGATCCCTCGACAGGCTTATTCAGATCTTATCAGGCGTATGCAATGCTTATGCTTATGATTCTTTGAGCAGCGTAATAATATCCATGCAATCCCTTACCCTTACATGTTCATGTGTGTAACTTGTGAGACTCTTAACTTAACATACATGTGAGCTTGTGCATAAGTGTCGTAATTAACATTCAAATCGATCATCTCTTAGAGTCTAATCCTCAGCCAAGAAACTCTTCCAGGTACATCTACCTGGTTAGAGAATTCTCAACTTGGAAGACTTTTCTCTAAGTTTTTACCTTCCCAAATATCAATCACCATACAACATAATTAGGACATAATTTAACATAACCATCATATATATCCCTTATCATATTTTCTAGCATTTTTCATAGTAAATTCACAAGTATCAATCTCTAAAATACTCCTCCATCATATAAGTCCATCCTTCATTTGTACACAATCCACAAACCATATAAACCTATAAAAATTCATCCACATATATTCTCATCCTCCATTTTCTTCATTCAGAAGATTAGACATCACCCCAATACTTCATTAAGTCCCAATTCGTACTCACAAAACCATCCCCATACATAATAAATCATAATCCATACTCCATAATCCATCATCTTACTATAATCATGCAAATGACTCATTACTACTAGCTTAATCAATCTTAAACATATATAAATTCATAATAGAGTTGAGTTGGATAGTATATCGACCTTAGGGATCGTTCCCTTCGATCCAAATTGCTTTCAAGAAAGCTTTGAGGTGATCTCCAAGCCCAAATCTCAATCCTCCAAGCAATCGCCTTCCTCTCTAAGCAATCTCCCTTGAAATCTCCAAGTTTTCTCCTCTACTTTGTCAAATTAGGTTAAAAATGATTAGATAAGGTTAAACCCACGTAATGAGGCCTATTTATAGTGGTAGAGAGTTTAAAACCCTAAAATCTTGTAACTTAGGGTTTTTACCCAACTTTTCTGTGAATAAGCGTTCGAAATGTTTGTTAATCGTTCGAATGGTTGTCAATCGTTTAAACGGTTTTGCCTACTATTTTGAGTTTTCAAATAATATCTTTACAATCGTTCGAACAGTCCCCCTGTTTTCTTCTATTTTTCGCATTTTTTCTTCGATTCTTCATATTGCTTAGCCTTTTACATATTTTAAACATCACATAAACATAATTAAATATCAAGCCCACATCATATACTTTATTTGATCATTTTACCCTTATTAATTGTATTAAATGGCATGAAAGAAAGTTTGGGTCTCTACAACGTGTCCCTTTTAACACTCATTTAACTATGGTTAAGCTTAAGAAAACTAAGGTACATATTTTTATTTTTTTGTTTTTTAAGAATCAGGATTAGATTGCTTAACCCTAGGAGTGAGTGAATTTTAATCACAGTTGATGAGTGTTAAAAAAGGGGGCATGGACCAAAGAGGACTGCACATTTGACTGCATAGTCAAATGTGGTGGTAAGTTAAACATATCCCTTTACCTTATTAATACTGCCTACTTAAAGCCTGAGACATTTTATCTTGTGCCACATCTTAGAAAAAGAAGGCGTTGGATATTTCAAGAACTAATTCAAGCTCCAAGAGAGGGATAATGGACCACCACTACCCAAGAAATCATAATTTTTTTTTCTTTTAAACTTCTGAAGTCGAAAGAAAAAATTCAATCAATCCATCAATATTCAAATTTCTCCATTGAAATAAGTATCTAATCCACCAATTCAAATCATTCTTCTTTAAAAAATTAAGCAATGCAAAAATAAATTAAAACTAACATGTTGTAGAATAAAACTTATTCTCAAATATTGGCAAATGACACTAGTAAATCTTACATTTTAAGAGAGTTAGCTCAAGAAGAAACAAGGAATGGAGAAGAAATGTAATCTAAAGATTGAAGCAAGGGTAGTTTTGTGATATCTAATTTTTTATAAGATATAATTGTCAAACTTGTAATAACTTTGTAATACACATGGCTTTTAGATGTTGTTTAGCATATAAACTCATTCAGCTACTTAATTAAACACATATCTGAGAGCTGGTCAGTTTAAACCTATCAAGCATACAACTAATTTATTAAAATGTGCATATAATACGGTCTCAAACAAGCTTTTTTTTTTTTTTCAGGGTGTCCAGCCTTTGGCCGACTAATCCCCTCAACACGTGGCAGGGCCACCGCCCATCACATGCAAGTTAAAGGCCAGAATAAACCCAACTTGATGGCTGGCCCTGAGAGGGCATGAGAAGTTGATCCCAGGATGTTCGGGTTTACGACTCGTCCTAGAAACCACTGAGCCACCCCTCGGGGTTAATCTCAAACAAGCTTAACAGTCAACATTTAGCATAAAGTTATATTAAGGTGGCGTTTGGTAACACTAATCTAAATAGGTAGAGCTTATTTGAAAATTGTGCTTAGTTGGACTTTAGATTTTTAAGTTAACTTAACATATCAACATCTTTTTGAAGTAGAGATTTTAGAAGTAAAACCCTCTACTTTAAAAAAAAATAGCTCACAAATACTTTTTACTTTAGAAGTAAAACCCCTACTTCAAAAAGATGTACACATGCAATTAACCATCAACTTAACAATCTAAAGTTCAACTGTAGCACTCCGAACTTTTCCGTACTTAATGAATAGCACTTTCATAGTCAATTGGCATTTCATGTGGTTTAATTAATAAATAAGGAAGAAATTGAAAATTCTGAAATGTTAGAAATGTTCCTTTTTGAAAGACGAATCCAACGCAAATTGAATCGTCAAAATCCGACTAACAAGTCAAAAGATATGGCCAAAACACCAAAGTGGAAAAATGGGGAAAATCAGCAAAATGGGTAAAACACAGACCAACCGGTCAACCGCTCCAGCCACCAGTCGACCCGTAGCCTACCGGTCGACCGCTCTACCCACCAGTCAATCGCTATCGCACTAAATTTTGTATGGGGGATTTTTCCAAAGAGGAGGTTTTGGACCGATCGACTGCTCCAGCCAACCGGTCGCCCGCTAGACTACCGATCGACCGCTCCCCCACCGGTCGACCGCTCCTCGAGCACTTTGTCTATTTGGTATGTTTTAGCCAAAATTTTAACGGTAGGATGGTCATTTGACCACCCCATTTTCTATATAAACCCCAAATCCGTGGGTGAGGGTTTCATAAACCCTCAAGGCTTATATTGGGAGATTTAGAGAAGGGAGAGAAAGGAAGAGTTGGGGTTTTGCTCAAAAACCCATTTCAAGCAAGGATTTTCTACTCCAAGGACCAAATCTCATCTTCTCTCAAGTTCTCCCCCAAGTTTAAAGGTTAGTACACCCTACTAACTACATTAGCAATAACCTAGGTTTTCTATAGTATATGATGACGCTTGATATTATGTTTTCCTTCTTTTGAAATGTATCATCTTCCCTAATTATAAACAAGATAAAGTAAAAGGTATGGATGTGTGGATGGGATGTTGGTTGAGGCGATTGGATGCCATATGGATGTTGGGTGATGTGTGAAAGGGAAAATGGTAGATGGACATTCGATAAATAATGAACTTACTTTGATGATTTGATGGAAAATATGCACTAAAAGAGTAAAGGAAACTACTAAGGAATGTGGCACGCCGGATGTTTGATAAAATGCCTAAACTAAAAATAAATGAATTTTAAGGAAGAAAATTGAAGTAGGTCTTATGAAATTTTCTTATGAATAATGAATTGACCAAATGTCATGTAGATTCTCTAAATTTTCACATGTTTATACTATGAATTGAAATGCTATACTCTGTCCGTCAAATTATATAGTCATCATGATTACTACAAGTGCTACACACACTCACGCATGCATGCATGAACCGGGTTTTTTTTTTCAAGAGTATTTATACATGATAAATCAAACAAGGAAACAAGCATATGTCAAGGAGGTTGGTAGCCCAGGTGAAGGGTACAAGCCTCTAGCTCACAAGAAAATGAAATAATTACATGTCAAGGAGGTTGGTAGCCCAAGTGAAGGGTGCTAGCCTCTGGCTCACAAGAGAATGAAACAATTACATGTCAAGGAGGTTGGTAGCCCAAGTGAAGGGTACTAGCCTCTGGCTCACAAGTGAAGGAAATATCAAGGAGGTTGGTAACCCAGGGATGTGCGGGTGCTAGCCTCTGGCTCACAAGCATACAAGTCAAGAAAAATTCAAGACATAGAATCCCAAACAAGGCAGACACGCATGCAAGATTTTTACAAGCAAGACCGAGGCATGAAAAAGGTTTTTGAACATGAGTTTTACCGGGTTTTTGAACATGAGTTTTACCGGAGTTTTCGCATTCATGTACGCATATCAAGATAATTATATTGCTTCATGTTCAATACTATTTCTCTTATGTTGCTAGGATTGCTTTAACTCGATATTTTGTATTGTTCTCCCTGTTGTTGTGCTTTTGTTATTGCTATGGTAGCTAATAGCTTGTACTTGCTGAGTATTCCATGCTCAGCCGTACTTTTATGTCAGCAGGTACTGTGGAAGTCCTCGACCTCGAGCCTTGGGTCGAGGAAGAGTACGTAGAGGAGAGGGAGCCACCTATCCCGTTGCAGTCTCAGGAGGATAGAGATTTGGATGTATGGACATACCTCGACTACTGTTGAGAGGAGAGTGTGAGAGAGTTCTTTTTGTATTTTGATAGGTGGGCATGTCCACCTTTACATTGCTCATGTCTGCACCTAAACTTAGAATATTATTTTGGAGTTATAGAAGGAAAGAAAAAGTTAGTTCACGTTTCCGCACTCATGATATAGCTTCCACGCTCTGATTTTTATTGTTATTGCATCATGTTACCTTGTTCATTACAAGATGGTTTGGCAGGTATGTACAGTCACCTCTAAAGTATCCCTTAACTCCTAGGGGGTATTTTGGGGCGCGACATCAACTAAGCACAATTTTCAAATAAGCTCTACCTATTTAGATTAGTGTTACCAAACGCCAGCTAAGACTTTAAAATTAAGTATTTTCAAATGATACCTAAGTAGGTTTGAATAATGATATACAACTTAAAAGATAATAACAAGCAGTTGGATGGATAATTAAACTATTTTATAATCTAATCACGAATTGATTAATAACAAATTGAAATCATTTAAGAAAATCAATCAAATAGCTAATTATATAATTTGTTCACCAAAAATCCTGGAGGTTTTTATAAAAAGTATGAGGAAAAAAAATACAAGCAAAATTTACTAGGGTTGTATTTAGGTTTATTCTTGATATATTTATAGAGAGAGAGAGAGAAAGAGAGAGGGAAGGGATCCGTAGACATATGCCATTGTACATATATGTTCACATATATAAACTACCCTACGATTTAGAGATCTAACGGTGGTACACCACCCTTTTAAGTGAAAAGGGCATTTAAGGGAAGTATTAGTCTTTTTAAAAATCACGTTACCCTCTTTCCCGCATCTCTCTTCCTCTCCTCTCTCCTATCTCCCTCTCTCTAATTCCAGCCTCAGTGACCAATTTCAAAAGAGGGATTTCGACGGATTCCGAACCAATCTCAATCTCCACCTTGGCAAACAACTCAAAAGAGAAGTTCCGGTGGATTTAAGCTTCTTCTCCGGCGATTTTCTACTGAGACAGGTATGTTTTATTTTTTCTTTGTCTTCTCTGATGATTCCCGGACATGAATACACCTAATCAAAGTATGCGACTGATTCAAGAATAAGGCATTTGGGACGAAATTGAATGATGGTCATATGATTCGAGGCTGTTTTCCTTTGTCTTCTCTATAGTATCTTTCTTATCTGGTGACCAGAGGCTGTTTTTTTTTTCTTTTGGTTAAGAACTAGAGGTTGTTGAGTGTTGACGTTGGTTGAAGAGGAGGCGGTGCCAAGCAGGGAAGGTGGGTGCATCCAGTTGTGAGATGCACCTATTTGAATCTATACAAGATTGAAAAGCATGAGATGTAAGAGAAAAATATAAGCAAATCACCATAAACTATCAACGATGGATGCTTGAATCCAAGATAAGGTTGAACCTAGGGTTTAATCGAGTTGAGATAGAGAGGGAGGAGAGTAACTTGAAGTCACTCTTGTCTATATTACATAGATTAATAACCTGGAGAGCGTGGTTGTATTGTTTGTATTTTCAGTTAGGGTTTTGAATGTCCATCTCCCTCTCTTACTCTCCTTCAGGTGTTTGATTTTGGAACTTCAAAAGAGTTGTAAAACCACTTCTTCTAAGAGGGTGTTTGGTGATAGTTAAAGTTGTGCTCCAGTAGCTCTAGCATTTCCTTAATCTAAGAGTTGAGATTAGATTAGGAATAGAATTACATGTAATGAGAGGGATTTGATATCAATAAAGTGATTACAGTTCAGACAAAATAAAAAGATTAAGAATAGGATTCATCAATATTTATAGCTATCCCCAAGGAAGAGTTTAGTCATTTCATATTTCAAAATTTCACATTAAACCAATCAACCTAAAAAATTAGTCATTTCAGTTTCGTATGGTTTGAACGAAATCGAAATTTCTCGAAATTTAAATGGGATTTTGAACCATGATGCTTATGATTTGAAGAGACAATAGGTTGCTTATAGAAGCTTTCATTTCTCATGTTTATGGTTTGAAGATTCCCTAGGTTGCCTATGATCGACGAAAGTATTTCAGGATTAATGTGTTCTATTCCCAAGTACCTCAGATGAATCAAGTCCCCAATTTATTTTTTAATTTAAGTATTTACCAATTAAGAATGCTTAAAATAAGGTCGTCTAAATTTGGTGCTTAACATTTAAAAAAAATTAATATAATTTCTCTTAGTTTCTTATATGGTGCACAGTTTTGGGTCACGATTGTTATATTTGTTTTATTTATGTTTGCAGTGTATGATGGATATTTTGATTATTGAAAGTTGTATGTTTTTGGATGAAGGCAAGAAAAGTGATGAGATTGGAACATTGTCACCTCAAAATAAAAACATCGATTTAAGTGATAGTTCGACTCCAAACAAGGATGTCAAAAAAGTTAAAGCGCCATATGTGGGGATACTCTTCAATTCAATTGAAGAAGCAAAAAGATATTATGAAGAGTATGGTCGACGTAAGGGATTTTCAATTCGAGTTCGATCTTCAAACAAGACTCAAGGACAAGTAGATATTTATGTTAAGTTGCTTTTAAGATAGTATTGGACATCTCTAGAAATATCCTTCTAATTTATCCTAATGAAATATCATTTTGATTCATTTTTTATAATTTTTTTTCTTCTTCTCATTACTATGTGTCATCTCTCTCTTACTAACCTCGCACTATCTGCAACATGTAGCTCAATGACAAGGTTTGCATCCCTCATGAGGGTAACTAATTGGGATCGAGGGGATGAAAAATATATCCATCAACCATGTGGCAACACGATACCACAAACAACCCTACTACTTCACTAACAATTTTTTTCCTTTTCCTTTTGGTAGATATCCCACTAATATTTGACAAGTGATGTCATGTACCAACAAAAAGAGAAAAAAAAAAAAGTAACCTCACAGTGCCAGTGATTTCACATGACTTTTAATTCGTGCTCGAAGAAGTACTATTTCAAATAAAAAATGTAGGGAAGAAATTACTTACTCATTGAAAATATTTATAATTTCTGAGCTTGCATATATGTCTATCTGCAATGGATCCAACTAATACACTAAAGTTATTCCTGAATGGATTAAACACAGGCTCCAATAGTCCCTAAATTAATTCAATAATGAATCCCAAAATTGTAATTTCAAATAAATAATCAACTTCAAGAATTAGTAATCATAAGTAAAAAAAAAAATAACATGAGAGATAGATGTAGACAGAAACACACCCACCATTATAATGTATAACAAGTACTTGATCATCCTTGGTTAAGACCAATTTACTAGCAATCAATAATTCAGCACTAGTAGTATTTGTTTGTTCAGGGTTAATAAACATATACATATTTTCCTCATTTATATCTCTTAATAATTCATTTATTTTTCTGAAATAAATAGAAATTCAAATTGTAAGTCATAAGGTTATAATAATAGGAAATCAAACAAATTAACTTTAATAAATTCTTGAGTTGTCTCACTTTATGTTTTGCAAAATTAAATTTACACTGATATTATTTTTTGTTCACAAGTCTGTGACATCTTGTCATAGGATATATATTGATGAAATAATTCTTTGACAAAAAATTGCACAATCAAATGTTATTTGTGAAAGTCCATTGTTACTTATTTCTCATCAAACCAATGACAAAATTTCTCAAAGAATCCTTCAATTGATTGTACAGCTTCAACCTAGGATAAATGAAATTTATTAACTCAATATGGATAATGTTATCAAAAAAATTTATACAATAAAGAACAAATCATTATATCAAATTAAAGCAACATATTGTAATAATATATTTAGCTAGTTAACAAAATCATGCATTTAAGTACCATGTGCCATGAGCTATCAGCAGATGATTGTACTCTTAGTACTTCTGACTAAAAAACAATCACCTTAATCATTAATTGTGTTAACTCTTGTTTCATAAGTCATAAATGACGAAAAATATATTTTCTATTTTAGTTATCCATGTCTTCTATTTTCAGCACTTCTTATTTGAGTTGTTAAATTTCATGCAGATGTTACTTCTTTAATTGTTCTTAAGTAAGATATTGAGTACTTTGAGCTAAATATTCTAATTGTTTTGCTCCAAAGAAAATATATCAATTTAAAATGTAAATCATTATCAACACTCATAATTTTTCTTTTCAAAGTAGAAGAACCACTAGAATTTGTATCTAAGTCAATACATTATGTTCCTGACATAACTGTGTAATGAAGTAATGCATAACAATGAGTTTAAAACAATCCTCCAATGTATATATGCATAACAGTAGGAGGCTTTGAAATAAAATATTTATTTCTAAATAAGAATACTAAAAAAAAAAAAAAAACATTCCTCATATCTAAAAAAAGAGCTAATGTCGAAGGTGGAACGAAGTTGACGCAAGAGGTTGAACGGAGATGAAGTCGGAGATTGAATGAGACCTTTGACAAAGAGAATAATAGTTGCAGGGAGACTCCGAGTTTGAGAGGGTTAGGAATTATGTTCAAAATTTGTACACAAAAAAAAAAAGAATGAAAATTTGAGGTTTTAATAAAGCTAATGTATCATCACGGTTTCGAAAATAAACCCATGATCATATCAACAATTATGTAATTTATTAATACGATTAGTCACTGAAAATGAAAATACTCAAATTATATCTTTCAAAAATATAAATAGTCATAGAAAACGAAAAGTTAAAAAATGAAAAGAATTCATTAGACCATGGTTATTATCAATTAGTGTAATAATTATGAAAAATTAATCTTTGGAGACCACAATTATAATTAGCAATGATTGTAACTCTACAAAAACTATATTTGATTTTTTATCGATGAATCTAGAAGATATTGTTGTCAGTAAATATTTAATTATTGTAATCAGTCAATCAGAGCAATTAATCAGTCACATCATGAATAAATATTAGTTACAATCACCAGTTCTAAATAACCATAATTGTTTATTAATTTAAGATCACGGTTATTTAAATAACCATGATTGTTTTCTAATATTAGGTCACGTTTACACAAATAACCTTGATCGTTTCTAACTAACAAATCTTTACAAATTTACATTACTCTGCTGTAAAGTGAAATGTTCTACTAGCTTAGTTGCAGAACAATTAGAAAGAAAAAAAGAAATAAATTCTTTATTGGAACATTTTCACCGTGAAATCTTTGCACGATTAGTCACTGTGAAATCTTTACTACTTTTTTCATAAAGAAATGAAACCGGAGATTATCAAATAAAAAGGAAATAAACTTTTTATTATGTTTACATAAAATATTATTGGATGTTTACATAAACTAATTATACATAAATTCCTAAAGGGATGAAAATTGAGCTTCTGAAAGAACTCCATGTCACGGAGGGGAAATAAATACATCCATTATAACGTTAAAATTTCAAACTTCAGATTCCAGTTTGGGAAGAACTTCTTTGCCTTCTCGGGATAGGATAAGTCTAAATCGAGCTCTTCAACTTCTTTCATATTTTCCTTTCTTCTCATTCGCCATTAGAATCCAACTTACTCAAAAAGTAATCTTTGGATGCTTCCAGCATGAGTTCGACTGATTAAAAACAAGTAAGAGATCTTATGAGCCGCTTCTCGAAGAAAATATTTTACCTCATCTTCTCTCTCTCTCTCTTGCACGAGTTCCGCCGAAAGACAAAGATGAGGGAATTAGAATTGAAAATGTCAATCCCATCTAAGAACACATACTCATTTCCTTCCAAACAAAATAGAGATCCTATGAGATGTTTCATGTAAAAGAAACTTTGCTTGAGACTTCCACAAAAAACATAATGAAGAACAAATAACGATAATCATATATGGAGAGAAAATAAATACATTCAATAGCCAAGAAGAAAAATAAAATTACATCAGGAAAAGTGAAGAATTGCATCAGGAAAAGTGAATGGAGTAATGAATTTATGTTAATGAACTAGGGAGTTTA